>CM057342.1:620451347-621701347 GCA_030015575.1 Agapanthus africanus
TAAGCAAGTAATTCTCCGCTTGATAGGGTTCGTAGGATTAGGGTAGAACAATGGAAGATGAAGAATTTCTTAATTTCTTTTAAGTCTTATGAAGTTTATAAACTTTAGAAAAATAAATGTTAACATCCTTATCGGGCGCGCTACCAATTTTTTGCTAGTCTCGACCGCGATTTCAAATCAGATTAACAATTGTTTTGTTAAGGGCTAGATATGAATAGAGATCAATGAAAGGACAAGGGTCAATAGTGGGGAAACACTAGTTTCCTCCAAGAACCCCAATCCTCATTCATCACTATCTATCTAGTATTAAATCTATCAATAGATAAAAAGAGTAATCTTTATTAGTCATCCATGACTACTAAATCCGAACGAACCTCAAGCATTCTTATAAAATCTATATCTGTATTCAAACTAGATCTGTATTTTACATCCGTATTTTGACGCAGATCTAGAAACTATTTCCACTATTCTTTATTCCTCTATACTTTCTCTTTTTCAACACGTCTAAAGTAAGATTGAAAGATTCCACATATCCCTGAGGATGACCCGTACTCATCTCGGTCTAGCTACATGCGACACCGTTATTGATTGCGGTTACTCTACACACACTTCTTTAAATACAGATCAATTAAATGGCGTTGTTACCGGGGATACGTGCGTAATTTTTTATTCTTACTATTTTTGTTGAATTCTTATTCGATCTATATCATAAAAATAAAACAAAACCGCATCTCGCATATTTAACGATTAGTGTGTGATTTTTGCGATGAAATCTGGAGTCACTTTAGCGAGGAGATAAAGATTCAGAGACATTCATCAAGACCCAGAGGAGCAAAGGAAGCAACAGTGAAAAAAAAATTAAACAAAGAACACCCTAAAGCGAGGCGGAACCGCGGCGGTCTTGGTGAGTTGTGCGCTCAAACTTTTCTGGTATCTTTTCTATCTCTTTCTCTCTACTCTGAAAAATCTAATAATATATTTTCTGCAGGATTCTTTGTAAAATATGGCCGCTCAAAAATCTTTTTGCGTGTTTTGTTTTGCTGGTTGTTTTTGCATATTTTAATACGGACTTTAAGGGGTAAGACGACAATTCAGATTAGGTGGGGATTTCTTCACCCTTCCTAGGCCCCACAAATCACAATACGAGCATCTGCATCACCCTACATTAATTAAAAAATATCTAGACCAAGACTCTAAGGACCGTCGCACTCAAATAGGACAGAGAAAGGTCATGGGTAATCTATCTATTATCCGTATTTCTTTTGTGATGTCTACGCAAGTGTGTCTAGGAAAGTGGTTACTTAATTAGGCGCTCTATTTTCGGTGATTCGTATAGTAGATATCTCCCACTTACCTGGCACTTACCTGACCATAAGAGTTATAAAGAGATGGTAGAGGATTGATCCTGCGGCTTGTCCTTTGGAAGTCTAGGAGCGGTCTAGTGCTTGACCTAGGTAACCTTAGTTCTAAGGTTTGCTTGTGCATTTTATGATTTGTTGAGTCAACCCTCAAGTCCTACTTTCAAAGCAAAACAATCCAAATAGAGCTTAAATCTTTTCACCCTCCTCCCTCTTTTCACCTTCTTATAATGGGTAACCTAAATAAAATAACTCTTGTCGAGTTTTGCTATCCAGAACCAGATATTTCTTGTTATCGTAATCGTTTCGGTATACCATCCGACTCTACCATGTCTTTAAGAGATCCAATAGAGCAAGCGGAAAGAAACAGTTGGCCACATCACTCCAGGTCCTATCAACCGCATCAAAACTCTACATCTTCTTTCGATGATACTCCATCTAAAGCGTGTGAGGGAACTCCTAAACACAAGTCCATCGCTGAGTATATAGCAAGGACTAACGGCCAAAGTTTCAATCCGGTCAAACCGTTAGGACAAAAAATGCCACCACCTTCTAAAGAAGATTTTACTACTCGGTATGTGGCGTATATAACATCTGTTGACAGTCACCAACCACACAACCAATATCAATATTCTTCTTATCACAATGTTGATCCTACTCCTGCCCAATTTTCACAAGCTTTCGATTCCTATCAATCCTACCCGACTTTTACCTTCTCAAGACATTCCTTCTAATCAGTCATTTGGGAGTTATACTTATCCACAAGAATTTCAATCTTATGCTGAAACCCCTTACCGATCCATGTCTAGTCTTGAACGGACTGTGGAAGAATATGTGGTAGCATCGCGCCGCGCCAGAGAGGAATTGAATGAGTGCATGGACGTTCTCAATAAACAAAACGAACGAGCAACTAGTTTCAAACCAGCTCAAAATTTTCCAACGTATGATACGACCATAGGACAAATTGAGAATTTGGGAAGTGAGAGAGAGCGGTACACCCTTCCAAATCAAATCTCCCCATCTCAAATTGAAATTCACACCTCCAGCTTCACAGATCTATCGAGTACATCAAATGATTCACCAATTGAAGATAGAATGTCAGATGAGTTGTGTGACTTTGTAGTGTTTGATTTACCCGATTGTGAAGGGTCCATTTCAAGTGAAGCCACACCCAATCCTTGTGATCTCTACACCTCCACTCTAGAACCATAATTGATTGAAAACCCTGCTTTTGATGAGGTGTCTGAGACTTGTAACCTTCACTTGATTGAGGATATTGACGTTGGGAGTATATTGGATGATGAACCCAAAATTTTGGATGAGTTTTTCCTACCAATTCGTCAGGTCCTTTCACTCCCGTGTGGTCATCATCTCGAACCTTTAACTATTCTTCCCGAACCACATATGCGTCTTGAAGTTGATGATAAATGTATAACCGAAAAGCAGAATGAAATTCAGCCTTCATTTCCCACATCTGGTTCAGTAATACTCGACACACCAATTTGTTTACCCATTTCATCTTCCATTTTTTCTGATTCTTCTTCTTATCTTCTGTAACAACCCTAAACTTCCTGTACAACTTTCTGTACAAAATTTTCAAAAAATACAGAAAGGGGTATTTTTGCCAGAGCACAAGTTATAAGTTTGTTTTTCTTTTTAATAGCACGAAGGTGCTTGCAGCTCATTGGTAAGACCTTGCACTGCTGAACCAAAGCAACAGAGTTCAAATCCCATCTCCCACATTATTTTTAATATTGTTTTATTTTGAATTTTTAGAAGTCCAAGGGTCTACACATGCATAACTCGTAAAAACCCCACTACACATGTAAAACAAACTAGACCAGGGGAAGACCAAGCGACGGCGGACCGACGGCGACCGACCCCGGCCTGACTCGGCCCGGATCGGCCGGCGACTCGGCGCCGCCGCTGGCCGGACTCGGCCGGACCGCCGAGTCGCCAACATAAAACTTCTGTCTTTTCACCTCCTCATCACTCCTGCATACTTAAATTCCTTGGATCGGTTCTAGAGCTCTTTAAAATCTCATTAAACCCTATTTTTATCATAAATTAATACAATTTTCAATACACCCCTTCACCTAACCCTAACCCTAGCTTTAGCCTATAAATACCACCCCTAAACACACCCCTTCACTCATAATTCTGTCCAAACTCTCAAGAAAACTCTCTAGAATTTTGTGTACAAGTAGAGTTAGCGAAGGGCGAAACTCCGGCGATCTTCCGACAACGACCCTAGGAGCTTCCGGCGACGAAACGACGCACCGGCGCCTCCTACGTCTTCCTTTCCCTCTTCTCTACACTACAAACCCGTAAGTCCCACCTCCCTCTTCTCTATTCTTTTCTAAAAACATGTATTTATAAAACCCGATGGAATCGGAGTTAATCCGATGTCCGATTCGGTTCTTCCAAAAAATTCAACCTTTTCTTAAATACAATCATACTAAACCCTTACATGTTGACTATTAAACATTAACAAGTCATATTGAACAAGTTCCATATCTAAAGGATTTCTATTTCAATTTTTATCGTACTTTTTCACTATAATACCAGGTAGTTTAATTTCAACATTTAAAACATCACAATCTTGCTATACCTTTAAGTAGATCATGAGGTAATGACCTACCTCCTCACAACACTCATATGCAACATAGCACAATACCTTTCGGGAACATAGAATACGGTAAAACGAAACTTTATATATAAATACCACTAGCTATTAAAACCGCTTTTTACAAGATTACGTATTTTTATAAATCTTTGCAAAGCGCCGCTACAACCCACTTTGGGGAACTCGGATGGGATGGTGCGGATTATCGCACATCCCTGGGCTTAGTAGTACGAGATGCAGACCTCCGCAAGGAGCATTCGGTCTCGAGAGATTTAAAATACAAATATCTTAAGAAAATGAGATTTCTAGAAATATAATATATTAAAATTGTTTTTATATAAATATATATATGTATATGTATAATCAAAATATCTATTTTTGTGATAATATAAATATTCCAGCTTTTCTAAATCACAAGAATCACTTTACATGAAAACACCATGAAATTCCATACAAGTTCAATATTACAATTAAATACCATGTATTATGAAAAATAGGTTTATTCACTAGAAATGTCACAAATATAAAATCTACAACTGTGAAAACTCTAAAAACGATAAATAAATACTTGGGGTGTATTTTGAAAAGTATATAAATTATCTTTATATAAAACCCCCTCAAATTCTATAAATTACCCTGAGTACCCTAGTAAATAGAGGTTTAAGCGGGACCGGTCTCTTGAGCCTCAGGGAGCCGGAGATATGGGTGCTTGCCTATCTAAGGTAGACAACTTAAAAACGGTGTTATCAATACGGTAATCGTCTTTGAAAAAGACATAAATCCTGCCGCCCATGCGCATTGGTTACCGATAACATCAAAACAATCAGAACATCAATTTCTTTTCTAATTGTTCTGACTCAGACTGAGTCTCATTATAAATAACCTGAATTGAATATGATTCAAGTACAATCTACAATTCAACATGAATCCATGAATCTATATATTCAATCTATCAACCTATACAACTTGACTGAACCGAAACATGGATATACTTCCATTTACATGATTCTCCAGTTACATCCATATACTGATATCATGGTTTCGGCAAGTCATCCAATTATACAATCTATATTACAAGACAATACAAGTTGCAATACAATACAAACAAGACATCGCGGGGTTTTTAAGGGGTAGATTGATACGGAAGGTGTTAGAAGTGGCACGAGACTGCAACTATAAGACACCTAACCTGTATTCCTTTGTTGTTGTACCGTGGTATAAACGGTTCCTTGAGTTCCTGATACCTTAGTCTCCAGGGCAAGTGAGACTCCACTCGTATATACTGGCATCCTTCTGTACAAAGCTACAAACAACAGCGATAACTCTAAATACAACTTTAAAAGCTACACACTCTCTCTCTTACTCTCTCTCTTACTCTCTCTCTATTCTATTTCTCCCTTATCTTTGGGACTTACCGAGCGATTTATTCGCTGACGACATTCTCTTTCTTCTTCTTTGAATGTCGTCAGGTGTTTCGGACCATCCAGTGATCGAGCCCAGCACCGAAGACTTAGACCAGTTTACTGAAAATCCCGAGCTGTAGTTACACTTGTACATTTTCTTTACATTCTGTATTTCCATTCCTGTTATGCCACTATTTAGGCATTGATTTCATCCAGATGTATTTACTTTTCCATGTACTGTAAAAGAATGTTAATAAATAAAGTTATTGTTTTATTATATCTTGTCTCTTGTGCTTTTATATTTATATTTCTTAGATACGCTTAGCGTATTTACTTCAGAGTAAATACGTAGCGGCCTCGTCGCGCCCTCTGCCTGTATATTGGGAAGCGGGGCGTGACAGGTTTTATTGGTGGCCAATGCAGGTCAGAGCTGTATGGAACACTACCATGCAGTTCTGTTCTGCGTGAACAACCTAAGCAATATAACACAAGAACCAGCAACTAAAACATTCTTTACAATTCATATTCCTTGAATCTTATCATTTCATATTCTTTGAATCATATACTTTGAATCTGTCCTAACCTAAATTTTTCATTCAAGGGTATGGATTCTCCAAACAACACCAGCACCAATGTCAAAAACACACCTCCACCACTACCACTCACACCTTCCGTCCCTGCTCCGCCCAACGAGCAGACGGTTCTGCTTGAGGCAATCCGCAGCCTCCTGAAAGGACAGTAGCAGCAGACTGCACTACTAATGAACCATCCAGAGACAGAAGCACCTGGGGTGAAGCAATTCAGGGCTTTACATCCTAAACAGTTCTCAGGAAAGGGGAGCCCTCTAGAAGCTGAGGAATGGGCTCAGAGTATCGAAGATGATCTGGCAGCAGCACAAGTGCCAGAAATAGCTTGGGTTCGTGTTGCGAAACTGAAGCTCACAGACAATGCACAGGTCTGGTCGATGGCGGAAGAAAACCGTATTAATCAGACCATCGAATGGAAGACTTACCGAGATATGTTAACTAAATGGAGAAGGGCCGATCAACATTACTCAACTAGGAGCACGTCCATATACGAGTAACCAGAAAAAGAAGCAAGTTCTCAAAACCATTACTATCAACTGAATACCATACACAAGTATCTACATCTTCGATCACCTTGAAGAATCCTGATGCTTGCAACACATGGTTCTCTACTTTATTCTTGTACCTATAATTTCTCAAAACTTGGACCTTGTATTTCTACGAAATACTTGTCTAAAACTGGAGAAGTCACAAGTAAACAGAATATAGTACGGGGACCAACCCTTCTGTCCTAATGGACACTGGACAACATACAATACTTTGTATAAGTCCCCTGAGTTGAATAACTCAAACCCCGTGCATCGTAGGCTGTACTATGGTTAAGAAGAATTACACCGCTGTTTAATGTTCCTTACCTGATCATCAACTGATATATGTAAATGTCATGGAAATAATTTCAAAAAGTTATATCTCACTTTATAAAATAAACGTTCAGATATATCAGTTTGAAATTGGTTCATAACAACGGATATTCAAAACCAAATATTTGCCGTCAGGCAAAACCCAAGGCGATTTCCTCAAATATCACCAATTACAACGAATTCCGATATAATGAGGATTTAATCACCTAATTCTCAATAACTTACTCCCACTCATCATATATAAGACCATACAGATGTGAGAATCAAACCTAGTAAATACATACCCTGGAGTAAGAATCTAATTGGGAAATCAGTTTTTATTTAACAACGCATAGTGAAACTGAAACAAGAAAATGTTTCGAAGTGGTAGCCGGGTATTCCTAGTAATGCTTCTTCCATTATCCAGATTCATGACTATAACTGTATATTTTCTTGCCATCTCTCTAAATCTCTTTATTTGTCTTTACCCGTTACCTTCTGTGAACCGCCCTTAGGCTAAATGGTTTTCTCTGTTCCCTACCGTTCGGTACCAGCCTATGGTTTGGAAGAAAACTATCCAATAAGCGAAATTGGTGTACTCTCCTAATCCTAGGAGCATCCGCAACCTGAGAGAAGGTAAAGATAAAAGACAACGAGAGAAGGTAAAGATAAAAGACAACCGAATAATCCTTATTTTATTTCTCCTGAACCAGAATCCATTTTCGAACTGGAACAAGTTCCTTCGAGTTCGTATATAACTATATGATGGATAATCCAATAAATGTGGATCTTTGTAGTGATACGGGGTGTTCTGGAGAAATTCAAAGGTGAAGTAGGAGTGGCGATGATATACGCGGTTTGGTCGTGAATGATAGCAGTCGCAATTTACTTTGCCCTCTTTCTAATCCATTTATTTTTCTTTACTTATTACCTTCTGTATACCATACTTAGGCTAATTGGTTTTCTTCCTTCCCCACCATTCAGCACCTGCCTATGGTTTAGAAGAAGACTATCCAATAAGCGCAATATGTGTACCCTCTCCTAATCCTAGGAGCCTTCGCAACCTGAGAGAAGGTAAAAGGAAAAGACAACTGAATAGTACTATTCATTTTCTCCAGAACCGGAAACCATTCTCGAATCTGAAACAAGTTTCTTCAAGTTCGTATGTAACTATACGATGGTCATATCCAATAAATGTGGATCTTCATAGTGATACGGAATGTTCTGGAGAAAAGAAAAAGGTAAAAGTAGGAGTGGCAATGAAGTATGCAACTCTGACAATCCAAAAGCCAGTGTGTTTTAAGAAGGTTCGGTTAACTTGCTTACTGAGAAATAGTCTAGGGTCGGGACATGGTGGCTGCCAAAGAGAGAGAGAAAAGAAATACTCAGCGTGCACTCTAACCTAAATCAGAATGGTTAATCACTTTATCTAATCAGGATGTCTCCCACTATATCCTCAAATTCTCCTCCAAACCCAAAAGAAGAATTAGTCGGGAAAATCTAAAATCACCCGAGGAGTAAACCAACTCATCAGTGGGAATCGGGATCCAACTATCATTGCATGATAACCTGATGGAATCCACTCAAGCTATCACACTCCAGAAGGTATGCACATGTCTGGCAAGTTTCCTATATGTTTGAAACTCCTGATGTGATTTTTACCCTATGCTCTTACGACCTTGACTAAGGCCAACAAATCATAAGTCATTGTCCAGGTTAATTTGAACCCACCCGTACTCGCCCTTGACTAAGGCCAACAAGGCTGTACGACTGTCCCAAACTAACTCATCTATCTATGCAACAGAAAGGTAATAAACAGCTACCATACACTATACCTTGACGAAGGCCAACAAACATAGCATGAATACTAAGTGCTACACGTCTGAAATGACGGAGGGTTACGAATGGTTTTTGGCGGAAAACCTTTAACGTAATGAACTTGATATCGTTGAAGGAACCGGATAGCTTTTTACAAATATATAGTGGCGAAAATCTTTGCTAAAGAGGTCACTCCCGGTGAAAGAATCTCGGCTCTTTCCTCATAGAATGAGGTGCAGGATATTCCTACTGAATACCGCGATGCAAAGCAAAAGGTAATCAAGTTATTACCCTAATGCAAACTTCTGTCCAAGAGGTCACTCCCGGTGAGGGGATCTCAGCTCTTGCCTTGTCGAATGAGGTACTGGATATTCATAAACGAATATCTCTGTACAAAACAAAAAAAAACGTCCTTCTATTAACAGCTTTTGAAAATTGTTCCAACAACATCGAATAGGTCTGTTTTCCTTGCATTGATAAGAATCAACGCAGTCCCATCAATTAATCACACCAGAAAAGAACGAAAATATGATGTACGTATATGCCATCCGCATTCGCTATTGGGCCCCGTCATCACCCGTTAGGTTACTTAACTAACGACAAAGTAGGGGCTGGACTAACGCGGGTGTAAAACACATACAACATCTACTAGTATATATATATAACAATATATAATAATCGCACCAAGTATGATAAATGCAACATCACAGATAAGTGATAAGCATCACAGAACAATAGAGACAATCTGGGAGCCTCGGGTTTCCATTGAGCCGCAACTGAAACCCGACGTTCCCCTGGTCATTTAAATAGCCTGTGCAATGAAAACCTAAACCCCTACGAATGTGGAAAGTCACCCGCCAAAACCAGAAGTGAGGCAGCCCCCTTCATCAAAGTGAATGGGCCACCCGGCAATTCACGGAATCCGAGAACTTGAGCTCCCCTCCTTGGGTCAACCTATACCCCGTACGAGAGCAGCGAATAGCCCGCCAATTCTAGAGTGAGGCCCCCTCCTTCTCAACGCCATGAGATGCGGACCCGTTGCCCTGCAGAACCAGGCTATCCGTGCACTCCATCGCGGGGTAATCCTAGTACAGAAATGAAAATATGTACAATGGTGACATCGATCTCAACCTGGTCGTGCCCCAAACAAATAATATACAAGCAGGCAGTGACGGCAGTCCACATGTCGGATGCTCGCCCCGCGATATCAAATTTACAAATAAAACTAAATTGTACTAATATTGCACCCAAGCTATCCACCATGACGATCCATCCATCAAACATAGCACAGCACAGAACATCAACGTGAATGTCACGTTCGCAAACCCGTCTAAAAGAACTATAGAAATTAGATAAGTTGTACCGCTCTAATGACATTCACGGTCGTAGATAGTAATGCATGTACTGTAAAACTTTAAACAGTGTTAGAAATATCGACTTCGAAACATCCCGAATTTCCCTAAACTAATAGATAAAACCATATCCAAACTGGGCTAAACAAGCAATACGACTAAACCAATATTCCAGAGACTAAACCACACCCAAAATCTCAAGTCCAAACACCTTCCTAAAACTGGCCACATCAGATTTTTTGGTGATCTGGCCGGTCCTATAATGCCGGATTGTGCTCGTATTTGGGGAGTGTTCTAGTGGTCACCTATGTAGTCTTCTGTAGTTGCTTAAATATTTTTAGAAGACTCAGAAAATTTTGACAGAGAATGGAATACAATGGGTATTGTTTCGGAGTTGTTTCGGTTTCGATACTTTAATATCGTCTAAACCAACTAGTAAGTGGTTAATAGGTTGGCTCTGATACCATGTTGGGTTAGGGCAGTGCCCCGGCCATCAATCCGTGACCAAATACGGAACAAAAACTTTTAAAACTCGGCGCTAACGGAACCCTAATTTACGGATCGTACCATTAACCCTATACTAGTTCTATAAAAGGAGTTTAGAGAGGTTATACAGATCGATCCGTGTCCTTCGGTTTTCAACCATTACTACAAATATGGGTTTCCCCTACGGATATGTCCGCAGGGGCAACCCACTGCCCCTACGGATATATGCGTAGGGGCGAAAAAATACCCCATAGGTGCAAAGGCCGCAGGTGCAAGTTGAGGCCCTGAACTTGCCCCTACGGGCAAATTGTTGCCCCTACGGATTTCTGTGTAGGTCCTATTGCCCCTACGAACTAAGCCGTAGGGTAAAAAAAATTATATTATTTACGGTTTTTTTAATATATTAAGTGTACCTACGGACAGATCCGTAGGTCCAAGTTATACCCCCTACGGATAGCTACGTAGGTACCTATCCGTAGGGGCAAAATATCAGGATTCCTGATATTTTGCCCCTACGGATATATTCGTAGGGGAGAGGCAGTGGCCCCTACGGATATGTCCGTAGGGGCACGCCCCAACCCCCTGGTACTGAGATCAGGGGGGAAATATCTGTTACTGCTGATATTTTGCCCCTACGGAGTTATCCGTAGGGGCAACATGTGTACCTACGGATTAATCCGTCGGTACATATTATCTGTATTTTTTTAAAAAAATGGGCTGCTTGATTTTTTTCCGCCCTGTGCACAATAATATATACATCAATCAAATATAAAAATAATCATCACACAACATATATCACAGTATTCATAATCACATCTCACGCATATAATATACAAAAGAAATCCAAAAACTGAATATGATATAAATATAAACAAATATCGATATCGTTTCAAAATGTAGTACAATGTGTATGATATAAATAAATACATGTTTCAAAAAATAAGAACCAAAAAGCTACCCTAGTTCGGTCCAGCTCCACCTCTGAATAACGATAGAAAAACGCGCGCCTGCTCCTCGGTCAATAAACTCTGCAATTCGGCGTGAGCGGGAGTCTGAGCGGCCTGTGAAGCTGGCGATGTGGTCTGCGCAGCCGCTGTCGAGGTAGTCGCTTACGGAGCCGCGGCTGCGGGAGTCTGAGTGGGCGGTGGAGCTACAGGAGCTGCCTGCGGAAGCGCAGCCGATGTAGTGGCTTGCGGAGCCGCAGCCGAAGGAGATGCATATGGAGGCTCGGCCGATGTACCCTGTCGTGTCTGGACCTAACGTGTGTAATAAGCGTGTAAGAACTGTGTATTATTCGAATTCGTATCATTATTAAGTTATTTCGAAACCCCGTTTGGATATCTAGTTTGTTGTTTATTTTAATTACATCTGTATGTATGATTAATCAAACTTAAGTCTAAAACCAAATAAGCTCAAGCTACGTACTAATTATGGATATGTTGATATCTATATAATATGACATGATATTTTACTATAAAGCAATATACATTCCAGCATCTCCTTCAACTCCTGAACTGTGGCCCTCAAGCTCTCCAGTTCCTGATGGACACGTCGGTCACCGGAGACGGAGGAAGTTACCGCCGGGGTGGAGTCCAACCTCATATGGGCCCTGCTAGGGCCCAGTCCCCGGCCTCTCTCCCAACCTCCATGGTGCCCTCCGTGTGCGGCGTCCAGAACTGGGGTCAGCAGCCTCGGATCACTCTGTCCGGTAAAATCGATCCCCGAGGCCCGGGCCTGCTCAACCACCCGCTCCTACACCCACATTAAGCAGTAAAGTATAAGTATAAGATTTAAACTTGAACTTTCCAAAACTAAAATTTCAAATTTGGGTAGAAAAAATATTAACACTTACGCAGTACTCCTGGGTAGCGACGTCGGGATATCGAAACTCGCCCGTGGCGGGATCTGTCGAGGTGCCGTGGACGGCAAGATATGCGGACAGCACGCTCGGTGTACCACCTGACGCCACAGTCCGAGATGTCTACAATATTAGAAAGTAACTCTTAATATTAGAAATATTAGAAAATAACTCTTAATATTGCAGAATATCACAAAGGTCGGTCTATTGTAATTTACCGATAACTCCATGGCTCGAGTAATGTTCCTCGAGCCACCTGTATAAGTGGGGCGACCACTCTTCGCCGACTTCCTGTTCTCTGTATTCTGAGCGGCCTGTTTCTGCACAACGCATTAACATTAAGTTTTCTAATTAAAAAACACAAAGAAATAAATTATATCATAAATAATGAATTACATTTAAAATACAAACCTGTTTGTGTTGGGAGTCGAAATAAGCGCACAATAGAGGCCATGTCTCTACGTCGACTCTCTCAAACGCCGGAGTAGATAGGAGGGCCGCTCTCTCTACCTCGGGGGTCGCCATCCACAGGGAGTAGCAGTCGGCCTTCAGCTCATTCCTGTTGTATCGGACCTTGGCCTGCATGTTCTTCATCAGGCCATTGTACAGAGCATGAAGGTCGAGCACCCTCCCCGGGTGATCAGGGTCGGCTACAGGCTGAAAATCGTAATCCAACTGAAAATACAAAAAAACATTGTAAATAGATTGCAAGTGTTAATAATAAATATATTGGATAGATCAAATGAAAATATATATTAATACATACCCGAGCCTGATCAAAGAAGAGGGCGAATGAGCGCTGGTGCTGCTCGCCCCACTCAACGTGAAGTGGATAGTTCTTCACGAGCCGGCTCTCGTCCCCCAAATACCGGCCGAACCTCTCGGCATGAGGACCGGTATAGCGATAGTCAAGGATAAAAAAAAGGGGGAATGCTGCCTTCCCACTAGCTCTGTCAGGCCTCAGCCTATGGGACTGATTCGGGCCTCGAGTCCCCCTCTGGGGATGGGGAGGCCCTGCGTCTGCACGAAATATCGAGACAATCAATAATAAGACAAAGTTGTATTAAGAAATCAAGGTTAAATGAAAATTCAAGTGTGATATATACCTCCGGTGACTATCGCACGAGCCTGGGCCCGGGCAGCAGCACGAGTGGGACGATAGTTCCTCCGGTGAGGAACAACCGGGGTCCCGGATGCGGACGCATCCCCTCCAACTAGAAAATAAACATCGACGCTAAATTTCCATGAAGTTCATATTTATTCTACAGAGCATATGTAAAATGAGTAAATATTTTAAATTTATTCATACTAACCTGCAGACGATGCGGATGGTATGGAAGCGGCAGGAGTGGCCCCTGCGGAAGATGTGGACGCACCACCTATAATTAGACAATTAAAAATAGATTATTTAAGTAATTGCAAAAAGAATGTGTAGATCAATAATATAACGTTCTAAATCAATATGCATGCACTATAGGATATATAAACATACCCGCAGGTGCGGTGGTGTCACCACCTACAGCTAGACAATAATAAAAATTGCTAAGTAAGAGCAAAAGGAATGTGTGTATTTATGATATAGCATTCTAAATCAATATACATACACTATATGATATATAAACATACCTGGAGGAGCGGGGGTGGCCTCTGTCCCAGATGTGGACGCATCACCAACAACTAGACAATCAAACATTGACAGTATAAGTAATTTTGACATAAACAGGCATGAATATCTGTAATATTACATTCAAAATGGATATGCGTGCAGTATACCTGGAGGTGTGGCAAAATCCACACGGAAGGAGGCATCCGAAGGGGTCTCCGATCTAGGTGCAAGACCGGCCCTCTGAAGCTCCCTACGGAGCTCTCCGGGCGGCAGAACCGCTCTGCCTCTGCCGCAGCTGGAGCTCCTGCCGCCCCTCGCTGCTCCCGACATCGTCATCAAATCTAGATAAACGGTTCGTGGACGCATTAGACAATCATTAAAAGTATTGACTATATATGTATAGAGCGTAAAATGTGAAGTAATAATATAACATTACTGATAACCTTTTTCGTTTCGTGGGCGCATCATACATATCTACTTGGATTTCATCGTCGATGTCATTTCTAACCCACGTAACTTCATGATCGGTCGAAGACAACCCGTCCTTCGAAACAGACGGTCAGAGCACTTTAAGCCTTCTTTCTTCTTCGTCCTCATCGCTGTCCTCGTATTCTGGGACATCGTAGACATCTCTGGGTTTCCATCGGCATACAACACTCCACCCCGGATGCTTCAAACACTGTGAATAGTATACTTGGAACGCTTGGTTCGGAAAGATAAACGGATCGTCCTGACCGTAAAATCGAAGTGTGTTCACACTGGTCAATCCATATTCATCTTTCCAAGTCCCAAGACTGCTTCTCCACCTGTCCGTATCGGTTCGCGGATCGTACCAAGTACACTGGAATATATAAAAGGGTTCTGATCGTCCGGGATAGTGGATGCCGAGTATACAATTTAAGTACCCATAGTAAATCACACCGTCCGATCCTACCGTCGCAATCCCACTATTCTGAGTGGTTCTAGATGTTTCTATGTCCTTAACTTCGAATTTGTATCCAAGGACACCAAATCCTTTGTAATATGCAACCTCCATACTAGGAAATTGAGCTAAACATCTTGAATCACTCTCAAATGATGCAGACAAGTTCGGATCGTGGATCTAACAAAACAAATTTTACGACAAATACATAACGATACAAGTTTAGATTAAAACTGATAGCAATAAAATGTAATTCGAATAACTTACATGCTCTGTGACCCAATCACAAAAATTATCCTGATGGTATTTTTCCAAACGTTCTTCGTTCCAATCAGGATGCCCCTCACGTACCTCGTTAAAATGAGTTCTGTTTTCGACAAATAATTGTGACATTAATATTATGTCATTTCATACACACACAAACACAGATATACCAATTAATCCAAAAGAACTTACTCTCTAATTTGTTCAAGACATGCGCAATTAAGCAAGATAAACCGGTATATCTTGTTGATAAATATAGTGTCTACCCTCTTATACTCGGCTTTACCATATGGCCCGTCTTGAATTCTTCGTGGTCGGTTAAGCCTTGTCTCAATGTTCTCGTCCAGATAGCAGGAACAAAATGTGGTTGCTTCATCAAGAAGATAACCTTGCATGATAGAACCCTCTGGTCGATTTTTATTGCGTATATACTTCTTAAGAGTGTAAAGGTACCTAATGAGAATATGTTGAATAAATAAATACGGGCATACAGGACAACAATAAATTTATAAATTGCGCGAAACGAAAATTTACACGTACCTCTCGACGGGATACATCCATCGATATTGTACCGGTCCGGCTAACTTCGCCTCAGTTGCAAGATGAACCGTCAAGTGTATTATGATATCGAAGAATGACGGTGGGAAAATACGCTCAAACTTGCAAAGTATCAACGCAATAGAATTTTCTAGTTTATCCAGCGTCGCAACCTCCAGTGTTTTAGCACACAACTCCCTGAAAAAACAACATAGGTCGTTGATTACTAGACCAACCGAGTCGGGGAGAGAAGCCCTGAGGGCTAATGGAAGAAGGTGCTCCACGATAACATGGTGATCATGACTTTTCAGCCCATCGATCTTGCCCTTCACAATTTTTATTTTCTTACTGAATGATCCTGAGAAACCTGTTGGGACTTTCAAATCATGCAACACCTGCAGGAATCTTTTCTTCTCCGGTTGTGACATATGATAAGCGGCATTGGGAAGTACAAACTTGCCCGGTTTACCCGCTACCGGTTTAGGGTACAGTTCACTTCTTATTCCCCACTCTTGTAGATCCATCCGAGCATTCATGTTGTCTTTTGATTTCCCGTCTTTACACAGAAGCAAGTTAAGTATGTGCTCTGATATTCCCTTCTCTATATGCATGACGTCCAGACAATGATGCACTGAATTTGTAGACCAGTACGGAAGCTCGAAGAAAATGCTTAACTTGTTCCAATATTGTGGTTTGACCTGTTTCGTCAGATCCATCCCGAAGGTCATGTTATTGTAACCATCCCATTTAGCAGTCACGTCCTCTCCGGACAATGGGGATGGAGGCCCAAGAAGCTCCTGATGACCATCAAAGTGAACCGTGTCTAACCTATAGGGGTGGTCTGGAGGCAGAAAACGTCGATGGCCGCAATAACAAACCTTCCTGCTAAAATTAAAAAAATTTGATGTTGTGTGTTCATGGCAATGGGACATGCTTTGTGACCATGTACGGACCAACCTGATAGCATTCCATACGCAGGAAAGTCATTAATTGTCCACATTAAAGCCTCACGCAGTATGAAAGTTGTATTTGTGTTTGAATCATATGTCTCTACACAATCAATGAACAAAGTTTTCAGCTCCTCGATCAGAGGTCGGAGATAGACGTCGATATTGTTCCCCGGTGAGTTTGGTCCATCGATAAGAAGAGGCATCATAAAGTATGATTGGTCCATAGCCAACCAAGGCGACAGATTATAAATTATCATTACAACGGGCCATGTACTGTGACTTCCAGCCATATAGTTGAATGGGCAGAAGCCATCGGTAGCCAGTCCGAGCCGGACATTGCGAGGATCCCTACTGAATATTGCGTGCCTCCTATCGAAATCCTTCCATGCCGGTGAATCTCTTGGATGGCTCATTTTTCCATTTTCGCTTGGAGGAGCACGGTGATGCCAAATCATTGCCTCGGCTGTTTTCTTGCACCTGAATAGCCTCTGTAGCCTCTGTGTTATGGGAAAGTATCGTGCTATCTTCACAGGTATATCAGGCTTCTTATCAGAATCTTTCGGCTTATACCTGGCCTCTCCGCATGTTGGACACTCTTTCAAATCTGAATTCTCTTTCCGGTACAATACGCAATTTTTAGGACATGATTGAATCTTCTCGCACTTTAGACCCAAATCAGACATCATCTTCTGGGCTTCGTACCAGCTTTCGGGCACATTATTTCCCGGAGGCATAGAATCTTTCAAGAACGAAAGAAGCATTGTGAATGACTTGTTGCTCCATCCATTTAGGCACTTAATCTGGAAAAGTTGGACGAACCATGAGAGGGTGGAATACTTCGCATTCTCATAAATTGGTTTCCCAGCATCATTCATGAAATTTTCATATTTATCCGCACGCGGTCCTTGACCGGAAGGAATGTCATCTTCGGTACGAATAGATTCACCTAGGGCAGTCTCTACCATATCCTCCATTTCTTCTGATGGAAATAAATTTCCGTCTCCTGCCGTATTACCGAATTCTTCTTCTTCTCCTGCCGCATTATCGTGTTCTCCTTCTTCTTCTACCGCAGTACTGCATTCTTCTCCTTTCCCGTGATATTTCCAAGTTGAATAAAGTCTAGTAAACCCATGTTTTACAATATGAAGCTCTGCCAATTCTACCTTCTGCCAGTACTTATTGCCACATTATCGCACGGACAGAGAATCTTCTCTATTATGATCTTATTATGTGCGCGTGCAAATTCAAGGAAAGCAGCAACTCCTGCGACAAACTTAGGTTGCATACGTTGTTTCCAATCCATATACATCCAGTCCTTAACTCTGACGTACTCATGGGCTATGTTAGACTGAATAACATATAAATTGTAAGTTATGCTGACTATATTGAGAAATATAAGAACGGGATAGTTACTGACAAAGGAGAAAATCCGTGTATATGCTTTGTGTGTGCGTTTGTCGTTGAAAAGAATAAATTATCGCACGTATGTTAACCGATAGACGGGGACTACGTGGCACTTTTAGTTTCATATATGAGTATCGATGGGAATATGATGGTTTCATATTATCATATATTGGTTTTAACCCGAACATCTCGAATCGCTCTCTAATTATGCGTTTGTATGTGTGTGTTCCGGCTGTCGGGGGTAGGCTTCTATCCCATTAAGAATGTATAGAGCGAACGCCCATCACTTGTGCTTTCAACCGTTTCGAGTAAATTTCGGCAGAACCTCCTCGCTGTTCTCCGAGTACACTGTAATAGAATAGATAATCATTTCAAAGCTGTGAAACAACGTTGAAATGAACATCTAATCTATCTTTGTACACGGAGAACCAGCGGAAAGGTACCGACGAAATATCTCGAAACGGATGAAAACACAAGTGAATGAAGGCGTTTTCTTTATACATTCTTAACTTGTCCACACGGGACAAATCTATGGGTTACCATACGATTGAATTTTCTCGTCGCGTAGACTATACGACGGTTGTTAGTATCGAGCTATACTGTCCGATATTTAACAAGCTTCGTATAGTTCTAGGTCACGACGAGCATCGCACGTATGTTAACCGATAGACGGGGACTAAGTGGCGCTTTTAGTTTCATATATGAGTATCGATGGGAATATGAAGGTTTCATATTATCATCGAGTATCATATATTGGTGTTGGGGTAAAAATTTACACCCCGATTGACCAAGTCAAAATCAAAGTCAACCCCAAGCCAAGTGGGCCCAAGCCCAGATCCAGTGGGCCTATGACCGGGTCGAGCCCGAACATGAAGCGGACGGCCTCCCCCCATGCCAAGATAAAAATTTTGTAATAAATAATTTTGTTGCATTTCTTTTATTTTATTTTATGGATAAATGTAAGAAAAATAGGCATAAAGCCAAATTTTTGTAAAGCCCATGGCTTATGTGCAAAAAGAAATGGCACATGAGCCATGAGATAGGCAAAATGCCATTTTGTGAAGCCCAAGGGGCTATGTGTAAAGTGTATAGCCTATAAAGGCAAAGATAATGAAATATCTCAACAACTTTTTCTCCCCCAAAAAAAAAAGTTTCAGATCTGAGATCTTTCTTCCTTCTTCAAGATTCCAAAACATTCTTCTTTCTTTTGAATTAAATCAAGAGTTCTACTCTCCTTTTTGTAAAAACAAATTAGTTTTTCACTACAAAACCCATCAAGGGGAACTCAGATCTTCCATTAGATCTCAAAAAGGAGTGATTTTTAAAATCCCATATCTCTTGATCTTCAAGATCCAGCTAACAGAGGAGGAAGAAGAAGAACCCCTTTCACTAAACCTAACAAAAAAAACACTCAGGAGTCCAACTCCTCTTTGATTTCTCTTCAGAGAAATCTTTTTAGGCTAAAAGCCTCTTTTTCTCACCGGCGCTCAAGCGCAGAGCGCCCACGTGGCGACACGTGGCGCACTTGCGCTCAAGCGCAAGCGCTCGAGCGCAACTCGCCCTCGTGCCGACACGTGGCGCTCTTGCGCTCAAGCGCAAGCGCCCAAGCGCAAGTCGCCCCCGTGCCGACACGTGGCGCTCTTGCGCCCCAGCGCAAGCGCTCGAGCGCAAGTCGCCCTCGTGCCGACACATGGCGCTCTTGTGCCCAAGCGCAAGCGCTCGAGCGCAAGTCGCCCTCGTGCCGACACGTGGCGCGCTTGCGCCCAAGTGCAAGCGCTCGAGCGCAAGTCGCCCCGGTGTCGACACGTGGCGCGCTTGCGCTCCGGCGCAAGCGCCCGAGCGCAAGTCACCCCCGTGCCGACACGTGGCGCGCTTGCGCAAGTCGCCCTCGTGCCGACACGTGGCGCTCTTGCGCTCAAGCGCAAGCGCTCGAGCGCAAGTCTCCCACATGCCGACACATGGCGCGTTGCGCTCCAGCGCTCTGCGCTCGAGCTTAAGGCGCCCACGTGCCGACACGTGGCGCGTTGCGCTCCAGCGCTCTGCGCTCGAGCGCAAGGCGCCCACGTGCCGACACGTGGCGCGCTTGCGCTCAAGCGCCCAGGCGCTGGCCCCACGCATCCTTTGGATGTCTTTTTCCCTTTTTTTATATATATAAACATATGTATGCAAATGTACACATACACATACTCCACGATACTGTCCCTGCTAGAAAAAAATTTCTAACGGGACGCTGCCCCGCACCCCGCAAGGGGGCTGCTAGCCCCCTTGACCCCCAGCCCGCTATCCGGATAGCGGGACCCCCGTAAAAACTCTGCATGGCTCCCGATATATTCAAACCCCCCTCCAAAACAACAACACACGTACACTGCACATTGAGTTCGCATGGCCAGTTTAACCCGTCAATCGGAGGTTCCCTCGCTCCAAAGGCGAGGGGTAATTAACGGCAGCTTAGTCCGCGGCTGCCGGAGATTCGGATCCCCACAATCATTAAACCCCGGCCTATCCTAGGCAGGGGGAATCTGTAGTACGCCTGACAAGCGCGCGCGTATTCCCATCTCAATGGGGTGACGAAAAACACCCTACAGATTCTGGCACGCCCGGTGGGACCAATCTCTCCTTCCATATTTCGGGTTAAACGTTCATGCGAATTCAATCAATATACATATCGATTGCCTATACTGAAATGATGTTCTTTTTTTTTCCGTGCAGCAATCAACCTTCGACGACAATGTCTCCCCAGACGAATTCAGCTTCCAACGTGACCCCGATTCCGTACGTGGTCAAGATCAACGCTCGTGTGATTCTCCCCGCAAGCCTCAGTCGACAGTGGGAGGAACCGCCCCGCCAGTTTGGCTTCGTCATCATCTACCTTGCCGGAAGCGCTCATCTGGCGGAAATCCCGGCGGAACAGGTGGCCAAGCCGGTCTCAAGGGGTAAGAGGCCGAATGTCATGATCGCCAAGGCACCACAACCGAAACTTAAGATGGTGTCTGAACGACTCCCTGGCGCTCTAGCTGGGGGCAAGAACTTCGGTACAAAGGGCAACATCAAATGTTGCGGACGAGCTCAGGCGATGACTCTAACAAATGCACAATCGAGCGTATCTCCAAGGCCCTCCATCAACCGGTCTGCGGCGTCTTCCCAAAGAGCCGAAGTCTGCCAGGTGCTTAGAACAGAAAAGTTAAGGGAGAAGCGGCTCAGGTATCGAGCCAACAAAAGGGCCAAGGCTTCGGCCAAATGGAATCGTGTGAAGTTTCAAGTGCAGGGTTGCCCCGCGACGACGGCTGAGTTGGACGTAAGAATCAGCAATTCCTTCGAGCCTCTGTAGTGGGTTCAGAAAAACGCCATGACCGCCAGAATCAAGAAGACAGCGGTCCGAACAGTGCCACAAAGAGACGTGTCCTGGCCCCAACAGAAAAGGTATGACACTGTCTCTTCAAGAGTCTATCAAGCACTTTGTGCCGCACGAAAGCAGCGGGGCAAACCCAGAAAAGATGCTCCAGCACCATTCAAGAACTTGGTTAGGTCAGCCGCCTTCAATCGATTACCAGCTACCGAAGCAAGGGGGTCAAGACAGCGATCCATGAAATCAGCTGCCAATGATAGAAAGATGGCTGGATTTATCATCCATACGGTCTATATGGCGGGCGGGCGCCCCAGCGACAACCTTCGCAGCAAAAGCAAGGATGGGGCCACCACATCCCAAGTCCAATCTAGCCTGAATGTGGTTGCCGCCGCCCAAGAACAGCCGCCCCCGCTGGATGAAGAAAACCCTCTCGATGAGGATGATAGGCAGAAAGACCCCTCGGACCATGCAGAATCAAGCTCGGACAGCGAGGAGGAGCCGACTTTCCGCCCCAGGACTGCAGAGCAAGAGCTGCTTCAAGAGCTTCGAAAACAGCTCAGGAGAAAAGATAAAGAGATGGCCAAGCTCTATTCGAAGATTGATGATTTAACAAACGTGGTAATGCAGCTCACGGCTCAAATTACTCGAGCGCCTCCCAATCAAGCACAAGCCGCTACTAATCAGCCGGGTGATGACAATCCGAGGCAGCCAATGCCTGTTCCTTTGGGTCCAAGACTGGTCGAGCCGCATGAAAGTCGGCCACACTCCGCTTCTGGGGACGCCTTGGCCCCAGATAGCACTATCCCACTAACACAGGATCGGATAATGGATTTGGTCACCAGCAAGGTTAAAACATTGGTGGCCGAAGCTGAAGCTCAGAAAGAAATCGGCAGTAGTGGGCGGCCATATCCCGCGCAGTACGATCCGATTGAGTTCCCAAGCGGTTACGTCATTCCTAAGTTTGGAAGATTTGATGGAACGGGGAATGCAAATCAGCACGTCGCCCACTTCAAAGCATCGTACGGAAATACAGGGGGCAATGACGCGCTCCTTCTTCGTCAGTTTGTCAACAGCCTGACCGGCGTCGCCTTCGACTGGTATCCGAGTATACTGGACGGGTCCGTCATTACCTTTGCCCAAATGGAGTCCCTGTTTCGGCAAAGGTTCATGAGTGTCAGTGATAAAATCTCCATTGCCGACCTTGTGAGGACCAAGCCGGGGAAGAATGAAAGCAACACCGACTTTATTTCCCGATGGCGTAATCTCACGGTCAAGTGCGAACCGCCGCTGGAGC
Source organism: Agapanthus africanus (assembly GCA_030015575.1). Classification (NCBI taxonomy): domain Eukaryota; kingdom Viridiplantae; phylum Streptophyta; class Magnoliopsida; order Asparagales; family Amaryllidaceae; genus Agapanthus; species Agapanthus africanus. The sequence goes on from CM057342.1 coordinate 620,473,998, forward strand.
AGGACCAGTCCGTCAGCCTTCTCATTGGGAACCTCAGCAATTGGATGGTCCCATTCTTGTGTACGGCGGGCCTCAAGACATTTCAGGAGCTAACCAAGAAAGTCCAAATGCTAGAACGCTCGAAGCAAGAGTCCCCGCCGGATTCTCAGAGAGACAAAACTTGGAAAAGCAAGCGGGACGACAACCGTAAAAGCGGGAGTTCCAGCAGTACCAATGTCTTCAATGCGTCCGACGGTGAAGAAAAGCGAAGGGCGGGCGAATCCAAAACCAACTGGTCTCGAAAGCCATTGCTGGGAGGAGATGGGCCTTCCCTAGAGGAGAAAAAGAACAAGGTTTACTCTTTCAGAAGGGACAAGGTCCGCATGATATTTAAAGATGCCTTGAACAACGGCCTACAATTGCCGGAGTCGAAAAGACCCCAAGAAGCAAAAATGACCGACAATCCTCTGTATTTCCCGTACCACCGAGTAGTGAGCCATGCGATCGAGGATTGCTATATCTTCAAGAACTGGGTCGAGAAGCAGTACAAGGCTGGAGAGATCGAGCTGTCCAAAAGCGTGTTGGTGAACAATCAAGTTGCAACCGCCAACTTTATACAGACAGAAGTTGAAGCCTTCTGGGAGCAGACAGCTGAACCTGCTGCCCTGCCAAACGAAACTGACTCATCGCGGCCTCCGTGGAGTACGCACATGTCTAATAAGACGAAGAAGATGCTAAAGCTACTTCAGAAAGAGCCCAGGATGGAATGGGAAAGACAGAAGAAGCTTACCAGTCCAGCTGCCAATGCGGCTCCATCAGGCTCAAAATCCAAGAAGCTCAAGAAGAAGAAAAGTGCAGCTCGGCGCGGAAAAGAGTCTGCAGGGAAATCGACCATTCAAAAATATATCGATTCCCTCGAAGAATATGAACAAAAGGAAAGAACATTGATTCAATTGAAGGGGTTCTTCCCTGTACAAGCGGCTGAAATTCTGGAGGAGTTAGAAGAAGACTCCAATGAAGAGATCCCAGTAGTGACCTGCTACGCCATCTATCTTGGCAGCGACTCAGAAGAGGAGCTCTGTTTTCCCGAAGAGGACGAAGAGCTCGCCACAACGGCCAATCAAATCCAGCTCAGAAGCGGCAGGGCTCTACCGCCAAATCAGGGCAACGCCCCAAAAGGGAAGGAAAAACAAGTTGCTAATGAAGAAGATGGCAGAGAACCGGCTGATGAAAACACAAGTCCTTCCTCGGTGGACTATAATGTCTTGGCACATCTCCGGAAGCTTCCGTCTCTCCTGAGCATCTACGACGCCTTGGTCCTATCTAAGGAGCTTAGAGATGTTCTCATTCACGCTCTACAAACCCCCGAGCGGTATCAGGCTCACTTTGCTGAAATTAATATGAAAGAAGCCCAGCACGCTTTGCATGCCACTGCAGTCACATTTAAGGATGAAGACTTGCTACTGGGAACGGCTGAGCATAATCGGCCGCTTTACGTGACCGGGTACAGCGACGGAGATCGAATTAATCGCATATTGATTGATCCGGGGTCCTCAGTGAACATCATGAACTTGCGAACTCTGAAGAGTTTGTCAATGGACGTCCGACACCTGTCAAGGGAAAGGATTGTCATTCAAGGCTTCAACCAAAATTGCCAGCAAGTTCTGGGGTTTATAGCTTTGCCAATCAAATTCGGGGATCTGCAGACCGAAGCTAAGATATACGTGATCGATGCCGACACGTCTTATAAGATTCTCTTGGGATGGCCGTGGCTCCACGATTATGGCATTGTCCCGTCAACTCTCCATCAATGCATGAAGTATACTAAAAATGGCGAAGAAAAACGCATCAACGGAGACATCCAGCCATTCGGTGTGCATGAAGTCCGCTATGAAGATTCTCGGTACATTATGAACTACCAAAATGCTAAGCCACAACTGACTGAGGATAGACCGGCCCCAAGACTCAAAAGCAAATCTGCGCCGGCTGTCACTTTCAAAAGCAAAAACGCCCAAGTGCGCCCGCATTTCGGTAGCGACACTGATGAGTCTGACGCTGGAAGCCCGTCCTTCTGTAAAACTCGCCCTCGTTTCGGCAGCGATACGGACGAATCTGTTACTGAAGGCCCATCTAGCAGCAAAGTCCGCCCTCATCTTGGCAGCGACACTGAAGAGTCGGAGGAAGAGGACCTGCCGTGCAATAGCGATGCAGATTGGACCCCTATGCAACAAGCGAAACTACGAGAGACCTTCGAAGTTACAGAAGGGTCCTTAGCCGTCACAAGGGTACCAGAGCAGATGTGCAAAGAGCTCGATGCGTTATCAGTCTCCACCGTAGACCAGCAGAAAACTTTCTACGTTCCCGGGAGGAAAAGTGGACAGAAAGGCATCCTGTTTTATGGGTCAAACCCCGTTGTGCACCCGGACGATTTGTCTGTCGCGTGCCTTCCATATGAGAGAGGCATAAGAGCCGTCCTCAATCCCAGATACTATGCGCCCGAGATGCGGGAATACTTTAAGAAGTGCGGATGCCGGTTATATCAAACGGAGTCCGAAGCAAAGTTTTACGAAGGGCTATGGTATCCGCCCCAGGTCCGAGCACTCATCGATGGACGAATTCCAGATAGACGGGGCATAGGCTACATTCAACCTGATTCCAAAGCATGCTACATGATCTATGTTGGTGAGGCCAGCGAAAGATCAAATGGTGATGACGAGATAGCCGAGCCAGAAGAAGCTCCTCAAGAGCTCGAAGATGGTGGACAAGCGACCTTTGACGAGCTAACCGATATTGACTTAGGAACGCCCGATAATCCAAAGCCGACCTACATCAGCTCGCTCTTGTCAGAGGAAATGAAAGAGCAAATAATTGCCCTGCTACATGAGTTCGTCGACTGCTTCACGTGGACATACAAAGAAATGCCTGGCCTTTCCCCTAAAGTGGCCGTACATAAGTTGGCTATATCTCCTGATGCTAAGCCAGTCAAACAAGCTCCTCGAAGAATGAGAAGGGAACTAGAAGAAAAGGTCATCGAGGAAACTAAGAAGCTCATCGATGCCGGCTTCATCGGGGAAGAGAAATATGCGGACTGGATCGCATGCATAGTCCCAGTGAAGAAGAAAAATGGGCAGATCCGAGTTTGTGTCGATTTCAGGGACCTCAACAAGGCATGTCCTAAAGACGACTTCCCGCTACCAGTCATGGAAATGATGGTCGATGACACCTCAAATTACGAGCTGTTCACCTTTATGGATGGCTCGTCTGGATACAATCAGATCAAGATGTCGCCTGAGGATGAGAAGCACACAGCATTTCGAACCCCGATCGAAATATACTGCTACAAAGTGATGCCGTTCGGACTAAAGAACGCAGGCGCTACATATCAAAGGGCAATGACTAATATCTTTGATGACCTAATCCATAAAGTCGTTGAATGCTATGTTGATGATCTGGTCATCAAAACTAAAGCCAAGGCCGACAACATCCAAGATCTTAGGACCGTTCTCACCAGACTGAGGGAATACGATCTGAAGATGAATCCTCTGAAGTGTGCTTTTGGCGTGTCATCGGGAAAATTCTTGGGCTTTATAGTCCGGCATCGAGGGATCGAAGTTGACCCATCAAAGATAAAGGCCATCATGGAGATGCCCCCTCCGAAGAGTCTGACGCTGCTAAGGTCTTTTCAAGGAAAGCTTGCTTATATACGGAGGTTTATCTCAAATTTATCGGGAAGATGTAGGCCCTTCTCGAAGCTCATGAAGAAAGGAGCTCCTTTTATCTGGCATGCTGAATGTCAAGCAGCGTTCGAAAGTATCAAACAGTACTTGTTGCACCCTCCAGTGCTGGCCGCTCCCATTCCAAATAAACCGCTGATTCTCTACACTGCCGCGCTGGATGAGTCACTCGGTGCGCTCCTTGCCCAGAATAACGAGGAGGGAAAAGAAAATGCCCTCTACTACCTCAGTCGAACTCTAGTCGGGGCGGAACACAACTATTCCCCAATCGAAAAGCAATGCCTGGCTCTGATATTTGCAGTGAAGAAGCTGAGGCACTATCTGCTTGCTCATCGGGTTATGCTGATCTCCAAGGTCGACCCGCTCAAACACTTGATGACCAGAGCGAGCCTAGCCGGCAGAATGGCAAGATGGGCTGTCAGGTTACTTGAGTTTGACATAGTTTATACTCCTCAGAAAGCAGTGAAAGGGCAAGCTCTTGCAGACTTCCTCGCCGCTCATCCTATACCAGAAGGGTCGCCGCTAAATTGTGAGTTACCCGACGAACAAGTGCTGCACCTCAAGGGAGATGAACCATGTTAGGAGCTCTACTTCGATGGGGCCTCATCGATAAGGACCTCCAGTAAATCAAGCGTCCCGGAGATAAAAGAAGGGATAGGATTGGTGTTCATCACACCATCAATGGGAACCCTACGGCGTTCTTTCGCTCTCACCGAGCCTCGGACAAACAATGAAGCTGAGTATGAAGCTCTGATAGCTGGTTTGGAGCTCGCCATAGAAATGGAAATCCGTCGGCTACGAGTTTACGGTGACTCCCAGCTCGTCGTCAACCAAATAAGCGGTGATTATAAAATATACAAACCCGAGTTAGCTCGGTACAGAGGCCGAGTGGTGGAACTCATGAAACGGTTCACTCACATTGAACTAATGAGAGTCCCTAGAGCGTTGAACGGAAAGGCTGACGTACTCGCTCGCTTAGCCAAGGAGCTGGCTGATCCTGACATGGACGAAATTCTGATCACAGTCGGGAGCAGACAAATTCTACCCCTAGTCTCTCTACGAGAAGAGGAAAGCGCGGAACAGAAGAGCAGTCCTGCCGAAGAAACTTCGATTATCCAAAATGAGCCCGATTGGAGAGAACCCTTCATAGAGTACCTCCGATACGACAAGCTGCCCGAAGAAAAATCCGCGAGGATTCAGCTGAAGAAAAGAGCTCTCCGATACGTGTTTGTAAATGACACGTTATACCGCAGGTCATATGACCAACTCTGGCTCAGGTGCCTGTCATCGGTCGAAGCCCAAAAAGTCATGAAAGAAGTTCACTCAGGCGTTTGCGGTGCTCACCAATCTGGCCCCAAGATGCGACTGCAAATTAAACGGCTTGGGTATTACTGGCCCACCATGATACGGGATTGCGGAGAGCATGCAAAGAAATGTTATATCTACCAAATTCACGGTGATTTTATTCACAAGCATCCCAATCCATTGCATCCTACGGTGGCGTCGTGGCCCTTCGAAGTCTGGGGCACCGACATTGTTGGCCCAATTGATCCTCCATCGTCCAAAGGCCATCGGTTCATACTGGCCGCGACAGATTACTTCTCCAGATGGGCTGAAGCTGTCCCGCTAAAAGAAGTCAAGACAAAAGATATTCTGACATTCTTCCAGCATAATATTCTATACCGCTTCGGTACACCAAGAAGAATCATTTCTGACAACGGGCCTTCTTTCAAGAGCTTCGATGTCTCAAGGTTCGCTACTCAGCACAAGATAGATTGGAGATATTCCTCCATCTATAATCCAAGAGACAATGGGCTAGCCGAAGCCTTCAATAAGACTCTATGCAAGCTCCTGAGGAAAAATGCTTCAGCCAACAAGAGAGACTGGAATCTCAAACTTCACGAGGCGTTGTGGGCATATCGTACCACGCACCGTACTCCAACTCAGTCCACTCCATACTCATTGCTCTTCGAAGTGGAGGCGGTCCTCCCTCTCGAAGTTGAAGTTCCAAGCTTAAGAATGGCCGTCCAACATGAGTTGAAGGAGGAAGAAAACGTGCTCCTTCGACTTGAAGAACTCGATGCCCTCGAAGAAAAGAGGCTCGCGGTGCAGCAAAATCTGGAGCTATACCGAGCCCAAATGTCACGGGCCTATGACAAGATAACCCGTCTTCGCGCTTTCAAGAAAGGTGAATTGGTGTTGGTCCTCAAAAGACCGATCATCCCCAATCGACATGCCAAGGGAAAATTCGAGCCGAACTGGGAAGGACCATACGTCATCGAGAAAGTGTTCGACGGAGGAACCTACCAACTAATAAGTGCCGAGGGAGAAAGGCCCATGCCACCCATCAATGGCCGATATCTCAAGAAATACAACACATGAATGCTCCAAGTCGCAGGCGAATTGAGCACATCAGCCCTACGGTCTGGATCAGACATCCTGCAAAACCGTATACAATCCACGGGCGTAAATGACCCCTATTTCTCCCAAATCCTGCCGGTGAGACTACTTTTAAAGTCCCACCAGCGGCAAAAAAAAAAAGAAAAAAGAAAGAAAAAGAAAAAAAAGAAGAAATAAACGGTATGTCCACAAGAAAGACGGGCACGGATGAAAACCCGAAAGGGCTCCGTGAGTAAAAACAGCAGGACTACCGGCGAGTCTGTGAAAACCCGAAAGGGCGCAAACTCGTGAAAAGAGATGAAATACACTCGCAAAGTCCTCTCGACCTTATGAGGAGAAAACCCCTGCGTGAGATCCTTACGACTCACAATGGAGCAACACACTTAGGAATCCTCACGATTCCTAAGGAGAAAATACACGTGCGGGATCCTAACGACTCGTAGGGAGAAAATGCTTTTATGGGACCCTCACGGCCCATAAAATTGAAAAGCCTTAGGTGATAGGGACCCAAACCTGTCTCCTAAGCCATCGTTCCCCAACGGGCAACGGCAAATGATGAGTCGCTCCTGGCATTTCGCTTCAGTGTTAGCGGTGCTGATGCCGACCAAAAACCCAAATCCCAAGTCCTCCCAAGGCAAATGATGAGTTGCTCCTGGTATTAATCCAGTGCAGCAATGCTGATGCAAAACAAGATCCAAATTCCGAGTCCCCAAACGGCGAATGATGAGTCGCTCCTGATACCATATTCCAGTGTACCGATGCAGACGCCAACCAAAATCCAATTTCTCAAAGTTTTCTGGTCCTACGGTGGGTCCCCAAGTTGACCATCGTATACAATCCACGGGCTCAAATAATTCTCATCATACCCATGCCCCACCGTAATCACCAGTTACGCGGCTGGTCTCCGCTTTGGGAATGATGCTCCATTGATAAGACCCACTCATGTGTCCTCATGATATATGAGGAGAACAAACCTTTGTGGGATCCTTACGACTCATAAAGGAAAAACACACTTAGGAGTCCTCACGACTCCTAAGGAGAAAATACACCTGCGGGATCCTTACGACTCGTAGGGAGAAAATGCTTTTATGGGACCCTCACGGCCTATAAAATTGAAAAGCCTTAGGCGATAGGGATCTAAACCTGTGTCCTAAGCCATCGCTCCCCAATCCCCAAATGGCGAATGATGAGTCGCTCCTGGCACCATACTCCAGTGCAGCGATGCAGACGCCAACCAAATTCTAAATCCCATACCCCAACGGCAAATAATGAGTCGCTCCTGGTACCACATTCCAGTCCAGCGATGCAGACGCCAACAAAGCCCTGAAATTTTTCCGGCCTTACGGTCTGGATCATACATCCTGCAAAACCGTATACAATCCACGGGCGTAAAACAATCCCAACCTCTCCCAAGTCCTACCGGTGAGACCACATTCAAAGTCCCTAAAAAACAAAAAAAAAACCAAAAAAAAAAAAACTAATTCCCAAATGCTCCCGGGGCAAATGATGAGTTGCTCCTGGCATTATTCCAGTGCAGCAATGCAGATGCCAAACAAAAACCAAAATCCTCTCAATGACAGATGATGATTCGCTCCTGGTACCATATTTCAGTATAGCGATGCTGATGTCAACCCAAATCAAAATCAACAAGTCAACTTCCACTCCGACACCGCATGAAGCGGAGCAAGTCAGAATCCAATCTCGACACCGCAAGAGGCGGGGCAAGTCAAGTCTACCCCTGACACTGCAAGAAGCAGAGCTAGTCAAATCAAGAACCGACCGTCCACGTCGCTAAAATGGCAGCACCGACCGTCCACGTCGCTAAAATGGCAGCACCGACCGTCCACGTCGCTAAAATGGCAGCACCGACCGTCCAAGTCGCAAAAAGGGCAGAACCGACCGTCCAAGTCGCAAAAAGGGCAGAACCGACCGTCCTCGTCGCTAAAATGGCAGAACTGACCGTCCAAGTCGCTAAAAGGGCAGAACCGACCGTCCACGTCGCTAAAATTGCAGAACCGACCGTCCACGTCGCTAAAATGGCAGCACCGACCGTCCAAGTCGCCAAAAGGGCATAACCGACCGTCCACGTCGCTAAAATGGCAGAACCGACCGTCCACGTCGCTAAAATGGCAGCATCGACCGTCCAAGTCGCAAAAAGGGCAGCATCGACCGTCCAAGTCGCAAAAAGGGCAGTATCGACCGTCCAAGTCGCTAAAATGGCAGCACCGACCGTCCACGTCGCAAAAAGGGCAGAACCGACCGTCCACGTCGCTAAAAGGGCAGCACTGACCGTCCACGTCGCTAAAAGGGCAGCACCGACCGTCCAAGTCGCTAAAAGGGCAGCCACGACCGTCCACGTCGCTAAAATGGCAGCACCGACCGTCCAAGTCGTAAAAAGGGCAGCATCGACCATCGAAGTCGCAAACAGGGCAGAACCGACCATCTACGTCGCTAAAAGGACAGCACTGACCGTCCACGTCGCTAAAAGGGCAGCACCGACCGTCCAAGTCGCTAAAAGGGCAGCCACGACCGTCCACGTCGCTAAAATGGCAGCACCGATCGTCCAAGTCGTAAAAATGGCAGCATCGACCGTCCACGTCGCTAAAAGGGCAGCAACGACCGTCCAAGTCGCAAAAAGGGCAGAATCGACCGTCCACGTCGCTAAAATGGCAACATCGACCGTCCAAGTCGCTAAAAGGGCAGTATCGACCGTCCAAGTCGCAAAAAGGGCAGCATTGACCGTCCATGCCGTAAAAAGGGCAGCGCAGGATTCCTACAAAGCGGGAACCAAATCAGGTCGCCTCCAAGTAAAAGAGGATCCATCAATTTCATGCACACGACCCACATATGTGGTGTGCATTTATTGATGGGGGGCAATTTGTTGGGGTAAAAATTTACACCCCGGTTGACCAAGTCAAAATCAAAGTCAACCCCAAGCCAAGTGGGCCCAAGCCCAGATCCAGTGGGCCCATGGCCGGGTCGAGCCCGAACATGAAGCGGCCGGCCTCCCCCCATGCCAAGATAAAAATTTTGTAATAAATAATTTTGTTGCATTTCTTTTATTTTATTTTATGGATAAATGTAAGAAAAATAGGCATAAAGCCAAATTTTTGTAAAGCCCATGACTTATGTGCAAAAAGAAATGGCACATGAGCCATGAGATAGGCAAAATGCCATTTTGTGAAGCCCAAGGGGCTATGTGTAAAGTGTATAGCCTATAAAGACAAAGATAATGAAATATCTCAACAACTTTTTCTCCCCAAAAAAAAAAGTTTCAGATCTGAGATCTTTCTTCCTTCTTCAAGGTTCCAAAACCTTCTTCTTTCTTTTGAATTAAATCAAGAGTTCTACTCTCCTTTTTGTAAAAACAAATTAGTTTTTCACCACAAAACCCATCAAGGGGAACTCAGATCTTCCATTAGATCTCAAAAAGGAGTGATTTTTAAAATCCCATATCTCTTGATCTTCAAGATCCAGCTAACAGAGGAGGAAGAAGAAGAACCCCTTTCACTAAACCTAACAAAAAAAACACTCAGGAGTCCAACTCCTCTTTGATTTCTCTTCAGAGAAATCATTTTAGGCTAAAAGCCTCTTTTTCTCGCCGGCGCTCAAGCGTAGAGCGCCCACGTGCCGACACGTGGCAGGCTTGCGCTAAAGCGCAAGTGCTCGAGCGCAAGTCGCCCTCGTGCCGACACGTGGCGCTCTTGCGCTCAAGCGCAAGCGCTCGAGCGCAAGTCACCCCGGTGTCGACACGTGGCGCGCTTGCGCTCCGGCGCAAGCGCCCGAGCGCAAGTCGCCCCCGTGCCGACACGTGGCGCTCTTGTGCCCCAGCGCAAGCGCTCGAGCGCAAGTCGCCCTCGTGCCGACACGTGGCGCGCTTGCGCCCAAGCGCAAGCGCTCGAGCGCAAGTCACCCCGGTGTCGACACGTGGCGCGCTTGCGCTCAAGCGCAAGCGCTCGAGCGCAAGTCGCCCTCGTGCCGACACGTGGCGCGCTTGCGCAAGTCGCCCTCGTGCTGACACGTGGCGCTCTTGCGCTCCAGCGCAAGCGCTCGAGCGCAAGTCGCCCACGTGCCGACACGTGGCGCGTTGCGCTCCAGCGCTATGCGCTCGAGCGCACAGCGCTTACGTGCCGACACGTGGCGCGTTGCGCTCCAGCGCTCCGCGCTCGAGCGCAAGGCGCCCACGTGCCGACACGTGGCGCGTTGCGCTCCAGCGCTCTGCGCTCCAGCGCAAGGCGCCCACGTGCCGACACGTGGCGCGCTTGCGCTCAAGCGCACAGGCGCTGGCCCCACGCATCCTTTGGATGTCTTTTTCCTTTTTTTTTATATATATATACATATGTATACAAATGTATACATACACATACTCCACGACACTGTCCCTGCTAGAAAAAAATTTCTAACGGGGCGCTGCCCCGCACCCCGCAAGGGGGCTGCTAGCCCCCTTGACCCCCAGCCCGCTATCCGGGTAGCGGGACCCCCGTAAAAACTCTGCATGGCTCCCGATATATTCAAACCCCCCTCCAAAACAACAACACACGTACACTGCACATTGAGTTCGCATGGCCAGTTTAACCCGTCAACCGGAGGTTCCCTCGCTCCAAAGGCGAGGGGTAATTAACGGCAGCTTAGTCCGCGGCTGCCGGAGATTCGGATCCCCACAATCATTAAACCCCCGCCTATCCTAGGCTGGGGGAATCTGTAGTACGCCTGACAAGCGCGCGCGTATTCCCATCTCAATGGGGTGACGAAAAACACCCTACAATTGGTTTTAACCCGAACATCTCGAATCGCTCTCTAATTATGCGTTTGTTGTGTATTCTTGTTGTATGTATGTGTTCCGGCTGTCGGGGGTAGGCTTCTATCCCATTAAGAATGTATAGAGCGAACGCCCATCACTTGTGCTTTCAACCGTTTCGAGTAAATTTCGGCAGCACCTCCGCGCTGTTCTCCGAGTACACTGTAATAGAATAGATAATCATTTCAAAGCTGTGAAACAACGTTGAAATGAACATCTAATCTATCTTTGTACACGGAGAACCAGCGGAAAGGTACCGACGAAATATCTCGAAATGGATGAAAACACAAGTGAATGAAGGAGTTTGCTTTATACATTCTTAACTTGTCCACACGGGACAAATCTATGGGTTACCATACGATTGAATTTTCTCGTCGCGTAGACTATACGACGGTTGTTAGTATCGAGCTATACTGTCCGATATTTAACAACCTTCGTATAGTTCTAGGTCACGACGAGCATCGCACGTATGTTAACCGATAGACGGGGACTAAGTAGCGCTTTTAGTTTCATATATGAGTATCGATGGGAATATGAAGGTTTCATATTATCATCGAGTATCATATATTGGTTTTAACCCGAACATCTCGAATCGCTCTCTAATTATGCGTTTGTTGTGTATTCTTGTTGTATGTGTGTGTTCCGGCTGTCGGGGGTAGGCTTCTATCCCATTAAGAATGTATAGAGCGAACGCCCATCACTTGTGCTTTCAACCGTTTTTAGTAAATTTCGGAAGCACCTCCCCGCTGTTCTCCGAGTACACTGTAATAGAATAGATAATCATTTCAAAGCTGTGAAACAACGTTGAAATGAACATCTAATCTATCTTTGTATACAGAGAACCAGCGGAAAGGTACCGACGAAATATCTCGAAACGGATGAAAACACAAGTGAATGAAGGCGTTTGCTTTATACATTCTTAACTTGTCCATACGGGACAAATCTATGGGTTACCATACGATTGAATTTTCTCGTCGCGTAGACTATACGACGGTTGTTTGTATCGAGCTATACTGTCCGATATTTAACAACTTTCGTATAGTTCTAGGTCACGATGAGCATCGCACGTATGTTAACCGATAGACGGGGACTAAATGGCGCTTTTAGTTTCATATATGAGTATCGTTGGGAATATGAAGGTTTCATATTATCATCGAGTATCATATATTGGTTTAACCTGAATATCTCGAATCGCTCTCTAATTATGCGTTTGTTGTGCATTCGTGTTGTATGTGTAACATGATTTTAAACCATTGAGATCAAGATTGATAGAACTGATCATCCTACATTGCAATAGCATTCATCAACCAAAAACTATTATTGCAATGGTATTCATCTATAACAATCAACAATTAAAACTACAAATGTAGGATACTGAAATCATAAAGCGTTATACGCAACATTGATAGAACTGATAAATAAAAAAACGAAACACAAACCGTATCAAGATTTAACAACTTTGATTATGTCATATACGCGGGCCGATATTTTCTTATTAGCCAATAGACAAAAATAGATTGCGGTCTGGATATGGCATATTGGCAGATGTTACCTATATGCATACATGCATGTTGTCTCCCCATTTTTTCATAAATCCAACCAACTACATACATCAAACTAGTCCATGCCACCAATCGGAAACTCCACTATGTCTTTGAATTATTATTTTTCCAAATAGCATTGAGCTCCTATTGACATTGTCCCATCCAACAAATTTGTTGTGCTTGCCTCGACCTTCATCTAGCTTTCACATGCCATACACATTAGATGAGTAATATACTTATAAATTATGGTATTTTGTTGTCATCAATCCACCTAACCCTAACCCCAACCTAACCCTAGCCCCAGCCCCAGCCCAGCCCAGCCCCGCCCCAACCTAACCCTAACCCCATCGCGGCCAGCTAAACCCCAACACCAATCCTAAGGCAAACCCTAACCCCAGCCCCAGCCCCAGCAGCAGCCGAACCCCAACCCTAACCCTAACCCCAACCCCGACCCCGACCGCGACCCCTGCCAAACCCCAACTCGCGCGCGCAACCCCAGACCCAGCCATGAACCCTAAGCCCAAAATAACCAAAAAATTCTTTAATTTACCTGAAGATTTACTCACCTGAACGGCGGTGGCGACGACCTGAACGGCGGTGGCGACGACGAGAACGGCGGTGGCGACGAGAACGGCGGCGGCGGCGAGGAGAACGGCGGTGGCGACGAGGAGAACGGCGTGGCGATTTGGGGATTTTTTTCGCGCGCGATCGAGAGAGAGAGGAAGAAAGTGAGCGTAGGCGATCGATCTGTGCCTTTATTAAATCGATATTTAGTTGCCCCTACAGATTTGCCCGTAGGTCCTTTGTTTGCGGCTCCGTAGGGGCAAACACCAAATTAAGAATTAATATTTTTATTCTTGGACGTCTGGGCCCGTAGGGGCAACCTTTTAACCCTACGGATTAATCCGTAGGGCCAAGTTAAATATGCCCCTACTGATTTCAATATCTGTAAGGGCAACCCCCTATTTTACTAGTGCACCTATGTCCCAAGCTCCTCGCGGCTTCCTCGATCAAGTTTGATCTCCGGTCTCCCCACATCGAAGAAGATCCACGTCGAGGGTTAGTAATATGGGCTCCCGCCTCAAAACCGATGCAACTTGAGTATCTAGTTTGCTAACCTAGAAAGCCAAGATGAAGTAAAGTGTGTGTGTGTATGTGAATACTTTGCCTCAATACACACAAGGATTCTCAACTCATGAGAGGGCTTGGGTGGAGGTTGAAGAAGAAGCCATGAGGTGAAGAAAGTGTGAACAAAGCTTTGCAAGTGAAGAAAGAAAAGTCTCTGCTCTTTTTCTTATGCTGTGTTGTGAGGTATTTTTGTGTGTGAGCTAAAGAAAAACAACCAAGGAAAATATCTTCCACTTTCTCTATAAAATATCTCACAAGACATCAAGAATTCATCATGCCACCATGCGTCATCTCCATGAGTCACAAGTGCACATGCATGAATCAAGAAACAATGCCAAAAAAAGGTTCAATATGGACAAAGTCAGTAGACGAGTATGACGTTGAGTTCACCATACTCAGTCGGTAAGATATGTCTCAATAATTCGACTCTTCAATATATCACATACTACAGCTAACACAAGACCGTAACAGATTTGCGGCCCATCTCATACTGACTACTGAGATCAGAGTTAGAAGATTTCAGCAAAGGTTGGACCCAGAAATCCAAGCTGCTCTGGCTACATGGGATTACCCAACCATGATTTGGCTTTAAAGGCGGCCCGAAGATACGAGGCAGTAGTAAAGAGGAAGGGCAGACCTCAATCTGCCGGTTTGAAACGCCCTGCCACTCAAATGGCAGGAGGAGCCTCTTCCAGGCCATCGTTCGAACCTAGGAGAACATAAGAACCCAATAACCAGCTAAGACCAGGTTTCTTTTTCCATGGCAAGAGAGATGGACACTTGATAAAGGACTGTAGGCACGCAAAATGCCTGTGCCTAGTTTGTGGCGCGTCCAATCACAGAATTGAGACCTGTCCATATAGATACAACTCAGCTCACACACCCACCAACCACCCTCAGCAGCCAGCTATCCAGGCTCCTGTAACTCGTCCTGCACTCCCAGCACCACCTCCACGTGGATTTCCTGCACAGCCAAATCGCCAATTCCATCAGGCGCTGAGGAACGTGCCTCGAGGACATAGGAATGTTCCTCCAGCTTGAAGGAACGTGCCATCGCGACAGGCTTACACCTTAGCCGTAGAAGCCGAGACAGTTGACCATGGTAACACTAGTAAGTCTCTTTCACATTTTTAAAACCCTTGTATCACTTTGTTATTTTTCATACACTGTCAGTACTTCAGTCACTAAACTTTCCTTGAATCTTTTACACTTTCCTTTTACAAATTTCGAGAACAAAATTTTTATAAGGAGGGCAGAATGTAACAACCCTAAACTTCCTGTATAACTTTCTGTACAAATTTTTCAAAAAATACAGAAAGGGGTATTTTTGCATGAGCATAAGTTATAAGTTTGTTTTGCTTTTTGATAGCAAGAAGGAGCTTGTAGCTCATTGGTAAGACCTTGCACTGCTGAACCAAAGTACTAGAGTTCAAATCCCATCCCCCATATTATTTTTAATATTGTTTTATTTTGAATTTTTAGAAGTCCAAAGGTCTACACGTGCATAACTCTTAAAAACCCTACTACACATGTAAAACAAACTGGACCAGGGGGAAGACCAAGCGACGACGGACCGACGGCGACCGGCCCCGGCCTGACTCGGCCGACTCTCGGCTGCCGCCGCCGGCCGGACTCGGCCGAACCGCCGAGTGGCCAACATAAAACATCTGTCTTTTCACCTCCCAATCACTCCTGCATACTTAAATTCCTTGGATCGGTTCCAGAGCTCTTTAAAATCCCATTAAACCCTATTTTTATTACAAATTAATACAATTTTCAATACACCCCTTCACCTAACCCTAACCCTAGCTTTACCCTATAAATACCACCCCTAAACACACACTCCTCACTCACAATTCTGTCCAAACTCTCTAGAATTTTGTGTACAAGTGGAGTTAGCGAAGGGCGAAACTCCGGCGATCTTCCGACGACGACCTTAGGAGCTTCCAGCGACGAAACGACGCACCGGCGCCTCCTACGTCTTCCTGTCCCTCTTCTCTATACTACAAACCTATAAGTCCCAACTCCCTCTTCTCTATTCTTTTCTAAAAACATGTATTTCTAAAACCCGACGGAATCGGAGTTAATCCGATGTCCGATTCGGTTCTTCCTAAAAATTCAACATTTTCTTAAATACAATTGTAGGGTGTTTTTCGTCATCCCATTGAGATGGGAATACACGCAAGCTCGTCAGGTGCATTACAGATTCCCCCTGCCTAGGGTAGGCTAGGGTTTATTGATTGCGGGGATCCGAATCTCCGGCAGCCGCAGACTAAGCTGCCGTTAATTACCCCTCACCTTTGGAGCGAGAGAACCTCCGATTGAAGGGTCAAACAGGTCATGCGAACTCAATGTGCAGTGTTGTGTTTTGAAGGGATTTTGGATATATCGAGGGCCCCGCAGAGTTTTTACGGGGGTCCCGCTACCAGGATAGTGGGTTGAGGGTCAAGGGGACTAGCAGCCTCCATGCGGGGTGCGGGGCAGCGCCCCATTAGAAATTTTTTCTAACGGGGGACAGTGTTGTAGAGTATGTGTGTGTGTGTATGTACATATACATATATATATATGAATGGAAAGGGCATCCAAAGGATGTGTGGGAGAAAGCGCCAGCGCCTCATGTGCGCGGCACACGGGCGCTTGGGCGCTCGGGTGCTCGGGTGCTCGGGCGCTGGCGCTATCGCCTTGGGCACTAGCGCTTTGGGCTGGCGCTATCGCCTTGGGCACTAGCGCTTTGGGCGCCAGGATGCTAGCGCCCCACATGCCAGGCAGGTGGGCGCTCAGGCGCTAGTTCTTTGGACGCTAGCGCCTCACGTGCCAAACACGTGGGCGCTCGGGCACTAGCGCTTTGGACGCTAGCGCCACACGTGCCAGGCATGTGGGCGCTCGCGCGCAAGCGCTTTGGGCGCTAGCGCCACACGTGCCAGGCATGTGGGCGCTCGCGCGCAAGCGCTTTGGGCGCTAGCGCCACACATGGCAGGCACGTGAGCGCTAGCGCTTTGGGCGCTAGCGCCACACGTGCCCGGCACGTGGGCGCTCGGGCGCTAGCGTCTCACATGCTGGGCACATGGGCGCTCGGACGCTCGCGCTTTAGGCGCTTGGGCGCTAGCGCCTCATGTGCCAAGCACGTGGGCGCTCGGGCACTGGGCGACAAAAGGGACTTGGTCTCTGCACTGGGAGTTGTACTCCCAGAAAGAAATACTTATTATTTTGTGTGTGTGTGTGTGTGTGTATGAGGAGTTAAACTCCTAAGATATTTTTGAAGCTGATGAAGGGACTTCTCCCCTTGAGCCCTGGATCTTCCCCAAAGTGAGGTCTTTGGAGATGGGTCTCCTTCTTCCTCCTTTGTTGGCCGGCTCTTGGATAACAAGAGGGATGAGATTTTAAAAATCTCTCCTTTTTAAGATCTGATGGAAGATTCAACCTCCCCTTTGTGGGTTTTGTGGTGAAAAACTATTTAGTTTTGGAAAAGGAAGAGTAAAACTCTTGATTTAATTCAAAAGAAAGAAGAAGGTTTTAGAACCTTTAGGAAGGAGAAGATCACAGATCTTGATTCTTTTTGGGAGAGGGAACAAGTTGTTGAGATATTTTCATTATCTTTGCCTTTATAGGATATACACTTTACATATAACCCTTGGACTTTACAAAATTGGCATTTTGCCCATCACATGCCTCATGTGCTATTTCTTTTTGCACATAAGCCATGAGCTTTACAAAAATTTGGCTTTATGCCCATTTTTCATACATTTATTCAAAAAAATAAAAAAAGAAATACACCAAAATTATTTATTACAAAATTTTTATTTTGGCATGGCGGAAGGCCGGACGCTTCATGTTCGGGCTAGACCCGGGCATTGACCCACTTGACCTGGGCTTGGGCCCACTTATCTTGGGCTTGACTTTGATTTTGACTTGGTCAACCGGGGTGTAAATTTTGACCCCAACAAAGTACCTCCCATCAATAAATGCACACAGCATATGTGGGTCGTGTACATGAAATTGATGGATCTTCTTTCATGTGGAGGCGACTTGATTTGGTTTCCACTTTTTGGGATGCTGGCACTGCCCTTTTTACGACATGGACAGTCGATGCTTGACGTGTCTCCAAGATGGAGTGTCTGGTTTACTTGATTCCAAGGCGGAGCATAATTCCGACGAGGAGGTCGTTGCTGCCCTTTTAGCGACGTGGACGGTCAGTGTCGGTGCTTCCATTTTAGCGACGTGGAAGGTCGGTGCTGGCCTTTTAGCGACTTGGACGGTCGGTGCTGCCCTTTTAGCGACGTGGACGGTCGGTGCTGCCCTTTTTGCGACTTGGACGGTCGGTGCTGCCATTTTAGCGACGTGGACGGTCGATGCTGCCCTTTTAGCGACTTGGACGGTCGGTGCTACCCTTTTTAAGACTTGGACGGTCAGTTCTTGATTTGACTTGCTCCGCTTCTTGCGGTGTCAGGGATTTGACTTATTTCCAAGGTGGAGCTTGATTTCGCCAGGGAGGTCGTTGGTTGTTTTGCTAATTTGATGCGATTTGGGTTGACATCGGCAACGCTACACTGAAATATGATACCAGGAGTGAATCATCATCTGCCATGAGTGGATTTCCCTCGTTTTCAGTTTAACGACTTAGGGGTCATCTGTTCCCAGTTTAACGACTTAGAGGTCATCTGTTCCCAGTTTAAAGTCTTTGGGGTCTACTGGATTGGAGTTTGGAATTTTGGGGCTAGGGTAGCATCAGCATTGCTAACACTAAAGCACATGTGCCAGGAGCAATTCATCATTTGCCTTTTCCTGTTGGGGAGCGATGGCTTAGGAGACAGGTTTAGGTCCCTATCACCTAAGGATATTTCAATTTTATGAGCCGTAAGGGTCCCATAAAAGCATTTTCTCCCTACGAGTCGAAAGGATCTCGTAAGTGTGCTTCTCCTTAGGAGTCGTGGGGACTCCCTAGTGTGTTTTTTCCTTTATGAGTCGTAAGGATCCCACGAAGGTGTTTTCTTACGAGTCGTGAGGATCCCGTAAGTTTGTTCTCCTCATGTATCGTGAGGACACATGAGTGGGTCTTCCCAAATGGAGCATAATCCCAAGAGCGGAGACCAGTCGCTGGACTGGTAATTGCGGTGGGGTATGGGTATGATGAGAATTATTTGAGCCCGTGGATTGTATACGGTAGTCAATTTGGGGACTAACCGTAGGGCCGGGAGAATTTTGAGAAATTGTATTTTGCACTGGAATATGGTACCAGGAGCGACTCATCATTCGCCGTTGGGAAAACTTGGGATTTGGGTTTTTGGTCAGCATCAGCACTGCTAACACTGAAGCGAAATGTCAGGAGCGACTCATCATTTGCCGTTGCCCGTTGGAGAGCGATGGCTCAGGAGACAGGTTTAGATCCCTATCACCTAAGGCTTTTCAATTTTATGAGCCGTAAGGGTCTCATAAAAGCGTTTTCTCCCTACGAGTCGAGAGGATCTCGCAGGTGTATGTTCTTCTTAGGAATCGTAGGGATCCCTAAGTGTGTTGCTCCTTTGTAAGTCATAAGGATCTCACGCAGGGATTTTCTCCTCACAAGGTCGAGAGGACTTTGCGAGTGTATTTTATCTCTTTTCACAAGTTTGCGCCGTTTTGGGTTTTCACAAACTCGTCGGCAGTCCTGCTGTTTTTACTCACGGAGCCCTTTCGGGTTTTCATCTGTGCCCGTTTTGCTTGTGGACATACCGTTTTTTTTGCCGCTGGTAGAACTTTAAAAGTAGTCTCACCGGCAGGACTTGGGAGAGATAGGGGCGTTTATGCCTGTGGATTGTATACGGTTTTACAGGATGTATGATCTTAGACCGTACGGCTGGTGTGCTCAATTTTCCTACGACTTGGAGCACTCACGCGTAGTACTTCTTGAGATATTGGCCATTGATGGGTGGCATGGGCCTTTCTCCCTCGGCACTTATTAGTTGGTAGGATCCTCTGTCGAACACTTTCTCGATGGCGTATGGTCCTTTCCAGTTTGGCTCGAATTTTCCCTTGGCATGTCGATTGGGGATGATCGGTTTTTTGAGGACCGACACTAATTCGCCTTTCTTGAAAGCGCGGAGACGAGTCATCTTGTCATAGGCCCATGACATTTGGGTTCGGTACAGCTTCAGATTTTGCTGTACCGCGATCCTTTTTCTTCGAGGGCGTCTAGCTCTTCAAGCCGAAGGAGCACGTTTTCCTCCTCCATCAACTCATGCTGAACGACCATTCTTAAGCTTGGAACTTCGACTTCGAGGGAGAGGACCACCTCCACTCCGAAGAGAAATGAGTATGGAGTTGACTGAGTTGGAGTACGGTTCGTGGTACGATATGCCCACAACGCCTCATGAAGTTTGTGATTCCAGTCTCACTTGTTGGCTGAAGCATTTTTCCTCAGGAGCTTGCATAGAGTCTTATTGAAGGCTTCGGCTAGCCCATTGGCTCTTAGATTATAGATGGAAGAATATCTCCAGTCTATCTTGTGCTGAGTAGCGAACCTTGAGATTTTGAAGCTCTTGAAAGAAGGCCCGTTGTCAGAAATGATTCTTCTTAGTGTACCGAAGTGGTATAGAATATTATGCTGGAAGAACGTCAGAATATTTTCAGTCTTGACTTCTTTTAGCGGGACAACTTCAGCCCATGTGGAGAAATAGTTAGTTGCGGCCAATATGAACCGGTGGCCTCTGGATGACGGAGGATCAATTGGGCCAACTATGTCGGTCCCCCAGACTTCGAAGGGCTACGACGCCACCATAGGATGCAACGGATTAGGATGCTTGTGAATGAAATCACCGTGAATTTGGCAGATACGACATTTCTTTGCATGCTCTCCGCAATCCCGTATCATGGTAGGCCAGTAATATCCAAGCCGTTTAATTTGAAGTCGCATCTTAGGGCCAGATTGGTGACGACCGCAAATGCCCGAGTGAACTTCTTTCATGACCTTTTGGGCTTCGTCCAATGACAGACACCTGAGCCAGAGTTGGTCGTATGACCTGCGGTATAGCGTGTCATTTACAAACACGTATCGAAGAGCTCTCTTCTTCAGCTGAATTCTCGCAGATTTTCCTTCGGGCAGCTTGTCATATCGGAAGTACTCTATGAAGGGTTCTCTCCAATCGGGCTCGTCTTGGATGATCGAAGCTTCTTCGGCAGAATTGTTCTTTTGTTCTATGCTTTCTTCCTTACGCGAAGAGGCTGGAGGCAGAATTTGACGGCTTCTGACTGTGATTAGAATTTCGTCCATGTCAAGATGAGCTAGCTCTTTAGCTAGGCGAGCGAGTATGTCGGCTTTTTCGTTCAACGCTCTAGGGACTCTCATTGGTTCAATGTGAGTGAACCGTTTCATGAGTTCCACCACTCGGCTTCTGTACCGTGCTAACTCGGATTTGTATATCTTATAGTCGCCGCTTACTTGGTTGACAACAAGCTGGGAATCACCGTAGACTCATAGCCGAAGGATTTCCATTTCCATGGTGAGCTCCAAACCAGCTATCAGAGCTTCATACTCGGCCTTATTGTTTGTGCGAGGCTCGGTGAGAGCAAAAGAACGCCGTAGGGTTCCCATTGATGGCGTGATGAACACCAATCCTATCCCTGGTTTTATCTCCGGGACGCTTGATTTGCTGGAGGTCCTCATTGATGAGGCTCTATCGAAGTGGAGCTCCCAACATGGCTCATCTTCTTCGAGGTGCAGCACTTGTTTGTCGGGTAGCTCGCAATTAAGCGGTGACCCTTCTGATACAGGATGAGTAGCAAGGAAGTCTGCGAGAGCTTGCCCTTTTACTGCTTTCTGAGGAGTATAAACTATGTCAAACTCAAGCAGCATGACAGCCCATCTCGACATTCTACCGGCTAGGCTTGCTTTGGTCATTAAGTGTTTGAGCGGGTCAACCCTAGAGATCAGCATAACCCGATGAGCGAGCAGATAGTGCCTCAGCTTCTTCACAACGAACATCAGAGCCAGGCATTGCTTTTCGATTGGAGAATAGTTGTGATCCGCCCCGACTAATGTTCGAATGAGGTAGTAGAGGGCATTCTCTTTCCCCTCCTCGTTGTTCTGGGCAAGGAGCGCACCGAGTGACTCATCTAGCACGGCAGTGTAGAGAATCAGTGGTTTATTTGGAATGGGAGTGGCCAGCACTGGAGGGTGCAACAAGTTGTGTTTGATGCTTTTGAACGCTTATTGACATTCGGCATCCCAGACAAAAGGAGCTCCTTTCATCATGAGCCTTAAGAAAGGCCTACATCTCCCCGATAAATTTGAGATAAACCTTCATATATAAGCAAGCTTGCCTTGAAAAGATCTTAGCTGTGTCAGACTCTTGGGAGGGGGCATCTCCATGATGGCTTTTATCTTCGATGGGTCAACTTCGATCCCTCGATGTCGGACTATGAAGCCCAGGAATTTTCCCGATGACACGCCAAAGGCGCACTTTAGAGGATTTATCTTCAGATCGTATTCCCTCTCTCTAGTGAGAATGGTCCCAAGATCTTGGATGTGGTCGGCCTTGGCTTTAGTCTTGATGACCAGATCATCGACATAGCATTCGACGACTTTATGGATTAGGTCATCAAAGATATTGGTCATTGCCCTTTGATATGTCGCACCTGCGTTCTTCAGTCCGAACGACATCACTTTGTATTAGTATATTCCGATCGGGGTTCGAAATGCTGTGTGTTTCTCATCCTCAGGCGACATCTTGATCCGATTATATCTAGACGAGCCATCCATAAAGGTGAACAGCTCGTAATTTGAGGTGTCATCGACCTTCATTTCCATGACTGGTAGCAGGAAGTCGTCTTTAGGGCATGCCTTGTTGAGGTCCCTGAAATCGACACAAACTCATATCTGCCCATTTTTCTTCTTCACTGGGACTATGCATGCGATCCAGTCCGCATATTTTTCTTCTCTGATGAAGCCAGCATCGATAAGTTTCTTATTTCCTTGATGACCTTTTATTCTAGCTCCCTTCTCATTCTTCGAGGAGCTTGTTTGACTGGCATAGCAACAGGAGATATAGACAGCTTATGCACGACCACTTCAGGGGAGAGGCCGGGCATTTCTTTGTATGTCCACGCGAAGCAGTCAGCGAACTCATGCAGCAGGGAAATTATCTGCTCCTTCATTTCCTCTGACAAGAGTGAGCTGATGTAGGCCGGCCTTAGATTATTAGGCATTCCCAAATCGATCTCGGTTAGCTTATCGAAGGTTGCTTGTCCGCCATCTTCGAGCTCTTAAGGAGCTTCTTCTGGCTCGGCCAGCTCGTCTTCATCATTTGACTCTTCGTTGGGTTCCCTGACATGAATCATGTAGCATGCCTTAGAATCAGGCTGGATGAAAACTATGCCCCGTCTATCTGGAATTCGTCCATCGATGAGTGCTCGGACCTGAGGCGGATGCCATAGCCATTCATAAAACTTTGCTTCGGACTCCGTTTGATATAGCCGGCATCCGCACCTTTTGAAATATTCCCGCATCTCGGGCGCATAGTATCTAGGATTGAGGACGGCTCTTATGCCTCTCTCATAGGGAAGGCACGCGACAGACAAATCGTCCCGGTGCACAACAGGATTTGATCCATAAAACAGGATACCCTTCTGTCCACTTTTCCTTCCGGAAACGTAGAAAGTTTTTAGCTGGTCCACGGTAGAGAATGACAATGCATCGAGCTCTTTGCACATCTTCTTCGGCACCCTTATGATGGCTAGAGACCATTCTGCAATTTCGAAGGTCCCTTATAGTTTCGCTTATTGCATGGGGCCCAGTCTGCACAGCTGCTGCAAGGCTGGTCCTCTTCCTCCGACTCTTCAGTGTCGCTGCTTAAACGAGGGCAAATTTTACCGTCGGATGGGCCTTCAGTATCAGATTCGTCCGTATCGCTACCTAAATGAGGGCGGGTTTTACGGAAGGATGGACTTCCGGCGTCAGACTCATCAGTGTCACTGCCGAAATGGGGACGCACATAGGGGTTTCTGCTTTTGAAAGTGACAGTCGGCTCAGACTTGCTTCTGGTCAACTGTGGCTCGGCACTTTGGAGGTTCACAAAGTACCAAGAATCTTCATATCGGACTTCATGCACACCGAAAGGCTGGATGTCTCCGTCAATGCGTCTTTCTACGCCATTTTTAGTATACTTCATGCATTGATGGAGAGTTGATGGAACGATACCGTAATTGTGGAGCCATGGCCGTCCCAAGAGAATTTTATAAGACGTGTCAGCGTCGATCACGTATATCTTAGCTTCAGTTTGCAGATCCCCAAATTTGATTGGCAAAGCTATAGACCCCAGAACATGCTGGCAATTTTGATTGAAGCCTTGACTGACAATCCTTTCCCTTGACAGGTGTCGGACATCCATTGACAAACTCTTCAGAGTCCGCAAGTTCATGATGTTCTCTGAGGATCCTGGATCAATCATATGTGATTAATCCAATCTCCATCGCTGTACCCGGTCACGTGAAGCGGCCGATTATGCTCAGCCGTTCCCAGTAGTAAATCTTCATCCTTAAACGTGATTGCAGCGGCATGTAGAGCGTACTGGGCTTCTTTCATATTAATTTCTACAAAGCAAGCCTCATACCGCTCAGGGTTTTGTAGAGCGTGAATGAGAACATCTCTAAGCTCTTTAGATAGGACCAAGGCATCGTAGATGCTCAGGAGAGACGGGAGCTTTCGGAGATGAGCCAAGACATTGTAGTCCACTGTGGAAGGACTTGAGTTTTCATTAACCGGCTCTCTGCCATCTTCCTTATTAGCCATCTGTTTTTCCTTTCCTTTTGGGGCATTTCCCTGATTTGGCGGTACAGCCCTGCCACTTCTAAGCTGGATTTGATTGGCCTTTGTGCAGAGCTCCTCATCCTCTTCGGGAAAATAGAGCTCCTCCTCAAAGTCGCTGCAAAGATGGATGGCGTAGCAGGTCACTATAGGGATCTCTTCATAGGAGTCTTCCTCTAACTCCTCCAGAATTTCAGCCGCTTTTATAAGTAGGAACTCCTTCAATTGAATCAGATTTCTTTCCTTCTGTTCATAGTCTTCAAGGGAATCGATATATTTTTGAATGGTCGATCTCCCTGCAGACTCTTTTTCGCACCGAGCTGCACTTTTCTTCTTCTTGAGCTTTTTGGATTTTGAGCCTGATGGAGCCGCATTGGCAGCTGGAATGGTAGGCTTCTTCTGCCCTTACCATTCCGTCCGGGGCTCTTTCCGAAGTAGATTTATCATCTTCTTCATCTTATTAGATGTGTGCGTACTCCACGGAGGCCGCGATGAGTCCGTTTCAATTCTCAGGGCAGCGGGTTCGGCTGTCTGCTCCCAGAAGGCTTCAGCTTCTGTCTGTATAAAGTTGGTGGTTGCAACTTGATTGTTCACAAACACACTTTTGGACAGCTTGATCTCTTCAGCCTTGTACTTCGTCTCGACCCAGTCTTTGAAGATATAGCAATCCTCGATCGCATGGCTCACTACTCGGTGGTACAGGCAATACAGGGGATTGTCGGTCATTTTTTCCTCTTGAGGCTTTTTCGACTCCGGCAATTGTAGACCATTGTTTAAGACATCTTTAAATATCTTGCGGACCTTGTCCCTTCTGAAAGAGTAAACCTTGTTCTTTTTCTCCTCTAGGGAAGGCCCTTCTCCTCCCAGCAATGGCTTCCGAGACCGGTTGGTTTTGGAATCGCCTGCCCTACGCTTGGTCTTCATTGTCGGACGGATTGAAGACATTGGTACTGCTGGAATTCCCGCTTCTGCGGTTGTCGTCCCGCTTGCTTTTCCAAGTCTTATCTCTCTGAGAGTCCGGGGTGGATTCTTGCTTCGAGCGTTCCAGCATTTGGACTTTCTTGGTTAGCTCCTGAAATGTCTTGAGGCCTGCTGTACACAAGAATGGGACCATCCAATTGCTGAGGTTCCCAATGAGCAGGCTGACGGACTGGTCCTGCTCCAGCGGCGGTTCGCACTTGATTGTGAGATTACGCCATCGGGCGATAAAGTCGGTGTTGCTTTCATTCTTCCCCGGCTTGGTCCTCACAAGGTCAGCAATGGAGATTTTATCACTGACACTCATAAACCTTTGCCGAAACAGAGACTCCATTTGGGCAAAGGTAATAACGGACCCGTCTGGTATACTTGCGTACCAGTCGAAAGCGACACCGGTCAGGCTGTTGACAAACTGACGAAGAAGGAGCACATCATTGCCCCCCGTATTTCCGCACGAAGCTTTAAAGTGGGAGATGTGCTGATTTGCATTTCCCGTCCCGTCAAATCTTCCGAACTTAGGAATGACGTAGCTGCTCGGGTACTCGATCAGATCGTACTGTGCGGGATATGGCCACCCACTACTGCCAATTTCTTTCTGAGCTTCAGCTTCGGCCACCAATGTTTTAACCTTGCTAGTGACCAAATCCATTATCCGGTCTTGTGTTAGTGGGATAGTGTTATCTGGGGCCAAGGCGTCCCCAGAAGCAAAATGTGGCCATCTTTCGTGTGGCTCGACAAATTTTAGACCCAAAGGGACATGCATCGGCTGCTTCGGATTGTCATTATCCGGCTCATGAGTAGCGACTTGTTCTTGATTGGGAGGCACACGAGCAATTTGAGCCGTAAGATGCATCACAACATTCGTTAGGTCGTCAATTATCGAATAGAGATTGGCCATCTCTTTATATTTGCTCCTGAGCTGTTTTCGAAGCTCTTGAAGCAGCTCTTGCTCCGTGGTCCTGGGGCGAAAAGTCGGCTCTTCCTCGCTGTTCGAGCTTGACTGTATTTGGACTGAGGGGTCTTTCTGCCTATCATCCTCATCAAGAGGGTTTTCATCATCCAGCAGAGGCGGCTGTTCTTGGGAAGCGGCAACCACATTCAAGCCAGATTGGACTTAGGATGTGGTAGCCCCATCCTTGCTTTTGCTGTGAAGGTTGTCGCTGGGGCGCCCGCCCGCTATATAGACCGTATGGATAACATATCCAGCCATCTTTTTATTATCGGCGACTTATTTCTCGGATCACTGTCTTGACCCTCCTGTTTTGGTAACGGGCAATCGACTAAAGGCGGCTGGCCGGGCCAGATTCTTGAATGGTGCTTACGCTTCCTTTTTGGTTTTGCCCCATTGTTTTCGCAAGGCACAGAGCACCTGATAGACTCTTGAAGAGACAGTGTCATACTTTTTCTGTTGGGGCCAGGACAAGTCTCTTTGTAGCAACGTTCAGACCGATGTCTTCTCGATTCTGGCAGTCATGGAATTTTTCTGAACCCACTTCAGAGGTTCAAAATAATTGCTGACCTTTATGTCCGACTCAGCCGTCGTCATAGAGTAACCCTGCTCTTGGAACCTCACAAGATTCCACCTGGCCGAAGTCCTGGCCCTCTTGTTGGCTTGATACCTGAGCCGCTTCTGTCTCAGCCTTTCTGTTTTCAGCACTTGCCTGATTACGGCTCTTCCGGAAGCCACCGTAGACCGGGCAATGGAGGACTTTGGAGATACGCCTGATTGTGCATTTGTTGGAGTCATCGCCTGAGCTCGTCCGCAACATTTGATGTTGCCTTTTGTACCGGAAGTCTTGCCCCTAGCTGGAGCACCAGAGAGTTGTTCAGATACCGTCTCAAGTTTCGATCGCGGTGCCTTAGCGATCACAACATTCAGCCTCTTTCCCATCGAGACCGGCTTGGCCATCTGTTTTGCCGGGATTTCTGCCAGAGCGCTTCCAGAAGGGTAGATGACGACGAAACCAAACTGGCAGGGCAGTTCTTCCCACTGTCGACTGAAGCTTGCGGGGAGAACCACACGAGCATTGATCTTGACCAAGTACGAGATCGGGGTCGCGTTGGAAGCTGAATTCGTCTTGGGAGACATTGTCGTTGAAAATTGATTGCTGCACCAAAAGAAAACTTCTTCAGTACAAACATCGCTATATATTCTAAATGAGTTCGCATGAACGCTTGACCCGAGATATGGGAGGAGAGAAAGGTCCCACCAGGCGTGCCAGAATCTGTAGAGTGTTTTTCGTCATCCCATAGAGATGGGAATACGCGCGCACTCATCAGGCTCATTACAGATTCCCCCAGCCTAGGGTATGTTACGCCACGGCAGCGCCCCGGCCGTCATACCGAGGCCAAAATGCGGAATCAAAAATTTTCCTTACTTGGAAACTGGCGCTACCGCGGACAATAAAACCCGGATCGTTAACCATTAACCTATACTAGCAAACAAGAGATGGGAAGAGAAGTATACCAAGTGATCCGAGTCCTCCGGTCTTCTCATCATCGTCCCGATCTCCCGCGGAAAGTCCTGTCTCCATATCATCGCCTCCTTGCCGAAAAGGGCACCACATCGCCTGTATCTTTTACGGGTTCCCACCTCAATACCGAGGCAACTCGGGCATGAAGTTGGCTGGCCGACGCGTCCAAGATTTGCTGTAGAATGTGTAGTGTAGAGGCTATGTCTCATTTGGGATTTTGTTGCCTTTGAAGATGATGGAGGAATCAAGATGAAAAAATGGTGCTTGCATTTTTCTAGCATGAAAATGAGATGAAGAATGCCACACTCTCAAGAATGAAAAACTTCTTCTTCTCTTTTCTCAAAATGAAACCTCATAATACTAGAATGGTGGAGGAAAGAATACATAAGCAAGAGGGAGGTGAGTGTAGGAAAAAGAGAGAGGGTGACCACATCCAAACATCATCATAACTAACTCACATCAACTACTAATCACCTCAAATCAATAAAAAGCAAGTGATGATGATAGATAAGAATGGTATCAAAAGATGCTTTCATAATCAAACCATTTGCATGAAACCCCTCCACAATGTGTTATTTGCAAACTTGCAAATAACACCCTCCATCAGAAAAGTCCGGCCGGGAAAGAACAAAGGAAAACCGGCCGGAACGGAATGCAAACAGGCAACTCCAGAAAACTGGTCCCGTAATAAATTACAGGAAAACCCCGACACTGTGCATACACACCCGCATCTGTATTCCGACCGGATACAAATGCAATGAGACAAAATCTACACTGTACTAAACTAGGATCCGGCTTAAACCAAAGCCGGCTAGTAATATCCGTCCGATCCTGATCCGTGCAATACCGCACGTATCTGATCGGACCCTGCCATATAACTATACGGCCTCTAGTACAAACCGTCCGATCCTGATCCGTGCAATACCGCACGTATCTGATCGGACCCTGCCATATCTCCATACGGCCTCTACAGCGTTTCGCCCGAAAGCTTGAGTAACTGAAAGTGTGGTGGACTCTAAAGACTCGTCAATAATATGGCTGTGGATTTAACCACTAGCACGTCAGAGGTATAAGCCAATACGTGACGGGCCACCAGCTATTGACCAAAAGGGACGTCGATGAGCGAACTCATCCTGACACCCTACTGAGCCTGTCAGTGACAATATCCGTACAGTCCGGTCCGTTCGTCTATGAGCATCGCATGGCGGGCCTAGGGGGTTGGTAAAAGTCAGACCCCCAAAGGCGGTACAAGTCGTGTCGGAGTGAAGCCCAGAACACCCTGAGATACTACTGGAATACCTACCAGTAAATCTCCTGCCTCGGCCGAGGGCTTTTTGTAATGGCTCTCCTAGACACAGCGCGACCTCACCCCCAATACCGGAAGAGACGAACCCCTGCAGATCCGCTCACTGCCTCCATGTGGCTCGGGACTGTACCCAACTAAAACCTGTTTGCACGACTCCTTTGAGCCGTGGTAGGGTAGTAATCAAAGCACAGTGGGAACTCACACGAGACAAATGACGATCTCAGGTCGATGAACTAACCTGTACACATGTCACCTGGGAACTGCTATCTGACGTATGGTATAAACCCAACTAGCAGGTTCCCGGCGAGTCCTGTCCGGTGTACTCATAACCCAATGAGCACCTGTATACATCTTAGGTGAACCAACTGACACCAGTGGCTTGTGAGACCGGCCACCGCCCCTCGTCGGGGTCTCGACTGTATACACTAGTCTACTTTGGAGAATCGATGCCCTGTCTCGAAACTCCCACGACTAGGGACCTATTAAGGATATGCTTATAGACCACCAGCTCTCACGTATATGATCGCCATCATACTGCTGGCAGTCAAGCAAGAATCCTAGGGGCTCTATCAGCGTGTAATAGCGACCTGTAAGGTCACCTGAAGCAGTACACGATGATAAAGGTAAACCAGATAGCATACTATCATTTCGAGTAAGACTGTCCTACCGGGATAGGTCCTCCCTCAATCATTGCAATCACGTGCCTGTGATCCAATAATTGACTCTGAGGGCACTATCTCCAACAGGGTAGGCTGGGGTTTATTGATTGCGGGGATCCGAATCTCCGGCAGCCGCGGACTAAGCAGCTGTTAATTACCCCTTGCCTTTGGAGCGAGAGAACCTCCGATTGACGGGTCAAACAGGTAATGCGAACTCAATGTGCAGTGTTGTGTTTTGAAGGGGTTTTGGATATATCGGGGGCCCCGCAGAGTTTTTATGAGGGTCCCGCTACCTGGATAGCGGGTTGGGGTCAAAAGGGCTAGCAGCCCCCATGCGGGATGTAGGGCAGCGCCCCATTAGAAATTTTTTCTAACGGGGGACAGTGTTGTAGAGTATGTGTGTGTGTGTATGTATATATACATATTGTTGGATATGTATGCCCTAGAGGCCATTATTGTATAGTACTAGTATGTATAATACATTTTGGAAGCTTAGGATATATACACGGGTTTACGACAGTCTTGCTCGATATAGTAGTATGCTACTTGGTTTGTATCTATCTTAATATGTGTATATATTTCTTTTAACATATCGCTAAAAACATATTGATAGAGCTCTTAGGATCTTTGCTTGACTACCGGCGTTGTGATGGCGATCACACTAGTAGGGGCTGGGTAGTCTATAAGCACATCCTTATTTTGGTCCCTGGTCATAGGATTATCGAGACAGGGCATCGATAATCCGGAGTAGACTGGTGCATACGCTTCTCGTCCCAGCAAGGGAGATGGTCTGTACCACAGCCATCAGTACGTCGTACTGGAGATAGTATGCAGGTGTGTTAGTTATATGTATGCCCTAGAGGCCATTACTGTACATTGGATGTATATTGTAGTGGATGCTGGGACATATATAGGTAGGACTTTCTTGCTCGACATGATAGTACGCTATCTGGTTGCTCTTTATCTTAACATGTATATTTTTTTGTCTCTCTGTTACATGTTGATAAAGCCCTTAGGATGTGTACTCGACTTCCAGGACTATGATGCAGATCATACTAGCGGGGCCTGGGTAGTCCATGAGTACATCCTTCAATGTTCCTAGTCGTGGGAATATCGAGACGGGGCATCGATATTCCAGAGTAGACTAGCGTATGTCTTCGTGACCCATGCGTTGGGCGATGGATGATCCCATATCCATTGGTGTTTGACATCAGAGATGGTATGCGGGTGCTCAGTGGAGACTGGGTACACTGAACGGACTCGCCGAGAACTCCCAGATGGTATTATACCTCACGTCAGATGGCAGTTCTCTGGTGACACTGGTACAGCTTGGTCTGTTGACCCGAGATCGTCATAGAGTATTGTGTGTCTCCCACTGTGCTTTGATTTCCACCCTACCACGGCTCTACTGAGTCGTGCAAACAGGTGGTTTTTGGGTACAGTCCCGATTCACATGGAGGCAATGAGCGATAGGAGGGGATTCATCTCTCCCGGTATTGGGGGTTGATGTTGCGCTATGCACGACTGGCCATAACAGGAAATCCCTGGCCAGGGTTGCAGTGATATACTGGTAAGAGTTATCAGTAGTTTCACGAATGTTATGGACCTTACGTCGGCATGACTTATCAAGCTACTGGGGTCTGACGTTTACCACCCCTAGGCGAGATATGCGACATATCAGACGAACAGACCGGACTGTACGGTAAGTGTTACTGGTTGGATTCACAGGAGTGTGAGCGGGCTTGCTCATCGATCTTCTGATCGCTCAATACCCGGGTGGCCGTTACGTTTAGCAGACCGCTTGCGGCTTGTGGGTGTTTGATATGATCATCACCTGCTGCCGGCGTATTGACGAGTCTTTAGAGTCCTACACAGAGGTTTCCTGGCTCAAGCGAAACGAAATAGGAGCGCATATGAGATATGTGCGGGACCGAGAATAATGCGTGTATGTGATACCGTATTTCATTCTCGCGATGAATGTATCGATTGGTTATATGCGATATAACCTAGTTATCGAATCAAGGATTGATTCGATAAGCCGATACATAGGATACTAGTCGGTTATATGCGATATAACCGGATCGTTAAATCAAGTGTTGATTTAATGATTTAATGTATAATTATATATTTGATATATTACTTTGCATTAACTATTATTGGTTCACTTTAAATGGATTTTCTCACTTGAAGTTCACAAGTTGTATATGTGATATACTTTTGTGCACTTGATTGTATCATGTTTGATGATACATGCTCACTTGGGTTTGTGTAAAGAATTAAACCATGGTCAAGTTAATGATTAGGGTTTTTTTTATTTAATTACTTATCTATTTATTTATTTTTCATTTTGGAAAAGATAAATAAGTAATGGTGGCTTTCTTTGTTTGTTTGTAGAAGCTTCATGAAGCTTTGAACAAGTCCACCATTCTTGTCTCTTGCTTAACCCTAACCATTAAAACCAACCATGGTCTATTCTCTACACCTAACCAAGGTTAGGATATGATAAGTATTCATATTGTTTTTCTTTTTGAAAATAACTTATGATATTCTTTCTTCTTCTTCTTCTTCATCTTCAACATGAAGAAACCATGCCACCATCAATGGCAACTTGAGAATAAGAGTGAGAAATCCAATTCTAAAGTGAACCCACTTCCTATTTCTTCATCCTCTACCTCTTGCCAAGTAGTATAGGGTGTTTTCTTCACAAGTTTCATGACTTGGTGAAGTAGGAGCTTGATCTTGTGATGCCTCGACGTAGATCATCTTCGGCATCGAAGCCGACGACCAAGCCCGCCCATTTCTCCGATGAAGCCGACGCTAGAGCCCGGGATCCGATGATCGCAGCGAGCAGAATTCATCATGGAGCTATAGAGGTGGAGGATCGGATCTACAAAGGTTGTAGCCCCTTTCCTTTAGCGTTAAAGTTGTTTACTTACATCGCATCACCTATAAATCTAGTTAACGATCCGTATTAGGGTTTCTCGGCACTTGTAAAATTTGAATTTGGCATAGTTGATGCCTTGTGAGACCTCATTAGCGTGCCTTGGAACCCTACAGTGGTATCAGAGCCTAGCTAGAGCCTTAGGCAATGCATAGACGGAGTTAGAAGTCCGATCGAACCAAAACCCTAACCCAAAAATGCTCTCTGTACATTTTTTAATTTCGGGGATTTTTGAGAATTAAAAATATGCAGAAAAACCAGCAGGAGATTATAAGAATTACTGTGAAGCCCGTACTCATGATTCCATAAAAGAGCGGCGGAACCGCGGCATTAGCATGGCTAATGCGGCGGTTCCGCGGCCGTTTAGTCTTTTCTTGTATTCAATTTTGCACAGTAATTCCTATTTTGCAGTGCTGGTTTTCCTGGGAATTTTTATCTGAACTCAAGAGTTGGGTTTTCTGGGTTGTATTGGGAGTTCGTAGATTCGATCGGATTGTCAAACTTTGTCTATGTGTTTTTCCGGGTAATTTTAGAATATGTTAAAAAGTTCGACCGGATATAAATACCCACTTTTTCCCCTGTCGGGAAATTTTCAATTGTTGGGCTTTTCCATAGTTTAATGACGTTCTAAGTAGTGCAAGTAACACGATGGTCCCTCTAGAAGACAACAAACCTTAACTCGATTATGTGACCGTCTTGAACTGCCCTTTGAACCTTAGGGTTTGGGGCAGTACGGCGTGCCACATGTGAGGCGTTGGCTTGACCCTTCTATGGCTGGACCGTTGGTACTGAGGCACGAAGTGAATGTTTTTAAACTTATTTCATGTGTTGAGCTGTTTCGGGAAAACTTGGGTGTTCGATTGTTCGATCGGAAAGTTTAACATTTTCTATCTTATCCGGAATGTGATACAACATTGGAAATTCACAAGTAGTTATGAGATAACTGAATGAATGTTATAAACATAGCAGTTTAGTCTCACTTGATCGGTTGCCATGGAATTTTGATGCGATCAAAAGTCCGTCGCAATCATGTAGCGTACGCGGATACTCGCCGGGTAAACTTAATAGACAGCCTCGCCCCATAGCCCCGACCAAGTGACTGTAGGAGAACCCCGTCGCCGAAAGCATCCGTCAGGGTGCTCGCGGCAGCGGTGTTCCGCCTTGGTGCACTTTGTCGACGGCGTCGGGGGTGCGACCGCCTACTGAAGTTTGCGACGAGCATTCGATCAGGATGTCGGGAATCTTGTTGAATTGCCCGACTTTATATTGAAAAGAGTTTTCGATAATGAGACTAAAATGCGGGGTTTATAATTGTTAGGCATGCGATGTCTAAGTATTTCACTTGATTAGGCATGCGATGTCTAAAGAGGTTGCGGATTCCAACTGTTGTAGTTTTACACTTTTTCTGTGACCGTAAGTGTAATATGTGATATCGCCGGTTTCGTTGCTATATGTCAACGACAATTGGGATGCGCATATTTACTTACGTTGATAACATGTGATGTTATGTGTTGCTGGATATGTTATATTGGATCGTCGTGTTTGAATAGCCGGGGGGGTTTTATGTGAGATGAGTGTTTTTCATTTTCATTCATGTAAAAACTTGTATGTAATATTCTTTTATTGGGGCACTTCCAGGTTGCGGATGTTGTCACCATTTGTATATTATTTACTTTTCCGCATTAGGATAGACCCAAGGAGGGGAGCACAAGTAACCGGGGTTCTAGGGTCCAGTGGGAGACCATCTCGAGGAGTCGAGTCCGGGTCTCCTAACCCTAGAATTGGTGGGGGTTGCTTGCCGCTCTCGTAGGGGTCTAGGGGTGTGGGATTGGCTATTCATCACGACCGTGGAATCCGTGTTTTTATACTGGCTCGTATTGAAAACACGGACGTCCTAGTATATCCAATATTTCATATGATATTTTCTGCTGCGTTATCTGTGATGTGATCATGTGATTAGTTCAGATGGATATTATATATAGTATATATGATATATTATATAGACGTTGCTTATGTTTTACACCCGCGCTAGCCCTGCCTCGTTCTGGCGTTAGTTACCTAACCTAACGGTGCAGACGGGACATTGAGGCGAATACGGATGGCATAAGCGTACGTTATATTTATCTGTGATGTTTAAGTGGACTTAAATGATGGGATATTCATTAATGAGATTAATGAAAGAAAATAAACATAATTGATGTTGTGGAATCGAATTTCAAATAAAAACAGGTAGCTACAGTTCTTGTTTTGCATCGCGGTGTTCCTCGTAGAACATCCTGCACCTTATTCGATGAGGAAAGGACCGAGATCCCTTCACCGGGAGTGACTCCTTTAGCAATAAACTGGCAGATGCTACAAACTCGGTTTGTCTTTTGATCGCTTCTATAGTTTCTGCTCTTGCACAGTGATATATATGATATATCCCGCACCTCATTCGACGAGGAAAGGGCCGACGATCCCTTCACAGGGAGGGACCCCTTTAGCAAAACTAGAAAAGCCTCAAAAACATTCCATTTAAAAACCATTTGATTCTGCAACGAGATCAAGTTCAAAGCGTTAAAGGTTTTCTTAAAAACTATTCGCAACCCTCCGTCATTTTAGGAAGTAGAGTACTTAGTATTCGTACTACGTTTGTCGACCATAGCCGAGGCGTAGTGTGCGGTAGCTAAGTGATGTCTTCCTACACAGCATATGATGCGATTAGTTAGGACAGTCATGTGGCTTTGTTGACCTTAGCCAAGGGTCATGTGGGTGGGTCTAATTAATCACGAAATGACGGGTAGAACTTGACTAGTACCTATGATTTGTTGACCTTAGCCAAGGTCATAGGTGTTAGGGGTAAAAACCATTATCGGGAGTTTCAAGTGTTGAAATTTGCAATAAGATTGCATACCTTCTATGTGATAGTTGGATCCCGATACCCACTGCGAGTAATTGTTACTCCTGGGAGAGTTTTGCACTTTACAATTAGCCGATCAAGTAGGTGTCTAGAAAGGTGTCAACGGGGTTACGCCTCTGGGGAAAACGAGGTTTACTGTAATTAGGTCTGTGCGAAAGCACGGGGAACCTCCCTCAAAGTACCGACACTGGCCTGGGCTGAAAGATTGGCGAACTTGTAGAGTGTAATTAATCCCAGCTAGTCTTTCCTTTTAAGGTTTGAAGGAAGATTTGATAAAAACAGTGGGAGCCATCCTGATTAGATAAAATATATAACCAATCTAATCTTGCAAGAGCGCACGCAGAGTGTTTCCTTCTCTCTCTCTCCAGGTAGCGACCATATCACGCCTTAATCAAGATAATAATATGGATTATTGACCGAACCCGCTTGTTATACTGAGCTGGGGGAACGTTGGTCCCGCTCTAACTTATAATTGTTATAAGACAGAGCAGGAAATAGGGGAATACCAGAATTCCTATGCCGCCCAAACGAAGAAAGTGCATATGATGCATCTCCTTCGGGTGTGTTCATTACAAAGAACTGTTTCTCTGTATCCTCTACATCCTGGGTATTTGATACCAGATCAGGATCCCAGATATGTAATCTGTTACATAGGGCTACAAAAAGGTAGAAAACTGAGAACAGGTGATAAGTTTCATGAGACAGAAAACGGGGGCAAGTGTTGCAGCCAAGTCTGTTGGTCACTGTCACCCTGTATTACCAGTACATTGATTATGAACGAATGTTATTAGATACCGAACCTGATATACAAAATCATATCAGTCTCTTTATTAGTAAAGAAAGGATATAATTTTGTATTGTTGGATAATGTTTTGAACATTTCCTATATCAAAAGTTGATCAGTTCAGGCACGTTATCTAAAACCATTGACGTTCTAAATCAAACTACAGTTCCTAGTATACAGAACACACACAAGAGGAAGAGTTCAGAAATGAACGAATCCTTCTTGAGGCATTGTAGACTAGGTCATATCAATGCGACCCGACTAGCTGAAGTTACATTTTAGATGCATATTTAAATCAGTTTGAATTTGCATCTTGTGAAACTTGCCAATCATGTCACAAAATTATGATGACCATAGATCTGTTTATTGGAAACAGAGAAAGAGTTAGTAAACTCTTGGGACTGATACATGATGATGTATGTAAGGTCTCCTGTCTACATATGCCAGGACTGGTTCTTTGTACTTCATTACGTTCTCTGATGATCTCTCAAGATTAAGTCATATGTTCCTGTTGAAACATAAGTCCGAAGCTTTTGAGGTATTCACAGAATATAAGTTGGAAGTAGAGAACCAAAATACGGGTATAAGTATTATGTCCTATGTTGAGATCAGGGAGTAGAATACTTATGCATGGCATTCCTGGACTATTCTAAAGGAGAATGAGATTCTCTCTCTCAGCATTACTCCTCCGTATACACCATAGCACGATGGTATATCGGGGCGGAGCAATCACACCCTATATGATATGGTGTGCTCTATAATGAGTACTACTGAGTTACCTATTTCCTTTTGGGGTTGTACACTTGAGAAGCTGCATACCTATTGAATTAGGTTCGAATCAAATCTGTGCCTACCACTCCATATGAGATATGGTATGGGAAGATCCCATCTCTTAAGTAAGTTAAGATTTGGGATTGTCCGGCCTATGTCAAAAGCAAAATCCGGACAAGATCGAGGTAAGGTCAGTTCTGTAGAACTGGAAAGGTTCCAGCTATACAAAACTGCAGCTGATGATTTGACAGAACCAAAGGATTCAATAGTTCCCGACGAACCTCAGCCTCTCCGCCGATCTAGCAGGGTTCCTCACCTGCTTGAGAGATACTTCGGTCTCTCGATGACAGTGGGAGCGAGGATTGCATCATGAGATGATGACCCAACTAGATTCGAGCAGGTCATCGAGAGTAAGGACTCTGTAAGAATGGCTGGATACTTAGCGATCTGAGATGGAATCCATGTACACCAACAAAGTTTGGACTTTGGTTGCTATATCTGAAGGGTTAAATCCCCATCAGGAGCAAGTATATCTTGAGATGATTACTTGGCGTAGATGGAAAAGTTGAGACTTTCAAAGCTAGACTTGTTAAAGGTTTTCGTCATCGACCAGGCATGGATAATGATGATACCTTTTCCAGTGGCTATGCTTAAGTCCATCCGGATCCTACTTGCCACGGCTACATACCATGACTACGATATCTGGCGGTTGGGTGCCATGACTACTTTTCTAAATAATGATTTAGAAGAGAACGTCTATAAGAACACAGCCAGAGGGCTTCGTAAACAGTGGGAGTAGCGGAAACATGTGCAAGTTGCTTTACATGATAAAGCAAGCATCGCGGAGTTGGAACGTCTGTTTTGATGTGGTAGTCAAAGAGTTTGACTTCATCAAAATGGTAGATGAACCTTGTATGTACAAAAAGGTAGTAGAGAGTAAGGTGGTCATCCTCGTATTGTACGTGGACAACATACTCTTGATAGGAAAGGGGTTTCCTATACTACGCTCGGTCAATCTCCGCTTATCACAAGGATTCTCCAATAGGATCAAAGTGATACCTCCTAAATCCTGAGTTTTCATCTATGAGATAGATATAATTGGATGCTAGGATTCTCACTAGATGTAGTGAGATAGTATCAATCGATCCTGGGGAGAATCACTGGAAGTGTTCCAGGGTGATAAGGACGACTGAATGTCAGTCACAGGCATTGTCTTTACCCTCAGTAAAGGGACGGTATGTTGGAAGAGTTCCAAGTTAGATACCGTGGCAAACTAGACGATAAAGGCTGGTAACATCGCTATTAAAGATACTACCAAAGAGGCAGTTTGGGTGTATATTGGTTCATAAGATGAACTAGGTCCCTACCATTGTGTGACAATGGAAGTGAGGCTTTGGCCCGTGAACCCCGATCCCATCAGTGACCCAGACATATTCTGAGGCAGTATCACCTGATCATGGAGATAGATGATCTCCAGAATGATCGAGGTTAGGAGAGTAGACTCATAGGACAACACGGCGGATCCACTCACAAAGGCTTTTTCCCAGAGAGAGACTTATATGGGATGGTTGAGTATGTGATACTGCAACCACTGCTTCAGATGGCCCTAGTGCAAGTGGGAGATTGTTAGTTATATGTATGCCCTAGAGGCCATTACTGTACATTGGATGTATATTATAGTGGATGCTGGGACATATATAGGTAGGACTTTCTTGCTCGACATGATAGTACGCTATCTGGTTGCTCTTTATCTTAACATGTATATTTTTTTGTCTCTCTGTTACATGTTGATAAAGCCCTTAGGATGTGTACTCGACTTCCAGGACTATGATGCAGATCATACTAGTGGGGCCTGGGTAGTCCATGAGTACATCCTTCAATGTTCCTAGTCGTGGGAATATCGAGACGGGGCATCGATATTCCACAGTAGACTAGCGTATGTCTTCTCGACCCATGCGATGGGCGATGGATGATCCCATATCCATTGGTGTTTGACATCAAAGATGATATGCGGGTGCTCAGTGGAGACTGGGTACACTGAACGGACTCGCCGAGAACTCCCAGATGGTATTATACCTCACGTCAGATGGCAGTTCTCTGGTGACACTGGTACAGCTTAGTCTGTTGACCCGAGATCGTCATAGAGTCTTGTGTGTCTCCCACTGTGCTTTGATTTCCACCCTACCACGGCTCTACTGAGTCATGCAAACAGGTGGTTTTTGGGTACAGTCCCGATTCACATGGAGGCAATGAGCGATAGGAGGGGATTCGTCTCTCCCGGTATTGGGGGTTGATGTTGCGCTATGCACGACTGGCCATAACAGGAAATCCCTGGCCAGGGTTGCAGTGATATACTGGTAAGAGATATCTGTAGTTTCACGAATGTTATGGACCTTACGTTGGCATGACTTATCAAGCTACTGGGGTCTGACGTTTACCACCCCTAGGCGAGATATGCGACATATCAGACGAACAGACCGGACTGTACGGTAAGTGTTACTGGTTGGATTCACAGGAGTGTGAGCGGGCTTGCTCGTCGATCTTCTGATCGCTCAATACCCGGGTGGCCGTTACGTTTAGCAGACCGCTTGCGGCTTGTGGGTGTTTGATATGATCATCACCTGCTGCCGGCGTATTGACGAGTCTTTAGAGTCCTACACAGAGGTTTCCTGGCTCAAGCGAAACGAAATAGGAGCGCATATGAGATATGTGCGGGACCGAGAATAATGCGTGTATGTGATACCGTATTTCATTCTCACGATGAATGTATCGATTGGTTATATGCGATATAACCTAGTTATCGAATCA
Organism: Agapanthus africanus; assembly: GCA_030015575.1. NCBI lineage: Eukaryota > Viridiplantae > Streptophyta > Magnoliopsida > Asparagales > Amaryllidaceae > Agapanthus > Agapanthus africanus. The sequence goes on from CM057342.1 coordinate 620,513,978, forward strand.
AGGATTGATTCGATAAGCCGATACATAGGATACTAGTCGGTTATATGCGATATAACCGGATCGTTAAATCAAGTGTTGATTTAATGATTTAATGTATAATTATATATTTGATATATTACTTTGCATTAACTAGTATTGGTTCACTTTAAATGGATTTTCTCACTTGAAGTTCACAAGTTGTATATGTGATATACTTTTGTGCACTTGATTGTATCATGTTTGATGATACATGCTCACTTGGGTTTGTGTAAAGAATTAAACCATGGTCAAGTTAATGATTAGGGTTTTGTTTATTTAATTACTTATCTATTTATTTATTTTTCATTTTGGAAAAGATAAATAAGTAATGGTGGCTTTCTTTGTTTGTTTGTAGAAGCTTCATGAAGCTTTGAACAAGTCAACCATTCTTGTCTCTTGCTTAACCCTAACCATTAAAACTAACCATGGTCTATTCTCTACACTTAACCAAGGTTAGGATATGATAAGTATTCATATTGTTTTTCTTTTTGAAAATAACTTATGATATTCTTTCTTCTTCTTCTTCTTCATCTTCAACATGAAGAAACCATGCCACCATCAATGGCAACTTGAGAATAAGAGTGAGAAATACAATTCTAAAGTGAACCCACATCCTATTTCTTCATCCTCTACCTCTTGCCAAGTAGTATAGGGTGTTTTCTTCACAAGTTTCATGACTTGGTGAAGTGGGAGCTTGATCTTGTGATGCCTCGACGTAGATCATCTTCGGCATCGAAGCCGACGACCAAGCCCGCCCATTTCTCCGATGAAGCCGACGCTAGAGCCCGGGATCCGATGATCGCAGCGAGGAGACTTCATCATGGAGCTATGGAGGTGGAGGACCAGATCTACAAAGGTTGTAGCCCCTTTCCTTTAGCGTTAAAGTTGTTTACTTACATCGCATCACCTATAAATCTAGTTAACGATCCGTATTAGGGTTTCTCGGCACTTGTAAAATTTGAATTTGGCATGGTTGATGCCTTGTGAGACCTCATTAGCGTGCCTAGGAACCCTACAAGGTGCTCATTAGGTTACGAGTACACTGGACAGGACTCATCGGGAACTGTTGGTTGGTATTGTACCTATCGTCAGTTAACAGTTCCCAGGTGACATGAGCACAGCTTAGTCCGTTGACTTGACACTGTCACTTCGCCTCAAGTGTGTTCCCACTGTTCTTAGATTACTACCCTACCACGGCTCTATTGAGTCATGCAAACAAGTAGTAGTTGGGTGCAGTCCCGAAGCACTTGGAGGCAGTGACGGTTAGACAGGATTCTTCTCTCCCGGTATTGGGAGTTGATATCGCGCTGTGTCTAGGAGAGCCATTACACATAGTCGTCCCTGGCGCGGGCAAGTGAGACTTGCTGGCAGTGTTACCAGTAGTTTCTCAGGGTGTTCTGGGCTACACTCCGACATGACTTGTACCGCTATTAGGGGACTGACGTTTACCGCCCCCTAGGCCCGCCATGCGATACTCTTAGACGAACGGACCGGACTGTACGGAGATTGTCACATTTAGGCTCAGTAGGAGTTTGGATGGGTTCACCTCATCATTCTTCTTGTCGGCATCTACCTGGGGACCGTTACGTACAACTAGTACAGCTTGCGGCCTATGGTTAAACCCACTGCCAGCGTAGTGTCGAGCCTTTAGAGTCCCACACAGAGGGTTACTCGCCTTTGGGCAAAACAGAGTAGAGGTCGCATGGTTTTGCGACGGGGTTCATTCACATTCGCGCACTTGTGCACGTTTGGTGTCCGGGCAGTTATTACTAGCGGGCTTTGGTTTAAGCCAGATCCTAGTATTTGTTTTGGAATTGGTTTTGTCTCAGTGAATTCGTGTTCCTCGGAACACGGATGCGGGTGTGTATGCACAGTTGAAAGAGGCAGAGGCAGAGAATTCTCATTAGGGTTGTTGACCATTTGACTTTGGTTGACTTGTTTGTAAGTCTATGTCACGCACCCCACGAACTTGCGGGGAGGCGGAATATATGAAAAACGATTATCAAAGCTTCGTAACACGGACTTGAGCGCATGAATCGTTTCTAAACCATTGCTAGCAAACTACGAAAGGTTTAACTACTCGGATTCGAAGTTATACCTCACGTTACTTGTCCTTCGGGTCTTCATCGCGGTCCTCCACTCCTCGTAGGCTCCTTGGAACATCGGCACCTCAACGGCCTCCTCGAGTCAAAGATGATCCACCCGAGAGCTCCTACGCCAAGCTTGATCTCTAACTTGAGATAACTAGGTTGCTTAAAGTACTAATCTAAGCTACCTAGGGGATATAGAGTGAGGTTATGGAAGTATTAGTCTAGCTAACCCTTGATCTCAACACATGAGAGGTTAGGGTTAGGGTTTGAAGAGAGAGTGAGCTTGAGAAGAGAGAAGGTGAAGATGATGAATGAAATGAGATAATGATCTATCATAACATATATGAAGCATTATTTATTTATCCAAAAATAAAATAATAGAATCAACAACCATGCTTCATAAATATCTATGAGTGATTCATCTCCATGAGTCATTAAGCATTTATGATGCATTAATGACATGGATGAATCACACAAATGAGTCACTAATCTCATTTAATGCAATGCCACCTTACCCCCAAAGTCACCACTCTTCTAGAAGCTTCCCGACAAATTACGAGAACGCCCCTCCAATCCGTGAAAACACGGAAAAACTTTAGACTGTATAAATCCAATAACCCAATACTAGATTCTGGCATAAACCAAAGCCGGCTAGTAAAAACTGTCCGAAAAGTCGTACGTACGTAAACACACGTACGCGTCCGAACCCTTGTCGTAAAACTATACGACCTCTATATCGTTTTGCCTGGAGCAGGGAAACTCTCTGTGTAGGGCTCTAAAGACTCGACACTACGCTGGCAGTGGGTTTAACCACAGACCGCAAGCGGCACTAGCTGTACGTAACGGTCCCCAGGTAGGTGTCGATAAGAAAGCCGATGAGGAAACTTATCCGAACTCCCACTGAGCCTGATGTGACAATCTCCGTACAGTCCGGTCTGTTCGTCTAAGACTATCGCATATCAAGCCTAGGGGGCAGCAAGCGTCAGTCCCCTAATAGCTGTATAAGTTGTGTCGGAGCGAAGTCCATTACACCCTGAGAAGCTACTGGAACCTACCAGTATATCTCGCTTGCCCTGGCCAGAGACTTTGCGTAATGGCTCTCTAACACAGCGCGATATCAACTCCCAATACCGGGAGAGACGAATCCTGTCTAACCGCCACTGCCTCCAAGTGCTCGGGACTGTACCCAACTGCTACCTGTTTGCACGACTCCTTTGAGCCGTGGTAGGGTAGCAATCTAAGAACAGTGGGACACACTCGAGGCGAAGTAGCAGTGTCAAGTCTGCGGACTATGCTGTACTCATGTCACCTGGGAACTATTAACTGACGATGGGTATAATACCAACCAATCAGTTCCCCGGCGAGTCATGTCCGGTGTACCCGTAACCTAACGAGCACCTGTATACTATCTCCAGTACGACGTACTGATGGTTGTGGGACAGACCATCTCCCCAACTGGGATGAGAAGCGTACACACTTAGTCTACTCCGAAATATCGATGCCCTATCTCGATAATCCAACGACCAGGGACCTCTATAGGATGTTGCTTACAGACTACCCAGCCCCCACTAGTATGACTGCCATCACAACGCTGGTAATCAAGCAAAGATCCTATGGGCTTTACTAATATGTATAAGTGATATGTTACAAGAAACACATGCACAAATTAAAGTAGACATAAACCAAGTAGCATACTACCATTTTTAGCAAGATTGTATATACAACTGTGAATATCCCAAGCTTCCATTAAGTAATATACATACAAGTATGATACAATAATGGCCCCTAGGGCATATACACTAACAATCTCCCACTTGCACTAGGGCCATGAGCTGGTATATCGTAGACCTATCATCTCGAACTGCGTCTGAGGAAGGGCCTTTGTGAATGGATCAGCAATGTTATTCTCCGTCTCTACTCTCTTCACCTCGATCTCCCGGCGATCTATGATCTCCCTGATCAGGTGATACCGCCTTAAGATGTGTCTGGACTTCTGATGGGACCTGGGTTCCTTCGCTAAAGCTATAGCGCCGTTGTTGTCACAATACAAAGGTATTGGATTAACACTGGTAGGAACCACCTGAAGTTCTGTGAGGAACTTCTTCATCCAAACTGCTTCTTTTGCGGCATCGCAAGCAGCTATGTACTCAGCTTCCATTGTTGAGTCAGCAACGGTCTCTTGCTTGGAACTTTTCCAACAGACCGCCCCTCCATTGAGGGTAAAGACATAACCCGACATGGATTTGGAGTCATCCTTTTCACTCTGGAAGCCAGAGTCGGCAAAGGCCTCCATCTGGAGGTCTTTTCCGCCATACACCAAGAACATATCTTTAGTCCTCCTTAGGTATTTGAGAATGTTCTTTACTGCTATCCAGTGCTTCTCCCCTGGGTTTTCTTGATACCGGCTTACTACGCTCAATGCGTATGCTACATCTGGTCTGGTACATAACATCACATACATTATAGAGCCTACTGCAGAAGCGTAGGGTATAATCGACATGCGATCCCTTTCCAAATCAGTCTTGGGAGACATCTCTTTGGAGAGGGTGATTCCGTGACAAGCCGGTAGATTACCGCGCTTAGAATCATCCATACTGAATCTCTTCACTATGGTGTCTATGTACCTGGACTGCGAAAGTCCCAACATCCTTTTTGATCTATCACGATAGATCCGGATCCCCAGAATATAGGTGGCATCACCCAGGTCTTTCGTGGAGAATTTATGTGACAAGAATCTTTTGACTGACTGTAACATAGGAATATCATTTCCTATTAGGAGAATGTCATCCACGAACAAGACGAGGAATACCACAGCTCTCCCTACAATCTTACTGTATATGCAAGGTTCATCTGGATTTTTGATAAAGTCAAATTCATTGACAGCATCATCAAAACAGATGTTCTAACTCCGCGATGCCTGCTTTAGTCCATAAATGGACTTAAGCAGCTTGCATACTTTACCGCTGCTCCCACTCTGAATGAATCCCGCTAGCTGATCTATATAGACGCTCTCTTCTAAATTACCATTTAGAAAGGCCGTCTTTACGTCCATCTGCCAGATTTTATAATCGTGGAAGGCAGCAATAGCAAGAAGGACCCGAATAGATTTAAGTATAGCCACTGGAGAAAAGGTTTCATCATAGTCCAAACCAGGTCTTTGACAAAAACCCTTTGCAACAAGACTAGCCTTATAGGTTTCAACCTGTCTATCTACACCAATCTTCTTTTTGAAGATCCATTTGCATCCTACGGGTTTTACCCCATCAGGAGCAACGTCCAAAGTCCATACTTTGTTAGTGTACATGGACTCCATTTCAGTCCGCATTGCATCCAGCCATTTTACTGAGTCACCGCTCTGAATGGCTTGCTGGAAGCTAGTAGGCTCATCATAGTCATTAGTGCAATCCTCTCTATCCCCGTCTATGAGAAAACCGTAGTATCTCTCGGGCGGATGAGATTGCCTACTACTTCTGCGGAGTGGCGTCGGGATGTCCTGTTCTCCTGAACCTTCTTGTTCTACCAAGGTTTCAGTAATAGCTTGTTGCTCTGGAATTTCTTCCAGTTCTATTGCGCTCCCACTCTTCTGATTTTCCAAAAATTCAGTTTCCAAGAAGTAGGCATGTTGAGAAACAAAGACCTTTTGTTCCTCTGCGTAATAGAAACAATATCCCATGGAGTTCTTTGGATATCCCACAAACTTACACTGTACTAAGCGTGCCTCGAGCTTGTCCGCATGCTGCTTCTTTACAAAAGCTGAACATCCCCATGTCTTAATATACTTAAGATAGGGTTTCTTCCCACTCCACATCTGATATGCTGTGGTAGGCACAGTCTTGGTTGGAACTCGGTTCAAAAGATATGCAGCTGATTCTAGTGCATATCCCCAGAATGATCATGGTAACTCAGCGTTACTCATCATGGAACGAACCATATCCAATAGGGTTCGATTCCTCCTTTCCGATACACCGTTGTGTTGTGGTGTGTATGGAGGAGTAAGCTGAGAGAGAATTCCATTCTCTTTTAAGTAACCCAGGAACTCGGCACTTAAGTATTCACCACCTCGATCAGATCTCAGTGTCTTTATACTCTTGCCTGTTTGTTTTTCCACTTCATTCCTGTATTCTTGGAATTTCTCAAAGGCCTCGGATTTATGCTTCATTAAGAAGACATATCCATACCTAGAGAAATTATCCGTAAAAGTAATGAAGTAAGAATAACCTCTTCGCGCATGTGTAGACATTGGACCGCACACGTCACTGTGTACGAGTCCCAAGAGCTCGCTTGCTCTTACTCCGTGTCCAGTGAACGAAGTCTTTGTCATCTTTCCTTTGAGACAAGATTCACAAGTAACATAAGATTGATATTCGAACGGATTCAAATATCCTTCTCTATGTAACTTAGTCAACCTTCTCTCATTGATGTGACCAAGTCTACAATGCTATAAGAAAGCCTGATTTATTTCCGGAGACTTTCTTTTAAGTGTGTTCTGGATATTGAAAATCTGAGCTTGATTTAATACGTATATCCCGTTTTTTAATGTACCTGACCCAATCATAACTTGATTTAGGTGGATGTGAACTACATCACTTACGAATGTAAAATCATATCCTTCTTTAGAAAGTAAGGATACAGATATGATATTACAAGTTGTACCTGGTACATAAAAACAGTTACGCAGAACCAATATCTGCCCAGTTGTCAGTCCATGATGATATTCCCCTACGGATTCAGTGTCCATGCTCATTCCGTTAGCAACTGTGAGGGTCATATCACCTATCCTGATAACCCTACGGTTTCTCAGAGCCTGTAAAGAATTACAGATGTGAGTTCCTGACCCGGTATCCAATACCCAGGAAGTAGGGTTAACTGACATACAGTTCTCTATAACAAACACACTCGAAGTCGAAGCCACAACATGCTTCGTATCCTGGTTACTCGCTTCAAAAGCGCTGCAATTTTTCTGCCTATGCCCAATCCCATAACAATAGGAACGTCCCTCTTTTACTATATCCAGTCCCGAATCTTTTGCCCTTCTCTTTCTTTCTACTTCCCTGGTTTCCTTCAGGGTAGAAGGTAGAGACTGTAGAATCAGGTCAGTATCTGACCCGTTCTCCGACATGGTCTTCAGGTCCGTGAGCTCATCAATATAGCTAGTCATTATAAGGACGTTGTCCCCTACAGATGACCCGTCAGCTAACCTCGCTTGAATTAATTTGTTCGAGGTTTCATATCTTGTGATATGAGATTGCTCTCCATATAAATCTTTGTTATGGAGAAAGATGGAAACTAAGTCCATCTTCTCGTGCTGCTTCTGGTATACACCATCAACTGAAGCTAAAATGAGGCACTTAGCTTTCGCTTTATCTTTTTCCCTTGTCTGACGGATATCCATATCCGCGACAGTGGAAACTGGACCTGGGACGGCGGGATCTTGAGTAGTAATAGGGTGGTCCAGCTTGTCATAGGCAATGGACATCTGGACAGACCTTTGCCAGTCATATAAGTCAGATTCAGTCAATTTGTTATCTAGATGTAACCTATGTGTGGTCACAAGGTCGCTGCAATTTAAGAGAGAGAAGAAAATACTATTAGCATGATGCTCTTGCAAGTTTAGATTGGTTTTTAATTTATCTAAACAGGATGGCTCCTACTGTTTCTCGAATCCCTCCTCAAACCATAAAAGAAGAATTAGCCAGGATTATTCTCACCGTACAATTCTTGCTTAACCGTTCAGCCAGGTCAGTGTCGATACTTCGAGGGAGGTTTTCCAACGCTTTCGCGAAGTTTCTTAATTAAATAACCTCTTTTCTCTGGGGGCGTAACCCCGCTGACACCTTTCTAGGCACCTACTTGGTTTATAGCATTGATCGTTAAGTGACGAATCTCCTGATAAGTAGCTTGTACTCACAGTAGGATCGGGATCCAAAATATCATCGTATGATAATGTTGAAGGTATCCCACCAACATTCATCAAACTCCAAAATGGTATGCTCTCTCTGTAAATTTCAGTTTCTTTAGAAATTCCCGATATGGATTTTTGCCCCATGCTCTTATGACCTTGACTTTAGTCAACAAATCATAAGTCACATGTCAAGTTCTACCCGTCATTATCCAGGTTAATTTGAACCCACCCGTACATACCCTTGACTTTAGTCAACAAGGTAATACGACTGTCCCAAACCAACGCATCTATCTATGCTGCATATGAATATCCAACAGCTACCAAACATTGTGCCTTGACTTTAGTCAACAAACACAGCTTCAATACTATTGACTATCTAGATGAAATGACGGAGGGCTATGAATGGTTTTGGCAAAACCGTGAACGTAGTGAACTTGATATAATCGAAGGAACCTGATACTTTTTAAAAGGAGTGGTTAAAAGCTCCGCAATTAAAAATTCTGATCTTTTAAAATAACCGAGTGGTTTCTTTTAAATTTGTTCCAACGATTAAACTTTGGTTTATTTTCTTTGCATTATAATAATGTGTCCCATCATTAAACCTATCATTGCAGAAAATAACGAAAATACCACGTCCTCTTATGCCATCCGCATTCGCCACGGGGTCCCGTCATCACCCGTTAGGTTACTTAACTAACGACAGAGAGGGGGCTGGGCTAGCGCGGGTGTAAAACATAAGTGACGTCTAATAGCTATCATATATAGATATTGTACATTCGTCAGACGCAATAATAAGCATTCCAGATCACAGATGAACTTTATTGGATATACTAGCAATCCGCATTTGCTTTGAGCTTGCAATAAAAGACGGATTACACAGTTGTGATGAATAGCCATTACCCCACCCTAGACCCCTACGGGTACGGCAAACTACCCGCCAAGTACCCGAAGTGAAGCGGTCTCCCTCAACAACGTGAGTAGGCCACTAAACACTTCAACATACCCGGTAGTTTGTGTACCCCGCCTTAGGTCTATCCTAGGAGCAAAAACAGTAAAAAGAAATAATACAACGGTGGCTACAACCGCAACCTGGATGTGCCCCGCAAAAGAATATTACATCATATTACATTTACATCGAATGAATGAATATTAAACCCATCTCAAAACCCCGGCTAATCCTCACAACATTCCAATCAAGTCCATATACACAAACAGTAAACATTACAGAAATGTGCAACCCCCTGCCAACCGACATACTAGCAGTTAGGGGAGGTTTACGAACACATTAAACATTACAGATAAAAACCCTATTAGCAAATATCTTAGAACATCGATCGATTACCATATTCCGTGTTTACCCCAAAAGCAAACCAGCAAAGAAGCAACTGTTAGTGTATATGCCCTAGAGGCCATTACTGTATCATACTAGTATGTATATTACTTAATGGAAGCTTGGGATATTCACCTTGTATTGACAATCTTGCTCAAAATAGTAGTATGCTACTTGGTTTGTTTCTACTTCAATGTGTACATGTGTTTATTTTTGTATATCGCCTATACACATTAGTAGAGCCCTTAGGATCTTTGCTTGATTACCAGTGATGTGATGGCCGTCACACTAGTGGGGCTGGGTAATCTATAAGCACATCCTTATGCAGGTCCCTGGTCGCAGGACTATCGAGACAGGGCATCGATACTCCGGAGTAGACCAGCGCATGCGCTTCTCATCCCAGTGTGGGAGACGGTCTGTCCCACAGCCGTCAGTACGTCGTACTTGAGATAGTATGTGGGTGCTCGTTAGGTTACGGGTACACTGGACAGGACTCGTCGGGAACTGACTAGTTGGTATTATACCTATCGTCAGTTATCAGTTCCCAGGTGACATGAGTACAGCTTAGTCCGCTGACTTGACACTGTCACTTCGCCTCGGGTGTGTTCCCACTGTACTTTGATCACTACCCTACCACGGCTCAAAGGAGTCGTGCAAACAGGTAGTGGTTGGGTGCAGTCCCGAAGCACTTGGAGGCAGTGACGGTTAGACAGGATTCGTCTCTCCCGGTATTGGGAGTTGACATCGCGCTGTGTCTAGGAGAGCAATTACACGAGTAGTCCCTGGCCAGGGCAAACGAGATATACTGGTAGGTTTCCAGTGTTATCTCAGGGTGTTTTGGGCTTCGCTCCGGCACGACTTGTACCGCTATTGGGGGACTGACGTTTACCGCCCCCTAGGCCCGCCATGCGATGTATCAGACGAACAGACCGGACTGTACGGAGAATGTCACACTTAGGCTCAGTAGGAGTTCAGATGGGTTTCGCCTCGTCGGTCTTCTTGTCGGCATTACCTGGGGACCGTTACGCACAGCTAGTGCCGCTTGCGGTCTGTGGTTAAACCCACTGCCAGCGTAGTGTCGAGTCTTTAGAGTCCCACACAGAAAGCTTTTCGCCTTTAGGCAAAAGAGTAGAGGTCGCATGGTATTGCGACAGGTCGCATGGTTTTGCGACAGGGTTCGGTCACATCCGTACACTTGTGCACGTACAGTGTCCGGACAGTTTACACTAGCGGGCTTTGGTTTAAGCCAGATCCTAGTGTACCTTATGGGATTGGATTTATCCAGTTTGCATTCGTGTTCCTCGGAACGCGGATGCGGGTGTGTATGCACAGTTGACAGGGAGGCAGAGGCTGCGGATTCTCATTAGGGTTGTTGACAGTTGACCGTTGACTATTTGACTTTATGCTCAACCCTAATGAGAATATGATATGTGATTAACTATTATATTAATTAAGTATTATGGTGATATGGTTGTTGACTTGTTGACTTTTGTTGACTTGTTGACCGGTTGACTAGGCTTGACTAGTTGACCATCATGATAACCATAGCCATCATTTCATGGCAAAGACTTTTGTTTACTTGCTCATTTGTGTAAAATGAGTGCATGAAATGATATGGTTGTGGTTGCTTCAAACCATCACATAAGACTTTTTTGATATGATGAGTTATGATCACTTTGGATTATGAGAGGGTGAAAGACAAAAAGAGAGCCTCATTCTTTCTTGCTCATTCTCTCTCTTGTTCTTGAGCTCTCCTCTTGCTCTCACCCTCAACCTCTTGCTCCCTCTCTTGATCTATGGTTCTCTTGTCTCATGAGTTGAGAATCAAGAACCATAGATAAAATCCCATTCTATTTCTTCTCTACTCATTCTAGTTCACTAGGTTTAGCAAACCAAGTGAACTAGTTTCTTCAAAGAACGAAGAAGGAGCTAAAGGTTGGAGCTTTCAGGTGGATCTATCTTCGGCGTACGGAGACGACGAGAAGAAGCCATCGGACCACCATCGGAGCTTTGAAGACGAAGGAGTTCAAGACAAGCAAGGTATAACCCCCTAACCGAGTAGCTAAAACTCATAGTTAGGATGTTAGATAGATGTTTAACCAAGATCCGGGTTTTAGGTCCATGTTACCATCTTTAAGAAAATCGTTTTTTACCAAATTCCGCTTTCCCGAAAGTACCGGGAGAGGTAGCATGGACTTACAGTGGTATCAGAGCCTAGTTAAACTCTATCTAATATGTTAGCAAGTATCTAGAAGATCGATCAACGCAAAAGTCCCGAAACGAACCCCGGAATTTTAAAGTTTCTGTCGATTTTTTTACTGTTCAAAAATTGATTATTTTAACACCTAAAATCGGCTCAGGGTTTTTAGAAGCCACTGTAGAAAAATCACCAAATGAATCAACTAAACGACCGCGGAAACGCGGCAATAGCTTGCTATTACCGCGGTTCCGCGGCCTCCTTGGCGCCTCTCTGGTGATTCTTTGCTACAGTGTTCTTCTGGGGGTATTTTGGGAATTTTGGTACCTATATTTTCAACCAAGATTTTCCAGAACGAAAATTTTATTTTGGGGTCCCGAAAATCCGTATTTTTTTGATCGAACTTCTAAAAGACTTAAGCTAACGGGTTTTCTGTAATGTGATATTTGTATTGAACGTCTACTAATCGCTATATGTCGATTAGTGGGGGTTATACAAATCTGTGATCTGTAATGTTGCTGGAATGTGGATATGAATATGTTGGATTGTCGCGGGTGAATAGCCGGGGGTTGTGAGACGAGAGTTTTCTTTTCTTTCAATTCATGTAAATTTGTAAATTGATGTAATAATTATTTGTATGGCCGCACAACCGGGTCGGGGTTGTAGCCGTCATTGTATAATTTCTTTTTACTGTTTTTGCTCCTAGGATAGACCCATGGAGGGGGTGCACAAACTACCGGGTATGCCGAAGTGTCGAGTGTTCTACTCATGGAGATGAGGGAGGTTACTACGCTTCGGGTACTTGGCGGGTAGTTTGCCGCACCCGTAGGGGTCTTGGGTGGGGTATTTGGCTATTCACCGCGACCGTGTAATCTGTTTTTGTTACAGGCTCGTGCAAATTACAGATTCCTAGTATATCCAATGTATTCATCTGTGATCTGAAATGTTTATCATTGCAGTATATCTATATATGATATTATTTAGGCGTTGCTTATGTTTTACAGACGCGCTAGCCCAGCCCCCGCTCTGTCGTTAGTTAAGTAACCTAACGGGTAATGACGGGGCCCCGTGGCGAATGCGAATGGCATAAGCGTACGTCATATTTTGGTTGTTTTCTGCAATGGTAGGATTAAATGATGGGACGCATTAAAAGAACTAATGCAAGAATATCACGCATTAAAAGAACTAATGCAAGCAAAACATGCATTAAAAGAACTAATGCAAGAAAATAAACCAAGTATAAGTCGTTGGAACACTTTCGAAAAACCACTCGGTTCTTTTCAAAAAACAAACTTTTAAAATGCGGAGTTTGAGCCACTCCATTTAAAAGCTATCTCGTTCCATCGACTAAATCAAGTTCACTACGTTCACGGTTTCGCCAAAAACATTCGTAGCCCTCCGTCGTTTCATATGAATATTCAACAGTATTCAAGCTGTGTTTGTTGGCCTTAGTCAAGGCACAGTGATTGGTAGCTGGCGGACATTCATATGTTGCATAGATAGATGCGTTGGTTTGGGACAGTCGTATTACCTTGTTGGCCTTAGTCAAGGGTATATACGGATGGGTTCAAATTAACCTGGACAACGACGGGTAGAACTTGACATGTGACTTATGATTTGTTGGCCTTAGTCAAGGTCATAAGAGCATGGGGCAAAAACCCACATCGGGAGTTTCATAAGTACTGAAACTTGCTAGATTTGCATACCATTTGGAGTGTGATGATTCTGGTAGGATTCCTTTAGTTTCGTCACGCGATGATATTTGGATCCCGATCCTACTGTGAGTATATGCTACTCCTCGGGAAATTTCTCACTAAACGATCAATGCTATAAACCTAGTAGGTGCCTAGAAAGGTGTTAGCGGGGCTACGCCCCTAGGGAAAAGAGGTTCTTTAATTAAGGAACTTCGCGAAAGCGTTGGAAAACCTCCCTCGAAGTACCGACACCGGCCTGGCTGAACGGTTAAGCAAGTATTGTGCGGTGGGATTGATCCCGACTAATTCTTCCTTTATGGTTTGAGGAGGGATTCGAGAAACAGTGGGAGCCATCCTGTTTAGACAAACTAAAAACCACTCTAAACTTGCAAGAGCATCATGCTGAGTGTTTCTTCTTCTCTCTCTTAATTGCAGCGACCCTGTGACCACGCCTAGGTTACATCTAGATAAAAACATGACTGAACCTGACTGTTATGACTGGCAAAGGTCTGTCCAGATGTCCATTGCCCATGACAAGCTGGGACACCTCTTAACTAATCAAAACCCTGCTGTCTCAGGTCCAGTTTCCCCTGTCACGGATGTTCACATCCGCAGGACATCGGAAAAGGATTGTGCGAAAGCCAAGTGCCTCGTGTTAGCCTCAGTTGATGGTACAAACCAGAGGCAGCACGAGAAGATGGACTCAGTTTCTATCTTCCTCCATAACAAAGTTTTATATGGAGAGCAATCTCGTATCGCAAGATATGAGACCTCGAACGAATTGCTTCAAGCGAGGTTGGCAGTCGGGTCATCTGTAAGGGGCAACGTCCTTACAGAGACCAGCTATATTGAGCTCACGGACCTGGAGACCACGTTGGAGAATGGGTCAAGTACTGACCTAATTCTACAGTCCCTGCCCTCTGCTTATACCCTGAAAGAAACCAGGGAAGAAAAAGGAAAAACAAGGGCAAAAGTTTCAGGACTGGATATAGTAAAAGAGGGACGTTCCTATTGTAACGGGAATGAACTATGGCAGAAAGATTGCAGGGCTTGTAAAGCCAGTAGCCAGAATTCGAAGCATGTTGTGGCTTCGGCTTCGAGTGTGTTTGTAATTGAGAACTGTTTGTCAGTTAACCCTACTTCCTGGGTATTGGATACCGGATCAGGATCTCATATCTGTAATTCGTTACAGGGTCTGAGAAACCGTAGGGTTATCAGGAAAGGTGATATGACTCTCAGGGTTGCTAACGGAATGAGCATGGATGCTGTATCCGTAGGGGAATATCACCTAGGACTGACAACTGGGCAGATATTGATTCTGCGTGACTGTTTGTATGTACCAGGTGCGACTTGCAATATCATATCTGTATCCTTACTTTCTAAGGAAGGATATGATTTTGCTTTTGTAAGCGATGTAGTAAACATCCACCTAAATCAAGCACTGATTGGGTCAGGTACATTAAATAACGGTATATACGTATTGAATCAAGCTCAAATATTCAGTGTCCAGAACACACTTAAAAGAAAGTCTCCATAATTAAATCAGGCTTTCTTATGGCATTGTAGACTGGGTCACATCAATGAGACACGGTTGACTAAGTTACATAAAGAAGGATACTTGGATCCGTTCGAGTACCAGTCTTATGCCACTTGTGAATCTTGTCTCATGGGAAAGATGACAAAGACTCCGTTCACTGGACAAGGAGTAAGAGCGAGCGAGCTCTTGGGACTTATACACAGTGACGTGTGTGGTCCAATGTCTACACATGCGCGAAGCGGTTATTCATACTTCATTACTTTCACAGATGATTTCTCTAGGTATGGACATGTCTTCTTAATGAAGCACAAATCCGAGGCCTTTGAGAAATTTCGGGAATATAAGAATGAAGTAGAAAAACAAACAGGCAAAAGTATCAAGATCCTAAGATCGGATCGAGGTGGTGAATACTTGAGTGCCGAGTTTCTGGACTACTTAAAAGAGAATGGAATTCTCTCTCAGCGTACTCCTCCATACACACCACAACACAACGGTGTATCGGAAAGAAGGAATCGAACCCTATTAGATATGGTTCGTTCCATGATGAGTAAGGCTGAGTTGCCGCGATCTTTCTGGGGTTATGCACTGGAAACAGCTGCACATCTCTTGAACCAAGTTCCTACTAAGACAGTGCCTACCACACCATATCAGATGTGGAGTGGGAAGAAACCCTGTCTTAAATCCTTTAAGACATGGGGATGTCCGGCTTTTGTAAAAAAGCAGCATGCGGACAAGCTCGAGGCACGCTCAGTACAGTGCAAGTTTGTGGGATACCCAAAGAACTCCAAGGGGTATCTTTTCTATTACGCAGAGGAGCAAAAAGTCCTTGTTTCTCGTCATGCCCGCTTCTTGGAAACTGAGTTTTTAGAAAATCAGATAAGTGGGAGCGCAATAGAACTAGAAGAAATTCCAGAACCGCAAGCTATTACTGAAACCTTAGTAGAACCAGAAGGTTCAGGGGAACCGGACATTCCTACGCCGCTCCGCAGGAGTAGTAGGCAGTCTCATCCGCCCGAGAGATACTACGGTTTTCTCATAGACGGGGATAGAGAGGATTGCATCATAGATTATGATGAGCCTATTAGCTTCCAGCAAGCCATTCAGAGCGGTGACTCGGTAAAATGGCTGGATGCAATGCGGACCGAGATGGAGTCCATGTACACCAACAAAGTTTGGACTTTGGACTTTGCTCCAGAAGGGGTAAAACCCGTAGGCTGCAAATGGATCTTCAGAAAGAAGATTGGTGTAGATGGGCAGGTTGAAACCTATAAAGCTAGGCTCGTTGCAAAGGGTTTTCGTCAAAGACCTGGTTTGGACTATGACGAGACTTTTTCTCCGGTAGCCATGCTTAAATCCATTCGGATCCTTCTTGCCATTGCTGCCTTCCACGATTATGAGATCTGGCAGATGGACGTTAAGACGGCTTTCCTAAATGGAAATTTGGAAGAGTGCGTCTATATGGATCAGCCAGAGGGATTCAATCAGAGTGGGAGCAGCGGTAAAGTGTGCAAGTTGCTCAAGTCCATCTATGGACTTAAGCAGGCATCGCGGAGTTGGAACATCTGCTTTGATGATACTGTCAAAGAATTCGACTTTGTCAAAAACCCAGATGAACCATGCATTTACAGTAAGATTGTAGGGAGAAATGTGGTATTCCTCGTCTTGTACGTCGATGACATTCTCCTAATAGGAAATGATATTCCTATGCTACAGTCAGTCAAAGGATTCTTGTCACAGAGGTTCTCCATGAAGGACCTGGGCGATGCCAACTACATTCTGGGGATCCAGATCTATCGTGATAGATCTAAAAGGATGTTGGGACTTTCACAGTCAAGGTACATCGACACCATACTGAAACGATTCAGTATGGAAGATTCCAAGCGCGGTAATCTACCGGCTTGTCACGGAATCACCCTCTCCAAAGAGATGTCTCCCAAGACTGATTTGGAGAGGGCTCGCATGTCATCAATACCCTACGCATCTGCGGTAGGCTCTATTATGTATGCGATGTTATGTACCAGACCAGATGTAGCATACGCATTGAGCGTTGTAAGCCGGTATCAGTCGGACCCAGGGGAGAAACACTGGATAGCAGTAAAGAACATTCTCAAGTACCTGAGAAGGACTAAGGAGATGTTCTTGGTGTATGGCGGAAAAGACCTCCAGATTGAGGCCTTTGCTGACTCCAGCTTCCAGAGTGACAAGGATGACTCCAAGTCCATGTCGGGTTATGTCTTTACCCTCAATGGAGGGGCGGTTTGCTGGAAGAGTTCCAAGCAGGAAACCGTTGCTGACTCAACCATGGAAGCGGAGTACATAGCTGCTTGCGATGCCGCAAAGGAAGCTGTCTGGATGAAGAAGTTCCTCACGGAACTTCAGGTGGTTCCTACCAGTGTTGATCCAATACCGCTGTATTGTGACAACAACGGCGCTATAGCTTTAGCGAAGGAACCCAGGTCCCATCAGAAGTCCAGGCACATTTTGAGGCGGTTCCACCTGATCAGGGAGATCATTGATCGCCAGGAGATCGAGGTAAAGAGAGTAAAATCAGAAGATAACACTGCAGATCCATTCACCAAGGCCTTGCCCCAGACTCAGTTCGAGCGGCTGATCGAGATGATAGGTCTTCGATACGCCAGTACATGGCCTTAGTGCAAGTGGAAGATTGTTAGTGTATATGCCCTAGAGGCCATTACTGTATCATACTAGTATGTATATTACTTAATGGAAGCTTGGGATATTCACCTTGTATTGACAATCTTGCTCAAAATAGTAGTATGCTACTTGGTTTGTTTCTACTTCAATGTGTACATGTGTTTATTTTTGTATATCGCCTATACACATTAGTAGAGCCCTTAGGATCTTTGCTTGATTACCAGCGATGTGATGGCCGTCACACTAGTGGGGCTGGGTAATCTATAAGCACATCCTTATGCAGGTCCCTGGTCGCAGGACTATCGAGACAGGGCATCGATACTCCGGAGTAGACCAGCGCATGCGCTTCTCATCCCAGTGTGGGAGACGGTCTGTCCCACAGCCGTCAGTACGTCGTACTTGAGATAGTATGTGGGTGCTCGTTAGGTTACGGATACACTGGACAGGACTCGTCGGGAACTGACTAGTTGGTATTATACCTATCGTCAGTTATCAGTTCCCAGGTGACATGAGTACAGCTTAGTCCGCTGACTTGACACTGTCACTTCGCCTCGGGTGTGTTCCCACTGTACTTTGATCACTACCCTACCACGGCTCAAAGGAGTCGTGCAAACAGGTAGTGGTTGGGTGCAGTCCCGAAGCACTTGGAGGCAGTGACGGTTAGACAGGATTCGTCTCTCCCGGTATTGGGAGTTGACATCGCGCTGTGTCTAGGAGAGCCATTACACGAGTAGTCCCTGGCCAGGGCAAACGAGATATACTGGTAGGTTTCCAGTGTTATCTCAGGGTGTTTTGGGCTTCGCTCCGGCACGACTTGTACCGCTATTGGGGGACTGACGTTTACCGCCCCCTAGGCCCGCCATGCGATGTATCAGACGAACAGACCGGACTGTACGGAGAATGTCACACTCAGGCTCAGTAGGAGTTCAGATGGGTTTCGCCTCGTCGGTCTTCTTGTCGGCATTACCTGGGGACCGTTACGCACAGCTAGTGCCGCTTGCGGTCTGTGGTTAAACCCACTGCCAGCGTAGTGTCGAGTCTTTAGAGTCCCACACAGAAAGCTTTTCGCCTTTAGGCAAAAGAGTAGAGGTCGCATGGTATTGCGACAGGTCGCATGGTTTTGCGACAGGGTTCGGTCACATCCGTGCACTTGTGCACGTACAGTGTCCGGACAGTTTACACTAGCGGGCTTTGGTTTAAGCCAGATCCTAGTGTACCTTATGGGATTGGATTTATCCAGTTTGCATTCGTGTTCCTCGGAACGCGGATGCGGGTGTGTATGCACAGTTGACAGGGAGGCAGAGGCTGCGGATTCTCATTAGGGTTGTTGACAGTTGACCGTTGACTATTTGACTTTATGCTCAACCCTAATGAGAATATGATATGTGATTAACTATTATATTAATTAAGTATTATGGTGATATGGTTGTTGACTTGTTGACTTTTGTTGACTTGTTGACTTTGTTGACTTGTTGACCTTTGTTGACTTGTTGACCGGTTGACTAGGCTTGACTAGTTGACCATCATGATAACCATAGCCATCATTTCATGGCAAAGACTTTTGTTTACTTGCTCATTTGTGTAAAATGAGTGCATGAAATGATATGGTTGTGGTTGCTTCAAACCATCACATAAGACTTTTTTGATATGATGAGTTATGATCACTTTGGATTATGAGAGGGTGAAAGACAAAAAGAGAGCCTCATTCTTTCTTGCTCATTCTCTCTCTTGTTCTTGAGCTCTCCTCTTGCTCTCACCCTCAACCTCTTGCTCCCTCTCTTGATCTATGGTTCTCTTGTCTCATGAGTTGAGAATCAAGAACCATAGATAAAATCCCATTCTATTTCTTCTCTACTCATTCTAGTTCACTAGGTTTAGCAAACCAAGTGAACTAGTTTCTTCAAAGAACGAAGAAGGAGCTAAAGGTTGGAGCTTTCAGGTGGATCTATCTTCGGCGTACGGAGACGACGAGAAGAAGCCATCGGACCACCATCGGAGCTTTGAAGACGAAGGAGTTCAAGACAAGCAAGGTATAACCCCCTAACCGAGTAGCTAAAACTCATAGTTAGGATGTTAGATAGATGTTTAACCAAGATCCGGGTTTTAGGTCCATGTTACCATCTTTAAGAAAATCGTTTTTTACCAAATTCCGCTTTCCCGAAAGTACCGGGAGAGGTAGCATGGACTTACAGTAACCTGGGTAGAAACAGAACATACTGGAAAACAGAACACCAAAATATATGAATATTAGAGCAAATCCGAGTCAACGACGAGTTGACTCGGCGGCGGATCCGCGGCCAAAAGCACCATATGGCCGCGGATCCGCGACCGTTTTGTCGTCTTGTGAACTCGTATTTTTCCAGTATTCATATAATTCCCTGCAGTTAATTTTAAGATATGTCAAATAATTTTTTAGACACTTTTAAAATTAACAGAAACTGTAAAGGGGTTAGGGTTTTGTTTTCGTGTTTTCCGTCGATCGAACTTCTAATTAGTTGCTAACAAGCTAGTAATGGTTTAGTTGGCTCTGATACCACTGTAAGTCCATGTCACGCACCCCACGAACTTGCGGGGAGGCGGAATATATGAAAAACGATTATCAAAGCTTCGTAACACGGACTTGAGCGCATGAATCGTTTCTAAACCATTGCTAGCAAACTACGAATGGTTTAACTACTCGGATTCGAAGTTATACCTCACGTTACTTGTCCTTCGGGTCTTCATCGCGGGACACAGCGCGATATCAACTCCCAATACCGGGAGAGACGAATCCTGTCTAACCGCCACTGCCTCCAAGTGCTCGGGACTGCATCCAACTACTACCTGTTTGCATGACTCCTTTGAGCCGTGGTAGGGTAGCAATCTAAGAACAGTGGGACACACTCGAGGCGAAGTAGCAGTGTCAAGTCTGCGGACTATGCTGTACTCATGTCACCTGAGAACTGTTCACAGACGATGGGTATAATACCAACCAATCAGTTCCCCGGCGAGTCTTATCCGGTGTACCCATAACCTAACGAGCACCTGTATACTATCTCCAGTACGACATACTGATGGTTGTGGGACAGACCATCTCCCCAACTGGGATGAGAAGCGTACACACTTAGTCTACTCCGGAATATCGATGCCCTATCTCGATAATCCAACGACCAGGGACCTGTATAGGATGTTGCTTACAGACTACCCAGCCCCCACTAGTTTGACTGCCATCACAACGCTGGTAATCAAGCAAAGATCCTATGGGCTCTACTAATATGTATAAGTGATACGTTACAAGAAACATAAGCACATATTAAAGTAGACATAAACCAAGTAGCATACTACCATTTTTAGCAAGATTGTATATACAACTGTGAATATCCTAAGCTTCCACTAAGTAATATACATACAAGTATGATACAATAATGGCCCCTAGGGCATATACACTAACATTGTTGACAGTTGACTCTTTCCAAAACCTAATGTGAATGAGGAATATGGTTAATAATGTTAATTAAGGATAATTGTGCTATAGTTAGGGTTGTTGACAATTTGACTTTTGTTGACTTGTTGACCTTGTTGACCGGTTGACCATTGTGGTCTTGTTGACCATCATCATTTCATTTCAATGATGCTTCTTGTTCTTTGCAAAATGCATTAAATGAAGGTAATGATAGTGGTCATTCATAAACTAACCATCACAATTCTTAATGATTATTATTATTATCATTATTCCAAAATATGTGAGCATGGTTGCATTATGAGAGCTCATTCTATCATATTCTTTCTCTCTCTTGAAAGAAAGCTCTCCCTCTTCCTCTCTCAAAGTTTAAGTGTTACATGAGTTGGAAATCATAAACTTTTGAGACAAAACCACCATAACTCTTCTCTACTCATTCTAAGGTTCTAGGTTTAGCAAACCAAGCACCTCAGTTATCTCTAGGTTGAGATAGGAGCTCAAGTTCGAGGCCCTCGGGTAGATCCATCTACGGCAAAGAAGAGACGACGAGGAGGAGCCATTCAAACCACTCCAAGGAGCAAGCAAGGAGGAGAACCACAAAAGAAGAGAAGGAGTTCAAGACCTAGGTATAACCATTCTACATAGTAGCTAAAACTTGTAGTTTATTTGTTAGTTTTGTTTAGCAAAGATCCTTCATGGATGGTCCATGTTACCTAGTGAGGAAAATTTTGATTTTTACCTATTCCGCCTCCCCGAAAGAACCGGGGTGGGTAACGTGGACCTAACAGTGGTATCAGAGCCTAGCTAAACAACAACTAACTGTTAGCAAAGTGTATAGAACTTCGATCCAGAAAAAATCCCGAAAACATGTCAAAAACCATACTTTCTGCCGATTTTTGAAACTGCTCTAAAAATTATTCCACATGCCTTAAAAATCGGTGCAGGGTTTTATAGGAACAGGCAAGAAATTTGAGCCTACGACTCGGCCAACTCACCGCGGAACCGCGGCGAAACCATGCGTTTCGCCGTGGATCCGCGGCCGAGTTGACTCGGCCGCGACTCCGATTTCTTGCAGTTTTCGTTGTTTGGTATTTTGGGATTTTTAAGATGTTTTGTTTCTGCCCAGATTTTCCAGAGAACAATGTTATGTTTGGGGTAGTTACAAATTGGTATTTTGATCGATGTTCTATAAACTTTAGCTATTTGGTTATATCTGTAATGTGATATATGTACTGAACGTCGGCTAATCGCTATACGTTGATTAGTGGGGGTTGTGTATATCTGTGATCTGTAATGTTGTTGGATTGTGTATATGAACTTGTTGGATTGTCGCGGATGAATAGCCGGGGTTTTGTGAGATGAGAGTTTCTTTATCTTTCATTTGATGTAATATGTAAATTGATATAATATTATTTTTATGGCCGCACATCCGGGATGAGGTTGCAGCCGCCATTGTATATTATTTCTTTTACTGTTTTTGCTCCTAGGATAGACCCAAGGTGGGGTGCACAAACTACCGGGTACGTTGAAGTGCTGAGTGGCCTACTCACGTTGTTGAGGGAGGCTGCTTCACTTCGGGTATTTGGCGGGTAGTTTGCCGCACCCGTAGGGGTCTAGGGTGGGGTTTGGCTATTCATCGCGACCGTGTAATCCGTCTTTCGTTGCAGGATCGAACGAAACGCGGGTTCCTAGCATATCCAATGTGTTCATCTGTGATCTGGAATGGCTATCATTGCATCTGACGAATGTATATATCTATATATGATATCTAGTAGGCGTTGCTTATATTTTGCATCCGCGCTAGTCCAGCCTCCGCTCTGTCGTTAGTTAAGTAACCTAACGGGTAATGACGGGGCCCCGTGGCGAATGCGGATGGCATAAGCGTACGTCATATTTTCGTTGTTTTCTGCAATGGTAGGATTAGTTGATGGGACACATTATATTAATGCAAAGAAAAAACAAACCTAAAAGACGTTGCTGGAACAATTTTCAAAAAGCTGTTATTGCAAGGACGTTCTCTTTTGTTTTGCACAGAGGTATTCGGTTATGAATGCCCAGCACCTCATTCGACGAGGCAAGGGCCGAGATCCCTTCATCGGGAGTGACCCCTTGGACAAAAAGTTTGCGTCAAGGTAATAACTTCACTATATTCGATTATTCTTGCTTTGCGTCGAGGTATTCAGTTTGGAATATCCTGCACCTCATTCGACGAGGAAAGAGCCGAGATCCCTTCACAGGGAGTGACCTCTTTAGCAAAAGTTTTCGCCACTATATTTTAAAAAAGGTTAGCAGGTTCCTTTAACGATATCAAGTTCATTACGTTAACAGGTTTTTCCGCCAAAAACCCAGCCGTAGCCCTCCGTCATTTCCTACAAGTTCTACTTAGTATTTGAGCTACGTATTTTGGCATTGTCAAGGCGTAGTGATCGGTAGCTAAGTATTGCTTGTTTGCAGCTTTATTTTCATATTATTTAGGACAGTCGCATACCTATGTTAGCATTGTCAAGAGATATGTGGGTGGGTCTAAGTTAATCAAGATAATGACGGGCCGAACTTGACTAGCGGTTTATGATATGTTGGCATTGTCAAGGTCATAAACCGTTAGGGGCAAAAAATCCACATCGGGAGTTTCTAAAGAAATTGAAACTTTCAGATTTAGCATACCTTCTGGAGTGTGGTGACTAGAGTGGATTCCATCTAGGTTATCACACAATGATAGTTGGATCCCGATCCCACTGATGAGTTGGATTACTCTCGGGAGATTATTTCACTTAACAATCAATGATATAAACCAGGTAGGTGTCTAGAACGGTGTTAGCGGGGCTACGCCTCCAGAGAAAAGAGGTTATTTAATTAAGGAACTTCGCGAAAGCGTTGGAAAAACTCACTCGAAGTACCAACACTAGCCTGGCTGAAAGGTTAAGCAAGTATTGTGACGTACGATTAATCCTGACTAGTTCTTCTTTTAGGGTTTGAAGAAGAATTTGAGGAAACTGTGGGAGCCATCCTGATTAGATAAATTAATAAACCAATCTAATCTTGCAAGAGCGCACGCTGAGTGTTTCTTTTCTCTCCCTCCAGGTAGCAACCATTTCACGCCCTAATCAAGATAATAAAATGTATCGCTTGACCGATCCGAATTCGTATTCGGGGCTGGGGAACGTTGGTTCGGCTCTAACTTATGACAACAGTCATAAGTATGAGCAAGGGAAAGAGGACTGCATGGATTCTAAGGATACCCAGTTGAAGAAGAAGCATGGTTTTGCATCTACTTCAGGTGTTCTTGTAATTGAGAACTGCTTTACGGTCAGCCCTACCTCCTGGGTACTTGATACCGGATCAGGATCTCATATCTGTAATTTATTACAGGGACTTAGAAAAAGTAGGAAAGTTGCACCTGGTGATATGTCGCTCAGGGTAGCAAACGGAGCATAAGTTAATGCTACAGCCGTCGGTGAATATCACCTAGTGTTACCAAATGGCAATACTATGATTTTGAACGATTGCTACTATGTACCTTCCATGGTTTGCAACATCATATCAGTTTCTTTACTCAATAAAGATGGATATAACTTTGTTCTTGATAGAAATATCATGAAAATCTACCTTCATAAGGTACTGGTTGCAGAAGATACACTATGTAATGGTATCTACGTTCTAAATCAGAATACAGTTCTCAATATACAAAACACACGCAAGAGGAAGAGTTCGGATACGAACGAATACTACTTATGGCATTGTAGACTTGGTCATATCGGAGAGAAAAGACTAAATAAGTTACATAAAGATGGACTCTTGAATACATTCAAGTTTTCATCCTATGAAACTTGTCAGTCTTGTCTCAAGGGAAAGATGACCAAATCTCCGTTCACCGAACATGGAGAAAGGGCAGCAGAGCTCTTGGGACTCATACACAGTGATGTATGTGGTCCAATGTCTATACATGCAAGGGGTGGGTTCTCGTACTTTATCACATTCACTGACGATCTCTCTAGATTCGGATATGTGTATCTTATGAAACACAAATCTGAAACTTTTGAGAAATTCAAGGAATTCAGAAACGAAGTGGAGAACCAGACAGGCAAAAGTATCAAGATCCTCTGGTCTGATAGAGGAGGGGAGTACTTAAGTACGGAATTTCTAGATTACTTAAAAGAGAATGGTATTCTCTCTCAGCTTACTCCTCCTTATACACCACAGCACAACGGTGTATCGGAGAGGAGGAATCGTACCCTATTGGATATGGTTCGCTCCATGATGAGTAATGCTGAGTTACCTCTTTCATTCTGGGGACTTGCACTAGAAACAGCAGCATACTTACTGAATCAAGTTCCGTCTAAATCTGTGCCTAAGACTCCATATGAAATATGGAGTGGTAAAAGACCGTATCTTGAACGTATTAAGATATGGGGTTGTCCGGCCTATGTAAAGGTACAAAATCCGGACAAGCTTAAAGCACGATCAGTTTTGTGCAAGTTTGTGGGATATCCTAGAAATTCTCTGGGATATCTGTTCTACCACACTGAGGAACAGAAGGTGTTCGTTGCTCGTCGCGCCACCTTTTTAGAGTGGTAATTTCTTGCAAAAGAAATAAGTGGGAGCATGGTAGAAATGGATGAAAGATCTGATCCACAAACTCAAACTGAGGATTTAGTAGACTCAGAAAATTCAATGGTCCCAGAAGAACCTCAGCCACTCCGCAGATCTGGTAGGATTTCTCATCCGCCCGAGAGATACTACGGTTTTCTCATAGACGGGGATCGAGAGGATTGTATCTTGGAAGAAGATGACCCTACCAGTTTCAGGCAGGGCATTATCAGTAGGGACTCTGATAAGTGGCTGGAAGCTATGGAATCCGAAATAGAGTCCATGTACACCAATAAAGTATGGACCTTGGATATTGCTCCACCTGGGGTAAAACCCGTTGGATGCAAATGGATCTACAAAAGGAAACTTGGTGTGGATGGGCAGGTGGAAACCTATAAGGCTAGACTCGTTGCAAAAGGTTTTCGTCAAAGACCTGGTGTGGACTATGACGAAACTTTTTCTCCAGTGGCTATGCTAAAATCCATTCGGATCCTACTTGCCATTGCTGCCTTCCATAACTATGAAATCTGGCAGATGGACGTAAAAACGGCTTTTCTAAACGGCTGTTTGGAAGAGTGCGTTTACATGGATCAGCTAGAAGGTTTTGTAGACAGTGGGAGCAGCGGGAAGGTGTGCAAGTTACTTAAATCCATTTATGGATTAAAACAGGCATCGCGGAGATGGAACATCTGTTTTGATGAGGCAATCAAGGAATTTGATTTCATCAAGAACGAAGATGAACCTTGTATCTATAAGAAGATTGTAGGACGAACTGTCGTGTTCCTAGTCTTGTACGTGGATGACTTTCTTTTGATAGGAAATGACATTCCTATACTACAATCGGTCAAGCTATTCTTGTCACAACGGTTCTCTATGAAGGACCTGGGTGATGCCTCGTACATTCTGGGGATCAAGATCTACAGAGATAGATCCAAGAGACTACTGGGACTTTCGCAGTCCAGGTACATAGAGACCGTACTAAAGATATTTAGTATGGAAGATTCCAAGAGCGGTAACATACCCGCATTGCACGAAATCACCCTCTCCAAGAAGATGTCTCCTAAGACTGACGAGGTGAGGGTTCGCATGAGCACTATACCCTACGCTTCGGCGGTAGGATCTATAATGTATGCGATGCTATGTACAAGACCAGATGTAGCTTACGCGCTGAGCGTGGTGAGCCGGTATCAGTCAGACCCAGGTGAGGACCACTGGACGGCAGTGAAGAACATTCTCAAGTACCTGAGAAGGACTAAGGAGATGTTCCTGGTTTACGAAAATAGAGACCTCAGGGTCGAGTCCTTTACTGATTCAAGCTTCCAGAGTGACAAAGATGACAGCAAGTCTGTCTCGGGTTTTGTGTTTACCCTCAACGGAGAGGCGGTGTGTTAGAAGAGTTCCAAACAGGATACCGTCGCAGACTCGATGATGGAGGCTGAATACATTGCTGCAAGCGATGCCGCAAAAGAGGCGGTCTGGATAAAGAAGTTCATTAGTGAGCTTCAGGTGGTTCCGTCTGTTGTTGACCCAATACCTTTGTATTGGGATAACAATGGGACTATAGCTTTAGCGAAGGAACTAAGGTCCCATCAGAAATGTAGACACATCTTAAGGCAGTATCACCTGCTCAGGGAGATCATTGATCGCCAGGAGATCGAGGTACGGAGAGTGGACACAAAAGACAACACGTCGGATCCATTCACAATGGCCCTCCCTCAAACACAGTTCGAGCGACCTTTTGAGCTATTGGGTATGCGGTCGCCAGCAGCTGGCCATAGAGCAGACGTTGGGTATGCGGCACACCAATTACTGGCCTTTAGTGCAAGTGGGAGATTGTTGGATATGTATGCCCTAGAAGCCATTATTGTATAGTACTAGTATGTATAACACATTTTGGAAGCTTGGGATATATACACAGGTTTACGACAGTCTTGCTCGATATAGTAGTATGCTACTTGGTTTGTATCTATCTTAATATGTGTATATGTTTCTTTTAACATATCGCTAAAAACATATTGATAGAGCTCTTAGGATCTTTGCTTGACTACCGGCATTGTGATGGCGATCACACTAGTGGGGGCTGGGTAGTCTATAAGCACATCCTTATTTTGGTCCCTGGTCGTAGGATTATCGAGACAGGGCATCGATACTCTAGAGTAGACTGGTGCATACGCTTCTCATCCCAGCAGGGGAGATGGTCTGTCCTACAGCCATCAGTACGTCATACTGGAGATAGTATGTAGGTGCTCGTTAGGTTACGAGTACACTGGATAGGACTCATCGGGAACTGTTGGTTGGTATTGTACCTATCATCAGTTAACAATTCCCAGGTGACATGAGTACAGCTTAGTCCGTTGACTTAACACTGTCACTTCGCCTCAAGTGTGTTCCCACTGTTCTTAGATTACTACCCTACCACGGCTCTATTGAGTCGTACAAACAGGTAGTAGTTGGGTGCAGTCCCGAAGCACTTGGAGGCAGTGACGGTTAGACAGGATCCGTCTCTCCCGGTATTGGGAGTTGATATCGCGCTGTGTCTAGCAGATCCATTACACATAGTCGTCCCTGGCCAGGGCAAGCGAGACTTGCTGGTAGTGTTACCAGTAGTTTCTCAGGGTGTTCTGCGCTACACTCCGACGCGACTTGTACCGCTATTAGGGGACTGACGTTTACCGCCCCCTAGGCCCGCCATGCGATACTCTTAGACGAATAGACCGGACTGTACGGAGATTATCACGTTCAGGCTCAGTAGGAGTTCGGATGGGTTCACCTCATCAGTCTTCTTGTCGGCATCTACCTGGGGACAGTTTTGTACAGCTAGTACCGCTTGCGGCCTGTGGTTAAACCCACTGCCAGCTTAGTGTCGAGCTTTTAGAGTCCCACAGAGAGGTTTACTCGCCTTTGGGCAAAATAGAATAGGAGGTCGCATGGTTTTGCGACGGGGTTCGTTCACATCCGCGCACTTGTGCACGTTTGGTGTCCGGGCAGTTATTACTAGCGGGCTTTGGTTTAAGCCAGATCCTAGTATTTGTTTTGGGATTGGTTTTGTCTCAGTGTATTCTTGTTCCTTGGAACACGGATGCGGGTGTGTATGCACAGTTGACAGAGGCAGAGGCAAAGGATTCTCATTAGGGTTGTTGACCATTTGATTTTGGTTGACTTGTTGACCTTTGACTTTTTCCAAACCGTAATGAGAATGAGGAATATAGTTAATAATATTAATTAAGGATAATTGTGTTATAGTTAGGGTTGTTGACAATTTGACTTTTGTTGACTTGTTGACCTTGTTGACCGGTTGACCATTGTTGTCTTGTTGACCATCATCATTTCATTTCAATGATGCTTCTTGTTCTTTGCAAAATGCATTAAATGAAGGTAATGATAGTGGTCATTCATAAACTAACCATCACAATTCTTAATGATTATTATTATTATCATTATTCCAAAATATGTGAGCATGGTTGCATTATGAGAGCTCATTCTATCATATTCTTTCTCTCCCTTGAAAGAAAGCTCTCCCTCTTCCTCTCTCAAAGTTTTAGTGTTCCATGAGTTGGAAATCAAAAACTTTTGAGATAAAACCACCATAACTCTTCTCTACTCATTCTAAGGTTCTAGGTTTAGCAAACCAAGCACCTCAGTTATCTCTAGGTTGAGATAGGAGCTCAAGTTCGAGGCCCTCGGGTGGATCCATCTACGGCAAAGAGGAGACGACGAGGAGGAGCCATTCAAACCACTACAAGGAGCAAGCAAGGAGGAGAACCACAAAAGAAGAGAAGGAGTTCACGACCTAGGTATAACCATTCTACATAGTAGCTAAAACTGTTCGATATAGTGCCCTCTAAGTCAATTATTGTATCGCAGGTACATGATTGCAATGATTGAGGGAGGACCTATACCGATAGGACAGTCTTGCTCGAGATGATAGTATGCTATCTGGTTTGTCTTTATCATCGTATATATACTTTAGTTCACTATTGCATGATGATAGAGCCCATAGGATTCTTTCTTGACTACCGGCAGTATGATGGCGATCATGTACGTGAGAGCTGGGGTCTATAAGCACATCCTTAAAAGTGTCCCTAGTCGTGGGAGTTTCGAGACAGGGCATCGATACTCCAGAGTAGACTAGTGTATACAGTCGAGACCCCGACGAGGGGCGGTGGCCGGTCTCACAAGCCACTGGTGTCAGTCGGATCACCTAAGATGTATACAGGTGCTCATTGGGTTATGAGTACACCGGACAGGACTCGCCGAGAACATGCTAGTTGGTATTATACATATCGTCAGATAGCAGTTCCCTAGTGACATGTGTACAGGTTAGTTCATCAACCTGAGGTCGTCATTTGTCTCGTGTGAGTTCCCACTGTGCTTAGATTACTACCCTACCACGCTCAAAGGAGTTATGCAAACAGGTTTTAGTTGGGTACAGTCCCGAGCCACATTGGAGGCAAGTGAGCGGATCTTCGGGGATTCATCTCTCCCGGTATTGGGGGTGAGATCGCGCTGTGTTTAGGAGAGCCATTACACGAAATCCCTGGCCAGGGTAATCGAGATATACTGGTAGGTATACCAGTAGTTTCTCAGGGTGTTCTGGGCTGCTCTCTGACACGACTTATCCAGCTATTGGGGGTCTGACGTTTACCGGCCCCCTAGGCCTAATATGCGATACTCATAGACGAATGTTCCGGACTGTACGGATATTATCACTGTCAGGCTCAGTAGGGTTTATAGATGAGTTCGCTCGTCAGCCTCCCTTCCAATCGATACATAGGCAAACCGTTACACACAGCTTGTACCTCTGACGTGCTAAATGGTTATACCCAGTGCCAGTGTGTTGATGAGTCATTAGAGTCCCCCACAGACACTTTCCCAAGTTCGGGCGAAACATTGTAGATGCCGTATGGTATTATGGCAGGGTTCGGAAAATGCACGTGCGTTTTCGCACGTGTCATTTTTCGGGCAGATAATACTGGTAGGCTTTGGTTAACGCCGGATCCCAGTATTATACTGTGTAGATATAATATCTTTGTCTCAGTTGCATTTGTATTCGATCGTAATACAAATGCGGGTATGTTTCTACTGTTACGAGGTTATCCTGAAATTCGTTTCTGGATCACTTTTTGGAAGTTGCCAGTTTCCAGTTTTCTATCAGCCGTATTTGACATTCGGTTAAATACGGATTTATCCTTTCATCTTTTAGGTGAGTCATTGTGTGTGGAAGGTTCAAGATTTGTGACTAGGTTAGTGACTCATTCAAGCATTAATTACTTTGGTGAGGTGTTTTATTTGAGTCACCATTTGCATTTAATGCTTAATGTGAGTCATTCTTTCTTTAATGGTTATGATAAGTATCATTTTGGTTATAGTCACCACTTGAAGCTCCTACACTCACCCCCTCCTTCTATAATTGTGGCCGGCCCCCCTCTTGTGGCTATGAAGATTTTGATTCATTCATTTTTGCAAAAGATTATGATAGTTTTGTATATGGAAATTTCATATAGTTCAATTTCCATTTACCCGATTCCAAATGGCAACTTCTATTAACCGTTCGTCCATAGCCTTGGACGTAACGAGACAAAGTATTCTACTCATTCTCTACTTCATCTTGGTCGTCTCTTTTAGCAAACTTGACGATCGAGTTGCCTCGGTTCAGAGGCGGGAGCCCATTTAAAGATCCGTCGACGTGGTGCCACCTGGACGACGAGACCGGAGATCGAGCAAGTTCGGATCAGTTGCAACATAGCGTGGGATGATGGTTGAAGACCGAAGGACTCGGATCATTCGGTATAACAATTCTACCCTCTTTACAATTTGTTAGTTTAGCTTTAATGGCAGATCCGGGTTATAATACGCGATAGTGTCAGTCGTAAAAGTTTTGTTCCGCATATTGGCGTCTGTTAGACGGCCGGGGCGCTGCCGCGTACTTACAGTGGTATCAGAGCCTCACCATTAAGCTATACTAACTTGTGCTAACGCGTTTAAAACATCGATCGATCGGATTTTGGAAAATCGCAATTTCATGTGTTAAAGTTTCTGTTGATTTTTAAACTGTTCTAAAAAAAATTTTGCATATCACAGAAAAACAAGCAGGCTTTTCTAAGCCATCCGTACAAATTTGGTCACGTGATCTCACTTAACCACTGCGGATCCGCGGTCAAACGTAGGGTTTGACCGCGCATCCGCGGCGGTTTAGTGAGAGCAGTGCACCAAAATTGTACAGAGGCTTCTATACAGGGAATTGTGGTTTTTGGTAATATTCTTTTGGGCCCAGTTTTGGTTACTGTACAGCAGATGATTGTGGGGCCCACTTCGGGAAATTTTGTCGATCGAAATTTTAAACGTGTTAGTTTTCGGTACTTACTTTATATCTCCGACCGGAAATGTCATTTGATCGGTAAACCGCGTCTGATTGCTATAGTTCTTTTAGACGGGTTTGCGAACGTGACATTCGCGTTGATGTTCTGTGTTATGCTGTAATGTTGCGGATTTGTCGTGGTGGATAGCAGGGTGCAATGATAGTGCTGTTTGGATTTATTTGTACATCTGATATTGCGGGGCGAGCGTCCGACTTGTGGACTGCCGTCACAGCCTGTTGTATAATATTCTTTTGGGGCACGACCAGGTTGAGGTCGATGTACCCGTTGTACATATTTTTATTTCTGTACTAGGTTTATCCCGCGAAGGAGTGCACGGATAGCCGGGTTCTGGAGGGCAACGAGTCCGTATCTCATTGCTTTGAGAGGCAAAGGGGCCTCACTCAAGAATTGGCAGACTATTCGCCGCACTCGTAGGGGGTACAGGTTGACCCAAGGAGGGGTGCTCAATTTATCGGATTCCGTGAAGTGCCGGGTGTTCCATTCACTATATTGTGGGGACCACCTCGCTTCAGGTTTTGGCGGGTAACTTGCCGCACCCGTAGGGGTCTAGGTTTCATTGCACAGGCTATCCACACGACCAGGGGAACGTCGGGTTTCAGTAGCGGCTCTGTGAAACCCGGGGATCCCAGATTATCTGTATTGTTCTGTGATGCTTATTACTTTTCTGTAATGTTGCATATTATCATGCCTGGAGCGATTTTTGTATATTAGTCTATATACTATTAGATGTTGTATATGTTTTACACCCGCGCTAGTCCAGCCCCCGCTCTGTCGTTAGTTAAGTAACCTAACGGGTGATGACGGGACCCAGTGACGAATGCGGATGGCATATACGTACATTTTATTTTCGTTCTTTTCTGGTGTGATTAAATTGATGGGACTGCGTTGATTCTTATCAATGCAAGATAAAACAAACCTATATTTGATGTTGTTGGAACAAATTTTAAAATGAGCTATTACAAAGACGTTTCCTTTTGTTTTGCATAGAGGTATTCAGTTAGAATATCCAACACCTCATTCGACGAGGCAAGGGCCGAGATCCTTTCACCGGGAGTGACCCCTTAGGCATAAATTTGTGTCAGGGTAACAACTTAAATATAGTCGATCACAAGTTGCTTTGCATAGAGGTATTCAGTTAGAATATCCTGCACCTCATTCCACAAGGAAAGAGACAAGATCCCTTCACCGGGAGTGATTTCTTTAGCAAAAAGTTTTCGCTACTATATTTTTATAAAAAACTATCAGTTTCCTTCAACGAGATCAAGTTCATTACGTTAAAGGTTTTTCGCCAAAAACCAGCCGTAAACCTCCGTCGTTTCTTATGAATGATCAGTAGTATTCAAGCTATGTTTGTTGGCCTACGTCAAGGCATAGTGTTTGGTAGCTGCTGAGCATTCGTTTGTTGCATAGATAGGTGCATTAACTTTAAGAAAGACGTACAGCCTTGTTGGCCTACGTCAAGGGCTTTTACGATGTACTAAATTAATCAGGACAACGACGGGTAGAACTTGACATGTGGCTTATGATTTGTTGGCCTACGTCAAAGTCATAAGAGCATGGGATAAAAAGTTACATCGGGAGTTTCAAACATACAGGAAACTTGCCAGGCATGCGCATACCTTCTGGAGTGTGATAACTTGAGTGGCTTCCTTCACGTTATCATGCGATGAGAGTTGGATCCCGATTCCCACTGATGAGTTAGTTTACTCTTCGGGTGACCCCGACTAATTCTTCTTTCAGGTTTGGAGGAGAATTTGAGATTACAGTGGGAGGTTTTCTAATTAGATAAAGTGATAACCATTCTGATTTAGGTTAGAGTGCACGCAGAGTGTTTTTCTTCTCTCTCTCTCTCTTTGGAAGCGACCTTTGACCGACCCTAGACTATAACTCAGTGACCAAGTTGACCGAACCTTCTTAAAATACTGGATTTTTGAATTGTCTATAGTTGCATAAGTCATTACCGCTCCTTCTTTTACCCTTTGTATTTCTCAGAACAACCCGTATTACTATGGATATCCACTTCTATTGGATAGATCCATCGTATGGTTATATACGAACTCGAAGGTATTTCTTCGAGGATGGATCCAGGTTCAGGAGAAATAGAATTGGTTTATTCAGTAGTCATTTATTATCACCTTCTCTTAGGTTGCAGGGGCTCCTTGGTTTAGGAGGGCACACCTATTACGCTTATTGGATAGTCTTATTCCAAACCATAGGCAGGTGCCGAAAGGTAGGGAATGAAGAAAACCAATAAGCCTAAGTAGGGTGTGCAGAAGGTAATATGTAAAGACAAGATAAAGGAATTAGAAAGAGGGCAAAATAAATTGCGACTATTCATATTCACGACCAAACCACGTGTTTTATCGCCTCTCCTACTTCACCTTTAATTTCTCCAGAACAACCCGTATCACTACAAACATCCAATTCCATTGGATAAATCCATCGTATGGTTATATACGAACTCGAAGGATATTTTTTCGAGGATGGATTCCGGTTCAGGAGAAATAGGAATAAGGTTTATTCAGTTGTCTTTTATCATCACCTTCTCTCAAGTTATGAGTACTCCTAGGATTAGGAGGGTACACCCATTATGCTTACTGGATATTCTTCTTCCAAACCATAGGTTGGTGCCGAACGGTAGGGAAGGAAGAAAACCATTTAGCCTAATGATGGTGTACAGAAGGTAACGACTAAAGACAAATAAAGGGATTTGGAAAGGTGGCAAAAAAATATACGGTTAAAGTCATGAATTGGATTATGGAAGAGGCATTACTAAGAATACCAGGATACCCCTACGAAACATATTTGTGTTTCATATTCACTGTGCATTGTTAATAGAAAACTGATTTCCCGATTGGATACTTACTCCAGGGTATGTATTTACCAGGAATGATTCTCACGTCTGTATGGTTTTACAGATGTTGAGTGGGAATGAGTTATTGGGAATTGGGTGATCATCCTCATTATATCGGAATTCGTTGTAATTGGTGATATTTAAGGAAATCGCCTGGGTACAGTTTTTCAACCTACGATGCACAGGTTTTGAGTTACTAAACTCAGCGGACTTATACAGAGTATTGTATGTTGTCCAATGTCCATCAGGACAAAGGGGTAGGTCCTCGTACTATATTCTATTTACTTGTGACTTCTCTAGTTTTTAGACAAGTATTTCGTAGAAATACAATGTCTAAGTTTTGAGAAGTTGTGGGTATAGGAATAAAGTAGAGAACCATGTATCGCAAGTATCGGGATTCTTCAAAGAAATCGAAGATGTAGATTCTTGTGATTGGTATTCAGTTGATAGTAATGGTTTTTGAGAAACTTGTTTCTCAATCAGGTTCTCGTAATTGGAGGGATTCCTAAGTTGAGTAATGCTGATTAGCCTCTCTCCATTAAGTTGATATGCACTGGAGACAGCTGCATGATTTGAATCTGGTTCCAATTAAATAAGTGCCAAAGTTTCTATATTAGATATAGAATGGATCATATCTTAACGATGTTAAGGTAAGGGGAGTTGTCCAGCTTATGCTTAAAAACAGACACTGGATAACTCAAGGCACATTTCTGTAATGACAGTTTGTGGGTTGACCCTAGCTTTGACAAGGGTTGATTTTCTACCATCTGGAAGATCAATAGTGATATTGTTCTTGACTCGCCACAGTTTTATTAAAATGGATTTTTTTTTCCAGAAAACAGTAGTGGGAGTATGGTAGAACTGGAAGTGATTCCAGAACCACAAACGATTACGGAAAATTTAATAGGACCTATATATTCAATCAGGTTTGACATTCAAATAGCCACTCCACATATATGGTGGGTAAGCTCAGACACCCGAGAGGTACTCCGGTAGTCTCAAGGAAGGTGGCAGGGAGGTTCTTGTTTACCCAGACTTGACACTACTGTTGTTCCAGACTATGAGACCCGGCAGGAGGAAATGTATAGCGTCGTTCTAAACTAGTTTCAGAAGTGTACGTATATATTATTCTGCCAGAGAGTTGTCGTAGTCAGTGGGAGCAGCGAAAGCATAGTGGGCAAGTAGCTAATGTCTGTTTATAGACTTGAGAAATTATAGCGGAGATAGATCATCTAATTTTTTATGTGACAGTCATGGTTTGACTTCATCAGAATAGGGGATGGATCTGTTAAGAAGGTAGTAGGGTGTGATGTCCTGGTATTTAGATGACATACACAGAGTAGGAAGTAAAATTCTTATACTACAATCAGTTGTACTATGGTCGTCACACAGTTGTTTCTCCACAAAGGATATGGATATAATATCTGACATTCTGGTTACTAGATCTATAGTTTTAGATCTAGATTTGGGTAGTTTCCCTATATGGGTACTTTGACAAGTATTCTAATAGTATTTTAGAATAGATGACTCCTGGCATGGTGGTATACCTGCAGGTGATGGAGTCACCCTCTCTGAAGGTGTCTTACAGACTAAATAGGAGAGGGACGTTCATGATTGGCAGATCACTTGCTTAAGCAATTGAGTCAATCGTGAGATGTCAAGTACCACACCAGATGTTGTCTTTGCACTAGATGGGATAAGTTTATATTAATCCAATCCTGGAGAAACTTTAAGAGGAAGTTTTAAAACATGAATGGATGTTCTACGGATTTGATGACAGCTGCCTCCTTCGGGAGACAGTTATCATTCCAGGCTTCAAAGGTGACATGCATGACAGAGTGATTGTCAGAGTTATAGTTTTTCCCTCAGTCGAGGGACAGTATTATGGACAGGTGGTCCAAGGGGATACTGTGGGAGGCATGGTGCTGGGCACTGATTAGTTTCAGTGATTAATACAGTCTAAGAAGTTTGGATTTGGAGTTCATTTATGAACTAGGTCCCATCAGATATCCAGACATATTCTAAGACAGGTATTACTCAACTCGGGAGATGGTTTTCTCCGCGAGATTGAGATATAGAGAGATACAGAAAGAAATACCGAAGCGGATCCACTCACTGAGGCTATTTCTCGAATACAATAGTTCAGCAAACGAGCTTTGTGAAACTGATTTATGGAGGAGTTGGATGCTCGGTATCACACGAGCTGCGAGTACACAACATCGCAATAATTAGCCTTAAGTGCAAGTGGGAGATTGTTGGATATAGTGCCCTCTAAGTCAATTATTGTATCGCAGGTACGTGATTGCAATGATTGAGGGAG
This sequence comes from Agapanthus africanus, assembly GCA_030015575.1. Lineage (NCBI taxonomy): Eukaryota > Viridiplantae > Streptophyta > Magnoliopsida > Asparagales > Amaryllidaceae > Agapanthus > Agapanthus africanus. The sequence continues at coordinate 620,550,981 of CM057342.1, forward strand.
GACCTATACCGATAGGACAGTCTTGCTCGAGATGAAAGTATGCTATCTGGTTTGTCTTTATCATCGTATATATGCTTTAGTTCACTATTGCATGATGATAGAGCCCATAGGATTCTTGCTTGACTACCGGCAGTATGATGGCGATCATGTACGTGAGAGCTGGGGTCTGTAAGCACATCCTTAAAAGTGTCCCTAGTCGTGGGAGTTTCGAGACAGGGCATCATACTCCAGAGTTGACTAGTGTATACAGTCGAGACCCCGACGAGGGGCGGTGGCCAGTCTCACAAGCCACTGGTTTCAGTTGAATCACCTAAGATGTATACAGGTGCTCATTGGGTTATGAGTACACCGGACAGGACTCGCTGGGAACATGCTAGTTGGTATTATACATATCGTCAGATAGCAGTTCCCTGGTGACATGTGTACAGGTTAGTTCATCGACCTGAGGTCGTCATTTGTCTCGTGTGAGTTCCTACTGTGCTTAGATTACTACTCTACCACGCTCAAAGGAGTTGTGCAAACAGGTTTTAGTTGGGTACAGTCCCGAGCCACATTGGAGGCAAGTGAGCGGATCTTCGGGGATATGTCTCTCCCGGTATTGGGGGTGAGATCGCGCTGTGTTTAGGAGAGCCATTACACGAAATCCCTGGCCAGGGTAATCGAGATATACTGGTAGGTATACCAGTAGTATCTCAGGGTGTTCTGGGCTGCTCTCTAACACGACTTATGCAGCTATTGGGGGTCTGACGTTTACCGGCCCCCTAGGCCTAATATGCGATACTCATAGACGAATATTCCAGACTGTACGGATATTGTCACTGTCAGGCTCAGTAGGGTTTATAGATGAGTTCGCTCGTCAGCTTCCCTTCCAATCGATACATAGGCAAACCGTTACATACAGCTTGTACCTCTGACGTGCTAAATGGTTATACCCAGTGCCAGTGTGTTGATGAGTCATTAGAGTCCCCCACAGAAACTTTCCTAAGTTCGGGCGAAACGTTGTAGAGGCCGTATGGTATTATGGCAGGGTTCGGAAAATGCACGTGTGTTTTCGCACGTGTCATTTTTCGGGCAGATAATACTGGTAGGCTTTGGTTAAAGCCGGATCCCAGTATTATACTGTATAGATATAATATGTTTGTCTCGGTTGCATTTGTATTAGGTCGTAATACAAATGCGGGTATGTTTCTACTGTTACGGGGTTATCCTGAAATTCGTTTCAGGATCACTTTTTGGAAGTTGCCAGTTTCCAGTTTTCTATCAGCCGTATTTGACATTCGGTTAAATGCGGATTTATCCTTTCGTCTTTTAGGTGGGTCATTGTGTGTGGAAGCTTCAAGATTCGTGACTAGGTTAGTGACTCATTCAAGCATTAATTACTTTGGTGAGGTGTTTTATTTGAGTCACCATTTGCATTTAATGCTTAATGTGAGTCATTCTTTCTTTAATGGTTATGATAAGTATCATTTTGGTTATGGTCACCACTTGAAGCTCCTACACTCACCCCCTCCTTCTATAATTGTGGCCGGCCCCTCTCTTGTGGCTATAAGGATTTTGATTCATTCATTTTTGCAAAAGATTATGATAGTTTTGTATATGGAAATTTCATATAGTTCAATTTCCATTTACCCGATTCCAAATGGAAACTTCTATTAAACCGTTCGTCCATAGCCTTGGACGTAACGAGACAAAGTATTGTACTCATTCTCTACTTCATCTTGGTCGTCTCTTTTAGCAAACTTGACGATCGAGTTGCCTCGGTTCAGTGGCGGGAGCCCGTTTAAAGATCCGTCGACGTGGTGCCACCTGGACGACGAGACCGGAGATCGAGCAAGTTCGGATCAATTGCAACATAGCGTGGGATGATGGTTGAAGACCGAAGGACTCGGATCATTCTGTATAACAATTCTACCCTCTTTACAATTTGTTAGTTTAGCTTTAATGGCAGATCCGGATTATAGTACGCGATAGCGCCAGTCGTAAAAGTTTTCTTCCGCATATTAGCGTCTGTTAGACGGCCGGGGCGCTGCCGCGTACTTACAAAAACTTGTAGTTTATTTGTTAGTTTTGTTTAGCAAAGATCCTTCATGGATGGTCCATGTTACCTAGTGAGGAAAATTTTGATTTTTACCTATTCCGCCTCCTCGAAAGAACCGGGGTGGGTAACGTGGACCTAACACACACACACACACATATACATATGTATATATATATATACATATATACATATATATTTGTGTGTGTTTGTGTGTGTGTGTGTGTTTGTGTGTATAAATGGAAAGGGCATCCAAAGGATGCGTGGGAGAAAGTGCCAGCGCCTCACGTGCGTGGCACGTGGGCTCTTGGACGCTCAGGCGCTGGCACTATCGCCTTGGGCGCTAGCACTTTGGGTGCCAGGGCGCTAACGCTTTAGGTGCCAGGGCGCTAGCGCCTCACGTGCCAAGCACGTGGGCGCTCGGGCACTCGAGCTTTGGGCGCTAGCGCCACACATGCCAGGCACGTGGGCGCTCTGGCGCAAGCGCTTTGGGCGCTAGCGCCACACGTGCCAGGCATGTGGGCGCTCGGGCGCTGGCGCTTCGGGCGCTCGAACGCTCGCGCTTTGGGCGCTTGGGCGCTAGCGCCTCATGTGGGCGCTCGGGCGCTGGGTGGCAAAAGGGACTTAGTCCCTGCACTGGGAGTTGTACTCCCAAAAAAAAATACTTATTATTTTGTGTGTGTGTGTGTGTATGTGTATATGAGGAGTTAAACTCCTAAGATATTTTTGAAGCTGATGAAGGGGCTTCTGCCCTTGAGCCCTGGATCTTTCCCAAAGTGGGGTCTTTGGAGATGGGTCTCTTTCTTCCTCCTTTGTTGGCCGGCTCTTGGATAACAAGAGGGGTGAGATTTTAAAAATCTCTCCTTTTTAGGATCTGATGGAAGATCCAAGCTCCTCTTTGTGGGTTTTGTGGTGAAAAACTATTTAGTTTTGGAAAAGGAAGAGTAAAACTCTTGATTTAATTCAAATGAAAGAAGAAGGTTTTAGAATCTTGGGAAAGGAGAAGATCACAGATCTTGATTCTTTTTGGGAGAGAGAAAAAGTTGTTGAGATATTTTCATTATCTTTGCCTTTATAGGCTATACACTTTACATATAGCCCCTTCGGCTTTACAAAAATAGCATTTTGCCCATCCCATGCCTCATGTGCTATTTCTTTTTGCACATAGGCCATGGGCTTTACAAAAATTTGGCTTTATGCCCATTTTTCTTTCATTTATTCAAAAAAATAAAAAAAGAAATACACCAAAATTATTTATTATAAAATTTTTATTTTGGCATGGCGGAAAGCCGGACGCTTCGCGTTCGGGCTCGACCCGGGCATTGGCCCACTTGACCTGGGATTAGGCCCACTTGGCTTGGGGTTGACTTTGATTTTGACTTGGTCAATCGGGGTGTAAATTTTGACCCCAACAACAATCATACTAAACCCTTACATGTTGACTATTAAATATTAACAAGTCATATTGAACAAGTTCCATATCTAAAGGATTTCTATTTCAATTTTTATCGTACTTTTTCACCATAATGCCATATAGTTTAATTTCGATATTTAAAACATCACAATCTTGCTATACCTTTAAGTAGATCACGAGGTAATGACCTACCTCCTCACAACACTCATATGCAACATAGCACAATATCTTTCGGGAACATAGAATACGGAAAAACGAAACTTTACATATAAATACCACTAGCTATTAAAACCATTTTCTACAAGATTACGTATTTTTATAAATCTTTGCAAAGCGCCGCTACAATCCATTTTGGGGAACCTGAATGGGATGGTGCGGATTATCGCACATCCCTGGGCTTAGTAGTGCGAGATGCAGATTTCCGCAAGGAGCATTCGGTCTCAAGAGATTTAAAATACAAATATCTTAAGAAAATAAGATTTCTAGAAATATAATATATTAAAATTATTTTTATATAAATATATATGTATATGTATCATCAAAATATCTATTTTTGTGATAATATAAATATTCCAGTTTTTGTAAATCACAAGAATCACTTTATATGAAAACACCATCAAATTCCATACAAGTTCAATATTACAATTAAATACCCTGTATTATGAAAAATAGGTTTATTCACTAGAAATGTCACAAATATAAAATCTACAACTATGAAAACTCTAAAGACGATAAATAAATACTTGGGGTGTATTTTGAAAAGTATACAAATTATTTTTACATAAAACCCCCTCAAGTTCTATAAATTACCTTAAGGACCCTAGTAAATATAGGTTTCAGCGGGACCAGTCTCTTGAGCCTCAGGGAGCCGGAGATATGGGTGCATGCCTATCTAAGATAGACAACTTAAAAATGGTGTTATCAACACGGTAATCGTTTTTGAAATAGACACAAATCCTACCGTCCATGTGCAGCGGTTACCGATAATATCAAAATAATGAGGACTTCAATTTCTTTTCTAATTGTTCTGACTCAGACTGAGTCTCATTATAATAACCTGACTTGAATATGATTCAAGTACAATCTACAATCTACAATTCAACATGAATCCATGAATCCATATATTCAATCTATCAACCTATAAAACTTGACTGAACCGAACCATGGATATACTTCCATTTACATGATTCTCTAGTTATATCCATGATTCTCCAGTTACATCCATTTACTGATATCATGGTTTCGGCAAGTCATCCAATTATACAATCTATATTACAAGTTGCAATACAATACAAACAAGACATCGCGGGGTTTTTAAGGGGTAGATTGGTACGGATGGTGTTAGAAGTGGCACGAGACTGCAACCATAAGACACCTAACCTGTATTCCTTTGCTGTTGTACCATGGCATAAACAGTTCCTTGAGTTCCTGATACCTTATTCTCCGAGGCAAGTGAGACTTCTCTCGTATACACTGGCATCCTTCTGTACCAAGGTACAAACCACAGCGTTAACTCTAAATACAACTTTAAAAGCTACACACACTCTCTCTTAGTCTCTGTCTATTCTATTTCTCCCTTATCTTTGGGACTTACCAAGCGATTTGTTCGCTGACGACATTCTCTTTCTTCTTCTTTGAATGTCATCAGGTGTTTCGGACCTTCCAGTGATCGAGCCCAGCACCGAAGACTTGGACCAGTTTATTGAAGATCCCGAGCTGTAGTTACACTTGTACATTTTCTTTACATTCTGTTTTTCCATTCCTGTTATGCCACTGTTTAGGCATTGCTTTCATCCAGATGTATTTACTTTTCCATGTACTATAAAAGAATGTTAATAAATAAAGTTGTTGTTTTATTATATCTTATCTCTTGTGCATTTATATTTATATTGCTTAGATACGCTTAGCGTATTTAATTCAGAGTAAATACGTAGCGGCCTCGTCGCGCCCTCTGCCCGTATATTGGGAAGTGGGGCGTGACATCTTCCTTTAATGATAGCGAGTGTTGATGAATCATAATACGATATTTCGAGTTTGATAATTGTAGAAAGACAACTTGATTTAAACTCTTTTGAGAATGAGGTAGATGAGCTTTACGAGTCTCCTACCTCCATTGATTTTGACAAATCAAGTGTGTTGAATTCTGGCGCGACACTTATTGACATTGAAACGTTTAATCGGACCATCGATGAAAGTTTCGATGATGTTTTCGCTGACGAACTCGCATTCCTAAACGACACGGATTTTGTGATTAATCAACCTCCACCTGAAGAAGTCGAACCACCACTATTTCTTCTTATCTCATACGAGAATGTGACCATTCTTCCCATTCCTAATCATCCACATTCTCATTTCCGTTCACCATTATTATTTCGTCTCTATCAACCGAGATGTAAACCACACCGTCTCCTATCTCCCTACTTCTTCAAATCTCTGATTTTCCACCAACAAGTGCGTTACATCGATAAAATTTTTGAATGGTTGGTGTCGACTTTTGGTCTTTGTAAGGCTTTATTTTGACCAATAATTTTAACCCCCCTCCCAAATAATTTTAAATGCTTAATACTATTTTACTCAAGTTTGGGGGAGGGGAATATTTTGGCTCTTGAAAAAAAAAATTATAAAATTGTGAGCCAAAAATAAATTTGGGGGAGAATTCTACTTTCACTATTTCATGTCCCCATTACTAACTTTTCCTTCCAAGTCTACAGTTTTTAAGCTTAACAGATGAAATCAGTGAGGACACTGCTGTAAACAGATTTGGGGGAGGTTTGTGCATATTCACGCATTACTTTGCATTATACTATATATAATCACAAAAAAAAAATTGATAATGAAAGTTTAAAAATGAAAATTTACATATGAAAGATAGGAATAGTTTGAGAAAATCATGAAATTTAGATATTTTCTTAAATGAAACTAGTAATAAGTAGTTATGAGCCGTTGTCCCAAAGCTTAGTAAGATAAAGGAAATTGCTAATCTGAGGATAAAAATAATGCTGAAAAATAGTCCTTATTCTTGAGGCCAAACATTTGAACGTTGATACCCTACTATACGCACTTACACACATATTGAAATTTGGGATAGTAGAGGATACCTTGAAATGCTCTTGTCTAAAAGCCTTAGTATGAAGGAAAATAAAATAAAATATAAGTGGTGAAAAAAAATGAACACTGGTTTTGTAATTGCTTAAGGCAGCATAAAAAAAATATAGCGAGGGTGCTTTATCACCTAGTGCCTTAAACCAACTGGTTTGGGAGCCACTGCTAAGTCTTAGGTGTTGCAAGACGAGAAATTACGTCTAAATGCACTAGCACATTTAGTAATCGGTTGGTTAGTACCTCAAGAAGTATTAACGGTCGCATGAAGGATGTGTGAGCAATTTCATCAAAAAATTCACCGACTAAAAAGTACTTTGGAAGATGGACAAGAGTATGATTGCTTGAATTGAATTCTCTAAGTATAGGGATGTCTTTTACACACACGTAGAGGTATATGATCAATTTTTGCAGGAAAGATAGGGAGGAAAACTAAAGACGATGTTTTATTGAGAGATGATATGATTTCTAATATCTTTTACACGACCATTAAGATAGGGCTCATGACAACCGAAAAACTGGTGTAGTTGGAAACTCTTATTTTCAAGTTCTTTCTTTTATAGTTCTTATCTTTGTATATAACTTTCACTATCTTTCTTTTATTATAAGATTTTGTTGGTGTAATCAGCTGAAAACCCTAAGGAGACAACACTCCTCCTACTAGGGACACCAAGAGGTTTAACGGCTTGTTGCACGTGCTCAGTGCAATAGTGCTACTTACGAAAGTGTGCTACTTAGATTTTTCTTTTTCTTTCACCCTCTCTTGAATAAATAAGTTTGCTCGGGACGATCAAAGTTAAGTTTGGGGGTATTTGTTCAGTCGAAAATATAACACTTTTAATATGATATTTTCCTTACTTTTCTTAAATATCTAAAAGTGTTTATTATAAATATGATACATATGAGGATTTATCTATAAAAATATTATTTTCATATGTTTATATATTATAATTAACATTATGAAGGAAAATATATGCATATAATATTTATATTATATTTAGATAATTTAAATATGCATACCATATCAAATATCCTTAATCAATATTCTTAAAATATAATATCATATCAAATTGGTTAGGATAATATCTCAAAAATACCAAATATTACTAACATTATTCTTTGAGATATGGTGCAAGCTTTGGCTCAGGTCGGGAGATCGAGATGTTGAGATGTCGGAAATCAAAATATGCCGAAATATTAAAGAAAATGGAAGAATCAATACTGGCAGAGACTCGGGAAATATTTTCAAGTTCCAGACATCAACTAAATCTCCATGTATCACAAGAATAAAGCCCCAGAAATTTTCACCCAAGATCTCACCAAACGGCCGCGGATCTGCGGCCAAACCATGCAATATGCGGCAGATCCGCGGCCGATTCAACGAATCAAGAGTTAGGATTTTCAGGTTGTATTTGATACAACTAACCCTAATTCTGGGGATATATAGTTTCTGGCTTTGGGGCTATATAAAGGACCGAGTGCTAAACTTAGAAATCATCAATCTTTTACAAAAGCTAATCACGGTCAAAGAACAAGTGAACCAAGACAGTTCCAAGATTCGATGTGATAAAGCGACGTGAGATTCGACGGAACATCTACCTCCGATAAGGCAGAGATCGAGAGCAACTTCTTCTTCCTCTTGTAATCTAAACTTGAAGTTTGTACTTGTGAAGTTAATTAATAAAGGTAGATCTTTAGTTTATTTATTTAGTTACATTATGAATTTCATCTCTATCCGTTCTTCTATCTCCATCATGCACGAGTAATTCTCCGCTTGATAGGGTTCATAGGATTAGGGTAGAACAATGGAAGATGAAGAATTTCTCAATTTCTTTTATGTCTTATGAAGTTTATAAACTTTAACAAAATAAATGTTAACATCCTTATCGGGCGCGCTACCAATTTATTGTCAGTCTCGACCGCGATTTGAGATCAGATTAACAATTGTTTTGTTAAGGGCTAGACATGAATAGAGATCAATGAAAGGACAAAGGTCAATAGTCGGGAAACCTTAGTTTCTTCTAAGAACCCGAATCTTCATTCATCACTATCTATCTAGTATTAAATCTATCAATAGATAAAAGGAGTAATCTTTATTAGTCATCCATGACTTTGTTTCCCCCCAATAATAGAAGAGCAAGGCTCTGTTCAAAATTTGAAAAGAGGCGGTGCCTCACGTGCCTTGCACGAGGGTGCCAGCGCCGAGAGTTAAAAACTCTGAGGCAGTGCCTTACGTGCCTTGCACGAGGGCGCCAGCGCCGAGAGTTAAAAACTCTGAGGCAGCGCCTCACGCGCCTTGCATGAGGGCACCGGCGCCGAGAGTTAAAAACTCTGAGGCAGCGCCTCATGCGCCTTGCATGAGGGCACCAGTGCCAAGAGTTAATACTCTGAGGCAGCGCATTACGTGCCCCGCACGAAGGCGCCAGCGCCAGAACTAAAAGTTCTCTGCTGTTGGATCAAATATCCAACGGAGATGATAAATCATCAAAGTACATAATTAAATTCTGTTGAGGGAATATTCCTCAAATCTTTCAAAGCAAGAAAGATCACTCTCTGTAAAACAGGGCATCGTTGGATTACTAATGGTGATCAAAAATCTAATGGTGATCAAAAATCACCAAGCTACAAAATAAGCTCTATATGGGAAAATATTTTCCCAATCTTTCTAAGCAAGAAAGATTACGGTCTGTAAAACAGAGCACCGTTGGATCAAACATCCAATGGTGATTAAAAATCACCAAGATATAGAATAAGCTCTGTATGGAAAATATTTTCCCAATCTTGTTAAAAATAAGAAAAATATCTTCTATAAAACAGAAGTTCTTGGATCAAAGATCCAACGGTGGATAAAATCCCCAAATAAATTAAGGATCTCTCAATAAGAGATTTCTTTAACTAAATCAACAAACTTGCCTCCACTATATAAATGCTCCAAGACTTCAAGTCTTGTACAGAGGAACCCCCCCCCCACCATAAACTTCAAGTTCAAAAAGAAGAGCAAGCAAAAAAAAGATTTAAGAAAGAAGAAGAATTTTCTTCAAGGTAAATAAAAGTAGTAGATAGCATAGCATCTTATCTGCATATCCGAGGGTTTAAGCCTCATAAAGAACATAGTTCTTTTCCCTGGATCCGAGACCCATGAGACAAGTCTTCCACAAATGAGAATTTAATTCTCGTGGGGAAGAATTTGTTCTTGGGGATCGAAGATCCAGGGGAGAACAGAGAATTGAACATTTTCAGAAAAATGCACAATGAAAGAAAAAGTGCCAAACGCCTCACATGTCCCTCACGTGGGCACTGCTCAAATAAAGAGTGCTTAGCACTCAATGGTTAGCGCTCAGCGCCAAGCGCCTTACGTGCCCCTCATGTGGGCGCTGCTTAATAAAAAGTGCTTAGCACTCAATGGTTGGCGCTCAGCGCCAAGCGCCTCACGTTTCCCTTACGTAGACACCGTGTAGGGTTCCTAGGCACACTAATGAAGTCTCACAAGGCATCAAACATAGCTAATTCAAATTTTACATGTGCCTACAAACCCTAATACGGATCGTTAACTAAATTTATAGGCTATGCGATGCAAGTTAACGACTTTAACTTAAAAGGAAAGGGGCTACAACCTTTGTAGATCCGGTCCACCACTTCCTAAGCTCCGCGATGATGTCCCTCCGCTGTCCAAATCATATTCCGGACTCTAGCATCGGCTTCATCGAAGAAATGGGCGGGCTTGGTCGTCGGCTTCGATGCCGAAGATGATCTACGTCGAGGCATCACTAGATCAAGCTCCCACTTCACCAAGTCATGAAACTTGTGAAGAAAACACCCTATACTACTTGGCAAGAGGTAGAGGATGAAGAAATAGGAAGTGGGTTCACTTTAGAATTGGATTTCTCACTCATTTTCACTAGTTGCCATTGATGGTAGCTAGGTTTTCTTCATGTTGAAGATGAAGAAGAAGAAGAAAAGATATGATAAGTGTTATTGAAAAAAAGAAAATAAAATCAACACTTATCATTTTCTAACCTTGGTTAGGTGTAGAGAATGTACTAGGGTTAAGTGGAATGGTTAGGGTTAAGTATGAGACAAAATGGTCACTTTAGTCAATGCTTCAAGAAGCTTCAAAGAAAAACAAAACTAGCAACCATTTCATTTATTATCTTTTCCAAAATAAATAAATAAATAAGTAAGTAAGAAAAAGAAAACCCTAATCATTAACTTAACCATGGTTTAATTCTTTACACTTAACCAAGTAAACATGTATCATCAAACATGATACAATCAAGGGCACAAAAGTATATCACATATACAACTTGTGATATTCAAGTGAGAAAATCCATTTAAAGTGAACCAATACTAGTTAATGCAAAGTAATATATCAAATATATAATTATACATTAAATCATTAAATCAACACTTGATTTAACGATCCGATCATATCGCATATAACCGACCAGTATCCTATGCATCGGCTTATCGAATCAATCCTTGATTCGACAACTAGGTTATATCACATACTACCATTCGATACATTCATCGCGAGAATGGAATACGGTATCACATACACGCATTATTCTCGGTCCCGCACATATCTCATATGCACTCATATTTCGTTTCGCTTGAGCCAGGAAACCTCTGTGTAGGACTCTAAAGACTCGTCAATACGCCGGCAGCAGGTGATGATCATATCAAACACCCACAAGCCGCAAGCGGTCTTCTAAACGTAACGGCCACCCGGGTATTGAGCGATCAGAAGATCGACGAGCAAGCCCGCTCACACTCCTGTGAATCCAACCAGTAACACTTACCGTACAGTCCGGTCTGTTCGTCTGATATGTCGCATATCTCGCCTAGGGGTGGTAAACGTCAGACCCCAGTAGCTCGATAAGTCATGCCGACGTGAGGTCCATAACAATCGTGAAACTACTGATAACTCTTACCAGTGTATCACTGCAACCCTGGCCAGGGATTTCCTGTTATGGCCAGTCGAGCATAGCGCAACATCAACCCCCAATACCGGGAGAGACGAATCCCCTCCTATCGCTCATTGCCTCCATGTGAATCGGGACTGTACCCAAAAACCACCTGATTGCACGACTCAGTAGAGCCGTGGTAGGGTGGAAATCAAAGCACAGTGGGAGACACACAAGACTCTATGACGATCTCGGGTCAACAGACTAAGCTGTACCAGTATCACCAGAGAACTGCCATCTGACGTGAGGTATCATACCATCTGGGAGTTCTCGGCGAGTCCGTTCAGTGTACCCAGTCTCCACTGAGCACCCACATACCATCTCCGATGTCAAACACCAATGGATATGGGATCATCCATCGCCCATCACATGGGTCGAGAAGATATACGCTAGTCTACTCTGGAATATCGATGCCCCGTCTCGATATTCCCACGACTAGGAACATTGAAGGATGTACTCATTGACTACCCAGACCCCACTAGTATGATCTGCATCATAGTCCTGGAAGTCGAGTACACATCCTAAGGGCTTTATCAACATGTAACAGAGAGACAGAAAGTATACATGTTAAGATAAAGAGTAACCAGATAGCGTACTATCATGTCGAGCAAGAAAGTCCTACCTATATATGTCCCAGCATCCACTACAATATACATCCAATGTACAGTAATGGCCTCTAGGGCATACATATAACTAACAATCTCCCACTTGCACTAGGGCCATCTGTAGCAGTGGTTGCAGTATCACATACTCAACCATCCCCTGAAAGTCTCTCTCTGGGAAAAGGCCTTTGTGAGTGGATCCGCCGTGTTGTCCTCTGAGTCTACTCTCCTAACCTCGATCACCCTAGAGATCATCTATCTCCATGATCAGGTGATGCTGCCTCAGAATATGTCTGGGTCACTGATGGGACCAGGGTTCCTAGGCCAAAGCCACAGTTCCATTGTCATACAATGGTAGGAACCTAGTTCATCTTATGAACCAATATACACCCAAACTGCCTCTTTGGTAGTATCTTTAATAGCGATGTTACCAGCTTTTATCGTCTAGTTTGCCACGGTATCTAGCTTGCAACTCTTCCAACATACCATCCCTTTACCGAGGGTAAAGACAATGCCTGCGACTGACATTCAGTCGTCCTTATCACCCTGGAACTTTTCCAGTGATTCTCCCCAGGATCGAGGAGGTATCACCTTTATCCTATTTGGAGAATCCTTGTGATAAGCGGAGATTGACCGAGCGTAGCATAGGAAACTCCTTCCCTATCAAGAGTATGTTATCCACGTACTCTACGAGGATCACTACCATACTCCCTACTATCCTTTTGTATATACAAGGTCCATCTACTATTCTGATGATGTCAAACTGTTTGACTAACTCATCAAAACAGACGTTCCAACTCCGCGATGCCTGTCTCATCACATAAAACATCTTGCTCATGTTTCCGCTGCTCCTACTGATTACGAAGCCCTCTAACTGTGTTCTTATAGACGTTCTCTTCTAAATCACTATTTAGAAAAGCAGTCATGGCACCCAACCACCAGATATCGTAGTCATGGTATGTAGCAATGGCAAGTAGGATCTGGATGGACTTAAGCATAGTCCCTGAAAAGATTTCATCATTATCCACGCCTGGTTGATGACGAAAAACCTTTAACAAGTCTAGCTTTGAAAGTCTCAACTTTTTCATCTACACCAAGTAATCTTCTCAAGATATACTTGCTCCTGATGGGGATTTAACCCTTCAGATATAGCAATCAAAGTCCATACTTTGCTGGTGTACATGGATTCCATCTCAGATTGCTAAGCATCCAGCCATTCTTACAGAGTCCTTACTCTCGATGGCCTGCTCGAAACTAGTTGGGTCATCATCTCATGATGCATTCCTCGCTCCCACTGTCATCGAGAAACTGAGGTATCTCTCGGGCGGATGAGGAACCCCACCAGATCGGCGGAGAGGCTGAGGCTCGTTGTGAACTATTGAATCCTTTGGTTCTTTCAAATTAGCTGCAGTTTTGTATAGCTGGAACCTTTCCAATTCTACAGAACTGACCTTACCTCGATCTTGTCCGGATTTTGCTTTAGACATAGGCTGGACAATCCTAAATCTTAACTTACTTAAGAGATAGGCTCTTCCTATACCATATCTTATATGGAGTGGTAGGCAGTGATCTGATTCGAACCTTTATTCAATAGGTATGCAGCTTCTCAAGTGCATAACCCCCAAAAGGAAAAAGGTAACTCAGTAGTACTCATCGTAGAGCACACCCAATCTTATACGGTGCGATTGCTCCGCCCTGATACACCGTTGTGCTATGGCGTATTCAGAGGAGTAATACGGAGAGAGAATCTCATTCTCTTTTAGAATATTCCAGGAATGCCATGCCCAAGTATTCTCCTCCCTGATCTCATCATAGGACATAATACTTTTACCCGTATTGGTTCTCTACTTCTAACTTATATTCTGTGAATATCTCAAAAGGTTCGGACTTGTGTTTCAACAAGAACATATGTCTGAATCTCGAGAGATTATCAGAGAACGTAATGAAATATAAAGAACCAGTCCTGGCATATGTAGACAGGGGACCTTACATACATCATCATGTATCAGTCCCAAGAGTTTACCAACTCTTTCTCCGTTTACAGTAAACGGAGCTATGGTCATCTTATCTTTATGACATGAATGGCAAGTTTCATAAGATGTAAATTCAAACTGATTTAAATATGCATCTAAAATGTAACTTCAGCCAGTCGGGTCGCATTGATATGACCTAGTCTACAATGCCTCAAGAATGATTCGTTCATTTCTGAACTCTTCCTCTTGTATATGTTCTGTATAATAGGAACTGTAGTTTGATTTAGAACAACAATGCTTTTAGATAACGTTCCTGAACCGATCAACTTTTGATATAGGAAATGTTCAAAACATTATCCATCAATACAAAATTTTATCATTTCTTTACTCATAAAGTGACTGATATGATTTTGTATATCAAGTTCGGTATCTAATAGCATTTGTTCAGAATCAATGTATTGGTAATACAGGGTGACAATGACCAACAGACTTGGCTGCAACACTTGCCCCGTTTTCTGTCTCATGAAACTTATCACCCGTTCTCAGTTTTCTAGCTTTTTGTAGCCCTATGTAACAGCTTACATATCTGGGATCCTGATCCGGTATCAAATACCCAGGATACAGAGGATACTGAGAAACAGTTCTTTGTAATGAACACACCCAAAGGAGATGCATCATATGCACTTTCTTTGTTTTGAGCGGCATAGGAATTCTGGTATTCCCCTATTTCCTGCTCTGTCTTATAACAATTATAAGTTGGAGCGGGACCAACGTTCCCCAGCTCAGTATAACAAGCGGGTTCGGTCAATAATCCGTATTATTATCTTGATTAAGGCGTGATATGGTCGCTACCTGGAGAGAGAGAAGAAAACACTCAGCGTGCGCTCTTGCAAGATCAGATTGGTTTTTATTTTATCTAATCAGGATGGCTCCCACTGTTTTTATCAAATCTTCCTTCAAACCTTAAAAGGAAAGACTAGCCGGGATTAATTACACTCTACAAGTTCGCCAATCTTTTAGCCAGGCCAGTGTCGGTACTTTGAGGGAGGTTCCCCGTGCTTTCGCACGGACCTAATTACAGTAAAACCTCGTTTTCCCAGAGGCGTAACCCCGTTGACACCTTTCTAGACACCTACTTGATCGGCTAATTGCAAAGTGCAAAACTCTCCCAGGAGTATACAATTACTCGCAGTGGGTATCGGGATCCAACTATCACATAGAAGGTATGCAATCTCATTGCAAGTTTCAACACTTGAAACTCCCGATAAAGATTTTTTTACCCCTAGCACTTATGACCTTAACTATGGTCAACAAATCATAAGTACTAGTCAAGTTCTACCCGTCATTTCATGATTAATTAGACCCACCCACATGACCCTTAACTAAGGTCAACAAAGTCACGCGACTGTCCTAACTAATCGCATCATATGCGGTGTAGGAAGACATCACTTAGCTACCGTACACTGTGCCTTGACTATGGTCAACAAACACAGCACGAATACTAAGTACTCTACTTCCTAAAATGACGGAGGGTTGCGAATGGTTTTTATGAAAACCTTTAACGCTTTGAACTTGATCTCGTTGCGGAATCAAATGGTTTTTAAATGGAATGTTTTTGATGCTTTTCTAGTTTTGCTAAAGGGGTCACTCCCGGTGAAGGGATCGTCGGCCCTTTCCTCGTCGAATGAGGTGCGGGATATATCATATATATCACTGTGCAAAGAGGAAACTATAGAAGCGATCAAAGGACAAACCGAGTGTGTAGCATCTTCCAGTTATTGCTAAAGGAGTCACTCCCGGTGAAGGGATCTCGGTCCTTTCCTCATCGAATAAGGTGCTGGATGTTCTGTAATGAACACCGCGATGCAAAGCAAGAACTGTAGCTACCTGTTTTATTTTGAAATTCGATTCCACAACATCAATTAGGTTTATTTTCTATCATTAATCTCATTAATGAATATCCCATCATTTAAGTCCACCTAAGCATCACAGATAAATATAACGTACGCTTATGCCATCCGCATTCGCCTCGATGTCCCGTCTGCAACGTTAGGTTAGGTGACTAACGCCAGAGCGAGGCAGGGCTAGTGCAGGTGTAAAACATAAGCAACGTCTATATAATATATCATATATACTATATACAATATCTGTCACAGAACATCACATGATCACATCACAGATAAATCACAGCAGAAGATACATATGAAATATTGGATATACTAGGACGTCCGTGTTTTCAATACGAGCCAGTATAAAACACGGATTCCACGGTCATGATGAATAGCCAATCCCACACCCCTAGACCCCTACGAGAGCGGCAAGAAACCCTACCAATTCTAGGGTTAGGAGACCCGGACTCGACTCCTCGAGATGGTCTCCCTCTGGACCCTAGAACCCGGTTACTTGTGCCCTCCTCCTTGGGTCTATCCTAGTGCAGAAAAGTAAATAATATACAAATGGTGACATCTTCCGTAACCTGGAAGTGCTCCAATAAAAGAATATTACATACAAGTTTTTACATGAATGAAAATGAAAAACACTCATCTCACATAAAACAAACCCCGGCTATTCAAACACGACGATCCAATATAACATATCCAGCAACACATAACATCACATGTCATCAACGTAAGTAAATATACCCATCCCAATTGTCGTTGACATATAGCAACGAAACCGGCGATATCACATATTACACTTACGGTCACAGAAAAGAAAGTGTAAAACTACAACAGTTGGAATCCGCAACCTGCATAGACATCGCATGCCTAATCAAATGAATTCCTTAGACATCACATGCCTAACAATTATAAACCCCGCATTTTAGTCTCAAAATCGAAAACACTTTTCAATATCAGGTCGGGCAATTCAACAGGATTCCCGACATCCTGATCGAATTCTCGTCGCAAACTTTAGTAGGCGGCCGCACCCCCGACGCCGTCGACGAAGTGCACCAAGGCGGAACACCGCTGCCGCGAGCACCCAAACGGATGCTTTCGGCGACAGGGTTCTCCTACAGTCACTTGGTCGGGGCTATGGGGCGAGGCTGTCTATTAAGTTTACCCGGCGAGTATTCACGTACGCTACGTGATTGCGACGGACTTTTGATCACATCAAAATTCCGTGGCAACCGATCAAGTGAGACTAAGCTGCTATGTTTATAATATTCATTTAGTTATCTCATAACTGCTTGTGAATTCCAATTATTGTATCACATTCCGGATAAGATAGAAAATGTTAAACTTTCCGATCGAACAATCGAACACCCAAGTTTTCCCGATCAACCGAATGAAATAAGTTCAAAGACATTCACTTCATGCCTCAGTACCAACGGTCCAGCCGTAGAAGGGTCAAGCCAACGCCTCACATGTGGCACGCCGTACTGCCCCAAACCCTAAGGTTCAAAGGGCAGTTCAAGGCGGTCACATAATCGAGTTAAGGTTTGTTGTCTTCTAGTGGGACCATCGCGTTACTTGCACTACTCACAACGTCCTTAAACCTCAGAAAAATCCAACACTTGGAAATTTTCCGGCAGGGGAAAAAGTGGGTATTTATATCCGGTCGAACTTTTTAACATATTCTAAAATTGCCCGGAAAAACACACACTGACAAAATTAGACAATCCGGTCGAAACACCGAGTCCCCAATACAACCCAGAAAATTCAACTCTTGAATAAATATTAAAAATTCCCAGGAAAACCAGCACTGTAAAATAAGAATTACTGTGCAAAATTAAACACAAAATAAGGCTAAACGGCCGCGGAACCGCCGCACGAGCCATGCTCGTGCCGCGGAACCGCGGCGCTTTGATAGAATTAGTCCATCGAAATTCAAAGAAACTCTTAGATTCTCCTGCTGATTTTTCTGCATATTTTTAATTCACAAAAATCCACGAATTTCAAAAATGTACAGAGAGCAATATTAGGGTTAGGGTTTCGGTTCGATCGGATTTCTAACTCCGTCAACGCATCGCCTAAGTCTCTAGCTAGTCTCTGATACCACTGTAGGGTTCCTAGGCACACTAATGAAGTCTCACAAGGCATCAAACATGGCTAATTCAAATTTTACATATGCCTACAAACCCTAATACGGATCGTTAACTAGATTTATAGGCTATGCGATGCAAGTTAACGACTTTAACTTAAAAGGAAAGGGGCTACAACCTTTGTAGATCCGGTCCACCACTTCCTAAGCTCCGCGATGATGTCCCTCCGCTGTCCAAATCATATTCCGGACTCTAGCATCGGCTTCATCGAAGAAATGGGCGGGCTTGGTCGTCGGCTTCGATGCCGAAGATGATCTACGTCGAGGCATCACTAGATCAAGCTCCCACTTCACCAAGTCATGAAACTTGTGAAGAAAACACCCTATACTACTTGGCAAGAGGTAGAGGATGAAGAAATAGGAAGTGGGTTCACTTTAGAATTGGATTTCTCACTCATTTTCACTAGTTGCCATTGATGGTAGCTAGGTTTTCTTCATGTTGAAGATGAAGAAGAAGAAGAAAAGATATGATAAGTGTTATTGAAAAAAAGAAAATAAAATCAACACTTATCATTTTCTAACCTTGCTTAGGTGTAGAGAATGTACTAGGGTTAAGTGGAATGGTTAGGGTTAAGTATGAGACAAAATGGTCACTTTAGTCAAAGCTTCAAGAAGCTTCAAAGAAAAACAAAACTAGCAACCATTTCATTTCTTATCTTTTCCAAAATAAATAAATAAATAAATAAGTAAGAAAAAGAAAACCCTAATCATTAACTTAACCATGGTTTAATTCTTTACACTTAACCAAGTAAACATGTATCATCAAACATGATACAATCAAGGGCACAAAAGTATATCACATATACAACTTGTGATATTCAAGTGAGAAAATCCATTTAAAGTGAACCAATACTATTTAATACAAAGTAATATATCAAATATATAATTATACATTAAATCATTAAATCAACACTTGATTTAACGATCCGGTCATATCGCATATAACCGACTAGTATCCTATGCATCGGCTTATCGAATCAATCCTTGATTCGACAACTAGGTTATATCACATACTACCATTCGATACATTCATCGCGAGAATGGAATACGGTATCACATACACGCATTATTCTCGGTCCCGCACATATCTCATATGCGCTCCTATTTCGTTTCACTTGAGCCAGGAAACCTCTGTGTAGGACTCTAAAGACTCTTCAATACGCCGGCAGCAGGTGATGATCATATCAAACACCCACAAGCCGCAAGCGGTCTGCTAAACGTAACGGCCACCGGGGTATTGAGCGATCAGAAGATCGACGAGCAAGCCCACTCACACTCCTGTGAATCCAACCAGTAACACTTACCGTACAGTCCGGTCTGTTCGTCTGATATGTCGCATATCTCGCCTAGGGGTGGTAAACGTCAGACCCCAGTAGCTCGATAAGTCATGCCGACGTGAGGTCCATAACAATCGTGAAACTACTGATAACTCTTACCAGTATATCACTGCAACCCTGGCCAGGGATTTCCTGTTATGGCCAGTCGAGCATAGCGCAACATCAACCCCCAATACCGGGAGAGACGAATCCCCTCCTATCGCTCATTGCCTCCATGTGAATCGGGACTGTACCCAAAAATCACCTGATTGCACGACTCAGTAGAGCCGTGGTAGGGTGGAAATCAAAGCACAGTGGGAGACACACAAGACTCTATGATGATCTCGGGTCAACAGACTAAGCTGTACCAGTGTCACCAGAGAACTGCCATCTGACGTGAGGTATCATACCATCTGGGAGTTCTCGGCGAGTCCGTTCAGTGTACCCAGTCTCCACTGAGCACCCGCATACCATCTCCGATGTCAAACACCAATGGATATGGGATCATCCATCGCCCATCATATGGGTCGAGAAGATATACGCTAGTCTACTCTGGAATATCGATGCCCCGTCTCGATATTCCCATGACTAGGAACATTGAAGGATATACTCATTGACTACCCAGACCCCACTAGTATGACCTGCATCATAGTCCTGGAAGTCGAGTACACATCCTAAGGGCTTTATCAACATGTAACAGAGAGACAGAAAGTATACATGTTAAGATAAAGAGTAACCAGATAGCGTACTATCATGTCGAGCAAGAAAGTCCTACCTATATATGTCCCAGCATCCACTACAATATACATCCAATGTACAGTAATGGCCTCTAGGGCATACATATAACTAACACGCCGCTCAATAAGTAGTGCCTAGCACTCAGTGGTTGGCGCTCAGCGCCAAGTGCCTCATGATTGATACGTGTTTAGTGCTTACGCTATTTGTGATCAAAGAATTAACCACAATCAATAACGGTGTCGCTTGGTAGCTAGCCGGTTGAGTACGGGTCGGTCCACAGGGAGATGAATTCCTTTTCTTTATGTTTTAACGAGTTAAATCTAAAAGTTTTTGGGTTTTATTTTTAGATCTAAGAATGAGATAAAAGTTTATAAAAAGCTTGCTAGGGTTAAGATTAGGTTAGTTTGGAAAATCAATTATTCTCGCCGCTTTCTATGCCCTAATTAAGAACTTTTAGGTGTTAAGGTAATAGTTAACAAAGGGGATTAGCACGATCGGGAAGGAAACTAGGTTTCATCCCTTTGGTCCTTGTCGGTCCTTTCTTAACTCTTATCCTTAACCTCTATGGAAAACAATCACAACCGGTCTTTAACTATGGTATCACCACTACCTCGTGGGATAGGGTGCCGTAGTGAGCGGTGTGTGTTTATATGCATAGAGTCCTATTTTAAAATGTTGAACGGGCAAGAAAGGGATGAGTGATTTTCATCTCTCAAACCTTCCCCAAAGCTAACCCTAACAAGTGAGGAACTACTCACTCATTAGCGAATTGATAAACGAGTTCATTTTTTTATGGTTTTAATTTAATAACTATGGCAGATAAAAAAATTTATAACTACAGCAGATAAAAAATTTATAACTACGGCAGATAAAAAATTTATAACTACGGCAGAAAAGAAATTCAAGATAAAAAAAACTTACTTCTTTATTGATGCACTCTTTGACAGATTATATGGAATTGAAAATCTAAGATCTAGAAATTAAAAGAGGCATCTCAAAAGAGGCACCCAAAAAGAGGCACGAGAATTATTGGCCTTTTGCTCTCCTATTTATAGATACAGGAAACCCTAGGTTACATTCTGATCCATTCATAAATTTACAAATCTACCCTAAGAAGACCCGGTCAACGCACCATCTTATCCACCGACACGTGCATTGCACGGCCGCGAATCCGCGGCCATATGCCTTGTTTGGCCGCGGATCCGCGACCATATGGTGGGGTCTCTGGCTGAAATCTTCTGGGCTGCTTCCTGTTGAATTTTACTTCTGGTTTCTTGACTTGGTTTCTCAGAATATCTTTCTATTTTCTCCCAGATTTCCACAGTGCAAAATGTTGTGGACTTTCACCGTTTGCTTCGCGTTGAAGTCTTGAATCTTTGTGCTGCCTTCATACCTTGTGCAATTGAACTGTTCATTGATCTTCATTTGTTCCTTAAACTGTAGGCGGCATCATAAAGATTCTTCTTTTTGTTGGTCGTAGTCTCACTTTTGTAGCGTTTTTTCACCATTTACACTGTATTCTTTCGAGAACCTGTAACCTGCAACTATTTAGCAGACATGGATCAAAAGCACCTATTTATTTGTAAAATGATTAAGAATAGGGAATATAATAATGCAAAATTATGATATGAACAAATACCCCTAAACTTATCTTTTGCTCGTCCCGAGCAAAGCCATTTTTATTCTCAACAAAATCCTAACCTCACTTTCGCAGGGAATCGTGATTGCACTGAACTCGTGCAACAAGCCGTTAAACCTCTAGGTGTCCCTAATAGAAGGAGTGTTGTCTCCTGAGGGTTTTCAGCGGATACTACCGACAAAATCCGATCAATTTGGCCTATTGACTTTTATTCTTCAATTCAGAATTCTAGCAAGAAGTTCTATTATCTTCAACTTAGAAATCAGCAACCCGTATTTTTCACTCACTTTTCATTTAACTTAAAATCGTATATGTTCTGCAAATTTACTAAGCTTTCAGCATCTTTTGAATTTTCCTTCTAAGGTTCCATCTCAACTTAGGAATTTTTATCATCTCTACTGAAGATATAATTCCTATTTTTCATTCCTATCTCTCATCCAAACCCCAATCATATACCCCTACGTGTGTGTATGTATCACCCCTACACTTGGAAATTCAATTCAAGCTATTATACTCTTGTCCATCGTCCAAAGTACTTTTAGTTGGTGAATTTTTAGATGAAATTGCTCACACATCCTTCATGCGACCGTTAATACTTCTTGAGGTACTAACGGCCGATTACAAAATGTGTTTGCGCATTAAGGCGTAATTCCTCGTCTTGTAATACCAAAGGCTTTAGCAGTGACTCCCAAACCAGTTGGTCTAAGGCACTAGGTGATAAAGCACCCTCGCTATATATTTTTTATTTTACGCAGCCTTAAGTAATTATAAAACCAGTGTTCATTTTTTTATATCTCTTTATTCACACTTATAATTTTATTTTCCTTCATACTAAAGATTTTAGACAAGAGCATTTCAAGGTATCCTCTACTATTCCAAGTTTCAAGGTTCGTGTTTGTGCAAGTTGTAGGGTATATATTTTTAGAATTTAGACTTTAGGTTCGGAATTATTTTTCAGACTTACACTTCAATAAAAATTACAATACTCTTCCCTTATTTTAACTTAGCCCAAGAAGTGAACTCAAAATTTGCCTATTTCTAAATAAACTATAAGGACATATATTTTCTATAATTAAATTTTAAGAAAGGTTATTTTTAGGGTTTTTAATTTACTAAGTTTAGGATCTAGTTTTTCCCTACTATTCAACCGTCATATTGAACTTAAGTCAAATATGGCCAAAATTGAACTTTTCAATTTTTAAAATTTTTCAATTTTTATTGGGTTTAAAATAAGTATGCAAATGCAAAAATATACACATGAATGCGAAGGAAGAAAACTTACCGAGCACACCCCAAACTTAAACATGACAGTGTCCTCATTGTCAGGCTACACCAAGAGGGTCAAAATTGTCGGCACTCCCCTGTTTATTTTTTTTTAATTATTAACGGAAAAAAACACAAATATATATACACAAAAAGCCCCCCCCAAACTTAAGTGAAATAGTGTTTCCACTGTTCAAACGTTAAAGTTTAGAGTTAGGGGGGAGAAAAACACAGTATCAAGTTATACAAGGCCTTACACAAGCCAAAGGTTAGCACCAACCATTCAAAAATTTTATCGTTATAATGGTGTGGTTGGTGAAAGAATGGAGTGTAGAAAAAAGAAATGAGAAGCACACGAGACCGTGTGGAGATAGAAGCAATATACGGTCTCGGTGGAGGAGAAGAATGGAAGAAGGGAAAAAGAAATAGTGGTGGTGGTTCGACTTCTTCGGGTGGAGGTTGATTAATCACAAAATCCGTGTCGTTTAGGGATGCAAGTTCGTCGGCAAAAAGTTCTTCAAAACTCTCATCGATGTAATTGAACATTTTGCTGTCAGTAAGTGTCACGCCAGAATTCAACACACTTGATTTTTCAAAAATTATGAAGGTAGGATAGTTGTAAGGATCATTTACCTTATTTTTAAAAGAGTCTAAATCAAGTTGTTTTTCTAGAATTATCGAACTCAAAATATCGGATTGTGATTCATTAACACTCGGTATCATTAAAGGAAGATTAGAAGAAGGACCAGAGAAAGTGGGAGAAAGAAGTTGAATACGAACTTAAGGGTGGAGATAGAGTGTATAAATTAGCACATTTTGTAATGACCGATGTGTAAAAAGCGATTGTGCTATTCTATCAACCCGCTGAGAAATGAGGTCAAATCCCTCAAGATTCGTGAGCAAACATGGGTACGTCGAACTTGGTAAACCAGATATTGAAAATGAAAGGGATACGGTCTTTTGTGCGGTCGGAACGATGGAAAGGACGGAGGGGAGTGATTTAGGAAGGGTCACAGTTAAAGGTTCAGGAGGGTGTACACAGTCAGTGGAAAGAACAGTGTGAATTGGAAAATCCGACTCATCAAACAAAACTGGTTTATCCTCAATAATTTCCTTAATATTCTCCTCAAAATTTAGCTTATCCATGCCATTCTCATCAAAATCAAGGCGTATATGAAGCTCAGGAAAAACATTTAATGATTCGGGATGATGAATTGGAGAGAAAAACTCGGCCAAATCTGCGGGTTCATCATCCAAATTATTCCCTGCATCAATATCCTCAATCAAGTGAAAATCAATTTTTTCGGACACCTCATCAAAAGCATGGATATTTATCAATTCAGGTTCCAGATTGGAGGTGTAGAGGTCAAAAGGATTGGTGATGATTTCACTCGAAAGGGACCCTTCACAATCTGGCAAATCAAGCACTACAAAGTCGCACAACTCATTAAACGTTTTATTTTCAACGGGTGAATCATTTGGGGACACTTGATAAACATTCAAAACCGAAGTTGTGGGATTCAATTGGGGATGGGTAGGTTTGATTTGGAAGGATGCACAGCTCACTCTCTTCACTCAAATTCTCAATCTGTCCAACCGCCTCATCATACATTGGAAAATTTGGAGCTAGTTGGAAACTAGCTACCGGGTCACTAGGTTGTAATAAGGCGGCAATGGACGCATCCAAATTCTTCATCTGTTGGTTTGTCGCTACAATATAAGCTTCCAACGACTGTTCCAGACTAGACATGGGTTGTGAAGGGGTTTCAGTAAAAGATTCAAAATTGTTTGGATTCTAGAAACTCCCAAATGGCTGTGTAGAAGTAATGTCTAGGGAAGGTGCGAAAGTCGGGTAGGACTGGTAGGAATTGAATGGTTGGACAGGAGTAGGATCAACATTTGGATAAAAAGGTGAATGGACTTGTTGATCCCAAGAATTGCAACTGTTGAAAGGAGTGAAAGATCGGTTACGAGATTGTTCAATATGTTCAGCAATAGACATGGGTTTCGGAGTTACCTTCGGACTCTCAAAAGGGGTATCAACGTAAGAAGATGGTGAAGGTTGAAACGGTTGATAAAAAGTGGATTGCGGAGTCCAACTGTTTCTCCTAGACGCTTCTATTCGATCTTTCAAAGAAATTTTGGGTATGGAGGGGTCATCCGTAATTCGAACAAAACAATGCGCGTAGGAAGCAATGTTTGGATGAGGGTACCAAAGTTCGGCAAGAGTTTTGGGAGGTGGGGTACCCATGATGTAAGGAAGGAGAAGAAAAAGAATGTGATGATTTTTTTTGATTTTTTTTTTTTAAAAAATTTATTTTTTTTTACAAATTGTTTGTTTTGGGGTTTTTGAAATTTTTGAAAGGTTTTTTTTTTAAAATGAGGTTTTGCAAAATTTGCACGGACTACTACACACTTTCAATCAGTCACAAATAAGCATGCACAATCAAGCCTAGAGCTAGGGTCTCCTAACTGTTCCAAAGGGCAAGTTGTGAGATCCTCGATTCGTCTCTTCACCGCCAATTGTGGCCAGGTAAGCACAAGTAAAGAAAGAAGGGATCCGCTCACAAATCACCGTGAGACGGACCTTTTAAAATTACCTTTCCTACTTGTCTAGCCTAGGCACCACAAAGTCTGGTTTAGATAAACGACCGATGCCTACAACTTTTCCTTTGTCTTATTGAGCGCGACAGTCCTTATTAGCTGAGTCTAATATTTTTTTTATTAACTCGAGGGTTGATACAAAATGCTTTTTGTGATTTCTGGGGTCTTACGAAGGGTAATGAAATCCCCACCCAATCTTGATTGGTGTTATAGCCTCTTAAAAGTCCGTTTTAAATATGCAAAGCAATTAACACACCAAAAATGTAAAACGCTTTAAAAAAAAATTTATTTTGCAGCGCAATGAATCCTGCACAAAAAAAATTTATTGGAGAGGGAGAAACATTTTTGCGCAAAGAACCCTGCAGGAAAAAATTTTAGTTCAGTTCAGAGGGTAGAAGAGAGGATAAAATACTCACAGTGAAGTTTTGGGATGCTGATGTCACTGGTTGACCGCGGTTCCGCGGTCAACTGCATATAACCTCCGCGGTTCCGCGGTGGTTCTGTTAGTTTGGATCTCCAAAAATTTTCTGTTTCTTGTTATGATTCTCCTCTGTCTGTTCAGGTTTTCTGTTTGTTGATTTGTTCACTGGCTTTTTCCAGATCTAAATCAGTCCATCTTCTTTTCCTGCGCAATTCACACAATACCTCTCAAAAAGAACAAGATGAATTTATTTTATTTTATTATTATTTTTTGTTTTCAAATTTTACAATTTTTATAATTTTTGAATTTTTTATTTTTTTATTTTTTAATTTTTTAACCCGAAATTACACAAAGAAAGAGACTACCGTCTCCCCGGCAACGGCGCCATTTGATTGAACGAGAGATTTAGATGCTTTCGCTTTTACAAGATGAATCAAAAATATTTACCGCAATCAAGAACGGCGTCGCTTGGTAGCTAGCCGGTGAGTACGGGTCGGTCCACAGAGATTTTGTGTATTTTCAATTTGTTCTAACGAGTTAATTCCAATTGGTGTTGGATTGATTATCACTAAAAACAAAGGTTGATTTAGACTAGGATTAAAATCTTGCTAGGGTTAGGTTTAGGTTAAGTTTGGAAATTTAAGATTTCTCACCACTTTCAATGCCCTAATTTAGATCTATTTAGGTGTTATGGTAATAATTAATAAGTTTCTTCTTCTAGGTCCTTATCCGTCCTTTCTTAATTCTTACCCTAACCTCCATGGAAAACATGCACAACCGATCTTTTAAACTACGGTATCACCGCTACCTCATGGGGTAGGGTGCTGTAATGAGCGGTTTGTGTATGTATGCATGGTGTCCTATAAATAATATGTGATGGGCAAGAAAGGGGTGAGAGATTCTCATTTCTCAAACCTTTCCTATTCCTAACCCTAATAAGTGAAGAACTACTCACTCATTAGGGGATTGACAAAATACATTTTTTTTATGATTTGTTTTTAAAAGACTAACTATCTAAACTACGGCAAATAATAAAAAGTGCTAAACTAATTAAGTAGGGCAGATAAAGGAAATTTATACTATGGCAGAAAGAAAAATTAGACTAAGGCATAAAAAAGAAGACTTACTTTATTCGATGCACTCTTCAAAACATTACAATGAATTCTGAATTTTTATCAACAAAAAGAGGCATGCTCCAAAAAGAGCATTAGGGTTTCTATTTATAGATCATAGAAACCCTAGGGTTACATCCGATCCCTATCTGCATTTACAATTTTACCCTAAGAAGACTAGTCAACGCATCGCCACACCGTTGAATTTTGCACCGACACGTGCTCACCATGGCCGCGGAAACGTGGCCAAAAGTCATGTTTGGCCGCGGATCCGCGGTCATATAGTGGGGTCTTGGGCTGTATTCTTCTGGTAATTCTCCTGTTGCTTTTTACTTGGCTTTTCTTCACTTGGTTCTTCAGAATGTCTTCTAGTCTCTTCCAGATTTCCACAGTGCATAATGTTATGGACTTTTACCCTTTGCTTCGTGTCGAAGTCTTGAACCTTGCGCTGCCTTTGTGCTTTGTGAACTTGTTCATTGATCTTCATGTATTCTTCAAACTGTAGGCATGATCAAGATTCTTCCATTTGTTGGTCGTAGTCTCACTTTTGTATCGTCTTTTCATCATTTTCACTGTTTTGTTCCGAGAAGCTGTAACCTGCAACTATGTAGCAGACATGGATCAAAAGCACATGTTTATTTGTAAAATGAATAAGAATAGGGAATATAATAATGCAAAATTATGATATGAACACCTCACGTGTTCCGCACGTGGGCGCCATAAAGAGTGTTTAACACTCCATAAAAAACAAAAAAAAGAGGATAAAGTAAAGGGTGAGCGTCAGAGCGCATATCAATGCTCAGCACTGTTAGCACAGAAAAGAGACTGAGCCCAAACAAGTGTTTAACACTTTATTCAAAGACTGAGTGGGCTGAGTCCAAGTTGACCAAAAGTTCCTAATTCAGATCAACCGAGCCCGTGTGCTCACAATTTTTCCAAATTGGTCTTAGTCCCAAACACGACTATTGATCTTCCAACGGACATTGGTTCAAGGGTACATCTCCTCACACCTCTGATAAATGTCGTTGTAATTCTTCAGCGTCTTTAGAGAGGTGGTGGGTCCCGATAACCAACAACTCTTTAGTGTACTCTCAAATGGACGGGCACATCCCAATATGGACCGTAATGTCCTTAAACTAGCTGTGGACCGTAATGTCCTTAAACTAACTAAAACGACAGAGCCCAAATGCTCTTTCGTTGGATCAAAAATGATCCTGAACCCCTGTTATGTAGATCTTAGTCCAATATCGGATTAACGTATCCCTAACAAATATTTAAGTCGATCTTAATCTCAAACAAGGTTAACGGTCCTTAATTCAAACCAAACCCAAATCTAAGAAAATACGGATTTGGACTAATCCAAACCCTACGGGCGACAACACAAATTAGTCTCCGTATACAATCCATGGGCAACCAAAAATAAAACAGACACACACGACACGAAGTGACCTTCTGAAGCAGGAGAAAGTGGTTATCGCTACGCAGTAACATAATTAACTGCAGGGGCTTACGCCTGCAAGGAAGAGCGTCCCCACAATCAAAAACCCCTCACAACGAGGGGGAATCTGACGAAATCTTCTACAACGGCCGCATCTGTCCAAACCTTCGATACACGGTGCCATAAATCAACTTGGCATCTTCGGAGAGGTAGAAAGATAAAACCAAATAGCATCTGCCCCAAAATTCAGGAAAGACGACCTGCGCGGTTTCGTCTCTGTTTTCGGCGGTAAACAACTACTAAATCCGAACGAACCCTATGTTAGTTATATGTATGCCCTAGAGGCCATTATTGTACATGTGATGTATATTATAGTGAATGCTTGGATATATATAAAGAGGACTTTCTTGCTCGACATGATAGTATGCTATCTGGTTGCTCTTTATCTTAACATGTTGACTTGTATATGTGATGCTTTCTTGCTCTCACATGTTGATAAAGACCTTAGGTTGTGCACTTGACTACCAGGACTATGATGGAGATCATACTAGTGGGGCCAAGGGTAGTCCGCAAGTACACCCTAAAATTGTTCCTAGTCGAGGGTGTATCGAGACAGGGTATCGATATTCCAGAGTAAACTAGCGTATTCGCATCTTGACCCATATGATGGGCGATAAATAATCCCATATCCATTGGTGTTTAACATCAAAGATGGTATACGGGTGCTCAGTGGAGACTGGGTACACAGAACGGAATCACCGAAAACTCCTAGTTGGTATTATACCTATCGTCAGATAGCAGTTCTCTGGGGACACTGGTACATGTTAGTCTGTAGACCCGAGATCGTCATTGAGATTTGTGTGATTCCCACTGTGCTTTGATTTCCACCTTACCACGTTCAACGGAATGTGCAAAACGGTGGCTTTTGGGTACAGTCCCGAATCACAAGAAGGCAATGAGCGATGGGAGGGGATTCGTCTCTCCCGGTATTAAGGGTTGATGTTGCGCCGTGCTCAATTGGCCATAACGATAAGTCCCTGGCCAGGGCTGCTACGGAGATTTACTGATAAGTGATATCAGTAGTTTCTCGACCCGTTATGAGCCACACATCGGCACTACTTATCGGTTATTGGGGTCTGACGTTTACCATCCCTATACTAGCTATGCGACATATCAAATGAAGAGACCGGACTGTACGGTAGTGTTACTGATAGGCTTTTGCAGGAGTTAGAGCGGGCTTGCTTGTTGATCTTCTGATCGTTCAATATCCGGGTAGCCGTTGCATCCAGCTAGTACCGCTGACGGCTTGTGGATGCTTGATGTGATCATCACCTACTGCCAGCGTATTGACGAGTCTTTAGAGTCCTACACAGAGGTTTCACTAGCTCAGGCAAAATGAAGTAGGAGCACATATGTGATATGTGCGGGACCGAGATTAGTACGAGTATGTGATACCGTATTCTATTCTCACGAAATAATGTATCGATCGGTTATATAAGATATAGCCGGGTTATCGAATGTTGATTCGGTAAGTCGATACTGTATCGGTCGGTTATATGTGATACAGCCAGATTATCGAATCAAGTGCAGATTCAATAAGCTGATACAAATAATATTAGTCGGTCATATGAGATATAACCGGATCATTAAATCAAGTGTTGATTTAATGATTTAATGTATAATAATATATTTGATATATTAATTTACATTAACTAATATTAGCTCACTTAAATGTTTCTTTTCTCACTTGTGTGTATAAGTATATATGTGATATATATTAATGTACATTTTTTAGTATCATACTTGATGATACACACTACATGGGTGTATGAGACTTACACCATGCTTATGATAATTGTGAGGTTTAAATATTTAAAATAAATCTAAATTAGTTGGAAATTAGTCACATGCATGAAGCTTATGGATGCATTGACTTAGTCCACTAATTTTGTTTTACCTAAGATATTTATTAACCTAACCATTATCACTTAGCCATGCTTATATCTCTACATGAGTTAGTATATGATACAAACTCAACCATGGTTTCCATTCACTCTCTCATCTATTATTTCTTAAGGGTTACGGCAGCGCCCCGGCCATCGAAACGCGGAACAAAAATTTCTGAACTGGCGCTACCGCTACCTGAATCCCGGATCGACCTTAAACCCTAAACTAGCAAGCTAAACTAAGAGTTAGAATCATTATACCGAGTTGATCCGTGTCCTTCGGTCTTCATTCCAAACTCCTAGCGGTTACTTGATGAAGTTTGATGGCCGGTCTTCCTCCATCTCCGATGATCCACCCGAGAGACGTAACTCCGGCTCTAGCTCCACGCTATGATGCATATGGAGCAACTAGGATCTCTAGGATGCTACCCTGGAGAGCCTAGGATGTAGTGTGAATGTTTCTTAGTGTTAACTATCTCAAAAACTTGAAGGTGGAAGTAAAAATATGAAAGCTAGAGGAAGGTGAAGCTCATGGTGAATGAGGAGCTCAAGAAGGAAAAACAACGAACAAAACCTTCATGCTAGCAAAAATGAATTCAACCATGAAAGAGAAATTAGCATACTAGGTTTTATTAAAACTATTTTTCTATTTTAAAAATCCTCCCATGCTTGAATAGTGATCACAAATGAATTAATAATTCATTTGTGTGCACTATTGCAAGTATGGTTGTCACCATACCTCCTCATGCAATTTCCACCTCATTTATCCATTTAATAAAAATGGTCAAATCAAGAAATGAGGTGGCACCTTCTAGAATGTTATCCGGTAAAAAATACGGATTATATTCTACTGTAAATATATCTGCATTCGTACCGAAATACGAATACCCAAAGAGATAGAATAACACAAAGAATATAATACTAGAATATACGTACCGAAATACATATATGTAAATTATTAAATTAATACCTAATTTAATAATCCGGCTCTAACCCGAGCCGGCTAGTATTATCAACTGTCCAATCGAAAGTCCGAGTACTATGTACATCACTCGATCGGAACCCTGCACGTATCCAATACGGCTACTACATCATTTCTCCATAACCAGGGAAACCCTCTGTGTAGGACTCTAAAGACTAGTCAATATGCTGACAGTGGGTTTAACCACAAGCACGTCAGCGGCACTAGTTGTACGTAACGGCTACCCAGGTATTGAGCGAAAGGGAGGCCGACGAGCAAACTCATGCAGGACCCCTACTGAGCCTGACAGTGACAATTTCTGTACAGTCCGGTTTGTTCATCTAAGAGTATCGCATATCGAGTCTAGGGGGTGGATAAAGTCAGACCCCCAACAACGCAATATTTAGTGTCGGTATGAAACTCATCACCACCTGAGAAACTATCGATCCTGGATCGGTAATTCTCGTCCACCGTGGACACGGATTTATGGTGATGGCCATCCGTACACAACATGACATCAACCCCCAATACCGGGAAAGACGAATCCCCGATGATCCGATCACTGCCTCCATATGGCTCGGGACTGTACCCAACTAAAACCTGTTTGCACGACTCCTTTGAGCCATGGTAGGGTAGCAATCAAAGCACAGTGGGAACTCACACGAGATAAAAGACGATCTAAGGTCGACAGACTAACCTGTATACATGTCACCAGGGAACTGCTATCTGACAATAGGTATAATACCAACTAGCAGGTTCCCGGC
Organism: Agapanthus africanus; assembly: GCA_030015575.1. Lineage (NCBI taxonomy): Eukaryota > Viridiplantae > Streptophyta > Magnoliopsida > Asparagales > Amaryllidaceae > Agapanthus > Agapanthus africanus. Next base: position 620,583,314 of record CM057342.1, read on the forward strand.
GAGTCCGTCCAGTGTACTCATAACCTAATGAGCACCTGTATACTATCTTAGGTGAACAAACTAACACCAATGGCTTGTGAGACCTGGCCACCGCCCCTCGTCGGGGTCTCGATCAGTATACACTAGTCTACACTGGAGTATCGATGCCCGGTCTTGATACTCCTACGACTAAGGACATTTAAGGATGTACTTATAGACCCCATCTCCCACATATATGATCGCCATCATAATGCTGGCAGTCAAGCAAGAATCCTAAGGGCTCTATCAACATGTACATGATGATATAGACAAACCAGATAGCATACTATCATCTCGAGTAAGACTGTTCTATCGGTATAAGTCCTCACTCAATCATCATAATCACAAGTCCGCGACTATGATAATTGCCTTGAGGGTACTATAGCCAACAATCTCCCACTTGCAAGGCCAATTATTGCGATATCGCATACTCACAGCCCGTGTGATACCGAACACCCAACTTTTCTACTAATCAGTTTCGCAAAGCCTGTTTGCGAAAATGATTGCGTTCGAGAAATAGCCTCAGTGAGTGGATCCGCTCCAATGTTTCTTTCTGTATCTCTCTGTATCTCAACTTCACGGAGAAAACTGTCTCCCGAAATGAGCAATACCTGTCTTAGAATTTGTCTGGATATCTGATGGGACCCAGTTCACAAACGAACTCCAAATCCAGCAAACCTCCTAGACTGTATCATCCACTGAATTTAATCAGTATTCTGCGCCATGCCTTTCCTTAGTATCCGCTTGGACCATCTGTCCAACATACTGTCCCTCAAAAGAGGCAAAACTATAACTCTGACAGTCACTCTGTCATCTAGATCATCTTGGAAGCCTGAAATGATAACCGTCTCTTGATGGAGGCTGCCGTTACCATATCACAAGAACATTCACTTATGTTCATAAACTGCTTCCCAATGTTTCTCCAGGATAGGTTTAATATATGTTTATTGCAGCTAGTGCAAAAACAACATCTGGTGTGCTACTCGACATTTCATGATTAACTCGACATTTCATGATTAACTCAATTGCCTAAGCAAGTGATATGCTAATCATGTAGATCCCTCTCCCCTTTAGTCTGTAAGACACCTTTAGAGAGGTTGACTCCATCACCTGCAGGTAGACCACCTGTCTGGAGTCATCCATTTTAATGTCAAAGTACCCAGATTAGGATACTTCCCAAAACTAGATCTAATAACCAGAAACACTGATATTATATCTATATCCTATGTGGAGAAACAACTTTGTGACAACCACAGTATAACCGATCGTAGTATAGAAATATCTCTTCCTATCAAGTGCATGTCATCCCAATACCTGGACATCACTCTCTACTACCTTCTTACCATATCTATCTCTCATTCTGATGAAGTCAAACCTATGACTGTCAGATCAAAAATAGATGATCTATTTCCGCTATACCTGCTTTAGTCTATAAATAGACATAAGCTACTTTTCCTCTATGCTTCCGCTGCTCCCACTGACAACAACAACCCTCTGGCAGAGTCATTTACACGTGCACTTCTAAAGCTAGTTTAGAATGACGCTATACTCATCCTCCTGCCGGGTCTTATAGTCTAGAACAGCAGCAATGGCAAGTCTGGGTAAACAAGAACCTCCCTGTCACCGTCTCTGAGAAGACCGAAGTACCTCTCGGGTGCCTGAGGTTACCCGCCAAATCTGAGAGTGACTAATGGAACATCAAATCCAATTGAATCCTTAGGTTCTATTAAATTTCCAGTAATCGTTTGTGGTTCTGGAATAACTTCCAGTTCTACCATACTCCCACTTGTGTTTTTCTGAAAAAATCAATTTTACTAAAACTGTGGCGAGTCAAGAACAATATAAATATTGATCTTCCTGATGGTAGAAAGTTAACCCTCGTCAAAACCCGGGATAACCCACAAACGGCCATTACTGAAACGTGCCTTAAGTTTATCCGGATTCTGGTTTTAAGCATCAGCCGGACAACTCCCTATATCTTAACATCGTTAAGATACAAATTGATTCTATATATATCTGATATAGAAACAAAAGCACTAATTTAATTTGAACCAGATTCAAAATCATGCAGCTGTCTCCAGTGCATATCAACCAAATGAATGAGGTTAATCAACATTACTCATCCAAGAGTGCATCCATATATGAGTAACCTGAAACAGAAGTAAGTTCTCAAAACCATTACTATCAACGGAATACCAAACACAAGTATCTACATCTTCGAATACTTCGAAGAATCCTGATACTTCTAATAAATGGTTCTCTACTTTATTCTTATACCTATAACTTCTCAAAATCTAAACCTTGCATTTCAATGAAATACATGTCTAGAATCAGAGAAGTTATGAGTAAACAGAATACAGTGCGAGTACCAACCCCATTGTCCTAATGGACACTGTACAACATACAATACTTTGTATAAGTCCCCTGAGTTCAATAACTCAAACTCAGTGCGTCGTAGGTTGAAAAACTGTACTATGGTTAAGAAGAATTATACCGATGTTGAATGCACCTTACCTAATCACCAGCTGATATAGGTAAATGTCACAGACATAATATCAAAAAGTTATATCTCACTTTATAAAATAAATGTACAGATACATCAGTTTGAAATTGGTGCATAACAACGGATATTCAAAACCAAATATTTCCCATCCGGCAAAAACCAGATGATTTCCTCAAATATCACCAATTACAATGAATTCCGATATAATGAGGATGTAATCACCCAATTCCCAATATCTTACTCCCACTCACCATCCGTAATAACATACAGATGTGAGAAACTGATCTGGTAAATACATACCCTGGAGTTAGATTCTTATTGGGAAAACAGTTTTCAATTATCATCACACAGTAAAACTGAAACATGAAAAATGTTTCAAAAGGGTTAACCGGTATTCCTAGTAACGCCTCTTCCACTATCCTAATTCACGACAGTAACCATATACTATACCTGCCCTCACTCCAATCCCTTTATTATATCTTTACTTATTACCTCATGTACACCTTCTTTAGGCTAATTGGTTTTCTTCTTTCCCTACCCTTCGGCACCAGCCTAAGGTTTGGAAGAAGACTATCCATTAAGCGTAATAGGTGTACTCTCCTGATCCTAGGAGCCCTCACAACCCGAGAGAAGGTAAAGAGAAAATACATATGAATAATCCTATCCAATTTCTCTTGAACCGGAAACCATCCCCGAATCTGGAACGAATTACTTCGAGTTTGTATATAACTATACGATGGCATATCCAATGGAAGTGGATATCCGTAGTGATACGGAGTGTTCTAGAGAAATGCAAAGTAGATGTAGGAGTGGCAGGGGTATACACGGTCTTGGTCGTGAATGATGGTGATCGCAATTTCCTTTGCCATTGTTCTAATCCCTTTATATGTCATTACTTATTACCTTATGTACACCACGATTAAGCTTGTTGGTTTTCTTCCTTCCCTACCGTTCGGCACCTGCCTATGGCCTGGAGGAAGACTATCCAATAAGCTCAATAGGTGTACCCTCTCCTAATCCTAGGAGCCCTCACAACTGAGAGAAGGTAAATAGAAAAGACAACCAAATAGTCCTATTCAATCTCTCCAGAACCAGAATCCATCCTCGAAAAAGTTCCTTCGAGTTCGTATGTAACTATACGATGGATTTATCCAATGGAAGTGGATGTTCGCAGTGATACGAGGTGTTCTGGAGAAATGTAAAGGTGATATAGAAGTGGCAATGATGTATGCGACACCGTGACATTCCAAAATTCAAAGTGTTTTAAGAAGGTTCGGTCAACTTGGTTTCATGAGTTTTAGTCAAAGGTCAGGTCATAGTCGCAGCCAGAGAGAGGGAGAGAAGAAACACTCAGCGTGCACTCTAACCTAGATTAGAATGGTTAATCATTTTATCTAATCAGGATAGCTCCCACTGTTTCCTCGAATTCTCCTCCAAACCCAAAAGGAGAATTAGTCGGAATCAACCGAGGAGTAATCCTACTCATCAATGAGAATCGGGATCCAACTATCATCGCATGATAACTTGATGGAAGCCACTCAAGTCACCACACTCCAAAAGGTATGCGCAAGCCTGGCACGTTTCCTATATGTTTGAAACTCCCGATGTGATTTTTACCCCTAGGACCCAAGTGACCTTGACGAATAATCAACAAATCAAAAGGTCCTAGTCAAGTTCAACCCGTCATTATCTTGATTGCATTAAACCCACCCGCACGACCCTTGACGAATAATCAACAAAGTCGTACGACTGTCATAACCAATCCACATATCCATGCGACAGAAAAGCATTACAGAGCTATCGCACACTATGCCTCGGCGAATAGCAACGACAAACGTAGCACGAATACTAAGCAATACTAATCTGAAATGACGGAAGGCTACGGCTGGTTTTTGGCGAAAAACCTTTAACGTAATGAACTTGATATCGTTGAAGGAATCCAAGTGGTTTTATAAATATATAGTGGCGAAAACTTTTGTTAGAGGTCACTCCAGGTGAAGGGATCTCGGCTCTTTCCCCGTCGATTGGGGTGCAGGATATCCCAAACTGAATACCACGATGCAAAACAAAAATAATCGACTATAGTAAAGTTATTACGTTGACGCAAACTTTTACTCAAGGGGTCACTCCCGATGAAGGGATCTCCGCCCTTGCCTCGTCGAATGAGGTGCTGGATATTCATAACCGAATACCACTGTGCAAAGCAACAGAGAACGTCTGTAATGTCAGTTTTAAAAACTTGGTTCCAACAACATCATATATATAGGCTTGTTTTATCCTTGCATTGATAAGAATCAATGCAGTCCCATCAATTAATCACACCAGAAAAGATCGAAAATAAAATGTACGTATATGCCATCCGCATTCACCACTGGGTCCCGTCATCACCCGTTAGGTTACTTAACTAACGACAGAGCGGGGACTGGGCTAGCGCGGGTGCAAAACATATACAACATCTACTAGTATATATATTAATATATAACAATCGTCCCAGGCATGATATAAGTAACATCACAGAAGTAACACATAATGGCGGATAATCTGGAGCCCCGGGTTTCACTTGAGCCGCAAGTGAGACCCGACGTTCCCTGTCGTGTGGATAGCATGTGTAATGAAACCTAGACCCCTACGAGCGCGGCAAGTTACCCGCCAAAACCAGAAGTGAGGCAGCCCCCTTCAACAACGTGAATGGGCCACCCGGCACTTCTCGGAATCCGGTAACTTGAGCGCCCCTCCGTGGGTTATACCTATTCCCCATACGAGTGCGGCGAATAGCCCGCCTATTCTAAAGTAAGGTCCCCTCCGTCACAACGCCATAAGATGCGGACCAGTTGCCCTATAGAATCCGGCTATTCGTGCACTCCACCACGGGGTAATCCTAGTACAGAAAAGAAAATAATATACAAGGGTGACATCTACCTCAACCCGGTCGTGCCCTAAAAGAATAATATACAAACTGGCAGTGACGGCAGTCCACATGTCGGACGCTCGCCCCGCAATATCAAATGTACAAATGAAATAAACTGTACTAACATTGCACCATAGCTATCCACCACGACGATCCAACTAACATCACAGCACAACACATAACATCAACGTGAATGTCATGTTCGCAAACCCGTCTAAAGGAACATATAGCAGTTAGACAGGTTTACCGATCAAATGATATTCACGGTCGCAGATAGAAATGTATGTACTGTTAAACGCACACTTAAAATATCGATCGATTAAGTTCCAAATTGGCCCCAATAGCAAAACCAACACTTCACAGAAACCTGGGCCAAAACAGGATATTACAAAAATCACAATTCCAAGCCAGGGGGCTACAGGAAAAATTTTGAAGCCCGTCGCCACTAAATGGTCGCGGATCCACCGCCTATAGGGGTTAAGTGCGGTGTTTTCGCGGCGCTTTAGAGGAATCAGAAGTCCAAATTTTTTCTGTACCCCTAAAATCGCCTGCACGGATTTTTAAGCCACTGGAAAATATTTTTTGAACACTTTTGAAAATCGGCAAAGAACAGAAAAATGAAATCGTGATTTTGGAAATTTCCATCAATCGATCTTTCAAGCACGTTTAAATAAGCTAGTAAGGGGTTTAAAGGGTGGCTCTGATACCATGAACGGTTACGGCAGCGCCCCGGCCATCGAAACGCGGCCAAAATGCGGAACAAAAATTTCTGAACTGGCGCTACCGCTACCCGAATCCCGGATCGACCTTAAACCCTAAACTAGCAAGCTAAACGAAGAGTTAGAATCATTGTACCAAGTTGATTCTTTGTCCTTCGGTCTTCATTCCAAGCTCCTAACGGTTCCTTGATGAAGTTTGATTGCCAGTCTTCCTCCATCTCCGATGATCCACCCAAGGGATGTAACTCCGGCTCTAGCTCCACGATATGATGCATATGGAGAAACTAGGGTCTCTAGGATGCTACCCTGGAGAGCCTAGGATGTAGTGTGAATGTTTCTTAGTGTTAGCTATCTCAAAAATTTGAAGGTGGAAGTAAAAATATGAAAGCTAGAGGAAGGTGAAGGTCATGGTGAATGAGGAGCTCAAGAAGGAAAAACAATGAACAAAACCTTCATGCTAGCAAAAATGAATTCAACCATGAAAGAAAAATTAGCATACTAGGTTTTGTTAAAACTATTTTTCTATTTTAAAAATCCTCCCATGCTTGAATAGTGAACACAAATGAATTAATAATTCATTTGTGTGCACTATTGCAAGCATGGTTGTCACCATACCTCCTCATGCAATTTCCACCTCATTTATCCATTTAATAAAAATGGTCAAATCAAGAAATGAGGTGGCACCTTCTAGAATGTTATCCGGTAAAAAATACGGATTACATTCAACTGTAAATATATCTGATTCGTACCGAAATACGAATACCCAAAAAGATAGAATAACACAAAGAATATAATACTCGAAAATACGTACCGAAATAAATATACGTAAATTATTAAATCAATACCTGATTTAATAATCCGGCTCTAACCCGAGCCGGCTAATATTATCAACTGTCCAATCGAAAGTCCGAGTACTATGTACATCAATCGATCGGAACCCTGAACGTATCCAATACGGCTACTACATCATTTCGCCAGAACCAGGGAAACCCTCTGTGTGGGACTCTAAAGACTCATCAATATGCTGGCAGTGGGTATAACCACAAGCACGTCAGCGGCACTAGCTGTACGTATGGCTACCCAGGTATCGAGCGAAAGGGAGGCCGACGAACAAACTCATTGAGAGATGTAGGCAAGCTTTAGCTTGGTTCTTTTCTCGATTGATAGAAGGACATGCAGAACCCCTGCTGAGCCTGACAGTGACAATTTTCGTACAGTCCGGTATGTTCGTCTAAGAGTATCGCATATCGAGTCTAGGGGGTGGATAAAGTCAGACCCCCAACAACGCGATATTTAGTGTCGGTATGAAACTCATCACCACCTGAGAAACTATCGATCCTGGATCGGTAATTCTCGTCCACCGTGGTCACGGATTTATGGTGATGGCCATCCGTACACAACGCGACATCAACCCCTAATACCGGGAAAGATGAATCCCCGACGATCCGATCATTGCCTCTATGTGGCTCGGGACTGTACCCAACTAAAACCTGTTTGCACGACTCCTTTGAGCCGTGGTAGGGTAGTAATCAAAGCACTGTGGGAACTCACACAAGACAAATGACGATCTCAGGTCGACAGACTAACCTGTACACATGTCACCAGGGAACTGCTATCTGACAATAGGTATAATACCAACTAGCAGGTTCCCGACGAGTCTGTCCAGTGTACTCATAACCCAATGAGCACATGTATACTATCTTAGGTGAACAAACTAACACCAATGGCTTGTGAGACCTGGCCACCGCCCCTCGTCGGGGTCTCGATTAGTATACACTAGTCTACACTGGAGTATCGATGCCCGGTCTCGATACTCCTACGACTAGGGATATTTAAGGATGTGCTTATAGACCCCAGCTCCCACATATATGATCGCCATCATAATGCTGGCAGTCAAGCAAGAATCCTAAGGGCTCTATCAACATGTACATGATGATAAAGACAAACTAGATAGCATACTATCATCTCGAGTATGAATGTTCTATCGGTATAGGTCCTCACTCAATCATCATAATCACAAGTCCGCGACTATGATAATTGCTTTGAGGGCACTATAGCCAACAATTTCTTCATCTTCTTCAATCTCAAAGAAAAAGCTCTCTAGGATTTTGAGAGAAGAAGAAAAGGAGTGAGAAAATTAATTCTAAAGTGAGCAAAAATCGTACTTCATCATCCTCTACTAGATTGGCACTTTAGTATAGGGTGTTAGCTTCACTAATCTCACATTAGTGAAGAGATAGCTTGGGTTAGTGACTCCTCGACGTAGATCATCTTCGGCCTCAAAGACTTCGTGCAAGCTCGTTGCTTTCTTCTTGTGGAGCCGTTCAAGAGTCCGGGAGTTCAATGATTGCAGCGAAGGGACCACTACAAGGAGCTATAGAAGTGAAGGACCGGACTACAAAGGTTGTAATCCCTACTCACTTAGTTGTAAAGTAGTTTACACATTATATTGTCTAAATCTTTAGTTAAGATTCTAGGGTTAGTATTGTTAAGCATGGCAATTTTTTGAAAATGGCATGGACGATGCCTCCCGAAACCTTGCTGCCGTGCCGAACAATCCTACAGTGGTATCAGAGACAGGTTAGAGATTTAGACAATGTATGCAGAATTACGAAACCGAAACTTCTCCAAAACTTGCAACACCAAACCCTTGTTTCTGTCGATTTTATAAAGTGCTCTAAAATTTTTTTAAACAACTGCAGAATGTTGTATGAGACATTAGATGAACCCAGAAGAAATTTGAACCCACTTGGCCGGGTTTTGGCCGAGAAGATGTGCCCAAAAACTGAGCAGGCTGGCCGTACAGAGTGTTCTGGGCTTCAAATTTTTTTTGTGTTCTGGTCTCTGGGTTTTGGTGTTTCAGGTGTTGTTTGTTTTTGCTAAATTTGCATGTGATGTTAACTTTCTGCAAAGGCAACTTGGAGTGTTTCATAGTCGTAATTCTAACATGTTTTCAGGTTGTTTTAGATGGTGTTAAAAAGTTCGAACGGATATCAAATACCCACTTTAACCCTCGACGAAAAATTTTCCAAGAGTTGGATTATTTCCGAGTTAAAGAACATTCAAATATCATGCAAGTAATGCGGTGGACCCTCTAGAAGAACAAAACCCTAACTCGATTCTGTGACCATAAGAACTGCCGCCAAACCCTAGAGTTTGCGGTAGTTCCGCGGCGCCACAGGTGAGACATTGGTTGACCCTTCTACGGCTGGTTCATTGGTACTATAGCATGTGCTGAATATTTTTAAACTGCGCTCAAGTGTTGAGCTTTTTGGGAAATTTTGGGTGTTTGTTGATTCGATCGGAATGTTTAACATCGTCTAGCTTTTTGTGGAATGTGATACAATATGTGTAATTCATATAGTTAGGCATGAAATCCAAATTATGTGATATTTTGGGTTTATGATGTCTAAGGTGATTATGGATTCCAAATGTTGTAGTTTGATATTTTCTTTTCTGCGACCGTAAGTGTAATATGTGGGGTATCACTGTTTTCGTTGCTATATGTCAACGACAATTGTGATACTCATATTTACTTACGTTGATGATATGTGACGTTATGTGTTGCTTGGATATGTTAAATTGGATCGTCGTGTTTTGAATAGCCGGGGGTTTTATGTGAAATGAGAGTTTTTATTTTCATTCTTGTAAAATTCATTGTATGTAATATTCTTTTATTGGGGCACTTCCGGGTTTAGGTTAATGTCACCATTGTTGTATATTATTTACTTTTTTCCATTAGGATAGACCCAAGGAGGGGAGCACAAGTAACCGGGTTCTAGAGTCCAGTGGGAGACCATCTCGAGGAGTCGAGTCCGGGTCTCCTAACTCTAAAATTGGTAGGGTTGCTTGCCGCTCTCGTAGGGGTCTAGGGATGTGGGTTTGGATATTCATCGCGACCGTGGAATCCGTGTTTTATACAGGCTTAACTTAAAACACGGAATTCCTAGTATATCCAATATTTCATATGTTATCTTCTGCTGCTGATATTCTGTGATGTGGTCACTTTATATATCTGAGACGGATGCTTTATTATTATATATATGATATATAACAAACGTTGTTTATGTTTTACACCCGCGCTAGTCCCGCCCCGCTATGCCGTTGGTTAAGTAACCTAACGGTGCATAACGGGACTTTGAGACGAATACGGATGGCATAAGCGTGCGTTATATTTTCGTTTCTTCTGTGATGCTTAGGAAGCATAAATGATGGGATTTCATTAATGAGATTAATGAAAAGAAAACCTAAAAGAAGTTGTAGAATCATATTTTCAAAAAGGGTAGCTCTAGTTTTTTCTTTGTATAGCGGTATTCCTTGTAGAATATCCATCACCTTATTCGATAAAGAAAGAGCCGAGAAACTAGCAGATGCTACAACTCACTCGGTTTTGTTTTTTGATTGCTTATTTTAGTTCATTCTTTGCATAGCGGTATTTATTAAATATCCTGCACCTTATTTGATACAAAAAGAGCCGAGATCCCTTTACCGGGAGTGGCCTCTTTAGCAAAACTAGTAAAAAGCTTCAAAACACTCATTTTCTAAAATCGCTTGTTTCTACAACTACATCAAGTTTATTACGCTCATGGTTTTCTTAAAAACCTGCGTAGCCCTCCGACATTTCAGATAAGTACCACTTAGTATTCGTGCTACGTTTGTTGACCTCTGTCAAGGCATAGTGTGCGGTAGCTAATTGGTGCTTATCTGCAAAGCATGTGATGCGATTGGATTAGGGTAGTCATGCGACCTTGTTGACCTCTGTTAAAGGTCATGCGGGTGGGTTTAATTCAATCATTTAATGCCGGGTTGAACTTGACTAGGGTACTATGGTTTGTTGACCTCTGTCAAGGTCATAGGACGCTAGGGGCAAAAGTATTATCGGGAATTTCAAGTGTTGAAATTTGCAATGAGATTGCATACCTTCTGTGAGATAGTTTGATCCTGATTCCCACTGTGAGCAAAAGTTGCTCCCGGGAGAATTTTGCACTTTACAATTAGCTAACTCATTAGGTGTCTAGAAAGGTGTCAACGGGGCTACGCCTCTGGGAAAATGAGGTTTTTTTTTAATTAGGTCCGTGCAATAGCACGGGGAACCTCCCTCAGAAGTACCGGCACTGGCCTGGCTGAACAGTTAGCGAAGTTGTAGAATGCAATTAATCCTGGCTGAATTTTCTTTTTAAAGTTTTGAAGGAAAATTTGAGAATAGCAGTGGGAGACATCGATTAGATAAGATAAATAACCAATCTGATCTTTGCAAGAGCATACGCTAATTTTCTTCTCTCTCTCTCCAGGTAGCGACCATGTCAGGCCATAATCAAGATAATAATATGGATGTATTGACCGAACCCGCTTTTTATACTGAGCAGGAGAACGTTGGTTCCACTCCAACTTATAATTGTTATAAGTCCGAGCAGGAAGTAGGAAAAAATCAGGATTTCCACGCCACCCAAATGAAGAATGAGCATCTTGATGCATCTTCTTCGGATGTGTTAGTCACCCAGAACTGTTTCTCAGTACACTATACGTCCTGAGTATTAGATACTGGATTAGGATCCCATATATGCAATATGTTACATGGGCTAATGAAAGGTAGAGAACTGGGAGTAGGTGATCATTCCGTACTAGTAGGGAATGGTGCAAATGTTGCAGCCAAAGCAGTTAGCGAATATCACCTTGTATTACCGAATGGTAATACATTGATTCTGAACGAATGCTATTACATACCGACCCTGATATGCAATCTTATATCAGTTTCTTTATTAAGTAAAGAAGGATATAATTTTGTAGTACAGGATAATGCTATGAACATCTTCCTGAATCAAAAGTTGATTGGATCAGGCTCGTTAAATAATGGCATATACATTCTAAATCAAACCACAGTTCTTAATGTACAAAACACACACAAGAGGAAGAGTTCAGAAATGAACGAATCCTTCTTGTGGCATTGTAGACTAGGTCATATCAATGCGACACGACTAGCTAAGTTACATAAAAATGGATATTTGAAACCGTTTGAATTATCATCTTATGAAACTTGTCATTCATGTCTCAAAGGAAAGATGACCAAAACTCCGTTTACTGGACACGGAGAAAGAGTTACGGAACTCTTGGGACTGATACATAGTGATGTATGCGGTCCCATGTCTACACATGCCAGGGATGGTTCCTTCTACTTCATTACATTCACTGACGATCTCTCAAGGTACGGACATGTGTTCCTGTTGAAACACAAGTCTGAAGCTTTTGAGAAATTCAAAGAATATAAACACGAAGTTGAAAACCAAACGGGTAAAAGTATTAAAATCCTTCGATCTGATCGAGGAGGAGAATACTTGAGCAATGAGTTCCAGGATTATCTAAAAGAGAATGGGTTTCTCTCTTAGCTTACTCTTCCGTATACACCATAGCACAAAAGTGTATCGGAACAGAGGAACCGCACCCTATTGGATATGGTGAGCTCTATGATGAGCACTGCTGAGTTGCCTATTTCCTTTTGGGGTTATGCGCTTGAAGCAGCAGCATACCTATTGAATCAAGTTCCATCTAAATCTGTACCTACCATGCCATATGAGATATGGAGTGGGAAGAGACGATGTCTTAAACAAGTTAAGATATGGGGTTGTCCGGCCTATGTCAAAAGGCAAAATCCGGACAAACTCGAAACACGATCAGTTCTTTGTAAGTTTGTCGGATATCCTAAACATTCAAATAGATATCTATTCTACCACAGTGAATAACAAAAGGTGTTTGTTTCTCAACATGCCACCTTTTTATAAAAGGAATTTCTTGCAAAAGAAATTAGTGGCGAAGAGGTAGAGCTGGAAGAAGTTCCATCAGGACAAACAACATCTGATGATTTATTGGAACCAGAGGATTCGATAGCTCCAAACGAACCTCAACCTCTCCGCCGATCTAGTAGGGTTCCTCATCCACCTGGGAGATACTACGGTTTTCTCATAGACGGTAGGAGCGAGGATTGCATCATGGTAGATGATGACCCAACTAGCTTCGAGCAGGCCATCACGAGTGGGGACACTGTGAAATGGCTGGATGCAATGCGATCTGAGATGGAATCCATGTACACCAACAAAGTATGGACTTTGGAAGTTGCTCCTGAAGGGGTAAAACCCATCGGGAGAAAATGGATCTTTAAGAAGAAACTTGGTGTAGATGGAAAAGTTGAGACTTTCAAAGATAGACTAGTTACAAAAGGTTTTCGTCAACGACCAGGTGTAGACTATGATGAAACCTTTTCTCCAGTGGCTATGCTTAAGTCCATCCGGATCCTACTTGCCATTGCTGCATACCATGACTATGAAATCTGGCAAATGGATGTTAAGACCGCCTTTCTAAATGGTAATTTAGAAGAGTGCGTATACATGACTCAGCCAGAGGGCTTCGTGGACAGTGGGAGCAGCAGAAAGGTGTGCAAGCTGCTTAAATCCATCTATGGGTTAAAGCAAGCATCGCGGAGTTGGAACATCTGTTTTGATGTGGTAGTCAAAGAGTTTTACTTCATCAAAAATGTAGATGAATCTTTCATATACAAGAAGGTTGCAGAGAGTAAGGTTGTCTTCCTCGTATTGTACGTGGATGACATACTCTTGATAGGAAATGATGTTCTTATGCTGCACTCGGTCAAGCTCTTCTTATCATATAGATTCTCAATGAAAGATCTAGATGATGCCTCCTACATCTTGGGGATTAAGATCTATAGAAATAGATCTAAACGGATACTGGGATTGTCCCAATCCAGATACATTGACACCATACTAAAGAGGTTTAGTATGGAAGAATCCAAGCGTGGGAATTTACCCACGATCACAGGACTCACTCTCTCCAAAGAGATGTCTCCTAAGACTGATTTGGAGAGAGCTCGCATGCAAGGGACACCCTATGCTTCGGCAGTAGGCTCTATCATGTATGCGATGTTGTGTACCAGACCCGATGTAGCATACTCACAAAGTATAGTGTGTAGGTATCAACCAGATCCAGGAGAGAGTCACTGGACAGCTGTGAAGAACATTCTCAAGTACTTGAGAAGGACTAAAGAGATGTTCTTGGTGTATAGTAACGGAGAACTCCAAGTGGAGTCCTTTACCGATTCGAGCTTCCAAAGTAATAAGGACGACTCTAAGTCGCACTCGGGATTTGTCTTTACTCTAAATGGAAGGGTGGTTTTTTGGAAGAGTTCCAAACATGAAATCGTGGCAGACTCGATGATGGAGGCTGAATACATCGTTGCCAACGATGCTACCAAAGAAGCTGTCTGGATGAAGAAGTTCATAACTGAACTTGGCGTCATTCCATCCATTGAGCGTCCAATACCTTTGTATCGCGATAACAATGGAGCAGTGTCTTTGGCCAAGAAACCTAGGTCCCATCAGTGATCCAGGCATATTCTGAGGCGGTATCACCTGATCCAGGAGATAGTTGATCGCTGGGAGATCGAGGTCAGGAGAGTTGACACGAAGGACAACACGGAGGATCCACTCACCAAGGTCATTCCCCAGACACAATTTGAGAGACTCTTCGGGATGTTGGGTATGAGATACTACAGCAACTGGCCTTAGTGCAAGTGGGAGATTGTTACTTATATGTATGCCCTAGAGGCCATTATTGTACATGTGATGTATATTATAGTGGATGCTGGGATATATATATAGAGGACTTTCTTGCTTGACATGATAGTATGCTATCTGGTTGCTCTTTATCTTAACATGTTGACTTATATACGTGATGCTGTCTTGCTCTCACATGTTGATAAAGCCCTGAGGTTGTGTACTTGACTACCAGGACTATGATGGAGATCATACTAGTGGGGCCAAGGGTAGTCCGCAAGTACACCCTAAAATTGTTCCTAGTCGAGGGTGTATCGAGACAGGGCATCGATATTCCAAAGTAGACTAGTGTATATGCATCATGACCCATATGATGGGCGATGGATGATCCCATATCCATTGGTGTTTGACATTAAAGATGGTATACGGGTGCTCAGTGGAGACTGGGTACACTGAACGTACTCACCGAGAACTCCTAGTTGGTTTTATACCTATCGTCAGATAGCAGTTCTCTGGTGACACTGGTATAGGTTAGTCTGTATACCCGAGATCGTCATAGAGTCTTGTGTGATTCCAACTATGCTTTGATTTCCACCTTACCACGTTCAACAGAACGTGCAAAACGGTGGCTTTTGGGTACAGTCCCGAATCATATGAAGGCAATGAGAGATAGGAGGGGATTCGTCTCTCCCGGTATTGGGGGTTGATGTTGCGCTGTGCTCGATTGGCCATAACGATAAGTCCCTGGCCAGGGCTGCTATGGAGATTTACTGATAAGTGTTATCAGTAGTTTCTCGACCCGTTATGAGCCACACATTGGCATGACTTATCGGTTATTGGGGTCTGACGTTTACCACCCCTATATTAGATATGCGACATATCAGACGAAGAGACCGGACTGTACGGTAGTGTTACTGACAGGCCTTTGCAGGAGTTAGAGTGGGCTTGCTTGCTGATCTTCTCATCATTCAATACCCGGGTAGACGTTACGTCCAGCTAGTACCGCTGACTGCTTGTGGGTGCTTGATGTGATCATCACTTACTGCCGGCGTATTGACGAGTCTTTAGAGTCCTACACAGAGTTTTCACTAGCTCAGGCAAAACGAAGTAGGAGCACATATGTGATATGTGCGGGACCGAGATTAATACGAGTATGTGATACCGTATTCTATTCTCACGAAATAAGGTATCGATCGGTTATATGAGATATAGCCGGGTTATCGAATGTTGATTCGATAAGTCGATATTGTATCGGTCGGTTATATGTGATATAGCCGGGTTATCGAATCAAGTATTGATTCGATAAGCTGATACAAATAATATTAGTCGGTCATATGAGATATAACCGGATTATTAAATCAATTGTTGTTTTAATGATTTAATTTATAATAATATATTTGATATATTAATTTACATTAACTAATATTAGCTGACTTAAATGTTTCTTTTCTCACTTGTGTGCATAAGTATATATGTGATATATATTAATGTACATTTTTTAGTGTCATGCTTGATGATACACACTACATGGGTGTATGAGACTTACACCATGCTTATGATAATTGTGAGGTTTAAATATTTAAAGTAAATCTAAATTAGTTGGAAATTAGTCACATGCATTTAGCTTGTACAAGCTTGTGGATGCATTGACTTAGTCCACTAATTTTGTTTTACCTAATGTTCACCGCCGAAAGCCGGGAAGACATACGTCTTGTCTGAATTTGGGGGCAGATGCTATTTGGTTTTATCCGTCCACCTCTCCGAAGATGCCAAGTTGATTTATGGCGTCGTGTATCGGAGCTTTAGACGGATACGGCCGTTGTAGCAGACTTCGTCAGACTCCCCCTCATTTAAGGGGTTTTTGATTATGGGGACGCTATTCCCTGCAAGCGCAAGCTCCTGCAGTTAATTACGCTACCGCATCGCGGTAACCACTTTCTCCTTCTCCAGATTGTCACTTCGTGTCATATATGTTTGTTTTATTTTTGGTTGCCCGTGGATTGTATACGGAGACTAATTTATGTTGTCGCCCGTAGAGCGTGGATTAGTCTAAATCCGTATTTTCTTAGATTTGGGTTTGGGTTGGCTTTAAGGATCGTTAATCTCATTTGAGACTAAGATCAACTTAAACGTTTGTTAAGGATACGTTAGTCTAATTTTAGACTAAGATCAACTTAACCATTTGTTAAGGATACGTTAGTCTAATTTTAGACTAGAATCTACTGAACAGGATCATTTAGATCCAACAAAAGAGCATTTGGGCTCTATTGTTTTAGTTTAGGGACTTTGCGGTCCATAAGTTTAAGGAAATCATAGTCCATGGAGTTTAAGGACATCATAGTCCATAGTTTAAAGACGTCATAGTATCTAAATTTTAAGGACATCATTGTCCATGGGTTTAAGGACCCCATAGTCAGAAGTTAAGGAGATCATAGTCCATGGGTTTAAGGACCCCACAGTCCGAGGTTAAGGACATCATAGTCCATTGGTTTAAGGACCCCACAATCCATGGGATGTCTAGTTGTCAGGACCCGTCACCTCTCTGAAGAAGTTGAAGGATTACAATGACAAATATCAGAGGAGTGAAGAGATGTACCCTTGAACCAATGTTGATTGTAAGATCTGTAATTGGATTGATTTAAGGATCATTAATCTCGTTTGAGATTAAGATCAACTTGAATGTTTGTTAAGGATACGTTAGTCTAATTTTAGACTAAGATCTACTTAACAGGATCATTTAGATCCAACAAAAGAGCATTTGGGCTCTATTTAGGGACATTGCGGTCCATGTTCAGATGCAAACATGGGTTTGGAAATGCACCAGATAGTTATTGGCCATTGGGACCCACCACCTCTCTGAAGACGTTGAAGAATTACAACGACATGTATCAGCGGTGTGAAGAGATGTACCCTTGAACCAAAGTTGATTGAAAAGGCTCTGGGAATTATTTTGAATGTCAAGAGTATGGTTGGAGTTCAGTTTCAGGAGGTCTTGCCTCTGGAAAGCTTAGCTAGTTTAGGCTAAGATTGGCTTGGATATAGTGTTAAACACTAGAGTACAATCGTCTATCACGTGCTCTCACGTGATGCGCTTAAAATAGTGTTAAACGCTAAGGATGAAGCGCATAAAATAGTGTTAAACACTAAAAAGAAGCGCTCACGTGGGGTCACGTGAGGTGCTTGAGTGTCGAGTCCAAACTTCCTTTATTTTATTCTCAGAATATGCAAGTAAGTGTTAAACACTTAATTTTCATGGCTATCACATGATGGGTCCCATGCATTGGATATTAAAAGGATTTTCTAGGGGTCACGTGAGGGCGCCCATGCGTTGGATATTAATCCTTCAGCTTTTTCCATCTTCTCTTTTTTAAAGAGGTGTTTGTCAGGGGTCACGTGGGGACACGTGAGGCACCCAAAAATCGGTTCTGTCCTTTTTATTTTAAGAAGTCTATTCAAGGGTCACGTGGGAGCACGTGACCTAATTTTATTCGTTCTCTTTTGGTCATTGAGGGGGAGAGTCACGTGTTCCCACGTGATCATGTTGGTACTTGATCCTTTTACGTGCATGGAGAGATAAATTCCTTATTTAAGAATTAAATTTTTCTTATAGGGTTAAACCCTAATTTTATTTAGAAGAATTAAATACCTATGTGTTCGAAAGAATTAAATTCTTTAAAGTCAATTCTCCCTCTAAATTTTGGATCTGCATGGCAGAATCTCCCCAATGAGAATTAAATTCTCAACTTATGGGGGGATTTGCTTCTGCAGATCTATTACCCTGAAGAAGAACTAAGTTCTTATATTAGGGCTTAAACCCTATCTTTGTTGGAGCAATTAAATTCCTATGTGCTATGTGGGAGAATAAAATTCTCTGAACTTAAGTCCTCGCTTAGGCTTTAGATCTGCATGGCAGAATCCCCCCGATGAGAATTAAATTCTCAACTTATGGGGAGATCTGCTTCTGCAGATCTTCAACCAAAGGAAAACTAAGTTCTTATTCAGAAGAGTTAAACTCTTAGTTTGAGAATTAAATTCTCCTTTTGTTTTGTGGGAGCTTATAAAATGATCTCTTACCTAGGGTTTCTTTCTTTTCTGAAGGGATCTTTTTTTCTCTCTAGAGAATTAAATTCTCTCTTTTTTTTGTATTCTCTCTCTGCTGTTCTCCCTCTCTTCTTCTCTTCTTGGCTCCTATTTATAGGAGAAAAAAAAAGAATCAATTTGTTTAGTCAATCTTTCATTAAAAGATTTTGATTGATTTTATAACCAACATGATCTTTTAGATCACTCGGTGAATTTTATTCACCATTGGATTTTTAATCCCAAAAGATATTTTGTTTGTTGTTCCTGACAAATTTTAGGAAAATATTTCCTTTTATAGAACATTTCTATAAATTGGTGATTTTTAATCACCATTGGATTTTTAAAAAATCCAACGGTGCACCACTTTACTGAGCGCAATCTTTTTGTTTGGAAAGATCTAGAAAAATATTTTTCCAATTAGGGTTTTTGATTCCCTCTTAATTAGAATTTAATTCTATTAGTTCAGATGGTTTAGGAGTTTATCACATGTTGGCAGGTGACCCCATTTGATAAAGCATTCAAATTATAACTTAATTCTATTGTTTCAGAGAGAGAGATAGAAATAGTCTGTTTAAAAAAAGATTTAAAAAAATATGATAAATATATTTACAGAGAGAGAGGGACGTGAGAATTGATCTGTTGCTAAATTTTAGTTATGAAAATATTATTTAGTTAAAGAAAATTTTAAATGAGATTAGGAATATAATATTATAATATTAGTCCGTTTTGAGATTTTGGTAAATACAAACCTACTCCAAAACACGCCCGGGTCGGATCTAAAAATTCAGATTTAAAATACGAAAAATATATGCGACTTCCAAATTTTAACATGAAAACCTAGTTAAAGGAAATGCATACCCCCAAGAATGGATGCACGTACGTGTGCGTAGCCATCCAAACACGTCCGTTTCACTGAACGGGACAAGAACAAGATGCGCGGATGCTACTACGGGGTTAGCGGTATCATGCAGGTTATGAAATGCAATTTTAAATTATTTTCTGTGACCTAAAATGTTATATGATAAAAGATACAATATCAGGTAAAATGCCTGTATGTACTAATCATGAGATGCACGTGTCCATGCAACAAGTCAATGTAATCTATAAATAAGAATCAAACAGGTTCACGCAAGCGGGTCGGGTCGAATGCAATATAAAGTGTAAAAATACCATTCGCTCCCACAATACGTTAAATCAAGAATATCACGAATAAAGAAATACGAGAACTGGAATTGGTATAAATGGACTCAGTTGTTACAATAACTTAAAATGATGGGACTTCATTAATGAGATTATTGAAATAAAAGAAACCTAAAGATGTTGTGGAATCGAATTTTCAAAAACAGGTAGCTCTAGTTCTTTCTTTGCATAGCGGTATTCCTTGTAGAATATCCAGCACCTTATTCGATAAGGAAAGAGCCGAGATCCCTTCACCGGGAGTGACCTCTTTAGCGAAACTAGCAGATGCTACAAACTCGGTTTGTCTTTTAATTGCTTTTATGGTTTTTGCTTTGCATAGTGGTATTTATGAAATATCATGCACCTTATTCGATAAGGAAAGAGCCGACGAGCCTTGAGAATTTAATTCCATTCCAAAGAGCTTAGTTCTCTGTTCAAAAAAATTTCAGAGTTTAACTCTATCCATACAAAAAGAATCCCTTTTCAGGTAAGAGTCTTGAACGGCCGAGGAGCTTTTGTAGAAATTTTCTTTGGATTTTATATCCACACCAAGGATTTTTTTTCCTTTTAAAAAAGAACTCATCATTCTGAACTCTAAGAACGCACGGTCTTTAGGTAGTAAGCCCCCAATGTTGGGCATCTTTCTCTGATCTTAAGAGATTGATGATGGTACCCATTTCTTTTGGAATTTAATTATATTCCAAAGAGCTTAGCTCTGAAAATTTTCTTGGAATTTAATTCCTCTGTTCAAAAACGGAATTTAATTCCTCCAGAAAACTTAGTTCTCAAATAACACTTCTTGAGATTTTCATCTTCAGTTATTCTTGGCAAAATTTTAGGAGAGATATTTCTTGGATTTCGTCCAGAGTTGGTGATGAGTTTTTTTCCTTGGGGAATGTGTAGAGATGTTTGACATCCACTTATTCATTTATTGAGAATCTTCCTTTGTTCTCGTAATGATTACCATGCCTCATCATTAGTGAGCCGCCATCTTGATTTTGTGGGGCCCCTGTGTTTTACAACCAATGGTCCCATGAAATAAGCGGTCTGTCGCCTTCTTCCGCTGTCTTTTTATATACATATTTATAAATATATATACACGTTTGGGTTTCATTAACAGTTTCCTTTCCTTTGTTTTAGAAACAATGACTTCTCTTCACTTTCCCTTTACCCGCTCGGAGGCTACTTTTCCTCAGTCACCGTCTGATGAAGAGGTGATGGCAATGATTAAGGCTCATGACCCGGACTGCGCCAATCTACTTTTGTAGGGAACCTGGTACGGTCATATCATCCGCGGTCACCGAAGCTTTTTTTGTGAGGTGCCAACAGAACCTCTCTGCCCGTTCTTGCCGATGGACCGTCCGCAGACTGCTTTTGCTGTAGAGGTGGCGGATTGGACTCATTCAGGCCGGCTAAAGCCATCGACAGTTGGGATACCAAACCAGCCTGTGCTGGCCATAGACATCTTAGGGCGCCGTATCTGCCAAGGTGAAGCCCAGCCCTGGGGACAAGTTTATAAGATAGGGCTTACCCCTCGCCATCCCAAAGGCTATCTTCTCTAGGCTCGTTATATCCTGTCCGCCCATCGTGCGTGACTGCAGAAGATCGGGCTTTACCAGGCGGTGTACGCGTCTCTCTTCCATTATCAGTCTCCTCATGTATGGTGGGTTAAAGTTTTCCTTAATCAGTGGAATCTTCCCACCAACATTTTCTTATTAGGGGACCACGAAGTTTCGATTTCTTTGGAAGAGTTTCGTGAGATCTCAGGTTTGCTGATCAAGGCAGTGCCTTACAAAGAATTGTTGCCTTCTGACGAGTATGCCTTCGAGACTGTGCCCGCTACGCTTGACGGTTTGTCGACTGAAAATGCCGTCCGCCACAAGTACCTGAGTCTAATCAAGACTCTGGGTATTTTTGAGAAGCTGTTCACAGAGTCAGAGGGATAGGGCGTCACTTTTAAAAGCTTTATCGCCTTCTTCCTTCGTAGAGACGTCCTATCAAAGTCGGCTCCGAAGTTCGCGAATATCAACGACCCCTTCGGGTTTGGTTTAAATAAGCTACCGGCTAGAGAAGAAGATTTGCCACGGTTCTATATTCCAATCTTGTCTGCTGTACCTTTTGAGTCGATTGCAGCTCCTGGCATAGATGACGAAACTTTCTTTGTCGGCTTTATCAGCGTTTGGCTCAATTGGTTTGTCGTTCCAACGCATCGTCGATTTATGAGAGCCTCGGTCATTTACCCTGCTCATCGCATTGCCGAAGGGGCACGACTAGCCGTGGGCATTGCAGGGTTATCGCATCTGTACCATGGGCTAAGCACTGCATCCAATACCTCAACCCCAGGCATGGATGTGGTGAGTTTCTCTCTTCATTATTTTACATCATGGATTGAGATGCACGTGCTAGAGGCATTTGCTGAGCACCAGAGACCCGAATTTTATGATGCTTATACTTTCCCGCGGCTCATGAGATTGGTGGACGCTTCTGCTCCTGATCCGACTCAGTTAGGGGCTCTTCGTGTGCTGCTTAATCCTTATGCCCATGAAGGCGGGATGGTTTTTAATGACCGAATCCTCTCTGCTCCCTCGGGACCTGTCCAGCAACTGTTTGATTCATTGAAAGAGGGAGCACCATCTTTGAAGCCCAGGGAAGCTATGCACTTGTATTCGATCACGCCGGGTTATTTGGTATTCCGCCGAAATGATGCGGTTCTTTTTATGCGGTATAATCCACACCACCTTGCCCGGAAATTAGGTTATGACCAGGGTGTTCCCTTTGAGGCATTCATGGTGGAGCATAACTCTTCTCTCGAAGTTGTTCGCGATGCTACCCATCATTTCATGCGGCTAAACACCGGTTCTCATTTCATGATCCCCGAGGCCAGCTATATTCCGAGGTGTGTGGGGGCTTTCACGGGTTGGTACCGTCACCGAGTTAGTCCTATCATTGCTGAGGAGAGGAGGATACTTTTTGGGCTTAGAGCTCCCGCCCTGCTCTAGGCTACGGGAGTCCCGCTGCAACCGCGGGCAATGGCTCGCCCTCCCTTGAGGGGTGTTGGCGCCTTACTTATTCCTGAGGCGGATGATGCGGGTCTGACTCCTCCCACAGTTGGCATGCCAATGCGCACTAGAGCTTAAGCGAGGGCTTCTGATAAGGCACCAGTAGCAGTTCCATCAGCTGCGGCTTCAGCAATGGCAGTGTCATCATCGGTAGCACCGCCGAGAGAGGATGCTGAAGGCAAAGTGGGTCAACGTCGTACCAAAGCGCCGAGGGGAAGGAAACGATCATCTTCCAGCGCCTGTTCCGGATCGAAGCGAAAAAAGAAGACAGTCACCGGCCTGCTTGACTTTTTAACGGAATCCGAGCCTATCATTCAAGACGAACCAATATCCATGCAAGAGCCGGATGATGGTCTTCTTTTTCCAGGTTCATCTGCCGAGGAAGCCGCACAATTGGCTGAGGCTATAAGGCGCTCCCAGGACGAGACTGAGAACGCGCGCGCTCCAAAGAGTCCTTATCCTGCCGTAATATTCTACGAAGACCCTCAATTAATACAGCAAATATTCATAGGTCCTCTGGAAGAGGGAGGCGAGATAGCCCTCAAACAGCCTATCTCAGCTGCTTCCGAAGATGAATTGTCATTGTGGACCGGCGTCCATGAATCTACCTTTGAGCCCCGGTGAGCATACCTTCTCAGGAAGGAACGTCGGCTTGAGAAAGCCATACTAGAGGCGTCTTGGCGTATCGGTATGCATGTTTTCTGTATTTTTCTTTCGGCAAGTAATCTATTTCACTTTCTATGTTTTCTTATCTTTGTAAAACTTTGCAGGGACTTCGGCAATGGCTTCGAGTCGCGCCTTGACCGTGGACTCTGTAAATATCCCCGATGAGACACCAGTAGGTGTGGAGGGGGTCGCTACAGTTGCTATTACTGGGGCAGAGCTTCCATTGGTGGCTTCCGTTCTCCCGGTGCTTGCTCTCTCGGAAGAGGCATCTTCATTGGCCGCAGATTCAATGGATCTTTCTGGGGACGGCCTGGAGACTATGGGACAGGTAGTCGAGGCCACCGTCCTTTCATTAGAGTCTGCAGCGGTGGCTGCTGCTCCTCAATTGGAAGCTGTTATACCGGCCCATGTCCTCGATGATGTGCCTGGGGGCATGGAGGAGGCTGCCGAAGCTGCTATCCCTCCAGTTCAGTACGGGAGGAGCATCGAAGGTAGCCTTCTATATTTTATTTTAATAATCTCTCCATCATCTGAACCTTTCCGTCTTTTCAGAATTACGCGGGTTGGCGGCGTCTATCGCTGATCTGTCTCCTAAAAAATCCTTTCAGCGTTTGATAGAGATGGCCCGCTCCGCAGGAAATATCCCCTCAACGCATCGTCCTCCCTTCCGGGCAAGGTTAGTGTTATTTGCCTTCTTCATGGCATTATTATTATTTCGTATAACAATGCTGATGTCTTCTGTAGTTCTAGAAGCTGACGACGAAGTTGAGATCCTTGACGGGCCTGGGGATCTTTTGAGCCCTTCTTGCATGACTGTGGGTATGTAAAGTTTCGACGTTGTTCCATCTACTCTTTGCTTGCAACTCTCGCTGATTTCTTTTTATGCATCTTAACAGCTTTGCCCGTTCTTACCACGCTGGAATCTCGCATCATTATGCCACCCGGCCCTTATGCTCTATGTGCATCTGAACAAATGGCGAAGCTAAGCCTTCACTCTTTGTCGGCTCTGATCGAAGACCTTCATGCTGGTAGCTCGCTCACAGCCGAAGAATTTGCTGCCGAAGCCAACATTTCTCTCCCGTTCCTTGCTGCTTACCATGGTGAAGCATTGGTGCATGTCTGAGTTGAGTTTTGTCATCGGGTGGAGGCTTGCTTACATAGTCTTGAGTGCTCGCGCCTTCCTTCAGAGGTTGTGGCTACAAAGGCGAGCTTGCGGGGGCTGATTGATCAGTGCGCCGCAAATATGCTGTCATGTGAGAAGAGGCTCAACCGAAAATTTTCGGAGAGGGAGCTGGCTTCAAATGAGCCAGGGGAACTTCAAGCTTAACTTACAGCCAAGACCACTCGTGCGTATGAACTCTGGCGGGTGCTTCAAAAAGCTATCAGGGAGGTGGTAGCTATTGATAAAGCCGTCCTCTTTACTCGCGAGATGGTTGAAGCCTATAAAGTTACCGAACAGGAGCTTGAAAGTGGGCTCACCACATACCAGGCCCAACAGTCTCAAGCGGAGGCCTGTCTCATAGCGATAACAAATTATGAAGCCGAGGCCCAGCGGAAAAAGGATGAACTGACAAATCTATTAAATCGTCCGCCGGCTTGAAAAAAAATTGTATATGTTTCTTTTTATTCTTCTTTTGTACATACTCCTTAATGAGAGTATTTTTTGATTCTTTCATAAATTGTACTTTGTATTCGTTTTGATTCATGAATAAAAGAAATATTTTGCTTCATGGTGGTGTGTCCCTTTTAGTAAATGCATTTTGTGGATAATCTATTTTGATCTCCTTGTAGGACAGCGATGGCTTAGGAGTCAGGTTCAGATCTGCCTCCTAAGGCTTTCCAACTTTATAAGCCGTGAGGGTCTCATAAAGATTTTTCTCCCTACGAGTCAGGAGGATCTCGTAGGTGTATTTTCTTCTTAGGAATCGTGGGGATTCCTAAGCGTGTTTTCTCTTGAGAATCATAAGGATCTTACAAGAGAATTTTCATCCTTACAAGTCGAGAGGACTCATAAGTGTTCGATGAGTTGACCTACCCCTGAGTCAAAGCATTGCTTCGACGGGGAGGTCGAGGGTTGACTTTGGCCATATGGGGTCAGGATTGACTTTAACCATACGGGGTCATGGGTTGACTTTAGCCATACGGGGTCAGGATTGATTTTGGCCGTACGGGGTCAGGGGTTGAATTTAACCATACGGGGTCAGGATTGACTTTGGCCGTATGGGGTCAGCAGTTGACTTTAGCCATACGGGGTCAGGATTGACTTTGGCCATATGGGGTCAGGGGTTGACTTTAGCCATACGGAGTCAGGATTGACTTTGGTCGTACGGGGCCAGGGGTTGACTTTAGCCATACGGGGTCAGGATTGACTTTGGCCGTATAGGGTCAGCAGTTGACTTTAGCCATACGGGGTCAGGATTGATTTTGGCCGTACAGGGTCAGGGGTTGACTTTAGCCATACGGGGTCAGGATTGACTTTGGTCGTATGGGGTCAGGAGTTGACTTTAGCCATACGGGGTCAGGATTGCCTTTGGCCGTATGGGGTCAGGGGTTGACTCTCGGTTGTCTGTGCACCGCCAAGTTCTGGAACTGGGAACTTTTCCGCGGCTCGGCTTTGCTGACGTTGCGCCTGTTATAACGAGACGAATGTCGAGGTAGTCTCTAGGTTATCTGTGAACCGTCGAGATCTGGAACTAAGGACTTTGCCATAGCTCCGTTGGTTGATGTCGTGCCTGCATCCTGCTAGAATGAGGAGGAACGCCGTTGATGATCTCTAGGCTATAGATGTCGCCGTCGAAATCTGGAACTAGGGACTTTGCCATAGCTCCGTTTGGTGGATGTCGCATCCGTTTCCTGCTGGAATGAAGAGGAACTCCGTAGATGATCTCTAGGCTGTAGATGTCGTCGTCGAAATCTGGAACTAGGGACTTTGTCATGGCTCCGTTTTGTGGATGTCGCGTCCGTATCCTGCTGGAATGAGGAGGAATGCCGTTGATGATCTCTAGGCTGTAGATGTCTCCGTTGAAATCTGACTCTCCATTTGAAAGAGCCTGGTGGGATGATACGATTCCTTCTTTGTTTGTGCCCCTGGATTGTTTACAGGGATCGATGTGATCTCATCTGTAGGGAAAAAAGTTTCATTTCATTTTTTTCCCACGATGCTCTATCATTTCAACTTTTTGTATCGCGAAAGTCGTGATTGCCCCAAAATTTCGGCTATTTTGCACGGTGCCCAATCATTTCGGCTATTTTTTTTTTGTTTTTACTCGTGTAGGGTCAGCATAGCACCTTGTGAAGGTTTTGGCAAGAATCAACCATGCTACTTTTGTAAGGTTAGTATAGCACCCAATGAAGAGTTTTGAAGCATCACATGACCCAAAGTTTTAAAATTTAAGGTGCTAAACTAACATGCAAAGGATAGATCCTAGAATATTAGGGTTAACTAAACTTAAAGCTAACAAAAGTTAGGGTTTGAAGGCTACAACCTTTGTAGCTCCCGTTTTTGCTTCCCTCCTTGGGCTCTTTAGTGTTGAAACGAGGTCCTCTTGAACTCCCCTTGTGTCCACGATGATCCACCGCGGAGATATCCGTCCAAGCTCGCTACTTCGTCAAACCGAAGATAACACTCTAAACGAAACGGCTAAGCTTGTGTAGAATGTTGTTGTGGCTTTGGATCTCACTTCAAAAACCTTTCTTTGATTGTGTTTTTCTCACTAGAAAAAACTAGAGAGGAGAAGATGAAGAAGGATGAAAATGGTGGCTTTTTCTTCAAGAGATAAAATGATAACTCTTTTTTGTTAAGAAGAAAAAGAAAATGAATATCAATATATATTTCTTTTCTTCTTGACTCCAACCATGATTAAATGATGGATGATTAATTTAACTTGGGTTTAGAATGATAAAGGAAAAGATAACCATGGTTTAGTGGTGGGTGAGAATGGTTAGGTTAAAAGAAGCATGTAGAAACTATCATAATTATCCTTTCCTTTTCATTTTCTTTTTAAAACCAAAATCAAATAATTATCCATTGTTTAATCTATGGTGTGAAGCTTATATTGCCACCATTTCCATATATAATCAACCATGATGGTTTGATGTATGTATGTGTACATGTATGCACATCTTCATGTGCATGAAACTAGAAAAGAAAAATAGAAACACATGCATGCATGCATACATCCATCAAACCCTAGAAAGGTTTTGAGTGAGAAAACTAATGGTTAAATGATAAATCAACACTTGATTTATCAATCCGGTCATATCTAATATGACCCCACCAAAAGCAGTTCACCCGATCAATGTTCGGTATCATATACGCACATTTCAATCGGGTGCATGCGCATATCGCATATGCGCACCACAACGTTTCGCCTGGACTGGATAACTCCTCTGTGGGACTCTAAGACTCGTCAATACGCCGGCAGAGGGTAATGATCATATCAAGTGCCCTCAAGCCGCAAGCGGTCAGCTAAACGTAACGGCCACCCGGGTATTGAGCGATCAGAAGACAACAAGCGAACCTGCTACAACTCCCGTCGAGCCATCCGGCAACACTACCGTACAGTCCGGTCTCTTCGTCAGATATGATGCATATCGAGCCTAGGGATGGTCACGTCGACCCCAATAACTCAATAAGTCGTGTCGGTGAATGGTCTATAACAGATCGAGAAACTACTGATAACACTTATCAGCAAATCTCAGCAGCCCTGGCCAAGGACTTGCTGTTATAACCAGTCGAGCACAGCACAGCATCAACTCCCAATACCGGGAGAGACGAAACCCCTCCTATCGCTCATCGTCTTCGTGTGTCTCGGGACTGTACCCAACGGCCACCTGTTTGCACGACTCATTAGAGCCGTGGTAGGGTGGCAATCAAAGTGCAGTGGGAGAACACACAAGACTCCATGACGATCTCGGGTCTACAGACTAACCTGTACCAGTGTCACCTGAGAACTGCTATCCGACGATAGATATAATTCCATATAGGAGTTCTCGGCGAGTCCGTCCAGTGTACCCAGTCACCACTGAGCACCCGTGTATGATCTTGATGTCAAACATCGATGAATGTGGGAACATCCATCGCCCATCGTATGGGTCTAGTATCATATACGCTAGTCTACTCTGGTATATCGATGGCCCATCTCGATATACCTACGACTAGGGACGTTCCAGGATATGCTTATAGACTACAGATGTCCCACTAGTATGATCTCCATCATAATCAGAGTAGTCAAGCCGATATCCTCAGGGCTTTATCAGCATGTATGAATGAATAAAAGCATGATCAATTAAACATGTCAGATAAAGAAGAACCAGATAGCATACTATCATGTCGAGCAAGAATGCAAACTGAATATATATATACATGTATAGATACATCCACTATCACATAATGGCCTCTAGGGCATACATATATCCAACAATCTCCCACTTGCACTAAGGCCAGTTATTGGCGTATCTCATACCCAACATCTCAAAAAGTCGCTCATGCTGCGGCTGAGGGAGAGCCTTGGTGAATGGATCCGCGGCGTTGTTCTTTGTGTCTACTCTCTTAATCTCGATCTCGCGGCGATCTACAATCTCCCGGATCAAATGAAAGCGCCTCAGGATATGTCTGGACCGCTGATGGGATCTGGGCTCCTTGGCTAACGCCATTGCCCCATTATTGTCACAATACAAAGGTATAGGATCAATAATGGTTGGAACTACTCCTAGCTCCGAGACGAACTTTTTCATCCAGACAGCTTCCTTGGCGGCATCATTTGCAGCAATGTACTCAGCTTCCATCGTAGAGTCTGCAACAGTATCTTGTTTGGAACTCTTCCAACTTACCGCCCCTCCATTGAGGGTAAATACAAACCCTGAGATAGATTTGCTGTCATCCTTATCGCTCTGGAAGCTCGAATCGGTAAAGGCCTCCATTTGGAGATCTTTATTACCATACACCAAGAACAATTCTTTAGTCCTTCGTAAGTACTTAAGAATGTTCTTCACAGCTGTCCAGTGGTTCTCCCCTGGGTTGGATTGATACCTGCTTACAACACTAAGTGCATAAGCTACATCTGGGCGTGTACATAACATCGCATACATTATAGATCCTACTGCCGAAGCATAAGGTATAATGCTCATGCGAGCTCTCTCTTCATCGGTCTTTGGACAAGAATCCTTGGAGAGAGTGACTCCATGGCAAGCGGGTAAGGCACCCCGCTTGGAGTCTTCCATACTAAACCTCTTTAGGATGGTGTTGATGTACCTGGTTTGGGACAGTCCCAATAACTTTTTGGATCTATCCCTATAGATCCTAATGCCCAGGATGTATGTGGCATCACCCAGGTCCTTCATGGAGAACCTTAGTGATAAGAATGATTTGACCGACTGTAGCATAGGAATATCATTTCCTATCAGAAGAATGTCATCAACGTACAATACGAGGAATGTGACAGCTCTTCCTACAGCCTTCCTATAAACACAAGGTTCATCTGGATTTTTGATGAAATCAAACTCTTTGATAACATCATCGAAACAGATGTTCCAACTCCGAGATGCCTGCTTTAACCCATAAATGGATTTAAGCAATCTACATGCTTTCTCGCTGCTCCCACTGTCAATGAAGCCCTCTGGCTGATCCATATAAACGCATTCTTCTAAATCTCCATTCAGGAATGCTGTTTTAACGTCCATCTGCCAGATTTCATAGTCGTAGTGAGCAGCAATAGCAAGTAGGATCCGAATAGATTTAAGCATGGCTACGGGCGAAAAAGTTTCGTCATAGTCCAAACCTGGTCTTTGACGAAAACCTTTCGCCACAAGTCTTGCCTTATAGGTCTCTACCTGCCCATCCACACCAATCTTTCTTTTAAAGATCCATTTGCACCCTACAGGTTTTACCCCAGGGGGTACA
Organism: Agapanthus africanus; assembly: GCA_030015575.1. Taxonomy (NCBI): domain Eukaryota; kingdom Viridiplantae; phylum Streptophyta; class Magnoliopsida; order Asparagales; family Amaryllidaceae; genus Agapanthus; species Agapanthus africanus. The sequence continues at coordinate 620,613,908 of CM057342.1, forward strand.
ACGTCCAAAGTCCATACTTTGTTGGTGTACATAGACTCCATTTCGGATCTCATGGCATCCAGCCACTTCACAGAGTCACCACTCGTGATAGCTTGCTGAAAACTGGTAGGATCATCATCTTCCATGATACAGTCTTCTCTATCATCATCAATGAGGAAACCGTAGTACCTCTCCGGTGGACGAGAAGTCCTACCAGACCTACGGAGTGGCTGAGGTTCTTCAGTTTCTGTTGCAACAGCCGGTTCAACCAAATCGTCATTTGTAGTTTGTGTCTCCAGAACCTCTTCCAGATCTACTACCTTGCCATCATCTTTATCTGTGAAAAACTCTTTTTCCAAGAATGTGGCATACTGAGAAACAAACACCTTTTGTTCCTCTTTGTGGTAGAACAGATATCCATAAGAATTCTTTGGATATCCCACAAAGTTACACATGACTGACCGTGTCTCGAGTTTGTCCGGATTCTGCTTTTTAACATAGGCCGGGCAACCCCAAATCTTAATTCTCTTAAGAGATGGTCTCTTCCCATTCCATATCTCATATGGCGTGGTAGACACGGCTTTGGTCGGAACCCTGTTTAGCAGAAACGCTGCAGTCTCCAACGCATGCCCCCAAAACGAGACTGGTAACTCAGCATCACTCATCATGGACCGGACCATATCTAATAGGGTCCTATTCCTACGTTCTGACACACCGTTGTGCTGTGGTGTGTAAGGAGGAGTGAGCTGAGAGAGAATCCCATTCTCTTTTAGGAAGTTTGCAAATTCTGTACTGAGATACTCACCACCTCGATCTGATCGAAGCATCTTAATACTCAAGCCGGTTTGTTTTTCTACTTCTTGTTTATATTCAATGAATTTCTCAAAAGCTTCGGACTTGTGCTTTAATAAAAATACATGACCGAATCTTGAGAAATCGTCGGTGAATGTAATGAAGTATGAAAAACCGCCTCTAGCTTGTGTAGACATTGGCCCACATACATCACTATGTATGAGGCCCAGGAGCTGAGTAGCTCTGTCTCCGTGTCCAGTAAACGGAGTTTTGGTCATTTTACCCTTGATACAAGACTGGCAAGTCGCATAAGATTTATATTCAAAAGAGTTTAAATATCCATCTTTATGTAACTTGTTTAGTCTTGTTTCGTTAATATGACCAAGTCTACAGTGCCAAAGAAAAGCTTCATTTAATTCTGAAAGTTTTCTTTTATTAGTGTGTTGTATACTGAAAACTGTGTGTTGATTTAGGACATATATTCCGTTATTAAGTGTACCATACCCAATCAACATTTGATTTAGGTGAATGTTCATAACATTGTTCTGCAACACAAAATTATATCCTTCATTGTCCAACAAAGATACGGATATTATATTACATAGCATATCAGGTACAAAATAACATGGATTCAAAATCAAAATACATCCAGACGGCAACCCCAAGTGATACTCTCCCACTGCGACTGTATGTACATTGGAACCATTTCCAACGCGGAGAGTATGGTCACCTGTCTTCAAAACCTTGCTATTTCTCAGCCCCTGCATAGAATTGCAAATGTGAGAACCTGAACCGGTATCCAATACCCAGGAAGCAGAGTTTATAGAAAAACAGTTTTCAGTCACAAACGCACCTGAAGCAGAAGCATCACCATGCTTCTTCTTAAGACTTAGGTACTCCGTGCAGTTGCGCTTCCAATGTCCTGTCTTGTGGCAATGAAAACACTCGCCTTTCCCTGGGTCTCCAGCCGTGGACTTTCCCTTTCCCTTCACCTTTTTGACTCCGCCCTTAGGATTAGTGGGTTTCTTCTTTTTCTTTCCCTTGGCCTTAGCTTTCGGGCGAGAAGAAGAAGACTGTCCAATCGTCATAACGGGAGTCTTTGCTGACTTCATAGTGCTCTCTGCACTCCTTAACATATTAAGGAGTTCAGGGAGGTCCTTCTCCATGCCATGCGTGTTGAAGTTCACTATGAACTGAGCAAAGGTGGAGGGGAGGGACTGCAGAATAATATCTATATATTGTTCATTGTCCATAGTCCATCCGAGGTCCTCAAGCTCTTCTATAAGAGCTATCATCTTCAAAACATGGTCTGCTACTGGTGTGCCAGGTGCCATCCGCATGTGAAACAGTTTCTTTGATGCCTCGTATCGTAATACGCGGGACTGCTCCCCATACAACTCCTTTGTATGGAGCAGTATCCCGTGAATGTCCATGTCCTCGTGCTGCTTTTGATGTGTGTTATCCATCGATGCAAGCGCGAGGCATGTGGCCGTGGCACAGTCAGCGTCCCATGTCTTGCGGACTTCTATGTCCGCAACTGAGGATTTTGGGCCTGGGACGGGCGGGGCTGAAGCCGTGAGGACATATGATACTTTATCATAAGTCAAGGCGATCTTCAGATTCCTTAGCCAGTCTTTATAGTTGGTCCCGTTCAGTTTGGTTTTATCTAGTAGAAGCTTAAGTCCAGTCATTGGTATCTGCCATTAAGAGAGAGAAAAGAATACACTCAGCGAAAGCTCTTGCATAGATTAGATTGGTTTATTATCTTGTCTAATCGATGTTCCCCACTGCTTTTTATCAAGTTTTTCTTTCAAACCTTTAAAAAGAAAAACTAGCCAGGATTAATTACAGTCTACAACTTCGCTAACCGTTCAGCCAGGCCAGTGTCGGTACTTTGAGGGAGGTTCCCCGTGCTGTCGCACGGACCTAATTAGAGTAAACCTCGTTTTCCCAGAGGCGGAGCCCCGTTAACACCTTTCTAGACACCTAATGAGTTAGCTAATTGTAAACTGTAAAACTCTCCTAGGAGCAACTATTGCCCACAGTGGGATCGGGATCCAACCATCATATGGAAGGTATGCAATCTCATTGCAAATTTCAACACTTGAAATTCCCGATGTAATTTTTACCCCTAGCACTTATGACCTTAACTATGGTCAACAAATCATAAGTACCAGTCAAGTTCTACCCGTCATTTCTTGATCAATTAGACCCACCCATATGACCCTTAACTATGGTCAACAAAGTCGTATGAATGTCCTAATTAATCTGCATCATATGCAGTGTAGGAAGACATCACTTAGCTACCGTACACTACGCCTTAACTAAAGTCAACAAACGTAGCACGAATACTAAGTACTCTACTTCCTAAAATGACGGAGGGTTGCGAATGATTTTTAAGAAAATCTTTAACGCTTTGAACTTGATATCGTTGTAGAATCAAACAGTTTTTCGAAAGGAGTGGCTTAAGCTCCGCAGTTTTGAAATGTAGCTTTTTCATAAATAGCCGAGTAGTTTTTAAATCCGATTCTACAATATCTTTTTAGGTTTATTTTCTTTACATTAATCACATTAATGTAATCCCATCATTTAAGTCCTAAAGCCAATCACAGAAAAGAAACGAAAATAACACGTACGCTTATGCCATCCGCATTCGCCGCAATGTTCCGTTATGCACCGTTAGGTTACTTAACTAACGGCATACCGGGACGGGACTAGCGCGGGTGTAAAACATAAGCAACGTCTACTATATATCATATATATATAATAAGCCATTCGTCTCAGATATCACAGAACACAGGCAGCAGAAATATAGATATAACGTGGGATATACTAGGACGTCCGTATTTAGTATTTAGCCAGAATAGAAAATACGGATTCCACAGTCGCGATGAATAGCCAAGCCCACACCCTGGACCCCTACGAGAGCGGCAAGTGACCCTACCAATCCTGGAGTTTAGGAGACCCGGTCTCGACTCCTCGAGATGGCCTCCCACTGAACCCCAGAACCCGGTCACCTGTGCTCCCCTCCTTGGGTCCATCCTAATGCGAAAAAGTAAATAATATACAACACTGGTGACACAACCGCAACCTGGAAGTGTCCCAAATAAAAGAATATTACATTACATTTGAATTTACATGAATGAAAATACAAAACTCTCATCTCACAAAAACCCTCCGGCTATTCGATCGCGACAATCCTGCACATCATATCTCAGCAACACATAATATCATATATCATCAACGTAAGTAAGTATGCGTACCCCGATTGTCGTTGATGTATAGCAACGAAACCGGCGATATCTAACATACTACACTTACGGTCACAGAAAAGAAAGTGTAAAACTACAATATTTGGAATCCAGATTCTCTTTAAACATCATAAATGCGAAATATCACATATTCCGTATTTCATACCTAAACCATATGAATTCCACATATTGTATCACATTCCAGACAAACAGACAGTATTAAAGTTTTCGAACGAACAATCAAGCACCCAAGATCCACTAAAGCTCAACACTTGAGCAGGGTTCAAAAAATTTGGAGTGTGACACAGTAGCGGCGGTCCAGCCGTAGAAGGGTCAAGCCAACGCCTCACATGTGGCACGCCGTACTGCCCCAAACCCGAGGGTTCAAAGGGTAGTTCGAGACGGTCACATAATCGAGTTAAGGTTTGTTGTCTTCTAGAGGGACCACCGCAAAAAGACTTGCACGTATTTCCAAATTATTTAAACCCCGTGAATATTGAGTAAATGATATTCGTTCAAACACTTCAATACTTTCTAGTTTACCCGGAAAAGCTACGAAATGAAAGTCCCGATCGAATCGATGAATCCAAAAACATCTCCAGAATTTTTCAAAACTTTATTCAGTTTAAAAATACCCAAAAAATTAAACATGCAGAAAGTAGAATTACTGCAGAAACAGAAAACCCTAATTCATTTGTACGGCCGCGGAACAGCGGCCTAAGTAAGCTTAGGCCGCGTTTCCGCGGCTAAAAGTACTGTTCATTGAAATATTTTTCTGCCGTAATTCTTATATTTTCCTGCTGTGATTTTTAGATATTTTTAATTCAGGAAAATGTCAAGTTTTAGAAAATTTCCAGAGAGCATCAAAAAATACGGTATTTTTGTCCGATCGGGGTTTTCACTTCGTCAAAACGTCGCCTAATGTTCTAGGTCGGCTCTGATACCATTGTAAGGTTAGTATAGCACCCAATGAAGAGTTTTGAAGCATCACATGACCCAAAGTTTTAAAATTTAAGGTGCTAAACTAACATGCAAAGGATAGATCCTAGAATATTAGGGTTAACTAAACTTAAAGCTAACAAAAGTTAGGGTTTGAAGGCTACAACCTTTGTAGCTCCCGTTTTTGCTTCGCTCCTTGGGCTCTTTAGTGTTGAAACGAGGTCCTCTTGAACTCCCCTTGTGTCCACGATGATCCACCGCGGAGATATCCGTCCAAGCTCGCTACTTCGTCAAACCGAAGATAACACTCTAAACGAAACGGCTAAGCTTGTGTAGAATGTTGTTGTGGCTTTGGATCTCACTTCAAAAACCTTTCTTTGATTGTGTTTTTCTCACTAGAAAAAACTAGAGAGGAGAAGATGAAGAAGGATGAAAATGGTGTCTTTTTCTTCAAGAGATAAAATGATAACTCTTTTTTGTTAAGAAGAAAAAGAAAATGAATATCAATATATATTTCTTTTCTTCTTGACTCCAACCATGATTAAATGATGGATGATTAATTTAACTTGGGTTTAGAATGATAAAGGAAAAGATAACCATGGTTTAGTGGTGGGTGAGAATGGTTAGGTTAAAAGAAGCATGTAGAAACTATCATAATTATCCTTTCCTTTTCATTTTCTTTTTAAAACCAAAATCAAATAATTATCCATTGTTTAATCTATGGTGTGAAGCTTATATTGCCACCATTTCCATATATAATCAACCATGATGGTTTGATGTATGTATGTGTACATGTATGCACATCTTCATGTGCATGAAACTAGAAAAGAAAAATAGAAACGCATGCATGCATGCATACATCCATCAAACCCTAGAAAGGTTTTGAGTGAGAAAACTAATGGTTAAATGATAAATCAACACTTAATTTATCAATCCGGTCATATCTAATATGACCCCACCAAAAGCAGTTCACCCGATCAATGTTCGGTATCATATACGCACATTTCAATCGGGTGCATGCGCATATCGCATATGCGCACCACAACGTTTCGCCTGGACTGGATAACTCCTCTGTGGGACTCTAAGACTCGTCAATACGCCGGCAGAGGGTAATGATCATATCAAGTGCCCTCAAGCCGCAAGCGGTCAGCTAAACGTAACGGCCACCCGGGTATTGAGCGATCAGAAGACGACAAGCGAACCTGCTACAACTCCCGTCGAGCCATCCGGCAACACTACCGTACAGTCCGGTCTCTTCGTCAGATATGCTGCATATCGAGCCTAGGGATGGTCACGTCGACCCCAATAACTCAATAAGTCATGTCGGTGAATGGTCTATAACAGATCGAGAAACTACTGATAACACTTATCAGCAAACAGCAGCCCTGGCCAGGGACTTGCTGTTATAACCAGTCGAGCACAGCACAGCATCAACTCCCAATACCGGGAGAGACGAAACCCCTCCTATCGCTCATCGTCTTCGTGTGTCTCGGGACTGTACCCAACGGCCACCTGTTTGCACGACTCATTAGAGCCGTGGTAGGGTGGCAATCAAAGTGCAGTGGGAGAACACACAAGACTCCATGACGATCTCGGGTCTACAGACTAACCTGTACCAGTGTCACCTGAGAACTGCTATCCGACGATAGATATAATTCCATATAGGAGTTCTCGGCGAGTCCGTCCAGTGTACCCAGTCACCACTGAGCACCCGTGTATGATCTTGATGTCAAACATCGATGAATGTGGGAACATCCATCGCCCATCGTATGGGTCTAGTATCATATACGCTAGTCTACTCTGGTATATCGATGGCCCATCTCGATATACCTACGACTAGGGACGTTCCAGGATATGCTTATAGACTACAGATGTCCCACTAGTATGATCTCCATCATAATCAGAGTAGTCAAGCCGATATCCTCAGGGCTTTATCAGCATGTATGAATGAATAAAAGCATGATCAATTAAACATGTCAGATAAAGAAGAACCAGATAGCATACTATCATGTCGAGCAAGAATGCAAACTGAATATATATATACATGTATAGATACATCCACTATCACATAATGGCCTCTAGGGCATACATATATCCAACAACTTTAAAAATTTTAGGGCGCTAAACAAACCCTAACCAAGATCTTAACTAGAGAATTAGGGTTAACTTTGCATGTAAACAACTTTACATCTAAGAGAAAAGGATTACAACCTTTGCAGTCCGTTCCTTCACTTCATTAGCTCCATGTTGAGGTCTCTTCGCTGCGATCAACATGAACTCCGACTCTCGAGTGGCTCCATGAAGTAAATGAGACACCTTGCTTGTAGTCTTCATGATCTAAGATGATCTACCTTGAAGAATCTCCAACCCAAGGTTACACTTCACTAATAAAGTAATTAGAGAAGTGAACACCCTAATCTAAGTGGCTAGAATAGATGAGGATGATGAAGTAGGAATTTAGCTCTCTTTTAATTTCAATTTCTCACACTAATTCATCACATGCAAAAAGCTAGCAAGCTTTTTAAAGGAGAAAGAAGAAGAAAGCTTTTGTGATGAATAATGAAATTATTGTTGTGCTTACAATTGCAACCATGAGTTAAGAATGAAGGGCTTTACTCATGTAGAGAATAAACCATAGGTAAAGGGTTTGGGTTGGGTTAACAAATATCTACACAAAATATCAAGCTAAAGACAAAAGAAAGCTTCATGAAGCTTCATGAAAAAGCTAACCCAAAAGCTAACCCAAATCCAAACCCTAACTTGTTTAAACTCCACAAAACATGTTGCATTTGTAACCCTAACTTGTTACAATATTATATATCACATATATATAATATTTTTTTGTAACAAAAGAAAATAATACAATTAACATATATCTCATATATATCAATGTATTATCCGGTGAGAAAATGAATCAATAAAGCGAGCTTATAATAGTTAACGTAATGTAATATATCACATATATAATTATACATTAAATTATCGAATCAACACTTGATCCGACAATCCGTCTATATTACATATAACCGACTAATATAACATGTACCGATTTATCGAATCAACACTTGATCCGATGACCCGGCTATATCACATATACCCAGCCGATATCATTTATCGCAAGAATAGAATACGGTATCTCATATCGTAATATTCTCGGTACCGCACATATCACATATGTGCTCCTACTCCATTTTGCCTGAGCTAGGAAACCTCTGTGTAGGACTCTCAAGAATCGTCAATACGCCGGCAGTAGGTGATGATCATATCAAACACCCACAAGCTGCAAGCGGTCAGCCAAACGTAACAGCCACCCAGGTATTGATCGATCAAAAGATCAACAAGCAAGCATGTACATTATACTGTGAATCCAATCAGTAACACTACCGTACAGTCCGGTCTCTTTGTCTGATATGTTGTATATCTAGTCTAGGGGTGGTAAACGTCAGACCCCAGTAACTGATAAGTCGTGTCGATGTGAGGCTCATAACAGGTCGAGAAACTACTGATAACACTTACCAGTAGCACTCCATATCATCAATAGCCAGGGACTTCCAGTTATAGCCAATCGAACATAGCACAACATCAACTCCCTATACCGGGAGAGACGAAACCCCTCCTATCGCTCATTGCCTCCATATGATTCGGGACTGTACACAAAAGCCACCATTTTGCACGCCCTCTTGGACGTGGTAAGGTGAAAATCAAAGCACAGTGGGAATCACACAAGACTCTATGACGATCTCGGGTCTACAGACTAACCCGTACTAGTGTCACCGGAGAACTGCTATCTGACGATAGGTATAATACCATCTAGGAGTTCTCAGTGAGTCCGTTCAGTGTACCCAGTCTCCACTGAGCACCCGTACACCATCTTTGTTGTCAAACACCGATGGATATGGGATCATCCATCGCCCATCATATGGGTCAAGATGCGTATACGCTAGTCTACTCTGGTGTGTCGATGCCCTGTCTCGATACACCCTCGACTAGGAACAGTTATAGGATGTACTCGTTGACTACCCTGGCCCCACTAGTATGTTCTCATCATAGTCCCAGTAGTCAAGTACATATCCTAAAGGTTTTATCAATATGTGAGAGCAAGACAGTAAACTAATACAAGTCAACATGTTAAGACAGTGAAACCAAATAGCATACTATCATGTCGAGCAAGAAAGTCCTCTCTATATATATCCAAGCATCCACTATAATATACATCATATGTACAACAATGGCCTCTAGGGCATATATATAACTAACAATCTCCCACTTGCACTAAGGCCAGCTGTTGTAGTATCCCATACCCAACATCCCGAAGAGTCTCTCAAATTGTATCTGGGGTATAGCCTTCGTGAGTGGATCCGCAGTATTGTCCTTCGTATCAACTCTCCTGACCTCGATCTCCAGGCGATCAACTATCTCCCGGATCAGGTGATACCGCCTCAGAATATGTCTGGACTTCTGATGGGACCTGGGTTCCTTGGCCAAAGCCACAGCTCCATTGTTATCACAATATAAAGGTATTGGATGCTCAATGGATGGAAGCACTCCAAGTTCAGTGATGAACTTCTTCATCCAGACAGCCTCTTTGGCAGCATCGATGGCAGCGATGTATTCAGCCTCCATCGTCGAGTCTGCAACGGTTTCCTGTTTGGAACTCTTCCAACACACCGCTCCTCTATTGAGGGTAAAGAAAAATCCCGAGTGCGACTTAGAGTCGTCCTTATCACTTTGGAAGCTCGAATCGGTAAAGGACTCTACCTGGAGTTCTCCGTTACTATACACCAAAAACATCTCCTTAGTTATTCTCAAGTACTTGAGAATGTTCTTCATAGCTATCCAGTGACTTTCTCTAGGATCTGCTTGATACCTACTCACTACACTTAGTGAGTATGCAACATCGGATCTGGTACGTAGCATCGTGTACATGATAGAGCCTACTGCCGAAGCATAGGGTATCCCTTGCATGTGAGCTCTCTCCAAATCAGTCTTGGGAGACATCACTTTGGAGAGAGTGAGTCCAGAGATCGTGGGTTGGTTCCCACACTTGGATTCATCCATACTAAACCTCTTTAGTATGGTGTCAATGTACCTGGATTGGGACAATCCCAGTATCCATTTAGATCTATCTCTATAGATCTTAATTCCTAGTATGCAGGAGGCATCACCTAGATCTTTCATTGAGAATCTTTTTGATAAGAAGAGCTTGACCGAGTGCAGCATAGGAACATCATTTCCTATCAAGAGTATGTCATCCACGTACAATACAGGGAAGACAACCTTACTCTCTGCAACCTTCTTGTATATACAAGGTTCATCTATGTTTTTGATGAAGTCAAACTATTTGACTACAACATCAAAGCAGATGTTCCAACTCCGCGATGCCTGCTTTAACCCCTAGATGGATTTAAGCAGCTTGTACACCTTTCCGCTGCTCCCACTGTCTACGAAGCCCTCTGGCTGAGTCATGTACACGCACTCTTCTAAATCACCATTTAGAAAGGCGGTCTTAACATCCATCTGCCAGATTTCGTAGTCATGGTATGCAGCAATGGCAAGTAGGATCCGGATGGACTTAAGCATAGCCACTGGAGAAAAGGTTTCGTCATAATCCATACCTAGTCATTGACGAAAACCCTTTGCAACAAGTCTAGCTTTGAAAGACTCAACTTTTCCATCTACACCAAGTTTCTTCTTAAAGATCCATTTGCTCCCAATGGGTTTTACCCCTTCAGGAGCAACTTCCAAAGTCCATACTTTTTTGGTGTACATGGGTTCCATCTCAGATCGCATTGCATCCAGCCACTTCATAGAGTCTCCACTCGTGATAGCCTGCTCGAATCTAGTTGGGTCATCATCTTCCATGATGCAATCCTCGCTCCCACCATCAAAGAGAAAACCGTAGTATCTCTCAGGTGGATGAGAAACCCTACTAGATCGGCGGAGAGGCTGGGGTTCGTTGGGAACTACTGAATCCTCTGGTTCCACTAAATCTTCAGTTGTAGTTTGTGTTGCTGGAACTTCTTCCAGTTCTACCTCATTGCCACTATCTTGTTTCATGAGAAAACCCTTTTCTAAGAAGGTGGCATGTCGAGAAACAAACACTTTTTGTTCCTCGGAGTGGTAGAAGATATACCCTTGCGAATGCTTAGGATATCCAATAAACTTGCACACAACTGACCTTGCCTCGAGCTTGTCAAGATTTTGTGTTTTCACATATGCCGGACAACCCTATATCTTAATGTAATTTAGATGTGGTCTCTTTCCTTTCCATATCTCATATGGAGTGGTTGGCACAGATTTGGTGGGAACCCTATTCAATAGGTCTATGGTTGTCTCAAGCGCATACCCCAAGAAGGAAACAGGCAACTCAGCATTGCTCATCATAGAGCGCACCATATCTAATAGGGTGCGATTCCTCCGCTCCGCTACACCGTTGTGCTGTGGCGTATAAGGAGGAGTAAGCTGAGAGAGAATCCCATTCTCTTTTAGATAGTCCAGGAACTCATTGCTCAAGTATTCTCCTCCTCGATCAGATCGAAAGATCTTAATACTTTTGCCCGTTTGGTTCTCTACTTCGTGCTTATATTCTCTGAATTTCTCAAAAGCTTCATACTTGTGTTTCATCAGGAACACATGTCTGTATCTTGAGAGATCGTCAGTGAATGTAATGAAGTAGGAAGAACCGTTCCTGGCATGTTTAGACATGGGACCACATACATCACTATGTATCATTTCCAAGAGTTCTGTAACTCTTTCTCCGTGTCCACTAAACGGAGTTTTGGTCATCTTGCCTTTGAGACATGACTGGAAAGTATCATAAGATGAAAATTCGAACGGATTCAAATATCCATCCTTATGTAACTTAGCTAGCCGTGTCGCATTGATGTGACCAAGTCTACAATGCCACAAGAAGGATTCGTTCATTTCTGAACTTTTCCTCTTTTGTGTGTTTTGTATATTAAGTACTGTAGTTTGGTTGAGAACGTATATGCCATTATTTAACGATCCTGTTCCAATCAACTTTTGATCTTAGAATATGTTCATAACATTATCCTGTACTACAAAATTATACCCTTCTTTGCTTCATAAAGAAACTGATATAAGATTGCATATCAGGGTCGGAATGTAATAACATTCGTTCAGAACCAATGTATTACCATTTGGTAACACAAGGTGATATTCGCCAACTGCCTTGGCTGCAACATCTGCACCATTCCCTACTCTTACGGAATGATCATCCATTCCCAGTTCTCTACCTTTACGTAGCCCACGTAACATATTACATATGTGGGATCCCGATCCGGTATCTAATACCCAGGACGTAGAGTGAACTGAGAAATAGTTCTCGATAACTAACACACCCGAAGAAGATGCATCAGCATACTTGTTCTTTGTTTGGGCGGCGTGAGAATCCAGATATTCTCCTATTTATTGCTCAGTCTTATAACACTTATAAGAAAGAACGGGACCAACGTTTTCCTGTTCAGTATAATAAACGGGTTCAGTCAATACATCTATATTATTATCTTGATTAAGGCCTGGCATAGTCGCTACCTGGAGAGAGAGAGAAGAAAACACTTTAGTGTATGCTCTTGCAAGATTAGATTGGTTATTATCTTATCTAATCAGGATGGCTCCCACTGTTTTCATCAAATCTTCCTTCAAACCCTAAAAGGTAAGACTAGCCGGGATTAATTACACCTTACAAGTTCGCCAATCTTTCAGCCAGGCCAGTGTTGGTACTTTGAGGGAGGTTCCCCGTGCTTTCGCATGGACCTAATTAAAATAAACCTCGTTTTCCCAGAGGCATAACCCTGTTAACAGCTTTCTAGTCATCTACTTGATCGGCTAATTGTCCGGTGTAAAATTCTCCTAGGAGTAACTCTTACTCGCAGTGGGTATCGGGATCCAACTATCTCATAGGAGGTATGCAATCTCATTGCAAATTTCAATACTTGAAATTCCCGATAATTCTTTTACGCCTAGCGTGCTATGACCTTGACGCATGCAAAAAAACCCATAGTCCGCTAGTCAAGTTTAACCCGTACATTTCGTAATTGAATTAAACCCATCCGTACGACCCTTGACGCATGCCAAAAAATGCCGTACGAATACCCTAATCCAATCGCATCTCATGCTATAGATAAGTAGTAATCAGCTACCGTACACTACGCCTTGACGCATGCTAAACTACCGTAGCACGAATACTAATTATTACTTATCTGAAATGACGGAGGGCTACGCAGGTTTTTTAGAAAACCTATTGCGTAATGAACTTGATATCGTTGTAGAAACAAGTGATTTTGAAAAGGAGTATTTTTTAGGCTTTTCTAGTTTCGCTAAAGAGGTCACTCCCGGTGATGGGATCTCGGCTCTTTCCTTATCGAATAAGGTGCAGGGTATATCATATATACCACTATGCAAAGCAAGAACTATAGAAGCAATCAAAAACTAAACCGCGAGTTTGTAGCATCTCCCAGTTTTGCTAAAGAGGTCACTCCCGATAAAGGGATCTCGGCTCTTTCCTCATCGAATAAGGTGCAGGGTATATCATATATATACCACTATGCAAAGCAAAAACTGTAGCTACCCTTTTTGAAATTTGATTCTACAACATCTTTTTAGGTTTCTTTTCTTTTATTAATCTCATTAATAAATCTCATCATTTATGCTTCCTAAGCATCACAGAAGAAATGAAAGCAGTAATATTTATATATCATATATATATATATAGTATAAGCATTCGCCTCAGGCAGTAATATGATCTCATCACAGAACATTGCAGTAGAAGATAACATATGAAATATTGGATATACTAGGACGTCCGTGTTTTATATCGAGCCTGTATAAAACACGGATTCCACGGTCGTGATGAATAGCCAAACCCACATCCCTAGACCCCTACGAGAGCGGCAAGCAACACTGCCAATTCTAGGGTTAAGAGACCCGGTCTCAACTCCTCGAGATGGCCTCCCACTGGACCCTAGAACCCGGTTACCTGTGCTCCCCTCCTCGGGTCTATCCTAATGCGGAAAAGTAAATAATATACAATGGTGACATCATCCCCAACCCGGAAGTGCCCCAATAAAAGAATATTACATACGATGAATTTTACATGAATGAAAATAAAAACCCTCATATCACATAAAACCCCCGGCTATTCAGAACACGACGATCTAATATAACATATCACAGCAACACATAATATCTCATATCATCAACATAAGCAACCATGCATATCCCGATTTTTGTTGATATATAGCAACGAAGCCGGCAATACCCCACATGCTACACTTACGGTCGCAGAAAAGAAAGTGAAAAACTACAACATTTGGAATCCACAATCACTTTGGACATCTTAAATCCGAAATATCACATACTTCGCATTTCATGCCTAACTATATGAATTCCACATATTTTATCACATTCCAGATAAATAGATAATGTTAAACTTTTCGATCGAATAAACAAACACCCAAGATTTTCCAAATAGCTCAACACTTGAGCGGAGTTCAAAAAGTCCCAGAACATGTCACAGACACTATGAACCAGCTGTAAAAGGGTCAAACCAACGCCTCACATGTGGCAACGCTAAACTACCACAAACCATATGGTTCAGTGGTGGTTTTGACGGTCACATAATCGAGTTAAGGTTACGTTCTTCTAGAGGGTCCACAGATTCGCTTGCATGATTTTCTGAGAGTTTTAAACTCAGGAAAAATTCAACACTTGAAATTTTTCCGACAGGGGAAAAGGTGAGTTATTGATATCCGTTCGAACCTTTTAACACGTTCTAAATTACCCGGAAAAACTTAAATGAAGTTAAACTTTCCGATCGAATCAACGAGTTCCTAATATTTCCCAGAAAGCTCAACACTTGAGTAGAATTAAAAATTCCCAGGAGCATGAAAAAGTACCCAAGAATAAACCCTTGAAGTATTAGCCCCCAACTCCCAAAGTTGGCCGCGGAACCGCCGCCAAACGCATGGTTTGGCCGCGGTTCCGCGGTCTCTTGAGTGGGATATGGCTTCGTACTTCACAATAATCCTTAGAATTCACTGCATCATTTTCTGAGTAGTTTTAATATGAAAAATTTTAACTTTTGAAAAAATTTCCAGCAAGGGGTCAATACTCGGTGTTTTGGGGTTCGATCGGACTTCTAATTTCGTCTGGAAGGCCCCTTATACTCTAGCTTGGCTCTGATACCACTGTAGGGTCAGCATAACACCTTGTGAAGGTTTTGACAAGAACCAATCATGCTACTTAAAAATTTTTGGTGTGCTAAACAAACCCTAACCAAGATCTTAACTAGAGAATTAGGGTTAACTTTGCATGTAAACAACTTTACATCTAAGAGAAAGGGATTACAACCTTTGCAGTCCGTTCCTTCGTTTCATAAGCTCCGTGTTGAGGTCCCTTCGCTGCGATCAACATGAACTCCGACTCTCGAGTGGCTCCATGAAGTAACTGAGACACCTTGCTTGTAGTCTTCATGATCTAAGATGATCTACCTTGAAGAATCTCCAACCCAAGCTTACACTTCACTAATGAAGTAATTAGAGAAGTGAACACCCTAATCTAAGTGGCTAGAATAGATGAAGATGATGAAGTTGGAGTTTAGCTCTCTTTTATTTTCAATTTCTCACACTAATTCATCATATGCAAAAAGCTAGCAAGCTTTTTCAAGGAGGAAGAAGAAGAAGAAGAAGAAAGCTTTTGTGATGAATAATGAAATTATTGTTGTGGTTACAACTGCAACCATGAGTTAAGAATGAAGGGCTTAACTCATATAGATAATAAACCATAGGTAAAGGGTTTGGGTTGGGTTAACAAATATCTACATAAAATATCAAGCTAAAGACAAAAGAAAGCTTCATGAAACTTCATGAAAAAGCTAACCCAAATCCAAACCCTAACTTGTTTAAACTCCACAAAACATGTTGCATTTGTAACCCTAACTTGTTACAATATTATATATAACATATATATAATATTTTTTTGTAACAAAAGAAAATAATACAATTAACATATATCGCATATATATCAATGTATTATCCGGTGAGAAAATGAATCAATAAAGCGAGCTTATATTAGTTAACGTAATGTAATATATCACATATATAATTATACATTAAATTATCGAATCAACACTTGATCCGACAATCCGGCTATATTACATATAACCGACTAATATAACATGTACCGATTTATCGAATCAACACTTGATCCGATGACCCGGCTATATCACATATACCCGGCCGATATCATATATCACGAGAATAGAATACAGTATCTGTAGGGTTCCTAGTCACACTTGTGAAGGTTCATAAAGCATCAAACATGCCCGAATAAAATTTTACATGTGCCGAACAACCCAAAAACGGGATCTTTGCTAGATAATTAGGGTTTAGCATGCAAGATAACATCTTTAAAGCTAAGTGTGAGGGATTACAACCTTTGTTGTCCACTCCTTCGCTTCACAAGCTCCGAGTAGAAGTTCCTTAGCCGCAATCCACGATCTCCCGGACTTAAGAGAGGCTCCACGACTCGAACGATCCATGCTAGCTTGAAGTGTTCCGCTTCTCCGATAATCTACGTCGAAGTTGCTATAACCCAAGCTTTCTCACTCCAAAGAGATGAACACCCTAATCTAATGGGCTAGATTAGATGAGGATGATGGAGTAGTATTTATGCTTTCTTTTTAATTCACTTTCTCATAAGAAATCATCACAAAAGAATTAACTAGTAAGCTTTTTCTTTTTGAACTCAAGAGAGAAGAAGATGATAATGAAAAAGATAATCCTTTTGTGATGAATAGAAGATAAATGTATATGATTGATTATAGAACCATGGTCAAGGATGATAGGATAAAACTTGTAGAGAATAAACTAGAGTTAGGGTTTGGTTAGGTTAAGGATAAGTATCAACCATAATATCTTAACCAAGACAAAATAGAATCCTTCTAGAATGAACTTGAAAGAGCTAACCCTAATCAAACCCTAATCCCTTTTTATCATCCTTAAACATGTTTTATAATAAATCATATCATGTCACAATAATATATATCACATATATATTATATATTTGCAACAAAAGAAAACAATACAATTAACATATATCGCATATATATCAATGTATTAATCCGGTAAGAAAATGAAATAATAAAGCGAGCCAATATTAGATAATGTAATACAATATATCATATATATCATTATACATTAAATCATCAAATCAACACTTGATCTAACGATCCGGCTATATCGAATATAACCGACTAATATATCATGTACCGATTCATCGAATCAACACTTGATCCGATGTCCCGATTCATATCTAAATATCGTGAGAATATAATACGGTATCTCATATCGCATTATCCTCGGTCCTGCACATATCACATATGTACCTTTACTCCGTTTTGCCTGAGCCAAGAAACCTCTGTATAGGACTCTAAAGAATCGTCAATACGCCGGTAGCAGGTGATGATCATATCAAACACCCACAAGCTGCAAGCGGTCAGCTAAACGTAACAGCCACCCAGGTATTGAGCGATCAGAAGATCAACAAGCTAGCCTGTCCGTTCTCCTGTGAATCCAATCAGTAACACTCCCGTACAGTCCGGTCTGTTCGTCTGATATGTCGCATATCAAGTCTAGGGGTGGTATACGTCAGACCCCAGTAACCGATAAGTCGTGTCGATGTGAGGCTCATAACAGGTCGAGAAACTACTGGTAACACTTACCAGTATATCTCTATATCAGCCCTGGCCAGGGACTTCCAGTTATAGCCAATCGAACACTGCACAACATCAACTCCCTATACCGGGAGAGACGAATCCCCTCCTATCGCTTATTGCCTCCATGTGATTCGGGACTGTACCCAAAAGCCACCGTTTTGCATGCCCTCTTGGACGTGGTAAGGTGGAAATCAAAGCACAATGGGAATCACACAAGACTCTATGACGATCTCGGGTCTACAGACTACCCTGTACCAGTGTCACCGGAGAACTGCCATCTGACGTGTGGTATATCACCAGCTGGGAGTTCTCGGCGAGTCCGTCCAGTGTACCCAATCTCCACTGAGCACCCGTACACCATCCTTGATGTCAAACACCGATGGATATGGGATCATCCATCGCCCATCATATGGGTCAAGATGCGTATACGCTAGTCTACTCTGGTGTATCGATGCCCTGTCTCGATATACCCTCGACTAGGAACAGTTATAGGATGTACTCATCGACTACTATGGCCCCACTAGTATGATCTCATCATAATCCCAGTAGTCGAGTACAGATCCTAAGGGCTTTATCAACATGTGAGAGTAAGATAGTAAACCAATACAAGTCAACATGTTAAGATAAAGTGAAACCAAATAGCATACTATCATGACGAGCAAGAAAGTCCTCTCTGTATATATACAAGCATCCATCATAATATACATCATATGTACAATAATGGCCTCTAGGGCATATACATAACTAACAGTATCTCATATCGTAATATTCTCGGTCCCGCACATATCACATATGTGCTCCTACTCTGTTTTGCCTAAGCTAGGAAACCTCTGTGTAGGACTCTCAAGAATCATCAATACGCCGGCAGTGGGTGATGATCATATCAAACACCCACAAGCTGCAAGCGGTCAACCAAACGTAACAGCCACCCAGGTATTGAGCGATCAAAAGAACAACAAGCAAGCCTGTACATTCTCCTGTGAATCCAATCAGTAACACTACCGTACAGTCCGGTCTCTTCGTCTGATATGTTGCATATCTAGTCTAGGGGTGGTAAACGTCAGACCCCAGTAACCGATAAGTCGTGTCGATGTGAGGCTCATAACAGGTCGAGAAACTACTGATAACACTTACCAGTAGCACTCCATATCAGCCCTGGCCAGGGACTTCCAGTTATAGCCAATCGAACACAGCACAACATCAACTTCCTATACCGGGAGAGACGAAACCCCTCCTATCGCTCATTGCCTCCATGTAATTTAGGACTATACCCAAAAGCCACCATTTTGCAGGCCCTCTTGGACGTGGTAAGGTGGAAATCAAAGCACAGTGGGAATCACACAAGACTCTATGACGATCTCGGGTCTACAGACTAACCTGTACCAGTGTCACCGAAGAACTGCTATCTGACGATAGGTATAATACCTTCTAAGAGTTCTCGACGAGTCCGTTTAGTATACCCAGTCTCCACTGAGCACTCGTACACCATCTTTGATGTCAAACACCGATGGATATGGGATCATCCATCGCCCATCATATGGGTCAAGATGCGTATGCGCTAGTCTACTCTGGTGTATCGATGCCCTGTCTCGATACACCCTCGACTAGGAACAGTTATAGGATGTACTCGTTGACTACCCTGGCCCCACTAGTATGATCTCATCATAGTCCCATTAGTCAAGTACATATCCTAAGGGCTTTATCAACATGTGAGAGCAAGACAGTAAACTAATACAAGTCAACATGTTAAGACAAAGTGAAACCAAATAGCATACTATCATGTCGAGCAAGAAAGTCCTCTCTATATATATCCAAGCATCCACTATAATATACATCATATGTACAACAATGGCCTCTAGGGCATATATATAACTAACAACTCGCTGCTTTTTATTGCGAGTTGCCCAATCATTTCGGCTTTTTTTTGTATGCATATATTTTTACTTGCTGATTTTTTTGCAAGTTGCCCCATCATTTCGGCTATTTCATATGCATTTGTTGCTCACTGACTTTTCGTTGTGAGTTTGGGAATTGATACTGATTTAAGCATCGGCATCGCTACAACTGGGATATAGCCAGGAGCGAATCATCATTTGCCTCTGTTGATGTCGAACAAAGGAGGCTTAGCAAACAGGGTTAGGATCCTATTGACTAAGGCTTTTTGATTTTACGAGCCGTAAGGGTCTCATAAAGGTACTTCTCCCTACGAGTCGTGAGGATCTCGTAGATGCGTTTTCTCTTTAGGAATTATGAGGATTCCTAATTGTGTACTCTCTTATAAGTCGTAAGGATCTTACAAGAGTGTTTTCTCCTTGTAAGTCGTGAGGACTTATAAGTGTCATTCGCCATATGAAGATATCCCTCGTCAGTGGTGGGACTCTGTTGGGGAAAGGTTTATTCGCACCCGTGGATTGTATACAAGGGTCAGCATTGAACCGCTTGCAGGGCAATTCTGGGGATTGTGATTGCTTAAGAACAGGTTCAGATCCCTATAGGTTAAGGCTTTTGAATCTTATGAGCCGTGAGGGTCTCATAAGAGGGTTCTCCTTACGAGTCGTGAGCATCTCGTAAGTGTAATTTCTCCATAGGAATCATAAGGATCCCTAAGTGTGTTGCTCCCTTATGAGTCGTAAGGATCTCACGCAGGTATTTTCTCCTTACAGGGTCGAGAGGACCTTGCAAGTGTTTTCTAACGAGATTGCGCCCTTTCGGGTTTTCACAAAGCTCGCCGGTAGTCCTGCTTTTTTTACTCACGTGGCCCTTTCGGGTTTTCATCCGTGCCCATCTCGCTTGTGGACGTACCCTTTTTTTTTACCACGTCACACTGAGGATGGCACGGGTTAGTAGTAGTTTAACGATGTTTTGGTCAAGCGTTAGTTTAAGGATGTTTCGGTCCATTGTTAGTTTTAGGACATCTCGGTCCGTCGTTAATTTAGGGAAGTTTCGGTCCGTTGCACGTTTTCGATGCGAGGTTTCGTCGGATACTACTTATAGAGTTCCGGCTTGGGAAGATAGCTAGCGGACATAGGCGTCGTCATCTATCATTGACCTAGGCCATGACTCGTCAGGCGTAGTATTTTTTCAAGAACCGACCGTTTATTGGCCTGAAGGGTCTTTCGCCATGCATATCCATGAGCAAGTAAGCCCCACCGTGGTAGACTTTGTCTATGATGTATGGGCCCTCGTAATTTGGCTCGAACTTCCCTCGTTTGGCACGATTGGGGATCATAGGTCTCTTGACCACTAGCACGAGTTCGCCTTGGTGGAATGTTCTAGGCCTAGTCAATCTCTCGTATGAGCGCGTCATTTTTGCTTTGTAAGCTTCCAAGTTTTGTTGCGCCATGAGCCGGGTTTCTTCAAGGGCATCAAGTTCCTCAAGCCGAAGATGGGCATTCTCTTCGTCTGTTAGCTCGTAATGAACTGCCACTCGTAAGGAGGGTAGCTCTATCTCCAAGGGGAGTACCGCTTCAGTGCCGCATACCAACGCATACGGCGTTGTGTTTGTGGCCGTTTTGAACGTAGTTTGATACGCCCAAAGAGCTTCATGCAGTCTCTCGTGCCAGTCTTTTTTATTCTTGGACACCGTCTTTTTCACGATCTTCGTTAAGGTCTTATTGAAAGCCTCATCCAGACCGTTGGCTCAGGGATTATAGACCGAAGAGTATCTCCAATCTATATTATGTTGTTGCGCAAAGCGGTTGATTTTGTGACTTCTATAGGCTGGCACATTATCGGAGATAATTCGTCGCAGAGTGCCGAACCGATAGATGACGTGTGTCTTGAAGAAATGGAGAATGTTCTCCATCTTCACTTCTCTTAGTGGCACTGCTTCTACCCACTTGGAGAAGTAATCCGTTGTCGCCAATATGATTCGATGTCCTCTGGACGATGCTGGTTCAATGGGCCCGATTATGTCAGTTCCCCACATTTCGAACGGCCATCTAGCCACCATCGGATGTAGCAGATTTGGATGCTGGTGGATAAAGTCCCCGTGAATCTGGCACGAGTGGCACTGCTTCGCGTATTCGAGGCAATCTTGGATCATTGTGGGCCAATAGTAGCCCATCCTTTTGATCTTCAGTTTCATCTTCGGCCCGGCTTGGTGAGAACCGCAAAGTCTGTCGTGCGTTTCTTGGACGACTCTCTTTGCTTCTTCAGGTCCCAGGCATCTTAGCCATAAGGAGTCGAACGATCTCTTATACAGAGTATCATTGACAAAGGCGAAGGATAGAGCTCGTTTCATGAGCTGATGTCTTGAGGACGCATCTTCATGTGTTCGATGTGATTTGAAGTATTCTATAAAGACTTCTCTCCAATCTTTAGCCTTTTTCCTGGTCCTCTATCTGTAGGGCCGTGCTTGGTCGCTTCCTTTTCTTCAAACGACTCCGGAGATATTTCTACCGGTGCAAGAACCCGACGGCTTTACACAACGATCCTCACGTCATCGAGGTTTTCATCAGCTAGTTCTTTAGCGGGCTTGGTTAATGCATCCGCCTTGATATTTTCCGCGTGCGGTATGCTTTCCACGGCGTAGGTAGGGATTTGAGTCAGCAATTGTTGTACTTTCTCACCGTACTTTACCAACCCCGGTTTGCACGTCTGATAGTCGCCGTTTACTTGGCTAACAACCAGTTGGGAGTCTCCGTATATGAGGAGTTTTTCAATTCCTATGTCGACAGCGATCTCAAGACCTGCTATCAAAGCTTCATATTCGGCTTCATTGTTCGTCCTCGGCTCTGTTAGGGAAAAGTCAAAGCGCATTATCCCTCCTTGTGGAGTCACGAAGATGAGGCCCACCCCAGATTTAATTATAAGAGAGTTGTGCTTTCGCTTCTTCATAGAAGATGCTCCGTAGAAGTAGAGTTCCCATCGGATATCACTCCCTCCTTTCTCCCCGTCGATCGTGTCAAACGCGTGCTCGTCTGGCAATTCGTAGTTCAAGCGAGAATCGATAGGTATTAGATGCTCAGCGAGGAAGGCGGCGATGACCCGGCCTTTCACTGCCTTGAGCGAATGATAAGTTATCGAGAACTCCATCAAGAGTAGGGCCCATATATCGAGTCGTCCCATTAGTATGGCTCTTGACATCAAATACTTGAGAGGATCCACTTTTGATATGAGGTGGACCTCATGTGCCAACGCATAGTGCCGGATCTTCGTTATCGCAAAAAATTAACAGCAGACAGTGTTTTTCGATAGGGAGTAGTTGTTTTCTGCCCCGAGGAGCACTCGACTCAAATAATAGAAGGCTCTCTCCTTCCCTTGGTCATTTTCCTATGCCCATAGCACGCCTAAGGAACCTTCAAGGGAGGTTATGTACAGGATGAGAGGCTTTCCCTTGACCGGAGCGGTTAGCACCGGAGGATTCTGCAAGTATTTCTTGATTTTGTCGAGTGCGCTTTGGCATTTGCGATCCCAGACGAATGGGGTTCCCTTCTTCATCAGGTGACTGTAGGGACGGCATTTGCCGAAAAGATTGGCTATGAACCGCCGAATATACGCGAGCTTCCCTTGGAGAGACCGCAGTTGCTTGAGAGTTCTTGGTGGAGGCATTTCCATAATCGCCTTGATCTTTGATGGATCTATTTCGATGCCCCGGGGTCGGACGATGAATCCTAGGAATTTACCCGAGGAAACTCCAAACGCGCATATGAGAGGATTCATCTTCAGACTGTATTTCCGAAGATGTTGGAATACTACCTTCAGATGCTCCAAATGCTCCTCATGTGATTTGATTTTCACCGAGGTCGTCGATATAGCATTCGACAATTTCATGAATGAGGTCATCGAAAATTTTCGTCATTGCCCTCTGATAGGTAGTGCCGGCGTTCTTCAAACCAAAAGGCATCACTTTGTAGCAGAATATGCGTAGCGGGGTCCGGAAAGCCTATGCTTCTGGTCTTCGGGATGCATCTTTATTTGATTGTACCCTGATGAGCCGTCCATGAAGAAGAAAACTTCATGAGTGGACGTGTTATCTATCATCAGCTCGGTGACCGGTACAAGAAAATCATCCTTTGGGCAAGCTTTGTTGAGGTCTCGAAAGTCCACGCAGATGCGCACTATCCCATTTTTCTTCATTACTGGGATGATGTTGGCAATCCAGTCAGGGTACTGAACCTCTGGGATGAAGCCAGAGTTGATTAGCTTTTTGAATTCGGCGTTGATGCTCATTTCAAGTTCGAGCCACATCCTTCTCGGCGCTTGTTTGATTGGCTTGATGTCCGGAGATATCGCCAATTTGTGCACAGCAATCTCTGGATCTAGTCCCGGCATCTCGGAATAGTTCCATGCGAAGCAGTCTTTATACTGCATGAGCACGTCTTTTTGCGTAGCCACCCTTTCTTCAGACAATAGCACACTGACGAACGTCGGCCGTGGGTCATTTGCTGTCCCCAAGTCAATTTTCCGTAAGTTGTCCGCAGTAGTATGTATTCCATCTTCCAGCTCTTTTGGCGCCGGTGGAAATTCTGAGATCAACTCATCTTCATCCTCGTTTTCGAAGCACTAGGGGAGATCAGCCATATCCTCGCGTACTCCTTCTCCTGACAGCGTTATCACGTGACAGGTATGAGATCGCTTCCAATACTAGTGTTATCTGGTTTTACCGTTGCTTTTGGCACATGTTTTTGCGGTGGAGTTACCCTCCAACTGTTGGATAGAGCGAACCTACCGAGTTGATATTGGTCTTCTACCCAGTCTTTGAAGATGAAGCGGTCTTCAAGAGGATGTCCTATTGCTTTGTGATAGGAGAAATAGTCTGGGCATGAACCTCACTTGCTTGTTCGGGGTGCTTAGACTCCGGGAGTGTCATCATCTGATGTTTTATGACAAGATCGAATATCTTCCTTGTCTTGTCTTGGGGAAAAGAATATGCTCAACTCATTTTCTTTATAAGAGATGAATCTTGGCTGCTCAATTATCGATTGCATGGCTTCTTGGACCCGCTTTGCCACTATTGAACATTTTTTCCGTTCTTTAGCTTGTTTATACCTCTGCGTCGGGTATTTTGTATGACGGGCTGGCGACGAAGGGCATCATCATCCTTCGTAGACTGCTGAAGGAAGCGCTGCGTCCTGGCTTTCTCGTAAATGGCCATTTCGCGGCTATGATCATCCCGGACCTTTTGACCCGCCTCTCTTATTAATTTGTCTATCTGTTCTTCGAACGACGGACTTGGCATTTTCACGGCGGAAACTCGTTTTAGTTCAGGGTTAGCGTCTTCTAACAGAGCATCTCCTTCTTCATCGAAGTCATGTATAACATAGCAGCCATAGAATCACTCCCGTTTCTTGGATTGAACATATCCAAGCCCGATCGTTTCCATTCTCCCATTGGACAACTTTCGCTGAGTCCCGGGGACGTTCCAGAATTTATTGTAGAACTGAGCTTGTCGAGCAGTCTGCTTCAAGGGTACGCCTTGGCGCCTCAATAACCTTTTTAATTTTTCTGTGTAGTATCTGGGCAAACGGATGGGCTGGAGCCTGTCAAGTGTAGAATCGACACTATGCTAAATTTCTTTCTCCATTTTGGTTTTCGTGGATCGATAAAAGAGGATCGCCTTTTCATCTTTTCGCCTGGGAGGGATGTAGAATGTTTGCAGTTCCTGCACACTATAGGTATCAAGCGCGTCGAGCTCTTTGTAATGCTCTTGCGGAACCATGGCGATTTGCAAACTCCGATCATTGCCAGCGAAGGCTTGTATCGATGGCCGAACAGAAAATATAGCATTGACCTCATCTTCCGAGTCGCTGCCGAAGACCAGAATAGGGGTGGACGGTCCCGGTTTGTTGCATTGGGGCGATCCTGAATAGACTATCTCTTCCTCCTCCTCGGTATCGCTCCCGAAGAACGGAATAGTGGTGATAGCTTTTTGCTTATTCTCCGGCTTATGGCACCTTTCCATGTCTTTGAAGTCTGGTAAGAAGTACTTTGCATCTTCATACTTTCGGACTTCGTTTATGGAGAATGGGTTCAGCTCCCTTGTCACGGTGTATTCAAGTCCCTCTTTGAAATACTTCATACACTGATGTTGTGTAGAAGGGATAATATTGTACTCGTGTAACCAAGGCTGGCCGAGCAAAGCGTTGTAGCAAGTCTTGGCGTCAATGACGTGGAACTTGATATCAGTGACGAGAAGCCCAAAGCATAACGTCAGTATTACAGACCCGAGCGTCTGTGATGACTGGGAGTCGAACCCGGAGATAGTGATTTTATCACGAGCGAGGTGTTGAACGCTCATGCAGATTTCCTTCAACACTCTTACATTGAGGAGGTTGACAGAGGACCCATTGTCAACTAGGATTTTTCCTATCTTGATATCATGACAGTATCCGGAGACATAAAGGGGACGGTTATGCTCGCACGTCCCGAGGAGGAGATCTTCATCGCCGAAGGTGATATCAGCTGTGTGAACTTCTTCTAACTCTTTCTTTATCTTTTCTTCGACGAGGAAAGCTTGAAACTGGTCAGGCACTTGTAATGCCTTGATCAGAGAATCTCTCGCCTCTTTGGATAACACAAGGGCATCGAGAATGCTTAGTTGCGGGGGTATCTTCCTCAGGTGTGCCAGCACGTTGTAATCCACCTTGTTTTTCTTGGGCGGGTCCTTGGCTGCCATCTCTTCGGCAACTCGGTCATCGAGGGTGATATCCTCAGGGACCTTTTCTTTCCCCTTATCCTTTTAGTTCGATTCCTTGTTTGCGGTTCCGAGATTCTTTTCAGGTAGCGTGCGATTGCGCAGCTAAATGTTCTCGCAGCTCTTCGTTTCTTCCTCTTTTCCTGAGGTGGATTCTTTGAAGAGAGGGCCGAGAGCCATTTCTTCTTCAGAATCACTCCCGAAGGTGAGAACTTGTGATCCCCTGCTATCAACCATGTGACAGTTGCCGGTAGCTCTTCCTCATTCGTCTGTCGCATTTTTCCGCTGTCGACGAGCTTCATGCTTCATCCTTTTGAAGTGTTGCCTGTGAGCGACATACCCTTGCCACCAATTTTTAAAGGAGTTACATTCTTCAGTAGGGTGTGTAATCCTCTGATGATATAAGCAGAAGTTAGGATGTACGTCCTCTTCGTTAAGGTGTATCCTATCTAGAGTGTTTCCTTCGGAGGGTGGCAGCTTCATTCCCATTTATATGGCTTTGGCGAACCTTTTCCTTATCTTGAACCTGCTTTTATTGGCGGCGGATGTGCTTTGATCTGGTGGGAGTGTTTCAACTCTTCCACCCAGTCGCCGGCGTTTAGCTTTTTCAAATATGGCCATTTCTCGCTCTCGATCAGCCTTGCTTTTCTGAAGAGCTTCGTTCAGGAATGCGTCTATCATTTCGTCTGATGACCCTAGAAGTTCCGGTTCAGGGTCTGCTCCCAGTTTCTCTATATCAGGGGCTTCTTTGTCATTTATCAAGTGAGAGATCATGTGGCAGCTTGCCACCTAGTCTTCAGGTTCATCTGACGAGTCTTCTTCCTTACCTTTGTCGCTATCTCCGTCTTCGAGGATGTGGCTGAGAAACTCTTGAAGTGTGACCGAGGTTCGCGCCTTTTGGTTGTATTCTTCCAGCGCGTCAATATGTTTTTGCAGGTCCGTGCGCTTGTCACCAAGCTTCACGGGCTTTCTGGTCTTCTTCTTCTTCTTTGAAGACTTTGACGGCTGGGTATGGGCATTTTGACCATCCCCACCAATTTTTGGTGTTTGGACGCGGCTTTAGCATTCCTTCGATGACCTCGGGTTCCAACGGCCTTTTCCACCTGATTGCCGGGCATGTTTGGAGATCCTTTAGCATTCTTTTTGTTTTGGTTGAAAGAGCGACCTCCCATGGAGCTTCTTCTACAAAAGAGCATGATGCCCCCTTTGTGTCCCCCTTTTAAAAGCGTGCGGCTGAGGCGGGCTTACTTTTCAGTTCTCGGACAGTGCGAATTTGCCCTGTTGGTATTGGTTCTCAATCCAGCTTTTGAAGACGAAGCAATCTTCGATTGGATGGCCTACCACTTGGTGATAGGGGCAATAATTGGGATTATTGGCCTCACCGGGTTGCAACGGGCGTTTCGGATATAGCAAGGTGATGAGCCTGTTGCGCACCGCCAACTCGAACAATCTCCTCGTTTTATCATTGAAGAATCGCTTTGAAGGAGATGGTCTATGACCACTGGGCTGCTATTGAGCATTGAAGAATCGTCGTCTTTTATCTTGGCGATCAGTTGGCTTTTGACCACTGGGCTGCTGTTGAGCATTGGCGACGAAGGTCGCTTTCTCTTTCCCTTTTTCATTTCGAGATTCCAACTTTGAAGGAGATGGTCTATGACCCATCTGATCCATTTGGGCCAGCTTATCAACCAAGGCCTGGAAAGTAGTTGGCTTGAAGAACATCATGAACTGGGATATGGTCATCTGCGGATCAAGAGTACCCACAAACATACCTACCGCTTCGATGCGCTGCTCGCACTTCGACCATAGATTCCGCCACCGTTGTAACACCTTAGAATGTGATTAGTGGATAATTATACTTTAATATATGGTTTTTAGTAAAAAGTTTACCAAAACGATTTTCAAAATTTTTTTCAAAATTAATGAATATTTTATTAGAATTTTATTAGGCTTGCATACACATGTACATGTAAATTAGGGTTAAATTAGGGTTAAACCATATTTAACAACCATGGTGGACTAAACTATTGTTATTAAGATAATTTGATTTTAATTAAGGGTATTTGTTGTTGTTTTTTTTTGAAAATAGAATTAGTTTAGTTGTTGACTTGAGTAGGTGAGAGAGAGAGAGGGCATGATGGGCTTGCCCATGCTTGCATTTAATGAGGTGAGAGAGAGGGGGGGTTTGACTCTCTCATATCCCTCTCATTTCTTTTTTCTTTTGCTACACTCATTTCCTCACTTCTCTCTCTCTCTCACACACACACACACACTTCAGCCACAGCAGCAGCAGAAGCCCCAGCAGCAGCAGCAACACAAGCAGCAACAGCAATACCAACAGCAGCAGTAATAGGCAGCAGCAGCAGCACACAGCAGCAGCTGTAGCAACCAGCAGCAGCAACAGCTCCTCCTCCTCCTCTTCTTCTCCTTCTTCCTGCATCCTAGGATCTAGTGGAGTATAATCTCTTAAACTCAACTCCTTTTTGCTAAACTTATGTGTTATTTAGCTTCGATTAGTGTTTATTATGAGTTTTAGTGCTTGAAATGGTGATTTGAGTAGATATTTGGCAAAGTAGTGATTTTTATGGTTAGTTTAGCTTAACTAAGTGTTATAAGGCCCTTTAAACTGAGTTTTAAAACCAGATTTCGGTAAAATACCATAGGGTTTCATTTAGTACAAAATTAACGATTTTAATGTCAATTTTAGCCTTTCTGTGATCTGCTGTTGACCCGGTTACTTCAGACAAAATCTGAGATTACTGGGGCATGAACACTAGACCAAGACCACACACACGAAGCACGAGCCCCTATTTTCTAACATGGGACGCAATTTTATTCATTCTGGCCGCAAATTGCGGCCAGAAGGGGGAGTTAGGTGCTAGGGTTTGGTCTGGGATAGTCTGCTGTATATTCTAGGGTTTTGGTATATGCAACTTTTTACCTTTTCACCCGAGTCAAAATCTGGAGCAAAATGCAGGTTTTCTAATATGTTTAGCTTGCGCGACACGTGTGATACTTCAGTGGGTTTAGTATTCCTCCGTGTCGCGACGTGTCGGGGTGGTTTCAGACGCGTATACACACGTTTCAGCGTATCGGATACACACGCGTTTAGTTCACGACGCGAGTTTCTCGTTTGGTTTCGATATCGCGTTTTTGTAGGATATTTTCTTATGTGTATTCTTTGTGTAAATTCTAGGTTCGCAGGCGGGTACGTCGGACGCAACAAAGTAGGGGAAATAATTGGTCGGCTACACTTATCACGAGACCGGGTGAGTAGATTGAACATCTACGGGGAAATCGCCCGTATGGCGTTAAGCGTCAGGGCGTGATAGGATATTATAGTCGCATATATATATTTATATGTATATTGCTCGTGCATATGTACTATTGTAGCATACCCACCTTTTGTTGCATATAGAAATGGTAGTTATATAACACCACACTGTCACTAACGGTTCAAGCCGCACGAGCACTATTTGTATGTTACACTCACACCATTAGTGATTGCCATGACACTCGCACTATAGGATTGCTACGGACCATACATCATTTTGATTACCGCATCATTGATGATTAGACATGTTTCTGCCACATATTGCGCACATACACATTGTATATCCATATTGATGCACGCATACCTTGATATATGTATACTTGTGCACATACACATTGTATATCCAAATTGGTGCACGCATACCATGATATATCTATACTTGTGTACATACACATTGAATATCCATATTGGTGCACGCATACCTTGATATATCTATACTTATGCACATACACATTGTATATCCATATTGGCACATGCATACCTTGATATATCTATACTTGTGCACGTACACATTGTATATCCATATTGGTGCATGCATACCTTGATATATCTATACTTGTGCACATACACATTGTATATCCATATTGGTGCACGCATACCTTGATATATCCATACTTGCGCACATACACAGTGTATATCCATATTGGTGCACATACACATTGCTACAGTCATATTTGCGTATATATATCTACTTGCACATCCATACCTATATACATACATATGTTACATACATGGATGATATTGGCTTTGATTTCTAGAAATAGGGACCGCATGAGATATTTTCAAAACTGGATCCATTTAAAAGAGAGGTTTTTCCTTTTTACTCTTAGTGTCATACGACACATTGCATGGATTTACGCATTGAGTTTTGGATTCATGTGATTTCTGGATTTGAGAACCATAGTATTATTTTAAGAAAATATGCACAATTTAAAAAACCCGGTTTCTCTTGATATGATATTTCAGTGCGTCCACCATGCGTTTTCTCGGTTCTAAGACATGTGGCATGTGAACCCGAATCGAGGAGCTGGATGAGGCCGATTGCGGGTACATGGTGGACCCGGTATGGTACCCCGGGGCGAGAACGGATCGCTGTGCAGTAGACGGTGAGCCTGCCAGAGGGACTACTACCTACCGGTGATTGGGTTGACCTGGCGGTTATCCGGAGGATACTGACCAGAGTCGAGAGATGGATGCGGGACGACCCGTACTGCCGGGGCCGAGGGCCGATTCCACAAACGGAGCCTGTGGGCCGATCCGGACTAACGGAGCCCGATACTTGAGGATTTGCGTGTCGATGCTGGACACAATGATTTCATGATATTTTCGAGTGCCGATGTTGGGCACTCACGATTCTATGAGATTTACAGGATTTGAGGGCCGATTAGAGTGACGGCGCCTGAGTTTTTACTGGGATTTGGGTGTATTTGATGGACACCGGTTATTTTTCCACGTTGATATTCCGTGTAGATGATATTCTATCCCATGCTCAGCATTCATTGTTATGCATCTCATCCTGTAATTGTAGTACCTGATAGAGTACTTTGGCATGATTATTGCATACCCTGCTCATCATATATAGATGTTATTAGATTGCACTTGTTATGCATAATTATTGCGTATCCAGCTCATCATATAGATGTTATCTGTTGGCATATGTTAGAGTATCGCAGTACGTGCATACTCGCGATTACCTTTATATGTTATCTATTATTCACGAGTAGGCAACTCACCCCTGTTGTGCCACAGTGTTTGCAGGTTGCCCCTCAGAGTTGTTGCGGCAGGGCTACTTTCTTGTATCTTTTGCTACGGATACCACTGCAGTTGGCGCGTGAGCCCTTTTGCTGATAGGTGGATTTTTACGGTATCCGTTTATTTTCCAGTTGTACACACTATTGTATCTAGTACTCTCCATCTACTATTCATGTATTGACTTAGAGACCAGTTATGAGAACGATGTATATTATTTTGTATTCAGGCGTCGAGCTCGTTGTAAGCCAATTTTATTTATGCAGTTTTATCTTGCATGCTGTCTTCACTTATTTTGTTCATTCTTCGCTACGGCGTCGTATATTATTATTGTGGTGGTTGTTTCCGCCGTTGGGCGTGATTGCTCCCATTTAGGGATGCTTTATTCTTCTTGTATGTCATTTTTACTTATATCTTGTCTTGTACCCAATTTCGGGGCTAGTTTTTATAAAGGAGATGCTGCCGAAATTTTTAAGAAAACAACTTAAACTTTAAAGAATTTTACTAAATTGCTCAAGGTTTTCTAAATGTTTTAAACTAATGTTTTCTTTCACTCACTTTTTCAATGGTTTTGATTTCTGGGTTTCGGCTTACTTAGTCGCGTTACGCCTGTAGACGTTACGTGGTTAAGTGCCGGTCACGGGCCGAACTTTGGGTCGTGACAAAGTTGGTATCAGAGCGTAGGTTTTACCTTTCGGAGTGTAGGATGACTCTGGTATGATGGAGTAGGTAGCTGAAGCAGAGTGGCGTAGCGTGTGTATGTTCTGCGGCATACTCACGACACGGTACTCCGCCAATGTGACCTAAGGACTTATTGATTGAAATTCCTTCATGATTATATACATTCTTGCGATTCGATTTCCGTATCCTTATCGAATCCTACTTTTTTCAGCCATTATGCCGCCAAAGACTACGAGGGCGCAGAGAGCGGCCGTGAGAGCCGAGATTAGAGTTGATTCGTCTGAGACGAAGACTGACCCGGGCAGTACACCCGTTGTACCAGAGCAGACTGTTCCTCCTTCGGCAGATCAGATCGCTATGCTAGGGCCTGGTATGCAGGAGATGCACCAGATGATAGGGTCGTTAGTCGCGACGTTTCGAGCGCAGCGACCAGAGGTAGTTACACCCGTTACGGGGACCGCGATGGTACCTACAGTACAGGCAGTTGCCCCTGCAGCTACAGAGGTTATTACAGTATCGCTATCAGAGTTTATGAGGCTGAAGCCTCCGGTCTTCACAGGCACCGATGCAGCCGAGGGCCCACAGTCTTTTATTGATAGGATGACCCGGATATGTCGTTCACTCAGATGCTCAGATGCGAGATGGGTAGAGTTCATGAGCTTTCTCCTGGAAGGTCTTGCGCAGAAATGGTGTGAGTCGGTCGAGAAGGGCAGAGCAGTAGGTCTTCCTCCTATGACCTGGACTGAGTTTGTGACGGTGTTCCTTGCCCGCTTCCTCCCACAGAGTGTCAAAGATTCTAGAGCGCGCAGGTTCGAGTCTTTACGTCAGACTCCGGAGATGACAGTGGCAGAGTACGACGTACTTTTCACCGAGCTATCTGTTTATGCCCCATACCTAGTAGCTACTGAGGAGATGCGAGTCAATAGGTTTGTTCGAGGATTGCTTACCCCACTATTCCTTGCGATCAGCGCACAGCATTGCGAGACTTATGCAGCAGCCGTAGACAGAGCTTTATTAGTTGAGGAGCGCCTTGCTGAGACTTCGGTAGTTCCAGAGCCGAAGAGAGTTCGTACTGGTACACCGGCACAGAGACGGCCATTTAGGCACCGCGACAGACACCTTGTAGGTGGCAGAGACTTGGGGCGAGGCCGGTTGTTCAGCTCTTATCCCCAGGAGGGTCAGCCGACACCATCTAGATGTTTCCGATGCGGGAGTACTTATCATCGTGTGCGAGATTGTCCGGAGCCACGTGAGGGCGAGACTGCCGTACCATATGTCACTCTTCCACCTTATCCACCCCAAAAGGCGTTGCCTATTGTACCTACTGTTGCTCCACGTCAGACTCATACACAGAGAGGCCGTGGTCATGGAGGGTTTGCTCATAGAGGACGAGGTGGCCGAGGCAGAGGACAGCCAGCTGCCGGCAGAGTACAGCCAGTTGCTAGTAGGGGACTGTTAGTTATATGTATGCCCTAGAGGCCATTACTGTACATAGGATGTATATTGTAGTGGATGTTGGGACATATATAGGGAGGACTTTCTTGCTCGACATGATAGTATGCTATCTGGTTACTCTTTACCTTAACGTGTATACTGATTGTCTCTCTGTTATATGTTGGTAAAGCCCTTAGGATGTGTACTTGACTACCTGGACTATGATGCAGATCATACTAATGGGGACATGGTAGACCATGAGTACATCCTTCAAGGTCCCTAGTCGTAGGTGTATCGAGACGGGGCATCGATATACCAGAGTAGACTAGCGTATACCTTCTCGACCCATATAGATGGGCGATGGATGATCCCATATCCATTGGTGTTTGACATCGGATATGATATACGGGTGCTCAGTGGAGACTGGGTACACTGGACGGACTCGCCGAGAAGTCCCAGATGGTATTATACCTTACGTCAGATGGCAGTTCTCTGGTGACACTGGTACAGAGTAGTCTGTTGACCCGAGATCGTCATAGAGTCTTGTGTGGTTCCCACTGTGCTTTGATTTCCATCTTACCACGTCCAAGAGGGCGTGCAAAACAGTGGTTTTTGGGTACAGTCCCGAATCACATGGAGTCAATGAGCGATAGGAGGGGATTCGTCTCTCCCGGTATAGGGGGTTGATGTTGCGCTGTGTTCGATTGGCTATAACAGGAAATCCCTGGCCAGGGTTGCTGAGATATACTGGAAAGTGTTACCAGTAGTTTCTCAAATTGTTATAGACCTCATATCGACACGACTTATCAAGCTATTGGGGTCTGACGTTTACCACCCCTAGGCGAGATATGCGACATATCAGACGATCAGACCGGACTGTGCGGTAAGTGTTACTGGTTGGATTCACAGGAGTATGAGCGGGCTTGCTCGTCGATCTTCTGATCGCTCAATACCCGGGTGGCCGTTACGTTTAGCAGACCGCTTGCGGCTTGTGGGTGTTTGATATGATCATCACCTGCTGCCGGCGTATTGACGAGTCTTTAGAGTCCTACACAGAGGTTTCCTGGCTCAAGCGAAACGAAATAGGAGCGCATATGAGATATGTGCGGGACCGAGAATGATACCAGTATGTGATACTGTATTCGATTCTCGCGAAATGTGATATTGATCGGTTATATGCGATATAGCCGGATTATCGGATCAAGTGTTGATTCGATAAGTTGTTACTGTAGATATTAGTCGGTTATATGCGATATGACCGGATCATTAAATCAAGTGTTGATTTAATGATTTAATGCATAATTATATATTTGATATATTACTTTGCATTAACTAGTATCGGTTCATTTAAGATCGATTTTCTCACTCGGATGTGCACATTGTATATGTGATATATTTTGTGCACTTGATTGTATCATGTTTGATGATACATGTTAACTTGGTCAAGTGTAAAGATTAAACCATGGTTAGTTAATGGTTAGGGTTTTCATTTATTCTTTCATTTATCTTTTAATTTGGATTAAAAGAAATGAAAATAGAAAAGAAAAACAAAAGGGTTTCTTTCATGAAGCTTGTTGAAGCTTCATGAAGCTTTGACCAAAGAAACCCTTTTGTCTTCATCTCATTAACCCTAACCATTCATTTAACTATAGTTAGCTCTCTACACTTTACCATGGTTACAATTATCATAAGAATTCATTTTCCTTTCTATTTTTAATTAACTTATCATAACATTTTTCATCTTCTTCTTCTTCTTCTTCTTCTTCAAGAAGAAGCTTGATTCCATCAATGGTGATTTGATGAAATGAGTGAGAAATCCAATTCTAAAGTGAACCCACTTCCTATTTCTTCATCCTCTACCTCTTGCCAAGTAGTAGAGTGTGTTTTCTTCACAAGTTTCATGACTTGGTGAAGTGGGAGCTTGATCTTGCGATGCCTCGACGTAGATCATCTTCGGCATCGACATCGACGACCTAGCCCGCCCATTTCTCCGATGAAGCCGACGCTAGAGCCCGGGTTTCCATTTGGACAGCGAGGAGACTTCATTGCGGAGCTATGGAGGTGGAGGACCGGATCTACAAAGGTTGTATTTCCGTACACTTTAGTTAAGTTGTTAACTACTTATTGTTATCGCCTAGACATCTAGTTAACGATCCGTAGTCTAGGGTTTCTCGGCACCGTAAAATTTGAAATTGGCATGGTTGATGCTTTGTGAGACCTCATTAGTGTGCCTAGGAACCCTACAGTGGTATCAGAGCCTAGCTAGAGCCTTAGGCGATGCGTAGACGAAGTTTGAAACCCGGACGAACCCGAAACCCTAAAATTTCATGCTCTCTGGACTTTTTTCAAAAACTGGGATTTTTCCAGATTAAAAATTCCTAAAAATTTAGCAGGAAGATCTAAGAATTATGGTGCAAAACGAGCTCATGTTGCGTCTAAACCGCCGCGGAAACGCGGCAGAAGCATGGCTTCTGCCGCGGTTCCGCCGCCTACTGTTCAAAATGCACAATATTTTTTGCACAGTAATTCCTCTTTTCTGGTGCTGAGTTTTATGGGAATTTTTAATATTTATTCAAGAGTTGAATTTTCTGGGGTTGTTTTGGGGATTCGGTGTTTCGATCGGAGTATCAGATTTTGTCTATGTGGCTTTCCGGATAAATTTCAGAATATGTTAAAAAGTTCGACCGGATATAAATACCCAATTTTTCCCCTGTCGGGAAATTTCCAAGTGTTGGATTTTTCCGTAGTTTAACGACGTTCTAAGTAGTGCAAGTAACGCGATGGACCCTCTAGAAGACAACAAACCTTAACTCGATTATGTGACCGTCTTGAACTGCCCTTTGAACCTTCGGGTTTGGGGCAGTACGGCATGCCACATGTGAGGCGTTGGCTTGACCCTTCTACGGCTGGACCGTTGGTACTGAGGCATGAACTGGATGTTTTTAAACTTATTTCAAGAGTTGATCTGTTTCGGGAAAACTTGGGTGTTTGACTGTTCGATCGGAAAGTTTAACATTTTCTGTTTATCCGGAATGTGATACAATAATTGGAATCCACAAGTAGTTATGAGATAACCGAATGAATGTTATAAACATAGCAGTTTAGTCTCACTTGATCGGTTGCCACGGAATTTTGATGCGATCAAAAGTCCGTCGCAATCACGTAGCGTACGCGGATACTCGCCGGGTAAACTTAATAGACAGCCTCGCTCCATAGCCCCGACCAAGTGACTGTAGGAGAACCCCGTCGCCGAAAGCATCCGTTCGGGTGCTCGCGGCAGCGGTGTTCCGCCTTGGTGCACTTCGTCGACGGCGTCGGGGGTGCGGCCGCCTACTTAAGTTTGCGACGAGCATTCGATCAGGATGTCGGGAATCTTGTTGAATTGCCCGACTTGATATTGAAAAGTGTTTTCGATTTTGAGACTAAAATGCGGGGTTTATAATTGTTAGGCATGTGATGTCTAAGGTATTCATTTGATTAGGCATGCGATGTCTAAAGAGGTTGCGGATTCCAACTGTTGTAGTTTTACACTTTCTTTTCTGTGACCGTAAGTGTAATATGTGATATCGCCGGTTTCGTTGCTATATGTCAACGACAATTGGGATGCGCATATTTACTTACGTTGATGACATGTGATGTTATGTGTTGCTGGATATGTTATATTGGATCGTCGCGTTTGAATAGCCGGGGGTTTTATGTGAGATGAGTGTTTTTCATTTTCATTCATGTAATATTCTTTTATTGGGGCACTTCCAGGTTGCGGAAGATGTCACCCTTTGTATATTATTTACTTTTCCGCACTAGGATAGACCTAAGGAGGGGAGCACAAGTAACCGGGTTCTGGAGTCCAGTGGGAGACCAACTCGAGGAGTCGAGTCCGGGTCTCCTAACTCTAGAATTGGTAGGGTTGCTTGCCGCTCTCGTAGGGGTCTAGGGGTGTGGGTTTGGCTATTCATCACGACCGTGGAATCCGTGTTTTATACTGGCTCGTATTGAAAACACGGACGTCCTAGTATATCCAATATTTCATATGATTCTTCTGCTGCGATATCTGTGATGTGATCATGTGATGTTCTGTGATAGATACAGTATATAGTATCTATGATATATTATATAGACGTTACTTATGTTTTGCACCCGCGCTATCCCTGCCCCGCTCTGCCGTTAGTTACCTAACCTAACGGTGCACGAGGGGACATCGAGGCGAATGCGGATGGCATAAGTGTACGTCGTATTTATCTGTGATGTTTAGGTACTTAAATGATGGGACTTCATTAATGAGATTAATGAAATAAAAGAAACCTAAGATGTTGTAGAATCGAATTTCAAAATAAAACAGGAAGCTACAGTTCTTGCTTTGCACAGAGGTATATGTGATATATCCTGCACCTTATTCGATGAGGAAAGGACCGAGATCCCTTCACCGGGAGTGACTCCTTTAGCAATAACTGGCAGATGCTATAACCCTCGGTTTGTCTTTTGATTGCTTTTAAGAGTTTTTGCTTTGCACAGTGATATATATGATATATCCCGCACCTCATTCTACGAGGAAAGGACCGACGATCCCTTCACCGGGAGTGACTCCTTTAGCAAAACTAGAAAAGCCTTAAAAGCACTCCATTTCAAAATCATTTGATTCTACAACGATATCAAGTTCATTACACAATAGGTCTTCAGAAAAACCTGTCGTAGCCCTCCGTCATTTCAGATAAGTAGTAGTTAGTATTCGTG
Organism: Agapanthus africanus; assembly: GCA_030015575.1. Classification (NCBI taxonomy): domain Eukaryota; kingdom Viridiplantae; phylum Streptophyta; class Magnoliopsida; order Asparagales; family Amaryllidaceae; genus Agapanthus; species Agapanthus africanus. The sequence goes on from CM057342.1 coordinate 620,652,172, forward strand.
CTACGTTTGTTGGCCTTTGTCAAGGCGTAGTGTGCGGTAGCTGACTGGTGCTTATCTGCTTTTGCATATGATGCAGATTGGATTAGGGTAGTCGTGCGACCTTGTTGGCCTTTGTCAAGGGCCGTGTGGGTGGGTTTAATTCAATCAGGAAATGACGGGTTGAACTTGACTAGCATCCTATGGTTTGTTGGCCTTTGTCAAGGTCATAGGAGGTTAGGGGCAAAATTATCGGGAATTTCAAGTGTTGAAATTTGCAATGAGATTGCATACCTTCTATGAGATAGTTGGATCCCGATACCCGCTGCGAGTAAGAGTTACTCCTGGGAGAGTTTTACACATTACAATTAGCCGATCAAGTAGGTGTCTAGAAAGGTGTTAACGAGGTTACGCCTCTGGAAAAACGAGGTTTACATTAATTAGGTTCGTGCGAAAGCACGGGGAACCTCTCTCAAAGTACCGACACTGGCCTGGCTGAAAGATTGGCGAACTTGTAGTGTGTAATTAATCCCGGCTAGTCTTTCCTTTTAGGGTTTGAAGGAAGATTTGATAAAAAGCAGTGGGAGCCATCCTGATTAGATAAAATAAAAACCAATCTATTCTTGCAAGAGCGCACGCTGAGTGTTTTCTTCTCTCTCTCTCCAGGTAGCGACCATATCATGCCTTAATCAAGATAATAATACGGAATTTTGACCGAACCCGCTTGTTATACTGAGCTGGGGAACGTTGGTCCCGCTCCAACTTATAATTGTTATAAGACAGAGCAGGAAATTGGGGAATACCAGATTTCCCGTGCCGCCCAAACGAAGAAAGTGCATATGATGCATCATCTTCGGGTGTGTTCGTTACAAAGAACTGTTTCTCTGTATCCTCTACGTCCTGGGTATGTGATACCAGATCAGGATCCCAGATATGTAATCTGTTACATAGGGCTACTGCTAGGTAGAGAACTGAGAACGGGTGATAAGTTTCATGAGGCAGAAAACGGGGCAAGTGTTGCAGCCAAGTCTGTTGGTCACTGTCACCCAGTATTCCAAATACATTGATTCTGAACGAATGTTATTAGATACCGAACCTGATATACAAAATCATATCTATCTCTTTATTAGTAAAGAAACGATAAAATTTTGTATTGTTGGATAATGTTTTGAACATTTCCTATATCAAAAGTTGATCGGTTCAGGCACGTCATCTAAAAGCATTGATGTTCTAAATCAAACTACAGTTCTTAAGTATACGGAACACACACAAGAAGAAAAGTTCAGAAATGAACGAATTTTTCTTGAGGTATTGTAGACTAGGTCATATCAATGCGACCCGACTAGCTGAAGTTACATATAGATGCATATTTAAATCAGTTTGAATTTACATCTTATGAAACTTGCCAGTCATGTCACAGAGATAAGATGACCACAGCTCTGTTTATTGGTAACAGAGAAAGAGTTAGTGAACTCTTGGGATGATACATGTTGATGTATGTAAGGTCCCCTGTCTACACATGCCAGGACCGATTCTTTATACTTCATTACATTCTCTGATGATCTTTCGAGATTCAGACATATGTTCCTGTTGAAACACAAGTCCGAACCTTTTGAGAAACTCACAGAATATAAGTTAGAAGTAGAGATCCAAAATACGGGTATAAGTATTATGTCCTTTGATGAGATCAAGGAGGAGAATACTTGAGCACGGAATTCCTGGACTATTCTAAAGAAGAATGAGATTCTCTCTCAGCATTACTCCTCCGTATATTCCATTGAAAGATGGTATATCGGGGTGGAGCAGATACACCCTATTTGATATGGTGTGCTCTATGATGAGTACTACTGAGTTACCTATTTCCTTTTTGGGAGTTATGCACTTGAGAAGATGCATACCTATTGAATAGGGTTCAAATCAAACCAGTTGCCTACCACTTCATATGTGATATGGAAAGGGAAGAGCCCATGTCTTAAGCTAGTTAAGATTTGGGGTTGTCCGGCCTATGTCTAAAAGCAAAATCCGGACAAGCTCGAGGCAAGGTCTGTTATGTAGAACTGGAAATGTTCCAGCCATACAAACTGCAGCTGATGATTTGATAGAACCAAAGGATTCAATAGTAACCAACGAACCTCAGCCTCTCCGCCGATCTAGTAGGGTTCCTCACCCACCCGAGAGATACTTCGGTTTCTCTATGACAGTGGGAGCGAGGATTGCATCATGAGATGATGACCCAACTAGTTTCGAGCTGGCCATCAGGAGTAAGACTCTATAAGAATGGCTGGATGCTTAGTGATCTGAGATGGAATCCTTATACACCAACAAAGTATGGACTTTAGTTGCTATATCTGAAGGGTTAAATCCCTATCAGGAGCAAGTATATCTTGAGAAGATTACTTGGTATACATGGAAAAGTTGAGACTTTCAAAGCTAGGCTTGTTAAAAGTTTGCATCATTGACCAGGCGTGGATAATGATGAATCCTTTTTTAGTGGCTATGCTTAAGTCCATCTAGATCCTACTTGCCACGGCTACATACCATGACTACGATATCTGGTGGTTGGGTGTCATGACTGCTTTTCTAAATGATATTTTGGAAGAGAGCGTCTATAAGTACACAGCCAGAGGGCTTCGTAGACAGTGAGAGCAGCGGAAACGTGTGCAAAATGCTTTATAGGATAAAGCAGGCATCGCGGAGTTGGAACATTTGTTTTGATGTAGTAGTCAAATAGTTTGACTTCATCAAAATGGTAGATGAACCTTGTATATACAAGAAGGTAGTAGGGAGTATGGTAGTGATCCTCGTAGAGTATGTGGATGACATACTCTTGATAGGGAAGGAGTTTCCTATGCTACGCTCGATCAATCTCCGCTTATCACAATGATTCTCCATATAGGATCAAAGTGATACCTCCTAAATCCTGTGTTTTGGGTCTATGAGATAGATCTAAATGGATGTTAGGATTCTCACTAGTTGTAGTGAGATGGTATCAGTTGATCCTGGGGAGAATCACTGGAAGGGTTCCAGGGTGATAAAGACGACTGAATGTCAGTCACAGGCATTGTCTTTACCCTCAGTAAAGGGACGGTATGTTGGAAGAGTTCCAAGCTAGATACCGTGGCATACTAGACGATAAAGGCTGGATACATCGCTACTTAAGATGCTACCAAAAAGGCTGTCTGGGTGTATATTTGTTCATGAGATGAACTTAGTTCCTACCATTGTGAGACAATGGAGTTGTGGCTTATGCCAAGGAACGTCCGTCCCATCAGTGATCCAGACATATTCTAAGGCAGTATCACCTGATCATGGAGATGGTTGATCTCCAGGGTGATCGAGGTTTGGAGAGAGGACTCAGAGGATAACACGGCGGATCCACTCACGAAGGCCTATTCCCAGAGAGAGACTTTTATGGGATGGTTGAGTATGAGATACTACAACCACTGCTACAGATGGCCCTAGTGCAAGTGGGAGATTTTTAGTTATATGTATGCCCTAGAGGCCATTACTGTACATAGGATGTATATTGTAGTGGATGCTGGGACATATATAGGGAGGACTTTCTTGCTCGACATGTTAGTATGCTATCTGGTTACTCTTTACCTTAACGTGTATACTGATTGTCTCTCTGTTACATGTTGGTAAAGCCCTTAGGATGTGTACTTGACTACCTGGACTATGATGCAGATCATACTAGTGGAGACATGGTAGACCATGAGTACATCCTTCAAGGTCCCTAGTCGTAGGTGTATCGAGACGGGGCATCGATATACCAGAGTAGACTAGCGTATACCTTCTCGACCCATATAGATGGGCGATGGATGATCCCATATCCATTGGTGTTTGACATCAGAGATGATATACGGGTGCTCAGTGGAGACTGGGTACACTGGACGGACTCGCCGAGAACTCCCAGATGGTATTATACCTTACGTCAGATGGCAGTTCTCTGGTGACACTGGTACAGAGTAGTCTGTTGACCCGAGATCGTCATAGAGTCTTGTGTGGTTCCCACCGTGCTTTGATTTCCATCTTACCACGTCCAAGAGGGCGTGCAAAATGGTGGTTTTTGGGTACAGTCCCGAATCACATGGAGGCAATGAGCGATAGGAGGGGATTCGTCTCTCCCGGTATAGGGGGTTGATGTTGCGCTGTGTTCGATTGGCTATAACAGGAAATCCCTGGCCAGGGTTGCTGAGATATACTGGTAAGTGTTACCAGTAGTTTCTCGAATTGTTATAGACCTCATATCGACACGACTTATCAAGCTATTGGGGTCTGACGTTTACCACCCCTAGGCGAGATATGCGACATATCAGACGATCAGACCGGACTGTGCGGTAAGTGTTACTGGTTGGATTCACAGGAGTATGAGCGGGCTTGCTCGTCGATCTTCTGATCGCTCAATACCCGGGTGGCCGTTACGTTTAGCAGACCGCTTGCGGCTTGTAGGTGTTTGATATGATCATCACCTGCTGCCGGCGTATTGACGAGTCTTTAGAGTCCTACACAGAGGTTTCCTGGCTCAAGCGAAACGAAATAGGAGCGCATATGAGATATGTGCGGGACCGAGAATGATACCAGTATGTGATACTGTATTCGATTCTCGCAAAATGTGACATTGATCGGTTATATGCGATATAGCCGGGTTATCGGATCAAGTGTTGATTCGATAAGTTGTTACTGTAGATATTAGTCGGTTATATGCGATATGACCGGATCATTAAATCAAGTGTTGATTTAATGATTTAATGCATAATTATATATTTGATATATTACTTTGCATTAACTAGTATCGGTTCATTTAAGATCGATTTTCTCACTCGGATGTGCACATTGTATATGTGATATATTTTGTGCACTTGATTGTATCATGTTTGATGATACATGTTAACTTGGTCAAGTGTAAAGATTAAACCATGGTTAGTTAATGGTTAAGGTTTTCATTTATTCTTTCATTTATCTTTTAATTTGGATTAAAAGAAATGAAAAGAGAAAAGAAAAACAAAAGGGTTTCTTTCATGAAGCTTGTTGAAGCTTCATGAAGCTTTGACCAAAGAAACCCTTTTGTCTTCATCTCATTAACCCTAACCATTCATTTAACTATAGTTAGCTCTCTACACTTTACCATGGTTACAATTATGATAAGAATTCATTTTCCTTTCTATTTTTAATTAACTTATCATAACATTTTTCATCTTCTTCTTCTTCTTCTTCAAGAAGAAGCTTGATTCCATCAATGGTGATTTGATGAAATGAGTGAGAAATCCAATTCTAAAGTGAACCCACTTCCTATTTCTTCATCCTCTACCTCTTGCCAAGTAGTAGAGTGTGTTTTCTTCACAAGTTGCATGACTTGGTGAAGTGGGAGCTTGATCTTGCGATGCCTCGACGTAGATCATCTTCGGCATCGACATCGACGACCTAGCCCGCCCATTTCTCCGATGAAGCCGACGTTAGAGCCCGGGTTTCCATTTGGACAGCGAGGAGACTTCATTGCGGAGCTATGGAGGTGGAGGACCGGATCTACAAAGGTTGTATTTCCGTACACTTTAGTTAAGTTGTTAACTACTTATTGTTATCGCCTAGACATCTAGTTAACGATCCGTAGTCTAGGGTTTCTCGGCACCGTAAAATTTGAAATTGGCATGGTTGATGTCTTGTGAGACCTCATTAGTGTGCCTAGGAACCCTACAGGGACCGCCAGTCGCAGGTGGAGGACAGGAACGGGTTTTTGTTTTGAAGCATCAGGACGCGCAGGCGTCCAATGCTGTGGTCTCAGGTACCCCATCATTATGTTCTGTTGATGCACACGTGTTGCTTGATCCGGGATCCACACACTCGTACGTTTCCACACACTTCGTGCCGAGTCTGGGTAGAGAGTCTGGTTTTCTTGATCAGACGCTTGCTGTGACCACTCCTGTGGCGAGTCGTTTATTGCTAGACACGTGTTCCGATTGTGTGTTGTCCGTACTGGCGAGAGAGAGTTGCCTGTCGACTTGATCCTTCTTGAGATGTTGGACTTCGACGTTCTTTTGGGCATGGATTGGTTAGTGATTAGTCGAAAATATTGCATCTTTTAACCGGCAATTTCCCCATCATTTGCATTCATATAGAAGTGTTCGGCATTCATACAGCACACATTAGCAAAACTGTCGCAAAATATCAGATTACATGTGTTAGACCTTAAAACCGGCATTTCTAGGGAAATTGACTGCATTTCATAGCATGGCATCATTTCTATATATCGCAACCCGTGTTTCGAAGTCTGTGCAGGAAAATCAGAAGCTTGCTCAAATCGACACTACTAAAAGAATACGCTAACTCAAGGAATTGGAATCTGGTAATGATCAAAAGGGTATTATGAGATTCATCATATCAGAGAATGTACTTGAGGACATCATAAGTCAACACAGGAAATATGCAGCCCCAAGGAGCACAAATGGCCGCGGAACCGCGGCCTAAGCCGCCTATTGCCGCGGTTCCGCGGCGGTCTTGCCTCTTCATCACCCAAATTTTGCACCATAACTCCTCCCTCAGTGTGTACAGCTCAGAATGACACATCAATTTCCAGAAAGCCCCAGAAGTTTCTGCTAGATCAGCAAACCCTTGGAGCCACACTAAACTAGCCTTGTATTCTAGAAACTTCTCCCTAAACCCTAGCTTAAATCCTAAGCTAAGCCTAACTAACTACTTCTAGAAGTCTTTCAACAAACTTTTGGAGGGAACTTCTATTTCAAACTCAAGGCATAGGGTTTGGGAAATCTATAAATAGGACCCTAGGCTCACTTGTAAAAAATTTATTCATTCAATTCAATTCATTGATTCATTGTGAGAAAATTCATTGTTGTTGAGTAGAAACCCTAGTTCTTCTTCTACCCAACAACAACCACCTCCAAACCCTAACCCTAATCCAATCCACAAATACCCACTTCAAGATTCATGGAGTTCAAGCCAAGAAAGTCTTCTACAACCCTTTAGAAGCAAAGCCGGACTTCATCGGAGCAAGTGGTCGAAGCGATCCAAGACTCAAGAAGCCGAGCGATGCAAGATTCGACGAGCAAAGTTCCTTCCTCTTGTAATTCTTGAGAGTTGTAACTTCTTGTTGATATAATAAAGGTGAAGATTCTTTAAACTTGTGTACATTTTAATTCTTGCATCATGATTTCATTTCAATTCTTGAATGCATTCTTTGTGATGATGTGTGAATAAACTCCGCTCGTGGAGGAGTCGAGATGATCGTAGAATGATGATGTTGATAAATCTTTAAACGTTTTCTTAAGTCCTATAGCAATTGTAAATTCTTGAAAATAGAATGATCGATGATCTAGATCGATGTGAAATGGGTTCTTGATTCTTTCGCACGATCTAGAGAATCAACGATCGATCATTGGATTTTCAAGAAGCTATCTAGTGAATGTGATTCATCGAAAGGACAAGGGATAGGACGAAAAACCCTAATTCTTCGCAAGATCCTTAACCCTCGATCAATCGACATCGTGTTAGCATCAATTCGCTAATGGATAAGAAACGTTGATTTCTAATCTTCATCACATCTACAATCTAATCGATTCCTACGAGCTTTATTACAAATCTTGAAACCCTAAGTGATTGGAATTCTATCGAAACTCGATTCTTGATGTTTATCATTTTCTTGATTCTTGATTAGAACAGTGACACTTGAAACATTTGATAAAATCTTGAATCATATTTTCTTTTCTTTTCGATTAACTTTTCAATTCAAACAAATCTAACATAGAAACGAATCACACAATCCCTGTGGACGATCCGCACTCGCTTACCATCTACAACTGACACCGTAATTGATTGCGGTCAAATATAATTCTTTGATTGTGAATTTTATTCAATTTTCTAAATACCGACACAAAGAAACTTATTCATTTTATTCGATTTACACAGTCTTGAATTTTATAACCAATCAAATGGCGCCGTTGCCGGAGATCGCGCGCTAATTCGTTTTATATTGAAGTTTGAATTGAAAGATTTATTCCATTACATTTCTTGAGATCGAAATTCGCCCAAACCCTAAACGATTTGTTGTGGTTTATTGCAAGGAGATCTGGAGCTTGCTGTGAATGTGAAATAATTTTTGGGATATACCAGAGAGCAGAGGGAGTCTACAGAAGCTCCATGGTGAAATTTTGTGCAGTGTTCCCACTGTTTGACCGCGGAAAGGCGGCAATAGAACCCATATGCGGCGGAACCGCGGCATTCTTGGGGCTTCTCTGTGAAAATTTTGCTTCAGGTGATTTCTTACCTTCTCCTCTCTCCTCTTTTTAGCTCCAACTAATAATTTTCTGCAGGCTTCTTTGCAAAAAAAAATCGCAGCGCCGCAAAAAGCAAAATTAAATTTGTGCGTGTTTTTGTTTCTTGGTTGTTTGCATAACAAATATGGATATTAAGGGGCACGGCTAAATCCAAATTAGGTGGGGAGTTCATTACCCTTCCTAGGCCCCAAAAATCGCAAAACTTACATCCGCATTGACCCACATTAACTAAAAAATATCTAGAGATGACTCTAAGGACCGTCGCGCTCACTTAGGACAGAAGAAGGCCGTGGGTAATTCATTCCTTATCCGCGTTTTCTTGTGGTGCCTAGGAAAGTGTGTCGAAGGCTAGTGGTTATTATTTAGGCCCACTACTTACGTAGTGGAGTACCTTCCCACTTACCTAGCACTTACCTGGCCACAGGGGGACAAGGAGGCAGTGGAGGATTTTATCCTGCGACTTGTCTTTTGGCAGTTATGAGCGGTCTAGAGCCGGACCTAGGTGACCACTAGATTCTAGGGTTTTTGTTGCTGCATTTGTTGTGTCGCATCATTTTTTTCAAAAAATCCGTCCCTTTTTCAAAGCAAACACCGCATTCATTCATACCCCTAATTATAAGTCAACGCCGCCACTTGTACTAACCCTTTTTAGTGCAAGATAGGCTGGACACGGGATTCTAGTGCCCGTTTAGTCCGCGTACCCTTTATCGACTCCGAAGTCGATATTTCTCCAGTTACTTCTTCTCTACCCACTACCACACCCACTCCGATGGATCCGAATCCATCAAACTTCTTTAACCCTAATCTGCCGCCGTCCGTTGGTGCGCAGAATCCACCCCGCATCTCTCTCCAGGAGAGGTGCTACCCTATTCGAGGTCCTCTTTCGACCTGCTTATCCACACCACCAGCCAACGGGTATAACTTTGAGATTAAGCCCCAGTATATCAATCTTTTACCCAAATTCCACGGAATCGAGACTGAGGACGCTTACGTTTTCATTACCAAATTTGAAAACGTATACGCAATGATGGGTACGTCACAACTTTCAGTGGATGCTATGCGTCTACGACTTCTTCCATTTACTTTGTGCGATATAGCCGAGAAGTGGCTATATAACACTACCGCATACTCTATCACGAATTGGGAAGAATTCGTCGCTGCATTCCTTAAGAAATTTTACCCAATACAAAAGACAGCTCGAATCCGTAGCGAACTGAATCAATTTGCCCAGCTCCCTATTGAACCATTCTCTAAATGCTTTGAACGTTTCAAGGATCTTTTGGTTCAGTGTCCTCATCACAGCATCCCGAGATGGGAATTGTGCCGAATCATTTATGAGGGCATTAACCCAAACACTAAACAGAGCCTTGAAAACATGTGTCAAGGTACTTTTATGACCAAAGATGATGGGGAAGCTTGGAAGTATTTAGAAGAGTTCGCCGAAAAATCACTACAGTGGGAGAGTGGAACCCAACCATTGAATAGGGCTGGCGTACACCAAATAGATGTGTCCATAGGTGTTCGAGCTGAGATGGCAGCAATGCAAAAGAAGCTCGACGCTATGGAACACAAATTTGCAGCAGCCTCCCTAAACCCAATGTCGCTCCCCAAAACTGTTTGTGGGTGCTGTTCTGATCCGTCTCATTTTACGGTAGAATGTCCATTAAACTCTGCGTTTCAAGGTCACGAGCATTCTAATGCTGCATTCCAACGACCTAGAAACGATCCATATTCTTCCACGTACAATCAGGGTTGGAGGAATCACCCGAATTTTGCTTGGAACCAACAACAATCTCAAAACACGGTTCCAAACACGAATCAATTTCAAAGGGCTCTTCCTCCACCACCACAGCAACCCCTTCAACTCACTCAGCACCCCTACCAGTCACAAAACTTCCAAAATCAGGTCAACACTCCTGCACAGTCTAATCCTATGACCTGTTCTGACGAGTTCTCTCAATTCACTCAAACCATGAAATCACTTTTGTCAAATTTCATAGAGGTTTCGGCTGAGGTTAGATCTTCCGTCGGTGAGATAAAGAAAAACTCAGCGTCCCAAGCTGAGAGTATCAGAATGATGGAAGTTGAAATCGCACGACTTAAAGCCGAAATGAGTGCGAGAGAAAAAGGGAAACTTCCCTCTCAACCCCTACAGAATCCTGGGCATTACAATATAAATGCCGTCACAACGTTGAGATCGGGAAGAGTGCTGAACAACCATGTTGGGGAAGAAGTTGATGATACTGAAAATCAAATCAACACCCCGGCTGAGACCTTTCCACATACACACACTTCTCCTTCTGATCCTTCTTCTTCTACCCCACCGCCTTCTCGCGAGCCTATTCTCCATTTCCCACTAGGCTCGACACCTCAGTATAGCCCTTCTAGTTCTCCACAGACGGTCCCCACACCTCTTTTGGGATCTCGTCTACCCCCTCTTCCTTCTCCTATGATGGACCCGACGCTCATTGCGAAAGAACCTTACCCGAATCGGTTAAGGGGTAATAGAACGAGTCCACATATGGAGAAAATAATAGAAATGTTCAAACAGGTTAACATCAATATCCCTCTTCTAGATGCGATTCAGCAAGTCCCCGCTTATGCGAAAATTCTTAAGGACTTGTGCACTAGGAAGAGGAAGACTCAAGTGCCGAAGAAGGTCTTCATGTCTAATAATATCAGCACTGCTTTTATACCCCAGCTACCAAAGAAACGTAAGGACCCAGGATGTCCTACGATATCGATTTCTATTGGGGGTAAAAACATAAATCGTGCTCTTTTAGACCTTGGCGCAAGTGTTAACCTACTTCCATATTCTGTATATGAGCAATTAGGGATTGGAGAGTTGAAACCTGCTCACTGCACTCTCCAAATGGCAGACCGTTCAATCACCAAACCAAGGGGTGAACTAGAGGATGTGTTGATAAAGGTCGGGGAATTTGTTTTCCCTGTAGACTTCATTGTGCTCGATACACAGTCTGTAGCAAACCCCCGAGGCCAAATTCCGGTGATTCTGGGTCGTCCTTTCCTTGCCACTTCCAATGCTGTTATAAATTGTAGAAATGGTTCAATGAACTTATCATTTGGAAATATGACCATTGAACTAAATATCTACAAAGTTGGAAGTCAGCCATCAGAACCCTCTGCTCATATTCTAGATGTGTGCTCTGTCCACGAGATCGCTCCCGATAGTTGTGGAGCTGAGGATCTTTGCTTTCTAGATCTCGACGACATTACCATATCTCTGCTTGATCTTACACATGATCTTAGTGAGGACACTTTTCCTACACTTGAGTCATGCACTCCTGACTTTTCTCCACCCGAGTCTGTATCTTTCACAGGCTCTGAGCTTCTTTGTAACTCCAAAAATCACTCGATGATCCCTCCTTCTATCATTTCTCCGCCTGAATTAGATCTCAAAATTTTACCTTCTCATCTTAAATATGCTTATTTAGGTGAGAATGAGTCTTTACCGGTTATCATATCCGCTTCTCTAGCATCAGAGCAAGAGAATGCACTTTTATCGGTATTGAGATCTAATAAAGAGGCGTTTGGTTGGAGTATGGCGGACATCAAAGGGATTAGTCCCTTGATTGTTGAACATCATATACATGTGATGGATGATGCCAGACCAACCCGAGAACCACAGAGACGGTTAAATCCCGTCATGAAGGAAGCGGTGATGAAAGAGATCGTCAAATGCCTAGATAATGGTATTATATACCCCATCTCCGATAGCCAATGGGTGAGTCCTATACATGTCGTCCCTAAGAAATCCGGCATCACTGTTATAACCAATGAGGCAAATGAGTTGATTCAGACACGCACCCAAACTGGGTGGCGTGTATGTATTGATTATAGAAAACTCAATGCTGCCACGAGGAAAGACCACTTTCCTCTACCATTCATTGATCAAATGCTGGAACGCTTAGCGGGACGAGAGTATTATTGCTTTATGGACGGATACTCAGGCTATAATCAGGTCCCCATCGCCAAAAAGGATCAAGATAAAACCACTTTTACTTGTCCTTTTGGTACCTTTGCTTACAGTCGCATGCCCTTTGGGTTATGCAATGCTCCCGCTACCTTTCAGCGGTGTATGATGGGGATATTCTCTGATATGGTGGATAATTTTCTGGAGATCTTTATGGACGATTTCTCGATTTTTGGAGACTCTTTTTCGGATTGCCTATCGAATCTTGACACAGTTCTTACTCGTTGCAAAGAGAAGAACTTAACTTTGAACTGGGAAAAATGCCATTTCATGGTCCAAGAAGGAATTGTACTTGGACATGTTATTTCACAGAAAGGCATTGAGGTTGACAGAGCTCAGATAGATGTCATTCAAAACCTCCCTCATCCCAAAAGCGTCAAAGATATTCGATCTTTCCTTGGCCATGCGGGCTTTTATAGGAGATTCATTAAGGACTTTAGCAAAATTGCTAGACCTTTAACTCTTCTCCTGGCCAAGGATACAACCTTCCACTTTGACTCGGACTGTGAGACAGCTTTCGACTCACTTAAACACTCACTCACTTCAGCCCCCGTTCTATCGTCTCCAAATTGGGACTACCCTTTTGAGCTGATGTGTGACGCATCCGACTTTGCAGTAGGTGCAGTCTTAGGACAGCTTGAAAAGATGCCACACGTGATCTATTATGCAAGTAAGACCCTGAACGATGCACAAATCAACTATACAACCACCGAGAAAGAACTTTTAGCGGTTGTATTTGCATTAGAAAAATTCAGGCCTTACTTAATTGGCTCTCCTATAGTTGTGTACACTGACCATTCCGCTTTAAAAAATCTTCTGGCAAAGAAAGATGCAAAAGGTCGACTAATACGTTGGATCCTTCTGTTACAAGACTTTGATCTTGTTATCAAAGATAAGAAAGGATGTGAAAACATTGTAGCCGACCATCTTTCATGCATCTCTTCTTCCCTTGTGACCCTGCCAATCAATGATCCGTTTCCTGATGAACAACTCTTGAACGTATCCGCTGAACCATGGTTCAGGGATATTGTGAACTATCTTGTCACGGGACTTATACCCAGCGATTGGTCAAAACAGGACAAATACCGCTTTCTATCCCAAGTAAAACACTTTTACTGGGATGATCCATATTTGTTTAAATATTGTCCTGATCAGATCATTCGCCGGTGTGTCCCGAAAGAAGAGTTCAAGAGTGTTCTTTCTTTTTGTCATGATCAGGCCTGTGGGGGTCACTTCGGTCCTAAAAAGACGGCGGAAAAGGTTTTGCAATGTGGATTTTATTGGCCGACCTTATTCAAGGACGCATTTGAGCATTGCAAAACCTGTACACAGTGTCAGTACACGGGTAGAATATCCCGGAGAAATGAAATGCCTCAGCAACCCATTCTGGTTGTTGAAATATTCGATATTTGGGGCATTGATTTTATGGGTCCCTTTCCCAACTCCTTTGGGAATTTGTACATACTGCTGGCGGTTGATTATGTCTCAAAGTGGGTTGAAGCCATTCCATGTCGCACTAATGACAGGAAAGTTGTCATTAAGTTCTTGAAAGAGAATATCTTTTCGCGATTTGGACACCCACGCGCTATTATTAGCGATAATGGGACACATTTCTACAACAGATCTTTCGAGACTCTGATGCGAAAATACGCAATCAACCACCGACTTTCTACACCCTATCATCCCCAAACGAGCGGGCAGGCTGAGATCTCAAACAGACAAATCAAACTTATCCTGGAGAAGACTGTTGCTAAGAATAGAAAAGACTAGTCGACCAAACTGACGGATGCACTTTGGGCATTCAGAACTGCATATAAAACCGACCTAGGGATGTCTCCATATAGGATAGTGTTTGGGAAGGCATGTCACTTACCCGCCGAGATAGAGCATAAAGCATTGTGGGCTATAAAGGAAATAAATTTTGATCTAAAAGAAGCCTGCAACTTTTGGAAGCTGCAACTAAATGAGCTAAGCGAACTCCGCGATGAAGCTTATGATAACGCTGTGATCATAAAGAATAGGACTAATGTTTTTCATGATAAAACCATTTTGAGGAAAACATTTTCACCTTGTCAACAAGTCCTTCTTTACGATTCACGATTACACCTTCACGCGGGTAAGCTTCGATCTCGGTGGAAGGGACCTTTTATTGTGCGGGCTGTATACCCGCACGGGGCAGTAGAAGTAGAAAATGTTAAAAACGGTACCTTTTTCAAAGTGAATGGACATAGACTAAAGCCGTATTTTTCCACTGACCCCACGGAGGAGCTCTTGTTCTTACAAGAGCCATTTTATTTGGATTAAAATTCCTCCGTCTCACCTTCATATCCTGTATATCACTGCATCATGTTTTGAATGAAGGTGAGTGAAAAGAATAAGTTTGGGGGAAGTTCTTCGCTTATATATTTTGTCCCCACTAATAATTCCCCCCAGGCTTACAGTTTTTGTAGGTATAGCGGTTGGCAACAGTGAGGACACTATTGAAATCAAGTTTGGAGGAGGTTTGTGCTTATTTTTGCATCATTTGCATATCATCTGCATAAGCACAAAACATTTCTTTTAAAAAATCTATAAAAATTTAAAAAAAAAATTCAAAACCCACAAAAATTTAAAAAAAATTCAAATATAAAAATATTTTAATATTTAAACTTTTTGTACATAAATAAGATAATAAAAGTTTAGATAATTAACAATTACATCCATGAGATTAGAAAAATTTAAGAAAACTAAGAAAATTAGAAGTTTTCTTATACGAACTAGTAATAAGTAGTTATGAGCCGTTGTCCCAAGGGTTAGTAAGATGAAAGACGTCACTAATCTGAGGATAAAAATAAGTCTGAAAAATAGTTTCTATTCTGGAAGCCAAACATTTTGAACGTTGATACCCTGCTATTCGCACTTACACACGTCTTGAAGCCTGGGATAGTAGATGATACATTGAAATGCTCTTGTCTTAAAGCCGATGTATGAAGGAAATAAAAAGAAAAAAATGAATAAAAAAATATAAAGTGGTGAGAAAAATGGACACTGGTTTTGTTATCACCGAGGGCAATAAAAAATATATTGCGAGGGTGCCTCTTCACCTAGTGCCCTAAGGCCAACTGGTCTGGGAGTCACTGCTATGCCTGAGGTGGTGCAAGACGAGGAAAATACACCAAATAAGCAAGCACATGAGTAATCGGTCGGTTAGTACCTCAAGAAGTATTAACGGTCACATGAAAGTGTATGAGCAATCTCATCTAAATATTCATTAATTAAAAAGTACTGAGGCTGATGGGCAAGAGTATGATAGCTTGAATTGAATTCTCCGGGTGTAGGGATGTCCTTTACACACACGCAGGGTGATATGATCGATGTTTTGGAAGAAAGATAGGAATGAAAAATAAGACGATGTTTTATTGAGTGAGGACGTGATTTCTGACATCTTTTCATGACCATTAAGATAGGGCTCATGACAACCGAAAAGCTAGCTTAGTTGGAAACCCTAATTTTCAAGGCTTTTCTTTTACAATTCTTGCCTTTAAATGTAATATTCATGATCTTCATTTTATTATTGGATTTTGTGGGTGCAATCCGCTGAAAACCTTCAGGAGACAACACTCCTCCTACTAGGGACACCTAGAGGTTTAAAGGCTTGTTGCACGTGCTCAGTGCAATCGTGTTGCCAACGAAAGTGTGCTAGTTAGTTTTTCTCTTTCTTTATTTTCTCCTTCTCTTTTTAATAAAAAAGTTCGCTCGAGACGATCGAAATTAAGTTTAGGGGAATTTGATTAGTCGAAAATATTGCATCTTTTAACCGGCAATTTCCCCATCATTTGCATTCATATAGAAGTGTTCGGCATTCATACAGCACATATTAGCAAAACTGTCGCAAAATATCAGATTACATGTGTTAGACCTTAAAACCGGCATTTCTAGGGAAATTGACTGCATTTCATAGCATGGCATCATTTCTATATATCGTAACCCGTGTTTCGAAGTCTGTGCAGGAAAATCAGAAGCTTGCTCAAATCGACACTGCTAAAAGAATACGCCAACTCAAGGAATTGGAATCTGGTAATGATCAAAAGGGTATTATGAGATTCATCATATCAGAGAATGTACTTGAGGACATCATAAGTCAACACAGGAAATATGCAGCCCCAAGGAGCCCAAATGGCCGCGGAACCGCGGCCTAAGCCGCCTATTGACGCGGTTCCGCGGCGGTCTTGCCTCTTCATCACCCAAATTTTGCACCATAACTCCTCCCTCAGTGTGTACAACTCAGAATGACACATCAATTTCCAGAAAGCCCCAGAAGTTTCTGCCAGATCAGCAAACCCTTGGAGCCACACTAAACTAGCCTTGTATTCTAGAAACTTCTCCCTAAACCCTAGCTTAAACCCTAAGCTAAGCCTAACTAACTACTTCTAGAAGTCTTTCAACAAACTTTTGGAAGGAACTTCTATTTCAAACTCAAGGCTTAGGATTTGGGAAATCTATAAATAGGACCCTAGGCTCACTTGTAAAAAATTTATTCATTCAATTCAATTCATTGATTCATTGTGAGAAAATTCATTGTTGTTGAGTAGAAACCGTAGTTCTTCTTCTACCCAACAACAACCACCTCCAAACCCTAACCCTAATCCAATCCACAAATACCCACTTCAAGATTCATGGAGTTCAAGCCAAGCAAGTCTTCTACAACCCTTTAGAAGCAAAGCCGGACTTCATCGGAGCAAGAGGTCGAAGCGATCCAAGACTCAAGAAGCAGAGCGATGCAAGATTCGACGAGCAAAGTTCCTTCCTCTTGTAATTCTTGAGAGTTGTAATTTCTTGTTGATATAATAAAGGTGAAGATTCTTTAAACTTGTGTACATTTTAATTCTTGCATCATGATTTCATTTCAATTCTTGAATCCATTCTTTGTGATGATGTGTGAATAAACTCCGCTCGTGGAGGAGTCGAGATGATCGTAGAATGATGATGTTGATAAATCTTTAAACGTTTTCTTAAGTCCTATAGCAATTGTAAATTCTTGAAAATTGAATGATCGATGATCTAGATCGATGTGAAATGGGTTCTTGATTCTTTCGCACGATCTAGAGAATCAACGATCGATCATTGGATTTTCAAGAAGCTATCTAGTGAATGTGATTCATCGAAAGGACAAAGGATAGGACGAAGAACCCTAATTCTTCGCAAGATCCTTAACCCTCGATCAATCGACATCGTGTTAGCATCAATTCGCTAATGGATAAGAAACGTTGATTTCTAATCTTCATCACATCTACAATCTAATCGATTCCTACGAGCTTTATTACAAATCTTGAAACCCTAAGTGATTGGAATTCTATCGAAACTCGATTCTTGATGTTTATCATTTTCTTGATTCTTGATTAGAATAGTGACACTTGAAACATTTGATAAAATCTTGAATCATGTTTTCTTTTCTTTTCGATTAACTTTTCAATTCAAACAAATCTAACATAGAAACGAATCGCACAATCCCTGTGGACGATCCGCACTCGCTTACGATCTACAACTGACACCGTAATTGATTGCGGTCAAATATAATTCTTTGATTGTGAATTTTATTCAATTTTCTAAATACCGACACAAAGAAACTTATTCGTTTTATTCGATTTACACAGTCTTGAATTTTATAACCAATCAGTTAGCCACGTACTATGCGTCTGTGGACTGCCGCGAGAAGACAGTTAGGTTTTGTTTTCCCGGCGAGTCGGCTTTTGTTGTGCAGGGGGACCGTGGTACCGTCCCTCACAGCTTGATTTCTTCTTTTCGCGCTGGACAGCTTTTGAGGAAGGGATGTCAGGGGTTTCTCGCTTATGTTTGCGATACCAGATATACAGAGGTCCCGTTAGACATGGTTCCGATTGTTAGTGAGTTTCCTGATGTGTTCCCTGATGAGCTTCCTGGGCTACCGCCTGAGCGCGATATTGTTTTCTGCATTGACTTGATTCCCGACACGGGGCCTATTTCCATACCGCCTTATCGGATGGCCCCGGCGGAGTTTAGAGAGTTGAAAGGTTAGTTGCAAGATTTGCTGGATAAAGGACTTATTCGACCCAGTGTGTCTCCTTAGGGTGCTCTGGTCCTGTTTGTCAAGAAGAAGGACGGCAGTTTGCGTTGTGTATCGACTACCGCCAGCTGAACAGGGTTACTGTGCGGAACAGATATCCTTTACCACGCATCGACGACTTGTTCGACCAGCTTCAGGGTGCAGGATACTTTTCGAGGATCGACTTGCGATCAGGCTACCATCAGTTGGGGGTTCGACAGGAGGATATTCTGAGGACGGCTTTCCGCACGCGTTACGGCCACTATGAGTTTTTGGTTATGCCGTTCGGACTCACCAATGCCCCAGCAGCATTTATGGACTTGATGAACCGTATTTTCTGGTCATATCTTGAATTTTTCATCATCGTATTCATTGACGATATTTTGGTGTATTCCCGGAGCCGAGAGGAGCACGAGCAGCACCTGCGGATCACATTGCAGACCTTGAGGGAGCACTAGTTGTTCGCAAAATTCTCCAAGTGCGCATTCTGGCTTGACAGCGTAGACTTCTTGGGTCACGTGATTACACGAGATAGTATATGTGTGGACCCAAAGAAGATCGAGGCCGTTCAGCGTTGGCCCAGACCCGCACCAGTTACAGAGATCCGCAGCTTTCTAGGACTGGCCGGCTACTATAGACGATTTGTACAGGACTTCTCCCGTATTGCTGCGCCGTTGACCGGGTTGACCCGGAAGGGAGTTCCTTTTGATTGGACGGAGGAGTACGAGCATAGCTTTCAGCAGTTGCGGACTAGTTTGACTACAGTGCCGGTGTTATCATTGCCTTCAGGATCGGGAAGATTTGTGGTCTATTATGACGCTTCTCGAGTGGGGTTAGGGTGCGTATTGATGCAGCACGACAGGGTGATCGCGTATGCTTCTCGGCAGCTGAAGAAACATGAACAGAACTACCCCACTCACGATTTAGAGATGGCTGTGGTGGTCTTTGTACTCAAGATCTGGCGACATTACCTATACGGCGAGTTGTGCCAGATATTCACTGATCACAAGAGCTTAAAGTATATATTTCAGCAGCGAGACCTGAATCTTAGACAGCGCTGTTGGATGGAGTTAGTGAAGGACTACGATTGTGAGATCCTGTATCACCCGGGCAAGGCAAATGTAGTGGAGGATGCTTTGAGTAGGAGGCCCGGGGGTAGTCTATCTTGTTTGAGCGCAGTGCAGAGGCAGTCATTGGCAGATTGGCAGATTTTATCCGACAGCCGAGTGCAGTTCGAGTTCACTCCGATCGGGGGACAGCTTGCGCATGTTCGTGCACGCCCACAGCTGCTTGACCGTATACATGAGGCACAGTATAGTGATGACCGTTGTTCAGAGATCATGGCACAAATTGGACAGGGTAGATTTTCCGAGTTCGTGATTGATGATCAGGGGATACTACGATTTAGGACTAGACTGTGCGTACCAGATGCTGAGGGGCTGCAGCGTGAGATTCTTGAGGAGGCACATTGATCGGTGTACAGTGTTCATTCGGGTTCCACCAAGATGTACCATGATATGAGAGATGTTTACTGGTAGGACGGGATAAAGAGGGACGTCACAGAATTCGTGTCGAGATGCCTGACTTGTCAGCAAGTCAAGGCCGAGCACCAGAGGCCCGCGGGAGAGCTACAGTCGTTACCCATTCCGGAGTGGAAATGGGAGTAGATTTCTATGGACTTCATTGTGGGTCTACCCAGGACCAGTCGAGGGTATGACTCCATTTGGGTGATCGTGGATCAGTTGACGAAAACGGCTCACTTCCTGCCAGTGAAGACTACTTTCGGATTTGCTCAGTATGCCCAGATATACATCGATGAGATCGTACGACTGCATGGAGTCCCGACATGTATCGTGTCCGACCGAGGCACCCAGTTTACCAGCCGACTATGGCAGAGGCTTCAGGAGGCTTTGGGCACCCGCTTGAGTTTCAGCACAGCATTTCATCCACAGACCGACGGCCAGTCAGAGCGGACTATTCAGACTCTCGAGGACATGCTCCGAGCGTGCGTTTTAGACTTTGGTGGTAGCTGGGATCATCATTTACCCTTGGTGGAGTTCTCCTACAATAATAGTTTACAGGATACTATTCAGATGGCACCTTTCGAGGCCTTGTATGGGAAGAGATGTAGATCGCCCGTCTGTTAGACAGAGCTCAGTGAGAGCAGTATTTTGGGGCCGCAGATCGTACAGGAGACGACCGAGAAGATACAGTTGATTCGAGATAGGATGAGGACAGCTCAGAGCAGGAAGAAATCATATGCTGACAGGCGCCGCCGCAGATTAGAGTTTGCAGTTGGCGATCACGTTTTTCTGAGGGTCTCTCCGATGAAGGGAGTGATAAGGTTTGGACGGAAGGGGAAGCTTAGCCCCAGATTTATAGGTCCCTTCGAGATCCTCGAGCATGTGGGCGCAGTGGCATATCGTTTGCCTCTTCCACCCGACTTCCCAGATGTTCACCCCGTATTCCACGTGTCGATGCTTCGCAGATACCTGCATGACCCTTCTCACATGATTCAGCATCAGACCGTTCAGCTCGAGCGCGATCTTTCGTTCACCGAGCAGCCAGTCGTGATATTAGACCGGTAGGTGAAGAAACTTCGATCGAAGGTCTTGCCATATGTGAAGGTGCTTTGGCGCAGCCCAAATGGTGAAGAGATCACTTGGGAGGCCGAGGGCGAGATGCGGAAGAAATTCCCTCATCTCTTCGAAGGTACGCATAGCTATATATTTTTTAAATTCGGGGACGAATTTCTTTAAGGGGGGATGATTGTTACATCTTAGAATGTGAGTAGTGGCTAATTATATTTTAATATATGGTTTTTAGTAAAAATTTTACCAAAACAATTTTCAAATATTTTATCAAAATTAATGAATATTTTATTCGAATTTTATTAGGCTTGCACACACATGTGCATGTAAACTAGGGTTAAATTAGGTTAAAACATGTTTAACAACCATGGTGGACTAAACTATTGTTATTAAGCTAATTTGATTTTAATTAAGGGTATTTGTTGTTGTTTTTTGAAAATAGAATTAGTTTAGGTGTTGACTTGAGTAGGTGTGAGAGAGAGAGGGGGCATGATGGGCTTGCCCATGCTTGCATTAAATGAGGTGAGAGAGGGGGGGTTTGACTCTCTCATATCCCTCTCATTTCTTTTTTCTTTTGCTACACTCATTTCCTCACTTCTCTCTCTCACTCACACAAACACACACACACTTCAGCCACAGCAGCAGCAGAAGCCCCAACAACAGCAACAACACAAGCAGCAACAACAACACCAACAGCAGCAGCAATAGGCGGCAGCAGCACACAGCAGCAGCTGTAGCAAGCAGCAGCAGCAGCTCCTCCTCCTCTTCTTCTTCTCCTTCTTCCTGCATCCTAGGATCTAGTGGGGTATAATCTATTAAACTCAACTCCTTTTTGCTAAACTTATGTGTTATTTAGCTTCGGTTAGTGTTTATTATGAGTTTTAGTGCTTGAAATGGTGATTTGAGTGGATATTTGGCCAAGTAGTGATTTTTATGGTTAGTTTAGCTTAACTAAGTATTATAAGGCCCTTTAAACTGAGTTTTAAAACCAGATTTCAGTAAAATACCATTGGGTTTCATTTAGTGCAAAATTAATGATTTTAATGTCAATTTTAGCCTTTCTGTGATCTGCTGTTGACCCGGTTACTTCAGACAAAATCTGAGATTATTGGGGCATGAACACTAGACCTAGACCACACACATGAAGCATGAGCCCCTATTTTCTAACCTAGGCCGCAATTTTATTCGTTCTGGCCGCAAATTGCGGCCAGAAGGGGGAGTTAGGTGCTGAGGTTTGGTCTGGGGTAGTCTGCTGTATATTCTAGGGTTTTGGTATATGCAACTTTTTACCTTTTCACCCGAGTCAAAATCTGGAGCAAAATACCGTTTTTCTAATACATTTAGCTTGCGCGACATGTGTGATACGTGGGTGGGTTTAGTGTTCCTGCGTGTCGCGAAGTGTCGGGGTGGTTTGAGACGCGTATACACACGTTTCAGCGTATCGGATACACACGCGTTTAGTTCGCGACGCGAGTTTCTCGTTTGGTTTCGATATCGCGTTTTTGTAGGATTTTTGCTTATGTGTACTCTTTGTGTAAATTCTAGGTTTGCAGGTGGGTACGTCGGACGCCGCAAAGAAGGGGAAACAAGTGGTCGGCTACACTTAGCACGAGACCAGGTGAGTAGATTTAACATCTACGGGGAAATCGCTCGTATAGCGTTAAGCGTCAGGGCGTGATAGGATATTGTAGTCGCATATATATATTTATTTGTGTATTGCTCGTGCATATGTACTATTGTAGCATACCCACTTTTTGTAGCATATAGAAATGGTAGTTATATAACACCGCACTGTCACTAACGGTTCAAGCCGCACGAGCACTATTTGTATGTTACACTCACACCGTTAGATGCCATGACACTCGCACTATACGATTGCTATGAATCATACATCATTTTGATTACCGCATCATTGATGATTAGACATGTTTCTGCCACATATTGCGCACATACACATTGTATATCCATATTGGTGCACACATACCTTGATATATCTATACTAGTGCATATACACATTGTATATCCATATTGGTGCACGCATACCTTGATATATCTATACTTGTGCACATACACATTGTATATCCATATTGGTGCACGCATGCCTTGATATATCTATACTTGTGCACATACACATTGTATATCCATATTGGTGTACGCATACCTTGATATATCTATACTTGTGCACATACATATTGTATATCCATATTGGTGTACACATACCTTGACATATCCATACTTGCGCACATATACACTGTGTATCCATATTAGTGCACATATACATTGCTACACTCATATTTGCGTATATATCTACTTGCATATCCATACCTATATACATACATTTGTTACATACATGGATGATATTGGCTTTGATTTCTAGAAATAGGGACCGCATGAGATATTTTCAAAACTGGATCCATTTAAAAGAGCGGTTTTCTCTTTTTACTCTTAGTGTCATAGGACACATTGCATGGATTTATGCATTGTGTTTTGGATTCATGTGATTTCTGGATTTAAGAACCGTGGTATTATTTTAAGAAAATATGCACTGTTTTAAAAACCTGGTTTCTCTTGATATGATATTTCAGTACATCCACCATGCGAATTTCTCGGTTCTGAGACGTGTGGCATGTGAACCCGAATCGATGAGCTGGATGAGGCCGATTGCGGGTACATGGTGGACCCGGTATGGTGCCCTGGGACGAGAACGGATCGCTGTGCAGTAGACGGTGAGCCTGGCAGAGGGACTACTACCTACCAGTGATTGGTTGGACCTGGTGGTTATCCGGAGGATACTGACCAGAGTCGAGAGATGGATGCGGGATGACCCGTACTGCCAGGGCCGAGAGCCGATTCCGCAGACGGAGCCCGTGTGCCGATCCGGACTGACGGAGCCCGATACTTGAGGATTTACATGTCGATACTGGACACGATGATTTCATGATATTTTCAAGTGCCGATGTTGGGCACTCACGATCCTATGAGATTTACAGGATTTGAGGGCCGATTAGAGTGACGGCGCCTGAGTTTTTACTAGGATTTGGGTGTATTTGATGGACACCGGTTATTTTTCCATATTGATATTCCGTGTAGATGATTTTCTATCACATACTCAGCATTCATTGTTATGCATCTCATTCTGTAATTGTAGTACCTGATAGAGTAC
Source organism: Agapanthus africanus (assembly GCA_030015575.1). NCBI lineage: Eukaryota > Viridiplantae > Streptophyta > Magnoliopsida > Asparagales > Amaryllidaceae > Agapanthus > Agapanthus africanus. The sequence continues at coordinate 620,676,245 of CM057342.1, forward strand.
TTTAGCATGATTATTGCATACCATGATCATCATATATAGATGTTATTAGATTGCACTTATTATGCATAATTATTGTGTGTCCAGCTCATCATATAGATGTTATCTGTTGGCATATGTTAGAATATTGCAGTACGTGCATACTCGCGATTACCTTTATATGTTATCTATTATTCACGAGTTGGCAACTCACCCCCGTTGTGCCACAGTGTTTGCAGGTTGCCCCTAAGAGTTGCTGCGGCAGGGCTACTTTCTTGTATCTTTTGCTACGGATACCACTGCAGTTGGGGCGTGAGCCCTTTTCCTGATAGCTGGATTTTTGCGGTATCCGTTTATTTTCCAGTTGTACACACTATTGTATCTAGTACTCTCCATCTACTATTCATGTATTGACTTAGAGACCAGTTGTGAGGACGATATATATTATTTTGTATTCTTGCATCGAGCTCGTTGTGAGCCGACTTTATTTATGCAGTTTTATTTTTCATGCTGTCTTCACTTATTTTGCTCATTCTTCGCTACGGCGTCGTATATTATTATTGTGGTGGTTGTTTCCACCGTTGGGCATGATTGCTCCCGTTTGGGGATACTTTATTCTTCTTGTATGTCATTTTTACTTATATCTTGTCTTGTACTCGATTTCGGGGCTAGTTTTTACAAAGGAGATGCTGCCGAAATTTTTAAAAAAACAACTTAAACTTTAAAGAATTTTACTGAATTGCTCAAGGTTTTCTAAATGTTTTAAACTAATGTTTTTTTCACTCACTTTTTCAATGGTTTTGATTTCTGGGATTCAGCTTACTTAGTCGCGTTACGCCTGTAGACGTTACGTGGTTAAGTGTAGGTCACGGGCCGAACTTTGGGTCGTGACAACCGTATCGCGTATTGCATCCATGTTTCGCCTGGCTTTACTCTGGCGTTAATTAATGCGGTGATTGGGGTGCGTTCGCTAGCGCTTGCGAAACGCTGGGTGAACAGCAATTCCATCTCTGTAAAAGTTTTAACGGAGTCGTTGGGCAGCTCTGAGTACCATTCGAACGCCGTTTCTGCCAAGCTGCCGACGAATTGGCGAAGCAATAGCTTATCATCCCCTCCAGTGTTGCCGCAGAGAGCCCAGAACTGAGCGACATGTTGATGGGGATTGCCTGTCCCCTTATACACATGGAATTTAAGAATTGTGTATCCTTGCGGGTACTTTATTTGATCGTACCAACCCGGATAGGGCCGTCAAGTTCTAACGACTTGGCCAGCTGCTTCATTCTCTTGATGAGCTCGTATTTGTTGAGCTATATAATCATCGAGCGTGGTTTTGGAGATGGTCTTCTCCTTGGCTGCTGACAGAGCCGGCAGAGGATTTGATGTTTCTCCTCTATCATCTTCAATAATTACTGGAGGATCTTCGGCTGGAGGGTCCGGCTGGATCATCAGGCCCACCATATCTTGGAATAAAAGAGCCATTTGTTTTATGTTGGTCGTTTGTTCCGCAGCCTCTTTGTCCTTCTTCTTAAGCATTCTCTGAAGGAATTCGGCATCCGTTTCCTACTCACGACGCTGCTCCGAGGATGTCTCCGGGCCTGCTTTTGGTCTAGTGAGTGCAGCCATGGCTGTCAGCATTTCTTAGAGCTTTTGTTGTTGTTGCTCCTGAGCCTTAGTCACAGACCGCGTAAGCGGTTAATGACCTGTGGAGATGCGGCTATCCTCTTTTCCGGATGCCATATAGACGGATGCACCACCATGCCCCCAGACTTAAGGCGTTTAGGCTCAGTGCCCTTGACATTTGTCACAGACACGGGAATCTTCTCCGTCCTCCTATTTTTGTGGGCGATCGAAGTTGAGGGGGCCATTGCAGCGGGCACCCAGGTAGACAACACTTTCTGTGGTATGAAAGAATGGTCCTTCTCTTGCCGAACCTTCAACTTTTTCTATCGGTGGGATTAATCTTGATCAATCACCGAGTCTTGGACTTGATGCCAGACCTTGTAAATTTTAGAGGACAGCCGCTGAGGGGGCTGTTCGAGCTTCGCCTTTGTGGCATTCTCCACAGGCGGAGGAGACCTTTTCAGCACAGCAGTCGGAGAGTTCTTGCGGACCCTCCTGAGTGGTTCAAAGCTGTTCCCAGTTAGAAAAGCAATATCGACTTCCACCGTTGGAGCTGGCGGTGTCAGTCCAGAAGGGGAACTGCCCCCAGCCTTCCTCACTCGGCGCCATTGGCGATGTTGAGCATGTCGTGCGGCCGGGATCACCTCTGCTGCTGGATGAACTTCCTCATGCCCCCTGCTTTGAGGAGAGGCTGTTATTGGCGCTAGCCTGTTGAAGACTGACGTCCGTTGAGAGGGGATAGTCAGTCTTGCGAAGGTCGACTTTCGAACAGAGGAAACAGCCTTCATGACTTCACGTGGAGAAGGAGCTGAAACGGCCAGTCTTGTGAAGACCGGCCCTTTAGCAGGAGAAGCCTCCTTGGTGACTTCAGGAGTAGGAATGGCTATCCGCTTTGGGATAACCTCTTCAAGAATTGTGGGCTTCTTCATGGGCCCATCTGAGCTTCGGCCCAGTCTGTTGAAAATTGAGGCAGTGGACTTGGGCGACCCGTTGAGAGGGGCCGCAGTAGTTGCAAGCCGATCAAAGACCGACTTCTTCGGAGCTTCTTGCGATGGCATCTGAACGTTGAATCTCGTTGGTGGGATCATGGTCCCGAAGAATAGCCCAGTGGTGGCTTAGATCACTTGTTCTACCAGCATTGTGAAAAGGGAGGCCGCTTGGGGCCCGTAGGTTACTCCTCCAGATGAGGCGGAACGGGAGTTGCAGCTGGAGCAGTTAGAGGCCATTGATGTTCTTTTTTCTGCACGGGAGAAAAATCAAATCTTAGTACCTCGAACCCGAGGGAAACCATATTAGACCGCGATTAGTTCACGAACACGGCACACGAAGTGTGGAGTGGAATGAGGAAAAGGTCCCACCGAGCGTGCCAGAATCTGTTCACCGCCGAAAGCCGGGAAGACAGACGTCTTGCCTGAATTTGGGGGCAGCTGCTATTTGGTTTTATCCGTCCACCTCTCCGAAGATGCCAAGTTGATTTATGGAACCGTATATCGGAAGTTTAGACAAATGCGGCCGTTGTAGCAGACTTCGTCAAATTCTCCCTTATTTGAGGGGTTTTTGATTGTGGGGACGCTCTTCCCTGCAGGCGCAGGCGCAAGCCCCTGCAGTTAATTACGCTACCGCATCGCGGTAACCACTTTCTTCTTCTCCAGATGGTCACCTCGTGTCGCGTGTGTTTGTTTTATTTTTAGTTGCCCGTGGATTGTATACGGAGACTAATTTGTGTTGTCACCCGTAGGGCGTGGATTAGTCCAAATCCGTATTTTCTTAGATTTGGGTTTGGGTTGGGTTTAAGGATCGTTAATCTCATTTAGGACTAAGATCAACTTAAACATTTGTTAAGGATACGTTAGTCTAATTTTAGACTAAGATCAACTTAACTGGATCATATAGATCCAACAAAAGAGCATTTGGGCTCTATTGTTTAGTTTAGGGACATTGCGGTCCATAAGTTTAAAGACATCATAGTCCATGGAGTTTAAGGACATCATAGTGTATAGTTTAAAGATGTCATAGTCTGTAAAGTTTAAGGACATCATAGTCCATGGGTTTAAGGACCCCACAGTCAGAGGTTAAGGACATTATAGTCCATGGGTTTAAGGACCCCACAGTCCGAGGTTAAGGACATCATAGTCCATGGGTTTAAGCACCCCACAGTCTATGGGATGTCTAGTTTTCGGGACCCGTCACCTCTCTGAAGACGTTGAAGGATTACAACGACAAATATCAGAGGAGTGAAGAGATGTACCCTTGAACTAATGTTGATTGGAAGATCTGTAATTGGATTGATTTAAGGATCGTTAATCTCGTTTGAGATTAAGATCAACTTGAATGTTTGTTAAGGATACGTTAGTCTAATTTCAGACTAAGATCTACTTAACAGGATCATTTAGATCCAACAAAAGAGCATTGGACTCTATTGTTTAGTTTAGGGACATTGCGGTCCATGTTCAAATGCAAACATGGGTTTAGAAATGCACCAGATAGTTACTGGCCATTGGGACCCACCACCTCTCTGAAGATGTTGAAGAATTACAACGAAATGTATCAGAGGTATAAAGAGATGTACCCTTGAACCAAAGTTGATTGAAAGGGCTTTGGGAATTATTTTGAATGTCAAGAGTATGGAAGGAGTTCAGTTTCAGGAGGTCTTGCCTCTGAAAAACTTAGCTAGTTTAGGCTAAGATTGGCTTGGATATAGTGTTAAACACTAGAGTACACACGTCTATCACGTGCTCTCACGTGATGCGCTTAAAATAGTGTTAAACACTAAGGATGAAGCGTACAAAACAGTGTTAAACACTAAAAATGAAGCGCTCACGTGGGGTCACGTGAGACGCTTGAGTGTCGGGTCCAAACTTCCTTTATTTTATTCTCAGAATATGCAAGTAAGTGTTAAACACTTAATCTTCATGGCTATCACGTGTGGGCACGTGATGGGTACCTATGCACTAGATATTAAAAGGATTTGCTATGGGTCACGTGAGGGCGCCCATGCGTTGGATATTAATCCTTCAGCCTTTTCCATCTTCTCTTTTTTAAAGAGGTGTTTGTCAGAGGTCACGTGGGGACATGTGAGGCACCCAAAAATCGGTTCTGCCCTTTTTATTTTGAGAAGTCTATTCAAGGGTCACGTAGGAGCACGTGACCTAATCTTATTCGTTCTCTTTTGGTCATTGAGGGGGAGAGTCACGTGTTGCCACGTGATCATACTGGGTACTTGATCCTTTTACGTGCATGGAGAGATAAATTCCTTATTCAAGAATTAAATTCTTCTTATAGGGTTAAACCCTAATTTTATTTAGAGGAATTAAATTCCTATGTGTTCGAAAGAATTAAATTCTTTAAACTCAATTCTCGCTCTAAATTTTGGATCTGCATGGCAGAATCTCCCCGATGAGAATTAAATTCTCAACTTATGGGGAGATCTGCTTCTGCAGATCTATTACCCTGAAGAAGAACTAAGTTCTTATATTAGGGGTTAAACCCTATCTTTGTTGGAGGAATTAAATTCCTATGTGCTTTGTGGGAGAATAAAATTCTCTGAACTTAGGTCCTCCCTTAGGCTTTAGATCTGCATGGCAATCCCCCCGATGAGAATTAAATTCTCAACTTATGGGAAGATCTGCTTCTGCAGATTTTCAACCAAAGGAAGAACTAAGTTCTCATTCGGAAAAATTAAACTCTTAGTTTGAGAATTAAATTCTCTTTTTGTTTTGTGGGGGCTTATAGAATGATCTCTTTCCCTCTCTTACCTAGGGTTTCTTTCTTTTCTGAAGAGATTTTCTTTTCTCTCTAGAGAATTAAATTCTCACTTTTTTTTTGTATTCTCTCTTTGTTGTTCTCCCTCTCTTCTTCTCTTCTTGGCTTCTATTTATAGGAGAGAAAAAAGAATCAATTTGTTTAGTCAATCTTTCATTAAAAGATTTTGATTGATTTTATAACCAACATGAGTTTTTAGATCACTCGGTGAATTTTATTCACCATTAGATTTTTAATCCCAAAAGATATTTTGTTTATTGTTCCTGACAAAATTTAGGAAAATATTTCCTTGTATAGAATCTTTCTATAAATTGGTGATTTTTAATCACCATTGGATTTTTAAAAAATCCAACGGTGCTCCACTTTACTAAGCGCAATCTTTTTGTTTGGAAAGATCTAGAGAAATATTTTTCCAATTAGAGTTTTTGATTCCCTCTTAATTAAAATTTAATTCTATTAGTTCAGATGGTTTAGGAGTTTATCACGTGTTGGCATGTGATCCCATTTGATAAAGCATTCAAATTAGAATTTAATTCTATTGTTTCAGAGGGTTTAAGAGCCTATCACGTGTTGGCACGTGACCCTACTGATTTTGCATTCAATTTAGAATTTAATTCAGTGTCTACAGGCTTTGCCTGTAAATGGTCACGTGTCTGCACGTGAGACCTGGTCACGTGTTGGCACGTGAGACCTGGTCACGTTTTGACACGTGACCCCACTGACACAGCATTTCCAATTTGTTTATTTTATTCAGTGTCTACAGGCTTTACTTGTAAATGGTCATGTGTCTACACGTGAGGCCTGGTCACGTGTGGGCACGTGATGCCCGGTCACGTGTAGACACGTGATGCCTCATTTGAGGTTTTCCTTGCTGCTTTATCTGTATTTTATTTAATTCCCATGAGTGAACACCTAAGATATTTATTAACCTAACCATTATCACTTAGCCATGGTTATATCTTTACATGAGTTAGTATATGATACAAACTCACCCATGGTTGCCATTAACTCTCTCATCTATTATTTCTTCATCTTCTTCAAGCTCAAAGAAAAAGCTCTCTAGGTTTTTGAGAGAAGAAGAAAAAGAGTGAGAAAATTAATTCTAAAGTGAGCAAAAATCCAACTTCATCATCCTTTACTAGATTGGCACTTTAGTATAGCGTGTTAGCTTCACTAATCTCACATTAGTGAAGAGGTAGCTTGGATTGGTGACTCCTCGACGTAGATCATCTTCGGCCTCGAAGACTTCGTGCAAGCTCGTTGATTTCTTCTTGTGGAGCCGTTCAAGAGTCTGGGAGTTCAATGATCGCAGCGAAGGGACAACTACAAGGAGCTATAGAAGTAAAGGACCGGACTATAAAGGTTGTAATCCATACTCACTTAGTTGTAAAGTAATTTACACATTGTATTGTCTAAATATTTAGTTAAGATTCTAGGGTTAGTATTGTTAAGCATGGCAATTTTTTTGAAAATGGCATGGACGATGCCTTCTGAAACCTTGCTGCCGTGCCGAACAATCCTACACCCTACAAGTATTCTTCTTATAAAATTTATATCTGTATTCAAACTAGATCAGTATTCTACATCCGTATTTTGACGTAGATCTAGAAACTATTGCCCACTATTCTTTATTTCTCTATTCTCTCTTTTTCAATACGTCTAAAGTAAGATTGAAAGATTCCACATATCCCTGAGAACAACCCGTACTCATCCCAGTCTACCTACTCGCGACACCGTTATTGATTGCGATTACTACACACACTTTACAGATCAATCACGATCCAATGTTGCTGACCCCAGTCCTAGACGCCATACACGGAGGGCACCACGAAAGTTGGGAGAGAGGACGGGGACAGGGTCCTAGCAGGGCCCATATGAGGTTGGAATCCACCCCAGCGGTTACATCCCCTACCCCCCATGAGTGACGTCTAGAGCATAATGTTGCCACCTTGAAGACCACCGTCGAGGAGTTGAAGGAGATGGTACATATACTACTTAATAGTAAAATATTATATCGCATTATAGATAGTAACATATGCAATATTAGTAGCCTGAACTTATTTGGTTGTAGACTTGGCCTTGATTAATCATACTTACATAAAACTATCTAATTGAAATAAACTACGGCTTTCCAAACTAGATACCCAAACGAGGTCTAAGTCCCTAAGTATTCTTAGATTTGGGTTTCGCAATAACCTGATAATGATACGAACTCGACTAAAATCTAATACATCGTTCTTACTCGTTTATTACACTCAAAATTTAATAGGTGCGACAGTTTACTTCGGCTGTGGCTCCGTAAGCCACTATCTCGGCTGCGGTTGCACAGACCACTCCTGCAGCTCTACGGCCCGCTCAGACTCCCGCACAGTCTGCTCCTTCATTAGTCAATTTTTTAACGACTCAGGGCTGCACCGAGGAGCAGATACGCCAGATTACGGCGATTATCAGAGATGGAGGAGCTGGACCGAGCTAGGGTAGCTTTATTTATATTTTTGAGGATGTATGTGCTTATCTGATACATATTGTATAAATTTTGGACAATATTGGTGGTTGTTTGCTTGTTCACGATGATTTAGTTTGATATCGTATTCTGTTTATTTATTTCTTTTTTATATTATGCGCTAGATGTTGATTATGAATATTTCTGTATTTGGTTATATGATATATATATTATTGTGCACAGGGCGGGGAAAAAACAGTAAGCCCTTTTTTTAAAAAAAAACCATGATATTTTGTCCTTATGGATTAATCCGTAAGGCCATATGTTGCACCTAGGATTAATTCGTAGGTCCAATGTTTTGCCCCTACACAGTTAACCGTAGGGACAAACTATCAGGATACCTGATATTTTGTCCCTATGTACTCAGTAAAACTTGCCCCTACGAATTAATCCGTAAGGGCATTTATCTGGACCTATGGATATATTCGTAGGGGCACCAATCAGGCCCTACGGATACATCCGTAGGGGCAATTATTTTATTTTATAAACCAATAAATTAAAATATTTATCAGGCCCTATGGATTACTCCGTAGGGATAGGTGTCTCTACGGATTAAGGCGTACGGGCAATTATTACTCCGTAGGGTATATTCAGGGACTTGCACCTGCGGCCTTTGCACCTACGGGTTTTTTTTTGCCCCTACGAATATATCCGTAGGGGCAACCCCTGATTGTAGTAGTGTTGGTAGAGCCCTTAGGATATTTACTTGACTACCAGCGTTGTGATGGCAGTCACACTGGTAGGGGCTGGGTAGTCTATAAGCACATCCTTATAAAAGTCCCTAGTCGTAGGATTATCGAGACGGGACATCAATACTCCAAAGTAGACTGGTGTATACGCTTCTCATCCTAGCAGGAGAGATAGTATGTCCTACAGCCATTGGTATGTCATACCGGAGATAGTATACATGTGCTCATTGGGTTATGAGTTACACTGGATGGACTTGATGGGAACTGCTGGTTGGTATTATACCTATCATCAGGTAGCAGTTCCCGGGTGGTATGGGTACTGGTTAGTCCGTTGACTTGACATCACTATTCGTCTCGAGTGTGTTCCCACTGTACTTAGATTACCACCCTACCACGGCTCAAAAGAGTCGTGCAAATAGGTAGTAGTTGGATGCAGTCCCGAAGCACTGGGAGGCAGTAGTGGTTAGATAGGATTTGTCTCTCCCGGTATTGGGGGTTGATATCGCGCTGTGTTCGGAAAGACATTACACAAAATCCCTGGACAGGGCAATCGAGATTTACTGGTAGGTACTCTAGTAGTTTCTTATGGTGTATTGAGCTCTACCCCGGCATGATTTATTGTGCTATTAAGTGTCTGACGGTTACCATCCCCCTAGGCCCGATATGCGAGTATCTTAGACGAACAGACCGGACTGTACTGAGATTGTCACAGATAGGCTCAGTAGGAGTTCAGATGAGTTTGCTCATCAGCATTCTTATTGACAGATACCTGGGTAGCCGTTACGTGCAACTAGTACCGCTGACGGACTTGTGGTTAAATCCACTGCCGGTGTACTTTCGAGTTTTTAGAGTCCCACACAGGGGGTTTCCCTTTTTCGGAAGAAACGATGTAGAGGCCGTATGGTTTCTACGGCAGGGTTCTGATCATATACGTGTGTTGGCTACACGGATGTTGTTCGGACGGATAATACTAGTGGGGTTTGGTTTAAGCCGGAATCTAGTATTATATTATTGGATTATTATTATCTCATTGTATTCGTGTTTTTCGGAATACGAATACGGGTATGTATATACAGTGAGGGAATTCTTGTAATTTCACAACAGATGCTTCTAGAAGGGGACACCTCATTATTTGGATTTATCTATTTTGCAAATAAATTAATGATGTGGAAATTTGAGATATTTGAGGCATGGAGTGAAGCATGGCTTATGGTTTTGTTTATTGGTTTGGACTCACTATTCAAGCATGATTGATATTTTCAATTGGAAAATATTGCATGCTTGAGGTGAGAAAGTCTACGAGCTACTCTTCACTTTAGACTTCACTTGTTCATTTGCAGATTTTTACTTTCTCTCTCCAATTTTTCTCTCCTTCTTCCTCAAGATCTAAAACCTTTCATATGAGTTGTGAATCATTAGATCATTTGAGATTAGATACTCCATTAGACACTCTACATCTTCTAAACTGCCTAGCATAGCGAACTAAGTACCTTAGTTATTTCGGTTTAGAGGTTGGAGCTTGAAGTATAGACTCTCGGGTAGATCATCTTCGACACGAGGAGGCTGACGATCAAGCACGATCCGGATCTTCGAGAAGCTTAAGAAGAGGAGAAGAAGAAGACCCGAAGGACTTGTAAATAAGGAGGTATAAATCCTAACATAGTAATTAGAACCTCCAAGTAGATATAACTAGTTAAGGTTTATGTTTTGATTCTGGAGTTAAAATCGGTGTTGCAAAGTATGTTAAATCGTTTTTTGTAAATCCCGCCTCTCCACAAGTGTATGGGGTGTGCGACATCGACTTACACTAGTCACCCTCGATTTCCGTATTTTAGGAAGCGGGGCATGACAGTGTAGATTTGGGACGTGATAGAGTTTGTATCAGAGCCATATTTAAATCAGATCTAGGTCTCTGCTAAATTTGGTATGATAGCCGAGAATTCTTCAATAAAAATAATACCATGGTTTAATTCCAAATATGGTCAAATTCGAATTTTGTAATTTATATCTTTTATGTTGACCATTCTCCACATTACTCTGTCCATAAATATGAAAATGATTATTTCCATATTATTTTTCTCAATAAAATAATTTCAGCTTTTACAAATTCTGAAGCTGAAAGCTTGACTTTTTGAAAAAAGATACTCACAAAATTCATCATCGACTCCAACAAGACATTCATTCTAGTTGCTCAATTGGAGACGATTAGAATCTTATTGGCACTTGCAGCAACGTACAGTTCAAATTGAAAGTGTTCTAGCAAGATGTCGAATCAACATTTTGAAGAAGTGTACATAGAGCAACTTCAAGACTACATTGTTAAATGAGAAAAGCATAAGGTTTATCTCCTTCATAAAATATTGTTAGGGCTAATTAAACCAAGCACCACTTGCCTGGAACAATATAATCGATCAAATTTTTCGCAAGAACTACTTTTCAAAAAAGCATAAGTGAACCATCCTTGTATGTAAAAAGGTAACGTACGGACTATCTTCGTCTGTCATTATATTGATTTAATATATTATGGCACTAATCTTGTGATCATAGATGAGTTGAAACAAAGAATGAAAGAATTCGAGATGACTGATCTAGAATTGATGCATACATAAACCAAGGCTTGTGCAATATAAGAAAAGACCTAACCTAGCTGAATTAGGGGAATCTTCCTATCTAAGTCGAAGTAATTAGAAGCGATAGGCCGGTGTGCAAGGTTTTCTTATCAATAGGTTTTAGCTTCTTTATTCAGGCTGGCTGGATCTAGAAATTTTAGGCTTAATTACCAAAGTGTAAATGACATGAATCCAAGCTTTAATTAAGGGTACTACTATTCTAAAACTAAACCTAAAATACAATAGTGAGGCTGAATAGTAAACGCTTAATTAAGACAAATTTTATCATGTTAGATCTATCAACTAAACTATACAAAGATTCAAAAGTATAAAAATGGCGCAGAAAGTAATTCATGTGAAACAAGCATGCTCCAATAATGACAACTAAATATTTCCTGGGCATCTAATGAACCTGCAGTGAATGAAAAAGTTATATAGTTTTTGTAAATATACCAGAGTACTTATGCACTAATTACCGAATCAAATTTCGAGAATAATTTGATTCTCAACAAGTCGGTTCAAGGTTTCAAATTCCGGATAGCGGGATCGTACATGATGACATTGGTTTCCACAAAGCAATGAAATATTCGTGTCTGAGTACTTAATTTATTTCTTTCATCTAATTAATTTGATACATTCTTTAATCACAAGCAGGAGCCAATGGTTCAAAGATTTGTTTATCCAAACCGCGAAAGCTATTGCTAATTTATAATCATTTTCCTGGAACCAACCTTATATATACATGTATCTTTCTAACCTAGTATATATATGTTATAGATGTGAGTTTTTATATATTATTTATTTTCTAAAGCATGGCCGTTGTCTTCCATGTGCATCACTAACGCGTCTCTACGAGTCGTCTCATTCGTAGACTCTAAGTGTCTACCTCATTTATCAACATACTTGCTCTTGTCGTAAGCATGATTAGGGATTTATAAATTATATGAGATTAGCTACTGATATCTTTTCCAAATCCACATGATGGAATTTGATTGAATATTAAACTAATCTCTTTCAACATTCTAGACTACATGTCTAGGTTTAACTAGTTTCTATGTCATCGATCATGTCCCCAATCTAAACATATAAAACTAATGCTTCCTATAATCTCTGGTTCTCATGACTTTAAGTGAACTCCACCCAATCTCTTGCCCAATCTAATTTAGTTTAATGGAGGCAGGTAATGACATTTGGAATACATGGGCATTATCTATTAAAAAGTAACCCCTTGGCCCCACACGTTGCTTGAATTGTTAAGACATCTTTTGAACGAATCCTAAAAGAAGATATCGATCGATCCATATGTATTTTATATTAAAAAAACACAAAAGCTAAGTGTTAGAAACTTGGAATTGAAAGAGTGTAGGTTAGTTAATTGTTGTATAATAGGTTTAATTGTATGATTAGTCTTCGGTGGGCCTTAATCACGATTCGTGAGATCTTCGGCCGATTCCGTCCTTTGAGTCACAATAGTATGGTGAGAGATTTTAGGGAAACATTTTTGGAGTTTAATTTGTATGGTGGAGACCACTTCAACTAGACATCAAGGCCTTGACCCTAAACTATACTCAAGTAGGTTCTTGATCTCTTTTTATGTTAATCAATCACTAGATGCAGAGTATAGGCATAGCAAAATAGCTTGGATTGCCCATGAAAGAATCTCAATGCTGATAGGTGGGGGGGTGGGGGGGGGGAGTTAATAAAATATTTTTTTTTAATGTAGAGATGAAAGTAATATTTTTTCATGTAAAGAGTTAGAGAAAAGCTTTTTAAGGCTATTGTCTAAAGCATCTCTGGGTTTATATATATGTGTAGCCATTTGTTTTAAATTTATATTCAACGTGAATGCTCTAAATATCGGATATTGGTATCATATCGGTCCAAAGATTTTCATATCGGATTTGAGATAATGTGATATATTCGGGAGATATTTTCTAAAAAATATTTTTGTATCATAAATACCATAAATAAAATTTAATCCGAATAGTCGGCTTTTCTAAATGTTTTTTTTTCTCTATAGCTCTCAGTTATTGAGCGGTCATATAAAGTGACTGGTTGTAGGTCCGAATCTTATTTGAGCAGATTTGATGTTTGTATGAGTCTACAGAGAAGACCAGTTGATATGGATTCTACACAAATAACCGTGTATTAATACACCATTCAACACAGGTTATATCAAGAATCCGCAATTAATGTTGATCATGTGGGAGAAATTATTTTTTCCTTTATTACAAGTAGGCACTCACATATTTGAATATATATATATATATATATATATATATATATAGAGAGAGAGAGAGAGAGAGAGACATATATATATATATATATATATATATATATAACCTTTTTTATCCAATAATGAAGAATATACATAATCAATTATTTATTTGATTTGGAAATATAGAATTTTAAATTAAATGGAGAATTGATTCATTCATATGCATATATGAACTTAATAATTGGAGGGTTATATATATCACCCCTGTATTAATGGTCCCCACAGAAGAACCTTAATGCTTTCAATACATAATTCACTGAGAACTTGGCTGAATCCACACTTTCATGTGGTGGCATGCATTAAGGGAAAGAGCTTAGCTAGCCATGTGCATTGATACCCACACTCATGTATGAAAATCTTACTAAAAAAATGTATGCTTCATCATATATATATATATATACTAGTTGATAAAGTTAGTTGGGATGTGCATGGGTCTTGCATTGTTTTCTCAATTTGTATGTGTGAGAAAGAAACTCAAGTAGCAGAAATGTCATTTTAAATGTGAGCAAGCTAACTTTCATAAATTAATTATGAGGGGAATTTCCCTAGCCTCTATATATTTGAGTATTGCCAAGCCCAAAAGAGAACCTATAATTTAAGGGGTGGAGGGGTAGATGGGCAACATGATGCCATCTAAAAAGGGTCACCTCCAACTGCTTTCTTTGTGGGAGACCAACTCAAGAAACCCTTTGGTAGGATAGACTTCGCCAAAACCCTTGTCTCCAACTCAAAGAAAAGGGCTTTCAAAGACCTAGTTGGACCTTTTAGCTTAAACCCTAGTTACCTTGTGACTTAAGATACCTATATCTTGAAGATGCCTTGATAATGATATTAAGGTAACACTTTTATATATAGGGGCAATGATTATTGATGTACAGTAGCTTCACTATTCATTATTATTTAAGATGAGAGAGAACTAATAGTTTATCGGTCCACGTGTCTACACAGAAGGTGATATGGTGGATGGGTGATGATTAAACTCACAGTGTGACAGATTAAAGCAATAGATATATGGGATCACTACATGTCAGCAATTAAATAGACATGTGAGGAGAATTCAAGTTGTTTCCCGTTAATATGGTTACAAGGCCTATTAAATTATGTCTCGAACATTAACGAAGATAGTAGAGCTGTCGAAAGATCCACACATTACAAAAATTAAGAAAGAGGCATGCACCACATGTTGGTAGGAGAAGCATTTCCATCTTTTAGTTATTTCCATCTAACTAAACCCTCGGCACAATGAAACAAGGACCCGAAAAACTAGCCTTACTTTTGCGGTATGACATATTGCACATGTATGTATACACATGAGCTGATAAAAGTGATGGTCACATATCTTTTTCTTATTGAGGAGCTTCTTAACGTCTCTATCGCTACATCAAAACTTCAAATTAAGTCGAGTTTACGTCCGGAGATATATTTTTATATTCGACCATGTTTTTTCACAAGTTAGGGATCTATGTACGTAATATGTATATTCAACAAAGATGATAGCTAACATGAAGATGCGGCTTACTCTTCGCTCATTGATCATGGCGTTTTTTTGCAGTTGGCACAATGAGACATATGAAATCGCAAGCCTGGCTAAACGATAATGAAGTTTGCATTATACAATTAAGAAAATATGAGGTAATCCTTCCTTGCCTACTGGTCTTGCATAAAATGGTTACATGTCAAATAATATATAGCCTATATTTTTATTCAAGTAGACAGCTAACTAATACAATCATGTCCACATCTTTCATAGTCTTTTCTTGAGATAAAGATTTTCCATCTAGATATGATTCAATTTAACTAGATTTGATCCAATGCTTCATAAGATTGAAATTTGTGATTTTTTTTCCGTATGAGGTGATTTGTTAACATGTAAGCATTGAGCTTGGAGTCAAGCTTAGGTGGATATTTTGTGCATTACGTGATCGTTTGGACATCTTAGTCTTTACAGGGAGCCTACTAATCTTGACTTTTAAATTCATTATAGATTGATCAAGACATGTTTCCTACTTGTGATTGATGAAGGATTTGAGCTACGAATTAACTTGGATTTGATTGAGAATGGAATGAATATGAAGCAATATTTGTTGACTAGTTACAGAAGGGATTTGAAGCTACCTATGAATCACACTGTTGATGATAGAGAATGACTTTGAAGTTGTTTGGTTCACTTAAAATGTGTAGATGTGACAGTCTAGGAACCTGATCCTTTTTCGATATTTTTTGAAGTGGTCTCAACAGATGTTGCAGTCAATATTTTGCCTCAATCTATATATGAATATGATGCAGATGCTGTAGTGATAATGATAGAAGGTTTGCAATTGATCGCGTTGTGAAATTATTTCGAAATTATCTACCAAATATTAATTATGTGGTATTTGAGAGAATGAAAATGGGATAGAGATTAATCACACACACACACACACACACACACCCCTTCTTTATTTATAGCAAACAAATTAGGGTTTGGTTAAAATATATTTACTTCAATATCCTTATATTGAAATAAACCCTAATACGGGTATAACCCGTATTCTATAACACACCCTCAAGTTGGAGCATACACATCACACATGCCCAACTTGTCACAGATTACTCTAGATTTGCCCAACAATTTATTAAATAAGTCCGCTAACTCATGTGTCGATTTTATATAAAGGGTAGCAATAACCACTTCTTCAATTTTCTCTTGGAAAAAATTACAATCAACCTCAATATGCTTCCTACGTTTATAGAACATAGGATTATTAGCGATATAAATAGCAGCTTTATTGTCACAGTACAATCTCATAAGAAGTGTGGAGTTATAACCAAGTTCTCGAAGCAAGAAAGATATCCATACCAACTCACTTGCGGTATTTACCATAGCACGATATCCGGACTCAGCACTAGAACGGGAAACAATGCTCTGTTTCTTATTCTTCCATGACACTAGATTTCTGCCTACAAAGATGTAGTAGCCTATAGTAGATCGCCTATCACTCGGAGAGTTAGCCCAGCCTGCATCTGTAATGCCCGACACTTTTGAGTATCCGAAATCACCATATAATAGAGTTTTTCCTAGAGAACTCTTCAAATATCAAAAAATGCGGATTGCAGCCTCCCAATGTGATACTTGAGGATTGGCCATAAATTGGTTAACCGCATTGACTAAAAATGAGATATTCGAACGGGTCACGGTCAAATAATTTAACTTTCCTACAAGTCGTCGGTACCTCCCTGGATCATCAATAGCTCTTCCTGTCCAGGAAGCAGCTTCACGTTTAGATCCATAGGTGACTCAATAGGGTTATATCCCGGCATTTCTACTTTAGATAGCATATCAAGGACGCTCTTTCTGCGAGTAACGAAGATTCCTTTGGGTACTTAGGACAATCCCTAGAAAATATTTCAATTCACCGAGATCTTTAGTCCAAAATTGCTTCTGGAGATAAGCTTTCAACTCATCAATACCCTGGGCATCAACACCAGTGACAATAATATCATCAAGATACAATGTCATAAAATTCTGTGTCCATGAGCATGCCTATAAAAGACAGAGTGATCATTATGTGATCTGCGTAACCCAAATGCTGTGACTACCACTATAAGTCTCCTAAGCCAAGCACGAGGGTTGAGGTCATAAAGAGACTTCTTTAATCGACAAACTGATCTAGGCTCCCCCTGAGCAACAAAGTCAGATGGTTGGTCTGTATACACATCTTCATTTAAATAACCATGCAGAAAGGCATTCTTATGTCCAGATGATGCAAAGTCCAATAATATGTAGCAGCAAAGGAGAGAAAAATACGAACAGTTGGCATCCTGGCAACAGGAGAGAATGTCTCATCATAATCAATACCATATATTTGTGAATATCCCTTAGCTAGTAATCTCGCTTTCAGGCGAGCAAGAGAGCCATTTAGATTGAGTTTGACAGTATAAACCTATCAACAACCAACTACTTTCTTTTCCGTGGAAGACGAGCAAGATCCCAAACGGTATTTAATCTCAAATCTAACATCTCCACTTCCATTGCATTCTTCCAATTAGGATGAGTCAGGGCATCGGATAATGACTTGAGGAGAGAATAAGAATCCACTTTGGAAATATACGTACGATAGGAAGGAGTTAATCGTGTATATATAACATTATCGGAAGTGGGATACCGAGAAGTGACAGTGCGGCTGACTTTGCGTAGGGTGACAGGAATATCAAGATCAAAGATCTCGAGATTTAGAGTTGAAGAGTCCATTAGTTGTGAGTCATTTGAGGCAAATGTCTCCAGAATCTGACGAGCATACACCTTAGTTACTTTGTTTAGTATCTATTCTTGTTCGATAAATGTTGGTTGGTGAAGAGGTGGACGAAAAAGCAGTGGAGTCAATGGGGGTTGCTTAGGTGTTAGAGATGAAGGTAAAACCAGAACCAGTAGCGAGCTCTCAGGAGGAGTATATGAATGTTGTGAGTCATCAGAAGAATTACCATGAGTGGTGTCAACAACTATAACATAAGACTCATCTAAAAGAAAATTCTCGTTGACAGATGAAAGAGAATGTTTGGTAGGAAAATGTGGGGTGTGCTTATGAAAGGTAGCGTCAACAGAAATGAATATCTTGTTCAACTCTGGACTATAACATTTATACCCCTTTTGGGTATGAAAGTATCCTACGAACACACACTTGATAGCCTTTGGGTCTTGTTTGGACAACCCAAGCTGATGGTCATGAACAAAACAAGTACAATCAAAAATCCGAGGTGGTAGGGAAAAATGAGCTTTTGATGGACATAGTATAAAAAAGGATTCTTACCCTCCAAAATTGAGGAAGGCATACGGTTAATTGACCAACATGCAGTCATGATTGCATTATCCCAGAAACGTTTGGGTATATTCATGTGAATCATAAAAGTGTGAGCTATCTCAAGTGAGTGTCTATTTTTCCTTTCCGGTACATCATTCTGTTAAGGGGTGTATGGATAGGATGATTGATGTTCAATGCCCGAATTATCTAAAAATTGCACAAAATCATAACTAAAATATTCTTTTGCATTATCACTTCTCAAAATAGACACGCAAGAAACAAATTAAGTTTGAATTTGAGCACAAAAGAATTTAAAATTATCAAACACTTCAGAGAGATTTTATTAAGTATATTCAAGTTGCGCGAGAAAAATCATCAATAATGGTAACAAAATAGCAATAACCATTTCTAGACACTACCGGACAAGGACGCCATACATCTCAATGAATAATCTTAAATGGTTTATCCACTCTCTTATTTGTCCTAGGGGATAGGAAGCACAAAAATGCTTTCTCATCTCACAAGACTCACACTCTAAAACAGACACATGACTGAGAGAAGAAACTAATTTCTTCAGGGTCTTTAAATACGGATGACCAAAACAACAATGTGCATTAAACAGTGCATTAGAGCTAACAAAAGCAATTGATGATGACGTCTCATACAGATAGTAGAGGACACCCATCGCATGCCACGAACCAAAAAGACTTTTCATCTCCAAATCTTACAAAGTACAGCCAGAAGAAGAAAAAGTCATTGAACAATTCATAGTATGAACAAGTTTGCTAACAGAAAGCAAATTAAATAGAAATGTAGGAATATAAAGAACATTAGACATGAGAAGAGAATGAGATTGTTAGTAGTTCCTAGTACTTATGCCGCTACACTCACGGCCAAGGCGGAAGCGAAAACAAATACTTTTATGCAAGCACCAGAAAATACAACATAGAAATCGATCCAAACACTAAACTAGCAACAAAACTAGAGAACTAGCTACAAGTTGTGAGAATACAACCTTTGTAGCGTATTCATCCAATCATGGCAGACCCCATCTAGGATCCTAGGCCGTCGGGAACAAGCTTGAGATGCGATCTTCCTTGCCGAAAATGATCCATCCAAGGGAACCCGATCCAAGCTCTAACTTCGCTCAAAAGAGATTTTTAAGAAAGCAACTGACACTCTAAAATCGTTAGGAATAGAGTGTGATAGATGTAGAGATTTTACACTTTTATTTTCTTACTTTTTTATCATCTCAAGAGAGCATAAGCTCAACAGGAAGAAGGAAGAGGCAAGAGATGAGAGAGAGAGGGAATGAGAGAACAAAGCTTGTGCGTGAGAGGGTTTTTTGCAACAATACAAATAAAATCCATTTTAGTTTTCCAATAAAATATAGATCCCATCCCTCTCACCATCCCTTTCTACCATGCTCTCTTTACACTTCACCCTCCACCTCATTTCTTTTATTTTATAAAAAGAAAATAACAAATGAGGTGTCATCCTTTTAGAAGCATATTGTATAAATACAAAATGCAAGCCCGGTATATGTATTGTCTACATATATGCGTATCCATATAAAAATACGCATAGTGAAGAGAGAGAAAATGAATAGTGAACATAATACCAGAATATATATATATATATATATATATATATATATATATATATATATATATATTATTAAATCAATACTTGCTTTAATAATCCGGCTTAAACCTAAGCCGGCCAGTCTTATCCAACATCCGATTAAAGTCCTTGTAGCCAAAACACGTATTTAGTCAGACTTCTGCACGTATCAACATACGGTCTCCACATCGTTTTGCCTGAACAAGGAAAACGCTCTATGTTGGACTCTAAAGACTCAATAATATGCTAGCCGAGAGTTACTCCATAAGCACAAGCACGTCAACGACACTAGATGTATGTAACGGCTACCTAGGTATATATAGAAAGGAAGGTCGACAATCAAATCCATTCATACCCTACTGAGCCTGTAAGTGACAATCTCTATACAGTCCGGCCTCTTAATCTGAGAGTGTCGCATACTGGGTCTATGGGTGGAAATCGTCAGACTCCTAATACCCCGATAAGTTGTACCTATATTAGGCTCATGATCAACCGAGAAACTACTGATCTACTATCAGTAAATCATATCCGCCCTGACCAGTGACTTATGGTGATGGTCAACCGAATACAGCGCGACATTTGATAGCTTATGGATTTTGATGATCCATTTATTTAGTTTTGATAATAGCTTAAACATGAATAGTTCGTTCAGTGTCACTTGCTTATCCTACCTATAATATCGCCACTAAACTCGTATACATTTATTGTTTAGCTTGCTTAGCCTTTATCTTGTGTATTCCGAGTAATATATCAATATCTCATGCTATACTTATGTTATATTCTTGATATCGATATATTACTCTCATTCATTATTTTGGTAATTCACAATATAAATTTGTATATACATGTGATTTATATATTGCTTCTCTTATACTATATATATATATAGTTAGTTAGTTAGTATATCAGTATCTCATGTTTTGAGTTTGAGCTATATCTTGATATTCATATATTATTCATGATTGTGATATCAAAAATAATGAATGTTCATATGCTTTTGTTTACTATCTTACTTATATTTCATAACACTGTTTATGATATGTTTGGTCGTGTTTGAGATTGATTTTCAGGATATTTTCACAACACAAGTATACGATGGAGGATGGAGGAAATTGAGCTAAAATGGTAAACCTGTTGGAGGTTGGAGGTCAATGGACTAAAACTCCTCAATGATCACATTCAAGCTCAAGAAGATAAGGAGCCAAAAGTCCAAGTTCAAAAGAATTAAAAAAATCAAAGATTCAAGAGCTTGTGTCGAGATATCGGAAGATTTAATATTTGGCAAAAGAATGATATCGACACAGGAAATCAATGTAAGTAGTCGTGACTATGGAAAATATCATATTAAGCTCTTGCACACACTCCCCGTATTATTTGTGAAACTCTTGGTGAAAAACTTACATTGGTTTTCGTTTAAAATGTTTTTCAAAACCAAGTTCAAATTTGTATGAAAAATCTTTCTTCAGACGTTTATACTATTGTACTTCAGACGTCAGTCCTGTTTTCCAAAACATGCACAAGTTTTAAAATATCAGTTTCTTGCTTCATAAAAAACATCTGAAGCTTACCAGAACAAACGTCTGGATATTCTCTGAGTTTTCATTGTTTAAAACTTTTGACAAAACAGACGTCTGTTAAAGCTTCTTCACAGGTCTGTTTGTTCTCTGGATTTTCATTGGCCTTAAACTTTTTACAGAACAAATGTCTGTCATATTATCTTTAGATGTCTGGTTGTTCTCTATGTTTTCATGTCCTTAAATTTTTTTGCGGGAACGAACGTCTGAACCTTTTTAGCACAAACGTCAGAAGGTTATAAACTTTGAAAATCTTATCTTCTTCAGAAGTGTGTCACGTGTTTTTCAAACGTCTGTTTGTTTTCTGTACTTTCATTGGCCATATTTTGAAAACCATGGCAAACGTCTGAACCTATTTTTGACAAACGTTTGAAGCTCAAAATTATTTGGAAATTTTTCTTCTTCAGACGTTAGTGTCTCTCTCTCTCTTCAAACGTTTATTTGCCTTCTATGCTTTCTTGCCTTCTTTTAAAAACTATCGGCAAACGTCTGAAGCTAATTCAAACAAACGTCTAAAGCTATTTTATTGCCATTGCTGATCCTTCTTCAGACGTCTGTCTGGTTGAACTTCAAACATCTGATAACGACTCTTCTTGACTGATTTAACTTGTAACGGCTAGTTTTTTCTTGGGACTATAGTTGGTTTTTTTGAGCTCTAATCACTCAATATTTCAGTTGCTATTATTTATAAGTGATCAAGAGCCAAAAATCTCATTTCTTGTGAGAGTTTAAAAAAGTTTTTCCATTGCAATTCAAATCACTCTCATACACAAAATCACTCAAGAGCTTCTAGTTTGATATTCCATTATCCTTGAGTATTAGTGCTTCATTGTAGAACTCTTTTGAGAGTATCTTGTGCTTGTATTTCTTCATTTTCTTTTTTTTTGTGTGAGGGCTCTTTTGTGTGAGGGTGCATTTGTAAGGATGTTGAGTGAGCTTGCTTGTAGAGAGAAGTACTTGTAGACAGATGAGCTTGTAAGGGAAGTGCTGTTCGTAATGGCGAACAACGTGTGGTCTTTTGAGAAGACGTGTTTGGTTTAGCCTTATCAGAAGCGGGATTGTGAGTTGCTTGCGGGAAACATGTTTGTCTCAAAGAGAAAGATGTGAATTAGTGGAACGAGCCCGTGCGCCTAAAAAAAGTGGATTAGGGGATCTCCCGAACCACTATAAAAGACTCGTGTTAGCGTTTGCAATTTCGTATCTCTTATTTGTTATTAGTTTAGAAATTGCATTCTTATTATCTACTTGATCTTTATTCTCATTGCTTATACTTGATATTGCTTTTTCTTGCTGTACGTTCATGTTTCAAAATTGCAGTATTGTTTAGCTATTTCTCTATTGGTATATCTTTTGTCTAAGTTTACAATTGTGATTTATTTTTGCAAGATTAGAATTTTTAATTTGAGCATATCGATAGTGTATTCATATTCACCCCCTCTAGGAATACTTTCAATTGGTATCAGAGCTTGGTGCTCTTCTTGTGTAGGCTTAACATCCTAGAGCGATCCATAGCTGCTTTTTCTTTCTAGTTGTTCTTATGATGATGAACCATCGATTAACAATCCTCCTTATTTTAATGGTAACAAGTTTTTTATTTGAAATATTAAAATGGATGCTTATCTTGGATCTCTTGGTATAGATGTTTGGAAAATTGTTAATAACGATTATTCCATTCCTCTTTATGATAAATTAGAATGGAGTACCCATGATAGAGATTTATTTACTACAAACATATAAGCTTTAAAAGTTTACAATGTGCTTTAGATATTAATATTTTAAATAATTTTTTTTCTTACAAGACGGCTCATAGTATGTAGTGCTCATTGGAGCAAACTTATGGAAAGAACTTTGGTTGCAAGAAAGTAGAGAAAACCAAGGGTGCGACTTTATTAGCGACTTTGGATGCGTCTAAACAAAAGCAAAATTAAGACGCTACATCTAACTCTATGGAGTATGCAAACTGGTGTTTTCATCATTGCATTGTAAGTCATCCTTTTTATGATTTCCGTAAACTTATGCATGATCAATTATTAGATGCGTTTAATACTTTGCATGATAGCCATATTCCATTAGCATCTAAAAATGTTTTTCTTTAAAATCGTTTTTTTATCTTAGAAAACGAGATGAGCGATTTGGTTTCTTGTTGCGATTCTTTTGAGAGTTTGAATAAAAATTTGATTTCCAAATTTAGTGCTTTAACTACCGCTCATGATTTTCAAGTTGCCTTAATTGATAGATTAGAATCCGAGAAGAATGAGCCACTTTCAAAACTTGATTTTCATTGTGTTTCCATTGATGCTTTGAAGATTGAAAATGATAATTTGATTTCCACTTGTAATGACTTGAGAAAAGAAAACGATTGTTTGATTTCAAGTTTTACAAATGAAATTGATATTTTGAAATCTTCTCTTGTTTCTAAAGATGCATTGACTTGTGATTTTTCGTCTCTCAAAAAGGTAAACGAGAACTTGCTTTTAACTTGTTAGATTTTGAGAAAAGAAAACGTTGATATGATTTCAAGTTTTAAAACCAAGATCGATATTTTGAAATCGTCTATTTTATCTCAAGAATCTCTAGTTTTTGGAAAAAAAACTTCTCTCAAGAAAGAAAATGAGATTTTGGTAGCTTCCTTTGCTAAGTTTTCAAATGATGATTTTTTAGTTAGCAAGTGAAAGATTGTTTTTAATCGAAGAGGTGTTGATTTTAAATCATCTAAGTTTCAAAAACCCTCTTTATCTAGACATGTCAAATATGCTTCTCATCTAGCTAAATCTCATATTCATTCACATGCATACTTATATAGATTTATTTCAAGAAAAACTTTCAAGAAGCATACATATCATTCACTTGCCATATCTCATGCTATTGACATATCTAGATTATCCATGCATGCACACTCACACTTGTTATTCTTGTGGTGTACATGGACACTTCACATTTGCATGTAGTTTAAAAATGAATATATCTTCGCATGTCAATGTTAGATGGGTTCCAAAGGATAACGCATATGGATCTAAGAAGACTTGGCTACCGAAATCCCCCTCCATATCTTATTTTGTAGGTATGGATAACTTGAACACTTGAGGGATTCGGGTTCATGATAAGTAAAAGCAATCAAATGGAAATATTTGCTTGGATAATCAATTTGTATGGATTTGTATTGCTTTGCCACATCTTTCTTAAAATATTGCCTATTAACTTGTATGCCTAAATGTTGATATTTTTAGAAGTGTATGTTTATTTTATGTACCCCTTACTATGAACTTGTGTTAACATGCATATCTTTTTACGCTTTTGTTCATATATGAGATACCATTCATAGGATATTTCATTTGTATTTACAATTGGTATCATTCATTTGCTCATATGTAATTTTTTGTGCTCATTTACTTTAAACTTGCAATCTTTTAAAACTTGAGCACAATATGGTTTTTGAAAACTTATTTAGATTTCCATATCCTCGTGTTTTCTCTCCATAAACCACTCTTACTTACTTATAATGTGTTTTTAATCTTATAAGCGAGGGTTTGTATCCATATAGCTTTAATTTGTTTAAATCTTTTTCATATGGATATAATTTGGCATTTGTTTTAACTTGAACCAATTTTCAATTGGTATCTTTGCATTGTGCCTTGTTGATGTGTCTTTGTGCTTAAACTTGCCTAATTGTTACACACACACTTCTTACATGAATATAATTATTCATTGGTGTTGAATTCTTAGCTCATATTGCCAAATGGCTTCTGCAATCATTTTAGAGGACACATTTGTAGATTTCGTTAATTATAACGAATTCAACAGGTATAACGGAGAGAATTACAAAACTTTCACCGGGCAGTCTATACTTAAGATAAGACAGTTACTCATGCTTGTACTTACATACGGTTTTCAATTATTTCCACTTGATTTCATATTGTTTTCAATTGGTATCTATTTATGTGAGTTGATTGCACATTTGAACCTTCTATTGATTTCTTCTTGGTTATATATGCATATTTTTTATCCTTTCATGAGTTAGAATCATCAAATTATATCACTTGTAATCTATTATACTTTATGTTTGAGCTCTAATGGTTTGGTATTCAAGTGATTGTGAGATAGGACACATGAATCGATTCTTTGGGTTTGCATCTCAATTTTAGGAGTGTTTCCCCTAATCAGAGTAAAGATTTGTTCAAATTTTGAAATTTAAAATGAAGCAGCGCTTCATAAAAAGCGTTAACGCTAAATGTGCCAACGCTAAGGGTTAAAGAGTCTGACCAGTGCACCACGTACGAAGCATATGAGCGCTAGCGCCGAGAGCATCTCATTCTCACAAAAGCTAACTGCGCCTATTTTATGCCAGTTTAAGTTTTAACAGTGCACATGCATTCATTAAGAGAAGAATAGGAATTAAAAGGGAGCACTTGGCGGTTAATGACAAAAAGCAGAAAGCATTTAATTAAACATTTATTCTACACGAAATAGATCGCCAAACATGGGATCGAAAGTACATGGATTTTCAAACATATAGATAAAATTATCTAGTTCCCTCTTTGTCTTTTCCACCATGTCAAAGCGACGATCTTCACGAGGAGTAGCTACCCATCGGTTAGCACGGCATTCACCAGCAAAAGCAGAAATGATAGCCCGATGAGCCCGTATTTGGCTCAGCAACTGAACAGAGGAATCCCTCAGAGCTTTGGTGATCAAATGCGCCTCGTGGAAACACTCGATCTTGTCTTCTACGGCGCTGAGCATCGCCGAGGTCATCTCCACCGGAGGAGGGGGGATATCATCGAGCACGGACAAGAGGATCATCCGGAGCCAGATAGAACCTACAGGGAGAGGAGACCCTACACAAGTCAAGAGCTCGTGCAGCGCTGCGTCACATTGGTCATCTGTTAAAGTAGGATTCACCAAGCCCGCAGAGAAACGAGGAACAATGTCCTCAATAGGCACCTCCCACGGCTGCCGGCGAGCATGGGGATGGTTACAGGCCATAACTCTTCTTTAACAAGAATGATTCTCTAAAAAAGTAAGAAAGAAGAGAAGCACTATTTCAGATTATAAATAAAGAACATTTAAGTCTAGGCACAGAAAATGCTGTGCATAATGGAACTATTCCCAAGATGTGGAAAAGCGAAAGTTTGACTCAGAAGGAAGGTGAAAAGACACCTTCAGCGTAAAGCAACGCTTCAGAAGCAGCGCCAAGTGCGCTGCGCCCTAAGCAGCGCACCACGTGCAAAGCACGTGTGTGCAAGCGCTAAGAGCGCTGCACTTAAGCAACGCACCATGTGCAAAGCACGTGTGCGCTAGCGCTAAAGTGCTGCACTTAAGCAGCGCACCATGTGCTTCGCTGCACTTAAGCAGCGCACCACGTGCAAAGCACGTGTGCGCTAGCGCTAAGTGCGCTGCGCTCTGAGCAGCGCACCACGTGCAAAGCACGTGTGCGCTAGCGCTGGAATTAAAAGCTCCCCACCGTCAGATCAAAGATCCAATAATAATGATAAATCATTAATTAATCTGAATTAAATTCTGTTAAAGAAAGATTCCGCAAAATCATTCCAAACAACAAGATTGTGCTTTGTAAATCAGAGCACCGTTGGATCAATGATCCAAGGGTGATTAAAAATCACCAAAATACAGAATAAATTCTGTATGGAAAAGATTTCTCAATCTTGTTAAAAAAACAAAAAGATTGCCTTCTGTAAATTAGAAGCCCTTGGATCAAAGATCCAACGGTGGGGAAATCCCCAAATCAATTGGAGAAAAGATCTCCTTAACTGATTGAACAAATCAGCTTGCTCTATAGGAAGGCCCCTAGAGTTCAAGTCTCGGGGATACAGAAGCATAGAGAGGAACCCCCCATAAGCTGTGACATATCTCAGGAAGAAAAGCCAAGCTCTCGATAGAAGAACTTTTCTTCAAGGTAAAGATAAACAGAGAGATGAA
The DNA here is from genome assembly GCA_030015575.1 of Agapanthus africanus. Classification (NCBI taxonomy): domain Eukaryota; kingdom Viridiplantae; phylum Streptophyta; class Magnoliopsida; order Asparagales; family Amaryllidaceae; genus Agapanthus; species Agapanthus africanus. The sequence goes on from CM057342.1 coordinate 620,703,591, forward strand.
ATCATCTCATATTAAGAAGAAGAATTCACTTCTTCCTTTAAGATCATAGATCTACAAGACCAAAGTCTTTCAAAAAAGAGATCAAAAGATCTTATCATAAAATAAGAAGAAGAACATAATTCTTCTCACAGATCATAGACATATAAGACGAACTGTCTTTTACAAAAAGAGATCACGAACATCTCGTTATAAAAAAGGGGGGAGAATTCAATTCTCTTAAGGATCATAAATCCATAAAGGCAAAGCCTTTCAATCAATATAAGAGATTGAAACATCTCCTGTAAAACTAAGAGCTTTGTTCTTAGATCCACGAGACAAAGTCTTTTAAAGGAGAGTTTAATTATCAGTGCATAGCGCTGCATAAAAGAGCCTCAGCGCTCCATATTAAAAGAAGCGCTTCAGCGCACCAGAACTAGCGCATAGTGCTGCATAAAAGAGCCTTAGCGCTCCATATTAAAAGAAGCATCCCAGCGCTCCTGATCTGGCCCACAGCGCCAAGCGCGCCACGTGCTCCTCACGTGTGCGCCACTGAACAGATATCGCTTTGCGCTCATGGAATGGCGCTCAGCACCAAGCGTACCACGTGCTCCTCACGTGTGCGCCACTGAACAAATAGCGCTTTGCACTCAAAAATCAGTGCAATGCGCTCATAGACCGACGCTCAGCGCCAAGCGCACCACGTGTCCCTCACGTGTGCGCTACCCGGCAGAAGCGCACTGCGCTCTCTGACTGGCGCAAAGCGCCAAGCGCACCACGTGCTCCTCACGTGTGCGCTGATAAAACATAAATTGTTCTTTAATAAGCCCTAGAGCTATGATAAATGCTCAGCATTCAACAAAAAACAGAAATACTGTCAGAATCCAAATCAATGCTCAGTATTGTTAAAAAGGCCAAGCCCAAATAAATGCTCAACAGCCCAAAATAAATGTTAAACATTTTAACTTGATTGGACTTAGCCCAAGATTGGCCATAAGTTCTCAACTCAGATTAATTGAGCCCATATGCTCATAAATCTCAGATCTTAGTCCCAATTGGACTACAGATCTTTCAACCAAAATTGGTTCAAGGGTACATCTCTGAACCCCTCTGATATATGTCGTTATAATCCTTCAACGTCTTCAGAGAGGTGATGGGTCCCGACAACCATACATTTCATAGACTATGATGTCTTTAAACTGGACTGTGGGGTCCCTTTAAACCCATGGACTATGATGTCCTTAACCTTGGACCGTAATGTCTTTAAACTAACATTGGACCGTGATGTTCTTAAACTAACGACGGACCACCATGTCCTTAAACTGGTAATGGACCGCAACGTCCCTAAACTAAACAATAGAGTCCAAATGCTCTTTTGTCGGATCTAAATGATCCCGTTAAGTTGATCTTAGTATGAAATTAGGCTAACGTATTCTTAACAAATGTTTATGTTGATCTTAGTCTAACTTATCCTTAAACCCAATCCCAAACCCAAATCTAAGAAGATACAGATTTGGACTAATCCACGCCCTACGGGCGACAACATAAATTAGTCTCCGTATACAATCCACGGGCAACCAAAAACAAAACAAACACCCACGACACGAAGTGACCATCTAGAGAAGGAGAAAGTGGTTACCGCGATGCGGTAGCGTAATTAACTGCAGGGGCTTGCGCTGTAGGGAAGAGCGTCCCCACAATCAAAAACCCCTCAATGAGGGGGAATCTGACGAAGTCTGCTACATCGGCCGCATCCGTCTAAACCTTCGATACACGGTACCATAAATCAACTTGGTATCTTCGGAGAGGTGGATGAATAGCACCAATTAGCATCTGCCCCGAATTCAGGCAAGACGGACATACGCGGTCGTGTCTCCGTGTTCGGAGGGGAATAGATTCTGGCACGCCCGGTGGGACCTCTTCCTCTTTCCACTCCACACTTTGTGTGTCGTGTTCGCGAACGAATCGCGGTTTAATATGGTGGCCCTTGGGTTCTAGGTACTAAGATTTGGTTTTGCTCTCGTGCAGAAAAAAAAGACATCAATGGCCTCTAACTGCTCCAGCTGCAACTGCAACTCCCGTTCCGCCTCATCTGGAGGTGTAACCTACGGGCCGCAAGCGGCCTCCCTATTCAAGATGCCAGTGGAGCAAGTAACTCAGGCCACCACTGGGCTGTTATTTGGGACTATGATCCCACCGATGAGCTTCAATGCCCCGTTGCTGTCGTAATAAGCCCCAAAGAAGTCGGTCTTTGATCGACTTACCACTGCCGCGGCCCCTCTCAACGGGTCGCCCAAATCTAATGCCTCGGTTTTTAACAGACTGGGCCAGAACGCCAACAAGCCCACGATACCTGAAGCAGCCATCCCAAAGCGGATAGCCATCCCGGCTCAAGCGGACGAAATCATCAGAGAGGCTTCTTCTGCCAAGAAGTCAGTCTTCACAAGGCTGGCCATTCCGGCTCCCGCTCCAGGCGAAGTCATCAAAGCTGCTTCCCCTGCCCAGAGGTCTGTCTTTGACAGCTTGGACATTGCTTCTCAATGGACATCGGTCTTTAAGAGGCTAACGCCGGCGACAACTCTTCGCCAAAACAGGGGGCATGATGAAGTCACCCCTACAGCTGAGACGATCCCATCCACATGACATGCTCGCTGTCGTCACTGGCGCCGAGTAAGGAAGGCTGGGGGCAGCTCCCCTTCTGGACTGGCTCCGTCAGCTCCCATGGTGGAAATCGATGCTGCTGTTCCGACTGGGAACAGCTTCGAACCGCTTAGGAGGGTTTGTAAGAACTCTCCAACTGCCATGATGAAAAGATCTCCTCCACCTGTGGATAATGCTACAGAAAAGAAGCCGGAGCAGCCCCTTCAGCGGCCGTCCTCCAAAATTTACAAAGTCTGGCAACAGGTCCAGGAATCGGTGATTGACCAGGACCACTCTCGTCGACCAAAGAAGATTAAAGCTCGGCAAGAAAAGAGCCATCCCGTGGTACCACAGAAGATGTCATCCGTCTGGGTGCACACTGCAACGGCTCCCTCAACGTCAACCGCTCACAAGAGAAGGAGGCCGGAGAAAGCCCCTGTGACTGCGGCGAACCGCAAGGACGCTGAATCTAAACGCCCCAAGTCTGGGGGAATGGTAACACATACTGTTTATATGGCTTCCGGAAAAGAGGAAAGTCGTGCTTCTACGGGTCATCGACCGCTTACCCGATCGATAACAAAGGCTCAGGAGCAACAGAAGCAAAAACTTCAAGAGATGCTGACTGCAATGGCCGCACTCACTGGGCCGAAAGAAAATCTAGAGACCTTAGAGCAGTGTCAGGAACAAGAAACTGATGCTGAATTCCTCTGAAGAATGCTCGAGAGGAAAGAAAAAGAGGCCGCGGAACAGGCGGCCAAAATAAAACGAATGGCTCTTTTATTCCAAGACATGGTCGGGATGATGTTACAGCCGGAACCTCCAGCTGAAGATCCCCCAATTATCATTGAAGACGACAGATGGGAGACACCCTCCTCCGGCTCTTTCAGCAGCCAAGGAGGAGACCATCTCCAAGGCCGCTCTGGATGATTACATCGCTCAGCAAATACGAGCTCATCATGCGAGTGAAACGGCCGGGCAGATCGTTAAGACTGGACGACCCTATCCGGGCTGGTATGACCAAATAAGGTACCCGCCGGGTATACGATCCCTAAATTCCATGTATATAAAGGGACGGGCAATCCCCACCAGCATGTCACCCAGTTCAGGGCTCTATGTGGCAACACTGGAGGTGACGATAAACTGCTACTTCGCCAGTTCGTCGGCAGCTTGTCAGAGACAGCGTTCGAATGGCACTCTGAACTCCCGAACGACTCTGTCAAGACATTTGCAGAAATAGAGATGTTGTTCACGCAAAGATTCGCAAGCGCTAGCGAGCGTACTCCGATTACCTTACTAATTAACGCCAGGGTGAAGCCAGGCGAAACATGGGTCCAATACGCAATACGATGGCGGAATCTGTGGTCAAAAGGCGAGCAGCGCATCGAAGAAGCGCCAACAGTGGGCATGTTCGTGGGTACTCTTGATCCGCAGGCGACCATCTCCCAGTTCATGATGTTTTTCAAGCCCACCACCTTCCAAGCCCTGATTGGAAAACTGGCCCAAATAGACCAGATGGGCCACAGGCCTTCCTCTTCGAAGCCGGAGCCGCGGAATGAAAAAGGGAAAGGGAAAGCGACCTTTGTCGCCAATGCTCAACGGCAACCCAGTGGTCCAAAATTAACCGATCGCCTAGACGAGAGACAGCGATTTTATAATGAGAAAATGAAGCGCCCTTATTCGTTTCCCCGGGACAAAACGAGGAGATTGTTCGAGCTGGCGGTGCGCAACAGGATCATTAATTTGCCGAATTCGAAACGCCCATTGCAACCCGGTGAGGCTAATAATCCCAGTTATTGCCCCTTTCACCAAACGACAAGCCATCCAATTGAAGATTGCTTCGTCTTTAAAGGCTGGATTGAAGATCAATACCAACAGGGCGAATTCGCCCTGTCCGAGAATTGGAAAGTAAGCTCGCCCCAGCTGCACGCTCTTAAAAGGGGAGACACACCGGGGGCATCGTGCTCTTTTGTCGAAGAAGCTCCATGGGAGGTCACTCTTTCAGCCAAAACAAAAAGAATGTTGAAGGATCTCCAAACATGCCCGACGATCAAATGGAAAAGTCCGCTAGAACCCGGAGTCATCGACGGAATGCTGAAGCCGCGCCCAACTCCAAAGATTGGCGGTGATAGTCAAAGTGCCCACACCCAGCCGTCAAAGTCTTCGAAGAAGAAGAAGAAGACCAAAAATCCCATGAAGCATGGTGACAAGCGCACAGACCTGCAAAAACAGATTGACGCGCTGGAAGAATATGACCAGAAGGCGCGGACCCCAGTCACACTCCAAGAATTTCTTAGCCATGTCCTTGAGGACGGAGATGACGACAATGGAGAAGACTCGTAGGATGAACCTGAGGATTATGTGGCAAGCTGACATATGATCTTTCACTCGTTAATAAATGATGGAGAAGCTCTCGATGCAGAGAAACCGGGGGCAGATCCTGAGCCTGAACTTCTAGGACCATTAGACGAAATGATTGATGCATTCCTGAACGAAGCTCTTCTGAAAAGCAAAGCTGATCGAGAGCGCGAGATGGCCATATTTGAAAAGGCCAAATGCCGACGATTGGATGAAAGGGTTGAGGCACCCCAACCAGACCGAGGCATGCCCGCGGCAAATAAAAGCAGGTTCAAGACGAGGAAAAGGTTCGCCAAAGCCATATCGATGGGAATGAAGCTGCCACCCTCTGAAGGAAACACTCCTGATGAAGCGGATATACATCCTAGCTACTGCTCATATCATCGAAAGATTGCACACCCCACCGAAGAGTGCAACGCTTTTAAAAGCTAGTGGCAGGGATATGTTGCTCACCGACAACATTTCAAGCGGATGAAACGCAATACTCGTCGGGAGCAAAGAAATACGACCGAGGAGCGTAAAAGAACTACCGGCAACTGTCACATGGTCGACGCTGGGGGATCGCAAGTTCTCACCTTTGGGAGCGATTCCGATGAAGAAATAGCTCTTGGCCCTCTCTTCAAAGAATCCACCTCGGGAAAAGAGGAAGAACCGAAGAGCTGCAAGAACATTCAGCTGCGCAATCGCACATTACCAGAAAAGAATCTCGGACCTGCGAACAAGGGATCGAATAAAAAGGATAAGGGGAAAGAAAAGATCCCTGAATATATCACCCTCAATGATCGAGTCGTTGAAGAGCTGGCAGCTAAGGACCCGTCCAAGAAAAGTAAGGTGGATTACAACATTCTGGCACACCTAAGGAAGATACCCTCGTATCTCAGCATTCTCGACACCCTTCTGCTATCTAAAGAGACGAGAGATTCTCTGATCAAGGCGTTACAAGAGCACGAGAAATTCCAAGCTTTCCTCGCCGAAGAAAAGATGAAGGACGAGCTAGAAGAAGTGCACACAGCCGATATCACCTTCGGCAATGAAGATCTCCTCCTTGGGACATGCGAGCATAACCGTCCCCTTTATGCCTCCAGATACTGTCATGATATCAAGATAGGTAAAATCCTGGTTGACAATGGGTCTTCCGTTAACCTCCTCAATGTAAAAATGTTGAAGGAAATCTGTAGGAGCGTTCAACACCTCGCTCGGGATAAGATCACTATCTCCGGGTTTGACTCCCAGTCGTCACAGACGCTCGGGTCTGTGATACTAACGTTGCGCTTTGGGCTGCTCGTCACGGACATTAAATTTCATGTCATTGACGCTAAGACCTGCTATAACGTCTTACTCGGTCGGCCTTGGTCACACGAGTACAACATTATCCCTTCTACACAATATCAGTGTATGAAGTACTTCAAAGATGGTCTCGAGTACACCGTGAAAGAGGAACTAAACCCATTCTCCGTGAACGAAGTCCGCAAATATGAGGATGCCAAGTACTTCCTGCCAGATTTTGAAGACACAGAAAGTTGTCGCAAGCCGGAGGACAAGAACAAAGCTATCATTACTATTCCGGTCTTCGGGAGTGATACCGAGGAGGAAGAAGAAATAGTTTATTCAGGGCCGCCCCAATGCAACAAGCCGGGACGTCCACCCCTATGTTGATCTTCGGCAGTGACTCGGAAGATGAAGTCAATGCCGTGTTTTCTTTTCGGCCATCAATAAAAGCCTTCGCTGGCGATAAATGGAGTTTGCAAATTGCCATGGTTCCGCAAAAGCATCACAAAGAGCTATACGCGCTTGATACCTACAGTGTGGAAGAACTGCAGACATTCTACATCCCTCCCAGGCGAAGAGATGAAAAGGCGATCCTCTTTTATCAATCCACGGAAACCAAAGTGGAGAACGAAATTTGGCATGGTGCGGATTTTACACTTGACAGGTTCCAGCCCATCCGTTTGCCCAGATACTACACAGAAGGCTTAAAAAGACTGTTGAGGCGCCAAGGTGTACCCTTCAAACAGACTGCTTGACAAGCCCAGTTTTATAACAGGATCTGGAACGTCCCCGGAACTCAACAAAGACTGCCCAACGGAAGAATGGAAGCGATCGGGCTCGGATATATCCGACCCAAGAAACGGGAGCGATTCCGCGGCTGCTACGTGATACATGACTTCGATGAAGAAGGAGATGCCCTGTGGGAAGATACTAACCTTGAACCAAAACGAGCTCCCGCCGTGAAAATGCCAAGTCCGTCGTTCGAAGAACAAATGGACAAGCTTATAAGGGAAGCGGGTCAAAAGGTTCGAGACGACCATAATCGCGAAATGGCCATCTACGAGAAAGCCAGAACGCAACGCCTCCTTCAGCAGGCTGCAGAAAGTGACGATGCCCTTCGTCGCCAGCCCGTCATACAAAAGACCCGACGCAGAGGCAGAAATAAACCCAAGAATGGAAAAGGCGTTCGACAGTGACAAAGCGGGACTAAGAAGCCCCGTGATAGAGAATCGAGCAACCAGGATTCGTCTCTTGTAAAGAAGATGGGTCAAGCATACTCTTTTCCCCAAGACAAGACACAGAAAATATTCGATCTTGTCATAAAACATCATATGATGACACTCCCGGAGTCCAAGCACCCCGAGCAAGCAGGTGAGGTTCATCATCCAGACTATTGCTCCTATCACCGAGCGATAGGACATCCTCTTGAAGACTGCTTCACATTCAAAGACTGGGTAGAAGACCAGTATCAGCAAGGCAGGTTCGCTCTATCCAGCAGTTGGAGGGTAACCCCGCCACAGAAGTATGAACCCAAGGCCACGAGAGTAAAGCCTGATCAACATCGGTCTTGGAAGCGATCTCGCACCTGTCACATGATAACGATGTCACGAGAAGGAATATGCGAAGATATCGCCGATCTCACCTGGTGCTTCGAAAACAATGATGACAATGTGATCTTCGAGTTTCCACCGGCGCTAAAAGAGCTGGAAGATGGGATACATGCTACTGTAGATAACCTCAGAAAAATCGACTTGGGAACGGCAAACGACCCACGGCCGTCATCCGTCAATGAGCTGTTGTCTGAAGAAAAAGTGGCTACGCTCAAAGACGTTCTCATGCAGTATAAAGACTGTTTCGTATGGAACTACTCCGAGATGCCGGGACTAGATCCAGAGATTGCTGTGCACAAATTGGCGATATCTCTGGATGTCAAACCAATCAAGCAAGCACCAAGAAGAATGCGGCTCGAGCTTGAGATGAGCATCAACGCCGAGGTTAAGAAGCTAATCGACTCCGGCTTCATCCAAGAGGTTTAGTATCCTGACTGGATCGCCAATATCGTCCCAGTGATTAAGAAAAATGGGACGGTGCGCATATGTGTGGACTTTCGGGATCTCAACAAAGCTTGCCCAAAGGACGACTTTCCAGTACCGGTCACCGAGCTGATGATAGATAATACGTCCACTCACGAAGTTTTCTCTTTCATGGACGGCTCATCAGGATACAATCAGATAAAGATGCATCCCGAGGACCAGAAGCATACCGCTTTTCGGACCCTTTTGGGCATATTCTGCTACAAGGTGATGCCCTTCGGTCTAAAGAACGCCGGTGCCACCTATCAGAGGGCCATGACGAAGATCTTCGATGACCTCATACATGAAATTGTCGAATGCTATATTAACGACCTCGTAGTTAAAAGCAAATCATACGAGGAATATTTAGAGCATCTGAAGACTGTATTTCAGCGCCTTCGGAAATACAACTTGAAGATGAACCCTCTCAAATGCGCATTCGGAGTTTCCTCAGGCAAGTTCCTGGGATTCATCGTCCGACACCGGGGCATCGAGATAGACCCGTCGAAGATCAAGGCAATCATGGAAATGCCTTCGCCAAGAACTCCCAAGCAACTGCGGTCTCTCCAAGAAAAGCTCGCGTATATCCGGCCATTCATAGCCAACCTCTCCGACAAATGTCGTCCTTACAGTCACCTAATGAAGAAGGGAACCCCTTTCGTCTGGGATCGCAAATGCCAAAGCGCACTCGACGAAATCAAGTAATACCTGCAGAATCCGCCAGTGCTGACCACTCCAGTCAAGGGAAAGCCCCTCATTCTGTATACAACTGCCCTCGAAGGTTCTTTAGGCGCACTATGGGCCCAAGAGAACGACCAAGGGAAGGAGAGAGCCCTCTAATATTTGAGTCGAGTCTTCCTAGGGGCAGAAAGCAACTACTCCCCCATCGAAAAACACTGCCTGGCATTGATCTTCGCAATAACAAAGCTTAGACACTATGCGTTGGCATATGAGGTCCATCTCATATCAAAGGTGGATCCTCTCAAATATTTGATGCCAAAGGCTATATTAATGGGACGGCTCGCTAAATGGGCCCTCCTCTTAATGGAATTCTCGATAACATACCGACCCCTCAAGGCGGTAAAAGGCCAGGCTATCGCCGACTTTCTCGCTGAGCATCCGATACCTGCCGATTCTCCCTTGAACTATGACTTTCCAGACGAGCACGCGCTTGACACGATCGATGGGGAGAGAAAAGAGAATGATACCCAGTGGGAACTTTACTTCGATGGAGCATCTTCTATGAAGAAGCGCAAACAAAGCACCCCTTAGGCCTCATTTTCGTGACTCCACAAGAAGGGATAATGCGCTTTGCCTTCTCCTTAACAGAGCCGAGGACAAACAATGAAGCCGAATACGAAGCATTGATACTAGGTCTTGAGATCGCCGTTGACATGGGAATTGAGAACCTTCTCATATACGGAGACTCCCAGCTGATCGTTAGCCAAGTAAACGGCGACTATCAAACGTGCAAGACAGAGCTGGTGAAGTACGGTGAGAGAGTACAGCAACTGCTGACTCAAATTCCCTCCTACATGCTAGAAAGTATACCGCGTGCGGAAAACAGCAAAGCGGATGCATTAGCCAAGCTCACTAAAGAACTGGCCGACGAGAACCTCGATGACGTGAGGATCGTTGTGCAAAGCCTTAGGGTTCTTGCGCCGACAGAAATATCTCCAGATTCTTCTGAAGAGAAAGAAGCGACCAAAGAGACAACCTTACAAATAAAAGACCAGGAAAAGGCTAAAGATTGGAGGGAAGTCTTTATAGACTACTTCAAATCCCGTCGAACACCTGAAGATGCGTCCTCAAGACATCAGCTCATGAAACGAGCTCTATCTTTTGCCTTCGTCAATGATACCCTGTATAAGAGATCATTTGATTCTTTATGGCTAAGATGCCTGGGACCTGAAGAGGCAAAGAGAGTCGTCCAAGAAACTCACGACGGACTCTGCGGTTCTCACCAAGCCGGGCCGAGGATGAAACTAAAGATCAAAAGAATGGGCTACTATTGGCCCATAATGATTCAGGACTGTCTCGAATACGCGAAGCAGTGCCACTCGTGCCAGATTCACGGGGACTTCATCCACCAGCATCTAAATCCGCTACACCCAACGGTGGCTAGCTGGCCATTCGAAATGTGGGAAACTGACATAATTGGCCCCATCGAACCAGCATCGTCCAGAGGACATCGATTCATACTGGCGACAACCGTTTACTTCTCCAACTGGGCAGAGGCAGTACCGCTAAAGGAAGTGAAGACAGAGAATATCCTCCATTTCTTCAAGACACAAGTCATTTATCGGTTCGGCACCCCACGACGGATTATCTCCGATAACGGGCCAGCCTATAGAAGCCACAAGATCAGCCACTTTGCGCAACAGCATAACATAGACTGGAGATACACTTCGGTCTATAATCCCCGAGCTAACAGTCTAGCTGAGGCTTTCAACAAGACCTTGACGATGATCGTGAAAAAGACGGTGTCTCGAAATAAGAAGGACTGGAACGAAAGACTGCATGAAGCTCTTTGGACGTATCGAACTACGTTCAAAACAGCCACGAACACAACGCCGTATGCATTGGTATTCAGCACAGAAGTGGTACTCCCCCTCGAGATAGAGTTACCCTCTGTATGAGTGGCAGTTCATTACGAGCTAACGGACGAAGTGAATGCTCACCTTCGACTTGAGGAGCTCGACGCCCTTGATGAAACTCGGCTCAGGCGCAACAAAACCTGGAGGCTTATAAAGAAAAGATGACGCGCTCATACGAAAGATTGATTAGGCCGAGAACATTCCGCCAAGACGAACTCATGCTAGTGGTCAAAAGACCTATGATCCCCAATCGTGCCAAACGGAGGAAATTCGAGGCGAACTATGAAGGCCCGTATATCATAGACAAAATTTACTAGGGTGGAGCCTATCTACTCATGGACATGCATGGTGAAAGACCTTTTAGGCCAATAAACGGTCGCTTCCTGAAAAAATACTACGCCTGACGAGTCACGGCCTAAGTCAATGATAGATGACGACGCCTATGTCCGCTCGCTATCTTCCTAAGCCCAAACTCTATAAGTAGTAGCCAGCAACGGACCGAAATGTCCTAAAACTAACAACGGACCGAAATGTCCTAAAACGAACAACGGACCGAAATGTCCTTAAGCTAACAATGGACCACTATGTACTAAAACTGGCTATTGACCGAGACGTCGATAAACTACTACAGATCGCAGCATCCCAAGGCTGACCAAAAAAGGTGGGGAAGAAAACGGTATGTCCATAAGCGAAACGGGCACGGATGAAAACCCGAAAGGGCTCCGCGAGTAAAAACAGCAGGGCTACCGGCGAGTTTTATGAAAACCCGAAAGGGCGTAAGCTCGTTAAAAGACACTTGCAAGGTCCTCTCGACCCTGTAAGGAGAAACCACCTGTGTGAGATCCTTACGACTCACAAGAGAGCAACACACTTAGGGATCCCCACGATTCCTAAGGAGAATTACACTTGCGAGATCCTCACAACTCGTAAGGAGAACCCTCCTTTGAGACCCTCACGGCTCATAGGATTCAAAAGCCTTAAGCTACAAGGATCTGAACCTGTTCTTAAGCCATCACATCCTCCAATGCTGCCCTACAAGCGGTTCAATGCTGACCCTTGTATACAATCCACGGGCGCGAATAAACATTTCCCTAACAAAGTCCCATCCCCGACTAAGGATATGTTTACACAGTGAACAGCCCTTGTAAGTCCTCTCGACTTATAAGGAGAAAATACTCTTGTAAGATCCTTACGACTTATAAGAGACCATACACTTAGGAATCCTCACGACTCGTAGGGAGAAATACCTTTATGAGGCCCCTACGGCTCATGAAGTCAAAAAGACTTAGTCGACATGATCCTAACCCTGTTTACTAAGCCACCTTTGTTCGACATCGACAAAGGCAAATGATGATTCGCTCCCGGCAATATCCCAGTTGTAGCGATGCTGATGCCGAAATCGGTTTCCAATCCCAAACTTGCAGTGAAAAGCCAGCGAGCCACAAATGCATACGAAATAGCCGAAATGATGGGGCAACTTGCAACAAAATCAGCAAGTAAAAATGTATGCACACAAAATAGCCGAAATGGTTGGGCAACTCGCAATAAAAAGCAGCGAGTAAAAATAAAACAAATAGCCGAAATGATTGGGCACGGTGAAAAATAGCCAAAATGATTGGGCAATCGCGACTTTCGCGATATAAAAAGCTGAAATGATAGAGTATCGCGGAAAGAAAAATATATAAAGTAAAACTTTTTGCCCTACAGGTGAGATCACATTGATCCCTGTATACAATCCAAGGGCACAAATAAAGAGAGAACCACACCTTTCCCCCAGGCTCCATCCGAAAGAGAGCCAAATCTCGACGGTTCACAAACAGCCTGGAGATCATCTCAACATTCGTCTCATTATAACATACGCAACATCAGCAAAGCGGAACCGCGGAAATTCCCAGTTCCATGACTCGGCGGTGCACAGACAACCGAGAGTCAACCCCCGACTCCGTGAAATGCAGATAAAGTCAACCAAATCCTGGTCCTTGCGGAATACGGCTAATGTCAATCCTGACCCCGTGGGAAGCATCCAGAGCAAACCCTGGTCTACTGGAACATGGCTAACGTCAATCTGACCCCGTGGGAAGCATCCAGAGCGGATCCTGGTCCTTGCGGAACACGGCTAATGTCAATCCTGACCCCGTGGAAAGCATCCAGAGCAAACCCTGGTCTAGTGGAACATGGCTAATGTCAACCCTGACCCCGTGGGAAGCATCCAGAGCAAATCCTGGTCTAGTGGAACACGGCCAATGTCAATCCTCACCCCGTGGGAAGCGTCTAGAGCGGATCCTGGTCCTTGTGGAACACGGCTAATGTTAATCCTGACCCCGTGGGAAACATCCAGAGCAAATCGTGGTCTAGTGGAACACGGCTAATGTCAATTCTGACCCTGTGGGAAGCATCCAGAGTAAATCCTGGTCTAGTGGAACACGGCTAATGTCAATCCTGACCCCGTGGGAAGCATCCAGAGCAAATCCTGGTCTAGTGGAACACGGCTAATGTCAATCCTGACCCCGTAGGAAGCATCCAGAGCAAATCCTGGTCTAGTGGAACACGGCTAATGTCAATCCTGACCCCCGTGGGAAGCATCCAGAGCAAATCCTGGTCTAGTGGAACACGGCTAATGCCAATCCTGACCCTGTGGGAACCATCCAGAGCAAATCCTGGTCTAGTGGAACACGGCTAATGTCAATCCTGACCCCGTGGGAAGCATCCAGAACGGATCCTAGTCTTTTTGGAACACAGCTAATGTCAATCCTGACCCCGTGGGAAGCATCCAGAGCAAACCCTGGTCTAGTGGAACACGGCTAATGTCAACGTTGACCCCGTGGGAAGCACCCAGAGCGGATCCTGGTCCTTGCGGAACACGGCTAATGTCAATCCTGACCCCGTGGGAAGCGTCCAGAGTGGATCCTGGTCCTTGCGGAACACGGCTAACGTCAATCCTGACCCAGTGGGAAGCATCCAGAGCGGATCCTGGTCCTTGCGGAACACGGCTAATGTCAATCCTGACCACGTGGGAAGCATCCAGAGCAAACCCTGGTCTAGTGGAACACGGCTAATGTCAACCCTGACCCCGTGGGAAGCATCCAGAGCGGATCCTGGTCCTTACGGAACACGGCTAATATCAATCCTGACCCCGTGGGAAGCATCCATAGCAAATCCTGGTCCCGTGGAGTACGGCTAAAGTCAATCCTGACCTCATGGGAAACGCCCAAAACAACCCCTGACTCCGTGAAATGCGGATAATATCAACCCCATCAATCACTTACGGGTCCTCTCGACTCGTAAGGAAGAAAACTCTCTTGTAAGATCCTTACGACTTATAAGAGAACACACACTTAGGAATCCTCACGATTCGTAAGAAGAAAATACACCTGCGAGATCCTCTCGACTCGTAGAGAGAAAAGTCTTTATGAGACCCTCACGGCTCACAAAGTTGAAAAGCCTTAGGCGGCAGATCTGAACCTGCTTCCTAAGCCATCGCTACCTCTCAAAGAGTTCAAAATAGAATGCTCTCTCTATCATCTACAGGCTACGCTGATTAAGGTAACGTGCCACAACAAAGAAAAAGAGAAGAAAGTGACATCAAGGAGAACATTTGGTTCACATTCCGTTAAGCGTTCAAGGAATACCCATCCATGCATGTGCGAAAAAGTTTGATACATAAAATAGATACATGGAAACGAAAAAGCTTGATATTCATACTTCAAAAAATGCCTACATTGATGAAAACAGTAAACAAAAAACACCATTAAAGTGTTTACAAAGGTACGACATCAAATCCAGGACATGGATTGAGAAATTCAAAAGTAAGGCCATCCAAAAATTTTCGGGCCTCTCGGACCATCTTCGTGTGCATCCTTTCACGATCACAAGCGTCAGGATCCCCACTAATGTCTTCCACCCTTCGATAGGCCGCGAGTATCGCCTCCTGCTGAAAAGCTTGATGCAGAATATCGACAAGGTTGTCTCGCCTTTTCTTTGAGATTAAGCCCATTAGGTACACCGAGTGCACCTTATCTTCGGCGTCATCCAATGCCTTAAGCGGCATGCCGGCGTAAAATAGAGGAAGTGCTCCCCAGATCGCTCCCACAATAAGCTTCAAGAGAGAGGAACGGTTAGGAAGCAGTCGACCATTGTATGCATCGAAGCGACCCAAAATTTCAGCACATTGGGCGTTTGTGAATTCTTGGTTTTGGGAACGGCCAAGTGCGCGAATGTCTCCATAGGAAATAATGTCGTCGAGATCATACATATGAGCATCCATAACGTCTGAAAAGGAAAATCAGTAAGAGTTAGTGGACAGACTGATTAAGAAAAAGCTTATTGAAACAGACAAGGGATTGAAACAACTCTTGATATCCTCAAGGAGGAAATAAGTGCTAATTAAATCACTCAATGAATTTAATTCTATGCAATTAAGAAAGGAAATCCTAAAAAGGATTTCGCATTTAATAAAAAGATTCCTCGGGACAGAGGAGTTAAACTCCTCGAGAGCAATGCTCTGCAGACAGGAGTGACACTTGTCAAAGTCAATTATGAGGGGAATTAAAAAATGCCCCGAGAATTGTAAGAGTCATGCTCTGCGAGGAAGATGGAGTAACCCATCAGAAACCCTAAAGGCAAAGCTTTTAATGAATTTGAAATTTCACGATCTTTAATGATCCGTGAACAAACTCTTAAGAATCCTTCGTGACAGATCAACAAATCTATATGATTTGAAAGAGCAAAGCTCTGTTAATGGGTTAAGAAACCCTGAAAAGGATTTCTTAAGATTTAAGATCTAACAAGAGCAAAGCTCTATTGAGAAACCCTAAAAAGGTTTTCTTTAGATCTATGATTTAAGAAGAGCAAAGCTCTGTTAATGAGAAAAACCATAAAAATATTTTAAGATCTATGATCTGAGAAGAGCAAAGCTCTATTAATAAAGTTCAAATCTTACCAAAATTTTGGCAGAGTTTTGACTCTTGAAAGTTCTTAAAATGAAGAGCTATGCTCTGGTAGAGAATAAAAATTCTCAGAAGATAAAAATGAAGATGAACAGAAATCATCCTAAGGACCAAAGGTCCTATTTATAGGCACTAAGAGCCGTTTCAACTTCCTAAATTGATTTAATGGCGCAGATGCTGCCACCGCTGTACTCACGTGTGAGCCACGTAAGCGCAACGGTGGGGGGGCATTTGTTTCCCCCAATCAGAGCCAAGCTCTGTTCAAATTTTGAAATGTGCCAACGCTAAGGGTTAAAAACTCTAACCAGTGCACCACGTGCGAAGCATGTGAGCGCTAGCGCCGAGAGCATCTCTTTCTCACAAAAGCTAACTGCGCTTATTTTATACCAGTTTAAGTTTTAACAGCGCACATGCATACATTAAGAGAAGAATAGGAATGAAAAGGGAGCACTTGGCGGTTAATGACAAAAAGCAGAAAGCATTTAATTAAACATTTATTCTACACGAAATAGATCGCCAAACATGGGATCGAAAGTACAGGGATTTCCAAACATATAGATAAAATTATCTAGTTCCCTCTCTGTCTTTTCCACCATGTCAAAGTGACGATCTTCGCGAGGAGTAGCTACCCATCGGTTAGCATCACATTCACCATCGAAAGCAGAAATGACAGCCCGATGAGCCCGTATTTGGCTCAGCAACTGAACAGAGCAATCCCTCAGAGCTTTGGTGATCAAATGCGCCTCGCGGAAACACTCGATCTTGTCTTCTACGACGCTTAGCATCGCCGAGGTCATCTCCGTCGGAGGAGGGGGGATATCATCGAGCACGGACAAGAGGATCATCCGGAGCCAGATAGAACCGACGGGGAGAGGAGACCCTACACGAGTCAAGAGCTCGTGAAGCGCTGCGTCACATTGGTCATCTATTAAAGTAGGATTCACCAAGCGCGCAGCGAAACGAGAAACAATGTCCTCAATAGGCACCTCCCACGGCTGCCGGCGAGCATGGGGACGGTTACAGGCCATAACTCTTCTTTAACAAGAATGATTCACTAAAAAAGTAAGAGAGAAGAGAAGCACTATTTCGGATTATAAATAAAGAACATTTAAGTCTAGGCACAGAAAATGCTGTGCATAATGGAACTATTCCCAAGATGTGGAAAAGCGAAAGTTTGACTCAGAAGGAAGGTGAAAAGACACCTTCAGCGTGAAGCAACGCTTCAGAAGCAGCGCCAAGTGCGCTGCACCCTAAGCAGCGCATCACGTGCAAAGCACGTGTGCGCTAGCGCTAAGAGCGATGCACTTAAGCAGCGCACCACGTGCAAAGCACGTGTGCGCTAGCGCTAAAAGCGCTGCACTCTGAGCAGCGCACCACGTGCAAAGCACGTGTGTGCTAGCGCTAAGAGCGCTGCACTTAAGCAGCGCACCACGTGCAAAGCACGTGTGCGCTAGCGCTAAGTGCCCTGCGCTCTGAGCAGCGCACCACGTGCAAAGCACGGGTGTGCTAGCGCTGGAATTAAAAGCTCCCCACCGTCAGATCAAAATCCAATAATAATGATAAATCATTAATTAATCAGAATTAAATTCTGTTAAGGAAAGATTCCTCAAAATCTTTCCAAACAACAAGATTGTGCTCTGTAAATCAGAGCACCGTTGGATCAATGATCCAAGGGTGATTAAAAATCACCAAAATATAGAATAAATTCTGTATGGAAAAGATTTCCCAATCTTGTTAAAAAAAACAAGAAGATTGCCTTCTGTAAATCAGAAGCTCTTAGATCAAAGATCCTACGGTGGGGAAATGACTAAATCAATTGGAGAAAAGATCTTCTTAACTGATTGAACAAGTCAGGTTGCCCTATAAAAAGGCCCCTAGACTTCAAGTCTCGGGGATACAGAAGTATAGAGAGGAACCCCCCCATAAACTGTGAGATATCTCAGGAAGAAGAGCCAAGCTCTCAATAGAAGAACTTTTCTTCAAGGTAAAGATAAACAGAGAGATGAAATCATCTCATATTAAGAAGAAGAATTCACTTCTTCCTTTAAGATCATAGATCTACAAGAGCAAAGTATTTCAAAAAAGAGATCAAAAGATCTCATCATAAAATAATAAGAAGAACATAATTCTTCTCACAGATCATAGATCTATAAGACGAACTGTCTTTTACAAAAAGAGATCATGAACATCTCGTTATAAAAAAAGGGGGGAGAATTCAATTCTTTTAAGGATTATAGATCCATAAAGGCAAAGCCTTTCAATCAATATAAGAGATTGAAATATCTCCTGTAAAACTAAGAGCTTTGTTCTTAGATCCACGAGACAAAGTCTCTTAAAGGAGAGTTTAATTCTCAGTGCATAGCGCTGCATTATAGAGCCTTAGCGCTCCATATTAAAAGAAGCGCTTCAGCGCACCAGAACTAGCACATAGCGCTGCATAAAAGAGCCTTAGCGCTCCATATTAAAAGAAGCGCTTCAGCGCACCAGAACTAGTGCATAGCGCTGCATAAAAGAGCCTTAGCGCTCCATATTAAAAGAAGCATCTCAGCGCTCCTGATCTGGCGCACAGCGCCAAGCGCGCTACGTGCTCCTCACGTGTGCGCCACTGAACTGATAGCGCTTTGCGCTCATAAACTAGCGCTTTGCGCTCATGGAATGGCCCTCAGCGCCAAGCGCACCACATGCTCCTCACGTGTACGCCACTGAACAAATAGCGCTTTGCGCTCATAAATCAGCGCAATGCGCTCATAGACAGGCGCTCAGCGCCAAGCGCACCACGTGTCCCTTACGTGTGCGCTACCCGGCAGAAGCGCACTGCGCTCTTTGACTGGCGCAAAGCGCCAAGCACACCACGTGCTCCTCACGTGTGCACTGATAGAACATAAATTGTTCTTTAATAAGCCCCAGAGCTATGACAAATGATCAGCATTCAACAAAAGACAGAAATACTGTCAGAATCCAAATCAATGCTCAGTATTGTTAAAAAGGCCAAGCCCAAATAAATGCTCAACAGCCCAAAATAAATGTTAAATATTTTAACTTGATTGGACTTAGCCCAAGATTGGCCATAAGTCTTCAACTCAGATTAATTGAGCACATATGCTCATAAATCTCAGATCTTAGTCCCAATTGGACTACAGATCTCTTAACCAAAATTGGTTCAAGAGTACATCTCTGAACCCCTCTGATATATGTCGTTGTAATCCTTCAACGTCTTCAGAGAGGTGACGGGTCCCGACAACCATACATTTCATAGACTATGACGTCTTTAAACTGGACTGTGGGGTCCCTTTAAACCAACGGACTATGATGTCCTTAACCTTGGACCGTAATGTCTTTAAACTAATATCGGACCGTGATGTCCTTAAACTAACGACGGACCACCATGTTCTTAAACTGGTAATGGACCGCAACGTCCCTAAACTAAACAATAGAGTCCAAATGCTCTTTTGTCGGATCTAAACGATCCCGTTAAGTTGATCTTAGTCTGAAATTAGACTAACGTATTCTTAACAAACGTTTAAGTTGATCTTAGTCTAACGTATCCTTAAACCCAATCCCAAACCCAAATCTAAGAAGATACGGATTTGGACTAATCCACGCCCTACGGGAGACAACATAAATTATTCTCCGTATACAATCCACGGGCAACCAAAAACAAAACAAACACCCACGACACGAAGTGACCATCTGGAGAAGGAGAAAGTGGTTACCGCGATGCGGTAGCATAATTAATTGCAGGGGCTTGCGCCTGCAGGGAAGAGCGTCCCCACAATCAAAAACCCCTCAACGAGGGGGAATCTGACGAAGTCTGCTACATCGGCCGTATCCGTCTAAACCTTCGATACACGGTGCCATAAATCAACTTCGCATCTTTGGAGAGGTGGACGGATAGCACCAATTAGCATCTGCCCCGAATTCAGGCAAGACGGACCTACGCGGTCGCGTCTTCGTGTTCGGAGGGGAACAGGGAGATTCAAGCGATTGGGATATGTAAGTGTTGCGCTTTGAGCTATAATATTTCATATTTACATTTCCAATCTTGTGTTGTGCAAATTTTAAAATGTTATGTTTTTAAAGAAACACGCACACACTATGTACATGCTTAATATGATTATGATTTGCATTGTTATTCTATGGTTCCTATTACGACATGTGTTTCCCCAATCAGAGCAAAGCTCTGTTTGAATTTCAAAAATTCAAAAATTGAAGCAACGCTTCAGATTCCTTGCGCTGCGCGCAACGCGCTACGTGTCAAAAGCTGACACGCCAGTGCAGCACCCAAGGCAGCGCACCCAATCAGAGCAAGGCTCTATTTAAAATGAAAATAAAGGAAGCAATGCTTCGGCTGAGGTGCGCTCTGCGCTGCGCGACAAGTGGCGGCGTAGTTGCGCTGGCACAGTGGCGCTGCGCTCTGCACTGCGCGATACGTGGAGGCGCAGGTGCGTTTGCGCCAACTGTGCCAGCACTAAAACAGAATTAAAATTCTAGAAAGATCTTTCTGATCTTGTTAAAACAAGAAGATTATCTTCTGTAAAACAGAAGCCCTTGGATCAAAGATCCAACGGTGGGGAAAAATCCCTAAATCACTCAGAGAAAGATCTCTTTAACTGATTTAACAAATCAAATGGCACTATAAAAAGCCCCCTAGACTCTAAGTCTAGGAGAAATTATTAGCACACAGAGAATTCACAGAGCTCTTCTAAGAACTTTGAGAAGAATTCAGAAAGACAGAAAGAAAAAGGTAAAACATTTAGAAAAAGAAGAATTTTTTTCTAACAAGATCAATGATCTAAGAACAAGATCAAAGATCTTCAATAAAAAATGATAATATTAATAAAAAGAAGTAATTTACTTCTTCTTTAGATCTTTCTGATCTAAATAAAGGCAATGCCTTTTGATGAACCATTGGTTCTGGAATCTTAAAAGATTTTCTTCTTTGATCCAAAATTGGATTAAGGTATTGAACAGTACCCTGAACTTGGAAAAATTGCACTGTTGCGCTCTTGGGTTGGCGCAAGCCACCAGAGAGCGCCACATGTCAGCCCCAGAACAGACTGCGCTATGCGCTTCTAAAACAGAGCACTGCTCTTTTAAATTGGCGCAAGTCACCAGAGCACGCCACGTGTCAGCAGCGCAACAGCGTAGCGCATTGTCGAAGTGCACTGCGCTAGCAGACTTGCGCTCACCAGAGCGTGACACGTGTCACCTCCACATGGACTTGCGCCTTGCGCTCCTCAATTGGCGCAAAGCGCCTGACAAGCCACGTGGCGCTCTGTCAGACTAATTAATGCAGCGCATTATTAAAGGGCAGGGCCTAATTAAGAGGCCCAATGGACTAAAACAAATGCTCTGCATTATAAAAAAAAAGGGAACAGAGCCCCATTTAAAAGGCCTAACAGGCTAGAATAAAATGCAATGCAGAGCACAAACAAAGGTCTGTCAGACCAAAACAGATGCTGTGCATCATTTAAAAAGGGCAGAGCCCAAATAAAGGTCTAATAGACCAAACAAAATGCCATGCATTATTAAACAAGGGCACAGCCTAATCAAAGGCCTAACAGGCCAGACAAATAAAAAATTGTTGAATATTCTCAACTGGACTTAGCCCAATACTGGTCGTAAGTCCTCAAATTAAATTGAGCTGAGCACAACTGCTCTCTTAAACCAATTTACACCCGGTTCAAGGGTACATCTCCGAACTCCTCTGATATTTGTCTTTGTAATCCTTCAACGTCTTCAGAGAGGTGGCGGGTCCCGACAACCACACATCGATACGGACTGCGGGGTCCTTAAACTCGTGGACCGAAACGTCCTTAAACTAATATTCGTCCCAAAATGGGAACGTTGGATCGAAATGTCCTTAAATTAATGTTCGTCCCCAAATGGGAATGATGGACCACCATGTCCCTAAACTGGAAATCGACCGCAACGTCATTAAACTAAATAATAGAGCCAATTGCTCTCTTGTCGGATCCAAATGATCCCGTTAAGTTGATCTTAGTCTGGAGATTAGGCTAACGTATCTTTAACAAAAGTTTAAGTTGATCTTAGCTTTAAATAGGGCTAACATATCCTTAAACAAAAACCCCAAACCCAAGTCTAAGAAAATACGGATTTGGACTAATCCACGTCCTACGGGCGACAACATAAATTAGTCTCTGTATACAATCCATGGGCAACCACAAACCAAACAAACACCCACGACACGAAGTGAAATTCTGGAGAAGGAGAAAGTTGCTATCGCGGTGCGGTAGCGTAATTAACTGCAGGGGCTTGCGCCTGCAGGGAAGAGCGTCCCTACAAACAAAAACCCCTCCAGCCAGGGGGAATCTGACGAAGTCTGCTACATCGGCCGCATCCGTCTAAACTTCCGATATATGGTGCCATAAATCAACTTGGCATCTTCGGAAAGGTGGACGGATAAAACCAAATACCATCTGCCCCGAATCTTAGGCTAGACGCCCATGTCTTGGCCGCCATTCGGAGGGGAACAGATTCTGGCACGCCCGGTGGGACCTTTTCCTCTTTCCACTCCACACTTCGTGTGTCGTCTTCGCGAACGAATCGCGGTTTGTTAATGGTTACCCTAGGGTTTCAAGTTACTAAGATTTGGTCTCTTGCTTGGCGCAACAATCAAACAGCAATGGCGTCTAACTTCTCAAACTGCTCCAAATGCAACTGCAACCGACGCTCCGCCTCACCTGGAGGCGTAGCCTATGGGCCAGGCTACCACCGGCCTGTTCTTCGGGACCATGCTCCCGCCAGCAAGCTTCACCATTCTAGTGCCCGTACCGGAAGCGCAAAAGAAGTCGGTCTTCGATCGGCTCACTACTACCACGACCCCTCTCAACGGGTCGTCCAATCTCAAGCCGGCAGTCTCGGTTTTCACCAGACTGAGCTTGAACCCCGATGGGCCGGCCAAGAAGCCCATGACTCGTGAAGTGGCCGTCCCAAAGAAGACAGCCATATCTGCTCCTGAAGTCGTCAAGACGACTTCTCCTACTAAAGAGTCGGTCTTTGCAAGACTGACTATTCCGGTTCCCGTTCCTGCTCGAAGGTCTTTCTTTGACAGATTGTATACCGCTACTCAACAGACATCAGTCTTCAAGAGGCTAGCACCAGCGGCGCCTCATCTGGACAGGGGGCAAGATAAAACCATCCCCATCGCCAAACCATCCCCAACAGCTCGACATGCTCGACGGCGCCATTAGCGCCGAGTAAGGAAGGCCGAGGGCAGCTCCCCCATTGGGCTAACTCCACCTGCTCCAGAGGTGGAAATCAATGCTGCTGTTCCGACTGGGAACAGCTTTGAACGGCTAAGGAGGGTATGCAAGAACTCTCCGACTGCCATGCTGAAAAGATCTCCTCCACCCACAGAGAATGTCACAGAAACAAAGCCAGAGCAGCCCCCTCAACGGCTGTCCTCTAAAATTTACAAGGTTTGGCAACGGGTTCAAGACTCAGTGGTCATTCAAGATCCCTCTCACTGGCAGAAGAGGGTGAAAGTTCAAGAAGAATGGAACCGTCCTGTCAAACCGTAAAGGACGACGACCACTCGGGTACCCACTACAACGGCCCCCTCCACGTCGACTACTCAAAAGAAAAAAAGACCGGAGAAAGTTCCCACACTGCGGCGAACGTCGAAGGCAGTAAACCCAAACGCCCTAAGTCCGGGGGCATTATGGTACACACCGTCTACATGGCATCCGGGAAAGAGGACAGCCGTACATCCACAGGTCATAGACCGCTTACGCGGTCGGTGACTAAAGCTCAGGAGGAGCAGCAGAAGCTCCAGGAAATGATGACCGCAATGGCCGCACTCACTGGGCCAAAAGAAAGCCCCGAAGCGTCCTCGGATCAGCGACAGGAGAAAGAAACCGACGCTGAGTTCCTTCGGAGAATATTGGAAAAGAAGGATAAAGAGGCTACAGAACAAGCAGACAATATAAAACGAATGGCCCTCCTGTTCCAGGACATGGTGGGTATGATGATCCAGCCAGATCCTCCAGCCGAAGATCCTCCAGCCGAAGATCCTCCGATCATCCTTGAAGATGACAGAGGAGAAACGTCGAATCCACCGCCGGCTCTGTCAACAGCCAAGGAGGAGACAATTTCTAAAGCTGACCTGGACGAATATAAAGCTCAGCAGATACGGGTTCATCAGACAACGAAGGCAGCCGGTCAAGTTGTCAGAACGGGGCGACCATATCCGAGCTGGTATGATCAGATCAAGTACCCGCCGGGCTATACAATACCGAAATTCCATGTCTATAAGGGGACTGGCAATCCCCATCAACATGTTGCCCAGTTCAAGGCTCTTTGCGGTAACACCGGCGGTGATGATAAATTGTTTCTTCGCCAGTTCGTCGGTAGCTTATCGGAGACGGCATTTGAGAGGTACTCCGAACTCCCAAATGACTCCGTCAAGACCTTCGCTGAAATGGAGTTGTTATTTACCCAGCGCTTCGCAAGTGCCAGTGAGCGTACTCCAATAACAGATTTGATTAATGCGAGAGTAAAGCCGGGCGAGACTTGGGTTCAATATGCAATCCGATGGCGGAACTTGTGGTCAAAGTGCGAACAACGCATTGAAGAAGCGCCGGCGGTGGGCATGTTCATGGGCACCCTAGATCCTCATGCAGCTATCTCACAGTTCATGATGTTCTTTAAACCAACCACGTTCCAATCCTTGATCGATAAGTTATCCCAAATGGATCAGATGGGTCACAGACCGTCTCCTCCAAAGTCGGACTCTCGAAATGAGAAGGGGAAAGGGAAAGCGATCGTCGTCGCCAATGCTCAATAACAGCCGAGCAACTTGAAGCCGGTTGTTCGTCAAAACAATATGCGTCCACACCTGTCCCTCAAGGAGAGGCTGGGACGTCTTTACTCGTTTCCTCAGAATAAAACGAGAAGACTGTTTGAACTGGCATTGCGTAACAGACTCATTAATCTACCGGAGTCAAGACGTCCGTCGCAGCTAAACGACGTCAATGATTCCAATTACTGTCCCTATCACTGAGTATTGGGTCATCCGATTGAAGATTGCTACGTCTTCAAAAACTGGATTGAAGATCAATATCAGCAAGGCAAGTTCGCGTTATCCAAAAGATGGAAGGTGAACCCGCCGCAACCTCCTACTTCTAAAAAGGTGAATACGCCGGGGGCAACGTGCTCCCTTGTTGAAGAAGCTCCATGGAAGGTTGTGTTATCAGCCAAAACCAAAAGGATGCTGAATGATCTCAAGACATGCCCGACAGTCAGGTGGAAGAACCTGCTAGAACCCCAGATCATTGAAGGGATGTTGAAGTCGCGCCCAACTCCAAGGACAGGTGGTGATGGCCCAAGCATTCATACCCAGCCGTTGAAATCTTCAAAGAAGAAGAAGAAGTGATCCAAAAAGCCCGTGAAGCCTGGTGACAAGCGAACGGACTTACAGAAACAAATTGACGCGCTGGAGGAATACAATCAAAAGGCACGGACTCCCGTCACACTCCAGGAGTTCCTCAACCACGTCTTTCAAGAGGAAGATGAGGGAGAAAGCTCGTCGGATGAATCCGAGGAATGCGTGGCGAGTTGTCATGTGATCTCTTACTCGTTTACGGACGATGGGAGAACTCCTTGTACTGAGAAGCTGGGGGCAGATCCTGAACCGAAACTTCTGGGGCTATCAGATGAAACCATTGATGCATTCCTCAATGAAGCTCTGTTGAAAAGTAAGGCTGATCGGGAATGCGAGACGCTCTTATTTGAAAAGGCCAAGCGCCGGCGATTAGATGAAAAGGTCAAGACACTCCCGTCAAATCAAAGTACATCCATTACGGACAAAATCAAATTCAAGACGAGGAAGAGGTTTGCTAAAGCCATGTCGATGGGGATGAAGCTGCCACCCTCTGAAGGAAACATTGTCGGCAAAGCGGAAATGCACCCTTCCTATTGCTTATATCATCGGAAGGTTTCGCACCCCACCGAAGAGTGCAAAGTTTTCAATAAATGGTGGCAGGGATATGTCGCTCACCGGCAACATTTTAAGCTGGAAAAGCGCAAAACTCGTCGGGAGCGGAAAAGTACGACCGAAGAGCTTAGAAGAACAACCGGCGACTGTCGCATGGTTAACGCCGGGGAAGCGCAAGTTCTCACACTCGGGAGCAACTCTGACGAGGAAATGGAGCTTATCCCTCTCTTTAAAGAGTCCACCTCGGGAAAAGAGGAAGAGCCGAAGGCCTGCGAAAATATCCGGCTGCGTAATCGTACGCTACCCGAAAAGAATCTTGGACCCTTGATTGGTAGAGTTTTGCGTGTTCAAGTTTAGTTAATTACCGCAATCAAGACGGTTTTGCTTGTAGCTAGCCGGTTGAGTACGGGTCGTCTGCAGGGAGATGGGAATCTTTTTCTATGTGCTTTAACGAGTTAAGTCCAAATGTCCAGATTTGTTTGTGATTAACTATGTGCTAAAATGATATGTAAAGAGAGCTTGTTAGGGTTAGGATTAGGTTAGTTTGAGTTAGGAGTCGCTCACTTCTTTCGTTGCCACTCTTAATACCGGTGTTACGGTAATCGGCAACAACGGGGATTAGCACGACTAGGAAGGAACTTGCGAGTATAAGCTAGGCTTTCCAACGCATAAGTTCTTCCTTTTGGTGCTTGTCCGTCCGTTCTTGGCTCTTAGCCTTAACCTCCGGTTAATTCAACCACAACCGGTCTCACTACGGAATCACCGCTATCATGTAGGATAGGGTGCCGTAGGGAGCGGATTGTGGTTCAATTAACGGGAGTCCGATTTAAGATGTTGGGCAAGGAAAGAGTGAGAGAGATTTCCTTCTCTCAAACTTTCCTTATCCTACCCTAACAAGTATGGAAACTACTCACCCATTACAAGAAAAATGAAAATAAAACAAAGGAGAAAGATAGAAAGAAGGAGGTTAGAAAATACCAAACTGCCCCTGAAGTTTCGTCAACTGAGGATGACGTACGGCCGCGTTTCCGCGGCCTAAGCACGCTTATGCCGCGGAAACGCGGCCGTTTAGAGGAGTTGGCTCCTCGTATTTTTTGTGGTTCTTAGTGTTTATGTTTGGATCAGTTTGGTACACTTTTTTTCTCAGAATCTCTCCACAAGTTATCCAGAATTTCAGCAAGTCAAAAGATGATTTGATGTGGATCTTTTTGTCATGATTTCCTCGAGCTCCGCGTAGATTTCTTGGATCTTGTGTTGCCATTGAGCCTTGTGCATGAAAATGACATTGATTTGCCATTTTGTCTCTTTAAACTGGTGTGCGGCAATATACGGATAGAGAGCGGAGACCCGTGTTTTATCTGTTGTTTACCCCAATCAGAGCAAAGCTCTGTTCAAATTCCAAGGCGGGAAACGAAGCAACGCTTCTGTTTCCCCCAATCAGAGTAAACCTCTGTATTGAAAATTAAAATTGAAATAAATGAAGTAACGCTTCAGATCCTTTGCGCTGTGCTCAACGCGCCACGTGTCAAAAGCTGATACAATAGCGTAGCGCCCGAGACAGCGCACCCAATCAGAGCAAAGCTCTATTTAAACTAAAATTAAAGGAAGCAAAGCTTCAGTTGCGCAAGCGCCGCGCTGCGCGACACGTGTCAGCGCAGTCGCTTTTGCGCAAGCGCTGCGCTGCGCGACACGTGTCAGCGCAGTTGCGCAATCGCAGCTGCGCTGCGCTCTGCGCTGCGCGACACGTGTCAGCGCAGTTGCGCAATCGCAGCAGCGCTGCGCGACAAGTGTCAGCGCGGTTGCGCAAGCATAACTGCGCTGCGCTGTGCGCTGCACGACACGTGTTAGCGCAGATGCGCAAGCACAGCCGCGCTGTGCGCTGTGTGACACGTGTCACGCTCTGGAGCATTTGCGCCAAACAGAATTAAAATTCTAAGAAATCTTTCTGTTCTTGTTAAAACAAGAAGATTTTCTTCTGTAAAACAAAAGCCCTTGGATCAAAAGATCCAACGGTGGGGAAAATTCCCCAAATCACTCAGAGAAAGATCTCTTTAACAAATTTAACTAATTTCTGGGCACTATAAAAAGAGCCCTAGACCTCAATTCAAAAGGCTGAACATTTTGTGAGAAATTAAACAGAGAGAGAGCTCTGAAGAATTGGAGAGAAATCCTCAAGAACAAAAAAGGTAAAAAGCCTTTAGAAAAAGAGAAAATTCTCTTGTGAACAGATCATCGATCTAAAAACAAGATCAAGGACCTTAAATAAAAAACAAATAAAAATAGTGCTTTGCACTTTTTATGAACCTTTGGTTCTCTGAGATAAGAAAAACAAGAGAGACTTGTTTTCATTGATCTAAATTAGATCAAGAAAGCAAACAGTGCTTTGCAATTCTGATTATGAACCATTGGTTCTAGAATCTAATGGATTCTCAAATTTATAGTGCCTTGCACTTGGAGATCTGCACTGTTGCGCTCCTTGGTTGGCGCAAGCCACCTGAGAGCGCCACGTGTCAGCATCTGAACCATTTGCGCTATGCGCTTTGAGATAGAGCTTTGCTCTCTGTAATTGGCGCAACTCACCAGAGTGCGCCACGTGTCAGCAGCGCAAGCGCAGCGCACTAGCGCAGCGCACTGCGCTTGCGCGACACGTATCAATACTACAAGCGCTTGCGCTCTCTGATTGGAGCAAAGTGCCTGATAAATGCAAGGCATTTCCTAAAGGGCCAGGCCCAAATTAAAAGACCAAGTAGGCCTAATTAAATAGATGCTCTGCATCATTTATAAATGGGCAGAGCCCAACCAAAACAAAGAAAGATAATGCAATGAAGGGGAAAGGCCCTAGCACAGGTCCAATAGGCCAAAGACAAAAGAATATTGAAAGTGGACTTAGCCCAGTCGTGGCCATAAGTCCTCAAATTAAATTGACTGGGCACGGCTGCTCCCTATATCAATTTACATCCGGTTCGAGGGTACATCTCCGAACTCCTCTGACAGTTCTCGTTGTAATCCTTCAACGACGTCAGAGAGGTGACGGGTCCCAACGACCACACATGAATATGGACTGCGGGGTCCTTAAACTCGTGGACCGAGACGTCCCTAAACTAATATTGGACCGAGATATCCCTAAACTAATATCGGACCGAAACGTCCTTAAACAAATGATGGACCACCACGTCCCTAAACTGGCGATGGACCGAAACGTCCTTAAACTAATGATGGACCACCACGTCCCTAAACTGGCGATGGACCACCACGTCCCTAAACTGGAACAAGGACCACCACGTCCCTAAACTGGAACATGGACCACCACGTCCCTAAACTGGAGCAATAGAGCCCCCAAATGCTCTTTTGCCGGATCTAAATGATCCCATTTAAGTTGATCTTAGCCCCAAACACGGCTAACGTATCCTTAAACATTCAAATGGACTATAAAACTCCAAATCGACTTTGGTTCAAGGGTACATCTCCGAACTCCTCTGACACATATCGTTGTAATCCTTCAGCGACGTCAGAGAGGTGACGAGTCCCGACGGCCATATATTAAATTGATCACCACGTTAAGTTGATCTTAGTCTCAAAACAGGACTAACGTATTCTTAACGAATGTTTAAGTTGATCTTAGCCTCAATACGGCTAACGTATCCTTAAACTAAAAACACCAAACCCAAATCTAAGTAAATACGGATTTGGACTAATCCACGTCCTACGGGCGACGGCATTACTCAGTCTCCGTATACAATCCACGGGCAACCACAAACAAAACAAACACCCACGACACGAAGTGAAATTCTGGAGAAGGAGAAAGTTGTTACCACGATGCGGTAGCGTAATTAACTGCAGGGGCTTGCGCCTGCAGGGAAGAGCGTCCCCACAATCAAAAACCCCTCAAGCGAGGGGGAATCTGACGAAGTCTGCTACATCGGCCGCATCCGTCTAAACCTCCGATACACGGTGCCATAAATCAACTTGGCATCTTCGGAGAGGTGGACGGGTAAAACCATATAGCATCTGCCCCGAATCTCAGGCTAGACGTCCTCAGCGTCGTCGGCCGCCGTTCGGAGGGGAACAGATTCTGGCACGCCCGGTGGGACCTTTTTCCTCTTTCCATTCCACACTTCGTGTGTCGTCTTCGCGAACGAATCGCGGTTTGTTAATGGTTTCCTTTGGATTTCAAGTTACTAAGATTTGGTCTTTTTCCTGGCGCAGAAATTAAGCATCAATGGCCTCAAATTGCTCGAACAGCTCGAAGTGCCACTGCAACGGACGCTCCACCTCACCTAGAGGTGTAACATATGGGCCCCAAGCGGCTTCCTTCCTCGCTTTGCCGGTTGAACAGGTGACCCAGGCCACCACCGGCCTATTTTTCGGGACCATGATCCCGCCTTCAAGCTTCCCTATGCCAATACCTGCGCCGGAAGTGAACAAGAAGTCGGTCTTCGACGGGCTCACTGCTACGACGGCCCCTGTCAACGGGTCATCCATTACCAAGCCAACAGCCTCTGTCTTCGCTAGGCTGGATCAAAACTCTGAGGGGCCCACCAAGAAGCCTGTGAACTCTAAGGTGGCTGTCCTGAGGAAGGCAATAACTGCTGCTCCAGAAGTCGTCAAGACGGCTTCCCCTATCAAAGAGTCAGTCTTTTCAAGACTGACTGTTCCTGCTACTGCCCTTGCTCGAGGGTCTGTTTTCGACAGGTTGAATATCATCCCTCAAAAGACAACCTCAATCTTTAAAAGGCTAACACCAGCGACGCCTCCTTCAGACAGGGGGCAAAAAGAAGCTGTCTCTATCTCCGAGCCAGTCCCAACGGCTCGTCATGCTCGACGTCGCCACTGGCGCCGAGTGAGGAAGGCCGGGGGTAACTCCCCCTCTGGGATAACTCTGCCATCTCTAACGGTGGGGATCGATGCTGCTGTTCCAACCGGGAACAGCTTTGAATTTCTGAACACGGTGCGCAGAAACTCTCCTGTTGCGGTGCTAGAGCGAACTCCTTCACCTGTAGAGAACACTCTAGAGAGGAAGCTAGAGTAACCCCCTCACCGGCTGTCCTCTGAAATTTACAAAGTCTGGCGACAGGTCCAAGAGTCGGTGATTGATGAAAACTATCTCCGCTGACAGAAAAAGACGAAGGTTCGGCAGGAGGAAGACTACTCTGTCAAAATGAAAGAAGCGACGGTTACTCGAGTGTCCACTACAACGACACCCTCAACGTCAATCACTCAAAAGAAAAGGAGGCCGCAAAAAGCCCCTGTGAACAAGGCGAAACGTAAAAGCGATGGGCACAAACACCCCAAGTCTGGGGGCATGGTGGTGCATACTGTTTATATGGCTTCTGGAAAGGAGGAAAGCCGTGCTTCGACGGGTCACCGACCACTCACCCGATCCGTGACCAAAGCTCAGGAGCAGCAGCAAAAGCTTCAAGAGATGATGACTGCAATGGCCGCACTTACCAAGCCAAAAGAAAGCTCAGAGGCATCATCGGTGCAGCGTCATGAACAAGAAACTGACGCTGATTACCTACGCAGAGTCCTCGAAAAGAAGGACGAAGAAGCTGCAGAGCAAGCGGCTAATATAAAACAAATAGCGCTTCTCTTCTAAGATATAGTAGGGATGATGATTCAGCAGAACCCTCCTGCTGAAGATTCTCCGGTTGTCCTTGAAGACGACAGGGGAGAAACGTCAAATCCTCCACTGGCTTTGTCAACAGCCAAGGAAGAGGCAATCTCCAAAGCTGACCTGGACGAATATATAGCCCAGCAGATACGGGTTCATCATGCGACTGAGGCAGCCGGTCAGATCGTCAAAACAGGACGACCATATCCGGGTTGGTATGATCAGGTACAGTACCCGCCGGGCTATACAATACCTAAGTTCCACATATATAAAGGGACAGGGAATCCGCATCAGCATGTCGCTCAATTCAGGGCCCTATGCGGCAATACTGGAGGCGATGAAAAATTGATGCTTCGCCAATTTGTCGGCAGCTTGTCAGAAACAGCGTTCGAATGGTATTCCGAACTCCCGAATGATTCTGTCAAGACATTCGCTGAAATGGAGTTGCTATTCACTCAGCGATTCGCGAGCGCCAGCGAACGGGCCCCGATAACAGCGTTGATTAATACCAGGGTAAGGCCGGGCGAGACGTGGGTCCAGTACGCTATACGCTGGCGAAACTTGTGGTCGAAATGCGACCAACGCATTGAAGAAGCGCCCGCGGTGGGCATGTTCGTGGGTATCCTAGAACCTCATGCCACTATCTCACAGTTCATGATGTTCTTTAAGCCGACCACATTCCAGGCTTTGATCGACAAGCTGGCCCAGATGGATCAAATGGGTCACAGACCTCCTCCCCCAAAGCCAGAACCGCGGAACGACAAGGGTAAAGGGAAGACAACCTTCGTTGCGAATGCTCATCAACAACCCAGCACCCCAAAGCTAGCAGATCAATCGGGAGAGAGACGGCGGTTCTATATTGAGAAAATGAGGCGCCCCTACTCATTCCCGCGGGATAAGACGAAGAAGCTGTTCGAGCTGGCTGTGCGCAACAGGCTTATCAACTTGCCGAATCCAAGGCAACCGCCACAACCCAACGAGGCGAATAACCTCAATTATTGCCCTTATCATCAAACGGCAAGCCATCCGATTAAGGATTGCTTCGTCTTCAAGGGATGGATTGAAGATCAATACCTACAAGGAAAGTTTGCCCTATCTGAAAAGTGGAAGGTAAATCCACCACAGCCGCACATTCCAAAGAAGACGGACACGATGGGGGCAGCTTGTTCTTTTATCAAGGACGAAAACGATGGGGAAAACTCATCATATGAATCCGAAGCCTACGTAGCGACTTGCCATGTGATCTCTCATTCACTGGTGGATGATGAAGAGGCTCCTCGCGCCGAGAAACCAAGGGCGAACCCTGAGCGGGAAATTCTACGGCCGACAGACGAGTTGATCGATATCTTCTTAAATGAAATTCGTCTGAAAGCAAAAGCCAATCAAGAGTGTGAGATGGCCATACTGGAAAGAGCCAAGACACTCCCGTCAAATCAAAAGCCATCCACTGTAGATAAAAACAAATTCAAGACGAGAAAAAGGTTCGCCAAAGCCCTATCAGCGGGAATGAAGCTACCGCCCTCTAAAAAAAATACTTTCGGTGAAGTAGAGATGCATCCTAACTTCTGCTTATATTATCGGAAGATCATACATCCTACTGAAGACTGCGAATCCTTTAACTGTTGGTGGCAAGGGTATGTCGCTCAAAAACAGCACTTCGACAGGACAAAATGTGAAGCTCGTAGACGTCGAAAAAATGCGACAGATGAGCGCAAAAGAGCCGACGACGACCGTCATATAGCCGACTCCAAGGGATCGCAAATTATCACCTTTGGAAGCGACTCTGAGGAAGAAGCTGCCCTCAACCCTCTCTTTAAGGAATCTATTTCGAAAATGAAAGAATTGAGGAGTTGCGAGAACGTTCAGCCGTGCAAACGCACGCTGCTCGGAAAAAATCTCAGCCCCGCAAATAAAGGATCGAGCACAAAAGATAAAGGAAAGGAAAAAACAGCCCTCGAGGCCAACATTCAACAGCAATCGAGTGGCCCTAGACCGGTTGTTCGCCAAAACAATCCGCAACCACGCCCGTCCCTCGAAGAGAGGTTGAAACGTCCTTACTCATTTCCCCAGGGTGAAACAAGGAGGCTGTTCGAAGTGGCAGTGCATAACAGGCTTATGACTCTACCGGAACCGAAACCCCAGCTACAACTGAATGACGTCAACGATCCTAATTACTGCCCTTACCACCAAGTATTGGGTCATCTGATCGAAAACTGCTACACCTTCAAAAACTGGGTTGAAGACCAACACCGGCAGGGAAACTTCGCGCTGTTTGAAGACTGTAAGGTGAGCCCACCACAGCCTCATGCTCCTAAAAAGATAGATACATCGGGGGCATCATGCTCGGTCATAGAGAAAGCCCCATAGACCGAAAAGTCAGTAAACTAAAGATTCACCTCGAATACAGCGACAGTGGACCGAAACATCCTTAAACTAACAGCGGACCATAATGTCCTTAAACTAATGACGGACCGAAACGTCCTTAAACTAATGAACGACCGAAACGTCTTTAAACTACTACCGCAGCGTCCTTAGGCTGACGAGATAAAAAAATGATAAAAACGGTATGTCTATAAGCAAAATGGGTACGGATGAAAACTCGAAAGGGCTCCGTGAGTAAAAACAGCAGGACTACCGGCGAGTATTTGTGAAAACCCGAAAGGGCGCGACCTCGTAAAAAAAAAGGTATGTCCATAAGCAAAATAGGCACGGATGAAAACCCGAAAGGGCTCCGTGAGTAAAAACAGCAGGACTACCGGCGAGTGTTTGTGAAAACCCGAAAGGGCGCAACCTCGTTAAAAGACACTTATAGGGTCCTCTCGACCTTGTAAGGAGAAACCACCCGCGTGAGATCCTTACGACTCACAAGGGAGCAACACACTTAGGGATCCCCACGATTCTTAAGGAGAAAATACACTTGCGAGATCCTCACGACTCATAAGGAGAACACTCTTATGAGACCCTCACGGCTCATAAGATTTGAAAGTCTTAAGTTACAGAGACCTAAACCTGTTCTTAACCAAACCCCCCACAACCTTCGATATTGCCCTAACAAGTGGCTCAATACTGACCCTTGTATACAATCCACGGGCGCGAATAAACATTTCCCTAATCAAGTTTCGTCCGCGATTGGGGATATGTACGCATGATGAACAACCCTTGTAAGTCCTCTCGACTTACAAGGAGAAAACCCTCTTGTAGGATCCTTACGACTTACAGAGGAACATACACTTAGGAATCCTCACGATTCCTAGGGAGAAAACACACCTACAAGATCCTCACGACTTGTAGGGAGAAATA
This sequence comes from Agapanthus africanus, assembly GCA_030015575.1. NCBI lineage: Eukaryota > Viridiplantae > Streptophyta > Magnoliopsida > Asparagales > Amaryllidaceae > Agapanthus > Agapanthus africanus. The sequence continues at coordinate 620,738,315 of CM057342.1, forward strand.
CCTTTGTGAGACCTTTACGGCTCACGAAGTTAAAAGCCTTAGTCGACAGGACCCTAACCCTGTTCGCTAAGCCACCTTTGTTCGACATCGACAAGAGGCAAATGATGATTCGCTCCTAGCAATATCCCAGTCGTAGCGGTGCTGATGCCAAAATCGGTGTCTAATCCAAAGCTTGCGGCGAAAAGCCAGCAAGCCAACATGCATACGAAACAGCCGAAATGATGGGGTAACTTGCAATAAAAATCAGCAAGTAAGAATGTATGCATGAAAATAGCCGAAATGATGGGGCAACTCGCAATAAAAAGCAGCGAGTAAAAATAAAATAAATAGCCGAAATGATGGGGCACCGCGAAAAAATAGCCGAAATGATAGGGCAATCGCGACCTTTGCGATATCAAAACTGAAATGATAGAGCATCGCGGAAAAAGAAACAAAATGAAAAATGAAATTTATGCGCTACAGGTGATGTTACATCAAACCCTATACAATCCAAGGGCGTAAACTAAGAAGGGATCATACTCCTCTCCCAGTTTTCATCATAAGAAGAAGCCAAATCTCGACGGATCGCAAATGACCCAGAGGTCATTTCAACACTCGTCTCGTAACAACGGACACAATTTCAAGCGAAGCGAAACAGCGGCAACTCCCAGTTCCATGGCTCGGCGATATACATATCACCAAGAGTCAAACCCTCATTCCATGAAATACGGATACAATCAAAAAATTCCTGGCTACGTGGAATGCGGCTTATGTCAATCCTGACCCCGTATGAAACATCCAGAGCAAAAATTCCTGGCTACGTGGAACGCGGTTTATGTCAATCCTGACCCCGTGGAGAACGTCCAGAGCAGATCCTGGTCCTCGCAGAGCATGGCAGTGAACCCGTGCGAAGCATTCAGAACGGAACCTAGTCCTCGCCAAACACGGCAGTGAACCCGTGGGAAGCATCTAGAGCAAAAATTCCTGGCTACGTGGAACGCAGCTTATGTCAATCCTGACCCCGTGTGAAACATCCAGAGCAAAAATTCCTGGTACGTGGAAAGCGGCTCATGTCAATCCTGACCCCGTAGAAAACGTCCAGAACGGATCCTGGTCCTCGCAGAGCACGGCAATGAACCCGTGTGAAGCATCCAGAGCGGAACCTAGTCCTCGCCGAACATGGCAGTGAACCCGTGGGAAGCATCTAGAGCAAAAATTCCTGGCTACGTGGAACGCGGTTTATGTCAATCCTGACCCCATGGAAAACGTCCAGAGCGGATCCTGGTCCTCGCAGAGCACGGCAGTGAACCCGTGCGAAGCATCCAGAGCGGAACCTAGTCCTCGCCGAACACGGCAGTGAACCCGTGGGAAGCATCTAGAGCAAAAATTCCTGGCTACGTGTAACGCGGCTTATGTCAATCCTGACCCCGTGTGAAACATCCAGAGCAAAAAATTCCTGGCTACGTGGAACGCGGCTTATATCAATCCTGACCCCGTGTGAAACATCCAGAGCAAAAATTCCTGGTACGTGGAAAGCGGCTCATGTCAATCCTGACTCCGTGGAAAACGTCCAGAGCGGATCCTGGTCCTCGCAGAGCACGGAAATGAACCCGTGTGAAGTATCCAGAGCGGAACCTAGTCCTCGCCGAACACGGCAGTGAACCCGTGGGAAGCATCTAGAGCAAAAATTCCTGGCTACGTGGAACGCGGCTTATGTCAATCCTGACCCCGTGTGAAACATCCAGAGAAAAAATTCCTGGCTACGTGGAAAGCGGCTTATGTCAATCCTGACCCCGTGGAAAACGTCCAGAGCGGATCCTGGTCCTCGCAGAGCATGGCAGTGAACCCGTGTGAAGCATCCAGAGCGGAGCCTAGTCCTCGCCGAACACGGTAGTGAACCCGTGGGAAGCATCTAGAGCAAAAAAATTCCTGGCTACGTGGAACGCGGCTTATGTCAATCCTGACCCCATGGAAAACGTCCAGAGCGGATCCTGGTCCCCGCAGAGCACGTCACTGAACCCGTGCGAAGCATCCAGAGCGGAGCCTAGTCCTCGCCGAACACGGCAGTGAACCCGTGGGAAGCATCTAGAGCGAAAATTCCTGGCTACGTGGAAAGCGGCTTATGTCAATCCTGACCCCGTGGAAAACGTCCAGAGCGGATCCTGGTCCTCGCAGAGCACGGCAGTGAACCCGTGCGAAGCATCCAGAGCAACTCTTGACTCCGTGAAATGCGGATAAGGACGACTTCACCCATCACTTGCGGGTCCTCACGACTCGCAAGGGAAAAAAAATTTCTTATAGGATCCTTACGATTTACAAGAGAAAGCACACTTAGGAATCCTCATGATTCCTAAGGAGAAAACCCACCTACGAGATCCTTTCGATCCGTAGGGAGAAAAGTCTTTATAAGACCCTCACGGCTCATAGAGTGGAAAAATCTTAGGCAGCAGATCTGAACCTGCGGCCTAAGCCATCGCTACCTCTTGAAGAAGCCAAGACAAACTGCTCGCTCTATCATCTGTCAACCATGTTCACTAAGGTAACATGTGGATGATAAAAGGAAGAAGAAAGCGACAGAAAGAACACTTGACTGGCGTTGGATCAATCATTCGAGACACACTCATTCATGCATGTGCAAAAGACTCAGGACGAGGAATAAGACAAGCTGAAATGGAAATTTTCTATTCATATCATAAAAAAAGGGTTCTTACAATCACGGAGAAATAAATAATCACATTATTAAAATGTTTACAAAGGTATAACCTCAAATCCGGGGCACAGATTGAGGAATTCAAAAGTAAGGCCGTCCAGAGTTCGTCTGGCCTTTCTGATTATTCTTGTGCGCATCCTCTCGCGCTCCTGTGTGTCAAGATTCTCGGCAAGCCCATCCGGCCTTCGGTAAGCAGCAACTATCGTCGTCTGCTGAAAAATTTGATGTAGGATGTCGATGAGGCTGTCCCGCCGTTTCTTCGAGATCAGCCCCGTCAGGTACACTGAATGCACCTTATCTTCGGCACCATCCAGCGTATTGAGCAGTAGGGCCTCGTGAAACCCTGGAAGTGCTCTCCATATTGCTCCCAGCACGACTTTTAAGAGAGCTGAACGACGAGGAAGCAGCCAACCACCACTTGCGTTGAGGCGACCCATGACCTCCGCACACTGGGCGTCCGTAAACTCCTGGTTCTGTTGACGGCCCTGTACACGGATGTCCTCATAAGTGATGAACTCGTGCAGGCTATATAGACGCACCGCCATGATACCTGAAGAAAGCAGTACAGGGAGATTAGCAGATAAGAAGATACAGAGGGTTAAAAGTTAAACTCCTTGAGAGCAATGCTTTGCAGACAGGAGTGACACCGATCAAGATCAGTTATGAAAAGAATTTGAAGAAAATCCCTTGAGAACATTGAGAGCTTTGCTCTACAAAGATAATATAATAATGATAATAATATCAAATGCCATCTTTAACTTCCAAGATCTATGAAGAACTCTTAAGAGTTCTTCTATGTGATTTGGAAGGAGCAAAGCTCCATTAATTAAGAAAATCTAAGGAAAATTTTTCAGAGAGCAGAGCTCTATTAATGGAACCCTAATAGGGTTCCCTCTAGTTCTCTTTAGACCCCTTTAGAGAAAAGCTCTGCTAAGTGAAACCCTAAATGGGTCTTCTGTAGATCAGGGATCTATTGAGAGCAAAGCTCTTAAAATTGATTTGATTTAATCAAAATTAATATTTTTACCTAAAATTCTCTAAAGTTTGAACTTTTAAAAGTGTTAAACAAGAGAGCAGGGCTCTGAGTTCTGAAAATAAAACTGTGAAGATGAAAATCATCTAAGGACCAAAGGTCCTATTTATAGGCATCAAATGCCCTTTCAACTTCCAAGAGTTGCCGCGATGGTTGGAATTCTGCCACCGCTGCGCTCACGTTTGGAAGGCCACGTAAGCGCAACGGTGGGGAGGGGCATTTGTTTACCCCAATCAGAGCAAAGCTCTGTTCAAATTCCAAGGCGGGAAACGAAGCAACGCTTCTGTTTCCCCCAATCAGAGCAAAGCTCTGTATTGAAAATTGAAATTGAAATAAATGAAGCAACGCTTCAGATCCTTTGCGCTGCGCGCAACGCGCCACGTGTCAAAAGCTGATACAATAGCGCAGCGCCCGAGACAGCGCACCCAATCAGAGCAAAGCTCTATTTAAACTAAAATTAAAGGAAGCAAAGTTTCAGTTACGCAAGCGCTGCGCTACGCGACACGTGTTAGTGCAGTCGCTTTTGCGCAAGCGCTGCGCTGCGCGACACGTGTCAGCGCAGTTGCGCAATCGCAGCAGCGCTGCGCTCTGTGCTGCGCGACACGTGTCAGCGCAGTTGCGCAATCGCAGCAGTGCTGCGCGACACGTGTCAGCGCAGATGCGCAAGCACAGCCGCGCTGCACTGTGCGCTGCGTGACACGTGTCACGCTCTGGAGCATTTGCGCCAAGCAGAATTAAAATTCTAAGAAATCTTTCTGTTCTTGTTAAAACAAGAAGATTTTCTTCTGTAAAACAGAAGCCCTTGGATCAAAGATCCAACGGTGGGGAAAATTCCCCAAATCACTCAGAAAAAGATCTCTTTAATAAATTTAACTAATTTCTGGGCACTATAAAAAGGGCCCTAGACCTCAATTCAAAAGGATGAACATTTTGTAAGAAATTAAACAGAGAGAGAGCTCTGAAGAATTGGAGAGAAATCCTCAAGAACAAAAAAGGTAAAAAGCCTTTAGAAAAAGAGAAAATTCTCTTGTGAACAGATCATCGATCTAAAAACAAGATCAAGGACCTTAAATAAAAAACAAATAAAAACAGTGCTTTGCACTTTTTATGAACCTTTGGTTCTCTGAGATAAGAAAAACAAGAGAGACTTATTTTCTTTGATCTAAATTAGATCAAGAAAGCAAACAGCGCTTTGCACTTCTGATTATGAACCATTGGTTCTAGAATCTAAAGAATTCTCAAATTTATAGTGCCTTGCACTTGGAGATCTGCACTGTTGCACTCCTTGGTTGGCGCAAGCCACCTGAGAGCGCCACGTGTCAGCATCTGAACCATTTGCGCTATGCGCTTTGAGATAGAGCTTTGCTCTCTGTAATTGGAGCAACTCACCAGAGTGCGCCACGTGTCAGTAGCGCAAGCGCAGCGCACTGCGCTTGCGTGACACGTGTCAATACTACAAGCGCTTGCGCTCTCTGATTGGTGCAAAGTGCCTGATAAATGCAAGGCATTTCCTAAAGGGCCAGGCCTAAATTAAAAGACCAAGCAGGCCTAATTAAATAGATGCTCTGCATCATTTATAAAAGGGCAGAGCCCAACCAAAACAAAGAAAGATAATGCAGTGAAGGGGCAAGGCCCTAGCACAGGTCCAATAGGCCAAAGACAAAAGAATATTGAAACTGGACTTAGCCCAGTCGTGGCCATAAGTCCTCAAATTAAATTGACTGGGCACGGCTGCTCCCTAAATCAATTTACATCCGGTTCGAGGGTACATCTCCGAACTCCTCTGACAGTTCTCGTTGTAATCCTTCAACGACGTCAGAGAGGTGACGGGTCCCAACGACCACACATGAATATGGACTGCGGGGTCCTTAAACTCGTGGACCGAGACATCCCTAAACTAATATCGGACCGAGACGTCCCTAAACTAATATCGGACCGAAACGTCCTTAAACTAATGATGGACCACCACGTCCCTAAACCGGCGATGGACCGAAACGTCCTTAAACTAATGATGGACCACCACGTCCCTAAATTGGCGATGGACCACCACGTCCCTAAACTGGAACATGGACCACCACGTCCCTAAATTGGAACATGGACCACCACGTCCCTAAACTGGAGCAATAGAGCCCCCAAATGCTCTTTTGCCGGATCTAAACGATCCCGTTTAAGTTGATCTTAGCCCCAAACACGGCTAACGTATCCTTAAACATTCAATTGGACTATAAAACTCCAAATCGACTTTGGTTCAAGGGTACATCTCCGAACTCCTCTGACACCTATCGTTGTAATCCTTCAGCGACGTCAGAGAGGTGACGAGTCCCGACGGCCATATATTAAATGGATCACCACGTTAAGTTGATCTTAGTCTCAAAACAGGACTAACGTATCCTTAACGAATGTTTAAGTTGATCTTAGCCTCAATACGGCTAACGTATCCTTAAACTAAAAACACCAAACCCAAATCTAAGTAAATACGGATTTGGACTAATCCACGTCCTACGGGAGACGGCATTACTCAGTCTCCGTATACAATCCACGGGAAACCACAAACAAAACAAACACCCACGACACGAAGTGAAATTCTGGAGAAGGAGAAAGTTGTTACCGCGATGCGGTAGCGTAATTAACTGCAGGGGCTTGCGCCTGCAGGGAAGAGCGTCCCCACAATCAAAAACCTCTCAAGCGAGGGGGAATCTGACGAAGTCTGCTACATCGGCCGCATCCGTCTAAACCTCCGATACACGGTGCCATAAATCAACTTGGCATCTTCAGAGAGGTGGACGGGTAAAACCATATAGCATCTGCCCCGAATCTCAGGCTAGACGTCCTTAGCGTCGTCGGCCGCCGTTCGGAGGGGAACATCTGTGGTTGACAGTAATCCGGATTTTGTCGTGCTTTTCCATGAATTTCACCGTTTAGAGCCGAGAACATATATCCTGCAATTGACCAGCAAACACGGCTCAAGAGCACCTACCGATAAGCAATGTGATAAAAATTGGACGGTATAAAAATGCAAAAATCTGATATGAACAAATACCCCCAAACTTATCATTTGCTCGTCCCGAGCAAAGCCAATTTATTCACAAACAAAAAAAAATCCTAACCTCACTTTCGCAGGGAACGCGATTGCACTGAGCATGTGCAACAAGTCGTTAAACCTCTAGGTGTCCCTAGTAGGAGGAGTGTTGTCTCCTAAGAGTTTTCAGCGGATACTACCCATAAAATCCGGTCAAGCTAGTTTTGCAAAATAACTATGATTCAAACCCTAAAGTTTTGTTTCAGAAAATAACAATTCTATTATCCTAAGTCTAGACTATCGAACCTTTATTTTTCACATCTCGCTTCTTATTTAACTTAAGATTTTATATGTCTTTACGTGTAGTGCAAATAGTGTCGTTAAGTTCCAGAAGGGTCGAATAAAGTCATCATGTCACACAATAAAGCCCAGATAAGAACTTTAAAAGGATCACATAAGTTTTATAAAGAGTTAAGTATTTTTCAAGTTTCGTTTTCCAGTAAAGTTTCAACTTCAGAATTTCTATCTTCCTTAACAGGAAACTAGGTCTTATTTTTCACTCCACCTTTTTCTTGTTTTCATTTCATACACACCTCTGTGAACGTGCAATAGTCTTTATCATAGAATAAAACCTTCATATCTCCGCTAGAAATATTTTTTATAAAATCCTGTCTTTTGTCAAGATTATTCTCACACAAAGAACCGTTAGGAATTTTAACTCGGAGAGAACACTTGCTTGACTTTGTTTTAATCAGGACTTTCTAGGCTTCTTAACGAGCTTTGAGCCAATGCACCCAAACCAGTTGGCTTTAGGGCATTAGGTGTAGAAACACCCCAGCGGACTTAATTACTCAAGTTACCTAGGTCCAAAAACAAAAGACAATTTGGCATGAAAATCATGATGATTCAATACGAACAGAGATATAACCGGCAGTTCAATTTATTTTTTGGATAAAAGACGTGTTTAGTGGGGTCGGTGTGTAATCATTCCAATCGAGTTTCAGATGGGTTATTTTTCAGACTTAGTTCCAATTAAGGCATCAATAACATTCCTTCATATTCACTTCACTTCATAAACTGTTCTTGATATTACTTATTTCAGAACAAACTTATTTTTTCCTCAGAAAATCATTTATCCATTTAAAAGTTTTTAGACATAAAAAACTTGTCATCTAATTTCCAAAACTCACGACACGTGTAGTGTGATGTAAAGACGTATATCAGCTATAGTTAACTTCAAAGGAGAGTTTATCTTTCAGGTTTTCAAAATCTAAACATAAGATTTAGTTATTCTTATTTTATCAAACAAAACCGTCAAAATGTTGAATCAGAGTTCTCCCACTAGCTAACTTGACAGAAAAGTTTTTATGTTTTTAGAAAATTTTCTGATTTTTATGATTTTTATGGATTTTAATATGAAGATGCAATATATACATATGAATGCGAAGGTTAGAAATGCGTACCGAGCGTACCCCCAATCTTAAACTGGACAGTGTCCTCACTATCATTGCATGAAGAGATCATTTGAAGGGTCAAAATTGTCGGTTAGATATACAATTTTTTTTAATGTTTTTAAAGAGTAAAAAAAAGAAAAGAATATTCATAATAAATACAAAATGGTATATACATACCCCCAAACTTATTTGGAACAGTGTCCACTGTTCTTGGCTGGATAACCGAAGTTTGGTGGTAGGCAAAGGAAGATTATGCAGAGTAAACCGGCTCCTGTAAGACCAGGAGCTCCTCTGTTGGTTCGGCGCTAAGGTACGGTTTTAGTCGGTGTCCGTTCACTTTGAAAAATGAACTGTCCTTTGGATTCTCCAAATCCACAGCGCCCTGTGGATACACATTCCGCACAACATACGGCCCTTTCCAGCGAGATCTGAGCTTTCCTGGATGGAAATGTAGTCTGGTGTCGTAAAGCAGTACCTGTTGACCTGGTACGAAAGTTTTGTGCAAAAGGTGTTTATCGTGAAACACCTTCGTTCTGTTTTTTACGACAACTGCGTTATCGTAAGCCTCATCCTTAAGCTCACTCAATTCATTCAACTGCAGCTTCCGATGGCTGCCTGCATCTTCGAGAGACAGATTCAACTCTTTTATCGCCCAAAATGCGTGATGCTCTATTTCGACAGGGAGGTGGCAAGCCTTTCCATACACAAGCCGATAGGGAGACATGCCAAGATCGGTCTTATAAGCGGTTCGAAATTCCCAAAGGGCATCAGTGAGTTTCAGCGACCAATCCTTACGGTTCTTGGAAACCGTCTTCTCCAGTATCTTCTTGATTTGCCGATTTGAAACTTCGGCCTGCCCACAGGTTTGGGGGTGGTAGGGCGTGGATAGCTTATGATTAATGGAATATTTCCGCATCAAGGCCTCGAAAGTCTTATTGCAGAAATGAGTTCCATTGTCGCTAATGATCGCTCGGGGGTGCCCAAAACAGGAGAAAATGTTTTCTTTAAGAAACCTTACGACAACCTTGTTGTCGTTAGTCCGGCTGGGCACAGCCTTGACCCACTTAGAGACGTAATCAACAGCGAAAAGGATGTACAAGTTCCCAAAAGAGCTGGGAAACGGCCCCATGAAATCTATCCCCCAAACGTCAAAAATCTCCACAACCAAGATTGGTTGGAGCGGCATCTCATTCCTCCGGGATATCCGGCCCAAGTGTTGGCACCGGGAGCAATTCTTGCAATAGTCATGAGCGTCTTTGAAGAGTTGTGGCCAGAGAAACCACATTGCAAGATCTTCTCAGCTGTCTTTCTGGGGCCAAAATACCCGCCACATGCTTGATCGTGGCAAAATGACAGCACACTCTTGAATTCCTCATCAGGGACACACCGACGAATAATCTGGTCGGGACAGCACTTGAACAGATAGGGTTCGTCCCAGTAAAAGTGTTTTACTTGGGATAAGAAGCGAAGTCTATCCTGACTTGACCATTCAGTCGGTAGTAATCCTGTGGCCAAATAGTTCACAATATCTGCGAACCAGGGTTCGCAAGATACTGTCAAGAGCTGTCATCCGGGAAAACGTCGTTGATCGGAATGTGAAGCGACGGCGAAGAAGGAAGTCATGAGAGATGGTCGGCGACTACGTTTTCACATCCTCTTTTGTCCTTAATGACAAGGCCAAACTCTTGAAGCAAGAGGATCCAACGTATCAGCCGAGATTTTGCATCTTTCTTTGCAAAAAGATGGCGCAGAGCAGAATGGTCTGTGTAGACAATGACTGGAGAGCCGATGAGGTAGGGCCTGGACTTTTCTAAAGCAAATACAACAGCTAAGAATTCCTTCTCAGTTGTTGTATAATTAAGTTGGGCGTCGTTCAGGGTTCGGCTAGCATAATAGATCACGTGCGGCATCTTGTCGATGTGTTGTCCAAGGACAGCACCAATGGCAAAGTCGGATGCATCGCACATAATCTCAAATGGGTGCGTCCAGTCAGGAGAAGAGAGAACGGGAGCAGAAGTGAGTGAGCTTTTTAATGACTCGAACGCAGTCACACAGCTCGAGTTGAAGTCGAATGGCGTGTCCTTGGCCGGTAGAAGAGTCAAGGGCCTAGCAATCTTGCTAAAGTCCTTGATGAACCGTCTATAGAAACCGGCATGGCCAAGAAAGGCTCGGATGTCTCGGACGCATCTGGGAAGAGGGAGATTGGAAATGACCTCAATCTTCGCTTTGTCAACCTCTATGCCATTTTGCGAAATGATATGTCCTAAGACAATACCTTCGCGCACCATGAAGTGGCACTTCTCCCAATTCAAAGTGAGGTTCTTGTCCTTACATCGGGTAAGGACAGCATCGAGGTGCAGCAAACACTCGTTGAAGGAATCGCCGAAGATGGAGAAATCGTCCATGAAGATCTCCAGTAATTTCTCCACCATGTCTGAGAAGATTCCCATCATACACCGCTGGAAGGTAGCGGGCGCATTGCATAACCCAAAGGGCATGCGACGATATGCAAACGTGCCGAAAGGACAAGTGAATGTGGTCTTGTCCTGGTCTTTTTCGGCGATGGGAATTTGATTATAGCCGGAGTAGCCATCAAGAAAGCAGTAGTACTCGTGTCCGGCCAATCGTTCAAGCATTTGGTCAATGAAAGATAGCGGAAATTGGTCCTTCCGCGTTGCGGCGTTGAGTTTTCTGTAATCGATGCAGACTCGCCACCCAGTTTGGGTGCGAGTAGGGATTAACTCATTTACCTCGTTAGTAATGACCGTTATGCCTGATTTCTTGGGGACAACGTGAATGGGGCTAACCTACTGGCTATCAGAGATAGGGTAAATGATACCACTATCCAGACACTTCACGATTTCCTTTTTCACAGCCTCCTTCATGACTGGATTGAGTCGCCTTCATGGATCTCTGGCTGGTTTGGCATCATCCATCAGATGAATGTGATGTTCAACGATCAGGGGACTAATCCCCTTGATGTCCGCCATGGACCAGCCAAAAGCTTGCCTATTGCTGTGCAAGACCGCAAGAAAGGATTTCTCTTGCTCTGGAGCTAGTGAAGCCGAGATGATAACAGGGAGGGTCTCGTTCTCACCCAAGTAAGCATACTTAAGGTGAGACGGCAAAGGCTTGAGTTCGAGCGTTGGAGGTGAAACGATTGAAGGCAAGATTGGTGAAAAGGTCTCGAACTCAAAGGATTCCAGTAAAGGTTCAAAATGAGTGTAAGCGACCGAGTTGGATGGTTCAGGTGACTCATCCGGAAATTCGAAGGATTCAAACTCGGGTGGTGAGTGGCTAAGATCATTCGAGAAAGTGAAACACTTGTAGTCATTGTCGGGCACAGAAGCAGCAACAGGTTCGAAGAGGAACGCACTAGTGGCGTTAAGGTTATCGTGATCAAAGAGAAACTCCTCGAATTCACACTCTTCAGGGGTGATCTCCTGGATTGAGCAAACGTCTAATATATGAGCATTAGGTTCGGAGGGCTGATTCCCCAACCTAAAAATGTTGAGTTCAATTGTCATGTTTCCAAAAGATAGGTTCATCAAACCATTTCGACAATTGATCACAGCATTTGAGGTTGCAAGAAATGGGCGACCGAGTATCACCGGAATTTGATTCCGGGGGTTAGCTACAGGCTGTGTGTCTAAAACAATGAAGTCAACGGGGAATATGAAGTCCCCAACCTTGATTAACACATCCTCTAGCTCACCCCTAGGATGGGTGATCGATCGGTTGGCCATTTGGAGAGTACAGTGTGTGGGTTTCAGCTCTCCTACACCTAATTGCTCATATACTGAGTACGGAAGCAGGTTAACACTGGCACCAAGATCTAATAGTGTGCGGTTGATGTTCTTATCCTCAATGGTAATAGAAATCGTAGGACAGCCAGGGTCCTTCCGTTTTTGCGGTAAAGATTGGGTAAGAGCATCACTCACAGCACTAGCCAAGAAAACTTTCTTGGGTATCTGAGACTTCCTCTTTTTCGTGCACAAGTCCTTTAAGATTTTCGCATAAGAAGGGACTTTTTGGACAGCATCTAAAAGGGGAATGTTTATGTTAACCTGCTTAAACAACTCCAGAATCTTCTCCATTTATGGATTTTGTTTATTGGACCTCAACCGGTTTGGAAATGGAACGTTTTAAAAATTAGTTGAGTCCAATGCTTGTGGAGGAGATTGTGGAGCTGGAGCGGATCCCAGAATTGGTGTTTTCGTGGAGTGAGAATTGGGTCCGTCTGTAAGTCGATGTACAACACCCGACGACTTGTGGGGAGGCGGAAATATGAAAAACGATCTTGTTCTTTGCTTAAACATCGACTAACCGCATGAATCGAAGCTAAACGATAACTAACATCAAACATAGAAGTTAACAACTACTATGTAAAGGGATTATACCTAAAGAACCGTGTCCTTCGTCTTTACGAACTCCACCTCCTCCTCGGCCTTCTCCAAGTAGTAGACGATCCACCACGAGAGCTAAACTCCAAGCTTTGCCTCTAAACTTGAGGCAACTAGGTATCTTTAAGTGCTAATCAAAGTACCTAGATGAAATAGAGTATGGTTATGGATTAAGTAGTCTAACTAATCCTTGTACTCAACACATGAGAGGGGAGGATTAGGGTTTGAAGAGAGAGAGCTTGAGGAGAGAGAAGATGAACATAATAATGAGAAGAGAAAATGAGTTATCATAATATATATCAAGCATTTTATTTTTATCAAGAAAAGAAAAGAAAATGATTTACAACCATGCTTGATAAATATCTTGTGGTGATTCATCTCCATGAGTCATTAAGCAATTATGAAGCATTAATGACATGGATGAATCATCCATATGACTCACTAATCTCATTCAATGTATATGCCACCTAAACCTCCTTAGTCACCATCTTCTAGAAGCTTCTCGCGCAATTACGAGAACGCCCCTCCTATCCGTGAAAACACGGAAAAACTTTAGACTGTATTAATCCAATAACCGGATACTAGTAACTGGCTTAAACCAAAGCCGACTAGTAAAAACTGTCCGAAAGTCGTACGTGCGTAAACACACGTATGCGTCCGAACCCTTGTCGTAAAACCATACGACCTCTATATCGTTTCGCCTGGAGTAGGGAAACTCTCTGCGTGGGACTCTAGAGACTCGACTACTACGCTGGCAGTGGGTTTAACCACAGACCGCAAACGGCACTAGGTGTACGTAACGGTCCCCAGGTAGATGTCGATAAGAAGGCCGATGAGGAAACCCATCCGAACTCCTACCGAGTCTGATGTGACAATCTCCATACAGTCCGGTCCGTTCTTCTAAGACTATCGCATATCGGGCCTAGGGGGGCGGCAAGCGTCAGTCCCCTAATAGCGGTATAAGTCGTATCGGAGTGAAGCCCATTACACCCTGAGAAACTACTGGAACCTATCAGCAAATCTCGCTTGCCCTGGCCAGGGACTTTGCGTAATGGCTCTCTGACATAGCGCGATATCAACCCCCAATACCGGGAGAGACGAATCCTGTCTAACCGCCACTGCCTCCAAGTGGTCGGGACTGCACCCAACTGCTACCTGTTTGCACGACTCCTTTGAGCCATGGTAGGGTAGCAATCTAAGAACAGTGGGACACACTCGAGGCGAAGTAGCAGTGTCAAGTCTGCGGACTATGCTGTACTCATGTCACCTGGGAACTGTTCACTGACGACTGGTATAAAACCAACCAACAGTTCCCTGTGAGTCCTGTCCGGTGTACCCGTAACCCAATGAGCACCTGCATACTATCTCCAGTACAACGTACTGACGGCTGTGGGACAGACCATCTCCCCAACTGGGATGAGAAGCGTACATACTAGTCTACTCCGGAGTATCGATGCTCTGTCTCGATAATCCAACGACTAGGGACCTGAATAAGGATGTGCTTGTGGACTACCCAGCCCCCACTAGTGTGACTGCCATCACAACGCTGGTAGTCAAGCAAGATCCTAAGAGCTCTATCAATACGTATACTCACATATTAAGATAGAAAAACCAAGTAGCATACTACCATGTTTAGCAAGACTGTTATATATATGTGAATATCCCAAGCTTCCATTAAGTAATATACAAACTAGTATGATACAATAATGGCCCCTAGGGCATATACACTAACAATCTCCCACTTGCACTAGGGCCATGTACTGGCATATCGAAGACCGATGATCTCGAGTAGCCTCTCGAACTGAATCTGAGGTAGGGCCTTCGTGAATGGATCAGCAATGTTCTCTTCAGAAGCAACTCTCCGAATCTCGATCTCCTGACGATCAATGATCTCCCTGATCAGGTGATACCGCCTTAAGATGTGTCTGGACTTCTGATGGGACCTTGGTTCCTTTGCTAAAGCTATAGCTCCGTTGTTGTCGCAATACAGAGGTATTGGATCAACTATGGAAGGAACCACCTGAAGTTCTGTTAAGAAATTCTTCATCCAGACTGCTTCTTTTGCGGCATCGCAAGCAGCTATATACTCCGCTTCCATCGTTGAGTCAGCAACGGTGTCCTGCTTGGAGCTCTTCCAGCACACCGCCCCTCCATTGAGGGTAAAGACATAACCCGACATGGACTTGGAATCGTCCTTATCACTCTGAAAGCCGGAATCAGCAAAGGCCTCCAACCTGAGGTCTTTTCCGCCGTAAACCAAGAACATCTCCTTAGTCCTCCTCAGGTACTTGAGAATGTTCTTTACTGCTATCCAGTGCTTCTCCCCTGGGTCTGATTGATACCGGCTTACCACGCTCAGTGCGTAAGCTACATCTGGTCTGGTGCACAACATCGCATACATTATAGAGCCTACCGCAGAAGCGTAGGGTATAATAGACATGCGTTCCCTTTCCAAATCAGTCTTGGGAGACATCTCTTTGGAAAGGGTGATTCCGTGACAAGCCGGTAGATTACCGCGCTTAGAATCTTCCATACTGAATCTTTTCAGTACAGTGTCGATATACCTGGACTGCGAAAGTCCCAACATCCTCTTGGATCTATCACGATAGATCCGGATCCCCAGAATGTAAGAGGCATCACCCAGGTCTTTCATGGAGAATCTGTGTGACAAGAATCCTTTGACAGATTGTAGCATAGGAATGTCATTTCCTATCAATAGAATGTCTTCTACGTACAAGACGAGGAATACGACACTTCTGGCTACAACTTTACTATATATGCACGGTTCATCTGGATTTTTGATAAAGTCGTATTCTTTGACTGTCTCATCAAAACAGATGTTCCAACTCCGCGATGCCTGCTTTAGTCCATAAATGGACTTAAGCAGCTTGCATACTTTCCCGCTGCTCCTACTCTGATTGAAACCCTCTGGCTGATCCATATAGACGCACTCTTCTAAATTTCCATTCAGAAAAGCCGTCTTTACGTCCATCTGCCAGATTTCATAATCATGGAAGGCAGCAATAGCAAGAAGGACCCGAATGGATTTGAGCATAGCCACTGGAGAAAACGTTTCGTCATAGTCCAAACCAGGTCTTTGACGAATGCAACAAGTCTAGCCTTATAGGTTTCCACCTGTCCATCTACACCAATTTTTTTCTTGAAGATCCATTTGCATCCTATGGGTTTTACCCCATCTGGAGCAAAGTCCAAAGTCCATACTTTGTTGGTGTACATGGACTCCATTTCGGTCCGCATTGCATCTAGCCATCGTACCGAGTCGCCGCTCTGGATGGCCTGCTGGAAGTCAGTAGGTTCATCATCATCTATGATGCAATCCTCTCTATCCCCATCTATGAGAAAACCGTAGTATCTCTCAGGCGGATGAGACGGCCTACTACTCCTGCGGAGGGGTGCGGGAATGTCCTGTTCTTCTTGAACTTCCGGTTCTACCAAACTTTCAGTAGCAGCTTGTGGTTCTGGAATTTCTTCCAGTTCTATTTCGCTCCCACTTATTTCCTTTTCTAAAAACTGATGTTCTAGAAAATGGGCATTATGAGAAACAAAAACCTTTTGTTCCTCTGCGTAATAGAAATAATATCCCTTGGAGTTCTTTGGATATCCCACAAACATACATTTTACTGATCGTGCTTCGAGCTTGTCCACATGCTGCTTTTTAACAAAAGCTGGACATCCCCAAATCTTCATATGCTGAAGATGGGGTTTCTTCCCAGTCCACATCTGATATGGAGTGGTAGGCACAGTCTTGGTAGGAGCCTTGTTCAAAAGATATGCCGCTGATTCTAGCGCATAGCCCCAGAAAGATCGCGGTAACTCAGCATTACTCATCATGGATCGTACCATATCCAATAGGGTTCGATTCCGTCTCTCCGATACACCATTATGCTGTGGAGTGTATGGAGGAGTAAGCTGAGAGAGAATTCCTTTCTCTTTTAGGTAACCTAGGAACTCGGTACTCAAGTATTCACCACCTCGATCAGATCTAAGTGTCTTGATACTTTTGCAGGTTTGGTTTTCTACTTCATTCTTATTCTCTTGGAATTTCTCAAAAGCCTCGGATTTATGTTTCATCAGATAAATGAATCCGTATCTTGAGCAATCATCCGTGAAAGTAATGAAATAGAAAAAACCACCTCTTGCATGCGTAGACATTAGACCACATACATCGCTGTGTATAAGTCCTAAGAGCTCGCTCGCTCTTACTCCATGTCCAGTAAATGGAGTCTTTGTCATCTTTCCTTTGAGACAAGATTAACAAGTGTCATAAGTTTGATATTCGAACGAGTCCAATATCCTTCTCTATGCAACTTAGTCAACCTTCTCTCATTGATGTGACCTAGTCTACAATGCCATAAGAAAGCTTTATTTAAATCTGGAGACTTTCTTTTTAGTGTGTTCTGGACATTGAAAATTTGGAGTTGGTTTAAAACATATATACCGTTATTTAGTGTACCGGACCCAATCAAACCATGATTAAGGTGGATGCTAACATCTCTTACAAACGTGAAATCATAACCTTTATTTGATAACAAAGAAACTGATATGATATTACACGTTAAGCTTGGTACAAAAAAACAGTTATGTAAAACCAAAATGTGTCCACTCGTCAATCCTAGGTGATAATCCCCGACGGACGCAGCTCCCACGCTAGCTCCGTTAGCAACCTTTAGGGTCATATCACCTTCCTTCAGCACTCTACGGTTTCTCAGTGCCTGCAATGAATTGCAAATATGAGATCCTGATCCGGTATCCAATACCCAGGAAGTAGAGTTAATTGACAGACAATTCTCAATTACAAACACACCTGAAGTCGAAGCCACAGCTTGCTTCGGTTCCTGGTTCTTGGCGTTCCACGCCTTGCAATCTTTCTTCCAGTGCCCTTTCCTGTGACAATGGAAGCACTCATCCTGGCCCACTACCCGTACCGCAAACTTTTTCTTTCCCTTCCCTCCCACCTTACTAACACCTCCTCTAGATTTGGTGGCGGCCTTCTTCTTCCTTCCTTTGGCCCTAGCCTTGGACCCGGAAGAAGATGCACCGCCAACAAACATAGCGGGTGTTTCCCTTGTCTTATGCAAGGTGCCCTCTGCACTCCTTAACATGTTCAGGAGTTCCGGAAGTTCAACTTCTTTTCTTTGAATGTTGAAGTTCAGGATAAACTGGGCGTAGGTGTGAGGAAGGGACTGGAGAATAAGGTCTGTATAGAGCTCATTATCCAAAGTCGTCCCAAGGTCTGCGAGCTCTTCTATATAGCCGATCATCTTTAGGACATGTTCTCCTACCGATGACCCGACAACCAACCTCGCTCGAAACAAGTTCTTAGAGGTCTTGTATCTTGCTATACGAGATTGCTCTCCATAAAGTTCCTTTGTATGGAGAAATATGCCATCTAGTTCCATATCCTCGTGCCTGCTCTGATGTTCATTGTTCATCGAGGCAAGCACGATGCATTTGGCTTTCGCGCAATCTAAATCCCAGGTTTTGCGGATTTCCTTATCCGCATTACTGGATTTGGGACCAGGGACAGCAGGTGCCATAGCGGTAAGGACGTACCCTAATTTGTCATAGGTCAAAGCCATTTTGACATTCCGCAGCCAATCTTTATAGTTTGGCCCTGTCAGTATATTTTTCTCTAAAAGTAACTTAAGTCCAGTCATTTTCAGGGTCGCTGCAAATAGGAGAGAGAGAAGAAAACTCTTTAGCATGATGCTCTTGCAAGTTTAGAGTGGTTTTTAGTTTATCTAAACTGGATGGCTCCCACTGTTTCTCGAATCCTTCCTCAAACCATAAAAGAAGAATTAGCCAGGACTATTCTCACCGTACAATACTTGCTTAACCGTTCAGCCAGGCTAGTGTCGATACTTCGAGGGAGGTTTTCCAACGCTTTCGCGAAGTTCCTTAATTAAATAACCTCTTTTCTCTGGGGCGTAACCCCGCTGACACCTTTCTTGACACCTACTTGGTTTATAGCATTGATCGTTAAGTGACGAATCTCCTGATAAGTAGCATATACTCACAGTAGGATCGGGATCCAAATATCATCGTATGATAATGTTGAAGGAATGCTACCAACATTCATCAAACTCCAAATGGTATGCATCTCTTTGCAAATTTCAGTTTCTTTAGAAATTCCTGATATAAGTTTTTGCCCCATGCTCTTATGACCTTGGCTTTGGTCAAAATGTCATAAGTCACATGTCAAGTTCTACCCGTCATTATCTTGTTAATTTGAACCCATCCGTATATACCCCTGACTTTGGTCAAATGATAATACGACTGTCCCAAACCAACTCATCTATCTTATACAACAAATGAAAAACCCAGCAGCTACCAAACACTATGCCTTGACTTTGGCCAAAATGCATAGCTTGAATACTACTGAATACTCAAATGAAATGACGGAGGGCTACGAATGGTTTTGGAGAAACCGTGAACGTAGTGAACTTGATATAACCGAAGGAACCTGATAACTTTTAAAAGGAGTGGTTAAAGCTCCGCATTTAAAAATATCTGTTTTTAAAATTAACCGAGTGGTTTCTTTTAAATTGTTCCAACGATTAAACTTTTGGTTTATTTTCTTTGCATTATAAATAATGCGTCCAATCATTAACCTATCATTGCAGAAAACAACGAAAATACAACGTCCTCTTATGCCATCTGCATTTGCCACGGGGTCCCGTCATCACCCGTTAGGTTACTTAACTAACGACAGAGCGGGGGCTGGGCTAGCACGGGTGTAAAACATAAATGACGTCTAAATAGCTATCATATATAGATATTGTACATTCGTCAAACGCAATAATAGGCATTCCAGATCACAGATGAACTTTATTGGATTTGCAAGTAATCCGTGTTTGTTTTGAGCCTGCAACAAAAGACGGATTACACAGTTGTGATGAATAGCCATTACCCCACCCAAGACCCCAACGGGTACGTCAAACTACCCGCCCGGCAGTTTGTGCACCCCACTTTGGGTCTGTCCTAGGAGCAAAAACAGTAAAATGAAATAATACAACGGTGGCTACAACCGCAACCTGGATGTGCCCCGCAAAATAATATTACAACAAATTACATTTACATCAAATGAATTAAATAATAACCCATCACATAACCCCGGCTATACATCACAACAGTCCAACACAGTTCATATCCACAAACAGTAAAATCCATTACAGAAATGTGCAACCCCCTGCCAACCGACATACTAGCAGTTAGGGGAGGTTTACGAACACATTATACAAACACAGATATAATCCAACAAGCAAATACCGTATAATTTCGATCGATTAAACACATTTAATTTTGCTCCAATACTTCTCTGTAAATCTGAAACCTGAGCAAAAATTAAAAATTCCAGAAAATACCAAATATCACAGAGAACCAGCACAGGAAAATTGGGCTTGTGAATCGGCAACTCGGCGGCGGAATCGCGGCGGATCGGGGGGATTTGCCGCGGTTCCGCGGCGGTTTAGTCGATTCGCGAGCCCAGTTTTCTTGGGTGTTCTAATACTATCATTTTGGGCTTTCTGAACCTGCCTGAAAAATTTTTGGACTTCATTTAAAAATCGACAGAAACCATGATATCGGGGTTTTCCGGTTTTGGTTTTTTCCGTTTGAAATTCATACAATTTTGCAAGTGAGTTATTTATTGTTTAGCGAGGCTCTGATACCACTGTAAGTCGATGTACAACACCCGACGACTTGCGGGGAGGCGGAAATATGAAAAACGATCTTGTTCTTTGCTTAAACATCAACTAACCGCATGAATCGAAGCTAAACGATAACTAACATCAAACATAGAAGTTAACAACTACTATGTAAAGGGATTATACCTAAAGAACCGTGTCCTTCGTGTTTACGAACTCCACCTCCTCCTCGGCCTTCTCCAAGTAGTAGACGATCCACCACGAGAGCTAAACTCCAAGCTTTGTCTCTAAACTTGAGGCAACTAGGTATCTTTAAGTGCTAATCAAAGTACCTAGATGAAATAGAGTATGGTTATGGATTAAGTAGTCTAACTAATCCTTGTACTCAACACATGAGAGGGGAGGATTAGGGTTTGAAAAGAGAGAGCTGGAGGAGAGAGAAGATGAACATAATAATGAGAAGAGAAAATGAGTTATCATAATATATATCAAGCATTTTATTTTTATCAAGAAAAGAAAAGAAAATGATTTACAACCATGCTTGATAAATATCTTGTGGTGATTCATCTCCATGAGTCATTAAGCAATTATGAAGCATTAATGACATGGATGAATCATCCATATGACTCACTAATCTCATTCAATGTATATGCCACCTAAACCTCCTTAGTCACCATCTTCTAGAAGCTTCTCGCGCAATTACGAGAACGCCCCTCCTATCCGTGAAAACACGGAAAAACTTTAGACTGTATTAATCCAATAACCGGATACTAGTAACTGGCTTAAACCAAAGCCGACTAGTAAAAACTGTCCGAAAGTCGTACGTACGTAAACACACGTATGCGTCCGAACCCTTGTCGTAAAACCATACGACCTCTATATCGTTTCGCCTTGAGTAGGGAAACTCTGCGTGGGACTCTAGAGACTCGACTACTACGCTGGCAGTGGGTTTAACCACAGACCGCAAGCGGCACTAGCTGTACGTAACGGTCCCCAGGTAGATGTCGATAAGAAGGCCGATGAGGAAACCCATCCGAACTCCTACCGAGTCTGATGTGACAATCTCCATACAGTCCGGTCCGTTCGTCTAAGACTATCGCATATCGGGCCTAGGGGGCGGCAAGCGTCAGTCCCCTAATAGCGGTATAAGTCGTGTCGGAGCGAAGCCCATTACACCCTGAGAAACTACTGGAACCTACCAGCAAATCTCGCTTGCCCTGGCCAGGGACTTTGCGTAATGGCTCTCTGACACAGCAAGATATCAACCCCCAATACCGGGAGAGACGAATCCTGTCTAACCGCCACTGCCTCCAAGTGGTCGGGACTGCACCCAACTGCTACCTGTTTGGACGACTCCTTTGAGCCATGGTATGGTAGCAATCTAAGAACAGTGGGACACACTCGAGGCGAAGTAGCAGTGTCAAGTCTGCGGACTATGCTGTACTCATGTCACCTGGGAACTGTTCACTGACGACTGGTATAAAACCAACCAACAGTTCCCTGTGAGTCCTGTCCGGTGTACCCGTAACCCAATGAGCACCTGCATACTATCTCCAGTACAACATACTGACGGCTGTGGGACAGACCATCTCCCCAGCTGGGATGAGAAGCGTACACACTAGTCTACTCCAGAGTATCGATGCTCTGTCTCGATAATCCAACGACTAGGGACCTGAATAAGGATGTGCTTGTGGACTACCCAGCCCCCACTAGTGTGACTGCCATCACAACGCTGGTAGTCAAGCAAGATCCTAAGAGCTCTATCAATACGTATACTCACATATTAAGATAGAAAAACCAAGTAGCATACTACCATGTTTAGCAAGACTGTTATATATATGTGAATATCCCAAGCTTCCATTAAGTAATATACAAACTAGTATGATACAATAATGGCCCCTATGGCATATACACTAACACTGTTCAGAGCAGAAGAAGAAGAAGAAGGAGAGCCTTTTGAAGAATGGAGAATAGGCTCAGAAGACGAAGAAGAAGAAGAAGAAGCGGCCGGGGTGTCATCGTCGATCCGTATGCCAATGTTGTTTTGCAGCATCCTTCCCGATCTCAATGTAGTCACGGCACTCACATTATGGTTCTGTTGTTCAAGAGCAACATGTACATTATGTGGGTGACCGGGATTTGGGAGTGGTTGGGACGGAAGCTTCCCCTTCTCTCGCTCGCTTAAGGCTGCATTCAGTTGTGCTATTTGGGCTTCGATGGTTTTGATGCTTTGCCCGTGAGCGGCAGTGTGTTGCACTAAGGACTGAATGGAAAACTGGATGTTGGCGGTGTATTATGTCGATTGTTTAACGAACTCCTCCAGACTTCGTTCGAGCGAGGAAACCTTATCGTTGTTTGACGGAACAAAGTTGTTTTGAGGAAAAGAATTGTTGGGTGCAAAGTTGTTCATCTGATTTTGAAAAGGTTGGGGTTGGAAGGGCTGCTGAAATTGATGTTGAGTTTGTTTTTGCGCTTGTTGTTGCGGCGGAAGGGGCATCTGGAAATTGTTGCCTTGGAATTGATGCTGATTCTGATTCCAGGCGAAATTGGGGTGGTTCCTCCAACCGGGATTGTAGGTGGAAGAGTATGGATCATTCCTCGGTCTTTGCTGAAATGCAGCATTAACCTGATCCTGTCCTTGCGATGGTGGATTGTAAGAACACTCTTCGGTTAAGTGAGAAGGATCGGAACAACAAGCACAAATGGTACGAAGGGGAAGAACATGGGCAGGAGCAGGAGAAGAAAATTTGCTCTCTATTGCTTCAAGTTTTCTCGTTATTACAGCCATTTCAGCTTTCATCGCAATAGAGACATCGAGTTGGTGAATTCCTACCCTAGACTGACCGGTAGAAGTGGAGATAGAAGAAGAAGAAGTCGGTCTGGTGCTCTCCCATTGTAGTGTTTGTTCCGCAAGGTCGTCGAAGAATTGCCACGCTTCCTCGTCAGATTTCGATAGGAAGTGGCCCTGACAAATGGTTTCCAACAACTGCTTGGTTGCTGGGTTCAGGCCCTCATATAAGGTTTGGCAAAGTTGCCATTTCTCGATACCATGGTGAGGGCACTGAACAAGAAGGTCTTTATACCGGTCAAAGCACTTCCAGAAGGGTTCAGTAGGAAGCTGAGAGAATTGGTTGATTTCGTTACGGATCCTTGCGGTTTTATGATTCGGATAAAATTTCTTGAGAAACGCTTTCACAAACTCGTCCCAACTGGTTATGGAGTGGGAAGCGGTGCTATACAGCCATTTTTCAGCAAGATCGCACAAAGTGAACGGAATGACCCGTAGCCGTATAGCATCATCCGACAGCTGGGTGGTTTTCATCATGGCACAAACGTTTTGAAATTTGTTGATGAAGATATAGGCATCTTCAGATTCAAGCCTATGAAATTTCGGAAGCATGTTAATGAAGTGGGGCTTAATTTCAAAATTATCCCCATTGGCCGGTGGAAGGGAAAGACAGGTAGGAAGTGCAGAGCGGGTGGGATAGAAACGATCCTGGAGCGCGATTCGCTGTGGCGCTACAACAGGCGGTGGTGGGGGGTTATTCGTATCCATAGGAGGTCGAATCAATCCCGGGGGAGTCAAAGGGATGTTTGGATTAAATCCTGACATCGCGGAAGAAGAGGTTAGTGAAGGTGAAGGTGAGGATGTATGAAAAGAATTCCGGTCAACGTCGGAGTTGGCCGGCAAAGGTAAGGGTGAAAGAGGCGTGGACGGAGTTTCGACGTCTGAGTCGATCGCGTAGTCGGTAGCGACTAACGTAACACAGACTAGGCGGGCGCTAGTGTCCCGAGTCCAAGCGTACATACACTAAACGAGTTTTGTATAGTCAAAGCGGAGAAGGTGAGGGTAAGAAAACGTCAATGGAGAAATACGATGGGTGGTGGGTGAAAAATGGGATTTTGGTGACAAAGGGCAAGTTTTTATAAAAGTTTTTGATTTTTTCCCTTTTTTTTAGAAAGAGCTTTATAGAAATATGTACGGACTTACGGCTTCAAGCAATCACAAACAAGATATGCACAATCACACCTAGATCTAGGGTCACCTAGGTCAGCTAGACAGCTCCTAACTGTTCCAAAGGGCTAGAAATAGGACCTCAAACCGCCTCTTCTCCGCCAATTGTGGCCAGGTAAGTGTCAGGTAAGTGGGAGGCTCCCCACTACGTAAGTAGTGGTCCTAATTAAGTAACCACTTGCCTTGGACACACTTGCCTAGACACCGTAAAGTCAGGATAGGATAAACGGCCGATGCCTGTAACTAGTCCTCTATCCTATTGAGCGCGAAGTCCTTAGGGCTGAGTCTAGTATTTTTTTAATTAACAATGGTCAATGCATATGTTTTTTGTGATTTCTGGGGTCCTGCGAAGGGTGATGAAATCCCCACCCAATCTGAATTGGTTTCAAGCCCCTTAAAGTCCGTATTAATGAATGCAAAGCAGTAACAATCAACTGCAAACAATTTTTGTTTTTTAGCGCGGCGCAAAGAATCCTGCATAAGAACAATTTATTGGAAGGGGGAAGAGAATTTGCGCAAAGAATGCTGCAGAAAACACAATTCAGTGGAGTTCAGAGGAGTGGGGGAGAGTGAGAGAGACTTACAGGGAATTTTGGGCGGCTGATTCCACCAAACCGCCGCGGTTCCGCTGCCTAAGCACGCTTATGCCGCGGTTCCGCGGCAATATGGGTGAGTTGGGCCTTCAAATTTCTTGCAGGTGCTGGTCTGGGAGTCCTCTGCTTGTCTGGATTTCCTGAATCTTGATTTGCTCACTGTATCTGCTCCAGATTTTTACAGTAGACCGTTGGCTCTTGTCTTGATCCGTCGCCGTGTAGCCGCGAGATATGGGTCTAACTTCGCACGTCTTTGGCACTGAACTCGACCTTCGTATTATCCTGCACACTTGCATAAAAACTAATCAAAAAATAACAAGATGATTTTTTACAATGTATATTTTTTTCGGTTAGCTTTATATTCACAAATTAACCCGAAATTACACAAAGAAATAAACTACCGTCTCCCCGGCAACGGCGCCATTTGATTGGTAGAGTTTTGAGTGTTCAAGTTTAGTTAATTACCGCAATCAATACGATTTCGCTTGTAGCTAGCCGGTTGAGTACGGGTCGTCCGCAGGGAGATGGGAATCTTTTTCTATGTGCTTTAACGAGTTAAGTCCAAATGTTCAGATTTGTTTGTGATTAACTATGTGCTAAAATGATATGTAAAGAGAGCTTGTTAGGGTTAGGATTAGGTTAGTTTGAGTTAGGAGTCGCTCACTTCTTTCGTTGTCACTCTTAATACCGGTGTTACGGTAATCGGCAACAACGGGGATTAGCACGACTAGGAAGGAACTTGCGAGTATAAGCTAGGCTTTCCAACGCATAAGTTCTTCCTTTTGGTGCTTGTCCGTCCGTTCTTGGCTCTTAGCCTTAACCTCCGGTTAATTCAACCACAACCGGTCTCACTACGGAATCACCGCTATCATGTAGGATAGGGTGCCGTAGGGAGCGGATTGTGGTTCAATTAACGGGAGTCCGATTTAAGATGTTGGGCAAGGAAAGAGTGAGAGAGATTTCCTTCTCTCAAACTTTCCTTATCCTACCCTAACAAGTATGGAAACTACTCACCCATTACAAGAAAAATGAAAATAAAACAAAGGAGAAAGATGGAAAGAAGGAGGTTAGAAGATTACAACTAGCTATTTGCGACCTCACCTCGGCAAGGATCAAGCGTAAGCATCATTGTTGTTTAAGGATAAAGAAAAAGAGAACAAGAAAGAAACAAACACAAATAACAACAACTAAATTAGCAAATGAAAATTACAAGCAATAATAGTTAACAAAATAAAAAGACAAGCATGGTAAGAACAAGAACTCCTTTATTCATTCTTCACTCACAAAAGCTCACTACAAGTTTTTAGTGGAGAAGAGATGAGAGGAGGAAGAAGAACAACAACATATAACCTAAAATCTAAATACAAGAATAAGCACCCTTGGCTTTGGCAAGTTCTGGACTATTTATAGGCAGGGAGCTGGAAATATAGGGCAGCATTCTGAACCCTCATGAAAATACCAAACTGCCCCTGAAGTTTCGTCAACTAAGGATGACGTACGGCCGCGTTTCCGCGGCCTAAGCACGCTTATGCCGCGGAAACGCGGCCGTTTAGAGGAGTTGGCTCCTCGTATTTTTTTTGGTTCTTAGTGTTTATGTTTGGATCAGTTTGGTACACTTTTTTTCTCAGAATCTCTCCACAAGTTATCCAGAATTTCAGCAAGTCAAAAGATGATTTGATGTGGATCTTTTTGTCATGATTTCCTCGAGCTCCGCGTAGATTTCTTGGATCTTGTGTTGCCATTGAGCCTTGTGCATGAAAATGACATTGATTTGCCATTTTGTCTCTTTAAACTGGTATGCGGCAACATACGGATAGAGAGCGGAGACCCGTGTTTTATCTGTGGTTGACAGTAATCCGGATTTTGTCATGCTTTTCCATGAATTTCACCGTTTAGAGCCGAGAACATATATCCTGCAATTGACTAGCAAACACGGCTCAAGAGCACCTACCGATAAGCAATGTGATAAAAATTGGGCGGTATAAAAATGCAAAAATCTGATATGAACAACCCTCAAATAAAAAAGATAAGGGAAAAGAGAAGGTCTCTAAGGATATCGCCCTGGATGACCAAGTTGTGGAAGAGCTAATCGCCAAGGACCCGCCAAAGAGAAATAAGGTGGACTACAACGTTTTGGCACACTTGAGGAAGCTACCTTCGCAGCTCAGCATTCTTGACGCGCTTCTACTATCAAAAGAAGCAAGAGATTCGTTGATCAAAGCGCTACAGGACCCAGAGCAATTCCAAGCTTTTCTCGCCGAAGAAAGGATGAAGGACGAGCTGGAAGAAGTGCACACAGCTGATGTCACTTTCGGTGATGAAGACCTCCTCCTTGGGAAGTGCGAACACAATCGCCCCTCTATGTCTCAGGATACTGCCACGATATAAAGATAGGCAAAATCCTGGTCGACAATGGGTCTTCCATCAATCTCCTCAACGTGCGGGTGTTGAAGGAAATCTGCATGAGCGTCCAGCATCTCGCTCGTGATAAGATCACCATCTCTGGTTTTGACTCCCAG
The DNA here is from genome assembly GCA_030015575.1 of Agapanthus africanus. Classification (NCBI taxonomy): domain Eukaryota; kingdom Viridiplantae; phylum Streptophyta; class Magnoliopsida; order Asparagales; family Amaryllidaceae; genus Agapanthus; species Agapanthus africanus. The sequence continues at coordinate 620,765,707 of CM057342.1, forward strand.
TCATCGCAGACTCTCGGATCTGTGATACTAACACTACGCTTCGGGCTGCTTGTCACAGACATTAAATTTCATGTCATTGACGCCAAGACATGCTATAACGCTCTGCTCGGCCAGCCTTGGTTACACAAGTACAACATCATCCCTTCTACACAACATCAGTGTATGAAGTATTTCAAGGATGGTCTTGAGTATACCGTAACAGGAGAGCTGAACCCATTATCTGTAAACGAAGTTCGCAAGTACGAAGATGCATAATACTTTTTACCGGATTTCGAAGACATGGAGAGATGTCACAAACCGGAGAACAAAGCTATCGCCACCATTCCAGTCTTCGGGAGTGATACTGAAGAAGAGGAAGCGATAGTTTATTCAGGTCCACCTCAGCACAACAAGCCGGGACCGTCCGCTCCTATGTTGATCTTTGGCAGCGACTCGGAAGATGAGGTCCATGCTATATTTTCTGCTCGGCCTTCAATACGAACATTCGCTGATGAAGAGCAAAGTTTGCAAGTTGCTATGATTCCGCCCAAACATCATAAAGAACTGGACGCGCTTGATACCTATAGTGTGGAAGAGCTGCAGACGTTCTATGTCCCTCCCAAGCGAGAAGGTGAAAAGGCGATCCTATTCTACCGCTCCAGGGAAACTAAAGTGGAGAAAGAAATCTGGCACGGCGCAGATCCTACACTTGACAGGGTTCAGCCCATCCGTCTGCCTAGATATTACACGGAAGGATTGAAAAGGCTATTGAAGCGCCAAGGGATACTCTTCAAACAGACCGCTCGAAAAGCCAAATTCTATGACAGGATCTAGAACGTTCCATGAAAAAAGCACAAATTGCCCAATGGGAGAATGGAAGCAATCGGGTTTAGATATGTTCGGTCCAAGAAACGGGAGCTACTCCACGACTGCTATGTCGTGCATAACTTTGATGAAGAAGGGGATGCTCAATGGGAAGCTGTTAACCCTAAACCAGAAAAAGTCCCCGACGTAAAAATGCCCAATCCGTCGTTCGAAGAACAAATGGACAAGCTTATAAGGGAAGCTGGTCAAAAAGTTCGAGACGACCACAACCGCAAAATGGCCATCTATGAGAAAACCAGGACGCAACGCCTCCTTCAACAGGCTGTGAAAGACGTAAATGCCGCTCCCTGTCAACCTGTTGTAAAAAAGGCGCGACGCAGAGGCAGAGACAAGTCAAAAAGCGGAAAAGACATTCAGCAACGACAAAGCGGGACCAAGAAGCCACGCAGTCGAGAATCGAGCGGTCCGGATTTGTCCCTTGTGAAGAAGATGAGTCGAGCATACTCTTTTCCTCAAGACAAGACAAAGAAGATACTTGACCTAGCTATAAAGCACCAAATGCTTACGCTTTCGGAGTCCAAGCACCCCGAACAAACAGGCGAAGTCTCACACCCTAACTATTGCTCTTATCACAGGGTAATAGGGCACCCTCTCAAAGATTGCTTCACCTTCAAGAACTGGGTCGAAGAGCAGTATCAGCTCGGCAAGTTCGCTCTATCTGACAGCTGGAGGGTAACGCCGCCATAGAAGCATGAACCCAAGGCTACGGGAACAGAACCAGATCCACAACGGTCTTGGAAGCAAGATCGTGATTATCATATGATAACGATATCAAAAGAAGAGCCCGAGAATGTGGATGACCTTCCTAGGTGCTTCGAAAACAGCATTGACGGGGTGATCTCAGAATTCCCACCAGCGCCAAAAGAGCTGGAAGATGGGATACACACAACGGCGGATAACCTCAAGAAAATTGAGTTGGGGACGGCGAATGACCTACGAACGACATTCGTTAGTGAGCTGTTTTCTAAAGGAAGGGTGGCTTCATTAAAAGACGTGCTTATGCAGTATAAGGATTGCTTCGCATGGAACTATTCCGAAATGCCAGGACTAGATCCAGAAATTGTTGTGCATAAATTGGCGATATCCCCGGATGCTAAACCAATCAAACAAGCACCGAGAAGAATGCGGCTCGAGCTTGAGATGAGCATTAACGCCGAAGTTAAGAAGCTGATCGACTCTGGATTTATCCAGGAAGTTCAGTATCCCGATTAGATCGCCAACATCGTTCCGGTGATGAAGAAAAATGGGACTGTGCGCATATGTGTAGACTTTCGGGATCTCAGTAAAGCATGCCCGAAGGATGATTTCCCAGTACCGGTCACCGAGCTGATGATAGATAACACGTTCACTCACGAGGTTTTCTCTTTCATGGACGGCTCATCAGGATATAATCAGATAAAAATGCACCCTGAAGACCAGAAGCACACTGCTTTCCGGACCCCGCTGGGTATATTCTGCTACAAAGTGATGCCCTTCGGTCTAAAGAACGCCGGTGCCACCTATCAGAGGGCTATGACGAAGATCTTCGATGACCTTATACATGAAATCGTCGAATGCTATATCGACGACCTCGTGGTTAAAAGCAAATCATACGAGGAGCATTTAGAGCATCTGAAGACCGTATTTCAACGCCTTCGGTAATACAACTTGAAGATGAACCCTCTCAAGTGCGCATTCGGAGTTTCCTCGGGCAAATTCCTAGGATTTATCGTCCGACACCGAGGTATTGAGATAGATCCGTCAAAGATCAAGGCGATCATGGAGATGCCTTCGCCAAGGACTCTCAAGCAATTGCGGTCTCTCCAAGGGAAGCTCGTGTACATCCGGCGATTTATAGCCAACCTGTCAGGCAATTGTCGCCCTTACAGTCACCTGATGAAGAAGGGAACCCTTTTTCGTTTGGGATCACAAATGTCAGAGCGCGCTGGACGAAATCAGGCAGTACCTGCAGAATCCGCCAGTGTTGGCTGCTCCGGTCAAGGGAAAGCCTCTCATTCTTTATACAACCGCCCTCGAAGGTTCCTTAGGCGCATTATGGGCACAAGAGAATGACCAAGGGAAAGAAAGAGCTCTTTATTACTTAAGTCGAGTTCTCCTGGGGGCAGAAAGTAACTACTCCCCCATCGAAAAACACTGCCTGGCGTTGATCTTTGCGATAACAAAGCTCAGGCACTACGCGTTGGCGCATGAAGTCCGTCTCATTTCGAAGGTGGACCCCCTTAAATATTTAATGTCGAAGGCCATATTGACAGGGAGACTCGCTAAATGGGCCTTGCTCTTAATGGGGTTTTCAATAACCTACCAGCCTCTCAAGGCAGTGAAAGGCCAGGCCATCGCCGACTTCCTCGCTGAGCACCCGATACCTGCCGATTCTCCTTTGAATTGCGAGCTGCCAGACGAACATGCGTTTGATGCGATCAACGGTAGTGATACCCGATGGGAACTCTATTTCGACGGAGCATCTTCCATGAAGAAGCACAAACAAAGCATCCCTATAATCAAATCGGGGGTGGGCCTCATCTTCGTAACTCCACAAGGAGGGATAATGCGCTTTGCTTTCTCCTTAACAGAGCCCAGGACAAATAATGAAGTCGAATACGAAGCTTTAATAGCATGCCTCGAGATCGCCATCGACATGGGAATTGAAAACCTCCTCATATATGGAGATTCTCAACTGGTCGTTAGTCAAGTAAACGGCGACTACCAGACGTGCAAGCCAGAACTGGTGAAGTACGGCGAAAAGGTACAACAACTGTTGACCCAAATTCCTTCCTATATTTTGGAAAACATACCGCGTGCAGAGAATAGCAAGGCGGACGCGTTAGCCAAGCTCGCTAAAGAACTGGCTGATGAGAACCTCGATGACGTCAGAATCGTGGTACAAAGCCGTCAGGTGCTCGTCCCAGCGGAAATATCTCCGGAATCACCCGAAGAGAAGGGAGCGACTGAGCAAATGTCTATGCAAATAAAAGACCAGGAAAAGGCTGAGGATTGGAGAGAAGTATTTATAGACTACTTCAAATCCCGTCGAACGCCTGAAGATGCGTCCTCAAGACATCAGCTTATGAAACGAGCTCTGTCTTTCACCTTCGTCAATAATACTCTGTACAAGAGGTCGTTTGATTTTCTTTAGTTGAGATGTCTGGGACCTGAGGAGGCGAAAAGAGTCGTTCAGGAAGTTCACGACGGACTCTGTGGTTCTCACCAAGCAGGCCCGAAGATGAAGTTGAAGATTAAACGGATGGGCTATTATTGGCCAACGATGATTCAGGACTGCCATAAGTATGCGAAGCAATGCCACTCATGCCAAATTCATGGGGACTTCATCCATCAGCACCCAAATTCTCTACATCCAACAGTGGCTAGCTGGCCATTCGAAATGTGGAGGACTGACGTAATCGGCCCCATCGAACCAGCATCGTCCAGGGGACATCGATTCATCTTGGCGACGACTGACTACTTCTCCAAATGGGCAGAAGCAGTACCGCTAAGGGAAGTGAAGACGGAGAATATCCTCCATTTCTTCAAGACGCACGTCATCTATCGGTTTGGGACTCCGCGACGGATTATCTCCGATAACGGGTCAGCCTACAGAAGCCACAAGATCAGCCGCTTCGCGCAACAACACAACATAGATCGAAGATATTCCTCGGTTTATAATCCCCGAGCTAATGGTCTAGTTGAGGCTTTCAACAAGACCTTGACGAAGATCGTAAAGAAGACGGTGTCCCGAAATAAGAAGGACTGGCACGAGAGACTGCAAGAAGCCCTCTGGGCGTATCGAACTACGTTCAAGACGGCCACAAACACAACGCCGTACGCGTTGGTATTCGGTACAGAAGCAGTACTCCCCCTCGAAATAGAATTACCCTCTCTACGAGTGGCAGTCCACTACGAGCTGACGGACGAAGAAAATGCTCACCTTCGGCTTGAGGAGCTTGATGCCCTTGATGAAACCCGGCTCATAGCGCAACAAAATCTGGAGGCTTATAAAGCAAAGATGACGCGCTCATATGAAAGATTGACCAGGAAGAGGACATTCCGCCAAGGCGAACTTGTCCTAGTGGTCAAAAGACCTATGATCCCCAATCGCGCCAAGGGGGAAAATTCGAGCCGAACTATGAAGGCTCGTACATCATAGACAAGGTCTACCAGGGTGGAGCCTATCTACTCATGGATATGCACGGTGAAAGACCTTTCAGGCCCATAAACGGTCGCTTCCTGAAGAAATACTACGCCTAATGAGTTACGGCCTAGGTCAATGATAGATGACGACGACTATGTCCGCTCTCTATATTCCCAAGCCCAAAACTCTATAAGTAGTAGCTTGCCAACGGACCGAAACGTCGTTAAACTAATGACGGACTACTACGTCCTAAAACTAGCTGACGACCGAAACGTCTTTAAACTACCGCAGCATCCTCAGGCTGACGAGATAAAAAAAAGGGAATAAAAATATATATATATATATAATAATAATAATAAAGACGGTATGTCTATAAGCAAAATGGGCATGGATGAAAACCCGAAAGGGCTCCGTGAGTAAAAACGGCAGGGCTACCGGCGAGTGTTTGTGAAAACCGAAAGGGCGCGACCTCGTTAGAAAAAAGAATAAAAAAAAGAAGAATAAAAAAAGACGGTATGTCCATAAGCAAAGTGGGCACGGATGAAAACCCGAAAGGGCTCCGTGAGTAAAAACAGCAGGGCTACTGGCAAGTGTTTATGAAAACCCGAAAGGGCGCAACCTTGTTAAATGACACTTACAAGGTCCTCTCGACTTTGTAAGGAGAAACCACCCACGTGAGATCCTTACGACTCACAAGGGAGCAACACACTTAGGGATCCCCACGATTCCTAAAGAGAAAATACACTTGCGAGATCCTCACGATTAGTAAGGAGAACTCTCTTATGGGACCCTCACGGCTCATAAGATTTGAAAGTCTTAAGTTACAGAGACCTTAACCTGTTCTTAAGCAACTCCCGCAACCTCCGATATTGCCCTACAGGTGGCTCAATACTGACCCTTGTATACAAGCCACGGGCGCGAATAAACATTTCCCTAACCAAGTCCCACCCGTGGCTAGGGATATGTCCATATGGTGAACAACCCTTCTAAGTCCTCTCGACTTATAAGGAGAAAACCCTTTTGTAAGATCCTTACGACTTACAGGGGAACATACACTTAGGAATCCTCACGATCCCTAGGGAGAAAACACACCTACGAGATCCTTAAGACTTGTAAGGAGAAATACCTTTGTGGGACTCTTACGGCTCATGAAGTCAAAAGCCTTAGTCGACAGCATCCTAACCCTGTTCGCTAAGCCACCTTTGTTCGACATCGACAGAGGCAAATGATGATTCACTCCTGGCAATATCCCAGTTGTAGCGATGCTGATGCCTAAACCGGTATCAAATTCCGAGTCCTTTCATGGCAAATGATGATTCGCTTCTGGCAGTATTCCAGTTGTAGCAATACTAATGCTGAGATTGGCACCAGATTCCAAGTTCCACACTCGCGATAAAAAAATCAGTGAGCCATACGTGCATACAAAATAGCCGAAATGATGGGGCAACTTGCAATAAAAAGCAGCAAGTAAAAATGTATGCATGAAAAACAGCCGAAATGATTGGGCAACTCGCAATAAAAAGCAGCGAGTGAAAATAAAATAAATAGCCGAAATGATTGAGCACCGCGAAAAATAGCCGAAATGATTGGGCAATCGCAACCATCGCGATATAAAAGCTGAAATGATAGAGCATCGCGGAAATAAAATAATAATATGAAAAAGAATGAAACTTTTTGCCCTACAGGAGATATCATAGCAATCCCTGTATACAATCCAGGGGCACAAACAAAGAAGGAAACACATCTTTCCTCCCCATGCTCCATCAGAGAACGGAGCCAAGTCTTGACGGTAATTCATATAAAACCCGAAAGACACACTACCTCGATTCAGGGAAATCAGTGTCCTTGACGAGAGCTTCTTGATTTGCGTCGACCCGCAGAGAAATTAGCGTCTTTGCAGGAACACCTTGATTCGTTTCAACCTCAAGAAAATCAGTGTCCTCGGCAAAATACTTCGACTCAGGGAAACTAGCGTCCTTGATGAGAGCTTCTTGATTCGCGTCGACCCGCAGAGAAATTAGCGTCTTTGCAGGAACACCTCGATTCGTTTCAACCTCGAGGAAACCAGTGTCCTCGGCAAAATACTTCGACTCAGGGAAACTAGCGTCCTTGATGAGAGCTTCTTGATTCGCGTCGACCCGCAGAGAAATTAGCGTCTTTACAGGAACACCTCGATTCGTTTCAACCTCGAGGAAACCAGTGTCCTCGGCAAAATACTTCGACTCAGGGAAACCAGTGTCCTTGACGAGAGCTTCTTGATTCGCGTCGACCAGCAGAGAAATCAGTGTCTTTGCAGGAATACCCCGATTCGTTTCAACCCCGAGGAAACCAGTGTCCTCGGCAAAATACTTCGATTCAGGGAAACCAGCGTCCTTGATGAGAGCTTCTTGATTCGCGTCGGCCCACAGAGAAATCGGTGTCTTTGCAGGAATACCCCGATTCGTTTCAACTCTGAGGAAACCTGTCTCCCCGATAAAATACTTCGATTCAGGTAAACCAACGTCCTTGATGAGAGCTTCTTGATTCGCGTCGGCCTGCAGAGAGACCAGTGTCTTTGCAGGAATACCCGATTCGTTTCAACTCCGAGGAAACCAGTGTCCCCGGCAAAATACTTCGATTCAGGGAAACCAGCGTCCTTGATGAGAGCTTCTTGATTCGCGTCGGCCCGCAGAGAAACCAGTGTCTTTGCAGGAATACCCCGATTCGTTTCAACTCCGAGGAAACCAGTGTCCCCGGCAAAATACTTCGATTCAGGGAAACCAGCGTCCTTGATGAGAGCTTCTTGATTCGCGTCGGCCCGCAGAGAAACCAGTGTCTTTGCAGGAATACCCGATTCGTTTCAACTCCGAGGAAACCAGTGTCCCCGGCAAAATACTTCGATTCAGGGAAACCAGCGTCCTTGATGAGAGCTTCTTGATTCGCGTCGGCCCGCAGAGAAACCAGTGTCTTTGCAGGAATACCCCGATTCGTTTCAACTCCGAGGAAACCAGTGTCCCCGGCAAAATACTTCGATTCAGGGAAACCAGCGTCCTTGATGAGAGCTTCTTGATTCGCGTCGGCCCGCAGAGAAACCAGTGTCTTTGCAGGAATACCCCGATTCGTTTCAACTCCGAGGAAACTAGTGTCCCCGGAAAAACACCTCGATTCGGGGAAATCAGCGTCCTTGAAGAGAGCTTCTTGATTCGCGTCGGCCCGCAGAGTGTAACGTTTTGAAAATCGTTTCGGTGAAATTTCGAAAAAACGGTAAAATAAGGGGGTTTTCTGTAAAAATTCAAAATACAAATATCTTTATTATAAAATTAAATATACATATTCTAACTATGTAATTGCTAGTATTTGGTGTTTATTGACCCACTGGTGAAATTTCAAACTTTCTGAAAAATTTTCCGAAATTAATTATTTTAATATTATTTTAAGCCGTCACTAATATATTTAATTAGGGAAAATTACAAATTGGAATGAGTTGAAACAAATTTTGTGCACCATAAAACTTTAAACAAAATTTTATCATGTAGTTTTTGAAACGAAATCGTTTGCCTAAACGGTTTAGAAATTTTTGAAGAAAAAAAAGGCTTTTTTTTTAGTGTAAATGGATGTTTGGGGTATTGTATTTGTCATTTTCCATCACCCCACACCCATACCCACACTCACACACCCCCATTTACTTCTCCCCTTGGCTGAATTCAGCAGCCCCCACCCTTTTTCCCCACTTGAATTTCAAAGGGAAGAAAAGAAAGAAAAGAAAAGAAAATGGATAAAAGAGTTGACCTTTTGTTGACTTGGAATTTTCCCTCACCATACCTCACACCACACCCCCTCTCTCCTCTCCCCCACCTGAATTTCTGGCCGAGCCCTCCCCAAGTGCAGCCCCCCAATTTTCTCCTCTCATTTCCTCATCAAAAACCTATCAAAAACCTCCAAAATTCCATCACAAATCAAGCTAAAACCCAAATCCAACTCTTACCCATTTTTCCTTGATCTATTCTTGTGTGGATCTTGGAGCAAGAAGCAAGTTTGTGAGGCTAGGTTGGATGTTGATTCAAGTTTTGTGAGGTATAAATCCTTGTTCCATGGTTTTTTTGTTGCTTAGTTACTTAATTGTTGCTATCATACCTCATTTGAAGCTAATTAGGTGTTTAATTAGGTTTAATTGGTTGGTTGGAAAATTCAAGAAAAAGGGTTTGTAAATCAAATTAGGGTTTTCTTCATTGGATATTGATCTTGATGTGGGGATTAACATGTTAATGTGATGCTAAAACTAACCTAGTTGCTAGTTTACTAATTGATGCTTGTAATTGTTAAAATTGGAATTTTATGCAAACTAGGTTTTGGAAATTTATTGCAAATGTTAGACTAAAAATCTAATTAGGTTTTTCATGACTTCATTAACATTATTAAGTGTAGTTTAATGCTTTAGATCATGCAAATCTAAGCTAGATTGTAGTTTGTGCATTTTTGCAATGAAATTGTTAAAATTTAGATATTTTGTAAACTAGAATTTTAGGGTTTTTGGAATTTAATGAGATTAAATTATGGGAATTGTTTTTATGACTTATTTAAGATATATAGTGAATATTGTGGCCGCTAGATTCGTTTATACATCGAGTTTTGTACTAAAACGGTGATTTGTGCTTGCTAGATTTTCGGAAAAATGACCTTTTAAGTGAAATTGGGGTTTTTGTGAATTTTAAGCTATTTTATATTATAATTAGTGCTTGTAATTGTACAAATGAGTGTGTTGAGAGCTTTCTCGATGGTTTGGCGTTTGTACGCCGACGTCGAGGGTTTTTGAGTCGGATTTTAATGCGATACGGTGCGTTATGATATGTAGGTACCCCATGTGGACTTCGAGACGACAAGCAAGCGCGTGGCGACGTCAGCACCGGCGAGCGAGGACCAGGTGAGTAGATTTATATCTACGGGGAGAAGTCGGGTGGATGGCGTATAACACCCCCGCAGTCCGTGGTGGTGTATACGGATGCGTATACACACCAACAATTATTATATGTTATTTGGGATTAATAAGGATGTTTAGGATGGATATTGGTGTGTTGGATTATTTTAGTGTTGCGAACCCTAGGGTAGTGTTGCACTACACATACACACAAACATACTTGCATACATTCCTATTTATATATGCTCATGGGATTTTTTATAGTTAGGTGTTCACATGGGTATGGGACTATGTGTTCACATATGGATTTGAGGATGATACTTGGGATTGAGCTGAGTCGTTGAGATTTGTTTTGTGGTTGTGATATCGGTGATACGGCAGGATTCGTATTTGAGATACGTCCTGATATTATAGAGGGTCTTTGAACGACGATACGGGTGAATAGTGCTATAATCAAAATGGTCGGCATGTGATCGTGATATGAGATATGATATGCTAGGATATTGATATTAGGCCGTATCGGGCGATGTTTACCCTTGATGATGCTATGTGCTGACGGTATCGGTTTGTACGAGATTGTCGATATGTAGTCAGATCATGAGTATATTGAGGATATTAGTATTGTACTAGACATAGGTCAGTACCCTAGACTATGATCTTGAATAAAGAGGATACCAGAGGAATGGTGTGAGGAATATGATATTGACCCGTACCCAGATTTGGGGATGCCGTACGACGGATTTACGTACGAGCTATATCTTGATGATCGATCCGCACTCTTGACTTGAGATGTCTGATTGTAGATATGGTATCGGATATGATATTATTGAGGCGGGATCACCGACTAATATATATACAGGTATGTATATGGATCGACTCAGATGTTAGGCGGTTTCCTTACCTGTAGTCCAGCTTGTTAGCTTAGCCCTTTAGTTTAGTTTAGTTATTAGATTAGATTCGATTCTTACCTATTTCAAAACCAACGAATCGTGGTTATTTTAAAAGACAGCCCAAGGGATCCTACGGATATTTCAAAAGACGTATCTTTTCATAAAAACACCGTAGCCCCTATTTTCAAAACCCCATGGTTCGTGTTATTTCAAAAGGCACCATTTGTAGGACTTATATTAGATTAATGCAGGTTAGTTACAGTTGCGTCTTGTATTCAGCTCCCGCTTATTATTGTGGTTCGCTTCGCATCGCACACTTATGTCATAATTTCTTATTGCAATGTTGATATCATATTGTTAGGACACCAGCACCATTACCGATGATGCGTATGTACCACGTACACTTACTTGCCGGCTTACACACATCTTCATCGGTAATTGCCATGTCACGTACACCTTAGAAAATATTATTGCTTGACTTAGTTTGTTAGTTAGTAATTTGACATGATATTAGTGTACCTGCCTTATATGCCAGCTTAACATTGTAGTTATAACTTGCCACTTCATGCATACTGTTATTCATTGTTATGCCTATATTCATGGTTTTACATCCTATTGATGATTTGGGTTCGGATTTCCATGAGATTTTCTGGATTTGGGGGGGGAACCGCAAAACTTATATAAACTGATTTCTCTCTTTTTAAATAAAAAGTGCGCTTTTTCCCATGATGTATGTGTCGTCCACCATGAGTTTGCTGATGGATTTCGAGACCCGATTCGAGGAGACGGATGAACCGTTTCGGGTACATGGTGGACCCGGTAAGGTACCCCGGGGCAAGAAGCGCGTGAGGATGACGATATGAGCCTGGCAGGGAAGCACTACCTACCGGTGATATTACCCGACGCGTCGGATATCCGGAGGATACCGTCGTGGTCTTGAGATAGATGGTAGGGGCCGGTCTGGATTGACGGCGCCCTAGATATTGTGATTGAGATTTTGAGATATTGAGGTACAGAGATTGTGATACAGAGATATCGAGATATTTGGACACTTGTTTTATGTCGATGCTGGGCACTGTTTTATGCTGATTTCATTTATGGTACCTCACTTTTAAAATACAGAAATCTCACTGATTTATGAAAGCAGTTTTCTTCAGTACATGCATTTTGTTTCATGCATTCATACCTTGCTACCTGAGGCACTGACACGGCACATGGATTTACACTTGGGTTAGATATTTGCCCTAACCATTGTTATGGGTTGCTGGTTATTTATTTGAGGATATATTATGATCTATGACCTAGGATTGCGTTATTTATGCGATTTCTGTGCGTAGATGTTTTTCTACTCACGAGTTGGCAACTCACCCCCGCTGTGCCACAGTTCTTGCAGGTTTCGCCGTACAGGTTTCATTACGGCTTTGCTGGCACTATTTCCATTTCCGGGTGACTTGCTAGTAGGTGGGTTTATTGTATCGTACCCATCATTACATCTTGTATATTATTATTCAGTTATATCTAGAAGTTCCATCAACCAAACATGTATTTATTTTTGAGATAGAGACCAGTGATGTTATTCTTTCGACCTTAGAGTCGCGCGTTGTATTTCTGTGGTTTCTTGTTGTTTTGAGTTTCCTTTTGAGTTTTGATCCTCGCCGTTGGCGTTGTATATTATATTGCTTGTGTGGTTGTGACCGTCGATTGACGAAGAGCTAGCTCCCGCTTGGGGATGCCTTTTTATTGATTTCGTATACTATTCATGTTGTATCCCGTTTGGGAGCCAGTATTTACAAAGGAGACTCTGCCGAAATTTTCAGGAAATTTTTGATGTTTTTAAAAAACCGCATAATTCGGCTTATGCTATTGAAACTACTTGCTTTAAGTTGGTTTTTCCTGCACTCTACATCTTTTCTTGGTTTGGATTTCTGGGTTTTCGGTTTACTTAGATTACGTACGCCTCGAGACGTTCGTAGTTTAAGTGCCGGTCATATTCCGTACTTTCGGGTCATGACAAAGTTGGTATCAGAGCGTTAGGTTTTACCTTCGGAGCGTAGGATGACCTTTGGTTGATGGAATAGGTGACTAAAGTAGAGTGACGTACCGTAGGTATGTTCCGCGGCATATTTACGATACGCTACTCCACTTAAGAAGCCTTAGGATGTACATTTCTTTGCTCAGTATTATATTCATTCCGATCTAGCCTCATCAGTACCAGTTATGGTTTTGCTGCCACGATTACGGGCAGGGAGAGCTACAGCTAGAGTTGCGGTCAGTACGAGCTCGTCACGAATGAGGACTGACCAGGGTGAAATTCCGGCGACACACGATTGCGGAGATGTGTCTTTTTATTGTGTTTCCGCGCCACGAGCGTTTGGCGGATCGCCTTTATGAGGTTACTCGGATGTGCTGATCAGCACTAGAGAATTGAGCCACTGACAGAGGCCAGCCAGATTTTGATGACCGTTGGTGTATTGCTTACTCATGATGATTGAGGCACTGTTCAGCGTGCAGACGAGTGAGCCAGTTGTTGCTGCGAGTGACGAGATATCGCCCCATATGTTGGAGCTATTGCGGGACGAGTTGTACTAATAGATGATAGAAGGTCGCTAGTCACCCGATGATGAATGACTAGGACAGGTGGTTCGTTCGTCTACCCCGATGCGAGGTCATCAGATAGATTGATTCCTGCTAGAGACGACTTCACGCGGAGACGTTGAGAGTCGACAGAGACGATCGAATGTCAGAAACCTATTATTCTAAGTTTAAAGTAGTCGGAAAGACATGCATGCAATTCTATGGTCCCTCTAGAAGAATGAAACCCTAACTCGACTTAATGACCGTATGAAAGCCTTGGAACCTTCGGGTTTGCGGCAGTTCTGCGGCGCCATTAGTGAGGCTTGGGTTTGCCCTTCTACGGCTGGACCACCGATGCTGTGGTATGTGTTCGATACTATTAAACTGTGCCTAAGATGTTGAGCTCTTAGGGGATTATGAGGTTTTGACGAGTCGATCGAATGGTTCGACTTCATTCGGATGCTAGGTGGTGAGATGCATTTTTGGGAGACTCCAGATACGAGGATAGTCGTTGGAGCTCAGTCCATGCAGCCACGACGAGACGAGTCCAGAGCAGTCGACATTAGAAAAGTGGAGTAAGAGGTTCATACGAGATCTTGATGAAATGACGTTCCACTCCGCCGACATCAGAGATGCGATGCGCATGCCGAGGCATGGTACTTGGATTTACCTTCCAGAAGGAGTCGCGATGAGTATGCAGTCGTTCCAGAGCAAGATGCAGATATAGGAAAGGACGATGACTTCCGGACAGTTGGCCCGAGATTCTTAGAGGATGCACTTGAGCGGTACTATTCCGCCATTATCGATTTCGATGTTTTGGGGGATTTATTCGCATGATTTGATTTTGATGATTGAGGATTTACGATCTTTGCACAGTGTTGCACTTGATATCGTTTTCGTGCTTTGGTTTCACATGTTTGTGATTTTACGGTTTTAGACATTTGAGTTGATTTTGTGCGTATGCGCGCACACGATTTGGTTCCTGCACTCTGTATAGTGTATATATGCTTGCAGTGCAGTGATACGCCTTTTGTGCACTTAGATGCACTGGACTTCGATTTCGATTGTGATACTCGATATTTGTTTTGTGCACCTTGTGCACCTGATTTGATTTTGCGCATGTTCGGCGCTTGATATTGGATTTCATGATTTCCTGCATGATGGATGCACCTGCCTTGGATTTTCGCACATGTTGAGCGCATGTTTTGAGATGTGATTTTGGTGCACACCAGATGCACTAAATCGAGATTTTTTGTGCATATCAGATGCACCTGATTTTGCTGTCAGGCACACACGTTGCCTACGACAGATGCTTTGTGCACACCCGATGCACTTAGATCTTGTTTCTGTGCACTTATATGGCACGTATATGGATTTTTATTGTCGTGCGCACCAAACGCACGTAGTATTCATACGCGTATTTTGGGATTGATTTCTTATAGAGCAGTACGTTTTTTTAATGATAATTGCAATGTGTTTTCGTACTAAGCAGGACTAGTCAGAGGACAGTACCTGAATGTATTTTGCATGCATTGATAGTTATTGAAGGGATTTCCAGAAAGCGAGCTATAGCCTCAGTATTTACCTACGTGTATGATATGACACGAAATGATTAAAACAAGGAGACCCTTCTAAATTGTTTCCAAAACGGCGGAACGTACATTTCAAACAAAGGTATATATGTATATAGTTATTTTCTTATGATAGACTTCCGCCACTGTGCCGTGTTATGCGCGTTGCACAGCGACTTAAAGAGATTTGGCATGCATTTCCTTTAGATACTTACATATATAGATTCGATATTTACATGTATAGTTTCGAGTTATATCATATTGGTTTTGCTTTGGATTTGGCATTGATGTCTTCCCCATGACTCCGATGATTGCGGGATGCTTGACGGAGTTTTGATTGAGTTATATGCTCATTTTTCATGCGCATGCGCTGCGCTACGATTTGTTTTATGTATTTACAATTTCGGAGCCCCGACGACTTGATGGTTTTGGTTTAGATGTTTTAGTATTTGGGGGGAGTTTTAATTTAAATTCGGGGACCGAATTTCTTTAAGGGGGGAAAATTGTAACGTTTTGAAAATCGTTTCGGTGAAATTTCGAAAAAACGGTAAAATAAGGGGGTTTTCTGTAAAAATTTAAAATACAAATATCTTTATTATAAAATTAAATATACATATTCTAGCTATGTAATTGCTAGTATTTGGTGTTTATTGACCCACTGGTGAAATTTCAAACTTTCTGAAAAATTTTCCGAAATTAATTATTTTAATATTATTTTAAGCCGTCACTAATATATTTAATTAGGGAAAATTACAAATTGGAATGACTTGAAACAAATTTTGTGCATCATAAAACTCTAAATAAAATTTTATCATGTGGTTTTTGAAACGAAATCGTTTGCCTAAACGGTTTAGAAATTATTGAAGAAAAAAAAGGCTTTTTTTAGTGTAAATAGATATTTGGGGTATTGTATTTGTCATTTTCCATCACCCCACACCCATACCCACACTCACACACCCCCATTTACTTCTCCCCTTGGCTGAATTCAGCAGCCCCCACCCTTTTTCCCCACTTGAATTTCAAAGGGAAGAAAAGAAAGAAAAGAAAAGAAAATGGATAAAAGAGTTGACCTTTTGTTGACTTGGACTTTTCCCTCACCATACCTCACACCACACCCCCTCTCTCCTCTCCCCCACCTGAATTTCTGGCCGAGCCCTCCCCAAGTGCAGCCCCCCAATTTTCTCCTCTCATTTCCTCATCAAAAACCTATCAAAAACCTCCAAAATTCCATCACAAATCAAGCTAAAACCCAAATCCAACTCTTACCCATTTTTCCTTGATCTATTCTTGTGTGGATCTTGGAGCAAGAAGCAAGTTTGTGAGGCTAGGTTGGATGTTGATTCAAGTTTTGTGAGGTATAAATCCTTGTTCCATGGTTTTTTTGTTGCTTAGTTACTTAATTGTTGCTATCATACCTCATTTGAAGCTAATTAGGTGTTTAATTAGGTTTAATTGGTTGGTTGGAAAATTCAAGAAAAAGGGTTTGTAAATCAAATTAGGGTTTTCTTCATTGGATATTGATCTTGATGTGGGGATTAACATGTTAATGTGATGCTAAAACTAACCTAGTTGCTAGTTTACTAATTGATGCTTGTAATTGTTAAAATTGGAATTTTATGCAAACTAGGTTTTGGAAATTTATTGCAAATGTTAGACTAAAAATCTAATTAGGTTTTTCATGACTTCATTAACATTATTAAGTGTAGTTTAATGCTTTAGATCATGCAAATCTAAGCTAGATTGTAGTTTGTGCATTTTTGCAATGAAATTGTTAAAATTTAGATATTTTGTAAACTAGAATTTTAGGGTTTTTGGAATTTAATGAGATTAAATTATGGGAATTGTTTTTATGACTTATTTAAGATATTTAGTGAATATTGTGGCCGCTAGATTCGTTTATACATCGAGTTTTGTACTAAAACGGTGATTTGTGCTTGCTAGATTTTCGGGAAAATGACCTTTTAAGTGAAATTGGGGTTTTTGTGAATTTTAAGCTATTTTATATTATAATTAGTGCTTGTAATTGTACAAATGAGTGTGTTGAGAGCTTTCTCGATGGTTTGGCGTTTGTACGCCGACGTCGAGGGTTTTTGAGTCAGATTTTAATGCGATACGGTGCGTTATGATATGTAGGTACCCCATGTGGACTTCGAGACGACAAGCAAGCGCGTGGCGACGTCAGCACCGGCGAGCGAGGACCAGGTGAGTAGATTTATATCTACGGGGAGAAGTCGGGTGGATGGCGTATAACACCCCCGCAGTCCGTGGTGGTGTATACGGATGCTTATACACACCAACAATTATTATATGTTATTTGGGATTAATAAGGATGTTTAGGATGGATATTGGTGTGTTGGATTATTTTAGTGTTGCGAACCCTAGGGTAGTGTTGCACTACACATACACACATACATACTTACATACATTCCTATTTATATGTGCTCATGGGATTCTTTATGGTTATGTGTTCACATGGGTATGGGACTATGTGTTCACATAGGGATTTGAGGATGATACTTGGGATTGAGCTGAGTCGTTGAGATTTGTTTTGTGGTTGTGATATCGGTGATATGGCAGGATTCGTATTTGAGATACGTCCTGATATTATAGCGGGTCTTTGAACGACGATACGGGTGAATAGTGCTATAATCAAAATGGTCGGCGTGTGATCGTGATATGAGATATGATATGCTAGGATATTGATATTAGGCCGTATCGGGCGATGTTTACCCTTGATGATACTATGTGCTGACGGTATCGGTTTGTACGAGATTGTCGATCTGTAGTCAGATCATGAGTATATTGAGGATATTAGTATTGTACTAGACATAGGTCAGTACCCTAGACTATGATCTTGAATAAAGAGGATACCAGAGGAATGGTGTGAGGAATATGATATTGACCCGTACCCAGATTTGGGGATGCCGTACGACGGATTTACGTACGAGCTATATCTTGATGATCGATCCGCACTCTTGACTTGGGATGTCTGATTGTAGATATGGTATCGGATATGATATTATTGAGGTGGGATCACCGACTAATATATATACAGGTATGTATATGGATCGACTCAGATGTTAGGCGGTTTCCTTACCTGTAGTCCAGCTTGTTAGCTTAGCCCTTTAGTTTAGTTTAGTTGTTAGATTAGATTCGATTCTTACCTATTTCAAAAACCAACGAATCGTGGTTATTTTAAAAGACAGCCCAAGGGATCCTACGGATATTTCAAAAGACGTATCTTTTCATAAAAACACCGTAGCCCCTATTTTCAAAACCCCATGGTTCGTGTTATTTCAAAAGGCACCATTTGTAGGACTTATATTAGATTAATGCAGGTTAGTTACAGTTGCGTCTTGTATTCAGCTCCCGCTTATTATTGTGGTTCGCTTCTCAACGCACACTTATGTCATAATTTCTTATTGCAATGTTGATATCATATTGTTAGGACACCAGCACCATTACCGATGGTGCGTATGTACCACGTACACTTACTTGCCGGCTCACACACATCTTCATCGGTAATTGCCATGTCACGTACACCTTAGAAAATATTATTGCTTGACTTAGTTTGTTAGTTAGTAATTTGACATGATATTAGTGTACCTGCCTTATATGCCAGCTTAACATTGTAGTTATTACTTGCCACTTCATGCATACTGTTATTCATTGTTATGCCTATATTCATGGTTTTACATGCTATTGATGATTTGGGTTCGGATTTCCATGAGATTTTCTGGATTTGGGGTGGGGGGAACCGCAAAACTTATATAAACTGATTTCTCTCTTTTTAAATAAAAAGTGCGGTTTTTCCCATGATTTATGAGTCGTTCACCATGAGTTTGCTGATGGATTTCGAGACCCGATTCGAGGAGACGGATGAACCGTTTCGGGTACATGGTGGACCCGGTAAGGTACCCCGGGGCAAGAAGCGCGTGAGGATGATGATATGAGCCTGGCAGGGGAGCACTACCTACCGGTAATATTACCCGACGCGTCGGATATCCGGAGGATACCGTCGTGGTCTTGAGATAGATGGTAGGGGCCGGTCTGGATTGACGGCGCCCTAGATATTGTGATTGAGATTTTGAGATATTGAGGTACAGAGATTGTGATACAGAGATATCGAGATATTTGGACACTTGTTTTGTATCGATGCTGGGCACTGTTTTATGCTGATTTCATTTATGGTACCTCACTTTTAAAATACAGAAATCTCACTGATTTATGAAAGCAGTTTTCTTCAGTACATGCATTTTGTTTCATGCATTCATACCTTGCTACCTGAGGCACTGACACGGTACATGGATTTACACTTGGGTTAGATATTTGCCCTAACCATTGTTATGGGTTGCTGGTTATTTATTTGAGGATATATTATGATCTTTGACCTAGGATTGCGTTATTTATGCGATTTCTGTGCGTAGATGTTTTTCTACTCACGAGTTGGCAACTCACCCCCGTTGTGCCACAGTTCTTGCAGGTTTCGCCGTACAGGTTTCATTACGGCTTTGCTGGCACTATTTCCATTTCCGGGTGACTTGCTAGTAGGTGGGTTTATTGTATCGTACCCATCATTACATCTTGTATATTATTATTCAGTTATATCTAGAAGTTCCATCAACCAAACATGTATTTATTTTTGAGATAGAGACCAGTGATGTTATTCTTTCGAACTTATAATCGCGCGTTGTATTTATGTGGTTTCTTGTTGTTTTGAGTTTCCTTTTGAGTTTTGATCCTCGCCGTTGGCGTTGTATATTATATTGCTTGTGTGGTTGTGACCGTCGATTGACGAAGAGCTAGCTCCCGCTTGGGGATGCCTTTTTATTGATTTCGTATACTATTCATGTTGTATCCCGTTTGGGAGCCAGTATTTACAAAGGAGACTCTGCCGAAATTTTCAGGAAATTTTTGATGTTTTTAAAAAACCGCATAATTCAGCTTATGCTATTGAAACTACTTTCTTTAAGTTGGTTTTTCCTGCACTCTACATCTTTTCTTGGTTTGGATTTCTGGGTTTTCGGTTTACTTAGATTACGTACGCCTCGAGACGTTCGTAGTTTAAGTGCCGGTCATGTTCCGTACTTTCGGGTCGTGACACAGAGAAACTAGTGTCTTTGCAGGAATACCTCGACACGTTTCAACCCCAGGAAAATCAGCGTCCTTGGCAAACACCTCGATTCGGGGAAATCAGCGTCCTTGATGAGAGCTTCTTGATTTGCGTCGGCCCGTAGAGAAACTAGCGTCGTTGCAGGAACACCTCGATTCGTTTCAACCCCCAGGGAAATCTGTGTCCTTGGCAAATACCTCAACTTAGGGAAACTAACGTCCTTGATGAAAGCTTTTTGATTCGCGTCGACCCGTAGAGAAACCAGTGTCTTTGCAGGAATACTTCGATTCATTTCAACTTCGAGGAAACCAGTGTCCTCGGCAAAATACCCCGACTCAGGGAAATTAGTGTCCTTGACGAGAGCTGCTCGATTCGTCTCGACTCGTGAGGAAATTAGTGTCCTTGACGAGGACTTCCCGATTCGTCTCGACTTGCAAGATAAATCCTTAGGCAGCAGGAATTAAAAAGCTTGTTTCCTAAGCACTGGGACCCTGCAAGTCGGTCTAAAACGGTCTCTTGCATACTATCCACGAGTCTCACTCTCTAAAGTCGAATCTCAACAAGGAGGGAAACAACCGCTTACGAGTCCTCTCGACTCGTAAGAGGGAAAATTCTCTTATAAGATCCTTACGACTTATAAGAGAAAACACACTTAGGAATCCTCACGATTCCTAAGGAGAAAATACACCTACGAGATCCTCTCGATCCGTAGGGAGAAAATTTTCAATGAGACCCTCACGGCTCATAGAGTTGGAAAGTCTTAGGCAGCAGATCTTAACCTGCCTCTTAAGCCATCACTATCTCTTGAAGAAGCCAAGACAGGATGCTCTCTCTATTATCTGTCAACCATGTTTACTAAAGCAGCATGCTGATAATAAAAAAAGGGGGGAAGAAAGCGCAGGAATGACACAAGACATTACAAAGAATGTATATCTTTTATTCATAAACTTGATTGAGTACAAGATACATTGTGTTAAAGAATAAAAAAATACATTTTTATTTACAAGTACAAATGATACAAAAAGTAGCTACTAAGAAGGAAGTGTCTTTAACAAATCCGCGAGCTGCTCTCGCACTTCCTTCAGCGCCTCCTCCTGAGTGGCTGCCGCAGCCACTTCCGCTTCCACCTGGGCCCGCTGCTGCAGGTAGGATGAAAGTTTCTCCTCAGCTGCCTGCTGGGCTGCCTCCTGATTAGGTGCATCTCGCTCGACGACGTCAAGCTGCTGCCTCAGTGTTAACCCTTCGGAGAGGCATTGCAGAAGGCCTTCAAAGATAACCTTCAGTTGTGCAGCGTTTGCCTCCACCGGAGCATGCAGTTGGGCAGATTTGCTCGAAGTCTCTCCGCGCTCCTTACGCCTTGAAGCAACTTCTTGTTCGAGATGGAGGAAATAAGGAGCGCTCTGCTCGATCCATGCCGCCCGTTGAGTGCTCGCAGCCAAGATCTCAGGGGCAGGACGCATCGACTCCAGCTGATGCAGGCGGGCCTCGATCTCCCTGCAGTGATTAACCCAAGACTCGACGACGCCTTCATTATGAAAATTTACAAGCACCGCCAACATCAGGTTAACCTCCGCAGCGAAATATGCGGCAGATGGGGGAGCGTCTGCGTCAAACTCTTCGACATATCCGCTCAGCATGCCTAAGCTCATCGCGGCACCCTTTGAAGATGGACGTCTCAAGAAGGAGCCTGCCAGCGTCATGATGCGAGGCTCAAAGAGGGTTGGAACCGGAACGACAGCTGAAAACACAAAACACAATCAGATGACGATTCAAGAAATATAAGAAAGTCGTCAATGAGGGAGTTTACTATACCAGCTGCAGCAGGCGGCAAAGCTGGGAGGACCGGTGGCGCAACCGATCCTTTATCTCCTTCTTCGATTTGTAACACTGCAATCAGGGCTGGGAAGAATCAGAAATAATTCCATTACTGAAAAAGGAAGGGTATTAATTGAAAATCATACTCACCAACGCCGCTAGAAGAAGCAAGCTCCAATGGGAAAGAGAAGTGTGGGTGCAGCACCTGGTAAAGGTGATCAAAAAGCACTGCTGCAAGGACGGAATAGTATAACGTCAATACAAGAATTATACGGCCGAGAGATGAAACTGATGGGTCGCGAATCCATACCTTTCAGTATCTGCGATGGTACGAGAGAAGGCTGAGAGGTGGCCACCGCCAAGGCAGTAGCTGACGGCGCTCCCTCAAGCAATGGAGCATCAGCACTGGCCGCACCTGCGTTAAAAACAAAGATTAACCTGTCAGGAAGGATTGCAAGATAGAAAAAAAGGACGGTAACCCGAAATTTACCTGATGAGCCGCCAGCCGAAATGGAGGTGTCTCCCTCCTCCATCGACATGAGTCCACCTCCCGTGGCCTCATCACCAGACTCTACGGGGGCCGTCGTCATGCTCGCGAGGCCATAAGACGGCGGAGGACCGTAGGCGGGGAGAGCAATGATAGGAGCATTGCCAGACTCTTGAGAAAGAGCGGCCGGCTCGTCCTCAAGAATCATGCCCGTCTCACCCGCTACTCCCTCGGGTTCAGCAGTCGCGGCCGTCTCGTCCACCGTTGCCATGGGGTCATCAGTCTCAGGCGCTCCATCCGCTGCTGCTCCAGACCCGGCTGTAGCAGCTGTCTTATTCGCCGCTACCTCGGGCTCGGCATCGGCCACCTTCTCAGGCATAGTGGACGTGACCGTTTCGTCAGCCACTAGCTCGGGCCTGGCAACCCCGGCTACGTCGCCCACCGTCGGCTCGGGTTCAGCCAGTACCTCCTCCACTGTCCCCTTAGGCTCGACGGTTTCCGCCTCCCCTTCGGTTGGACTTGGCCCTGCAGGACAAGATATATAAGAACCGATAGGTTTACAATTCTTACAACAAAATCTTGAAAGACACACTACCTGAGGTGGACTGATCGTTGGTCTCCCGAACTGCACGTGCCGCCTGTCTGTGAGTAGTAGATAAGGCAACCGGAGACTCTTCTGAAGGGGTAGCAGCACGAGGAACGGTGCTTGGGCTCGCTCCCACGGCCAAAGCATCTCTGCGCTCCTTCGTCTCGCGCCTCAACCGCTTCCTCTCCTCCCAAGCCGTCATGACGGACCTCTTCGAAGCTTCCTTCATCAAGGTGTCGTCGTCCTCGTTTAGAGTTGCCTCCACAGCCTTCAAGGCATCTCTTATCGGCTCCTCAAGTCGGGTCTCTCGCGGTAGCCCCGAAGAGGTCGGGACTTCAGTAGCTGGCTCGGGAAGAGCCCCCGCATCGGCGTGCGCAGAAGATCCCGCGGTCCCTGCAATAAGACAAAGAAAAGGTTAGATTGACCGTCACAAAAGAGAATAAAGACTTAATGAATCGAAATGTACCGAGGCCTAAGGATGCTCTGAGTCGTTCCTCCTCTTGAAAAGTTTTGAGGGAAGCAGAGATAGCTTCTTCAGTGGTGATGCCTGTTTAAAGAGAAGAGGGGAAAAGCATTAGTTAAAGACAATAATAAAAGTACGATGCAGTAAAAAAATGCAACTAGTGATTACCCGATTGCGCAAGCTTAGCTAGCCACGCGTCGCGCCTCGCCAATCGCTCTGAAGCTGCGTGGCGGCCGCCAGATCAGTGTCATCTGGCGGCATAACTAATCCTTTGTTGGTCCCGTACTCGCCCAAGCCCTCTCTATAGGGAGCATGAGGTTCCTGACCGAACACAGCGTCAGCTGAGAGGATCGACTTCTTCTTCCTCTTCTGCATGCGAGCCCCGGGTGCACCCAAGATCAACTTGCGCTTTGTAGGCACCTTAGGCGGCGGGTCCCGATATCCGCGAATACGCCGGACTCTAGCGAAACCACATTTACCGTCTCCACTGGAGCACGGGGCGCTGGTGGCACGTCTGCGGTAGCACGAGGTAATCCGTGCGGAGGGCTCAACACGCGCGGTGGTCCAGCTCCAGCATCTTTCAACGGAGCAACGACCGGGTCCTTGGCTTCAGGGGAGCCTTGCGGTCGCCGCCGGTAGGTGCACCTTTACGGTCGACCAACATGTGTTTCTCCTCACGGATGACTGAACCCATTGCTTGCGCATACCAAGCCACGTACGCGTGGAGGACCCGGGGAACGCAACTCGGCTCGCTGATGAAAAAGTGGGAGCCCGTATTCAGCCGCATAAAATGGTGCATCGCGCTCTATATCCACTCCATGCTGGCTATGGGCTCTTCGAAAAACCCCTCCAGCGGGACCCCCTGGTTATAGCTTGATTGCTGGGCGAACCGGTGAGGGTTATACCTCATGAAAAGCGCCATCTCGTTCTGCCTGAACACCAGGTAGCCCGGCCGAATGGAGTAGATTTGAAGAATCTCCCGGGCTTTCAGTACGGAGGCCCCGTCCTTGAAGCCGTCACGCAGCGCCACCACCGCCTTGGAGTTTTCTGAGCCGATAGTTATGACTTTATCTATGAAGGAAATCTTCGCTCCGACCAAGTGTGGACGAAGGAGCAACCCCCTAGCCTCCCGCGGAGACGGATTCACGATCGAGGCGCCGATCAGCCGCATGACTCTTGGGAGTCTGCACCTCTCAAAAAACGAAGGGCTCTTATGGATGCCGAACACCCCGTGCACATGCATTTCCATCCACGAGGTGAAGTAGTGCATCGGGAAATTGGCAGGCTGCACCCCAGGTTCATTAGCATCCGCCGCCATGCTAAGTCCATTATATAGGTGAGCCAACCCGGCGATTCCTATTGATAACTGCAGGCCAGCCACCATCCGATGCGCTGGGTAGAAAACGGACGGCCGCATGTAGCGCGGGTGCATGGGGAGTGCGAAGCTGCACAGCCACAATCCCAGGAACCCTAAAAAGAAGGTCTCCTCATCAATGCCCCGGGCAGCGATTTCTGATAAGGGCATGATGGCGGCGTCAGGGAGATAGAAATCCTTTGGATCATCTTCCGAAATTGGTCGACGATCTAAGCCGAAGCCGAAGGGGTCATCGAGCTTGGCGAACTTTTCACTCCGCTCCGATAGAATCTCCGGTCGAAGGAAGCGGGCAATAAAATCTGCGAAACTGACTCCCCGGACTCCTGATTCCAGATAGAGACCTTCATATATGTTCAGCACCTTCACCAAGCCCGAAAACTGGTGCTGAATAGCATTCTCCGGTGTCAAATCAAATACCAGCAGCTTGGTGGTGAAGACGTACTCGTCAGGAGGAAGCAGCTCCTCGTAATGCTCCCCCCTCACCGGCAAGCCCGAGATCTCGACGAACTCTTCCAAAGAGATGAAGACTTCCCTGTCCGTCATAAGGAAGGTGTGGGTGGGGATGTTCCATTGTTCGATGAAAGCCTTGACCCACCACGTTGGAGGAGCGGGATACTCAAACAGCGAGACATAGATTGCGGAGTACAGACCGATCTTCATCAAATGCGTCCTCTTCGCTGATAGGATATATCTGTCCCACTGCAGATATCCGGCCGGTTGTCACGGGATCAATCCAATATTGTAAGGCTGTCCCCAAGGGCGTGCTTCACCCTGACATATGCGCCGCCCCAAGATGTCCACGGCCGGTGGCGGCTGCACGGGAATGGCAGCGATCGAAGGCTGGAGAAGATCCTCCGAATTCCAGTTCTTGACCTCCACGGCATACTTCACCGGGGGTTCATCCGCATAAGGGATCGATGAGATGGGTGTAGGGTTGCTAGGCACGCGCACAAGGGTCTACGAGGCATCAACCATGCCCGATTAAAATTTTAGTCGTGCCGAACAACCCGAAGCCGGATCTTTAAACTAGGGTTTAGGCGAAAACAAGCATGTTAAACTGTTTAACACTAAGTGAGAGGGATTACAACCTTTGTAGATCCGGTCCTTCACTACTTAAGCTCCATGTAGATGTCCCCTTCGCTGCGATCATGAACTCCGGACTCTAGAGAAGCTCCACAAGAAGAACGAACGTGCTTGCTACGATGACTTCGAGGCCGAAGATGATCTACGTCGGGGAGACACTAACTCAAGCTATTCCTTCACTAGGTCATAAACTTTGTGAATAGAACACACTCTACTATATGGCAAGTGGTAGAGGATGAAGAAGTAGGAAGTGGGCTCACTTTAGAATTGATTTTCTCACTCTTTTTCTCATGGCACCATCGGAGCTAGTAAGCTTTTGGATGGAGCTTGATGATGAAGAAGAAGAAGAAAGAATAATCCATCCAAATGAAAACTTATCCAATGAATTATGGCACCATGGTTGAGTTAAGCCCTCATGCTTAACTCATGTAGAGAATTAACCAAGGCATTAGGTTAAGGGTTGGGTTAACTAATATCCTAAGGAATGACAAAAGAGATGACTTTGTCAATGTTTATCAAGCTTCATGAAGTTTGATAACTTTGACCAAAGTCTCATCTCTTTTGTTATTTGTTAGGAAATTAGAAACCCTAATTTAACCTTGATTTGGTTTAAGTCTCATACACCCAACTTGTGTGTATCATCAAGCATGATACAAACATGTACACTTGCATATATCACATATAAACAATGTGCACATTCTAGTGAGAAAAATAAATCATAAGTGAGCTAATACTAGTTAATGCAATGTAATATATCAAATATATAATTATGCATTAAATTATTAAATCAACTCTTGATTTAATAACCCGGCTATAACCGACCAATATCATGTGAAACAACTTATCGAATCAACACTTGATCCGATAATCCGGCTATATCGCATACAACCTATCAATGTCACGAATCGCGAGAATAGAATACGGTATATCATATCGTATTAATCTCGGTCCCGCACATATCACATATGTGCTCCTACTCCGTTTCGCTTGAGCCAGGAAACCCCTGTGTAGGACTCTAAAGACTCGTCAATACGCCGGCAGTAGGTGATGATCATATCAAACACCCACAAGCCGCAAGCGGTGTGCTAAACGTAACGGCCACCCGGGTATTGAGCGATCAGAAGATCAACAAGCAAGCCCGCTAATACTTCTGCGAATCCAATCAGTAACACTCCCGTACAGTCCGGTCTCGTCGTCTGATATGTCGCATATCTCGCCTAGGGGTGGTAAACGTCAGACCCCAGTAGCTCGATAAGTCGTGTCGATATGAGGTCTATAACAGTTTGAGAAACTACTGATAACACTTACCAGTAAATCTCAGCAACCCTGGCCAGGGATTTCCAGTTATAGCCAATCGAACACAGCGCAACATCAACTCCCTATACCGGGAGAGACGAATCCCCTCCTATCGCTCATTACCTCCATGTGATTCGGGACTGTATCCAAAAGCCACCTTTTAGCACGCCCTCTTGGACGTGGTATGATGGAAATCAAAGCACAGTGGGAATCATACAAGACTCTATGATGATCTTGGGTCAACAGACTACTCTGTACCAGTGTCACCAGAGAACTGCCATCTGACGTAAGGTATAATACCATCTGGGAGTTCTCGGCGAGTCCGTCCAGTGTACCCAGTCTCCACTGAGCACCCGTACACCATCCTTGATGTCAAACACCAATGGATATGGGATCATCCATCGTCCATCATATGGGTCAAGATGCATATACGCTAGTCTACTCTAGTGCATCGATGCCCTTTCTCGATACACCCATGACTAGGGACCTTGAAGGATGTACTTATGGACTACCATGTCCCCATTAGTATGATCCGCATCATAGTCCAGGTAGTCAAGTACACATCCTAAGGGCTTTACCAACATGTAACAGAGAGACAATCAGTATAGACGTTAAGGTAAAGAGTAACCAGATAGCACACTATCATTCCGAGCAAGAAAGTCCTCCCTATATATGTCCAAGCATCCACTACAATATACATCGTATGTACAGTAATGGCCTCTAGGGCATACATATAACTAACAATCTCCCACTTGCACTAGGGCCATCTGTTGTGGTATCACATACCCAACAATTAGCTGTGGTTGAAGTATCTCATACTCAACCATCCCATAAAAGTCTCTACTAGGAAAAAGGCCTTTGTGAGTGGATCCGCGCTGTTGTCCTCTGTGTCTACTCTCCTAACCTCGATCTCCCTGGAGATCAACCATCTCCATGATCAGGTGATACTGCCTAAGAATTATATCTGGATTTCTGATGGGACGGGGGTTCCTTGGCATAAGCCACAACTCTATTGTCACACAACGGTAGGAACGAAGTTCATCTCATGAACTTATATATATATCCAGACTACCTCTTTGGTAGCATCCTTGGTAACGATGTATCTTGCCTTTAATTGTCTAGTAAGTCACGGTATCTAGCTTGGAACTCTTCCAACATACCGTCCCTCCACTGAGGGTATAGACAATGCCTGCGACTGACATTCAGTCGTCCTTATCACCCTGGAACCTTTCCAGTGATTCTCCACAGGACCGATTGATACCATCTCACTACAACTAGTGAGAATCCTAACATCCAATTAGATCTATCTCATAGATCCAAATCCCAGGATTTAGGAGGTATCATTTTGATCCTATAGGGAGAATCTTTGTGATAAGCGGAGATTGACCGAGCGCAGCATAGGAAAATCCACGTACTCTACGAGGATCACCACCATACTCCCTACTACCTTTTTGTATATACAAGGTTCATCTACCATTTTGATGAAGTCAAACTCTTTGACTACCACATCAAAACAGATGTTCCAACTCCGCGATGCCTGCTTTATCCTGTAAAGCATCTTGCACACCTTTCCGCTGCTCCCACTGTCTACGAAGCCCTCTGGCTGTGTACTTATAGACACTCTCTTCCAAATCAACATTTAGAAAAGTAGTCATGACACCCAACCACCAGATATCGTAGTCATGGTATGTAGCCGTGGCAAGTAGGATCTGGATGGACTTAAGCATAGTTTTGAAAGTCTCAACTTTTCCATGTACACCAAGTAATCTTCTCAATATATACTTGCTCCTGATGGGGATTTAACCCTTCAGATAAAGCAACTAAAGTCCATACTTTGTTGGTGTATAAGGATTCCATCTCAGATCGATAAGCATCCAGCCATTCTTACAGAGTCCTACTCCTGATAGCCTGCTCGAAACTAGTTGGGTCATCATCTCATGATGCAATCCTCGCTCCCACTGTCATAAAGAAACCGAAGTATCTCTCTGGTGGGTGAGGAACCCTACTAGATCGGCGGAGAGGCTGAGGTTCGTTGGTTACTAATGAATCCTTTGGTTCTACCAAATCATGTAATGTAGTTTGTATAGCTGGAACTCCTTCCAGTTCAACCTCATGACCACTAATTTTTCCACAAGAAATTCCCTTTCACAATGATGGCATGTTGAGAAATAAAACACTTTTGTTTCTTGGATTGGTAGAAGATATTCCCTTGCGAATGCTTAGGATATCCAACAAACTTCCACAGATCTGACTTTACCTCGAGCTTGTCCGGATTTTGCTTTTCAGACATAGGCCGGAAAACCCCAAATCTTAACATACTTTAAGATATGGGCTCTTCCCATTCCATATCACATATGAAGTGGTAGGCAACTGATTTGACTTGAACCCTATTCAATAGGTATGCAACTTCTCAAGTGCATAACTCCCAAAAGGAAATAGGAAACTCAGTAGTACTCATCATAGAGCACACCATATCACATAGGGTGCTATTGCTCCGCCCCTATACACCGACGTGCTATGGTGTATACGGAGGAGTAATGCTGAGAGAGAATCTCATTCTCCTTTAGAATAGTCCAGGAATTCTGTGCTCAAGTATTCTCCTCCTTGATCTCATCAAAGGACATAATACTTATACCCAGTTTTTGGTTCTCTACTTCTAACTTATATTCTGTGAATATCTCAAAAGGTTCAGACTTGTGTTTCAATAGGAACATATGTCCGAATCTTGAGAGATGATCAAAGAATGTAATGAAGTAAAAAGAACCGGTCTTGGCATGTGTAGACGGGAGACTTTCATACATCAACATGTATCAATCCCAAGAGTCCACTAACTCTTTCTCTGTTTCCAATAAACAGAGCTATGGTCATCTTATCTTTATGACATGACCGGCAAGTTTCACAAGATGTAAATTCAAACAGATTTAAATATGCATCTAAATGTAACTTAGCTAGTCGTGTCGCATTGATATGACCTAGTCTACAATGCCTCAAGAAGGATTCGATCATTTCTGAACTCTTCCTCTTGTGTGTGTTCTGTATACTAAGAACTGTAATTTGATTTAGAACGTCAATGCTTTTAGATAACGTGCCTGAACCGATCAACTCTTGATATAGGAAATGTTCAAAATATTATCCAACAATACAAAATTATATCCTTTCTTTACTAATAAAGAGACTGATATGATGTTGTATATCAGGTTCGGTATCTAATGACATTCGTTCAGAATCAATGTATTCTGGTAATACAGGGTGACAGTGACCAACAGACTTGGCTGCAACGCTTGCACCGTTTTCTGTCTCATGAAACTTATCACCCGTTCTCAGTTCTCTACATTTCTGTAGCTCATGTAACAGATTACTTATGCGGGATCCTGATCCAGTATCTCATACCCAGGACGTAAAGGATACTAAGAAACAGTTCTCTGTAATGAACACACCCGAAGATGATGCATCAGTATGCACTTTCTTCGTTTGGGCGGCACGGGAATTCTGGTAATCCGCAATATCCTGCTCTGTCTTATAACAATTATAAGTTGGAGCGGGACCAACGTTCCCCAGCTCAGTATAACAAGCGGGTTCGGTCAATATATCCATTTTATTATCTTGATTAAGGCGTGATATGGTCGCTACCTGGAGAGAGAGAGAAGAAAACACTCAGCGTATGCTCTTGCAAGATTAGATTGGTTATCTAATATATCTAATCAGGATGTCTCTCACTGTTTTAATCAAATCTTCCTTCAAACCCTGAAAGGAAAGACTAGCCGGGATTAATTACACCCTACAACTTCGCCAATCTTTCAGCCAGGCCTGTGTCTGTACTTTGAGGGAGGTCCCCCGTGCTTTCGCACGAACCTAATTAAAGTAAAGCTCGTTTTCCCAGAGGCGTAACCTCGTTAACACCTTTCTGGACACCTACTTGATCGGCTAATTATAATGTGTAAAACTCTCCCAGTAGTAACTCTTACTCGCAGTAGGTATCAGGATCCAACCATCTCATAGAAGGTATGCAATCTCATTGCAAATTTCAACACTTGAAATTCCCGATAATTTTTCCCCTAACGTGCTATGACCTTGACGAAAGCCAACACAACATAGCCCGCTAGTCAAGTTCAACCCGTACATTTCTTGACTGAATTAAACCCACCCGCACGACCCTTGACGAAAGCCAACAAAGCCGTATGACTACCCTAATCCAATCGCATCGTATGCAGCAGATAAGCAGCATATAGCTACCGCACACTACACCTTGACGAAAGCCAACAAATGTAGCACGAATACTATATACAACTTATCTGAAATGACGGAGGGCTACGACAGGTTTTTCAGAAAACCTATTGCGTAATGAACTTGATATCGTTGTAGAATCAAATGATTTTAAATGGAGTGTTTTTGAGGCCTTTCTATTTTTGCTAAAGGGGTCACTCCCGGTGAAGGGATCGCCGGCCCTTTCCTCATCGAATAAGGTGCAGGGTGTATCATATATACCACTATGCAAAGCAAGAACTATAGAAGCAATCAAAAGACAAACCGAGTGTGTAGCATCTTCTAGTTTCACTAAAGAGGTCACTCCCGGTGAAGGGATCTCGGCTCTTTCCTTATCGAATAAGGTGCTGGATGTTCCACAAGGAACACCGCTATGCAAAGCAAGAACTAGAGCTACCTGTTTTTGAAAATTCGATTCCACAACATCTTTTAGGTTTCTTTTCTTTAATTAATCTCATTAATGAAGTCCCATCATTGAAGTCACCTAAACATCACAGATAAATATGACGTACACTTATGCCATCCGCATTCGTCTCGATGTCCCCTCGTGCACCGTTAGGTTAGGTAACTAACGGCAGAGCGGGGCATGGCTAGCACGGGTGTAAAACATAAGTAACGTCTATATAATATATCATATATACTATATACAGTATCTATCACAACATATCAAATGATCACATCACAGATATCGCAGCAGAAGAAACATATGAAATAATAGATATACTAGGACGTCCGTGTTTTCAATACGAGCCTGTATAAAACACGGATTCCATGGTCGCGATGAATAGCCAAACCCACATCCCTAGACCCCTACGAGAGCGGCAAGCAACACTGCCAATTCTAGGGTTAGGAGACCCGGTCTCGACTCCTCGAGATGGTCTCCCACTGGACCCTAGAACCCGGTTACTTGTGCTCCCCGCCTTGGGTCTACCTAATGCGGAAAAGTAAATAATATACAATGGTGACATCATCCTCAGCCCGGAAGTGCCCCAATAAAAGAATATTACATACAAATGAATTTTACATGAATGAAAAAGAAAAACTCTCATCTCATATAAAACCCCCGGCTATTCAAACGCGACGATGCAATACAACATATCACAGCAACACATAATATCTCATATCATCAACGTAAGTAAGTATGCGTATCCAGATTGTCGTTGATGTATAGCAACGAAGCCGGCGATACACCACATACTACACTTACGGTCACAGAAAAGAAAGTGTAAAACTACAACAGTTGGAATCCACAACCTCCTTAGACATCGCATGCCTAACCAAATGAATTCCTTAGACATCACATGCCTAACAATTATAAACCCCGCATTTTAGTCTCATTATCGAAAACTCTTTTCAATATCTAGTCGAGCAATTCAACAAGATTCCCGAAAATCTTATCGAATGCTCGTCGCAAACTTTAGTAGACGGCCGCACCCCCGGATGCCGTCGACGAAGTGCACTAAGGCGGAACACTGCTGCCGCGAGCACCCGAACGGATGCTTTTGGCGACGGGGTTCTCCTACAGTCACTTGGTCGAGGCTATGGGGCATGGTTGTCTATTAAGTTTACTCGGCGAGTATCCGCGTACGCTACGTGATTGCGACGGACTTTTGATCACATCAAAATTCCGTGGCAACCGATCATCTGAGACTAAACTGCTATGTTTATAATATTCAAATCAGTTATCTCATAACTACTTGTGGATTCCAAATATTGTATCACATTCCAGATAAATAGATAATGTTAAACTTTCCGATCGAATAATCAAACACCCAAGTTTTCCTAAATAGCCCAACACTTGAGCGGAGTTCAAAAATATCCATCACATGCCACAGTACCGATGATCCAGCCGTAGAAGGGTCAAGCCAACGCCTCACATGTGGCACGCCGTACTGCCCCAAACCCTAAGGTTCAAAAGGCAGTTCAAGACGGTCACATAATCGAGTTAAGGTTTGTTGTCTTCTAGAGGGTCCATCGTGTTACTTGTACGACTTAGAACGTTCTTAAACAACGGAAAAATCCAACTCTTGGAAATTTTCCGGGTCGGGAAAAAGTGAGTTATTGATATCCGGTCGAACTTTTTAACACTTTCTAAAATTACCCGGACAAAAGGAACAAAGTTAAATAATCCGATCAAATCATCGAATCCCCAATACAACCCAGAAAACTCAACTCTTGAGTATAAATCAAAAATTCCCAGAAAACACAGGAATTACAGACGGACATTACTGTACAAACCACGTGCCTTAACTCACCATTTTGGCCGCGGAACCGCCGCGCAAGCCAGGTACGGCCGCGGTTACGCGGCGCTTTGGTCGAAGTGGGGGCACGTGCTGCACAGTAATTCTTAGAAAACCCTGCTGATTTTTCTGAGTATTTTTAATTAGGAAAAATCCCAGTTTTGAAAAAATTCACAGAGAAGGGTTTTGATTAGGGTTTCGGGGTTCGATCGGGTTTCTAACTTCGTCTACAGTTCGCCTAAAGCTCTAACTAGGCTCTGATACCACTGCAGGGTTGCTAGGCACGCGCACAAGGGTCTACAAGGCATCAACCATGCCCGATTAAAATTTTAGCCGTGCCGAACAACCCGAAGCCGGATCTTTAAAGTAGGGTTTAGGAGAAAACAAGCATGTTAAACTGTTTAACACTAAGTGAGAGGGATTACAACCTTTGTAGATCCGGTCCTTCACTACTTAAGCTCCATGTAGATGTCCCCTTCGCTGCGATCATGAACTCCGGACTCTAGAGAAGCTCCACAAGAAGAACGAACGTGCTTGCTACGATGACTTCGAGGCCGAAGATGATCTACGTCGGGGAGAGACTAACTCAAGCTATTCCTTCACTAGGTCATAAACTCTGTGAAGAGAACACACTCTACTATATGGCAAGTGGTAGAGGATGAAGAAGTAGGAAGTGGGCTCACTTTAGAATTGATTTTCTCACTCTTTTTCTCATGGCACCATTGGAGCTAGTAAGCTTTTGGATGGAGCTTGATGATGAAGAAGAAGAAGAAAGAATAATCCATCCAAATGAAAACTTATCCAATGAATTATGGCACCATGGTTGAGTTAAGCCCTCATGTTTAACTCATGTAGAGAATTAACCAAGGCATTAGGTTAAGGATTGGGTTAACTAATATCCTAAGGAATGACAAAAGAGTTGACTTTGTCAATGTTTATCAAGCTTCATGAAGCTTGATAATTTTGACCAAAGTCTCACCTCTTTTGTTATTTGTTAGGAAATTAGTAAACCCTAATCTAATCTTGATTTGGTTTAAGTCTCATACACCCAACTTGTGTGTATCATCAAGCATGATACAAACATGTACACTTGCATATATCACATATAAACAATATGCACATTCTAGTGAGAAAAATAAATCATAAGTGAGCTAATACTAGTTAATGCAATGTAATATATCAAATATATAATTATGCATTAAATTATTAAATCAACTCTTGATTTAATAACCCGGCTATAACCGACCAATATCATGTGAAACAACTTATCGAATCAACACTTGATCCGATAATCCGGCTATATCGCATACAACCGATCAATGTCACGAATCGCGAGAATAGAATACGGTATATCATATCGTATTAATCTCGGTCCCGCACATATCACATATGTGCTCCTACTCCGTTTCGCTTGAGCCAGGAAACCCCTGTGTAAGACTCTAAAGACTCGTCAATACGCCGGCAGTAGGTGATGATCATATCAAACACCTACAAGCCGCAAGCGGTGTGCTAAACGTAACGGCCACCCGGGTATTGAGCGATCTGAAGATCAACAAGCAAGCCCGCTAGTACTCCTGCGAATCCAATCAGTAACACTCCCGTACAGTCCGGTCTCGTCGTCTGATATGTCGCATATCTCGCCTAGGGGTGGTAAACGTCAGACCCCAGTAGCTCGATAAGTCGTGTCGATATGAGGTCTATAACAGTTTGAGAAACTACTGATAACACTTACCAGTAAATCTCAGCAACCCTGGCCAGGGATTTCCAGTTATAGCCAATCGAACACAGTGCAACATCAACTCCCTATACCGGGAGAGACGAATCCCCTCCTATCGCTCATTGCTTCCATATGATTCGGGACTGTACCCTAAAGCCACCTTTTTGCCCGCCCTCTTGGACGTGGTATGATAGAAATCAAAAAACAGTGGGAATCACACAAGACTCTATGACGATCTCGGGTCAACAGACTACTCTGTACCAGTGTCACCAGAGAACTGCCATCTGACGTAAGGTATAATACCATCTGGGAGTTCTCGGCGAGTCCGTCCAGTGTACCCAGTCTCCACTGAGCACCCGTACACCATCCTTGATGTCAAACACCGATGGATATGGGATCATCCATCGCCCATCATATGGGTCAAGATGCATATACGCTAGTCTACTCTGGTGCATCGATACCCTTTCTCGATACACCCACGACCAGGGACCTTGAAGGATGTACTTATGGACTACCATGTCCCCACTAGTATGATCCGCATCATAGTCCAGGTAGTCAAGTACACATCCTAAGGGCTTTACCAACATGTAACAGAGAGACAATCAGTATACACGTTAAGGTAAAGAGTAACCAGATAGCACACTATCATGTCGAGCAAGAAAGTCCTCCCTATATATGTCCAAGCATCCACTACAATATACATCGTATGTACAGTAATGGCCTCTATGGCATACATATAACTAACAATGGGCTCAGACGGCGTTGCGGAACCGATGCTTCGGCGACCCTTGATGATGTCGTTATACCATCTACCCCACAGGTGAAGGTTCTTGTGCTCGGGGTCATGAGCCTTAATGAGAGCGAGCACCTCCCGGTCCACCGGCGCCTCAGGAAATCCTTCCTTCGAGCGAACAAATGGGAAAGACAAATCAGCAGACATGTTACCTGCAAAAAGAAGGAGGACAAAATTCAAACGTCAGTGCTATAATCTTAATTTCTGACACTTGGAACTTTAAAATTTATACCATACTGCAATACAGTGGATAGGGGACCAAAGGGGGACCCACAAAATCTAGATGACAATTCATCAGTTAATAAGACAACCCCATCATTGAATGGGACTGTCAATTAATGAGGAGATCCCCAAAAGAATATTCTCATTAGTGAGAAATCTCTAGAGATAAGGAGAAAATCTCCTCTTTCAGAGCAAAGCTCTGTCACAGAGTGACACTTGTCAAACTCTGGTCTCAAGAGAGTAAAATTCCTTAAAGAGCCTAGCTCTGTGATAATGATGGAAATATCCATCAAAAGGAAAATTAATTCTTAAAAAAAACTAAAAAATTAAAAATTTTGGGATCTTAAAGATCCATGAAAACTCTTAAGAGTTCTTCAATTTTAGATCAAAAGATCTGTGTTTTGCCAAAGAGCAATGCTCTGTTCATGGGTTAAGAAACCCTGAAACAGATTCATGAGAGCAAGGCTCTGTTGGTGAAGCCCCAAGGGGTTTTTCTTTAGATCAAAGATCTATGAGAGTAAGGCTCTGTCCATTACAATTAATTTTAATTTAATTTAATTTAATTAAAAATTTTACCTAAAAAGTTTTAAGAGTTTAACTCTTGGAGTTCTTGAAAGTAAGAGCAAGGCTCTAAGATTCTTGAAAATTAAAATTCTTGAAGATGGTGAACATCTGTGAAGGGCCAAGGGTCCTATTTATAGGCGCATGTGCCCCTTCAACTCCTCAGTTGATCAAACGGCCAGGATCTTGCCACCGCTGCACTCACGTGTGCGCCACGTGAGCGCAACGGTGGGGGGCATTTGTTTCCCCAATCAGAGCAAAGCTCTGTTTGAATCAGAGCAAAGCAACGCTTCAGATTTCTTGCACTGCGCGCAACGCGCCACGTGTCAAAAGCTGACACGCCAGCGCAGCGCCCAAGGCAGCGCACCCAATCAGAGCAAGGCTCTATTTAAAATGAAAATAAAGAAAGCAATGCTTCGGCTGAGTTGCGCTCTGCGCTGCGCGACACGCGGCAGCGCAGTTGCGCTGCGCTCTGCGCTGCGCGACACACGGCGGCGCAGGTGCGCTTGCGCCAACTGTGCCAGCACTAAAACAGAATTAAAATTCTAGAAAGATCTTTCTCGTCTTGTTAAAATAAGAAGATTATCTTCTGTAAAACAGAAGCCCTTGGATCAAAAATCCAACGGTGGGGAAAAATCCCTAAATCACTCAGAGAAAGATCTCTTTAACTGATTTAACAAATCAAATGGCACTATAAAAATCCCCCTAGACTCCAAGTCTAGGAGACATTATTAGCACACAGAGAATTCACAGAGCTCTTTTAAGAACTTTGAGAGGAATTCAGAAAGAAAGAAAGAAAAAGGTAAAACCTTTAGAAAAAGAAGAATTTTCTTCTAAAAAGATCAATGATCTAAGAACAAGATCAAAGATCTTCAATAAAAAATGATAATATTAATAAAAAGAAGTAATTTACTTCTTTTTTAGATCTTTCTGATCTAAATAAAGGCATTACCTTTTGATGAACCATTGGTTCTGGAATCTTAAAAGATTCTCTTCTTTGATCCAAAATTGGATCAAGATATTGAACAGTGCCCTGCACTTGAAAAAATTGCACTGTTGCGCTCTTGGGTTAGCGCATGCCACCAGAGAGCGCCACGTGTCAGCCCCAGAACAGACTGCGCTATGCGCTTCTAAAACAGAGCACTGCTATCTTAAATTGGCGCAAGTCACCAGAGCGCGCCACGTGTCAACAGCGCAACAGCGCAGCGCACTGTCGCAGCGCACTGCGCTAGCAGACTTGCGCTCACCAGAGCGTGACACGTGTCACCTCCACATGGACTTGCGCCTTGCGCTCCTCAATTGGCGCAAAGCGCCTGACAAGCCACGTGGCGCTCTGTCAGACTAATTAATGCAGTGCATTATTAAAGGGCAAGGCCCAATTAAGAGGCCCAATGGACCAAAACAAATGCTCTGCATTATAAAAAAAGGGAACAGAGCCCCATTTAAAAGGCCTAACAGGCTAGAATAAAATGCAATGCAGAGTACAAACAAAGGTATGTTAGACCAAAACAGATGCTGTGTATCATTTAAAAAGGGCAGAGCCCAAATAAAGGTATAATAGACCAAACAAAATGCCATGCATTATTAAACAAGGGCAGAGCCCAATCAAAGGCCTAACAGGCCAGACAAATAAAAAATTGTTGAATATTCTCAACTGGACTTAGCCCAATACTGACCGTAAGTCCTCAAATTAAATTGAGCTGAGCACAACTGCTCTCTTAAACCAATTTACACCCGGTTCAAAGGTACATCTCCGAACTCCTCTGATATTTGTCATTGTAATCCTTCAACGTCTTCAGAGAGGTGGCGGGTCCCGACAACCACACATCGATACGGACTGCGGGGTCCTTAAACTCGTGGACCGAAACGTCCTTAAACTAATATTCGTCCCAAAATGGGAACGTTGGACCGAAATGTCCTTAAACTAATGTTCGTCCCCAGATGGGAATGATGGACCACCATGTCCCTAAACTGGAAATCGACCGCAACGTCATTAAACTAAACAATAGAGCCAATGGCTCTCTTGTCGGATCCAAACGATCCCGTTAAGTTGATCTTAGTCTGGAGATTAGGTTAACGTATCCTTAACAAAAGTTTAAGTTGATCTTAGCCTTAAATAGGGCTAACGTATCCTTAAACCAAAACCCCAAATCCAAATCTAAGAAAATGCGGATTTGGACTAATCCATGTCCTACGGGCGACAACATAAATTAGTCTACGTATACAATCCACGGGCAACCACAAACAAAACAAATACCCACGACACGAAGTGAAATTCTGGAGAAGGAGAAATTTGCTACCGCGGTGCGGTAGCGTAATTAACTGCAAGGGCTTGCGCCTGCAGGAAAGAGCATCCCCACAATCAAAAGCCCCTCCAGCGAGGGGGAATATGATGAAGTCTGCTACATCGGCCGCATCCGTCTAAACTTCCGGTATACGGTGCCATAAATTAACTTGGCATCTTCGGAGAGGTGGACGGATAAAACCAAATAGCATCTGTCCCGAATCTCAGGCTAGACGCCCATGTCTTGGCCGCCATTCGGAGGGGAACAACATGTATTCTACCTCATAAGTTTCAAAACTTATTTTACTTATTATAAGTTAGCATATGTTTTTATGATTTTCATGATATATCATTTTCAAAACATGCTTTTGTCTATGAGTTGGGCTCCGCTTTCAAAATTGTTCATTTTCAATTTGTATCAACTCATACTTGCATCCACATGCCATTAGAACTTATTTATATCTTGCTTATGTGGATATTTATTGCATGTAACTTGCTTTATTTTGCATATCTATTATATACATGCTTTTGGTTACGAATTGAGCTTCATTTTCAAAATTTGCATCTTTACTTGTACTCGTATATATTTCCTAGTGTTCTCCTATGCATACATTTAAGGGGAATGATTCAAACGTTTGATTCGCTTTAGGTGTAAGCATATGTTTAGGGGGAGTAGTTCAAACGTTCTAAATTCCCTAAATACCCTTTTTGATTATGTCAAAAAGGGTGAGAATAATATGAGTTTTTAGTATATCAGTTTTCAGTATATCGATATCGGATATTTAGTTTTATTTGATATAGATATACTATTTCCTATTCATGTTTTGCCATGGTCAAAAAGGGGGAGATTGATAGCTTATGGATTTTGATGATCCATTTATTTTGTTTTGATGATAGATTAAACATGAATAGTTCGTTTAGTATCAATTGCTTATTCCATCTATCATATTGATACTAAACTCATATACACTTGTTGTTTAGCTTGATTATCCTTTATCTTGTGTATGTTAGTTATATGTATGCCCTAGAGGCCATTATTGTACATGATTGTATATTATAGTGGATACTTGGACATATATAGAAAGGACTTTCTTGCTCGACATGATAGTATGCTATCCGATTGCTCTTTATCTTAACATGTACACTTGTATCATTATACAGTTTCTCCATTACATGTTGATAAAGCCCTTAGGATGTGTACTTGACTACCAGGACTATGATGCAGATCATACTAGTGGGGCCAGGGTAGTCCATAAGTACATCCTTTAATTCTTCCTAGTCGAGGGAGTATCGAGACAGGGCATCGATATTCCAGAATAGACTAGTGTGTACGTTTCTTGACTCTGTATGGGGCGATGGTTGATCCCACAGCCATTGGTGTTTGACATCAGAAATTGTACACATGTGCTCATTGGAGAATGGGTACACCAAACTGGACTCGCTGAGAACTCCTAGATGGTATTATTATACCTATCGTCAGATAGCAGTTCTCTGGTGACACTGGTATAGGTTAATCTGTAGACCCGAGATCATCATAGAGTCTTGTGTGATTCCCACCGTGCTTTGATTTCCTCCCTACCATGCTCAAAAAAGCGTGCGAACAGTTGGATTTTGAGTACAGTCCCGAGTCACATGGAGGCAATGAGTGATAGGAGGGGTTTCGTCTCTCCCGGTATTGGGGGTTGATGTTGCGCTATGCTCGACTGGCTATAACAGGAAGTCCCTGGCCAGGGCAGATGATGAGATTTACTGGTAAGTATTATCAGTAGTTTCTCGACCCGTTATGAGCCTCACATCGGCATTACTTATCAAGTTATTGGGGTCTGACGTTTACCACCTCCAGACTCGATATGCGACATATCAGACAAAGAGACCGGACTGTACGGTAGTGTTACTTACTGGATTCACGGGAGTTTGGGCAAGCTTGCTTGTTGATCTTCTGATCGCTCAATACCTGGGTAGCCTTTATGTACAGCTAGTACCACTGATGGCTTGTGGGTGACTGATATGATCATTAGCTACTGCTGGCGTATTGATGAGTCTTTAGAGGCCTACACAGAGGTTTCCTAGCTCAAGCGAAACGAAGTAGGGTACATATGTGATATATGCGGGACCGAAATTGATACGTGTATGTGATACAGTATTCTAATCTCGCGATATAGGTTATATATGATATAACCAGATTATTGAATCAAGTGTTGATTCAATAATTTGTTATATGTATATTTGATATACATATAAATGATATTAGTCGGTTGTATGTGATATACCCGGATTATTAAATCTAGTGTTGATTTAATAATTTAATATATAATTATATATTTGATATATTAATATATATTAACTAATATTAGCTCACTTAAGAATTTCTTTTCTACAAATACAAATAAATATATATGAAATATATATTAATGTATTTATTATTTTGTCATGCTAGATGATACATTGGATATGGGTGTATGAGACTCACACCAAACTAAAGATTGTTTGGGTGATTTAATTATTAAGGGATAAACCAAAATTAGGTGGAAACTGTCATGGCTTAAGATGTTTGTGGAAGCATGTAAAAGCCTTGACTTAGTGCACTAATTTGGTTTTACTATAGATATTTATTAACCCAACCATTATCTTTAGCCATGGTTAAGTCTCTACAAATATCATTTGAGATATTTTTTCACCAAGGTTCACATGAGTTCATTTTTTTCATCTCCTTCTTTGCTCTCTAGCTTTTGAGTGAGGTGAAAAAGAAAAGGAGAGAAATAATTTTAAAATGAGCAAAATACCTACTTCATCAATCAATACCAAACTATCCATTTAGTATAGGTTGTTTACTTCATTAATTCCTCAATTAGTGAAGAGGTAGCTTGAGTTAGAGATTCATCAACGTAGATCATCTTTGGCCTGGAAGATCCTTAAACAAGCTTGTTCCTTTCGCCTAGTGGAGCCTAAGAAGAGTTCAGGGACTACTACTTGGAGTTAAGGGACTACTGCACGGAGCTTTAGAAGTGAAGGAACGGTCTACAAAGGTTGTATTCCTTGTTCACTTAGTATAAAGCTTTATTACTTTCTTATAAACCCTAATTATCTAGTTCGATTCTTGGATGGCATGTATTAGCACACTAGATTTTTTAAAATTGTATACTTGATGCTTCTAAAAACCTTGTAATGGTGCTACGGCATACTTTCAGTGTATACCAAGTAATATATCAATATCTCATGCTATACTTGTGTTATATTCTTGATATCGATATATTACTCTCATTCATTGTTTTGATAATTCACAATATGAATTTGTATATACATGTGATCTATATCTTTCTTCTCTTATACCATGTATATATAGTTAGTATATCAATATCTCATGCTTTGAGTTTGAGCTATATCTTGATATTGATATACTATTCATGATTGGGATATCAAAAACAATGAATGTTCATATACTTATGTTTACTATCTTACTTATATTTCATAACACTGTATATGATATGCTTGGTCGTTTTTGAAATTGATTTTCAGGATATTTTCACAACACATGCATACGATGGAGGAAAGAGGAAATTGAGCTAAAACGGAAAATCTATTGGAGGTTGGAGGTTAATAGACTAGAGCTCCTCAATGATCACATTCAAGCTCAAGAAGCTATGGAGCCAAAAATCCAAGTTTAAAAGAATTCAAGAAAACGAAGATTGAAGAGCTTGTGTCGAGATATCGGAAGATTCAAGATTTGGCAAAAGAACGATATCGAGATAGGAAATCAATGTGAGTATTCATAACTATGGAAAATATCGCATTAAGCTCTTGCACACACTCTTCATATTATTAATGAAACTCTTGGTGAAAAACTTACGTTGGTTTTCGTTTAAAATATTTTTCAAAACTAAGTTCAAATTTGTCTAAAAAATCCTTCTTCAGACGTCTATACTATTGTACTTCCGACGTCAGTCCTGTTTTCCAAAATATGCACAAGTTTTAAAATATCAGTTTCTTGCTTCAGAATAAACGTCTGAAGCTTACCAGAACAAACGTCTGGATGTTCTTTGAGCTTTCATTGTTTAAAACTTTTGAAAGAACAGACGTCTATTAAAGCTTCTTCATACATTTGTTTTTTCTCTGGATTTTCATTGGCCTTCAACTTTTTACAGCACAAATGTCTGTCAAACCTTTTTCAGACGTCTGGTTGTTCTCTGTGTTTTCGTGGCATTAAATTTTTTTATGGGAACGAGCGTCTGAACCTTTTTAGCACAAACGTTGGAAGGTTAAAAACTTTGAAAATATTTTATTTTTCAGACGTGTATCACTTGTTCTTTGTACTTTTATTGGCCATATTTTAAAAA
The DNA here is from genome assembly GCA_030015575.1 of Agapanthus africanus. Classification (NCBI taxonomy): domain Eukaryota; kingdom Viridiplantae; phylum Streptophyta; class Magnoliopsida; order Asparagales; family Amaryllidaceae; genus Agapanthus; species Agapanthus africanus. Next base: position 620,809,258 of record CM057342.1, read on the forward strand.
CCACGACAAACGTTTGAAGCTATGTTTAACAAATGTATGAAGCTCAAAATTATTCGGAAAATTTTCTTCTTCAGGCGTCAGTCTCTCTCTCTTCAGACGTCTGTGTCTCTCTCTTCAGCCGCAGCCACAGCGGGTTTCTTCTCCGCTGGCTTCTTATCGGCCTTGGGTGCCATTGCTAGGGTTTCAAGATCGAGTTTGAAGGAAATAGAGAGGGGATTTGTAAATTTGGGAAAGTTCGAGGGGTTGAATGCGATGAGGGTAGATGAGGTGAGAAGAAGTATTTATAAACGAATGGGATTGATACTGATTGGATAAAGAGTTGAGGCTCAGATCTATGAGGTGGAGGATTCTGGGGCGTTGAGTTTGGAAGTAATGGACGGATGAGATTGGTTTTGGGAGGTGAGTATTTTTTTGAGGCGCGGATTGATGAGTTGGAATGAGGATGGAGGTTCTATTGGCGGGAAAATGAAAATGTGAAGTGGGATTAGGAAAGGAAAGTTTTGAATTTCAAAATGGATGCATTTAACAATTTGATCTTCATTGGATGCTGGGGGGGTTGTGGCAGTGGGTTTTTTAGTTTTTCGCATGAGGACATGTTTGGTTCTAAAAATTTTGAATTAGGAAAGTGTCATAAATTAAGCCTATTTACTGAAAACTCCCAACAAGTTTGGACCGTAATCATAAAGCTCGTATTACCTTTGAAAATATCAAAAAACCATCATGACTTGACGGTCTACCGTTCATGTCATATAATGGAAGAGGCATTACTAGGAATACCCGGCTACCCCTTCGAAACATTTTCATGTTTCTGTTTCACTGTGCGTTGTTAATTGAAAACTGATTTCCCAATTAGATTCTTACTCCAGGGTATGTATTTACCATGTTTGATTCTCACATATGTATGGTTTTACAGATGATGAGTGGGAGTAAGTTATTGGGAATTAGGTGATTATATCCTCATTATATCGGAATTCGTTGTAATTGGTGATATTTGAAGAAATCGCCTAGGGTTTTGCCTGATGGCAAATATTTGGTTTTGAATATCCATTGTTATGCACCAATTTCAAACTGATATATCTATACGTTTATTTTATAAAGTGAGATATAACTTTTTGAAATTATGTCCATGACATTTACCATTATCAGTTGATAATTGGGTAAGGAGCATTAAACAGCGGTATAATTCTTCTTAACCATAGTACAGTTTTTAACCTACGACGCACAGGGTTTGAGTTATTCAACTCAGGGGACTTATACAAAGTATTGTATGTTGTCCAGCGTCCATTAGGACAAAGAGGTTGGTGCTCGTACTATATTCTGTTTACTTGTGACTTCTCCAGTTTAAGACAGGTATTTCGTAGAAATACAATGTCCAAATTTTGAGAAGTTATAGGTACAAGAATAAAGTAGAGAACCATGTGTTGCAAGTATCAGGATTCTTCAAGGTGATCGAAGATGTAGATACTTGCGTTTGGTATTCAGTTGATAGTAAGGTTTTGAGAACTTGCTTCTCTTTCAGATTATTCATATCTCGATGCACCCCTAGTTGAGTAATGTTGATCGGCCTCCTTTCATTTAGTTGACGTGCATTAGAGACAGCTGCATAATTTGAATCTGGTTCCAATTAAATCAATACCTCTGTTTCTATATTGTATATATAATGGTTCATATCTTAACGATGTTAAGGTATATGGAGTTTCCGGCTTATGCTTAAAACCAGACTCTGGATAACTCAAGGCACGTTTCAGTAATGGCAGTTTGTGGGTTATCCCGGGCTATGACGAGGGTTAACTTTCTACCATCTAGAAGATCAATAGTGCTATTGTTCTTGACTCGCCGCAATTTTAGTAAAATGGACTTTTTCAGAAAACAGTAGTGGGAGTATGGTAGAACTGGAAGTGATTCCAGAACCACAAACGATTACTGAAAGTGTAATAGAACCTAAAGATTCAACTGGTTTTGGCATTCCATTAGTCACTTCGCAGATATGGTGGGTAACCTCAGGCACCCAAGAAATACTTCGGTATCCTCAAAGATGGTGACAGGGAGGTTCTTGTTTACCTAGACTTGCCACTACTGCTGTTCTAGACTATGAGACCCGGTAGGTGGATGAGTATAGCGTCGTTCTAAACTAGCTTTAGAAGTGCACGTATATATGACTCTGCCAGAGGGTTGTTGTAGTCAGTGGGAGCAGCGGAAGCATAGTGGACAAGTAGCTTTTGTCTATTTATATATTAAAGCAGGGATAGAGGAAATAGATCATCTATTTTTTAAGTGACAGTCATAGACTTTGACTTCATCAGAATAGGAGATGGATCTGTTAAGAAGGTAGTATGGTGTGATGTCCTGGTATTTGGATGACATGCACTTTATAGGAAGTGAAATTCCTATACTACGATCGGTTATACTGTAGTTGTCACACAGTGGTTTCTCCACATAGGATATGGATATAATATCAGGCATTCTAGTTACTAGATCTATGGTTTTAAATCTAGATTTGGGTAGTTTCCCAATCTGGGTATTTTGACACTATTCTAAAGGTGTTTTAGAGTGGACGACTCCTAGCATGGTGGTGTACCTGCTGGTGATGGAGTCACCCTCTCTAAAGGTGTCTTACAGACTAAAAAGGAGAGAGATGTGCATGATTGGCATATCGCTTGCTTAGGCAATTGAGTCAATCATAAGATGTCAAGTACCACACCAGATATTGTTTTTACACTAGATGCAATAAGTTTATATATTGATCCAATCGTGGAGAAACGTTCGGAAGCAGTTTATGAACATAAGTGGATGATATAGGGATTTGGTAACGGCAGCCTCCTTCGGGAGACGGTTATCATTCCAGGCTTCCAAGGTGACCTGGATGACAGAGTGACTGTCAGAGTTATAATTTTCCCTCTTGACGAGGGGCAGTAGTTTGGACAGTTGGTCCAAGCGGATACTGAGGAAGGCATGGCGCGGGATATTGATTAAATTCAGTGGACGATACCATCTAAGAAGTTTGCTGGATTTGGAGTTCATTTGTGAACTGGGTCCCATCCGATATCCAGACATATTCTAAGACTGGTATTGCTCATTTCGGAAGATGGCTTTCTCCGCGAACTTGAGATAAAGAGAGATATAGAAAGAAACACTGGAGCGGATCCACTCACTGAGGCTATTTCTCGAACGCAATAGTTTCACAAACGAGATTTATGAGACTGATTAGTAGAGAAGTTGGGTATTCGGTATCACACGGGCTGTGAGTATACGACATCGCAATAATTAGCCTTAAGTGCATGTTTCCCCAATCAGAGCAAAGCTCTGTTTGAATTTCAAAAATTCAAAAATTGATGCAACGCTTCAGATTTCATGTGCTGCGCAACGCGTCACGTGTCAAAAGCTGACACGCCAGCGCAGCGCCCAAGGCAGCGCACCAATCAGAGCAAGGCTCTATTTAAAATGAAAATAAAGGAAGCAACGCTTCGGCTGAGTTGCGCTCTGCGCTGCGCGACACGTGGCAGCGTAGTTGCGCTAGCGCAGTTGGGCTGCGCTCTGCGCTGCGTGACACGTGTCAAGCGCAGGTGCGCTTGTGCCAACTATACCGGCACTAAAACAGAATTAAAATTCTAGAATGATCTTTCTGATTTTTTTAAAACAAGAAGATTATCTTCTGTAAAACAGAAGCCCTTGGATCAAAGATCCAACGGTGGGGAAAAATCCCTAAATCACTCAGAGAAAGATCTCTTTAACTGATTTAACAAATCAAATGGCACTATAAAAACCCCCATAGACTCCAAGTCTAGGAGACATTATTAGCACACAGAGAATTCACAGAGCTCTTCTAAGAACTTTTAGAAGAATTCAGAAAGAAAGAAAGAAAAAGGTAAAACCTTTAGAAAAAGAAGAATTTTCTTCTAAAAAGATCAATGATCTAAGAACAAGATCAAAGATCTTCAATAAAAAATGATAATATTAATAAAAAGAAGTAATTTACTTCTTCTTTAGATCTTTCTGATCTAAATAAAGGCATTGCCTTTTGATGAAACATTAGTTCTGGAATCTTAAAAGATTCTCTTCTTTGATCCAAAATTGGATCAAGATATTGAATAGTGCCCTGCACTTGAAAAAATTGCACTGTTGCGCTCTTGGGTTGGCGCAAGCCACCAGAGAGCGCCACGTGCCAGCCCCAGAACAGACTGCGCTATGCACTTCTAAAACAGAGCACTGCTATCTTAAATTGGCGCAAGTCACCAAAGCGCGCCACGTGTCAGCAGCGCAACAGCACAGCGCACTGTCGCAGCGCACTACGCTAGCAGACTTGCGCTCACTAGAGCGTGACACGTGTCACCTCCACATGGACTTGCGTCTTGCTCTCCTCAATTGGCGCAAAGCGCCTAACAAGCCACGTGGCGCTCTGTCAGACTAATTAATGCAGCGCATTATTATAGGGCAGGGCCCAATTAAGAGGCCCAATAGACCAAAACAAATGCTCTGCATTATAAAAAAAAGGGAACAGAGCCCCATTTAAAAGGCCTAACAGGCTAGAATAAAATGCAATGCAGAGCACAAACAAAGGTCTGTCAGACCAAAACAGATTCTGTGCATCATTTAAAAAGGGCAGAGCCCAAATAAAGGTCTAATAGACCAAACAAAATGCCATGCATTATTAAACAAGGACAGAGTCCAATCAAAGGCCTAACAGGCCAGACAAATAAAAAATTTTTGAATATTCTCAACTGGACTTAGCCCAATACTGGTCGTAAGTCCTCAAATTAAATTGAGCTGAGCACAACTGCTCTCTTAAACCAATTTACACCCGGTTCAAGGGTACATCTCCGAACTCCTCTGATATTTGTCGTTGTAATCCTTCAACGTCTTCAGAGAGGTGGCGGATCCCGACAACCACACATCGATACGGACTGCGGGGTCCTTAAACTCGTGGACCGAAACGTTCTTAAACTAATATTCGTCCCAAAATGGGAACGTTGGACCGAAATGACCTTAAACTAATGTTCGTCCCCAAATGGGAATGATGGACCACCATGTCCCTAAACTGGAAATCGACCGCAACGTCATTAAACTAAACAATAGAGCCAATTGCTCTCTTGTCGGATCCAAACGATCCCGTTAAGTTGATCTTAGTCTGGAGATTAGGCTAACGTATTCTTAACAAAAGTTTAAGTTGATCATAGCCTTAAATAGGGCTAACGTATCCTTAAACCAAAACCCCAAACTCAAATCTAAGAAAATGCGGATTTGGACTAATCCACGTCCTACGGACGACAATATAAATTAGTCTCCGTATACAATCCATGGGCAACCATAAACAAAACAAACACCCACGACACGAAGTGAAATTCTGGAGAAGGAGAAAGTTGCTGCCGCGGTGCGGTAGCGTAATTAACTGCAGGGGCTTGCGCCTACAGGGAAGAGCGTCCCCACAATCAAAAACCCCTCCAGCGAGGGAGAATCTGACGAAGTCTGCTACATCGGCCGCATCCGTCTAAACTTCCGATATACGGTGCCATAAATCAACTTGGCATCTTTGGAGAGATGGACGGATAAAACCAAATAGCATCTGCCCCGAATCTCAGGCTAGATGCCCATGTCTTGGCCGCCATTCGGAGGGGAACAGTGCAAGTAGGAGATTGCTGGTTATAGTGCCCTCAAGTCAATTATTGGATCACAGGCACGCGATTGCGATGATTGAGAGAGGACCTATACGGATAGAACAGTCTTACTCGAGATGATAGTATATTATCTGGTTTGTCTTTATCATCATGTACATACTTCAGGTGGCATTACAGATCACTATTACATCTTGATAGAGCCTATAGGATTCTTGCTTGACTACTTGCAGTATGATGGCGATCATATACGTGAGAGCTGGGTGGTCTATAAGCATGTTCTTAAATCTCCCTAGTCGTACGAGTTTCGAGACTGGGTATCGATACTCCAGAATAAACTAGTGTATACTGATCGAGACCCCGACGAGAGGCGGTGGCCGGTCTCACAATCCATTAGTGTCAGTTTGTTCACCAAAGATGTATACAGGTGCTCATTGGGTTATGAGTATACCGGACGGACTCGCCGGGAACATGCTAGTTGGTATTATACCTATTGTCAGACAGCAGTTCCCAGGTGACATATGTACAGGTTAGTCTATCGACCTGAGATCGTCATTTGTCTCATGTGAGTTCCCACTGTGCTTTGATTACTACCCTACCACGGCTCAAAAGAGTCGTGCAAACAGGTTTTAGTTGGGTACAGTCACGAGCCACATGGAAGCAGTGAGCAGATCGTCAGGGGATTCTTCTCTCCCGGTATTGGGGGTTGATGTCGCGTTGTGCACGAGTGGCCATCACCAGAAATTCTTGGCCAAGGTAGTCGAGAATTACTGATCTAGGATCGGTAGTTTCTCAGATGGTGATGGGCTTCATACCGACACTAAATGTCGCGTTATTAGGGGTCTGAGTTTATCCACCCCCTTAGACTCGATATGCCATACTCATAAGACGAACGGACTGGACTGTATGGATATTGTTACTGTTAGGCTCAGTAGGGGTTTCAGGATGAGTTTGCTCGCCGGCCTCTCTTTCGTTCAATACCTGGGTAGCCGTTACGTACAGCTAGTGTCGCTGACGTGCTTGTGGTTAAACCCACTGCCAGTGTATTAATGAGTCTTTAGAGTCCCACACAGAGGGTTTTCCTGCTTCGGGAGAAACGATGTAGAGGCCGTATGGTTTTACGGCAGGGTTCGATCATATACATGCACTTGTGCATGGATCATGATTCGGACGGATAATGCTAGTGGGCTTTGGTTTAAGCCGGATCCTAGTATTATATTGTTGGATTATTTTCGTCTCATTGTATTCATATTCTGTCGGAATACGGATGTGGGTATGTATATACGGATGAGGGGTATTCTTGTAATTCTTTACAAGATTGCTTCTAGAAGTTGCCATTTCTTTTTGTATTAAACATTTAGGTTTTAATGTTTAATGAGGTGGAGGATGAGTTTTGTTTCTTGGCATTAAACTTCAAGCATTCTTTGTGGTGGGTCATGAGATGAGTCATGTAGTGACTCATGATACACTATTCTAGTATGCTTGATGTTTTGTTTGTGGTGTGAGATATTTGTATGAGATATTTATTCTTTAGTTGTTTTCTTGAGTTACTAGCATGCTTAATATAAAATCTCACCACACAAATAGCACACAACACTCAAGCTTTCTTCACTTGGATTTTCTTTGCCTCACACTCTCCTCTCATGGTATCTTCTTCAACCTCCACCCTAATTATCTCCTGTGTTGAGAAACCTTGGGTATATTGAGACAAACTAATCCTACGCACTCTCTACTTCACCTTAGCTATCTAGTGTAGCGAACTAGATACTCGAGTTGCCTCGGATTTAAGGTTGGAGCTCGATTCTTAGACTCTTGGGTGGATCATCTTCGATAGGGGGAGACCGGAGATCAAACTTGATCAAGAAAGCCACAAGGATTTAGGGAAGAAGGTTGAAAACCGAAGGACACGGATCAATTCGGTATAATCACTCTAACCCTATGCATGTTTTTTGTTATCTAGGGCTTATGGGTTGATACGGGTTATCGGGTTGTTCTAGGGCCGGTTTTTGAAAATTTTTGTTCCGCAATGGCCATGGTTTGATGGCCGGGGCACTTGCATAACCCAACAATACCGTTAAGCGGTGTTCTAAACACAGTTAACTTCTCCTAATGAGCGCGAAGTCTGTAACGACCGTGTTTTCTAATACCTAATAAAATATATTTTATTTAAATTTCAACTATCAAATAATTTTGTACGTGTTTCGTTGATAGAAGAATATTTTTAAAGTAATGTTAATAATTTTCAAAGCATTGAAAATGATTAAAGGAATTTTCTAAAATCTATTTATCGTTTTTATAGGCTTAAAATGTTTTATAATGCCTTAAAATAATCTGCATATTTTTATTATCGATTAAAATAATTAATTCGTAATTAAAAATGTTTTAAAGGATAAACTAGATTTTAATAACTAGCTAAAACCATAGGAATGGATATATTATTTAGTTTTAGCCCAAAATTATTTTTATACTAAAGATAACGATAAAATATATTTTCTGAAAATTTTCCATAAATTTTCCCGTATTTTTAACTATTTTTAACAATTATTTTAAAACCAAATTCAATTTTTAAATAAAAAACAGTTTATTATTCTTTTATTAAAAAATATGTGTGTGTGTGTGTGTGTATATTTAAAATTCCCTTTAACCTGGACCGTTGGATCACAAGATCCAACGGCCAAGAGCCTCACGGCGGCGCCCACATGGTGGGGACCACGCGAAAACACGTGGTCTCCACACGCAGACTCGAGCGCGTGACGCGTGGCGCGATAGATGGGCTTGGCGGTGCGATCTCGGCCGTTGGATCTTGATCCAACGACTGAGGTAAAGAGGCGGCGGCGGCTAATGATTCTGAATGATTGGGGGCGCGGATTTTGAGAGATTTTAACTGAATTTTTGGATTTTATGGTTGGTGAAAAAACCCTATAAATAGGCACTTCAAATATTGATTTCTCACACCTCAGAACTCCAAAAATTCTGAAAAAAAATACCAACGCCTTCGTATCGACGACGCCGATACTACGGTTCCATCCAAACATCAAGGAAAAATCGGAGCGCCTAGCTATTGAGGATTTAGTACGAGCCTACGCTTTCAACCCATCGGCATCCGACTCAAACAAAAGGTAGGATCCCCTCTCTCCCCTCATTCTGTCGCGTTCTTCTTTTCTCAATAGCCTTGGTTCCAACTTCTAATCATCAACCACCTATTTAAAATGATGTTATAATATTCGTGCATGCCTATTCCTTGTACCCTTAATGATGATAATCTCAACCCCTAATTAAAATGGGTTCCTTAATCAATCGTATATACCACAAAAAAATATTGTACCCTCATACTACATGGAATGCGACAGGCCTAATGTTTATAACTCACGAATATTAATTTACCCCTTTCATACCTACTCTCACCCATACTAATGTTGTGATCTCGAAATAGGTTTTCTTCCACAAAAAGGACCCTCGTTTTGTTAAAAGGGTTATATTTAGTTGATAAGATAATAGGAAGGTTTATTTTTAGATACGATATAGATATATTTTTACGTACACCCTTTTTCATCAACTATTATAATGTTGTTAAATCCCTTCAACCTTTTTAAAGAGGAAAATACTAAATTTAAATAACGGCTTATGGTTTTTCCAACATAAACGTATTTTGTAAAAACGTTACCCCAAACCTAAAACGCTATAATTTCATAAAATTATTAATTTCATTTAAATATCTCGACCTTTTTTAAAAGGTCATTTTCAACAAGGACCATAATCCGTATAACGATATCTTTTCAAAAGGAATATCTAGTGCCTTATTAAAAGAAAATTTTCAAATAAACACCTTAACCTTTTATCGAAAGGATATTTTTCCGCAAAACATTATGTTTTTCCAAAATGATAAATATTCCAAACCTCATGTTTTTTCTTAGACGTATTAAAAGATAATTAAACATTATTATTCTTTTTTTACTTAACATTCCTTAAGATGACACGAAGTACTTTACGAACTTTAGAAAATAAAACGAGTGGTTGTGGAAGACCATATTAAATGAGATCAACTTATTGATTACACGTCTATGACATATACAAAACATGATACGGTTAGGGTTAGAATGCGCGGACCTAGGTATGGAATACTTATTGAGAAGATCCCGATATTCCGGATGACCAGTCTGATGTACGGATGACTATACATATATGAAGATCCCTGTAGGCAGGGTGACCAGTCCAAAGTGTGGACGACTACTAACCCGATATTCGGGCGAATACTAACCCTAATTGAGGGTGAATGATCCAAAATGTGGATGACATACAATGTGGAAATTCCATGCCTAGAGGTATACGCACTAACTCTAATTCGTCAAAATCTTTATACTGAACCAGGGGATGGGTAGTTTGATTAAGCAAGGAGATTTGGAACTCGGATTCCCCTACTACTCAATCATGATCCCGGGAAGTGAAACGGTACATTTCACTTCCCCAGTTGTTGTTCCGTGGCCACAACGGAATAATCGCGAGTATCCGGACCCATGTTTAACAAACTAAAAACGTTTACAATACCTATTGATACTCAACACTAAACTCACATCATGTGCTATACCTACCTGTTATCTATCTACCTCTCTTTCTGAGACACGAGTTATTCAGTATCTTGGATGTGGACATATTACCAGTTTAGACTTGTTGTTTATTATGAAACTGAAGGGTGGTAATACCTGTGCACTTGAGTGATATTCACGCTAGACAAAGCTCCATCATAGTCATGGGATACCTTTCGGGGATGTTCACGCTACCGCATTGATTGCCACCGCAGGCACGAGCACCAGCTCATACTGCTTTCAGCTAGTCATGGGATACCTCAAGGATACGAGTATGTTCACCAGTCAATTCCATCAATACACACCTGGTTTAACCTGATCTAACTCTTAGACTGAATATTCTTGAACCTTTACCAAATATATACCTCACACAACCTACTCATATTCATATATAACTCTGTCAACATATCTAATTTGTATATAACCTCATACCTTTATACCCATGTACATCATATTTAGTGCATTTATACACCCATGTTTTTTTCTATACATTTACTTCCTTATGAGGCAATCCTACCCGAGTATAACTCGCTGACGGATCTTCCTTTTCTTCCTCTATCTTTGGAATGTCCGTCAGATAAGAATGAGTATTATGGCAAGGATCAAGGTGTGAAGCCAACTTATGAAGATTATGCAGACTGGACGATGGAAGATTAGTTAGATTTAATTTTTGTTGTTGCCCACATGTTTAGGGCTTTTGTTTCTCCTTTGATGTAATTAAACTACTTAGTTTATTTTACTCTTTCTTTTGGGATGTAATAAAGTTTGGTTAATGGAAATAAATGCCTTTCGCTTTTATTACTTTGATTTTGGTACACACCCTGTATGTTAGATATTCATACGCTTAACGTAACTGTATTAAATAGACCACCTTCAATACAGTTAGGTTGCGGACTTTACCACGTCATTCTTCACCTTCTTTTGGGAAGCGGGGCGTGACAAAGTCCTTAAAGGATTAAAATCTAGTTTCTTTTAAAATTTGTGCGGGTATACGTTATGCTCAATTTTGTGATTTGCGGGCCACGGAAAAGGTGATGAAATCCTTTACCGCATGTTATGGGGTTCGTTTGCCCTTAAGTCCGTATTAATGGATGTAATGCGAAAATCAATGAAAAAGTTCAAAACGTCAAACAATCGTTTTTTATGTTTAGGCATGGCACTGCAACAAATATGGGTTAGTCACTTTTAGCGTATGACAGCGAACTTGCAAAGAATCCTGCAAAGATAATATATTGGATGCATCGGATTTGAGAAGAAAGTGTTAGTAAATACGTACCGACAAGTTTTTGGGTTATGAAATCCCTGTTGAATTGAATCCGGTTAGCTTGAAAAGTTCGCTTGCGCGGGTCAAATTAGCCGGATCTTTGGCACTGTACTTCGCAATCACCTTAGCTTTGAATGTAAACTTTGCTCTACACAATCGAAGTTCGCAAATCCGTAAAATGTGCAAATGTCGAAACAACGGATATTTAGTGCGAAAAAGCGATATGAATGCCCAAACTCCTACACTCACAAAATTATAAAAATCAAACAATAAAATTGGGACAATAATAGAACAATGGAACACAGAACAAAATTTGGGAACAAACGGAGAAGGAATAGCCGGCGGCGCCGGGAATTAAGAAGAAGTCGCCGGTCGACTATGTGAATTAGGGCTCCAATTTCCTTCAGTGATCTTATTGTTCTACTAGTGTCTCAAAGTTATAGTTTAACTTTTTTTAATTAGTCTCAGAGTGCTAGCAGGTCAAATTTCCAGAGAGCAAAAAGTTAGAATTGTCAATTTTTGTTTTGATTTTAGAAATTTTTTGTATTTTTTTTAGTTTGTTTTAGAATGGTGTTAGATTTATAAACAAGATATACAGAGATTAACCTGAAATAACAGGAGTAAAAAAGTTACCGTCTCCCCGGCAACGGCGCCATTTGATCGTTAGGATTTTCGCGTGTCGTATCTAGTTCTAAAGTTAACCGCAATCAAGACGGCGTCGCGAGTAGCTAGCCGTGATGAGTACGAGTCGTCCGCAGGGAGATGGTGCGTTTTACGTTCTTGTTATCACGAGTTAAGCAAGGGTCGGAACTGTTCGATTCTAACCTAAGTGTTTGTATATGCAAAGTATAAGTTTGTTAGAAATAGAGATAGGTTCGTGTAAGTTAGGGAAATCCGTACTCAATCCATTGTGCCGAGCATGACTATTGAAACTAGAGTAATCGACAACAACGTGGATTGGGGTGCTTAAGCACGGTATTAGTGAAATCCGGCTTATTGACCCTTGTCCGTCCGTTCTTGTCTCTTGACTTTCGCCTCCGGCCAAACCGAACACAACCGGTCATGGTTAAGGATCCCCGATACTTTGGTAGGGTAGGGTGTCTAACGGAGCGCTTGCGTAAGGTTTGAACGGAGTTCAATTAGCAAATATCAGGCATAGAAAATGAGCAAATGGAATTCCTAATTTACATAACCATTCTCTTTCCCTAACAACACCACTATTCACAAACCATCAAAACAATAAAAGAAAGTTCAAATGAAATGAAATAAAAAGAATAACACAATATTGCAAGTAAGTAAATAGCAAGAAATTCAATTGCAAGTATGTAAAAGAGAATAGCAACCATGGGTGAGATAATATCTCATACTAACTCTTATAGAGATTTAACCATGGCTTAAGATAATGGTTGGGTTAATAAATATCTAATGTAAAACAAAACTAGTGGACTAAGTCAATGATTCTACAATCTTCCACTAAGCTTAACCATGTGACTAGTTTCCAACTAATTTGATTTACTTTAAATACATAAAACCTTACATTATTATAAGCATGGTGTGAATCTCATACACCCATGTAGCATGTTGCAACAAGCATGACAGAATAATATATATCACATATATATTAAGTGCACACATAAGTGAGTAAAAGAAATGCTTAAGTGAGCTAATATTAGTTAATGTAAATCAATATATCAAATATATAATTATATATTAAATTATTAAATCAACACTTGATTTAATAATCTGGTTATACCACATATAACCAACTAATATCAAATGTATCAACTTATCGAATCAACACTTGATTCGATAGTCCGACTATATCACATATAACCGACCGATATCACATATCGCAAGAATAGAATACGGTATCACATAAACGTATTAATCTCGGTCCTGGACATATCACATATGTGCTCCTACTTTGTTTCGTTTGAGCCAGGAAACCTCTGTGTAGGACTCTAAAGACTCATCTATACGCCGGCAGTAGGTGGTGATCATATCAGTCACCCACAAGCCGCAAGTGGTCTGCTAAACGTAACGGCCACCTGGGTATTAAGCGATCAGAAAATCAACAAGCAAGCCGGCTCATACTCTTGCGAATCCAATAAGTAACACTACCGTACAGTCCGCTCATACTCTTGCGAATCCAATAAGTAACACTACCGTACAGTCCGGTCTCTTCGTCTGATATGTCGCATATCTCAGCCTAGGGGTGGTAAACGTCAGACTCCAATAGTCTGATAAGTCATGCCGATATGAGGCCCATAATGGTTCGAGAAACTACTGATAACACTTACCAGTAAATCTCAGCAACCCTAACCAGGAATTTCCTGTTATGGCCAATCGCGCATAGCGCAACATCAACTCCAATACCGGGAGAGACGAAATCCCCTCCTATCACTCATTTCCTCCATGTGACTTGGAACTGTACACAAAAACCACCGTTTTGCACGATCTCTTGAATGTGATAAGGTGGAAATCAAAGCACATTAGGAATCACACAAGACTCTATGACGATCTCGAGTCGACAGACTAACCTATACCAGTGTCACCAGAGAACTGCTTTCTGACCATAGGTATTATACCATCTAGGAGTTCTCGGTGAGTCCGTTCAGTGTACCCAATCTCCACTGAGCACCCGTATACCATCTCTGATAGCAAACACCAATGGACGTGAGATCATCCATCGCCCATCATATGGGTCAAGAAGCGTATACGCTAGTCTACTCTGGAATATTGATGCCCCGTCTCGATACTTCTACGACTAGGAACATTTGAAGGATGTACTTACCAACTACCTCTGCCCCACTAGTATGATCTGCATCATAATCCTGGTAGCCAAGTACTCATCCTAAGGGCTTTATCAATATGTAATAGAGAGACAATAAGTGTACATATTAAGATAAAGAGCAACCAGATATCATACTATCATGTCGAGCAAGATAGTCCTCCCTATATATGTCCAAATATCCACTATAATATATATCACATGTATAATAATGACCTCTAGGGCATACATATAACTAACAATTCGTTAATTGCCTCTACGGATTTTATTATCTGTAGGTGCAAACCATCTTTGTACCAGTAAAGTTCGGAGGGTTTTCGTGATAAGTTTAAAACTACATGATGGTTCTGAAGAACTCGAGTAAATCAAAGGGCGGTTTTTGTAAAATAAGATTTTTTTTAATATATAACATAACAGTTAGAGTGATTAGCTAGTGTTCATAGAATTGGAATGAATAAATAAATTTACATTAACAAAAAAGCTAGAGTGGGGAGACAAGGGTGGGCCTAGTTTTGGAGTTGGGAGAAGACTTTAGAGAGAGAGAGAGACATATATTAGCTAGCTCTTTGTTTTTCCAAGTTGGAGAGATTATCATGATAAAGATGGCTGTTCCACCTTTCCTTATGAAAGGCTCTCCTTTTTTCTTCTTGGTTAGAAAGATTCGAAGAGATCTACCCCCTATTGGAAAATAGAATTATTTTGATGCATGATAAATAAAAAATAATAAAAAATAAAGCTTAAAGTAGCTAGGAGAAGAAAAGAAAAAAGAAAATGCATCTAGCATTAGGTGCAACGTCAATCACGCCAACACTAAGCTATAGGCTATCTGGCCAAAAAATTTTACTACCCTCAGCATCATGTAAAGTTGGGGCCCATGCAAGAAATTATATTACATCCCTTGCTTGCATGTCTCTCATCTCATTTTCACAAGCGAACTTTCGAAGCAATGGCTAATGAAGAGAAATACCTTGTCACAATCTGGACCTTGGGTTAATTATTATTATAATCACACATCTATTTATGAACTAGATGTGGACACAATCACTCTGTATAGACTATTGTCTATGATGACTTGAATAAAATACCTTAAAAAATTAATCATCCAATTTCTATAGGTAATTTCTCGCATAACATCAATAAACTTTGAAAGATGGATTAAGATGTACATATATGGAGTTAATGCAACTTTTGGATTATATTAATATAATTTTTAATGAATTAATGTTTAGGGGTTCAAGGGTGTTTCATACAAAATTTATTGGTGCTTAGAGAAAGTAAATAATTTACTCGAAAAGTTGTGCGTTTATTGATCTCCATGGTGATTGTTTCTGCTCACATTGGTCTTCATGTCTTAAGCTACAGACATGTCAAATTTCAAGTCATTGGATACCTTTCTCTCTTCATTAATTTAGCATTATAAAATATTCTATTTTTGGAAATTGTTAATTTTGCAATCAATGCAAAGGCATAACGCATACAAATTATATGAAAATTGATTAATTTCAATATTTAAATGTATAAAATGTAATTTTTTGTATTATATTTAGTTGGCGCGAAATTTAAGTTTAATTCATAAATCATGTCATCAACTTTAATATAAATTTTATATTTTGCATACATATACTTTACTTCGTGGAACTCTCCCCTAAGTTTTACATTTTCGATGTCTCATAAGTTGGGCAAGCCCGGAAAACCTGGCCCGTCAGTTTACCCCGAAACCTGCCTAAACCAGCCCCAAACCCGAATGTGGGTGTTTGAGTGTAATTAATTGGCAATTTGTAAGGTTTGGAGGGGTTTTTGGTTTAGGCCTTAGGTTTCAATTCGGGTATAAAATTGTCAAAACTGGTTTGACCTATTGCATCTGACCCATATTCCATCTGACCCGTTCCGGTTTCAATCTTATAAGGGCTCAATCGTCAAGAAAGCCAACAAATGATGGACTTTTAGAACCAATAATATAGAGAAAAAAATTTACGGTGGCAACAGGTAACCATACACTTGTGGACGATCGACACCAATCATATTCTTGATCTTCATCATGTAAGATGTAGATGCATCAACAATTTAAAAGAAATAGAATTACATGAGATTTATTGTATTTACGTTTTGGATGACGAGATTCAAGTTGGTCTGCGGTCGATCATCCCAAAAAATGTATGGTTTGTTATATATATATATATATATATATATATATATATATATATATATATATATAATTGTTGATAAATTTACCCTTTATGAAATACATGGGACTTTGAATAGTTATTTGTGGGTGTCATTGTCCAAACAGCGGGCTTGAGTTCAAGCGGGAGTGGCCCCTTGCGGAGTTGGGGGTTGCCATCGAGCCAAAAAAAATTGAACAAATTTTAGTCCAGTTGACCCGCATTATTTCTCGTGTAGTTTTTAGGATTCATATCAATTTTCAACCATTGCATTCTCTGCATATTTATTTGATTACAGGAATCTAATTAAAATTTGAAATGAAGTAACATGTGCTATAGTACCATCTGGCAACAGTCTACCAAGCTTCGATTCTCTGCCATTTATTCTCTCACAACAAGCTTAGCTTTTGATCACCGCCCTAGAGGAGATCACCCCACTGATTGTTTATCGGCACCGACCATGTTGATCTTTTATCACTTGAGATGTAGATACAGTAATTTTCATATGGTTTTAATGCCTTTTAACCATTGATTTAAAGGATGCAAAATCATCGGTTAAAATAATTAACTAGAATTATATGAAATTTATTACGTGTACATATTACACGATGAAAATCAAGATGGTCAGTGCCTATCGTTAAAAAATCACATAGTACAAAGTTGATCTTAACTACCAAATGATTCTCTCAAAGTAAGTAATACTTTTCCTGCTAATTCTACCACAATCTACTCAAGAGACAAAATAATGGGACCGACAACATCAAGATACTAATGCCAAACAAGACGGCCCATGGCGTTTGTCTGCTGGATGGATAAGTTTCCATAGATATTTGATATGATAGGTTAAGCATTTTTCTTAATAACTTCAAGTACAATACATTTTGATAGTGTTGTGGCTTCAATTACCGTACATTTTGATATTTTTAAGGCTGCATGCACCTACAATGTTTACACATGGGCACCCAGTGCAAATACGTGGGGCCCACCATGTTGGGCATGCGAAACATATGCGACTATTTTGAGCTTCATCTTGTGGGAGATATTGGAAACCCAGAACCTGACGCTTCCACATTTTTGTGTTTTGTAACCTTTCAACCTTTAACATGACCCCACACCCTATTTACATATTTGATTCTTGCGGCCAATTCAGATGATTTCATGTGTTCATGGGGCCCCATTCATCACCCTCATGGTCGTATATTTCGATTGGTCGTTCATGCAAGAATATTTGATAAAGATTTTGAGGGTACATTCAAGCTTTTTCATCGATGTGTGCATGCACATGATACACTTCCTTTTATAGTGGTAGCAATTTTACTTGCAAGCTTCAAATTAAATTGTTTAAAATCTAATCTTGTTTTTGATAGGAAACAATCATAGATCCATAACCTCACAAGATGGAGGGTAAGTTGTATAGCTTTGCTACAATGATTTGGATGGGACTTGCTTATTAATCATGTGAGAATTGTAAATATAAAAAAGATTGCGTGAGAGAAAAAAGAAAGAAAGAGGTGAAGCCAAGTCAAATGTTATATATGTTAGGATTTTGCCAATATATAGTTTTTTGATAACTTATTTGGCATATATTTGATCCTTCAATATTTGGGCTTTAGTGACCCTCAAGGTAAAGCTACGGTTGTGTATGACTTCCATTCCGATCCTAATTGATTTCCCAAAAAAATCCAGCGTTATCATAGTGTAGTGAAGATTCGAGATTATTTGTAAGCAACGGGACAGACGTCTGGAGCTACAGCTTCAAACGTCTGTCGACGCTCTATATGTTCGCATACTCTTGGGTAGATATCTGGATAGAACTCATCAAACGTTTGCGAGCACTCTGTACTTTTGAAGGCTCAAGACTAGACGTCTGAAGCTCATTCTTCAGACATCTGGGGACGCTCTGTTGTTTTGAAGATTTCATGGGCAGACATCTGGCAATGCCTTCTCTGCCATGTCTTGGGCTGAATAATTTATTAGTTGGGAAATTAGTTATTTGAATCTTTATTTTCTTTACTATCTATAATTTATTATTTTGTAACTCTAGATCTGATAGATTTTGTGATATTTTGAGAGAACCCTTTTGTAATTTGTGGGAACTATGGTTTTGAGCGATTTGTGTAATTCGTCCACCGTTTGTACTCCTCCGTTTTGGTGATTAATAAAAGCTTCACCTTCGATTTTTGGTTAGTATTTTTATTTGCAATTTGCCTTTGACTTGTTTTGTGTTTTTTTCTCCATCGTTTGTATATCTTCGTGATGGTCATGCCGCAACAGCTACCATCTTTTTGTTTCTTATACATAGTTGGACAAAAATCATGCTATTACAGATTAGATTGTAGCGTACCGAAATATTAAAAGACCTTAGTCGTCTCCATCTTCGTCCAATATTTTCCCGTTGAAATAGGATTAGTCATGAACATAATTCTTCTTTAAATATTTGATAAATTTTAATGAGTGATTCTCAACTTGATGGTTGTTTGTTAAGCAGTTTAGACAAAAACTGCAAGTAATAAAGGTGTATATAAAATTATTAAACACTTATCACTCTCCTTTAAGTATCTAGAATCCTCCGATGTTCAGTCGCTAGAAGAAAAACCTATAAGAAAAGAAGATTTATATTTTCAAGCTTAGAGAAATAACCAACACAAAATGCTTTCAAGCTAGCTAGCCAATACTAGAAGAATAGAAGGGTCAATAGCATAAAACGTTGGATGCCCTGTAATGGCAACTAAAATTGTACAAAACCGAATCAGAAAAAATTATAGAAAACCCGAAATTAAAAAAATAATAAGGTTGAGAAACTTATTGAGGCATATCAAATCGACGCTATCCTTGGGATAGATTTCCTCCTCCCCAATTGAGTGCACCCGGATCATGGCGTTCTACCCTCAATATATAACGAAACCCCTTCACGATCTTGTCACGCCGTGCACTCGGCGATTCGACCAGCTAATGCGATCACAGCGGAAATGGGGAGGATTTTGCGACATGAAAGAAACCAGAGGAAATTCCCAACTCTTCTCTGTTTATCTTTCTATTGTTCTATATCTCAGCTAAATTAAAATCTCAAGAGGAGGTTGAGCAGAGCACACTCAGTTGATCCTTCTGCAGATGAGATACTCGATACCGGGGTTTGCCCAGATCATGACACGTGACAAATGACGTGTCTCAAAGCCTACGAGAAATGATCAAGAACGGTACATTGGTAGCATGCCCCGGTCTCTCGACTCGAGAATGTTCCCAACCTTCGGTGGCCTTCCAGACCACTCCCATGCTCTCCTTACAAACAACCGTCGGCTCGCCTCCGAGCCTTTCCACACGCTGAGTTCCCTCAGCCCCCTAGCTCGCCTCCGAGCTATCACAGAACCAAGCTCGCTCGGCCTCCCGCTCGTTCCCGAGACTCTCGCCGAGCTTAGCTTCCTCGGTCTCATCGACCGACCCGCAACACTGATCGCAGGCGTCTTCTCCATGGCTCCGCGAAACGCGCCAGACATGAGATACCCGTCGCCCATGATCTCGCGTTCCACGCTATCACGTTCCTCCATTAACAAGCGTATCTCGTCATCAGCGGGGAATCCCGCCTTTCACGCGGGCGTAACACCAGGGGCGTAACGGCCGGCGTGAATCTCGCGCCCGCCAGCCCATGGCTGCCACTATATAAACCCCTCTCTCAGACGACTCAGGTAAGGCAATTTTACCCCAATAGGCCACTGCTCTGCTCATTTAGCCCATCTAACTTGATCGTCGGAGGGTCCTCGGTGGCACAACCACCCCGGGACTTCCTTGCAGGTAGCTCGGCTTCAACCACTTCGACCAAGGCGGGATAGGTCGGGCCTACGGGAACCAACAAACCACGAAAATTTGCTTCACAGCAACATCTACGCCTGAAGGGCAAAACAATGGCCAGGAAAGCGAGGATGATATCAAGGGTTCTCTGGACACTCGAGACGAGCAAAAAGAGGTCCGAGGGACCCCGGTGGAGCCACTAACAGAGGTCCCCCTCGTAGAAGGGGATAATGAACGAACCGTTTAGATCGGGTCACTCTTAACGGGGACTCAGCGAGACGACCTGGTCCACTTCCTCATAAGTAACTCTGACGTGTTCGCCTGCTGACATGCCTGGGATCGACCCCAAAATCATATTGCATAAGCTCGGGGTGGACCCTACGCGTCGACCCGTCAGGATGAAAAAACGAAGGTTCGCCCCGATCAAACAAAAAGCGATCGAGGACGAGGTGGACAGGCTCCTCGCCGCCAACTTCATATGGAACGTGCCTTACTCGGAATGGTTGGCGAATAGTCATGGTTAAAAAGTCTAGCGGGAAGTGGCGTATGTGCGTCGACTTCACTGACCTCAACAAGGCCTGCCCGAAAGATAACTATCCCCTCCTTCAGATAGATCAGCTTGTCGACAGTTCGGCAGGCCACGAACTACTTAGCTTCATGGATGCTTTCTCCGGCTACGATAAACTCCGTATGAATCCGGCGGACGAGGATCTCACCGCATTCACAACGGACCGGAAGGGGGGTATACTGCTGTAAGGTGATGCCCTTCGGCCTCAAAAACGCCGGGGCTACGTACCAACGTTTAGTTAATCGCATGTTCAAGCCACAGATCAGAAGGAACATGGAAGTTTATGTTGACGACATGCTCGTCAAATCGACCTCGTCAGACGAACACGCCAAACATCTTGGCGAGGCTTTCGGCGTCCTTCGCAAACACAATATAAAACTGAACCCCGCCAAATGCGCATTCAGGGTCACCAGTGTAAAATTCCTTGGTTTTATAGTCACCCACCGAGGAATCGAGGCTAACCCGGAGAAAATCAGCGCCATCCTCAATATGGCCGCCCCGAAGACCAACGTTGAGATCATGCGGCTCACCGGGAGGGTGACCGCCCTTAGCCGCATCATGTCAAGGTCCGGAGAGAAATGCCTCCCATTCTTCAAAACCGGAGATTTATTCCTAAGGCGGAACGAGTTTGTCGATCAAGGCGAGCTACATAAGTTTTTCCCGAATGTGACGGTCCATTCCTTGTCTCCGAGGTCCTACTCGGCGGAGCCTATCGCTTACAAGATGCGAATGGTCGTAAATTTCCACGGTCTTACAACGCCGAGAAGCTCAAGCCGTACCTCTGAAAAGAATATCTATAAATGTATATTTCTTCTTTCACAAAAGCGATGTAAATCTTTTAAAGTTCTTTTTATTTAATAATAAGAGAGAAACAATAGAGTATCGCAAAAAGGAGAATTTTATTTATTCGAAAGGTATCGTAGGCTGCTCAGCCTTACATCAAAAAGAAAAAGAAAAATTCGTACAACAGCGGGGGAAGGGGGTGCAAGAAACACTGCTCGTGATTCTCCGAAGAAATAGCCGTCAGCCGAGCCCTGGCCGCCTTGGACCTCTGCCTCTGATGCTGTCCGCGAACCTCGAAGCCACGGACGGGCCGGAAGGCTCTACGGGTGGGCATCCATTGGCGACATGCCTCAGTCGGTAACACTCGAGGACGAGTGCCACTAAGTGATCCAGCCGACTCATCGAGATCAGGCCGAGATGGCATAGCGATCTCAGCTTGCCAACCGCCTCATCCTTCAGTTGTTCGGACAAGGGGTTGTGCAGCCCCGGCGATGCCCTCCAAATCGAACACATCAGCAGCTAGAGCAGGGGTGATCGCCGGGGAAGCAAGCGACCGACATGATCCTCCACATGCCAAACCACCGCCCACAACGTCTCCTTGGAGCTCTGCTGATCATACAAATATACGTCTTCGAAAGAAATGGTCTCGGAAATGGAGAAAGGGAAACCGTCCATTATTATGTTTCGGGGTGCAAACTTAAGTATAGGAAACACACCCTTCTCTATTTATAACCCGAAATACCATCCCTAAGGACCCAAATTCGCGCGCATGGGCGCGAATCCTGGGATCCACCCAAATTACTCCAATACCGCACCGCCACGTGGCGAAACTGACGCGGCTCTTCGAAACGCTTTGCCTCCCCCAAGCGTTCCTGACAAGTGCCATCCGCGACGGTCGTTCTTCCCAATGTTCACACACCAAGGAAGGTTAGACAAAACCTCGCAAGACCGAGCAGCAACCTTGCTCGGTCCATCCTTAGCAGGCAACTCCTTGCCTCCAGCGCTAAGGATCGAAGCCCTCATCAAGAGGCCATCGAGCAGCTTCCCTGCTCGGTCTATCCTTGGCTGGTAATCTCTTACCCAACGACGCCAAAGATCAAAGCCCTCATCAAGAGGCAACCGAGCAGCAACCCTGCTCGGTCCATCCTTAGCAGGCAACTCATTGCCCTCCCGTGCTAAGGATCGAAGCCCTAATCAAGAGGCCACAGAGCAGCTTACCTGCTCGGTCCATCCTTACCAGGCAACTCCTTACCCTCCCGTGCTAAGGATCAAAGCCCTCCTCAAGAGGCAACCGAGAAGCAACCTTGCTTGTCCATCCTTAGCAGGCAACTCCTTGCCCTCCCGCGCTAAGGAGCAAGGCCCTCATCAAGAGGCAACCGAGCAACAGCCCTGCTAGGTCCATCCTCATCAGGCAACTCCTTACCCTCCCACGCTAAGAATCGAAGCCCTCATCAATAGGCCACCGAGCAGCTTCCCTGCTCGGTCCATCCTTAGCAGGCAACTCCTTTCCCTCCCGCGCTAAGGATCAAAGCCATCATCAAGAGGCAACCGAAATGCAACCCTGCTCGGTCCATCCTTAGCAGGCAACTCCTTGCCCTCCCGCGCTAAGGATCAAAGCCCTTATCAAGAGAAAACTGAGCAGCAACCCTGCTCGGTCCATCCTTAGCAGGCAACTCCTTGCCCTCCCGCACTAAGGATCGAAGCCCTCATCAAGAGGCCACCGAGCAGCTTCTCTGCTCGTTCCATCCGTAGCAGGAAACTCTTTACCCTCCCGTGCTAAGGATCAAAGCCCTCATCAAGAGGCAACCAAGCAGCAACCATGCTCGGTCCATCCCTAGCAGGCAACTCCTTGCCCTCTCGCACTAAGGATAAAGCCCTCTTCAAGAGGCAACCGAGCAGTCACCCTGCTCGGTCCATCCTTAGCAGGAAACTCCTTGCCCTCCCGCGCAAAGGATCGAAGCCTTCATCAAGAGGTCACAGAGCAGCTTCCCTGCTCGGTCCATCCTTAGCAGGCAACTCCTTGCCCTCCCGCGCTAAGGATTAAAGCCCTCATAAAGAGGCAACCGAGCAGCAACCTTGCTCGGTCCATCCATAGCAGGCAACTCCTTGTCCTCCCGCTCTAAGGATCAAAGCCCTCATCAAGAGGAAACCGAGCAGCAATCCTGCTCGGACCATCCTTTGCCGGTAATATCTTACCCAACAACACCCTCATCAAAAGGTAACCGAGCAGCAACCCTGCTCGGTCCATCCTTAGCAGGCGACTCCTTGCCCTCCCGCGCTAAGGATCAATGCCTTCATCAAGAGGCAACCGAGCAGCAACCCTGCTCGGTCCATCCTTAGCAGGCAACTCCTTACCCTCCCGTGCTAAGGATCAAAGCCCTCATCAAGAGGGAACCAAGCAGCAACCCTGCTCAGTTCATCCTTAGCAGGAAACTCCTTTCCGTCCTGCGCTAAGGATCGAAGCCCTTATCAAGAGGAAACTGAGCAGCAACCCTGCTCGTTCCATCCTTAGCAGGCAACTTCTTGCCCTCCCACACTAAGGATCGAAGCCCTCATCAAGATTCCACCGAGCAGCTTCTCTGCTCGGTCTATCTTTAACAGGAAACTCCTTGCCCTCCGGCACTAAGGATCGAAGCCCTCATCAAGAGGCCACCGAGCAGCTTCCCTGCTCGGTCCATCCTTAGCAGGCAACTCTTACCCTCCTGCGCTAAGGATTTAATCCTTCATCAAGAGGCATCCGAGCAGCAACCCTGCTCGGTCCATCCTTAGCAGGCATCTCCTTGCCCTCCCGTGCTAAGGATCGAAGCCCTTATCAATAGGCCACCGAGTAGCTTCCCTGCTCGGTCTATCCTTAGCAGGCAACTCCTTGCCCTCCCGCGCTAAGGATCAAAGCCCTCATCAAGAGGTAACCGAGCTGCAACCCTGCTCGGTCCATCCTTAGCAGGAAACTCCTTACCCTCCCGTGCTAAGAATCGAAGCCCTCATCAAGAGGCAACCGAGCAGCAACTCTGCTCGGTCCATCCTTAGCAGGCAACTCCATGCCCTCCCGCGCTAAGGATCGAAGCCCTCATCAAGAGGCCACTGAGCAGCTTCCCTCCTCGGTCCATCCTTAGCAGGCAACTCCTTGCCCTCCCGTGCTAAGGATCAAAGACTTCATCAAGAGGAAACCGAGCAGCAACCCTGCTCGGTCCATCCTTAATAAGCAACTCCTTGCCCTCCCGCGCTAAGGATCGAAGCCCTCATCAAGAGGACACCAAGCATCTTCCCTGCTCGGTCCATCCTTGGCTGGTAATCTAGTACCCAACGATGCCAAGGATCAAAGCCCTCATCAAGAGGCCACCGAGAAGCTTCCCTACTCGGTCCATCCTCAGCAGGCAACTCCTTGCCCTCCCGCGCTAAGGATCGAAGCCCTCATCAAGAGGCCACCGAGAAGCTTCCCTGCTTGGTCCATCCTTAGCAGGCAACTCCTTGCCCTCCCGCGCTAAGGATCGAAGCCCTCATCAAGTGGCAACCGAGCAGCAACCCTACTCGGTCCATCCTTAGCAGGCAACTCCTTGCCCTCCCATGCCAAGGATCAAAGCCCTCATCAAGAGGCAACCTAGCAGCAACCCTCCTCGATCCATCCTTGGCTGGTAATCTCCTACCCAATGACGCTAAGGATCAAAGCCTTCATCAAGAGGCCATCGAGAAACTTCTCTGCTCAATCCATCCATAGAGGGTGACTTCCTACACGTCTTTACTAAGCGATCCCCACCTCGACTTCGGGGCCATGGAGAATTCAACTCAATCCAATCCATCCTTGCACCGGTCTTTGCACACTTGGCAAATGGTTGAATTCAACTCGACGTGCGATTGCTAGATGAAAAACCGATCTCCGACCTAACGCATCATGAAAGCAGTACCGCGCAAATGGAGATTTTACCACAAACAAAGGGAAAATACATACGCAAAGATTCCTACAAAATTATTTTCATTCACAAAAGTCGGAAGATCGGTTCACTCCTTCCTTCGCCGCCTCGTTCTCCCCAGCCTTAAAAAAACGCCCGGAGGCTTACAAAATTTCAGCGCAAAAGAAAATAAGGAGGCGAGGAGGTTCAGGCCTCGGGGCCGGGGGGAACCTCGATGAGCTCCGCTTCCACCACGACAACCGGGGTAGCGGTTTGAAGGTCGGTGCTCACTGCAGGAGCCTTGGCGCTGGGAGCTGGGGCGACCGACTTCTCCCCAACGCTCCCACTAGGGGCCTTTCCCCCAGCAGCACTTCTGGGGGCATTCCTCTGCGCCTCACCCTCGAGGGGATACTCACCCCGAAGCTCGCCGTCAGGAAACTCCGACATCAGGACCTTGACGGCATCGAGGGCCTCATGCCAAACGAGGGCAGCAGCTTCAGCGAGGTCGACAGAGTACTGGTCCGACTTCTTGTAGCTCTCCACCGCCTTCGACGCTCGGAGGTCAGCATGCCTCACTCCTTCCTTCGCCGCCTCGTTCTCCCTCCGGAGGGTGTTCGCTGTCTTCTTCAGGGTGGCGACAAGCACCCTGGAATCTTCCAACGTAGCCTCAGCGACTCGGATGACCTCTCGGCAGCTGGCGATCTCCCGATCCCCGGCCGCCACCCGGTCTTCGAAGGCGGCGACCCTCTCCATCGCCGGTTGCAGCTCCAGCCTCGAGCTCTCCTCCTGTGAGGAGGACTCACCCGCAATCTACATCGCCGGGGCAATTTCCCCTTTTTATATGTTGACAATGAGGGCGCAGTGCTGGAGGTCCTGAAGAAATCAAAGGAGGGGTTAAAAAGAGAAGGGAGCACCCAATCTTGCGAACAAAAAGTACTGAATAAAAACCCGAGTGAGGTGCGAACACTGACTTGCACGGACTCCTAGGCTATAGCCGCCAATTGGGCCCTGAGGGTCCCCTGGGGGATTCTGCCCCCGGCCGACCTTTCCATCTTGGAGAGCAAGCTGTTAGCGACGGAAAGCCCCGAGGGCACCTCAAAACGAAGCCCCCCTTCATCCACGATGATCGGGGAAGCTGGGGTACGGGGCACAATCCTATGGTACCTCTTGAGGCGAGACGCAGGAGAATCAGTCTCGCCTCCCACCTCGAAAACCTGGGGCTCCTGCTCCCAAGCGCGTTTTCGGCTCGGCGCATGGCTGGATTCCGGGGCATGCTAGAGCACCTGGCCGGAGCGGCCGCCGGTGGAGCCGGACTCGATGAGCGGCGGGAGGGGCCGGCACCTCCGTCCTTCCTCCCCTTTCCTGTTCGACCAGGGCTGCCGAAAATTTAGCTAGGTCTATGGGTTCTGCATAAGTCAAAAATTCAAAGAAGGAGTTAGCAATACCAAAAAAAGTGGAAGAATACACAAGTCTAAACAGGTCGTCTAAAAACTCCTAACTTACCCGCAAACTGAGCGGAGCTGAGCCCGGCCTAACTGAGGGCCTGCTTAGACAGCAACATATCGGCCCGGGGGAAGGGTTCCCACTTCGACACCGCCACCACATCAGGATCATTCGACCGCCTCACCCGTGGGCAGTTGGCTCTGTGTCACTGGATGGGCACATGCCAATCCTCATCCTCGGGTGGTCCGACGAACAAAAAATTCTTCTTCCATTTGTGGATGGAAGAAGGTACTACAACGACCCCTGACCTGGCAGCACATCCCCGGTGCTTTCTAAAAGAAATGTATACCCAGCTCGGCTCATCCTTGCGAGTGTCGGGGTGGTTTTTATAGCAGAGAGAGGGGAGGAGAAAGCTCAAATTGAAAGGGATCTCCTGCAATTTCAACCGGATCAGGAACCCAAGGAGAATCCTCTAAGAGTTTGGCACTAACTGGCCCGGGGCTAACTGAAAACAATTCAACGCCGCACTCACCTCGGGGGAGAAGGGCAGGCGCATTCCGGCCCAAAAGGCTTCCAGGTACAAGGCAATCTCCTTGCCCCATACCTGGTCTGCCCTCTCCCCCTCCCCGGCCAGACAAGACGAGTAGCCGGGAAGAATATGGAAGCGAGCCCGGATGGTGGCAAGCTCGTCCTCATGCCTCAATATGGATGACGCGTCACAGACGCCCCTGACCTGCGCTTTAGGGATCGTCCCCACCGCACGACCCCGGGAAGCGCGACTAACCCTAACCTCCCGGGAAGATTCCGACTCGGACGAAGAGGAGGAAGCTGCAGAAGACTCCCTAGACTCTACCCGAACTACCTCGATAAAATACTCAGAGGAAGACATCTAACCTGAGCAGAGGAAGGGGACATCTGAGAGAAGAACGCAGGATATCCAACCTAGAGGGAACAACGCCGCGCTAACACATGGAGGGAAGGGGAAATTATAGCGAAGTGTAGACCCTCGAGGGAATCCCACCTTTATGTATAACAATCGGCAAACACATCCAGCGGCGCCGATCGTCTCTCGCCAAAATGACACTTCGCATTCAACGGCCGTCAACGCTCCACCTGTCGCATGCGCATTGGCCGCGTCCTATCGGGCGCGAGAACACCAGCGGCCCGTCACGTCAGCCAACCAGCGTCGGACACGTGACCTGGCGCTCTAATGAACGTATACCCGAATCGGCGCATCCTCTTTAATGCGAGATCTCTTCCCTGATCCGCCGACATCATCAAGAAAATACAATCAATTGCCCGGGATACGCACCGACAATATCTTCAAAATAGGGGCTTACCCCGAGTGTTTGGTCAGACCATTCTCGACCCGACCCATTAATGGGTCGAGATGAGAGTGGGGGGCTAATGATGATACTCGATACCAGGGTTCCCCAGATCATGACTCGTGGTAGGTGACGTGTCCCAAAGCCTACGAGAAAGGATTAAGAACGGTATATTGGAAGCATGCCTCGGTCCCTCGACCCGAGGATGTTCCCGACCTTCGGTGGCCTTCCAGACCATTCCCATGCTCGCTTTACAAACAACCGCCGGCTCGCCTCTGAGCCTTCCCGCACGCTGAGTTCCCTCAGCCCCCTAGCTTGCCCCCGAGCTATCATAGAACCAAGCTCGCTCGGCCTCCCGCTCGTTCCCGAGCCTCCCATCGAGCTTAGCTTCCTCGGTCTCATCGTCCGACCCACTGCACTGATCGCAGGCGTCTCCGCCATGGCTCCGCGAATCGCGCCAGACGCGAGATACCCGCCGCCCACGATCCCACATTCCACGCCATCACGTTACTCCATTAGCGAGCGTATCTCGTCATCAGCGGGGAATCCCGCCTTTCATGCGGGCGTAACACCAGGGGCGTAATGGCCGACATGAATCTCACGCCCACCAGTCCATGGCTACTACTATATAAACCCCTCTCTCAGACGACTTAGGTAAGGCAATTTTACCCCAATAGGCCGCTACTCTGCCCATTTAGCCCGTCTAACTTGATCGTCGGAGGGTCCTCGGTGGCATAACCACCCCGGGACTTCCCTGCAGGTATCTCGGCTTCAACCACTTCAAGCCCATTGAGATCTACACGCTTCAAGAGGCAACCTCCCAACTCAATCTCTGCCGCTCGTCTCCACTCGCTGCAGATCAACGGAAGGTAACATCTGAAGGAAATCCAGAGATCCATTTGCAGATTTGAGCGTATGCCCATCTCTATTTCTAGTCACACACTTAACATTTAGGAGTGAGACTTCATATATATACACATGAAATCGTAACCCTGTTTTCAATGTGGGATTAAAAGAAAGGGACTTTTTGAGCACTACTTTTACTATTAGGCCTAGTGGGTTTTTGATTTCCCACTAGCCTTCTTATTGGCTACATGTCATTTTTAATGATATCATTATAGGTAAAATACCGTCATTGAAAGTGAAATACACACCGTGGGAGGGCTGATGGGGAATCCAAAACCCACCAGCCTAATAGGTTTCGCATTTCTCCCATGAAAACTCAAAATTTTGATTCACAACAAAGTATAAATCCCAACACAAAACACCCATGTAGTTTACGCTGAGTGGCATTTTTACTCCTCAAGCAATTTATTGGCATAAATTAACGCCGTTTGCTCATTGATTGGAACCCTAAAATTTAAAATGCTCAAAGTCAATTCTAAATAAGTCAAATAATTGTATAAATTTGCTTGAGAACTAGCTTTTGTGGCTTAGTGTGAAATGTTGAGACCATAGATCAATCGGCGCTGTAACATTTCAGAAAAAAATAAAATATTATTTTTAGGAAGTTAAACAATTTAAGTAATAAATATTATGAATATTTAAAGTATGGAGATTAGTTTTAATGATATGGTATAACTATATACCAATGAATCAGGAGATATTTGAAAATTCTACATGATTATTGATTTTGAGTGTATTAAGTTGATTTGGATATTTTATAATTAGGTGCATACAAGTTTACGGCTAAGCTTGATTAATAATTTCTAATTATGCATTAAGCTTGATTATGAACATGACATGCACTATGTCATATTGTAAAAATACTTGTTACATTTCTATTGACCATGGCTTTAATTCTCCATCTTTCTTTTATGAATGGTTTTTATTGCTTTGTGTTTCTTTTTTTAAAAAAAAGGAGAAAAGAAAAAGAATAAAGAATAAAGAATTATGTGGCATGGCATGAGGTATGAGCTTAGGTGAGAGAGAGAGGGTGGGGGGTGGGGTGGAGGTCTTCTTTGACTTAGCCCATTTGTTTCTTCTTTTCATTTTCTTCTTCTCTTCCTCCTCCATGGCTGCCCTCTCCCTCCACCTTCTCTACCTCCTCACAACATCCCCAAATACACATCAAAACCTTGTATCTCCTTCATTAAAATTGTGTACAAGCTCACTACAAGCATGATGGACTAAGCAAGTTGAGATTTTGAGCACTTAGGGCAACTCAAGAAAATTCTTGAGTTGCCAAATGAGGTAATTGTTTCACCATTAGTGTAGTAATTAAGTTCCTTTAGCTTCTATTTTAGTTTAGAATCGATTAAGTGAGGTTTAGTGATCTTGGAAAATTCCAAGATGATGTTTACGGAATTCTTGAGTTGTGATGGTACAATTGAGTGTAATTGGTGACTACAAACCCCTTTAGTGTGAAAAACCTAGATCAAACCAGTGACCAAACCCTAAAACTTGAGTTAGATATTTCAAATGTCGGTTTTGTGAATATTTTGTGGACTACAGGGAATCTGGTGTGACCTTAGACCTTAACAGGAGAAACTAGCAACTCTATTGACCTAGATTGAGCACTAGAAGAACACCCAGAGAAGACGAACCCGAACCAAGCAAGTAAAACCGGCCTCGACGGAATTTTAGTTGATCTCGCAGGATGAATTGTGGGCTTTGGTGTTGGGGTTTTGGCAATAGCTCACCTCCTTAATGATCTATCCCCTGTATTGTTTGTTTAGCCTATTTTTATCTAAGTCAAAATCTGGAGCTAGATTTCTGAGTGGCTGCTTTTGAGTTTCGTGGTTTTCAATAACTTGGTTTTCGTATTCGAACTATGGATTCGATCGTTGGACGTTTGTACGTCAACGACGAGGGATTTATGATTGTTTTCGTATGCGTAGGCTATAGGTTCTAACCTATAAGCACCTCACATGTCGTATTGGTTTTAAATCAGATGTTTTGATACGATACGATATATGTGATATGTAGGTACCTTAACGTGGACTTCGGATAACAAGGAAGAGCATGGAGACATCGACTTCAGCAAGCAAGGATCAAGATGAGTAGATGTATATCTACGGGGGAAGTCGGGTGGATGGTGTATAGCACCCCCGCAATTTCGTAGGGTATGATGCGTTATGATATATATACATATGTGTTTTGTGAGATGTGTATACTTAGCAAGAAAGGCTTTAGGTGACCATGGGTTGGATTTATTGTAGTTGGATGAAAGTGCTTTTAGTTTAGTTTCTTAGTCGCAAAATCCTAGAGTAAAGGTTGACACACACACACATGCACACACGTGATATGTTGGGTGTATATGTTAATATGTATATATATTTATATATGTGGATGCGTTGGTATACACACACACACACGGATGATGGGCCCAGTATATGATACTTGGAGATGAGTCGATATGATCGGGCATGATGCTGTGAGATCGGTTATGTGATTGAGTAATGATATGATATACGACATGATATTATAGTGGATCGTTGGGGAATGTGTTTTCATACACACGAGGATATATGTTTGATGATATTGGTATGTACTAGACTTTATAACGGTACCCCTAATTCAGGATAATATGATAATGATACTATTTGAATAATGAGGTATATATGATATTTGACCCGTACCCCGATTTGGGATGGCGTACGATGGATTTTACAGTACGAGATATAGATATGATGATTGATCTGCACTCTTGACTCGAGGATGTCGTACTATGTATTTTACCGTATGTGACGCTATTGGGGCGGGATCGCCTACTACTAGATATATCGATTCGGACTTTAGATGGATTTCCTTAGCCTTTAGACTGGGCTCGAGTCATACTTATTTTCAAAACTAAAGAATCGTGAGTATTTTTAAAGACAGGCCGAGGGATACTATAGATTTTTCAAAAGACGTACATTTTCTCAAAGACCCCGTAGCCTCTATTTTTTCTAAAACCACGATTCGTGCTATTTCAAACACCAAAAATTGTATGACTCGTATATAGAAATGTATATTCTTCAATGTTGCGTTTATTATTCATTCTCCGCTATATTCATGTTCTCATTTCCTTGCATGTTTATACATGTGTTTCCTTAACTATTATGATCTCGTTTGTTAGGACACCAGCACTATTACCGATGATACGTATGTCCACGAACACTTGCTTGCCGGCTCACACACATCATCATCAGTAATTGTCATGTCACGTACACTTTAGAGAATATTATTTCATTGATATAACTTGCTAGCTGACAGTTCCAATATATCATTGCTATGCTAGTTTAGATATTGCATTCTTTACTTAGATACCCGTGCAAGTTTATATTCCTTTGTCATGCAATATTATGGGGCTTTATACCAGTAATTCATTGTTTATTTACTCTCGATTTTTGGAATTAGGATTTTCCATGAGATTTCTGGATTTGGAGACACCGAAAGGATTTATAAACTCATTATCATTTCTAAAAATAGAAATTTACGGTTTTCTCGTGATATGATGTGTGTGGTGTCCACCATGGGTTTTCTCAGTTCTTGAGCGGTATCATATACCCGATTCGAGGTAGGGAGAGGGACCATCTGCGGGTGCATAGTGGACCTGGTGCGGTACCCCAGGGTAAAAGGATCGTATAGAAAGGCGTTTAGCCCGGCAGGGGAGCACTACCGACCGGTGATTGTATGGAAACTCGACGGATATCCAGAGGATACCGTTCGGAGTTATGAGAGAGATGGATATAAGGGCCGATCTGAGAATGCGGCGCCTGAGATATGAGGATTTACGTGTCGATGCCGGACACGCGTTTCATGATATTTTGAGTGTCGATGCTGGGCATTCGGGTTTTATCATGATTTGTGTGTCGTTGCTGGATTAGTACATGTCACGCATCGATATATTATTATTCTTTACACAGACATGAGTATTTTGATATCATATTTATGACACTGTTACCTTTGTTGTAGTATTGAGTATTTTCATTGTATGATCTAGGAGAGCGTCATACATGCGATTTCTTCTAGGTGATGTTTTCTACTCACGAGTTGGCAACTCACCCCCGTTGTGCCACAGTTTCTTGCAGGTTTGGCCGTACAGGTTTCGTTACGGCTTGCTGGCACACTGCTTTCTTCCGGATGATTGCTTTGGTGGGTGGGTTTACTTGTATCGTGACCACCATTGTACTTTTATTTGTTTCAGTTGTATCTAGTAAACTCCATCAACCAGACTTGTATTATTTGATAAAATTAGAAAACCATTTGTTATTCTTTCGACCTTAGAGTCGCGCGCTTGTATTATTATGATTCTTCTCTGGTTTTATCCATTACTTATGTATATTCCTGTTTGTACCCGTTTGGGGCCAGAATTTACGAAGGAAACTCTGCCGAAATTTTTGGGAAAGACTTGATGCTTTTAAAAATGCTTACTACGACTTTCAAAGTGAATTTTTATGTTAACTTTTAAATAAGTATTCCTTCACTCTCTTTTTAAATGGTTTAGATTTCTGGGCTTTTGGCTTACTTGAATTAGGTGGGGTCCTATAGACTTCACATGATTCAAGTGCCAGTCACGTGCCATTTCAGGTCGTGACAAAGTTGGTATCAGAGCGCTAGGTTTAACCTTGGTTCGAGTCTAGGTTTGACTATGCGGAGTCTAGGGCGTATATTTATATTCGGAATCTAGGCTTTGACCTTACGGAACTTAGACTTTGTCGAGGGGGTATTAGACCCGAACTTTCACCGTGTAGGTTGACTTTGGTTGATTGAGTAGGTGATTTAAGTAGAGTGACGTACCGTGTGTATGTTCCGCGGCATATTTACGATACGCTACTCCGCTTAAGGAAGCCTTAGGTTGTACATTTCTTTGCACCGTATTCTATTCGTTCCTTTGATCTATCCTCATCGATGTTGGATTGTGGTTTCTATTACCACGGTTACACGAGCAGAGAGAGATGCGGCTAGAGTTGCGGTCAGCACGAGCTCATCATGGACGAGGACTGACCAGGATGTTTTCCAGTGACATGAGAGTTTCGATATATTGTTTTACTATATTTTCTCGTTGAAGCGAACGTTTAGATCAACACCAGAGGATTGGGCCACTGCTAGAGGCCGGCTAGAATGTGATGACCATTAATGTATCGTCTATTCTTGAGGATTGAGGCATTGTTTAGCGTGCGGACGAATGAGCTAATTGTTGCTGCGACTGACAAGATATCGCCCCCGATGTTTGAAGCTATTGCAGCAGGAGTTTGTACTTAGGGATATGATAGAAGATCGCTAGTCACCCATGGATGAATGACTAGGACATGTGGTTTGTTTGCATACTCCAATGCGAGATCATCAGATTGATTGATTTCAGTTAGAGAAGACATCACACAGGCATGTTGAGAGT
The DNA here is from genome assembly GCA_030015575.1 of Agapanthus africanus. Classification (NCBI taxonomy): domain Eukaryota; kingdom Viridiplantae; phylum Streptophyta; class Magnoliopsida; order Asparagales; family Amaryllidaceae; genus Agapanthus; species Agapanthus africanus. Next base: position 620,843,781 of record CM057342.1, read on the forward strand.
CGATAGAAAGCGGACGAATGAAGAGTATTCCTCCGATGATTTGGAAGAGTTTCCGAGGGCGTAGTTGGCCAGATACCTACCATAAGATTTTGAGCTGTCGAGTTTGTAGTTTCGGAAGGGAGACCCTAGATATGGGTATAGCCGTTTGTAGCGCAGTCCATACAGCTACGAAGAGACGAGTCCGAATCAGTCCATATTAGAGAAAAGTGAAGTAAGAGGTTCGTACGAGATTTTGACGAGATGATGTTCCACTCCGTCGACATCAGAGATGCGATACGCATGCAGAGGCGTTGAATATGGATATATCTTTTAGAAGAAGTCATGATGAGTATGTAGCTTTTTTGGAACAAGGAATGGATTTAGTAAAGGGTGATAACTTCCGGGCAGTTCGGCAGAAACAAGATTTTAGGAGAGACCCGACAGAATCTTTCTGGAATACTACATGAGAAGACTTGGACCTAGGATCGGTCGTATCATGCACACCCAGTAGGCCAGAGTTCGGCATCATCGATGAGACATGTTATAAGTGACCATGATAGTTGGCCAGAGATCTTTAGAGGATGTGCCAGAGCGGAACTGTTTCTGCCATCATTTCCATATTGGGCCATTGAGCCGAGGAGTTATGTAACTGGCAATCCGCAGTGAGAAACGAGAGCCTAAGGGCACAAGGCGCCAGACCATGAACAGGAGGCATGCAGATATCTTGCTCTACTAGCTTTGGATGCACCGACACCTTCTCAATTTTGAAGGAAGGACATATCGACGATAGTGTTTACGATTTACGATTTGGTGATTCGAATATCACGTGTCCGTCATTTTGGATTTCGGTATTCTGGGCGATTTATTTGCATGATTGAGTTTTCGTACACCACAGTTGCATTTGATTTTGATTTGATGTCGTTCGAGATGTTTGATTTTGATTTCATGCCTATGGTATGTATGTGATTTGACTTGTGCCTTCGGTGTAGTTTTCATGCACTTTTAGTACTTTGATTCGATTTTGTGCACGCTGATGCACGTGGTTGTGAGATTATATACCACGGTATACCTGATTTGGATTTAGGTATGTTGTATACCGTCGATTTCGATTGTGATATTCGATATTTGTTTTCATGCATCTTGTACACTTGATTTGGATTATTGCGCATAATTGGCGCGCTTGATGCGATTTTGGTGCACACCAGATGCACTAAATCGGGATTCTTCGTGCATATCAGATGCACCTGATATTGTTGTCAGGCACACCTGTTGCCCTTAACAGGTGTTTCCGTGAATATCCGCTGCACTTAGATTTTGTTTCTGTGCACATGTATGGCACATTCATTGATTTCGATTGCTGTGCGCACCAGACGCACGTAGCATTATTACATATACTATTGAGTGTGATTTCGTTAGAGCAGTACATTTTATGATATTTACTATTTGGTTTAGTAACCGAGCAGGACTGTTCTGAGAACAAACCTAGGTGATTTTGCAAACATCGATAGCTATCGAAAGGATTTCCAAAAAGGAGTACTATCTTAATATTTTTCCTATGTGTCCGAGATGACACAAAACATTTTACAAAGGAAACCCTTCTAATTATTTTCAAAACGACGGGACGTGTATGTTAAACAAAGGATTTATATATATATATATATATATATATATATATAGTACAATAAACGTCTGCTATTTGTGCCGTGATACGCGCATCGCACATCGACTTGAAAAAAGGGTTGGCATGCATTTCTTTTCAGATGTTTTGACGAGTTTACAATGATGCGTATTATGTACATGTTATAGTTTTGATGTATATCCTGTTGGTTTTCGTACTGGACTTTGACATTGGTATCTTTACCATAACTCCGATGATGGCGTGATGCTTGACGGAGTTTTGATTTTGAGTTATATACTCGTTTTTCATGCGCATGCATTGTGCTAAGATGTGTTTTAAGTATTTATGATGTCGGAGCCCCGACGACATGAGTGTTTTGCTGAAATGTTTTAGTATTTGGGGGAGTTTTAATTTAAATTCGGTGACCGAATTTATTTAAGGGGTGAAGACTGTAACATTTCAGAAAAAATAAAATATTATTTTTGGGAAATTAAACAATTTAAGTAATAAATATTTTGAATATTTAATATATGGAGATTAGTTTTAATGTTATGGTATAATTATATACCGATGATTCGGGAGATATTTGAAAATTCTACATGATTATTGATTTTGAGTGTATTAAATTGATTTGGATATTTTATAATTAGGTGCATACTAGTTTACGGCTAAGCTTGATTAATAATTTCTAATTATGCATTAAGCTTGATTATGCACATGACATGCACCATGTCATATTGGAAAAATACTTGTTACATTTATATTGACTATGGCTTTAATTCTCCATCTTTCTTTTATGAATGGTTTTTATTGCTTTGTGTTTCTTTTTTAAAAAAAAGGAGAAAAGAAAAAGAATAAAGAATTATGTGGCATGGCATGAGGTATGGGATTAGGACTGAGAGAGAGAGAGGGTGATGGGTCTTCTTTGACCTTAGCTCATTTGTTTCTTCACTTCATTTTCTTCATTTTATTCTTATCTTCTTCCTCCATGGATGCCCTCTCCCTCCACCTCCTATACCTCCTCACAAAATCCCCAAATACACATCAAAACCTTGTATCCCCTTCATTAAAATTGTGCACAAGCTCACTACAAGCATGGTGGACTAAGCAAGTTGAGATTTTGAGCACTTGGGCAACCCAAGAAAATTCTTGAGTTGCCAAATGAGGTAATTGTTACATCATTAGTGTAGTAATTAAGTTCCTTTAGCTTCTATTTTAGTTTATAATTGATTAAGTGGGGTTTAGTGTTCTTGGAAAATTCAAAGATGAAGTTTAGGGAATTCTTGAGTTGTGATGGTGCAATTGAGTGTTATTGGTGACAACAAACCCCTTTAGTGTTAAAAACCTAGATCAAACCAGTGACTAAACCCTAAAACTTGAGTTAGATATTTCAAATGTCGGTTTTGTGAATATTTTGTGGACTACAGGGAATCTGGAGTGACCTTAGACCTTTACAGGAAAAACAAGCAACTCTATTGACCTAGATTGAGCACAAGAAGACCACCCAGAGAAGACGAACCCGAACCAAGCAAGTAAAACCGGCATCGCCGGAATTTTAGTTGATCTCGCCGGATGAATTGTGGGCTTTGGTGTTGGGGTTTTGGCAATAACTCGCCTCCTTAATGATCTATCACCTGTATTGTTTGTTTAGCCTCTTTTTACCTGAGTCAAAATCTGGAGCTAGTTTTCTAAGTGGCTTCTTTTGAGTTTCGTGGTTTTTAATAACTTAGTTTTAGTATTCGAACTGTGGATTCAATCGTTGGATGTTTGTACGTCAACGACGAGGGATTTATGATTGTTTTCGTATGCGTAGGCTATACGTTCTAACCTATAAGCACCTCACATGTCGTATTGGTTTTAAATCGGATGTTTTAATGCGATACGATATATGTGATATGTAGGTACCTTCACGTGAACTTCGGATAACAAGGAAGAGCATGGCGATATCGACTTCGGCAAGCAAGGATCAAGGTGAGTAGATGTATATCTATGGGAGAAGTCGGGTGGATGGCTGTTCATATCAGATTTTTGCAGTATTATTTCACCCATTCTTAATCACATTGCATATAAGTAGGTACTTTTGATCCATGTCTGCTAAATAGTTGCAGGTTACAGGTTTTCAGCTCGTTACAGTGAAATTCATGAAAAGTCGCTACAAATGTGAGACTACGACCAACAACAGATGAATCCGTATGATACCACCTACCAGTTCAAGGAACAAATGGAAAATCATTAGACAGTTCAATGCACAAAGCATAAGGGCAGCACAAGATTCAAGACTTCAACGCGAACCTCAAGGCAAAAGTCCACATCATTCTGCACTGTTGGAAATCTGGAAGGAAATAGATGAGATTCTGAGAAACCAAGTGAAGGAAACAGAAGATAAAAGCAACATAAAGCAACCCTGAAGAGATAAGCCCACGATTCCACCAATTGGCAGCGGAACCGCGGCTAAACGGGATATTCTGCCGCGGAACTGCAGCCGTGTGGTGCACGTGTCGGTGAAGGTGTCGGTGCTTTGACCCGGTTTTCTTAGGGTAGTTTGGTAAATTCATGTATGGATCAGAATGTAGCCTAGGACTTTTTCTATCTATAAATAGGAAAGCCAAAAGCCTAATTAGGTGTGCCTCTTTTAGGGTGCCTTTCTTAGGATGCCTCTCTTTAGTTTTTTACTCTTTTTAATTCTTAGATTTAAATTCCATTGTAATGCGTTGTCGAGAGGTCATCAATAAAGTAAGTTCATTCTATCTCGCATTGTTTTTATCTGAATTTTAATTCTTGCAATTTCTTATTTGTTCTTTTTTTTTTAATTAGTTCATCAATTAAAATCAAATAAAAAATGAATTTTATTGTCACCTTCCTAATGCGTGAGTAATTCCTCACTTGTTAGGGATAGAAGAGGGAAGGTTTGAGAGAAAAAATCTCTCTCACTCCTTTCTTTGCCTAAATAATTTTAATTAAGCACTCTGTTGATATCAACCATAATCCACTTACTATGGCACCCTATCCTACATGATAGCGGTGATTCCCTAATTAGACTGGTTGTGGTTGAATTAACCGGAGCTTAGGGCTAAGAGCCAAGAACGGACGGACAAGGACCAAAAGGATGAAACTTAGTTTCTTTCCGGTCGTGCTAATCCCCGTTGTTGCCGATTACCCTAACACCTTTATTCTTAACTAGGGCATTGAAAGAAGTTAGAAGAATCTCTATTTCGAACTAATTGAATCCTAACCCTAGCAAGCCTTTATATCAATTTATTCTCATTCTTAGATCTTAAAACCAAACCAACCAAAGTTGGACTTAACTGGTTAGAACATAAAGAAAAGGATTCCTTCTCCTTGTGGATCGACTCGTACTCAACCGGCTAGCTACCAAGCGACACCGTCTTGATTGTGGTAAATTTAAACACAGAAAATCTCTAACAATCAAATGGCGTCGTTGCCGGGGAGACGGTGGTTTCTTTCTTTGTGTAATTTCGGGTTAAAAAAATTAAAAATTGAAAAATTGAAAAACCAAAATAAATAAATAAATATAAAATAACAAAATAAAAAAAAAATCATCTTGTTATTTTTGAAAGGTTTTTTGTGCAAGTGTGCAGGCTTGGTGCAAACTTTGTTTCAGATCTGGAGCAAATTCAGTAAACAAATCAATATTCAGGAGATCTAAACAGGGAGAGGAAAACCAACTCAGCACAGAGACAAAATTTGAAGCAGTCAACCTTCTGTTAGGCCGCGGAACCGCGGCAGAAGTAAGGGTTTGACCGCGGAACCACGGTCAAAGGGTGACATCAGCAACCCAAAAATCTTTGTGAGTATCTCATTTCTCATCTACTCTCTTCTGCACTTCACTGAAAAAATTTTCCTGCAGATTTCTTTGCACAGATTCTCTTTCTTCTATCCAATAAATTGTTTTTATGCAGGATTCCTTGCGCTACCAAAAATTTTTTGCAAGTGTTTTAGATTTTTGGTGTGTTAACTGCATTGCATAATTAATACGGAATCTAAGGGGCTATAACACCAATCAAGATTGGGTAGGGATTTCATTACCCTTCCTAAGACCCCAAAAATTACTAAAAGTATATGTATCACTCTTGAGTTAATTAAAAAATATCTAGACTCAGCCAACTAAGGACTGTCGTGCTCATCACGACAGAAGAAGGTTGTGGGTATTCAGTCATTTATCTAAACCTGACTTTGTGGTGTCTAGGTTAGACAAGTGAGAAAGGTAACTTTAAAAGGCCCGTTTCATGGTGATTCGTGAGCGGAACTCTCCTTTCTTCATTTGTGCTTACCTGCCCATAATTGGCGGTGAAGAGGCGATTTGAGGGTTATCTCACAACTTGTCACTTTGGAACAGTTAGGAGCAGTCTAGTTGACGTAGAAAACCGTAGCTCTAGGTTTGATTATGCATGTTTTAAACTGTGATTGTTTAAAATAAGTTCGTACACATTCTTGCAAAAACTCTTTCAAAAAAAAAACACTTTCAAAAAAAAAATAATTCTAAACTCCTAAAGCAAAAAAAAAAAAATTACAAAAAAAAATAACATTCTTTTTCTTCTCCTTTCTCTCTTTACATCATGGGTACCCCACCTCGCAAAACTCTTGCCGAACTTTGGTACCCACAACCAGACATTACTTCTTACGGTTCTTGTTTTGGTCGAATTTCGAACGACCCCTCCATGCCCAAAATTTCTTTGAAAGATCGGATAAACGCATCTAGGACAACCAATTGGACTCCGCAATCCACCTTGTATCAACCATTTCAACCTTCACCACCTTCTTACGTTGATACTCCTTTTTCGAGTCCTGTTGTAACTCCGAAACCCATGTCTATTGCTGAACATGTTGAACAATCTCGTAACCGATTTTCACTTCTTTCACCACCGCGAATTCTTTGGATCAACAATTCCATTCATTTTCTTATCCAAATGTTGATCCTACCCCTGTCCAACAATTCTATTCCTATCCATTCTACCCAACTTTTACACCTTCGCTGGACATTGCTTCTACACAGCCATTTAGAAGTTTCCAGTATCTAAACAACTTTGAATCTTTTACTGAAACTCCTTCACAACCCATGTCTAGTTTGGAACAGGCGTTGGAAGACTTTAGGGTAGCGTCATGCTAATAGATGATGGATTTGAATGCGTTCATGGCCGCCCTCATACAACCTAGTGACCGGGTAGCTGGTTTCTAACTAGCTCCAAATTTTCCAATGTATGATCAGGCGGTTGGACAGATTGAGAATTTGAGTGGTGAGAGTGAGCTGTACACCCTTCCAAATCAAACCTACCCATCCCCAATTGAATCCCATAACTCCGGTTTTGAATGTCTATCAAGTGTCTCAAATGATTCACAAGTTGAAGATAAAACGTTTAATGAGTTGTGCGACTTTGTAGTGTTTGATTTACCTGATTATGAAGGGTCCCTTTCGAGTGAAACCATCACCAATCCCTTTGACTTCTACACCTCCACTCTAGAACCTGAATTGATTAATATCCATGCTTTTGATGAGGTGTCTAAAAAAATTAATTTTCACTTGATTAAGGATATTGACGATGGGAATATTTTGGATGATGAACCCGCAGATTTGACTGAATTTTTCTCTCCAATTCATCACCGCGAGTCATTAAATATTTCTCCCGAACTTCATATGCGTCTTGATTTTGATGAGAATTGCATGAATAAGCTAAATTTTGAGGAGAGTATTGAGGAAATTATTGAGAATGAAGCAGTTTTACTTGAGGAGTCGGATTTCCCAATTCATTCTATCCCTTTCATTGACTGCGCACACCCTCCTGAACCTTTAACCGATACCCTTCCTCAATCACTTCCCTCCATCCTCCCTCCGACCTTGCAAGAAACCGTTACACTTTCATTTTCAATATCTGGTTTACCAAGTTCGACGTACCCATGTTTTCTCACGACTCTTGAGGGATTTGACCTCATTTCTCAGTCGGTTGATAGATTAGCACAATAGTTTTTTACACATCGGTCATTACAAATTGTGCTAATTTATACGCTCCATCTCCACCCTCAAGTTCGTATTCAACTTCTTTCTCCCACTTTCTCTAGTTCTTCTTCTAATATTTCTTTAATGATAGCGAGTGTTAATGAATCACAATCCGATATTTTGAGTTCGATAATTCTAGAAAAACAACTTGATTTAGACTCTTTTGAGAATAAGGTAGATGAGCCTTACGAGTCTCCTACTTCCGTAATTTTTGAAAAATCAAGTGTGTTGAATTCTGGCACGACACTTATTGACATTGAAATTTTCAATCAAACCATCGATGAAAGTTTCGAAGATATTTTCGCCGACGAACTCGCATTCCTAAATGACACGGATTTTGTGATTAATCAACCTCCAACTGAAGAAGTCGAACCACCACTATTTCTTCTTATCCCATACGAGAATGTGACCATTCTTCTCATTCCTAATCATCCACATTCTCGTTTCCGTTCACATTATTGTTTTGTCTCTATAAATCGAGACGTAAACCTTTTCCACTACACCACATATCTTTACCCCATTTCTTCCTGACTCTATACAACATGTTCTTTCACCAACCAACACATTACAGAGATAGAATATTTAAATGGTTGGTGCTCACCTTTGGCCTGTGTAAAGTCTTGTATCGCTTGATACTGTGTTTTTCTCCTCCCTAATTCTGAACTTTAACGCTTAAACAGTGGAAACACTGTTTCACTTAAGTTTGGGGGGGACCTTTTTGTGTATATATATTTTGTTTTCTTTTTTTGTTAATAATAAATAAAAAAAACAGGGGAGTGCCGACAATTTTAACCCTCTTGGTGTAGCCTGACAGTGAGGGCACTGTCAAGTTTAAGTTTGGGTGTGTGCTCGGTAAGCTTTCTTCCTTCGCATTCATGTGTATATTTTTTGCATTTGCATACTTATTTTAAAATCCATAAAAATCAAAAATTGAAAAATTTTAAAAATTGAAAAGTTCAATTTTGGCCATATTTGACTTAAGTTCAACATGACGGTTGAATAGTAGGGAAAAACTAGATCCTAAACTTAGTAAATTAAAAACCCTAAAAATAACATTTCTTAAAGTTTAACTGTAGAAAATATATGTCCTTGTAGTTTATTGAGAAATAGGCAAATTTTGAGTTCAGTTCTTGGGTTAAGTCAAAATAAGGGAAGAATATTGAATTTTTATTTGAAGTGTAAGTCTGAAAAATAATTCTGAACCTTAAGTCTAAATCCTGAAAATATATACCCTACAACTTGCACGTACACGCACCTTGAAACTTGGGATAGTAGAGGATACCTTGAAATGCTCTTGTCTAAAATCCTTAGTATGAAGGAAAATGAAATAAAAGTATAAGAGGTGAATAAAGAGATAAAAAAATGAACACTGGTTTTGTAATTGCTTAAGGCAGCATAAATAAAAAAAATATAGCGAGGGTGCTTTATCACCTAGTGCCTTAGACCAACTGGTTTGGGAGTCACTACTAAGCCTTAAGTATTGCAAGACGAGAAATTACGCCTAAATGCGCAAGCACATTTTGTAATCGGTCGTTTAGTACCTCAAGAAGTATTAACGGTTGCATGAAGAATGTGCGAGCAATTTCATCTAAAATTCACCAACTAAAAGTACTTTGGACGATGGACAAGAGTATGATAGCTTGAATTGAATTTCCAAGTGTAGGGGTGATAATTACACACACGTAGGGGTATATGATTGGGGTTTGGATAAGAGATAGAAATGAAAGATAGGACTTATATCTTCAATAAAGACGATAAAAATTCTTGAGTTGAGATTGCATCTCAGAAGGAAAATTCAAAAGATGATGAAAGCTCAATAAATTTGCAGAACATATATGATCTTAAGTTAAATGAAAAGTGAGTGTGAAAAATACGGGTTGATGATTTCTAAGTTGAAGATAATAGAATTTCTTGTTAGAATACTGAATTGAAGAATGAGAGTCAACATGCCAAATTGATCGGATTTTGTGGGTAGTATCCGCTGAAAACCCTCAGGAGACAACACCCCTCCTACTAGGGACACCTAGAGGTTTAATGGCTTGTTGCACGAGATCAGTGCAATCGCGTTCCTTGCGAAAGTGACGTTATGAATTTTTGAGAATAAAATTGGCTTTGCTCAGGAAGAGCAAAGGATAAGTTTAGGGGTATTTGTTCATATCATATTTTTGAAGTATTATATCACCCATTCTTAATCACATTGCATATAAGTAGGTACTTTTGATCCATGTCTGCTAAATAGTTCCAGGTTACAGGTTTTCAGCTCGTTACAGTGAATTTCATGAAAAGTCGCTACAAATGTGAGACTACGACCAACAACAGATGAATCCGTATGATGCCGCCTACCAGTTCAAGGAACAAATGGAAAATCATTAGACAGTTCAATGCACAAAGCATAAGGGCAGCACAAGATTCAAGACTTCAACGCAGAGCTCAAGGCAAAAGTCCACATCATTCTGCACTGTTGGAAATCTGGAAGGAAATAGAAGAGATTCTGAGAAACCAAGTGAAGGAAATAGAGGATAAAAGCAACATGAAGCAACCCTGAAGAGATAAGCCTACGATTCCACCAATTGGCAGCGGAACCGCGGCCAAACAGGATATTCTGCCGCAGAACCGTGGCCGTGTGGTGCACGTGTCGGTGGAGGTGTCGGTGCTTTGACCCGGTTTTCTTAGGGTAGTCTGGTAAATTCATGTATGGATCAGAATGTAACCTAGGGTTTTTTCTATCTATAAATAGGAAATCCAAAAGCCTAATTAGGTGTGCCTCTTTTAGGGTACCTTTCTTAGGATGTCTCTCTTTAGTTTTTTACTCTTTTTAATTCTTAGATTTAAATTCCATTGTAATGCGTTGTCGAGAGGTCATCAATAAAGTAAGTTCATTTTATCTCGCATTGTTTTTATCTGAATTTTAATTCTTGCAATTTCTTATCTGTTCTTTTTTTTTGAATTAGTTCATCAATTAAAATCAAATAAAAAATGAATTTTATTGTCACCTTCCTAATGAGTGAGTAATTTCTCACCTGTTAGGGATAGGAGAGGGAAGGTTTGAGAGAAGGAAATCTCTCTCACTCCTTTCTTTACCCAAATAATTTTAATTAAGGACTCTCTTTAAATCAACCATAATCCACTCACTACGGCACCCTATGCTACATGATAGCGGTGATTCCCTAGTTAGACCGGTTGTGGTTGAATTAACCGAAGGTTAGGGCTAAAGAGCCAAGAACGGACGGACAACGACCAAAAGGAAGAAACTTAGTTTCTTCCCAGTCGTGCTAATCCCCGTTGTTGCCGATTACCCTAACACCTTTATTCTTAACTAGGGCATTGAAAGAAGTTAGAAGAATCCCTATTTCGAACTAACCTAATCCTAACCCTAGCAATCCTTTATATCAATTTATTCTCATTCTTAGATCTTAAAACCAAACCAACCAAAGTTGGACTTAACTCGTTAGAACATAAAGAAAAGGATTCCTTCTCCCTGTGGATCGACTCGTACTCAACCGGCTAGCTACCAAGCGTCATCGTCTTGATTGCGGTAAATTTAAACATAGAAAATCTCTAACAATCAATGGCGTATAGCACCCCCAGAATTTCGTATGGTATGATGCGTTCTGATATATATACATATGTGTTTTGTGAGATATGTATACTTAGCAAGAAAGACTTTAGGTGACCATGGGTTGGATTTAGTGTAGTTGGAAGAAAGTGCTTTTAGTTTAGTTTCTTAGTCGCGAAACCCTAGAGTAAAGGTTGACACACACACATGCACACACGCGATATGTTGGGTGTCTATGTTTATATATGTATATATATATATATATATATTTATATGCGTTGGTATATATATATACATACATATATATATATATATACACGGATGATGGGCCCAGTATATGATACTTGGAGATGAGTCGATATGATCGGGCATGATGCTGTAAGATCAGTTATGTGATTGAGTAATGATATGATATACGACATGATATTATAGTGGATCGTTGGGCAATGTGTTTTCATACACACGAGGATATACGTTTGATGATATTGGTATGTACTCGACTTTATAACTGTACCCCTAATTCAGGATATTATGATAATGATACTATTTGAATAATGAGGTATATGTGATATTTGACCCGTACCCCGATTTGGGATGTCGTACGATGGATTTTACAGTACGAGGTATAGATATGATGATTGATCCGCACTCTTGACTCGAGAATGTCGTACTATGTATTTTACCGTATGTGACGCTATTGGGGCGGGATCGCCTACTACTAGATATATCGACTCGGACTTTAGGTGGATTTCCTTAGCCTTTAGAATGGGCTCGAGTTATACTTATTTTCAAAACTAAAGAATCGTGAGTATTTTTAAAGACAGGCCGAGGGATACTACAGATTTTTCAAAAGACGTATCTTTTCTCAAAGACCCCGTAGCCCCTATTTTTTCTAAAACCACGATTCGTGCTATTTCAAACACCAAAAACTGTATGACTCGTATATAGAAATGTGTATTCTTCAATGTTGCGTTTATTATTCATTCTCCGCTGTATTCATCTTCTCATTGCCTTGCATGTTTATACATGTGTTTCCTTAACTATTATGATCTCGTTTGTTAGGACACCATCACCATTACCGATGATGCGTATGTCTACGAACACTTGCTTGCCGGCTCACACACATTATCATCGGTAATTGTCATGTCACGTACACTTTAAAGAATATTACTTTATTGATATAACTTGCTAGCTGATAGTTCCAATATATGATTACTATGCTAGTTTAGATATTGCATCCTTTACTTAGATACCCGTGCATGTGTATATTCCTTTGTCATGCAATATTATGGGGCTTTATGCCGGTAATTCACTATTTATTTACTCTCGATTTTTGGAATTTGGATTTTCCATTAAATTCTGGATTTGGAGAAACCGCAAGGATTTATAAACTCATTATCATTTCTAAAAATAGAAATTTACGGTTTTCTCGTGATATGATATGTGTGGTGTCCACCATGGGTTTTCTCAGTTCTTGAGCGGTATCATACACCCGATTCGAGGTAGGGGGAGGGACCGTCTGCGGGTGCATGGTGGACCCGGTGCGGTATCCCGGGGCAAGAGGATCGTATAGAAAGGCGTTGAGCCCGACAGGGGAGCACTACCGACCGGTGATTGTATGGAAACTCGACGGATATCCAGGGGATACCGTTCGGAGTTATGAGAGAGATAGATATAAGGGCCGATCTGAGGATGCAGTGCCTGAGATATGAGGATTTACGTGTCGATGCCGGACACGAGTTTCATGATGTTTTAAGTATTGATGCTGGGTACTCGGGTTTTATCATGATTTATGTGTCATTACTGGACACACGTTGGATGGTGCATTAGTATATGTCACGCATCGATATATTATTATTCTTGACACAGACATGAGTACTTTGATATCACACTTATGATACTGTTACCTTTGTTGTAGTATTGAGTATTTTCATTGTATGACCTAGGAGAGCGTCATACATGCGATTTCTTCTTGGTGATATTTTCTACTCACGAGTTGGCAACTTACACCCGTTGTGGGCACAACAGTTTCTTGCAGGTTTGGCCGTACAGGTTTCATTGCGGCTTGCTGGCACACTGCTTCCTTCCGGATGATTGCTTTGATAGGTGGGTTCACTTGTATCGTGACCACCGTTGTACTTTTATTTATTTCAGTTGTATCTAGTGAACTCAATCAACCAGACTTGTATTATTTGATAGACTTAGAAAACTAGTTGTTATTCTTTCGACCTTAGAGTCGCGCACTTGTATTATTATGATTCTTCTCTGGTTTTCTTGAGGATGTTGGTTTCTTTCTGAGTTTTGATCCCCGCCTTCGACGTTGTATATTGGTATTTCTTGCGTGGTTGTTTCCGCCATTTGGCGAGGAGCTAGCTCTTGCTCGGGGATGCCTTTATTCATTACTTATGTATATTCCTGTTTGTACCCGTTTGGGGCCGGTATTTACGAAGGAAACTCTGCCGAAATTTTTGGGAAAGACTTGATACTTTTAAAAATGCTTACTATGACTTTCAAAGTGAATTTTTATGTTAACTTTTAAATAAGTATTCCTTCACTCTCTTTTTAAATGGTTTAGATTTCTGGGATTTTGGCTTACTTGAATTAGGTGGGGTCCTATAGACTTCACATGATTCAAGTGCCAGTCACATGCCATTTTGGGTCGTGACAGGCGCAGCGGGAAACCTTACGGATCTATAAACCTAGATCCATTTATAAACGAATAACAAAAATACTAGATGCAAACTGTGATGATAAATAACACAAGAGATTGATGAGGAAAACGGGAAGAACCTTTATTAGAACTTAAGAGAAAGAATAAAACCCTACAAGACGATTACAAGTAACCCTCTCCGAGATCTTCAACGAGATCACCTTGCTCTCTCTTTACAAGTTCTCCTTAGTTGATATTTTTCGATCTCTTATGGAGGCATTGTAGAATTCTTTTAAACTTTATGATAAAAAAATCCACTTTAATGGCCTTCTTCTTGATCTCTTAAACCTTATGGTCAAGATCTCCAACACTTTAAACTTTAACCCTAAGATCCAATATATCCTATACAATTTATGTTATAATAAAATCCCAGAAATAACAAAACCGCCAACAAATAACTGAATTTTTGAGATAATTCTCGGTCTGAAATTCATACTTATCTGTAGGTAGACGTCTAACCTTTTGATGGGGCAGACGTCTTCATTTGCTCTGCCAAAAGGCAGAGTGCTTAACAAACGTCTGAACCTATGAGGTCAGACGTCTGTCTTTTTCAAACGCTTCTAGCCAGAGCGTGGCCAGATGTCTGCTGTCTACAGAGGCATACATCTGGTTTCTGCTCTAGATTCTAGTCCTTAAATACCAGACGTCTGTTGTGCCCTTCTTTGGCTGTGCAGTCTTGAACAAATATGAGACACCTCCACAAAAATCTCCACCTTGTCTTGTATAACATTATAGAAACCTTAAAAACTTGTTACCCCTTCGTCTTGTATCCTCTAGGGTTGTTTTAGTTGCTCTCCCAGTTTCCCCTGCTGGCACAATCTTTCTTCAGAATTGCAAAACTGATGTTGTCACAGTTTTTAACCAGAACCAAAAAAATGGCGCGACCTTCCTACTTAGGTCGTCCTTCCTCACACTTGAGTACTTGAATAGAAACTAAGGAAAACTTGAATTTATCCGCAGGAATGACCTTCGTTAGCATGTCTAATGGATTCACCTCAGTATTGATCTTTATCAAATCGATCTGCTTATCGACGCACTCCCTTATCTTATGATACCGCACGTCGATATGATTAGTTTGACTGTGATATACTTGATTCTTCGCCTAGTGAATAGCGCTTTGACAATAGAAAAAAAAGAAACCAACTATTTATCAAACCCGAACTCGCCAATAGGCCTTTTAACCACAAGGCCTCCTTAGATGCTTCCACTGCCGTTATGTATTCTGCCTCCGTCGTTAAGAGTGCCATGGTATCCTAAAGTGTCGAATTCCAATTGATAGGAGATTCTGCTACTGTATATACATAGCCTGTAAGAGATCTTCTCTTGTCCAAGTTCCCAGCGTAATCCGCATCTATGTATCCTTACAACTGGCTCGATTTATCTTCTAACTTGTGAATAAATAAACCGAGATATTTAGTTCCTTTTAGATACCGAAGTATTCACTTTACCTCTTCCCAATAAAGCTTCCCTGGATTTGATATGTACCGGCTAACCAGACTTACCGCATAGGATATGTCTGGACGAGTGCATACCATAGCGTACATCAGCATCCTACCGCACTTGAAAATGGTACTCGAGATAGTTTTTCCTTCTCCTCCGCAGATTTTGGACCCTCCTTGGAGGATAACTTGAAATGACCGGTGTTAGGGGTTGCTCATCTCAGAAAACCGCATTTTAATACCACTCATTCATTATCTATTTTTTGTATATATCGGTACTATTACCAGTGTCTGCTCAGTAATTACAGATTATAGGTATCCGTGACAAAATATTGGAAACACACTCAAAATCACGGACATAACGTTTGTGAGCCGACACCGCAACCGGAACTGGAAACCAACCGATATCCAAAGAGTTTTTGCAAATAAATGTGTGCACACTATTTTGGTCCAACACAATGCAAGTGTGCACACAACTCTTTGGCATGGACCATGGTGGGGCTGCCCATGGCACACATAAATGATAGCTTGTGCAAGTGGGGGGACAAGAGTGATAAACGCAAAAAGATGTGATGTGATGTATACGTACAAGTTTCACTCCAAATCCCTGAGTGCAACCCGGGTCTCTATATATCAAGCAGCACCAGAGTGATATTAGAGAGAACACAAGACCACACAACCAACACGAGCCCATAATCTTGGATTTTGGCCGGCCACATGCCCATACCATCCGAGCTCGCCGGCCCCCTAGCCCCAATGGGCCCCATATTTCTCCTGTCCCTGTTGGGTTTACCTAGCACTTCATCAAGGGTTTGGAAACGTTACATATGCCACAATCAAATTTTAAAGGTGCTAAGTGAACTTGACAAGAATCATAACTAGAAATTTAGGGTTTCATTCAACTAAGCATCACATGCAAATGAAAAACTATCACTAATGGTAGAGATTACAACCTTTGTAGATCTCCCTTGGTGACTCCTTGGCACCATGAGAGTTTGGAACGGATCGATGGAAGCTTTCCTAGTTCACGAAGATCCACCCGAAGTCCCTTTGCCCAAAACTCCTTGCTTTTCTTGATTTGTGAATAAAGTATAGCAAACACCCTACACAAATGGGCTAGATGTGTGTAGTATGATGATGTGGTTTGTATTCTATAATCAAAACCCTATCTTTTTATCAACCTCACTCAAGAGAAAAATCAAGAGAGGAAGAAGAAGATGATGGCTTAGCTTGAGCTCAAAATATTTGTGATGAATGAATTAAGTGAGAATGAATAATCAACATTAATCCTTCTCACTTCAAACCATGATTAATTAATATCTAGATATTATTGTGTTGAGTTAAAGTCCAAATGAAATTTAAACCATGGTTTGAATTAGGTCAAAGAATAGTCAAGTTTGGATAATTATCAACCATGATTTAATTTTCATTTCCTTTTTCTTTTTCTCAAAACAAATATATATATCTATATATAAATGAACCATGTGAGTTTTGCATTGCCACCAAATGTGTATCAACAACCATGATACAATGTATGTATTTATGTGTCCATGCACATCATCATGTGCATACATGCATGCATACAAAAAAGAAAATGGTTTAATTAAAGAATTAATCTAAAAGTCATTTGTTAAATCAACATGTGATTTAGCAAACTGGTCATATCACATACGACCCGACCAATAGAAAATACCCGATTAATATACGGTATCACATATCCGTATTAATCGGGTCCCCGCGCATATCTCATATGCACACCACATCTTTTTGCCTGAGCCAGGAAACTTCATTGTGGGACTCTAAGACTCGTCAATACGCCGGCAGTAGGTGATGATCATATCAAACACCCACAAGCCGCAAGCGGTCAGCTAAACGTAACGGTCACCCGTGTATTGAGCAATCAGAAGAAAACCAGCGAAGCTGTCAAAACTCCCGTCGAGCCAACTGGCAACACTTACCGTATAGTCCGGTCTCCTCGTCAGATATGTTGCATATCAAGTCTAGGGATGGAATCATCGACCCAAATAACTTAATAAGTCATGCTGGTGTATGGCTCATAACAAATCGAGAAACTACTGATAACGCTTATCAGTAAATCTCAGCAGCCCTGACCAGGGACTTCCTGTTATAGCCAATCGAGCATAGCACAACATCAACTCCCAATACTGGGAGAGACGAAACCCCTCCTATCGCTCATCGCCTCCATGTGCCTCGAGACTGTACCCAAAGACCACCTGTTTGCACGCCTCAGTAGAGCCGTGGTAGGGTGGAGATCAAAGTACAGTAGGAAGACACACAAGACTCTATGACGATTTTGGGTCTACAGACTAACCTGTACCAGTGTTACATGAGAACTGCTATCCGACGATAGATATAATACCACATATGAGTTCTCTATGAGTCCGTTCAGTGTACCCAGTCTGCACTGAGCACCCGCATATAATCTTTGGTGTCACCTCACCAGATGGATATAGGATCATCCATCGCTCATCATATGGGACAAGAATAGTATACGCTAGTCTACTCTGGAATATCGATGCCCCATCTCGATACACTCACGACTAAGAACAGTTCAAGGATATGCTTAACTACACATGCCCCACTAGTAGATCCGCATCATAGTCACAGTAGTCAAGCAAATATCCTGAGGGCTTTATCAACATGTGCAAATGAATAAAAGCATGATCAAATCAACATGTCAAGATAAAGTAAACCAGATAGCATACTGTCATGTTGAGCGAGAAAGTCATCTATATTCATATATACATGTCCAAGCATCCATTATACATATAATGGCCTCTAGGGCATACATATATCTAACAATCTCCCACTTGTACTAAGGCCAGTTATTGGCGTATCTCATACCCAATATCTCAAAAAGTCGCTCATGCTGCGGCAGTGGAAGGGCCTTGGTGAGTGGATCCGCTGTGCTATCCTTTGTATCTACTCTCCGAATCTCGATCTCCTGGTGAACTACTATCTCCCGGATCAAATGATATCACCTCAGGATGTGTTTGGATTTCTGATGGGACCTTGGTTCTTTGGCTATCGCCATAGCTCCATTATTATCACAATACAATGGTATTGGATCAACAATGGTTGGAACTACTCCAAGTTCCGCGATGAACTTCCTCATGTAGACGGCTTCCTTGGCAGCATCATTTGCAGCAATATACTTAGCTTCCATCGTGGAGTCTGCAACGGTGTCCTGTTTGGAACTCTTCCAACTAACCGCCCCTCCATTGAGGGTAAATACAAACTCTGAGATAGATTTGTTGTCATCCTTATCACTTTGGAAGCTGGAATCGGTAAAGGCCTCCATCTGGAGATTCCCATTACCATACACCAAGAACAATTCTTTAGTCCTTCGCAAGTACTTAAGAATGTTCTTCACTGCTATCCAATGTTTCTCCCCTGGGTTGGATTGATACCTGCTTACTACAGCTATTGCATAAGCTACATCAGGACGAGTACATAACATCGCATACATTATAGATCCTACGACTGAAGCGTAGGGTATAACGCTCATGTGAGCTCTCTCTTCATCAGTCTTCGGACAGAAGTCCTTGGAGAGAGTGATTCCATGACAAGCAGGCAAGGCACCACGCTTGGAATCTTCCATACTAAACCTTTTTAGGATGGTGTCTATGTATTTTGATTGAGACAGTCCCAATAATTTCTTGGATCTATCTCTATAGATCCTAATGCCCAAAATGCAGGAGGCATCACCCAGGTCCTTTATGGAGAACCTTTGTGATAAGAATAGTTTGACCGATTGTAGCATAGGAATATCATTTCCTATCAGGAGAGTGTCATCTACGTACAATATGAGAAATGTGACAGTACTCCCTACAATCTTCTTATAAATGCATGGTTCATCTATATTTTTGAAAAAATCAAACTCTTTGATTGTATCATCAAAGCAGATGTTCCAGCTCCGTGAGGCCTGCTTTAATCCATAAATGGATTTAAGAAATCTACATACTTTCCCGCTGCTCCCACTGTCAATGAAGCCCTCTGGCTGATCCATAAAAACGCATTCTTCTAAATCACCATTTAGAAATGCAGTTTTAACGTCCATCTGCCAGATTTCATAATCATAGTGAGCAGCAATAGAAAGTAGGATCCTAATAGATTTAAGCATTACTACTGGAGAGAAAGTTTCATCATAGTCCAATCCTGGTCTTTGACGAAAACCTTTCGCTACTAGCCTTGCTTTAAAGGTCTCTACCTGTCCATCTATACCAATCTTTCTTTTAAAGTTCCATTTACACCCAACGGGTTTTATCCCAGGAGGCGCAACGTCCAAAGTACATACTTTGTTGGTGTACATGGACTCCATTTTGGATCTCATGGCTTCCAGCCACTTCACTGAGTCACCGCTCGTGATAGCTTGCTGAAAACTAGTAGGGTCATCATCATCCATGATGCAATCTTCTCTATCACCATCAATGAGAAACCCATAGTATCTCTCTGGTGGGCGAGAAGTTCTACTAGATCTTCGGAGCGGCTGAGGTTCTTGAAGTTCTACTGTAACATCAGTTTCAACCAATTCGTCCTGAGTAATTTGTGTCTCTAGAACCTCTTCTAGTTCTACCGCATTTCCATTAGTACTGTCTGTAAAGATTTCATTTTCCAAAAATGTGGCATGCTGAGCAACAAACACCTTTTGTTTCTCCTTGTGGTAGAATAGATATCCATATGAATGTTTTGGATATCCCATAAATTTACACTTGACCGATCGTGTCTCGAGTTTGTCTGGATTCTGCTTTTTAACAAAAGCCGGACAACCCTAAATCCTAACTCTTTTAAGAGACGGTCTCTTTCCACTCCATATCTCATATGGAGTGGTAGACACAGTCTTGGTTGGAACCCTATTTAACAGATACATCGCTGTCTCTAATGCATGCCCCCAAAAGGAAAGCGGTAACTCAGCATCACACATCATGGATCGTACCATATCTAATAGGGTACGATTTCTCCGTTCTGACACACCATTGTGCTGTGGTGTGTAAGGAGGAGTGAGCTGAGAGAGAATCCCATTCTCTTTTAAGAAGTCTAAAAACTCTGTACTTAAATATTCTCCACCTCGATCTGATCGAAGATTTTTGATGCTCAAGCCTGTTTGTTTTTCTACTTCAACTTTGTACTCCTTGAATTTCTCGAAAGCTTCGGATTTATGCTTTATCAAAAAAACGTGTCCGAATCTTGAGAAATCATCAGTAAAAGTAATGAAGTATGAAAAACCACCTCTAGCATGTGTAGACATTGGTCCGCATACATCACTATGTATGAGGCTTAAGAGTTACACAGCTCTTTCTACGTGTCTAGTAAACGAAGTTTTAGTCATTTTACCTTTGATACAAGACTGAAAAGTTGCATAAGATTTATATTCAAAAGGATTTAAATATCCATCTTTATGTAGCTTGTTTAGTCTTGTTTCATTAATATGACCAAGTCTACAATACCAAAGAAAAGCTTCATTTATATCTGAAAACTTTCTTTTATTAGTATGTTGTATGAAAACTGTGTGTTGGTTCAGGACGTAAATACCGTTATTTAATGTACCATACCCAATCAACTCTTGATTCAAGTTAATGTTCATAACATTATTTTGCAACACAAAATGATATCCTTCATTGTCCAACAAAGAAACGGATATTATATTATATAGCATACTAGGTACAAAATAACACGGGTTCAAAACCAAAATACAACCCGAAGACAACCCAAGATGATACTCTCCTATGGATACAACATGTACATTGGAATCATTTCCAACCCGCAGAGTATGGTCACCTGTCTTCAAAACTCTACTGTTTCTCAATCCCTGCATACAATTGCAGATGTGAGAACCAGAACTGGTATCTAATACCCAAGATGCAGAGTTTAATGAAAAACAGTTTTCAGTTACAAACACACCTGAAGTGGAAGCATCGGCATGCTTCTTCTTCTTGAGATCAGCAAGATACATACCACAGTTGCGTTTTCAATGTCCCGACTTGTGGCAGTAAAAACATTCTCCTTTCCCGCTTCCCGCAGCCCCGGATTTGTCTTTCCCCTTCGTCTTTTTAACTCCACCTTTCGGTTTGATGGACTTTTTCTTCTTCTTTCCCTTGGCCTTGGCTTTTGGGACTGAAGAGGAAGATGGCCCAGCAAGCATAGCGGGAGTCCTTGTTGTTTTCAACGTGCTCTCTGCACTTCTCAACATATTGAGAAGTTCAGGCAATGATTTCTCCAAATCGTTCATATTGAAATTCACTATGAAAGGAGTAAAGACAGGGGGAGAGACTGTAGAACAATATCCGTATATTGCTCATTATCCATGGTCCATCCCAGTTCCTCAAGCTTCTATAAGACCAATCATCTTCAAAACATGGTCTCCTACTGATGCACCAGGGGCCATTCGCATCTGAAACAACTTTTGAGATGCCTCGTATCTCAAAGTACGAGATTGCTCTTCATACAAGTCCTTTGTGTGAAGAAAGATGGATTGCACATCCATATTCTCGTATTGCTTCTGATGGATATTGTCCATAGAAGCAAGTGCGAGGCACTTGGCCGTGTTGCAGTCAATATCCCAAGTTTTTCGGATCTCCCTATCCGAGAGAGATGATTCAGGTCCTGAGATGGGTGGGGCTTTGGTTGTGAGGACATATGATACTTTATCATATGTGAGTGCAATGTTCAAGTTCCTCAACCATTGTTTATTGTTCGGTCCTGTCAGTTTATTTTTCTCTAGTAGAAGCTTAAGTCTCGTCATCGGTATCTGCCATTAGGAGAGAGAAAAGAATACACCCAGCGAAATGCTCTTGCAAAGAATTAGATTGGTTATTATCTTATCTAATCGATGTCTCCCACTTCTTTAATCAAATTTTCTTTCAAAACATGAAAAGAAAACTAGCCAGGATTAATTACATTCTATAGTTTCGCTAACCGGTCAGCCAAGCCAGTGTCGGTACTTTGAGGGAGGTTCCCCGTGCTTTCGTACGGATCTAATTAAAATAAACTGTAAGTCCACAGTAGCGCCCCGGCCGTCTAACAGACGCAAAATGCGGAACAAAAACTTTTACTACCGGCGCTATCGCGTACTATAACCCGGATCTGCCATTAAAGATAAACTAACAAACTATAAAGTGGGTAGAAATGTTATACCGAACAATCCGAGTCCTTCGGTCTTCAACCATCATCCCGCGCTTTATTGCGGCTGCTCCGATCTCCTGAATCTCCAATCTTCTCGTCCAGGTGGCACCACGTCGACGGATCTTTAAACGGGCTCCCGCCTCTGAACCGAGGCAACTCGGTCGTCAAGTTTGCCAAAAGAGACGACCAAGATGATGTAGAGAATGAGTAGAACATTTTGTCTCGTTACGTCCAAAGCCATGGACGAACGGTTAATGAAGTTGCCTTTTTGGATCAAATGGAAATGAGAAATGGATCACATCTAATTTCTATCAACCAAAACTATTATAATCTTTTCCAAGCAACCATTATTCTCTCTCAAAGGGGGGGAGGGTAGCCATATATGGTGGGGGGTTGAGTGTAGGAAGTGGGGAGAGTGACCATAACCATAAATCAGATGAATGAATCATCTAACACCTAGTATGAACACATTAATGTAAAGAATGACTCATTAACCTTAGTCACCCTTTCATTAAATGCTACCAATGAACAAAGAACACCTCACAAACTCTAGAAGCTTCCACACACATCACCCTCATGACTCACCCAAGAGAAGAAAAGATAAATCCGTATTTAAACGAATGTTAAATACGGCTGATAGAAAATTGGAAACTGGCAACTTCCAAAAGTGATCCAGAAACGAATTTCAGGATAACCCCGTAATGGTATAAAAATACCCGCATTTGTATTACGACCGAATACAAATGCATCTGAGACAAAGATATTATATCTACACAGTATAATACTCGGATCCGGCTTAAACCAAAGCCGACCAGTATTATCTTCCCGAAAAATGACACGTGCGAAAACGCACGTGAATTTTCCGAACCTTACCATAAAACCATATGGCCTCTACAACGTTTCGCCCGAACTTGGGAAACGGTCTATGGGGGACTCTAATGACTCATCAACACACTGGCACTGGGTATAACCTCTAGCACGTCAGAGGTATAAGCTGTACGTAACGGTCGCCTATGTATTGATTGGAAGGGAAGCTGACGAGCGAACTCATCCATAAACCCTACTGAGCCTCACAGTGACAATGTATATACAGTCTGGTCCGTTCGTCTAAAGAGTATCGCATATCGAGTCTAGGGGGGTGGATAAAGTCAGACCCCTAATAATGCGATAAATCGTGTCGGCATGAAGCCCATCACCACCTGAGAAACTACTTGTCACGATCCGCAGGGTACGGAACGTGACTGGCACTTAAGTTACGAAACGTCTCAAGATATCCGTAAAATAAGTAAGCCAAAGCCTAGAAACCAAAACCAAATAAGCAAAAGAGTGAAGAAAAAAACCAATCAATTGAAAGCGAGTTTATTAAATAAGTCATATAACACCTTTTCAAAAACAATATCAATTTTTCCGAAAATTTCGGCAGAGTCTCCTTTGTAAATACATGCCCCCAAAATGGGTACAACAAGAATATATATATATAAATCCAACAAATATGGCATCCCCAAGCGGGAGCTAGCTCTTCGCCACAAGACGGTCACAAATCCCACGCAATATAAAACAACAACATGCAAAATAATAATAAAGAAGCATGAGAAAAACAGCATGTCGACTCAAGTGAGCTCGACCCCAAAATACAGCATAAAGAGTCCACAAATCTCACAGTCTCATCTCTAGGCCAATATACAACAATACTGGTAGATACAGTAGATGGAGTACTCTAGATACAAAGAATATACAAGATGGTACAAAAATAATAACACAACCCACCTACGAGCAAAAACCTCGAGTCATAGCAAAAGAGGCAAAAGAAGCGGTGCGCCCACCGCTACTGTGCTGACGGAGCGGACCTGCAAAAGACTATGGCACAACGGGGGTGAGTTGCCAACTCGTGAGTAGTAAATAACATCTATAGAGGCTATCGCAAGTATGCACACAAGCATCCTAGCATCTATAATACAGGTATGGCAGGATATAATAGCAGGTATGTGTGCAATATGAATATACTAACAGGTATGTATGCAATATGAATATACTCGTGATCTGCATGTGTAAATATAAGAAATCATCTTTTTCCTTTAGGTATCTCTTTTGAAATATCAGCACAATACCAATAGAATCAACCAGAATCCGTGTCCAGCAACGACACCTCAAAACTGTCTCAAATCTCATATCAATGTATCTCTGGCCTCAGCCGTCCGGCTGACCCATCTTAAATATCGATATCTCATCATCTCACGGCCACGGTCGGTATCCTCTCGATATCCGCCGTGCCAAAACAGTCACCGGTAAGTAGTCCATCCCCTGCCAGGCTCAACGTCAACAATACATTCCTCTTACCCCGGGGTACCTTACCGGGCCCACCATGTACCCGTGACGGTTCCTCCACTTCTCGACACGGATCTCGAAAACTACAGCAAATTCATGGTGGACGACATTTTACATCACTAGAAAACCGCAATTTTGCATATTTTAAAAAGGGTAATAAGTTTTAGAAATTTTGCGGCTTTCCCCCGAAATACAGAAATATCATAAATCTCAAGAAATCATCATGAATGCATACGTCAATGATAATGAATGCATATGTATTAATGTTCAAGTTACAATGTATGATTAATAGACTAGGCAGGAGCAAATGATATAATGATATACATGCACATGAATAGAAATTCTACGATGTTTTTTTAAGGATTTAAAGGCAATAGCACAAGTTTAAGTATCAATTATAATAAAAGGTTTCAAATTATAGGTTATCTAGTGTGGTGGAATGGCAATTACCAAGGCGTGGGTGTGAGCATGAATAGTGCTCGTGCTGCATATAAAAACCCTGGCAATGGTGCAGGTGTCCTATAGAATGGGTTCGCATATGTATGTCAATATAAGGCATGGATGTAGAAAATAATCATACAAGTATTACACCCCTAATTACTAACATTACTAAGAATCTTTTTAAGCTACTAAACTATCGGGCGACTTGCGCCATCCAACGATAATCCCCCGTAGATGTTACATCTACTCACCGGAATTTCTAGCTAGTCACGTCCAATCACCTCTTTCCCCTTTCGTGCCGCGTCTGACGTCTCCGCGACCGAACCTGGAATTTACATCAATACCAAACATAAGGTTACGTATCGAGAACGACGCAAAACCCAAACGAAAATACCATAGTTCACAAGCTAGGTACAACGTGCACGAGGTGCGCGGAACACACGCAAAAATCGCAAAAACTAACTAAAATCGCCGATTTGGTCGCCCGGAAAAACTAAAACCCGAACACCCAAAAATCCGCACTCACACATCCTAAATGTCATAGGATATGCCAAAAATATCATCAAGATATCGCAATTAATTCATCACAATATTTTATAACAAAACTAGTAAGCTAGAAATTTGCAATTTGGTGCAAATATCGACAATTAGCGACAAAGTTATCACAAACCAACACAAACATCCAACCACACAACTAGTTAGCCACAATAACAAAATTTTAACTCATTTACCATGCTACAAAACCCATTATCCAAACACAACCCTTTCTTGAATTTTGGTAATTAGCAATCTTAATCCAACTATACATGTAAAACCTTAAATTAACACTAGATTTTAGCCCAATTAGCAAGTTAACCACTTAGATTAAGCTAACAAAATAACTAGATAACAAAATAGCTTTAATTAACTAATTAATGGTTTCTAAAACCCTAGTTTAATTTCAACCATGAACTAGAAAAAACTAGATTAGGATTTTGCTAAGCTTTTAACACTAAAACCATTTAACTAAAGGAATTTAACCAAAAGAAATTAACTTGATGGAAACTATACCTCAAGATCTATGGATCTAGCAAGAACAAGAGGCCTCTAAAGATGGCTTCATAGCACCATGATCCAAGCAAGAAGGGCCAAGGAGAATGGGATGAAGGATGGGGTTATTTTGTGAGGTTTAAATTTGGAAATTTTGGAGCAACTTGATGAATTTTTGAACAAGATGAAAAGAAAAATGATGAAGAGGGGAGGGGCTGCATATTTCGGCCAGAGGAGGGAGGAGGGGAAAGGTGTGGGGGTGTGGGAAAGTCAAGGTCAACCCATACCAAACAAGTAAAGACCCATACCCAATTAAAAAATTCAAAACCCTTTAAAAAAACACCTCTTTTCTACACAAGAATAAAAGTCAAAGAGGCAAGCATTTTTTTTTCTTGGGTTGCTAGAAATGGGCCGGCCTAGGGGTGAGGGAAGAGAGAGAGGGGTTTTACAAAAGAAATTTTATGCAAAAAGACCCCCTACAAGTCCAAAATTGCAAGTTTAAGCTTAAATTCAATAAATTTCGTTTTCCATAATAAAAATTAGTTCAAACTTAAAATAAATTACTAAAAATTTATGTTACAACTAGATTTTAATTAACATGATTTTAAAGCTTAAATTTAGCCCATTAAAATTTGTATTTATCGCTAATTTAATGTATTTTCTTACCGGCTTAAAATAATATTAAAAATTGAAAAATTAGGGAAAATTTTTAAACGACCAGAATTTCATAAGTAACTCATTTGCTACTAAAAACAAGCAATTACCTATCCAAATTAGGTATAATTAGTCCTAAACTGCAAAATAACAAAAAGGACGGTTTACGGAAAAATACCGAATTTTCACCGATTTTCGGGAAAACACCAAAACGAATTTTCAAGGCGCTACAATCTTCCCCCTTAAAGAAATTCGGTCCCCGAATTAAAAAAAATATTACTACGCGTACCTTCAAAGAGATGGGGATATTTCTTCATCATCTCGCCCTCGGTCTCCCAGGTAACCTCCTCACTGCTCGGGCCACGCCAAAGGACCTTGACGGTCGGTATAACTTTCGATCTCAACTTCTTCACCTGCCGATCCAGGATGGCCACCGGCTGCTCTGCAAAAGAAAGGTCGCGCTCTAGCTGGATTGTCGGGTGCTGAATCGCATGCGAAGGGTCGTGAAGGTACTTGCGGAGCATCGAAACATGGAAGACGGGATGAACATCGGGAAAGCTGGGTGGAAGAGCCAAACGATATGCAACTGCGCCGACACGCTCGAGAATCTCGAAGGGACCCACAAATCTGGGACTAAGCTTTCCCTTTCTGCCCAAATCGCATCACGCCCTTCATCGGAGAGACCCTCAGAAAAACATGATCGCCAACTGCGAACTCTAATCTGCGACGGCGCCTGTCCGCATACGATTTCTGCCTGCTCTGAGCCGCTCTCATCCGGTCTCGGATCAACTGTATCTTCGCTGTCATCTCCTCAACAAGCTGCGGCCCCAAAATACTGCTCTCGCTGAGCTCTGTCCAACAGACGGGCGATCTGCATCTCCTCCCATACAATGCCTCGAAAGGTGCCATCTGAATAGTATCCTGGAAGCTGTTGTTGTAGGAGAACTCCACTAGAGGTAAATGACGATCCCAGCTACCGCCGAAGTCTAAAACGCACGCTCTGAGCATGTCCTCGAGAGTCTGAATGGTCTGCTCTGACCGTCCGTCGGTCTGCGGATGAAACGCTGTGCTGAAGCTCAAACGAGTGCCCAAAGCCTCCTGAAGTCTCTGCCAAAGTCGGCTGGTTAACTGGGTGCCTCGATCTGACACGATACAAGTCGGTACGCCATGCAACCGCACGATCTCGTCGATGTAAAGCTGGGCATACTGAGCGAAGCTGAAAGTCGTCTTCACTGGCAGGAAATGAGCCGCTTTCGTCAATCGATCTACGATCACCCAGATGGAGTCATACCCTCGACTGGTCCTGGGTAGACCCACAACGAAATCCATCGAAATCTGCTCCCATTTCCACTCCGGAATGGGTAACGGCTGTAGCTCTCCTGCGGGTCTCTGGTGCTCGGCCTTGACTTGCTGACAAGTCAGGCATCTTGATACAAACTCCGCAATGTCCCTCTTCATCCCGTCCCACTAGTAGGTCTCTCTCATACCATGGTACATCTTGGTGGAACCGGGGTGGACACTATACACTGATCGGTGTGCCTCCTCAAGAATGTCGCGCCGCAATCCATCAGCATCTGGTACGCACAGTCTAGATCCATAGCGTAGAATCCCCTTATCATCAATCACGAACTCGGAAAATCTACCCTGTCCCATCTGTGCCATGATCTCTGAGCAACGGTCGTCACTGCGCTGTGCCTCATATATACGGTCAAGCAACTGTGGGCGTGCACGAATATGCGCGAGCTGTCCCCCTGTCTGAGTGAACTCGAACTCAACTCGGCTGTCGCATAACATCTGCCAATCTGCTGACGACTGCCTCTGCACTGCGCGCAAACACGATAGACTACCCCCAGGCCTCCTGCTCAAAGCATCTGCCACCACATTCGCCTTGCCTGGGTGATATAAGATCTCGCAGTCGTAGTCTTTCACCAACTCCATCCAACGACGCTGTCTGAGGTTCAGGTCTCGCTGCTGAAATATGTATTTTAAGCTCTTGTGGTCTGTGAATATTTGGCACGACTCGCCATATAGGTAATGTCGCCAAATCTTCAATGCAAAGACCACTGCAGCCATCTCCAAATCGTGAGTGGGGTAGTTCTGTTCATGCTTCTTCAACTGCCGAGAAGCATAAGCGATCACCCGGCCATGCTGCATCAATACGCATCCTAACCCCACTCGCGAAGCATCACAGTAGACCACAAATCCGCCTGATCCCGAAGGCAAAGATAATACCGGTGCCGTAGTCAAACAAGTCCGTAGCTGCTGAAAACTGCGCTCGCACTCCTCTGTCTAAACAAAAGGAACTCCCTTCCGGGTCAAACCGGTCAAAGGTGCAGCTATACGGGAGAAGTCCTGAACAAAACGCCTGTAGTAGCCCACCAGGCCTAGAAAACTACGGATCTCAGTAACCGATGTAGGTCGGGGCCACTGCTGAACAGCCTCAATCTTCTTCGGGTCCACACATATGCCGTCTCTCGTAACCACGTGACCCAAGAATCCGACGCTGTCCAGCCAGAAAGCACACTTGGAGAACTTTGCAAATAGTTGGTGCTCCCTCAGAGTCTGTAACGTAATCCGCAAGTGCTGCTCGTGCTCCGCTCTGCTCCGGGAGTACACCAAGATATCATCGATAAACACGATGATGAACAAGTCAAGATACGGCCTGAATGTACGGTTCATCAAATCCATGAATGCTGCTGGGGCGTTGGTGAGTCCGAACGACATCACCAAAAACTCATAGTGGCCATAGCGCGTGCGGAAAGCTGTCCTCGGTATATCCTTCTGTCGAACTCGCAGCTGATGGTATCCTGATCGCAAGTCGATCCTCGAAAAATACCCCGCACCCTGAAGCTGGTCGAACAAATCATCAATGCGTGGCAATGGATATCTGTTCCACACGGTAACCTTTTTCAGCTGGCGGTAGTCGATACATAAGAGCAAACTTCCGTCCTTCTTCTTGACAAACAGGACCGGAGCATCCCATGGAGAAACACTAGGTCGAATAAGCCCCTTCTCTAACAAATCCTGCAACTGATCCTTCAGCTCTCGAAGCTCTGCCGGGGCCATCCGATAAGGCGGTATAGAAATAGGCCCCGAGCCGGGAATCAAATCAATGCAGAACTCAACGTCGCGCTCAGGTGGTAGCCCAGGTAGCTCATCAGGGAACTCACAAACAACCGGGACCCGGTCCAACGGAACCTCTGCAGCTCGAGTATCAAAAATATACGCTAAGAATCCCTGACATCCCTTCCGCAAGAGCTGACCAGCGCGAAGAGACGAAATCAAGCTGGGAAGGGTGACGCTGCGGTCTCCCTGAATAACAAGGACTGGCTCTCCCGGAAAGCTAAATATGACTGCCTTCTCACGGCAGTCCACCGAAGCATAACAAGTGCTAGCCAATCCATGTCCAGAAGCACATCAAAGTCCAACATATCGAGGAGAATCAAATCATCCGATGAATCCCTCTCCCCGATACGAACGGAACACAATCGAAAAACAGAACGAGCGACAAACGAGTCGCCTACCGGAGTAACAACAACAAACGGATGATCTAACGACGATGACTCACGGCCCAACATCGGTGCAAAGTGTGTAGAGACGTATGAATGTGTGGAACCTGGGTCAAATAATACCCGTGCGTCGAAAGAGCAAACTGGCAAGGTACCCGTCACAACGGCATTGGATGCCTGCGCATCCCGCGGTGTCAAAGCAAATACTCGGGCCTGTCCTCCACCGATAGTGGGCTGACCTCGACCTCGGCCTCTGCCTCCTCGTCCTCTCTGAACAGGACCGCCGCGTCCACGGCCTCTGGGTGCACCTAACTGGCGTGGAGCATCGCCTGTGGTAGGAAGTAGGGCTCTCTGAGGAGGAGGAGGTGATGGTAGTAGGGTAACATGTGGAACTATCGCTGCTCCCTGTCGTCTCACCAGACAGTCTCTGATACGATGATGCAGGCCACCACACCAAAAACATCCTAACCATGGCTGCTGACCATATGGGTGATGGCGATACAACTGGCCCCTAAAGAATCCGCCACGGCCTCTGCGAACACGCCTAGGTGCTAACATATCAGTGCGAATCCGACTCAGTCTCGAAACGACCGTAGGGGGAGTAGTATCCGATCTCTGCGCTCGATTGACCTCTACTAAGGATCCCACCATCTGTCGTAGCTCCTGCATACCTCCCATCATCTGTCGTAGCACCTCCATACCAGACTCTAGCCTGTCCATGTGACCTGGGGAATGCGGATCAGTCTGTCCCTGAGGCGTAGGTATACCACCATGCTCAGTCCTAGTCTCGGACGAGCCAGCTCGAATCTCGTCTCGGGCGGCAGCCCTCTGTGCCCTCGTAGCCTTCGGCGGCATAGTGGCTGTTATAGGAAAACAGATAGTAAGAACAGTGCAATAGAATCATAGGATACACGGAATTGAGGAAGGAATTTCAAGCAAGTATATCCTAAAGTCACTTAGGCGGAGTACCGTATCGCAAGTATGCCGCGGACATACACACGCTACGTTACCCTACTTAAGTCACTTACTCCATCTACCAAGGGTCATCCTACACTCAAAAAGGTAAAACCTATCGCTCTGATACCAACTTTGTCACGACCCCCAGGGTACGGAACGTGACTGGCACTTAAGTTACGAAACGTCTCAAGACATCCGTAAAATAAGTAAGCCAAAGCCCAGAAACCAAAACCAAATAAGCAAAAGAGTGAAGAAAAAAACCAATCAATTGAAAGCGAGTTTATTAAATAAGTCATATAACACATTTTCAAAAACAATATCAATTTTTCCGAAAATTTCGGCAGAGTCTCCTTTGTAAATACATGCCCCCAAAATGGGTACAATAAGAATATATATATATAAATCCAACAAATATGGCATCCCCAAGCGGGAGCTAGCTCTTCGCCACAAGGCGGTCACAAATCCCACGCAATATAAAACAACAACATGCAAAATAATAATAAAGAAGCATGAGAAAAACAGCATGTCGACTCAA
Organism: Agapanthus africanus; assembly: GCA_030015575.1. NCBI lineage: Eukaryota > Viridiplantae > Streptophyta > Magnoliopsida > Asparagales > Amaryllidaceae > Agapanthus > Agapanthus africanus. The sequence continues at coordinate 620,875,689 of CM057342.1, forward strand.
GTGAGCTCGACCCCAAAATACAGCATAAAGAGTCCACAAATCTCACAGTCTCATCTCTAGGCCAATATACAACAATACTGGTAGATACAGTAGATGGAGTACTCTAGATACAAAGAATATACAAGATGGTACAAAAATAATAACACAACCCACCTACGAGCAAAAACCTCGAGTCATGGCAAAAGAGGCAAAAGAAGCGGTGCGCCCACCGCTACTGTGCTGACGGAGCGGACCTGCAAAAGACTATGGCACAACGGGGGTGAGTTGCCAACTCGTGAGTAGTAAATAACATCTATAGAGGCTATCGTAAGTATGCACACAAGCATCCTAGCATCTATAATACAGGTATGGCAGGATATAATAGCAGGTATGTGTGCAATATGAATATACTAACAGGTATGTATGCAATATGAATATACTCGTGATCTGCATGTGTAAATATAAGAAATCATCTTTTTCCTTTAGGTATCTCTTTTGAAATATCAGCACAATACCAATAGAATCAACCAGAATCCGTGTCCAGCAACGATACCTCAAAACTGTCTCAAATCTCATATCAATGTATCTCTGGCCTCAGCCGTCCGGCTGACCCATCTCAAATATCGATATCTCATCATCTCGCGGCCACGGTCGGTATCCTCTCGATATCCGCCGTACCAAAACAGTCACCGGTAGGTAGTCCATCCCCTGCCAGGCTCAACGTCAACAACACATTCCTCTTGCCCCGGGGTACCTTACCGGGCCCACCATGTACCCGTGACGGTTCCTCCACTCCTCGACACGGATCTCGAAAACTACAGCAAACTCATGGTGGACGACACTTTACATCACTAGAAAACCGCAATTTTGCATATTTTAAAAAGGGTAATAAGTTTTAGAAATTTTGCGGCTTTCCCCCGAAATACAGAAATATCATAAATCTCAAGAAATCATCATGAATGCATACGTCAATGATAATGAATGCATATGTATTAATGTTCAAGTTACAATGTATGATTAATAGACTAGGCAGGAGCAAATGATATAATGATATACATGCATATGAATAAAAATTCTACGATGTTATTTTAAGGATTTAAAGGCAATAGCACAAGTTTAAGTATCAATTATAATAAAAGGTTTCAAATTATAGGATATCTAGTGTGGTGGCATGGCAATTACCAGGGCGTGGGTGTAAGCATGAATAGTGCTCGTGCTGTATATAAAAACACTGGCAATGGTGCAGGTGTCCTATAGAATGGGTTCGCATATATATGTCAATATAAGGCATGGATGTAGCAAATAATCATACAAGTATTACACCCCTAATTACTAACATTACTAAGAATCTTTTTAAGCTACTAAAACTATCGGGCGACTTGCGCCATCCAACGATAATCCCCCGTAGATGTTACATCTACTCACCGGAATTCCTAGCTAGTCACGTCCAATCACCGCTTTCCCCTTTCGTGCCGCGTCTGATGTCTCCGCGACCGAACCTGGAATTTACATCAATACCAAACATAAGGTTACGTATCGAGAATGACGCAAAACCCAAACAAAAATACCATAGTTCACAAGCTAGGTACAACGTGCACGAGGTGCGCGGAACACACGCAAAAATTGCAAAAACTAACTAAAATCGCCGATTTGGTCGCCCGGAAAAACTAAAACCCGAACACCCAAAAATCCGCACTCATACATCCTAAATGTCATAGGATATGCCAAAAATATCATCAAGATATCGCAATTAATTCATCACAATATTTTATAACAAAACTAGTAAGCTAGAAATTTGCAATTTGGTGCAAACATCGACAATTAGCGACAAAGTTATCACAAACCAACACAAACATCCAACCACACAACTAGTTAGCCACAATAACAAAATTTTAACTCATTTACCATGCTACAAAACCCATTATCCAAACACAACCCTTTCTTGAATTTTGGTAATTAGCAATCTTAATCCAACTATACATGTAAAACCCTAAATTAACACTAGATTTTAGCCCAATTAGCAAGTTAACCACTTAGATTAAGCTAACAAAATAACTAGATAACAAAATAGCTTTAATTAACTAATTAATGGTTTCTAAAACCCTAGTTTAATTTCAACCATGAACTAGAAAAAACTAGATTAGGATTTTGCTAAGCTTTTAACACTAAAACCATTTAACTAAAGGAATTTAACCAAAAGAAATTAACTTGATGGAAATTATACCTCAAGATCTATGGATCTAGCAAGAACAAGAGGCCTCTAAAGATGGCTTCATAGCACCATGATCCAAGCAAGAAGGGCCAAGGAGAATGGGATGAAGGATGGGGTTATTTTGTGAGGTTTAAATTTGGAAATTTTGGAGCAACTTGATGAATTTTTGAACAAGATGAAAAGAAAAATGATGAAGAGGGGAGGGGCTGCAGATTTCGGCCAGAGGATGGAGGAGGGGAAAGGTGTGGGGTGTGGGAAAGTCAAGGTCAACCCATACCAAACAAGTAAAGACCCATACCCAATTAAAAAATTCAAAACCCTTTAAAAAAAACACCTATTTTCTACACAAGAATAAAAGTCAAAGAGGCAAGCATTTTTTTTTCTTGGGTTGCTGGAAATGGGCCGGCCTAGGGGTGAGGGAAGAGAGAGAGGGGTTTTACAAAAGAAATTTTATGCAAAAAGACCCCCTACAAGTCCAAAATTGCAAGTTTAAGCTTAAATTCAATAAATTTCGTTTTCCATAATAAAAATTAGTTAAAACTTAAGATAAATTACTAAAAATTTATGTTACAACTAGATTTTAATTAACATGATTTTAAAGCTTAAATTTAGCCCATTAAAATTTGTATTTATCGCTAATTTAATGTATTTTCTAACCGGCTTAAAATAATATTAAAAATTGAAAAATTAGGGAAAATTTTTAAACGACCAGAATTTCATAAGTAACTCATTTGATACTAAAAACAAGCAATTACCTATCCAAATTAGGTATAATTAGTCCTTAACTGCAAAATAACAAAAAGGACGGTTTACGGAAAAATACCGAATTTTCACCGATTTTCGGGAAAACACCAAAACGAATTTTCAAGGCGCTACACTACTGATCCAAATCAGTAATTCTCCACTACCTCGGCCGAGGATTTCTAGTGATGGCCACCCGTGCACTGCGCGACATCAACCCCCAATACCGGGAGAGACGAATCCCCGACGATCCGTTCACTGCCTCCATGTGGCTTGGGACTGTACCCAAAAAAGACCTGTTTGCTCGACTCCTTTAAGCCGTGGTAGGGTAGAAATCAAAGCACAGTGGGAACTCACACGAGACAAATGACGATCTCAGGTCGACAAACTAAGCTGTACACATGTCACCAGGGAATCGCTATCTGACGATATGTATAATACCAACTAGCATGTTCCCGGCGAGTCCTGTTCGGTGTACTCATAACCCAATGAGCACCTGTATACATCTTAGGTGATCCAACTGACACCAGTGGCTTGTGAGACCGGCCACCGCCCCTCGTCGGGGTCTCGACTGTATACACTAGTCTACTCTGGAGTATCGATGCCCTGTCTCGAAACTCCCACGACTAGGGACACTTTAAGGATATGCTTACAGACCCCAGCTCCCACGTATATGATCGCCATCATACTGCTGGCAGTCAAGCAAGAATCCTATGGGCTTTATCAACATGCAATAGTGAACTAAAGCTTGTATACGATGATAAAGACAAACCAGATAGCATACTATCATCTCGAGCAAGACTGTCATATCGGTATAGGTCCTGCCTCAATCATTGCAATCACGTACCTGCGATCCAATAATTGACTTTGAGGGCACTATCTCCAACAATCTCCCACTTGCACTTAAGGCTAATTATTGCGATGTCGCATACTCATAGCCCGTGTGATACCGAACATCCAACTCCTCTACTAATCAGTTTCACAAAGCTAGTTTGTAAAACTCTTGTGTTTGAGAAATAGCCTTAGTGAGTGGATCCGCCATGATGTTTCTTTCTATGTCTCTCTTAATCTCAAGTTCGCGGAGAAAGCCATCTCCCGAATCGAGTAATTCCTGTCTTAGAATATGTCTGAATATCTGATTGGACCTAGTTCATAAATGAACTCCAAATCCAAACTTCTTAGACTTTATTGATAACTGAAGCTAATCAGTATGTAGCACCATGCCTCCCACAGTATCTTCTTGGACCACCTGTCCATAATACTGTCCCTCGTCAGAGAGAAAACTATAACTCTGACAATCACTCTATCATCTATGTTACCTTTGAAGCCTGGAATGATAACCGTCTCCCGAAGGAGGCTGCCGTCATCAAATCCGTAGAACATACACTCTTGTTCTAAAACTGCTTCCTTATGTTTCTTCAAGATTGGATTAATATAAACTTATCACAACTAGTGCAAATACAACATCTGGTGTGGTACTTGACATCTCACGATTGACTCAATGGCCTAAGCAAGTGATCTGCCAATCATGCATATCCCTCTCTCCTTTAGTCTGTATGACACCTTTAGAGAGGGTGACTCCATCACCTGCAGGTACACCACCATGCCAGGAGTCATCTATTCTAAAAACTATTAGAATACTGTCAAAGTACCCACATTGGGAAACTACCGAAATCTAGATCTAAAACCATAGATCTAGAAACCAGAATGTCAGATATTATATCCATGTCCTTTGTGAAGAAACAACTGTGTGACGACCACAGTACAACCGATCGTAGTATAGGAATTTTACTTCCTACTCTGTGTATGTCATCCAAATACCAGGACATCACACCCTACTACCTTCTTAACAGATCCATCCCCTATTCTGATAAAGTCAAAGCCATGACTGTCTCATCAAAATTAGATGATCTAATCTCCGCTATATCTGCTCAAGTCTACAAATAGACATAAGCTACTTGCCCACTATGCTTCCGTTGCTCCCACTGACCACAACAACCCTCTGGCAGAATAATATATACGTACACTTCTAAAGCTAGTTTAGAACGACGCTATATTTATCCTCCTGCCGGGTCTCATAGTCTGGAACAACAGTAGTGTCAAGTCTGGGTAAACAAGAACCTCCCTGTCACCGTCCTTGAGGCTACCGGAGTACCTCTCAGGTGTCTGAGGTTACCCACCATATCTGCGGAGTGGCTAATGGAATGTTAAACCTGATTGAATATATAGGTCCTATTAAATTTTCCGTAATCGTTTGCGGTTCTGGAATCACTTCCAGTTCTACCATACTCCCACTGCTGTTTTATGAAAAAATCCATTTTACTAAAACTGCGGCGAGTCAAGAACAATATCACTATTGATCTTCCAGATGGTAGAAAATCAACCCTCGTCAAAGCCAGGGTCAACCCACAAACTGCCATTACAGAAACGTGCCTTGAGTTATCCAGTGTCTGGTTTTAAGCATAAGCTGGATATCTCCCCGTACCTTAACATTGTTAAGATATGATCCATTCTATATACAATATAGAAATAGAGGCACTAATTTAATTGGAACCAGATTCAAATCATGCAGCTGTTTCCAGTGCATATCAACTTAATGGAGAAAGGCTAATCAGCATTACTCAACTTAGGAATCTATCCAATTATGAGTAACCTGAAAAAGAAACAAGTTTCTCAAAACCATTACTCTCAACTGAATACCAATCACAAGAATCTACATCTTCGATATCTTTGAAGAATCCCGATACTTGTGACATTTGGTTCTCTACTTTATTCTTATACCCACAACTTCTCAAAACTTTAGACATTGTATTTCTACGAAACACTTGTCTAAAAACTAGAGAAGTCATAAGTAAACAGAACAAAGTACGAGGACCTACCCCTTTATCCTCATGGACACTGGACAACATACAATACTCTGTATAAGTCCGCTGAGTTGAATAACTCAAAACTTGTGCATTGTAGGTTGAAGACTGTACCTAGGAGATTTCCTCAAATATCACCAATTACAACGAATTCTGATATAATGAGGATGATCACCAAATTCCCAATAACTTACTCCCACTCATCATCTGTAAAACCATACAGATATGAGAATGTAACCTGGTAAATACATACCTTTGAGTAAGTATCTAATTGGGAAATCAGTTTTCCATTAACAATGCACTGAAACAAAAAAATGTTTCGTAGGGGTATCCTGGTATTCTTAGTAATGCCTCTTCCATAATCCAATTCATGATTTTAACTGTATATTTTTTTGCCTTCTCTCCAAATCCCTTTATTTGTCTTTAGTCGTTACCTTCTATACACCATTGTTAGGCTAAATGGTTTTCTTCCTTCCCTACCGTTCGGCACCAGCCTATGGTTTGGAAGAAGACTATCCAGTAAGCATAATAGGTGTACTCTCCTAATCCTAGGAGTACTCGCAACTTGAGAGAAGGTGATGATAAAAGACAACTGAATAATACCTTATTCTATTTCTCCCGAACTGGGAAAAAAGCAAAGGTGAAATAGGAGTGGCGATGAAGTACGCGGTTTGGTCGTGAATGATAGCAGTCGCAATTTACTTTGCCCTCTTTCTAATCCCTGTATTTTGTCTTTAGTTATTACCTTCTGTACACCCTACTTAGGCTAATTGGTTTTCTTCATTCCCTACCTTTCGGCACCTGCCTATGGTTTGGAAGAAGACTATCCAATAAGCGTAATAGGTGTACTCTCCTAAACCAAGGAGCCCTCGCAACCTGAGAGAAGGTGATAATAAACGACAACTGAATAAACCAATTCTATTTCTCCTGAACCTGGATCCATCCTCGAAGAAGTCCCTTCGAGTTCGTATATAACTATACGATGGATCTATCCAATGGAAGTGGATATCCGTAGTAATACGGGGTGTTGTGAGAAATGCAAAGGGTAAAAGAAGGAGTGGCAATGACTTATGCAACTCGGACAATCCAAAAGCCAGTATTTTAAGAAGGTTCGGTCAACTTGGTCACTGAGTCATAGTCTAGGGTCGGTCAATGGTCGCTGCCAAAGAGAGAGAGAAAAGAAACACTCTGCGTGCACTCTAACCTAGATCAGAATGGTTATCAATTTATCTAATCAGGAAACCTCCCACTATAATCTCAAATTCTCCTCCAAACCTGAAAGAAGAATTAGTCGGGATCACCCGAAGAGTAAACCAACTCATCAGTGAGAATCGGGATCCAACTATCATCGCATGATAACTTGATGGAAGCCACTCAAGTTATCACACTCCAGAAGGTATGCGCATGCCTGGCAAGTTTCCTGTATCTTTAGAAACTCCCGATATTATTTTTGTCCCATGCTCTTATGACCTTGACTAAGGGCCAAAATGTCATAAGTCACATGCCAAGTTCTACCCGTCACTATCCAGGTCAATTTGAACCCACCCGCACATGCCCTTGACTAAGGGCCAAAATGGCAGAACGACTGTCCCAAACTAACTCATCTATCTATGCAACAAATGAATACCCAGCAGCTACCAAACACTATGCCTTGACTAAGGGCCAAAATACATAGCTTGAATACTACTGAATACCCAAAAGAAATGACGGAGGGCTACGGCTGGTTTTTGGCGAAAAACCTTTAACGCAATGAACTTGATCTCGTTGAAGGAACCTAATAGCTTTTTATAAAAATATAGCTGCGAAAACCTTTTGCTAAAGAGGTCACTCCCGGTGAAGGGATCTCGGCTCTTTCCTCGTGGAATGAGGTGCAGGATATTCTAACTGAATACCGCGATGCAAAGCAACTTGTAATCGACTATATTGAAGTTATTACCCTGACGCAAACTTCTGCCTAAGGGGTCTCTCCCGGTGAAGGGATATCAGCCCTTGCCTCGTCGAATGAGGTGCAGGATATTCCAACTGAATACCGCTATGCATAACAAAAAGAAACATCTTTGTAATAACACCTTTAAAATTTGTTCCAACAGTATCAAATATAGGTTTGTTTTATCCTTGCATTGATAAGAATCAATGCAGTCCCATCAATTAATCACACCAGAAAAGAACGAAAATAAAATGTACGTATATGCCATCCGCATTCGCCACTGGGTCCCGTCATCACCCGTTAGGTTACTTAACTAACGACAGAGCGAGGGCTGGACTAGCGCGGATGTAAAACATATACAACATCTAATAGTATATATACCAATATACAATAATCACACCAGGCGTGGTAATATGCAACATTACAGAAAAGTAATAAGCATCACAGAACAATACAGATAATCTGGGATCCCCGGGTTTCACAGAGCCGCTACTGAAACCCGACGTTCCCCTGGTCGTGTGGATAGCCTGTGCAATGAAACCTAGACCCCTACGGGTGCGGCAAGTTACCCGCCAAAACCTGAAGCGAGGTAGTCCCCCACAGCATAGTGAATGGAACACCCGACAGTTCACAGAATTCGGTAAATTGAGCACCCCTCCTTGGGTCAACCTGTACCCCTTACGAGTGCGGTGAATAGTCCGCCAATTCTAGAGTGAGGCCCCTCTGCCTCTCAATACCATGAGATACGGACCCGTTGCCCTTCAAAACCCGGCTATCCGTGCACTCCGTTGCAGGGTAAACATAGTACAGAAATAAAAATATGTACAACGGGTACATCAACCTCAACCCGGTCGTGCCCCAAAAGAATATTATACAAACAGGCAGTGACGGCAGTCCACATGTTGGACGCTCGCCCGGCAATATCAAATGTACAAATAAATCCAAACTGCACTACCATTGCACACTGCTATCCACCACGACATATCCGCAACAATACAGCACAACACAGAACATCAACGCGAATGTCACGTTCACAAACCCGTCTAAAAGAACTATAGCAATCAGACGCGGTTTACCGATCAAATGACATTCCCGGTCGGAGATATAATGTAAATACTGCATACTAACAAGTTTAAAATTTCGATCGACAAAACTTCCCGAAGTGGGCCCCACGTACATCTGCTGTACAGTAACAAAATCTGGGCCCAAAAGAACTATAACAAAAACCACAATTTCTACATTTGAAGACACTGTACAAATTTGAAACACTGAACCCACATACTGGCCGTGGATGCGCGGTCAAACCCTAGGTTTGACCGCGGATCCGCGGCGGTCTTGTAGGGTCACGTGACCAAATTTGTACAGTAAGCTTAAAAAACCCTGCTTAGTTTTCTGTGATATGTAAAATTATTTTTGGACCTGATTTAAAATCGACAGAAAGTTAAGCGCTTGAAAATTGTGATTTTCGAAATTCGGTTCGATCGATATTTTAAACGCGTTAGCACAAGTTAGTATAGCTTAATGGTGAGACTCTGATACTACTGTAAGTCTACGGTAGCATCCCGGCCGTCTAACAGACGCCAAATGCGGAACAAAAACTTTTACTACTGGCGCTATCGCGTACTATAACCCGGATCTGCCATTAAAGCTAAACTAACAAACTATAAAGTGGGTAGAAATGTTATACCGAACGATCCGAGTCCTTCGGTCTTCAACCATCATCCCACGCTTTGTTGCGGCTACTCCGATCTCCTGAATCTCCAATCTTCTCGTCCAGGTGGCACCACGTCGACGGATCTTTAAACGGGCTTCCGCCTCTGAACCGAGGCAACTCGGTCGTCAAGTTTGCCAAAAGAGATGACCAAGATGATGTAGAGAATGAGTAGAACATTTTGTCTCGTTACGTCCAAAGCCATGGACGAACGGTTAATGAAGTTGCCTTTTTGGATCGAATGGAAATGAGAAATGGATCACATCTAATTTCTATCAACCAAAACTATCATAATCTTTTCCAAGCAACCATTATTCTCTCTCAAAGGGGGGGCGGCTGCCATATATGGTGGGGGGTGAGTGTAGGAAGTGGGGAGAGTGACCATAACCATAAATCAGATGAATGAATCATCTAACACCTAGTATGAACACATTAATGTAAAGAATGACTCATTAACCTTAGTCACCCTTTCATTAAATGCTACCAATGAACAAAGAACACCTCACAAACTCTAGAAGCTTCCACACACATCACCCTCATGACTCACCCAAGAGAAGAAAATATAAATCCGTATTTAACCGAATGTTAAATACGGCTGATAGAAAACTGGAAACTGGCAACTTCCAAAAGTGATCCAGAAACGAATTTCAGGATAACCCCGTAATGGCATAAAAATACCCGCATTTGTATTACGACCGAATACAAATGCATCTGAGACAAAGATATTATATCTACACAGTATAATACTCGGATTCGGCTTAAACCAAAGCCGACCAGTATTATCTGCCCGAAAAATGACACGTACGAAAACGCACGTGCATTTTCCGAACCTTGCCATAAAACCATACGGCCTCTACAACATTTCGCCCGAACTTGGGAAATGGTCTGTGGGGGACTCTAATGACTCATCAACACACTGGCACTGGGTATAACCTCTAGCACGTCAGAGGTACAAGCTGTACGTAACGGTTGCCTATGTATTGATTGGAAGGGAAGCTGACGAGCGAACTCATCCATAAACCCTACTGAGCCTCACAGTGACAATGTATATACAGTCCGGTCCGTTCGTCTAAAGAGTATCGCATATCGAGTCTAGGGGGGTGGATAAAGTCAGACCCCTAATAACGTGATACAATGTATGTAAATTAAATCACATTGGTGGCAATGCAAGACTCACAAGACTCACATGGTGACAATGATTTAATTTTCATTTCCTTTTTGTTTTTCTCAAAACAAATATATATATATATCTATATATAAATGAACCATGTGAGTCTTGCATTGCCACCAAATGTGTATCAACAACCATGATACAATGTATGTATGTATGTGTTCATGCACATCATCATGTGCATACATGCATGCATACAAAAAAGAAAATGGTTTAATTAAAGAATTAATCTAAAAGTCATTTGTTAAATCAACACTTGATTTAGCAAACTGGTCATATCACATAAGACCCGACCAATAGAAAATGCCCGATTAATATACGGTATCACATATCCGTATTTAATCGGGTCCCCGCGCATATCGCATATGCACACCACATTTTTTCGCCTAAGCCAGGAAACTTCATTGTGGGACTCTAAGACTCGTCAATACGCCGGCAGTAGGTGATGATCATATCAAACACCCACAAGCCTCAAGCGGTCAGCTAAACGTAACGGCCACCCGGGTATTAAGCGATCAGAAGAAAACCAGCGAAGCTGTCAAAACTCCCGTCGAGCCAACTTGCAACACTTACCGTACAGTCCGGTCTCCTCGTCAGATATGTTTCATATCAAGTCTAGGGATGGAATCGTCGACCCCAATAACTCAATAAGTCATGCTGGTGTATGGCTCATAACAGATCGAGAAACTACTGATAATACCTATCAGTAAATCTCAGCAGCCCTGGCCAGGGACTTCCTGTTATAGCCAATCGAGCATAGCACAACATCAACTCCCAATACCGGGAGAGACGAAACCCCTCCTATCGTTCATCGCCTCTATGTGCCTCGAGACTGTACCCAAAGACCACCTGTTTGCACGACTCAGTAGAGCCGTGGTAGGGTGGAGATCAAAGTACAGTAGGACACATAAGACTCTATGAATATCTTGGGTCTACAGATTAACCTGTACCAGTGTTACCTGAGAACTGCTATCCGACGATAGATATAATACCACATCGGAGATCTCTGTGAGTCCGTTCAGTGTACCCAGTCTGCACTGAGCACCTGCATACCTTCTTTGGTGTCACCTCACCAGATGGATATGGGATCATCCATATACGCTAGTCTACTCTGGAATATCGATGCCCCGTCTCGATACACCCACGACTAGGAACAGTTCAAGGATATGCTTAGAAACTACACATGTCCCACTAGTATGATCCGTATCATAGTCACAGTAGTCAAGCAAATATCCTGAGGGCTTTATCAACATGTGCAAATGAATAAAAGCATGATAAAATCAACATGTCAAGATAAAGTAAGCCAGATAGCATACTATCATGTTGAGTGAGAAAGTCATCTATATTCATATTTACATGTCCAAGCATCCACTACACATATAATAGCCTCTAGGGCATACACATATCTAACAGTCCCTCCCTTGCTGCCACGTCATCTTATTTTTATTACTTGTTTAATCTTCTTCTGAGCCTATAAAAGCAGACCAGTGAGCAAGGGAGAGGGGGTCTAAGATTTCTTAACATTATCCAATACTTTGTATACTCTTTTCTTTTCTTTTGTACATAGCTTAGTTTCCCTTGAGCTCCTTGCCTTCTCTTGATCTTGCAACCTGTTCATTGAGCTTGCAAGTTTAAGAATTGGTTATTGAACTCAAGATTGTATCACGTGGACATAATAAAGCTTTCTTTTACACTTTATTACTTGCTTTTACTTACTTGCATTTCCATTCTTGCTTTACTTACTTGCTGTTTTAATTACCTTGTCATTTACTTTCTTGCAATGCTCTTTTCTTTGTTTATATTTTCTTTGCTCTTTTTTGTTTGTTGTTTTGTTGGTTGTGAATATGTTGTTGTTAGGAAAGAAACCGATATTGTAAGTTAAGATTTCTTTTCTCATTTCCTTTTCCCGACCTTTTCCATTAAATTCCGTCCAAACCTTACGCAAGCGCTCCGTTAGGCACCCTACCTTACCAAAGTATCGGTGATTCCTAATCATGACCGGTTGCGTTCGGATTGGCCGGAGGAGAAAACAAGTGACAAGAACTGACGGACAAGGGTCAATAAGCCAGATTTCATAAATACCGTGCTTAAGCACCCTAATCCACGCTGCTGCCGATTGCTCTTGCTTTAGTGGTCGAGCTCGGCTCAAAGGATTAAGTACGGATTTCCTTAACTTACACTATCCTATCTAATCCTAATAAGTGTTTTACTTTGCATATATACACATAGGTTAGATACGAACATTTCCGCCTCGCGCATTAACTCATGAAAACAAGAACGTAAAACGCTCCGTCTCCCTGTGGACGACCCGTACTCATCGCGGCTAGCTGCAAAGTGATACCGTCCTGATTGCGGTTAACTTTTGAACTTTAAAACTCGACACGCCAAAAGCGTGCAATCAAATGGCGCCGTTGCCGGGGAGACGGTAACGTTTTTATTCTTGTTAATTCAGGTTAATCTTGTTAATATCCTCTAACACTTTTCTAAAAATAAACTAAAAATTTTAAAATTTCAAAAACCAAAACAAAAACTAACATTCCTAACCATTTTGTTCTCCGGATTTAAGACATGCGAGCACTCTGGATCTCAAATGAAAAGATAAGCAATACCATTGAGACACTAGTAGAAGACTTAGATCACAGAAGAAATTTGGAGCCGAAACTCTAAAGTAACACCGGCGACCTACCCTACAAATCCGAGCTCGCCGGCCAAAGCACTTCCAGTTGCTCCAAAACTTTCTTTTGTGCTCCAATGTTCTGTTTTTGTCCCTATTTTATTGTTTGTTTTTTATAATTTTTAGTGTGCAGGTATTTGGGCATTCATATCGCTTTTTCGGACTAACAATCTGTTTTTCCGACATTTTCAGATTTTTACGGATTTGCGAATTGCGATCGTGTGGAGCAAAGTGTACATTCAAGGCTAAGGTGATTGCGAAGTACAGCGCCAAAGATCCGGGTAGTTTGACCCGTGCAAGCGAACTTTTCAAGCTAACCGGATTCACTTCAACGAGGGTTTCTTAACCCGAAAACTTATCGGTACGTACTTTACTAACACCTTGTTCTCAAATCCGACGCATCCAATATACTATCTTTATGGGATTATTTTCAAACTCGTTAGCAAACGCTAAAAAATTGACTAACTCGTATTTATTGCAGTGCCGTGCATAAACATAAAAATCAATTTTTTTTAGGTTTTTAACAACCTTTGTATTGATTTGCGCATTGCATCCATTAATACGGATTTAAGGGCAAGCGAACCCCACAACATACGGTAAAGGATTTCATCCCCTTTTCTGTGGCCCACAAATCACGAATTGAGCATAACGTTTACCCGCACAAAGTTTAAAAGAAACTAGATTTTAAGCCTTCAAGGACTTCGCGCTTATTAGGAGAAGTTAACTTTGTTTAGAACACCGCTTAACGGTATATCATTTACGGGGTGTCTAGGAAAGTGTTCATGGTGAAACCGCCAAAAGAGAAAGGGTTATCTAATTAAGGACCTTCGCGAAAGTGTCGGAAAACCTCCCCTTATCTCTGCACTTACCTGGCCTTGTGATCAGTATATTTTGAGCCCGTTTCTCGACACAATTTTAATTCACCAATCAAGTTCTTGAGCAGGTCTAGTTGACCTAGGTGAACCCTAGACCGATTAGGTGTATGGTATTTTTGTGTCGTGATTGTTTTTTTGTCCATATTCTTTTTGTGTGTATATTTCATACTTTTGTTGATAACTAACAATAAAAATAATAAATAAATAAATAAAATTTCACATTCTTCTTCCTCTTTTTCTCTTCATGTCATGGGTACCCCATCCAGAAAAACACTTGCTGAACTTTGGTACCCACAACCAGACATTACTTCTTACGGTTCTTGCTTTGGTCGAACTTCAAACGATCCCTCCATGCCCAAATTTTCTTTGAAAGATCGGATAGATGCGTCTAGGACAAACAACTAGACTCTGCAATCCACTTTGTATCAACCATTTAAACCTATCCCACCTTCATACGTTGATACCCATTTTGAGAGTCCTGTTGTAACTCCAAGACCTATATCTATTGCTGAACGTATTGAACAATCCCGTAGCCGATCTTTTACTCCTTTCACCACTTCCAATTCTTTTGATCAACAATTCCATTCACCTTCTTATCATAACGTTGATCTTAATCCTGTCCAACCATTCAATTCCTATCCATCCTATCCAACTTTTGCACCTTCCTTAGACATTGCTTTTGAACAGCCATTTAGGAGTTTCCAGTATCCAAACAACTTTGAATCTTTTACTGAAACTCCTTCACAACCCATGTCTAGTCTGGAACAGTCATTGGAAGATTTTTGGATAGCGTCATGCCAACAGATGATGGATTTGAATGCGTCCATGGCCGCCCTCATACAACCTAGTGACCCGGTAGCTAGTTTCCAACTAGCCCCAAATTTTCCAATGTATGATGAGGCGGTAGGACAGATTGAGGATTTGAGTCGTGAGAGTGAGCAGTACACCCTTTCAAATCAAACCTACCCGTTCCAAGTTGAATTCCACAACTCCGATCTTGAAAGTCTATCAAATGTCCCGAACGATTCACCGATTGAAGATAGAACGTTTAATGAGTTGTGCGACTTTGTAGTGTTTGATTTACCAGATTGTGAAGGGTCCATTCCAAGTGAAACCCATCCCAAACATTTTGATCTCTACATCTCTACTCTAGAACCTGAATTGATTGAAATCCATGCTTTTGATGAGTTGTCTGAGAAATTTGACTTTCACTTGATTGAAAATATTGACGCCGGGAATATTTTGGATGATGAACCAACAGTTTTGGATGAGTTTTTCTCACCAATTCATCATTTACTTTCACTTCCGTGTGGACATCATCCTCAGTCATTAACTATTTTTTCCGAACTCTGTACGCATCTATAATTGATGATAAATGCATGGATAAGTTAATTTTTGAGGAGACTTTTGAGGATAGTATTGAGGATGAAACAGTTTTACTTGATGAGTCAGATTTTCGAATTCATCCTATCCCTTTCATTGACTGTGTACACCCTCTTGAATTTTTAACCGATACCATTTCTCTTTCACTCCCCTCGATCCTTTCCATCGTTCCGACCTTGCAAGACACCGTATCACTTTCATTTCCTATGTCTGGTTTACCAAGTTCGGTCTACCTATGTTTTCTTAGGAATCTTGAGAGGTTTGACCCCATCTCTCGACGGGTTAATAGATTAGTACAAATATCGGTCATCACAAATTGTGCTAATTTATTCACTCCATTTTCACCCTCAAGTTCGTACTCCAATTCTTTTTTTCTTCCGCCATTCTTCTCCTCATATACCGGGACCGTATACCACTTCTATCCCTATACGGTCTCACGTATTCTCCATTTCTTTCCTCTCTGCATTCTTTCACCAACCTGCACATTATAGCGATAAATTTTTTTAATGGTTGGTGCTAACTTTTGGCATGTGTAAGACCTTATATAGATTGATCATGTTCTTTCCCTCCTAATCCTGAACTTCACCGCTTAAACAGTGGAAACACTATTTTACTTAAGTTTGGGGGGGGGACCTTTTTGTGTATTTTTTTTGCTTTGCGTTTTATTTTGTATAAAATTTTCTTTAGGGAGCGCCGATAATTTTGACCTTCTTGGTGTAGCTTGACAGTGAGGACACTGTCAAGTTTAAGTTTGGGGGTGTGCTCGATAAGCTTTCTTCGTTCGCATTCATTTGTATATTTTGCATTTGCATACTTATAAAAACCTATAAAAATCGAAAAAATTTACAAAAATATAAGAACTTACTTAGATTTCTATTTCCGAAAGTTTAGTTGATACGTTAGAAATAACTAAATTCTAGGCTTAGGAATAGAAAACCCTAAAAATAACCCTCCTTCTGTTTAACCTTGGTAATTATACGTCCTTGCAGTTTTTTTTATAGAAGTAGGTAATCTTGAGTTCAGTTCTTAAGTTAAGTCAAGATGAAGGGAAAGTATTGAATGCTTTACTGAAGTATAAATCTGAAAAATAGTTTCTATTCTTGAGTCCAAATTTAGAAATTATATACCCTACAACTGTACATATACACACTTTGAAACTTGGGATAGTAGAGAATACCTAGAAATACTCTTGCCTGAAAACATATTATGAAAGAAAAAACGGTATTTAAAGCTAACCACCAAAAGAGGATCATTGAAAAATATACCCGGTCTTGAAAAAGAAAAATAATGAAATAAGAAGAGAAAATAAATTAAGTCAAAACCTGGAAACTGCTATTTATGCTTTAAGCTCACACATTCAGTAATCGGCTGTTAGTGCCTCAAGAAGCATTAATAGTCGCATGAAAGGTGTGTGAGCAACACCGTCCATCTTTAATGAAAAGAAGTAGTATTAGGTATTAGGGAAAGGGTACTATAGCTTGAATTGAATTCTTAAGTGTAGGGGTGAAAATTTACACACACGTAGGGGTATGCAATCAATGTTTGGAGGAAAGATAGGAATAAAGAATAAGACTTATGTTTTCTGTAAAGTTGATAAAAATCCTTGATTGGAGACCGCACTTTAGAAGGAAAACTCAGGAGAGACCGAGATCTTTCTAAACTGTAAAACATATAGGATCTGGGGTTGAATAAATTAGAGGCGTGAAACATAAGGGTTGAATATTTCTAACTTAGGACTATAGAATTTCTAACTTAGATAGTAAACTGTAGGAGTAGAATTGACGTTAACTTATGAAACTAGTTGGCAGGATTTTGTGGGTGTAATCCACTGAAAACTCTCAGGAGACAACACTCCTCCTACTAGGGACACCTAGAGATTTAACGGCTTGTTGCATGAGCTCAGTGCAATCGCGTTCCATGAGAAAGTGAGGCTGGGATTTTGTTTTGCTCGGGACGAGCAAAAGATAAGTTTGGGGGTATTTGTTCGACTCAGAAAACTGCATTTTTATACCACTCATTCATTATCTTTTTTTTTTGTATATATCGGTACTATTAACAGTGTCTGCTCAGTAATTACAGATCACAGGTATCCGTGACAAAATACTGGAAACACACTCAAAATCATGGATAAAACGTTTGTGAGCCGACACTGCAACCGGAACTGAAAACCGATCGATATCCAAAGAGTTTTTACGAATATATGTGTGCACACTATTTTGGTCCTACACAATGCAAGTGTGTACACAACTCTTTGGCATGGACCATGGTGGGGCTGCCTATGGCACACACAAATAATAGCTTGTGCAAGTTAGAGGACAAGAGTGATAAATGCAAAAAGATGTGATGTGATGTATAGCTACAACTTTCCCTCTAAATCCCTGAGTGCAACCCGGGCCTCTATAGAGAAATCAAGCAGCACCAGAGTGATATTGGAGAGCACACAAGAACACACAACCAACACGAGCCCATGAGCTCGGATTTTGGCCGGCCACATACCCATACCATCCGAGCTCGCCGGCCCTCTGGCCCCAATGGGCCTCATATTTCTCCTATCCCTCCCTTGATGCCACGTCATCTTATTTTTATTACTTGTTTAATCTTCTTCTGAGCCTATAAAAGAAGACCAGTGAGCAAGGGAGAGGGGGTCCAAGATTTCTTAACATTATCCAATACTTTGTATACTCTTTTATTTTCTTTTGTACATAGCTTAGTTTCCCTTGAGCTCCTTGCCTTCTCTTGATCTTGCAACCTCTTCATTGAGCTTGCAAGTTTAAGATTTGGTTATTGAACTCAAGGTTGTATCACTTGGACATAATAAAGCTTTCTTTTGCACTTTGGGTTATTAGTATTTCTTACTTGCTTTTACTTACTTGCATTTCCATTCTTGCTTTACATACTTGCTCTTTTAATTACCATGTCATTTACTTTTCTGCAATACACTTTTCTTTTCTTTGTTTATCATTTTTTTGCTCTTTTTTGTTTGTTGTTTTTTTGGTTGTGAATATGTTGTTGTTAGGAAAGAAACCGATATTGTAAGTTAAGATTTCCTTTCTCATTTCCTTTTCCCGACCTTTTCCATTAAACTCCGTCGAAACCTTACGCAAGCGCTCCGTTAGGAACCCTACCCTACCAAGGTATCGGTGATTCCTAACCGTGACCGGTTGTGTTCGGATTTACCAGAGGCGAAAGAAAGCGACAAGAACGGACGGACAAGGGTCAATAAACCGGATTTCACAAATACTGTGCTTAAGCACCCTAATCCACGTTGTTGCCGATTGCTCTAGCTTTAGTGGTCGAGCTCGGCTCAAAGGATTGAGTACGGATTTCCTTAACTTACACTATCCTATCTGATCCTAACAAGTGTTTTACTTTGCATATATACACATAGGTTAGATACGAACATTTCCGCCTCGCGCATTAACTCATGAAAACAAGAACGTAAAACGCTCCGTCTCTCTGCGGACGACCTGTACTCATCACGGCTAGCTGCAAAGCGATACCGTCCTGATTGCGGTTAACTTTAGAACTTTAAATCTCGACACACCAAAAGCGTGCAATCAGGGGTGCTCACCTGTCTTGAGTCCTTCATGTTAAATCCTTCCAACATCTTCTCGAGACATCTTTTCCTTAGATGCTTCCATTGCCTCTATGTATTCTGCCTCCGTCGTTAAGAGCGCCATGGTATCCTGAAGTGTCGAATTCCAACTGATAGGAGATTTTGCAACTGTATATACATAGCCTGTAAAAGATCTTCTTTTCTCCAAGTCCCCAGTGTAATTCGCATCTACATATCCTTACAATTGGCTCGATTTATCTTCTGACTTGTGAATGAATAAACTGAGATATTTAGTTCCTTTTAGATACCGAAATATTCACTTTACCGCTTCCCAATAAAGCTTCCTTGGATTTGATATGTACCAGCTAATTAGAATTATCGCATAAGATATATCTGGACGAGTGCATACCATAGCATACATCAGCAATCCCACCACACTTACACATGTTACTCAAGACATCTTTTCCTTCTCCTCTACAGATTTCGGACACTACTTGGAGGATAACTTGAAATGACCGGTGATAGGGGTGCTCACCTGTCTTGAGTCCTTCATGTTGAATCCTTCTAATACCTTCTCAATATATCTGATTTGGGATAGCCACAGCTTTCTAACTTTCTTGTCTCAAATAATTTCCATCCTAAGAAACCTTTTCTCTTCATTTAAGTCCTTCATGTCAAATTCTGCGCTCAATGAAGCTTTGAGCATCTTTATTTCCTCCATACTCTTAGCCGCGATCAACATGTCTCGACATATATGAGTAGATATATCGATGACCTATCCTTAAGCTGCTTCGAGTACACGCAGCTGTCATACTCACATCTCGAGTAGTTGGTCTTCCTCATGATAGAATCGAAGCATTTGTACCACTGCTTGGGAGACCGCTTCAACCTATATAAAGACCGCTTAAACTCACATATATGATCTTCCTTGCCTGGCTCTATAAATCCTTCTGGTTGCTTCATGAATATCTTCTTTTCCAACTCACCATGCAGAAATATCATTTTCATGTCCATTTACTTCAACTCTAGTTCTTGAGTAGCCACCCTTGCTAACAACACTCAAATAGACGTATGATTGAGTACCGACGAGAAAATCTCATTGTAGTCAACCCTCTCCTTTTGAGCAAAACCCTTCACAACTAAATGTGCCTTGTATTGCTCGTCTTCCTTTTTTCTGAATACCCACTTGTAGCCAATAGTCCTTTTTCCTTTCGGTAGCTCTGTCAATCTCCACGTACTATTTTTTCGAAGTGACTCCATCTCCTCTGTCATTGCCACAATCCATCGATCCCTATCCTAGTGCCCAATGGCCTCCTGATAAGAACTGGGATCTCTGCTTTCGATGACTAAAGCGTATGCGAGCATATCTTTGAAACTATACCTGACTGGTGCCTTATGAATACGTGTTGATCTTCTTAATGCCATTACCTATGGGTCCTGTTAGGGTTGTGTTGGATATGTATGCCCTAGAGGCCTTCATTGTATAGGATGTTTGGGATATGAATGTACAGGACAATCTTGTTTGATATGATAGTATGCTATCTGGTTTGATTCTATCTTAATATCTGTCATTTCGGGGAGAACAAGCTTGCTCTGGGTGTTTCTTTTAACATATTGCTAATACATATTGATAGAGCCCTTAGGTTCTTTACTTGACTACCAGCGTTGTGATGGCAGTCATACTTGTGGGAGTCCGGTAGTCAATAAGCACATCCTTAAATTGTCCCTAGTCGTGGGAGTATCAAACTGGGCATCGATACTCCAGAGTAGCCTAGTGTATACATATCTATACCCTTACGAGAAGTGATGGATTGGTCCCACAGCCATTGGTGTGGTGCACCTAAGATTGTATACAGGTGCTCACCGGGGGTGAGTACACTGGACGGACTCACCGAGAACTGGCTAGATGGTATTATACCTAGCATCAGATAGCAGTTCTCTGGTGACATGAGTGCAGATAGTCTGTCGACCTGACGTCGTCATTTGTCTCGTGTGAGTCCCCACTGTTCTTTGATTACTACCCTACCACGGATCTACTGAGTCATGCAAACACGTTTTAGTTGGATACAGTCCTGAGCCACATGGAGGCAGTGAGTGACTGTTGGGGATTCGTCTCTCCCGGTATAGGGACTCGATGTCGTGCTGTTTAGGGAGGATTGAGAATTACTGGTAGTTGGACCAGTAGATTCTCAGATGGACTTAAACCACACCGACACGACTTGTCAGGTTATTAGGGGTCTGACATTTTCCACCCCCTAGACCCGGCATATGATACTCCGAGACGAACAGATCGGACTGCATGGAGATTGTCATGGACAAGCACAGTAGGGGTTCAGATAAATTCGCTCGTTGGCCTTCTTTTCGACAGGTACCTGGGTAGCCGTTACGTACAGCTAGTGCCACTGACGGACTTATGGTTAAACCCACTGCCAGCGTACTGTTGAGTCTTTAGAGTTCCACACAGACGGTTTCCCTGGTTCAGGCGAAATGATGTAAAGGCCATATGGTTTTACGTGCAGGGTTCCGATCATATACGTGTACTAGCTACATGGATAATATTCGGACGGATAATACTAGTGGGCTTAAGATTAAGCCGAATTCTAGTATTATATTATTGGATTATTTTTATCTTTTTATATTCGTATTTTTTGCAGTACGAATACGGATATGTATATATGGTGAGGGCATTCTTGTAATTTTATAAAAGATACTTCTAGAAGAGGACACCTCATTTTTGGTTTTATCTATTTTTGGAAAATAGTTTAATGAGGTGGAAATGGAGATATTGGTGGTATGGTTGAAGCATGACTAATTCATTTATTTATTTCATTTGACTTTACTATTCAAGCATGGTTGTATTTTTCTATGGAAAAACATTGCATGCTTGATTATTGGAAAAGGGTTAGCCATTCTTCACTTACTCACAAGACTTGTTCATTTGTGTTTTCTCATTTTCTCTCCACTTTTGCTCTCCTCCTTCCTTAAACCCTTAACCTCACATGTGTTGTGAATCCTAGGGTTCTTTGAGATAATATAGTCCAATTAACTCTCTATATCTCCTAAGCTACCTAGATTAGCAAACTAGGTACTTTAGTTACCTCATTCTTGAGATTGGAGCTTGAGCCATAGACTCTCGGGTGGATCGTTTTCGACATGAGGAGGCCGACGACCGAGCTTGATCCACATCTTCTAGGAGCTCAAGAAGAGGAGAAGAAGACCCGAAGGAATAGATTCAAGGAGGTATAAAACTCTATCATAGTAGTTTAGATCCTCTATGTGTTTTGCTAGTTATGGTTTCTGAAAGTTCTTGGATGTTTGGTCAATGTTGCAAAGTATAAAATCGTTTTTTGTAAATTCCGCCTCCCTAAAAACCACGTGGGGTGTGCGGCATTGACTTACAGGTTGATCCTCACTTTCTATCTCCGTAATCTTCCTGTCCACCTCCGTATTAATAGGCTGAAATTGTGCTTCAGTGTCCGTATCCTTATGAGCGTCAGATAACTCCTACTCTACTAAATCATTGTCCCATAATGCTCCACCTGCCTCCTTATTATCTCTCGCCGCATCTTTCGACATGGAATTTTCATCGAAGATTACATCTCGGCTATTGAATGCCCTTTTGTTTTCGAGATCCCATAACTTGTAGCCTTTAACACCAAATTTGAATCCCATGAAAACACACCTCTTTGACTTTGATTCCAGCTTGGTCATATCCTTTTGATTCATGAGCAAATAGGCATGTCACCCAAACACCCGTAACGAATCGTAACTGACCGACTCTCCTCTCCATATTTCTTCTGAGATCTGAAAATTTATGACCGTTGATGGAGACCTGTTGACCAAACAGCATGCATGACTCACCGCCTCTGCCCAAAAGTCCTCCGAAAGTTCGGATTGCAACCACATACATCTGGCTCTCACTAATAGTGTCAAGTTCATGTGCTCCCTTACCCCATTCTGCTCTGGCTGTCCTAAAACAGTCTATTGCCTCTGTATGCTATGTTCTTTATAATAATCCTGAAATTCCTCCGAGGTTTATTCACCTTCATTATCTGCCCGTAAATACTTCACTGGTCACCCATTTTGCTTCTCCACGGCCGCTTTCCACTCCTTAAAACTTATAAACACATCTGATTTGTGTTTGAGAAAGTAGACCCATACCTTCCGTGAGAAATCGTCAATGAAGGTGACATAATACATGGCACCTCCCTTTGATGCATTGGTGATGGCCTCCATACGTCTGAATGAATGTAATCGAGAAGTCCTTTGGTCTTATGAACGACTTTCTTGAAACCGATCTTATGTTGCTTCTCCATCGTACAAAATTTGCAGAAATCTAACTTGCATGACCTAACACCTTTCAACAACCCCCTTTTGTGCAACTCACAAAGCCCTCTCTCACTCATATGTCCTAGACGCAGATGCCATAGCTTTAATATATCCTCCACCTATTTCTCCATAGCTACAGCCGAAATCCTAGTCACCGTGCTACCGTCCAAGACATACAAGTTCTTTAATCTTTGTCCCTTCATGACCACTAGGGCACCATTGAAAATGTTAAGTACTCCATCTTGACCAACGAATTTGTATCCTGCCGCATCCAATGCTCCAAAAGAAACCAGGTTCTTCTTTAGTTCTGGAAAGTGGTGCACTTTCACAAGCATTAGCACCACCCCATCAAACATGCGGACTTTGATGTTCCTTATGTCAATGGCCTTGTACGCCATATTGTTCTCTATAAGAACACTGCTGCCATTATACTCTTTATAAGTGTCGAACAGCTACTTCTTCAGTCACATATGGTATGAACATCCGAAACCAAGGATCCAAGCATCAAAATCTTCCTTCACGGTGTGTATGGTGAGTACATCACACGGATCTTCTTATGCTTTGGTCGAAACACTGGCTTGATCTGAACCCTTTGTGCTGGTACCTTTACTCTTCTTCTCTAACCACTGTTTATATTTCTGACATTGCTTCATCAAATGCTCTAACTGTTTTCAAAAGAAGCACGATCTATCTCTTGCCCAGATGATTTGTATTTCCCCTTATACTTTTGCCTCCATCTCTATTCTTTGATCTTCCCCCTTTCACCGGCGAACAACCCCGATGATTTTTCTGATGTATTTGATTTCTTCATGATCTCATTGTTAAGAAACGTCGCTGTAACCTCCTCCATCTCGAGAGTTTCCTTCCCATAAAGGACCATTATCACCAACTGTTCATACGAATTCGAAAGTGAAGATAGGAGCAGTAGCGTTTGGTCCTTCTCCTCTAACTTGAGTTCAAGGAATAGAAGATCGCTCACCATCTTATTGAAGCTGTTTAGGTGGCCGTGAATAAGAGTCCCTTCCTTCATGCGTAATCCGTAAAGTTGATTTTTTAGGTATAACTTGTTTGACAACGACTTTGTCACGTACAAGCACTCCAGATTGAACAACAAACTTGTCGTAGAAAGATTCTCTATTAAACAGAGAGCTGTTGGATCAAAAATCCAATAGTGATTTAAAAAACATCAAATGATAGAATTAAATTCTATCAGAAGAGAATATTTCCTTGATCTTTCTAAAATGAGAATGATATTCTCTGTTAAACAGAGAGCTGTTGGATCAAAAATCCAATAACAGAATTAAATTCTAATATGGGACAATATTCTTTCTAAAATAAGAAAGATATGCTCTGTTAAATAGAGAGCTCTTGGATCAAAAATCCAATGGCGATTAAAAATCACCGTTTAATAGAATAAAATTCTATATATGAGAAAATATTTCCTCAATCTTGTTAAAAATAAGAAAATATATTCTGTAAAATAGAAATCACTGGATCAAACATCCAACGGTGGATAAAATTCCCCAAATAATATTTGAGACCAATTAAATAAATTGGAACCTTTCAATGAGAGACTTTCTCAAAACTGATCAACAATTTGCCTTGCCTATATAAAGGGCCTGAGACTTCAAGTCTCACATACACAAAGAAAGAGAACCCCCCATAAACTTCTGCAAAAAAAAAGACAGAAGTCACAAAACTGAGAATTTAATTTTCCTTTCAAATAAGATCTCCTTGATCTTTCAAATCTTAGGTAAAGAAAAAGAAAAGATAAAAATATATCTCTTTTGCCCAGCATAAACAAAAAAGGGTTTAACCATTCACAAAAGAACTTAGTTCTTTCTCTGGATTTCGGATCCGTAAGAAAAATCTCTCATAAGTTGAGAATTTAATTCTCATCGGGAAGATTCTGTTATTCAGACTCAAAATCTAAGGAAAATGGTAAAAAGAAGAGAGAAAAGAAACATATTTCGCGAATTTAATTTTTCTGAAAACAAAGGTTTAACTCTATAATGAACTTAGTTCTTATAATAAAAAAAAACATAGGAACTTAGTTTTCAAAGAAAACTTGATCTCAGATCTTCAAAACAGGATCTTGATGATCATTAATGGCTAAAAACGCCATTAACAGAGATTAAATCTCTAAAAGAAGAACTCAGCGTCACATGTGCTTCCCACGTGAGCACCCAACAAAAAAAAAAGCTCAGCGCCTCACGTGCTTCCCACGTGAGCACTCAGAGGTGAAGACTCAGCGCCTCACATGAAACATTTGTAAACACTTTATAAAAGTGCTTAACACTATATCTAGTCAAAACGACTAAGTGCTTAGCACTGATTGGGGAACGCCCATGTCTGAGCGCCTCATGTGCTTTCTACGTGAGCGCCAGAGCAGCAAATAAGTGCTTAGCACTTCTGAATAAAGGGAAAAAGCCCAAGACCGGGCCTAAATTGGCTAAGTCACTCTGAAGTTGCTTGCATCTAAGCCCAAATGCTCTGTTGTTAGATCTTAACTAAATTTAGTGATCCTGAAAATATATCTAAGTTGATCTTAGTCTCAAATAAGACTAACGTATCCTTAATTAAATTGAGCCCAAATGCTCATATATTTAAGTTGATCTTAATCTAAAAATAGATTAACGGTCCTTAAATAAAATAAAATATTCTTTGAATTAAATGAACATACAACCTAAGTTCAAACCCAAATCTAAAATATATGGATTTGGACTAATCCGCGCCCTACGGGCGACGACATAAAATAGTCTCCATATACAATCCATGGGCAACCTTAACAAAAAAAATAGCACACGACATGAAGTGAACTACCGGAGTAGGAGAAATTGGTTATTGCAACACGATAATTTAATTAACTACTAGGGCTTGCGCCTACAGGGAAGAGCGTCTCCACAATCAAAAAATCCCTCACAAATAAGGGGGAATCTGATAAAGTCTGCTACATCGGTCGCATCTATCCAAACCTCCGATATATAGTGCCATAAATCAACTTGGTATTTTCGGAGAGGTGGATGGATATGTCTAAATAGCATCTGCCCCCGAAAATTCAGACTAGACGTCTCAACGTCTTAGTCCGGTCTTCGGCGGTAAATAGATTCTGTCATGCTCGATGGGACCTCTTCCTCTTTTCACTCAACGCTTCGTGTGTTGTGATCGCGAACAAAATTGTGGTTCACTCTATTCATGGTTGCCCCTGGATTCGAAGTACTAAAACTTGGTGTTTCGCTTCTGTATAGAATCAATGGCTTCTCACTGCTACTTGCAACAACAACTCCCTCTCCACCCCAGCTGGAAGAGTGACGTACAGGCCTAACGCGCCCTCCATTTTCTCAATGTCAGAGGGGAAGGTCACACAGGCCACTGCCGGGCTCTTCTTCGGGACCATGCTCCCTCCTGTGAACTCGAGCGGGCCCGTAAAGAAGCTTATGATACCAGAGAGCGCTACCCTAAAACGGCTAGCTCTCCTTACTCCTTCTATGGGTGAAGCCGATAAAAGTGTTTCCTCTCTAAGACGGTCGATTTTTGAAAGATTGGCCAACTTCGCTCCAGCTCCAACAAGGGCGTCGGTCTTCAACAGGTTGACGCCAACCGAAGCTCCCCAGTAATGCCGGGGGCATGAGGAAGACACCTCCAAAACTATAGCAATTCCCACTCCACAACATGCTCGACATCGCCACTGGTGCCGATTGAGAGAAGTTGGGGGCAACTCTCCCTCTGGGCTTACCCTAACATCTCTAATGGAGGATATCAACGCTGCTATTCCAATTGGGAATAGCTTTGACCCGCTTAGGAGGTTGCGCAAGAACTTCCCGACGGTGGTATTGAAAAAATCACCTCCGCCGGAAGAGGGCCCAGTGCAGGCAAAACCGAAGTAGCCATATCAGCGGCTCTCCTCGCAAATACATAGAGTCTGGCGAAAAGCCCAAGACTCTGTACTTGACGAGAATTACTCTCGTCGACCGAAGAAATCTAAGGTCCGACAAGCAAAAGACCGCTCCTCCGCCATACAATGAGGGCTTCTCCTGAACAGATGCCTGTCATAACGGCTCCTTCAACTCCAATCTCTCATAAAAGAACGAGGCCGGAGAAAAAATTATAGCTAGCGACAAAATCCAATGGTGAAAGATCTAAACGCCCAAAGTTTGGGGGCATAACGATACATACGGTCCACATGGACACCGGAAAAGAAGAGAACCGTGCCTCGGTGAGTCACCGATCGCAAACTCGGTCGCTGACAAAAGCTTAGGAGCAACAGCAAATGTTCCAAGAGATGCTGACCAAAATGGCAGCGCTCACCGGACCAAAAGAATTTCCAAACAAAGAAGCTGAATAACGCCAGGAGCAAGAGTCGGATACAGAGTTCTTGCGACAAGTGCTGGAGATAAAAGACAAAGAAACTACGGAGAAAGCTGCAAACATCAAGCAGATGGCTCTCTTATTCCAAGACATAGAGGGAATGATGATCCAACCAGAACCACCAGCTGAAGATCCGCCGATAATTATCGAGAATGACAGAGGAGAGACATTAAATCTTCTCACAGCCTTATCAGCGGCAAAGGAGGAAACAATCTCTAAGGTGGCCCTAGATGACTACATTGCTCAGCAAATTAGAGCTCACCAGGCTAATGAATCCGCCAGCCAACTCATCAAAATTGGGTGACCGTATCCGGCCTGGTATGACAAAATCAAGTACCCTCGGGATATACAATCCCGATGTTCCATGTTTACAAAGGAACGGGCAATCCCCACCAGTACGTCACATAATTCAGACCTCTGTGCGGCAATACTAGAGGCAACGACAAACTGTTGCTTCGCCAATTTGTTGCAAGCTTGTCAGAGACTGCTTTTGAATGGTACTCGGAGCTCCCAAATGACTCCGGGAAGACCTTCTCTGAAATTGAACTGTTGTTCACACAACGGTTCGCCAGCACAAGTGAGCGCATCCTGATCATAGCACTGATCAATGCTAGGGTAATGCGAGGTGAAACGTAGGTCCAATACGCGATCCGGTGGCGGAACCTGTAGTCTAAGTGCAAGCAACACATCGAAGAGTCTCCAGCTATTGGCATGTTGATCGAGACCCTCGATCCTTAATCGACTGTGTCCCAGTTCATGACATTCTTCAAACCCACGACCTTTCAAGCGTTGATAGACAAGCTGGCCCAAATGGATCAGATGGGTCATGGTCCCTCCTCCTCAAATAAGGACCCTCAAAATAATAAGGGTAAAAGGAAAGCGTCCTTCGTTTCCAATGCGCAATAACAACCGAGCGGTCCAAAACCGGCTGTTCGTCAAAACAACGCATGTACACACCCGTCCTTGGAAGAAAGGCTAGGACGTGCATACTCGTTTCCTCGCGATAAAACGAGGAAATTGTTCGAGCTGGCAATGAGAAATAATCTCATCACATTGCCAGATCCACGGCAACCCGCACAACCCGGCGACGTCAACACCCCCAACTAATGCACCTATCATAAGATAGCGAGCCACCCAATTGAAGATTGCTACATCATAAAAAAATTGGGTCGAGAACCAATATCAGCAGGGGAAGTTCATGCTATCCGATAGCTGGAGGGTAGATCCACCCCAAAAGCACGCTCCTAAAAAGGTGGACATGCAGGGGGCATCATGCTCACTCATAGAAGAAGCTCCATGGGAAGTAGTTCTTTCAGCGAAAACTAAAAGAATGCTGAAGGATCTGAAAGCATGTCCGGCAATCAAATGGAAAATCCCGCTCGAACCTGAAATTATTGAAGGGATTCTAAAACAATGTCCCATACCGAAAGTTGTTGACAAGGGGAAAAGCCCCCAAGTTAAGCCGTCAAAGTCTTATAAGTAAAAGAAGAAGACCAAGAAACCCGTGCAGCCAGCCGACTATGGTGAAAAGCACACAGAGCTTCAGAAATATATAAACGTGCTGGAAGAATATAACCAGAAGGCGTGGACACCGGTCACGCTCGAATAATTCCTCAAGCATATTCTTGAGGACGGGGACAGTGACAATGATGAGGAAAATGACTCATCAGAAGAAACGGAAGACCACGTAGCAAGTTGCTACATGATCTCCCATTC
Source organism: Agapanthus africanus (assembly GCA_030015575.1). Classification (NCBI taxonomy): domain Eukaryota; kingdom Viridiplantae; phylum Streptophyta; class Magnoliopsida; order Asparagales; family Amaryllidaceae; genus Agapanthus; species Agapanthus africanus. Next base: position 620,905,195 of record CM057342.1, read on the forward strand.
GTTGTTATATGGCGAAGAAGCACCTTCAGCATCAGAAAACAACATGGAGGAACTGGAGCAAGAATCGACGCTAAATTCCCCGAATCCTCCAAATGAAGACCCGATTGAGAGACTTTTAAACAAAGCCTTTCAAAAGATCAAAGACGGCCGAGAACGCGAAACAACCATTTATGAAAAGGCTAACCGTCAGCGTCTGAATAAAGAAGCTTCGATGAGAACAAGTCATAAAGCGCTCCGACCAAAGCAAAACACACCTGCAATAAATAAAAGCAGTATCAAAACTGAGAAGTGGTTCGTCAAAGCCCTATCTAAGGGATGAAACTGTCATCGCTCATGATGTGCACTCCCGGAATCTCATATTTCAATGGAGGAGAATCACATCCAAAATGCTGTCTATTTCATCGAAGGGTCGCCCACCCCATCGAGGAAGGCGGTGCCTTCAATAAGTGGTAGCAAGGATATGTTACCAATCGAAAACACTTCAAGAAGGAAAAGTGTGAAGCTCGCGCTCGCCGATGTGAAAGTGGAGAGACAAAAACACATAAAAAACAGCTGGCAACTGTCATAAGGTTGTTACCAGTTCGGAAGGGGAAAACCCCAAGTTCTCACGTTCGGGAGCGATTCTGAGGACGAAACACCCCTAGACTCTTTCTTTCAAAATTCCCCCTCAGAAAAGAAGAGGAGGAGAAGAACTGCGAGAATATTCAGCTGCATAACCGTACGCTACCTGAAAAGAACTTTGGACCTGCAAATAAAGGTTTGAATAAAAAATACAAAGGGAAAAGGAAGATGCTCGAGAAAATCGCCCTTGATGAAGAAGTAGTCAAAGAGCTCGCCACAAAGGACCCGCCTAAGAAAAACAAGGTGGATTACAATGTCCTAGCACATCTGAGGAAAATACCCTCGCAGCTAAGAATATTGGATGCTCTCCTCCTATACAAAGAGGTACGAGATTCCCTGATCAAGGCATTACAAGAGCCTGATCAGTTCCAAGCTTTCCTCGCAGAAGAGAAGATGAAAAATAAACTGGCAGAGGTCCACATGGCTGATATCACATTCAGTGATGAAGATCTACTCCTCGGTACGTACGAATATAATCGACCTCTATACATCACCGGGTATTCCTACGATATTAGGATAGGGAAAATTCTTGTCGACAACAGATCCGCCGTCAATTTTCTTAATGTGAGAGTGATGAAGGAAATGTGCATGAATGTTCAGCACCTTGCCCGAGATAAATTTACCATCTCTGTGTTCAATTCACAGTCGTCATGGACACTTGAGTCCATAATACTGACGTTATGCTTCGGGCTGCTCGTCACTGACATCAAATTTCATGTCATTGATGCCAAAACTTGCTACAACGCCCTACTTTGTTGGCATTGGTTACACGGGTATAATATCGTCCTTTCTACACAATATTAGTGTATGAAGTATTTTAAGGATGGTTTGGAGTGCACCATCACGGGAGAATTAAATCCATTCTCGGTGAATGAAGTGCGAAAGTATGAAGACGCGAAGTACTTTCTGCCGGACTTCGAGAATACTGAAAAGTGCCACAAGCCGGAGAATAAACAAAAATCCATGGCCACTATCCCGATCTTTGGAAGCGATACCGAGGATGATGAACAAATAGTCTATTCGGGGCAACCTCAAAGGCAAAACAATAAGCCCCGACCGTCTACTCCTATTTTGGTCTTTGGCAATGACTCCTAGGACGAGGCTAATGCAGTGTTCTCTGTCCACCCGTTAATACAGACTCTTGCCAAAGAGGACTAGAGTCTACAAATCATGATGGCTCTGCCTCGACAGTACAGGGAACTTGATGTGCTCGATACATAAAGAATACAAGAACTGCAAACCTTCTACGTGCCTTCTAGGCGAAGAGGTGAAAAGGCGATCCTTTTCTATAAATCTACGAAGACCAGGGTAGAAAAAGATCTCTGGTATGGTGTCGACCTCACTCTTGACAGGTTCCATCCCATCCATATACCAAGATATTATGCAGAGGGATTAAAGAAACTGTTAAAGCTTCCATACCTTTCGAACAAACAGTTCGACAGGCCTAATTCTACAAAAATATTTGAGATATTCCTGGGACTCAACGAAAGAAGCCCAACAGGAAGATGGAAACAACTGGGCTCGGATATGTTCGGTCCAAGAAACACTAGCAAGTTTACTGCTGCTACGTCATGAACAACTTAAGTAGAGAAGAAAATGCTCTTCCAGATAGCCGTGACGTCAAATTGGAGCAAGATCCCGCATTGAGAATGTTAAGTCCGTCGCTCGAAGAACAAATTGACAAGCTAATAAAAGAAGCTTGTCAAGCGAGCCGGGACAACCACAGCAGCAAAATGGCCATTTATGAAAAGACCAAGAAGCAGTGTCTCGACAAGCAGTCGGTGGAAGAAGCGGACTGTAAGGCTCTTCATCCCCAGCCCACTATGTGTTCTCGCAAAGGGGTAAAATCCCGAAGCAGAGGTAAAAATAGGGCAAGGAGCGCAAACAATGTTCAAAGACAACAAAGCGGGTCTAAGATGCCGTTCAATCGAGAAAAGCTCGATTAGAGCCCGTCCTTTATAAAGAAGATGGGCCGGGAATATTCGTTCCCTCAAGACAAGATAGGGAAAATCTTCAATCTTGTTATGAAGCACCAAATGATGACGCTTCCCAAGCCTCGGCACCCTGAACAAATAAACGAGATCCATCACCCGGATTATTGCTCGTATCATCGAGCAGTAGGTCACCCCTTTGAAGACTGCTTCACGTTCAAGGACTGGGTAGAGGACCAGTATCAACAAGACAGGTTTACTTTATCCGACAGCTGGAAGATAAGCCCGCCATAAAAACACGAGCCAAAGAGGATCTATACCATGAGGATAGGACCACCTCGATCGCAAAAATGGAAGCGGGCTCGTACCTGCCATATGATAACTCTCTCAAGGGAGGGAAGGCATGAGAATATGATTAGCCTCTTTGGATACTTCATAAATGAAGATGATGATTAGGAGATCTCAGAATTTCCACCGGTACCAAGAGAGATGGAGGACGGGATACACACTACGGCGGATAACCTAAGAAAACTCAACTTAGGAATGGAGGACGATCCGAGGCCAACATTTGTCAGTGAGCTACTATCTGAAAAACAGGTAGCCACGTTAAAAGACATGCTTATGCAGTATAAAGACCGCTTTGCATGAAACTACTCCGAAATGCCGGGTCTAAATCCAGAAGTAGCGTTACATAAACTGGCCATATCGCCAGACATAAAGCTAATCAAACAGGTACTTAAAAGGATGCGGCTCGAACTTGAGATGAGTATCAATGTTGAAGTCAAAAAACTAATCAACTCCGGCTTCATCAAATAGGTTCAATATCCCGAATGGATCGTTAATATCGTTCCAGTGATGAAGAAAAATAGGACGGTTCGCATCTAAGTGGACTTTCGGGACCTCAACAAAGCATGCCTGAAAGATGACTTCCAGGTACCCATTACCGAGCTGATGATCGATAACACGTCAACTCAAGAAGTTTTCTCCTTCATGGATGGATCTTCAGGATACAACCAAATAAAAATGGATCCTGAGGACCAGAAGCATACCGCCTTCCGGACACCGTTAAGTATATTCTTCTACAAGGTGATGCCCTTCGGCTTGAAGAATGCCGGTGCTACCTACCAAAAGGCCATGGAAAAGATATTCAATGACCTCATACACGAGATCGTCGAATGCTACATCGACGACCTTGTGGTGAAGAGCAAATCTCATGAAGAACATATGGAACATCTAAAAATAGTGTTCCAACGTCTTCGGAAGTATAATCTGAAGATGAACCCTCTAAAATGCGCGTTTAGAGTTTTCTCAGACAAATTCCAGGGATTCATTATACGCCACCGAGGTATTGAAATCGATCCCTCAGAAATCAAGGAGGTTATGGAAATGCTTTCGCCACCGGTTAAGGGACAGCCCCTTATCCTATATACAATGGGCCTTAAGGGTTCTCTAGGTGCACTATGGGCACAAGAAATGATCAAGGAAAAAAGGTGTGCTATGTACTATTTAAGTCAAGTCCTCATGAGAGAAGAAAGCAACTACTCTCTCATTGAAAAGCACTGCTTGGCACTGATCTTCGCAATAACGAAGCTCAGACATTATGCCTTGGCACATGAGGTCCACCTCATATCAAAGGTGGATCCTCATAAATATCTGATGTCAAAGGCCATACTGACGGGAAGGCTTGCCAAATGGGCCCTCCTCCCGATGGAGTTCTCGATAACGTATCGACCCCTTAAAGCGGTGAAAGGACAAACCATTGCCGACTTTCACGCAGAACATCCGATACCAGCCGACTCTCCTCTAAATTGTGAGTTGCAGAATGAACACGCGTTTGACGAATTCGAAGAAGAGAAAGAAGAAAATAATTCCTAATGGGCACTCTACTTTGATGGACCATTTTTCATGAAGAGGAAAAAGCAAAACACTCCTATAATCAAAGCCGGGGTGGGTCTCATCTTCCTGACCGTGCAAGGAGAAATATTGCATTACGCCCACTCTTTGACAGATCCTAGGACTAACAACGAAACTGAATACGAAGTTTTGATAGTCGGTGTAACATGGGGATCAAGAACCTCCACATATATGGAGACTCCCCACTAATTGTTAGTCAAGTAAACAAAGATTATCAAATATGAAAACCAGAACTGATAAAGTATGGCGAAAGAGTGCAGCAACTGCTGACACAAATCCCTTCCTATACCCTGGAAAACATACCGCGAGCGGAAAGCATCAAAGAGGATATGTTAGCCAAATTGGCTAAAGAATTGGCCGATGAAGACCTCAATGAAGTTAGGATCATTGTACAAAGTCGCAGGGTCCTTGCGCCAACAGATGTATCTTCGGAAGACCTGATAGATCCATCCGAAGGAAAAGAAGTGACCGAATAAGTAGTCCTTAAAATAGAGGACGAGGAAAAGGTCAAGGACTGGATGGAATTCTTCATTGACTACTTTAAGTCCTGACAAACGCCCAAAGATGCGTCGTCAAGACATCAGCTCATGAAACGAGCTTTGTCATTTGCGTTCGTCAATGATACTTTATATAAGAGATCATCCGACTGTATATGGATAAGATGCCTGGGGCCTGAGGAAGCAAAGAAAGTCATCCAAGAAATATACGACAGATTCTGCGGTTCTCATCAAGCCAGGCCAAAGATGAAGCTGAAACTAAAAAGAATGGGCTACTATTGGTCCACGATGATTCAGAACTGTCTCGAATAAGCGAAGCAGTGTCACTCATGCCAAATTCACGAGGACTTCATACATCAGCACCCAAATCCGCTGCACCCAACAGTAGCCAGCTGGCCGTTCGAAATGTGGGGAACCGATATAATTGGCCCTATCGAACCGGCATCATCCAAAGGACACCAGTTTATACTGGCAACAACCGACTACTTCTCTAAGTGGGCAGAAGTAGTACCGCAAAGGGAGGTGAAGACGGAGAATATCCTCCATTTCTTCAAGACCCGTGACATATACCGGTTCGAGACTCCGCGTTGGATAATCTCCGATAATGGGCCAGCTTATAGAAGCCACAAAATAAATCTCTTCTCATAGCAACATAAAATAGACTGGAGATACTCTTCAGTCTATAATTCTCGGGCCAACGATCTAGCTGAAGCCTTCAATAAGAACTTGACCAAGAATATAAAAATGATGGTGTCTAGAAACAAAAAAGACTGGCACGAAAATCTGTATGAAGCTCTTTGGGCGTACCGAACAATGTTCAATACGGACACAAATACAACATCATACGCACTGGTGTTTGGCACGGTAGTAGTGCTCCCACTAGAGATAGAACTCTCCTCTTTATGAGTGGAAGTTCAATACAAGCTGATAGATAAAGAAAATGCTCATGTTAGGCTCGAGGAGCTCGACGCTCTCGACGAAACCTGCCTTATAGCTCAGCAAAATCTGGAAGCTTATAAGGCAAGAATGACACGGTCATATGAAAGACTGACCAGGCAGAGAATATTCCGCCAAGGCGAACTTGTGCTGGTTGTCAAAAGACCGATGATTTCCAATCGTGCAAAACGGGGAAAGTTCGAGCCAAATTATGAAGGTCCGTACATCATAGACAAAGTCTATCAAGGTGGAGCCTACCTGCTCATGGATATGCATGGCGAAAGACCATTCCGGCCAATAAACGGTCGATTTCTTAAAAATTACTACGCTTAACGAGTCATGACTTAGGTCAATGATAGATGAAGACACTTGTGTCCGCTCGCTATCTTCCTAAGTCAGCACTTTGAATGTAGTTCCAACTCGCCCAAAATACGGCGATATTGGACCGATAAGTCCTTAAACTAATATTGGACCGAAAAGTGCTTAAACTAATATTGGACCGAAACGTTCTTAAACTAAAAACTTGCCCCAAAATACAACGATAATTGACCGTCATTTCCTTAAACTAACACATTTATCTTTACGGTAGATCCCCATATTGATCACCCTATACAATCTATGGGTATAAACAATTCATAGCTCTTCCACGTCCTATATGATGCGGTCCTTCAAAAAAGATCGAGGCTTATAGCTAATGGTGCATTACTTTATTCGCTGCCTAAAAAACGGTATGTCCACAAGCGAAATGGGCACGGATGAAAACCCGAAAGGGCGTCGTGAGTAAAAACAGCAGGGCAACCGGCGAGCTTGTGAAAACAAAAAAAGATGCACTTGCAAAGTTCTCACGACTTTGTAAGGAGAAAACACACGTGTGGGATCTTTACGACTCACAAAGGAGCAACACACTTAGAAATCCATACGATTTCTAAGGAGAAAATGCACTTATAAGATCCTCACGACTCGTAAGGAGAATATATCCTCTATAAGACCCTCACGGCTTATAGATTTCAAAAGCCTTAAGTTACAGGAATCCAAACCTGTTCTTAAGCCACCAAAACCCTACAAAAAATTTCTACCCTACAAGTGGTCCAATATCGACTCTTGTATACAATTCACGGGCATAAATAAATATATTCCCTACCAAGTCCTACCAATGGGGAGAAATATCCTTATATGGTGAACAACTACTTATAAGTCCTCTCGACTTAAAAGGAGAAAACACTCTTGTCAGATCCTTATGATTTTTAAGAGAAAACACACTTAGGAATCCCTAAGGAGAAAACACACTTATGAGATCTTCATGACTCACAGGGATAAATACCTTTATGAGACCCTTACGGCTCGTAAAGTTGAAAGCCTTGGTCGATATGATCCTAACCCTGTTTGCTAAGTCTCCTTTGTTCAAATCAATTGTAACATTTCAAAAAAATAAAATATTATTTTTGGGAATTTTTATAATTTAATAATATTTTAATGAATATTTTAATATTTCGGTATAATTAAATACAGATAAATGAGAAAAATTATGGAAAAATTATGGAAAATTCTAAAATAGGGTATTTTATGGAATTATACCATTTTTAAGTTTTTATGATTAATTATATGTTAATTTAGTGCTAATCACGATTAAAAATCGCTAATCGGTTTTTTTAGCATTTTGTGCAAAACATGCACATTTCATTTTTCCACACTTGCTACATTTTCTTACATGTTTTGGGTGCATGGTTTGTTTTGGGTTTACTATTGTGAGGAGAAGGAAAAGAAAAAGGGAAAAGTGAAAGAATGATTAAGAGAGAGAAAGAGTAGGTATGGGGTCAAACCCTTGTTGTGAGCCATCCCCATCATTTCTTCTTCTCATTTTCTCTCCCCTCTCTTCCTATGAGCTGCTGCTGCTGCCTCCTCCCCTTTCCCTCCTTCATCTTCAAGCCCAAAACACCATGAATACAACTCCAAAACCCCATTCCCACTTCACAAAAATTGTTCACAAGCTCGAGAGGAACACATTGGACCTAGAAAGAGAGGATTTTGAAGACTTTGAGCAACTCAAGAAAATTCTTGAGTTGCCAAAGGAGGTAATTTCATCACCATTAGAATAGTGTTTCAATTCATTATGCATCCATACTTGTTTCATGTCGATATTGTGTGGTTTTGATGAACTTTGGAAATTCCAAGTTAGGGTTTAGGGTTTGATATGAAATCAAAGGTGAATTGAGGTGTAATTAGGGACTACACCCCCTGTGGTGATTGATTGGAAACCCAAACCAGAAACTAGAACCCGGAATAAGGATTTAGAAAAATGATATCGGGAAAAACTACGATTCTGTGAGTGTATTTGGAAATCTGCTAACACCCGGGTCACCTGAAAATAATTTTGGTATGACAAGGAGATGTGCAGGCAACTAGGAACCATCACCCAAAGCCCTTGCCCCTAACCCTTCAACATGGCCGCCAATTTATCCTTTCTGGCTGCAATTTGCGGCCAGAGCATGGGTTCTGGGATCCGTTTTGGTTCTGTAGATTTATACCCTATAAACTAGACCCTTGGCATATGCAACTTTGACTGATTTCATATAGGGTAGAATCTGAGGTAACTTTCTTGTGTTGGCGCATGGTTTTACGACTTGTTTTAACATGGATTTTGGTATTTGATGATTCGTTTCTGTCGGGTGGCGTTTGAACGTCAACGGCGAAGGGTTACTGGTCGTGTTTGCATGCGAGACTATAGGTTTTTACCTATGAGAGTAGCGTGTGCCGTTTTGGTTTTTCGATGTGATTTTCATGTTCTTTTGCGATTGTGTTATCCTTGTAGGTACCCTACGTGATGTCGAGGCATTGAAGATGAAGATGGCGGCATCGGCATCAGCACGCGAGAAGCAAGATGAGTAGATTCTATCTACGGGGGAAGTCGGGTGGATGGCGTATAGCACCCCCGCAGTTCGTGGTGATGTATACGAATACGTATACACACATAAATTATTTATATGTAGATTTGAGTTTTTCGATGATAAAGATGGATTCTAGGTATTCTTGGATTGATTTAAGTGTTAGTTGCGAGACCCTAGAGTAGAGGTTGCACCCACACACATGCACACCCATACTTGCATACATTCTTTCTTTTACCTGTACGTATATGTGGATATGTATATGTACACATGGGTATGGGACTATGTGTTCATAAATTGCATTTGAGGATAGTACTTGGGATTTGAGATGAGTCGATGAGATTCGATTTGAGGCGGTGAGATCGGTGATTTGACAGGGTTCGTATTTGAGATACGACATGATGTTTTAGCGGGTCTTTTGGCGTAGTGTTTCATACACCTGCATGCATACATAGATAGTATCAGTATTGTACTAGACGTATGGCATTATCCCGGATCATGATATTTGATAAAGATGATGCCAGATGAATAGTGTGATTGATGTGACATTGACCCGTACCCAGATTTGGTATGCCATACGACGGATTTACGTACGAGCTATATATTGATGATAGATCCGCACTCTTGACTTGAGGAGATCATATTATAGATATTGTATCGACTGTAATACTTTGAGGCGGGATCACCGACTGCTATATATATATATGTATCGACTCAGATGCTAGGCGGTTTCCTTACCTTTTGTTTAGCCTGTTAGCTCAGCCCTTTAGTTTGTGTAGTTGTTAGACTAGATTCGATTCCTACCTATTTCAAAACTAACGAATCGTGGGTATTTTAAAAACAGGCCAAGGGATTCTACGAATATTTCAAAGGACGCATCTTTTCTTAAAAACACCGTAGCCCTTATTCTCAAAACACCACGATTCGTATTATTTCAAAAGGCACTACTGTATGACTTATAATTACGTTAAATGCAGATTAGTTATCATTGTGTTTATTATTCAGCTCCTGCACATTATTGCTGTTCGCTCCGCATCGCATACTTATATTGTGATTTCATATACCATTATTGATATCATGCTGTTAGGACACCAGCACCATTACTGATGATGCGTATGTTCCATGTACACTTACTTGCCGACTCACACACATCATCATCGGTAATTGCCATGTCACGTACACTTTAGACAATACTATTTCATCGACATAGCTTGTTAGCTGGTAGTTTCGACATAATATTAGTGTACTTGCATTATATGCCAGTTTAGACATTGCAGTTATTACTTGCTACTTCGTGCATATTATTATTCACTGTTATGCCGTATTATGGAGTTTTATACCTATATTCTCTGTTTACGTGCTATTGATGATTGGATTTCGGATTTTCCTGAGATTTCCTGGATTTGGGGAAAACCGCAAGAACATTAATAAATTTCTTTCTCTCTCTTCTTAAATGAAAAGTGTGGTTTTCCCATGATGTATGAGTCGTCTACCATGAGTTTTCATGATTGCTGATGGATTTCGAGACCCGATTCGAGGAGTTGGATGAACCGTCTCGGGTACATGGTGGGCCCGGTAAGGTACCCCGGGGCGAGAAGTCCGAGTTGTATTCGGTGAGCCTGGCAGGGGAGCATTATCTACCGGTGATTTTATTTGGACTCGTCGGCTATCCGGAGGATACCGGACGGAGTCATGAGATGATTACAGGCCGATCCGTTCTGCGGAGCCTGAGATATTGATATTTGAGATTTGAGACACCGAGGCATTGAGATTTGATGGTACAGGTTAGTCCGAGCAGCTGGAACCTGAAATATTGAGATATTGGGATTTATGTTTTTTGTCGTTGCATGACACGGATTTCTCTGTTGATTTCATTAAGGATACTCGTTTTATATACATACAGAAATCCCATTAAAATAAAGAAAACAGTTGTCTCACTCATTGCATTACATTACATTTATACCTCATACATATGATACATTGCTACCTGAGGCACTGACACGAGCACTGGGATTACACTTATGTTTAGATGTTTACCCTTGCCACCTTTTTATGCTTCAGACTTTATAATTTCAGAATATTGTTGATCGTATGACCTAGGATTGCGTCATTCATGCGATTTCTGCTCGTAGATGTTTTCAATTCACGAGTTGGCAACTCACCCCCCTTGTGCCACAGTTTCTTGCAGGTTTTGCTGTACAGGTTTCATTACGGCTTTGCTGGCACCACTTCCATTTCCGGGTGATTTGCTAGTAGGTGGGTTTTTTTTGCATCAGGACCACTATTGTACCCTTATTTTATTCTGTTGTATCTAGTCACTCCATCAACCAAACATGTATTTATTTCAGAGATAGAGACCAGTGATGTTTATTCTTTCGACCTTAAAGTCGCGCGTTGTATTTCTATGGATTTCTTACTGTTTTGAGTTTCCTTTTGAGTTTTGATCCTCGCCCTTCGGCGTTGTATATTATTGCTTGCGTGGTTGTGACCGTCGATTGACGAAGAGCTAGCTCCCGCTTGGGGATGCCTTTATTCATCATATTTGCTTTATCATGTTTTGTACCCGTTTGGGGTCAGTATTTACAAAGGAAACTCTGCCGAAATTTATAGAAAAGACTTGTGATTTTAAAAATGCATATTTCGGCGTATGTTGCAAAACTACTTGATTTAAATTGGTTTTTCCTTCACTCTACTACTTTTCTTGGTTTGAATTTCTGGGTTTCGGCTTACTTAGATTACATACGCCTCGAGACGTTTCGTAATTTAAGTGCCGGTCATGTTCCGTACTTTTCGGGTCGTGACAAAGTTGGTATCAGAGCATTAGGTTTTACCTTCGGAGCGTAGGATGACCTTTAGTTTATGGAGTAGGTAGCTTGAGTAGAGTGACGTACCGTACGTATGTTCCGCGGCATATTTATGATACGCTACTCCACTTAAGAAGCCTTAGGATGTACATTTCTTTGCTCAGTATTGTATTCATTCATGATCTAGCCTCATCGGTACCAGTTTATGGTTTTGCTGCAACGATTACGGGCAGGGAGAGCTACGGTTAGAGTTGCGGTCAGCACGAGCTCGTCACGAACGAGGACTGACCAGGGCGTAATTCCGGCGACACACGATTGCAGAGATGTGTCTTTTTATGGTGTTTTTGCGCCACGAGCGTTTGATGGATCGCTGTATGAGATTACTCGGACGTGCAGATCAGCACCAGAGGATTGGTCCACTGATAGAGGCCGATGTATTGCGTATTCATGATGATTGAGGCACTGTTCAGCATACAGACAAGTGAGCCAGTTATTGCTGTGAACGGCGAAGTATCGCCCCAGATGCTGGAGCTATTGCAGTACGAGTGGTATTAAGAGATGATAGAAGGTCGCTAGTCATCGAGGATGAATGACTAGGACATGTGGTTCGTTCGCCTACCCCGATGCGAGGTCATCAGATAGATTGATTCCAGCTAGAGACGACTTCATGCGGATACATTGAGAGTCGACAGAGACGATCGAATGTCAGAAGCCTATTATTCCAAGTTTAAAGTATCCGGAAAGACATGCAGGCAATTCTATGGACCCTTTAGAAGAATGAAACCCTAACTCGACTTAATGACCGTGTGAAAGCCTTTGAACCTTAGGGTTTGCGGCAGTTCCGCGGCGCCATTAGTGAGGCTTGGGTTTGCCCTTCTACGGCTGGTCCACCGATGCTGTGGTATGTACTCGATACTATTAAACTGTACCCAAGATGTTGAGCTCTTGGGGGATTTTGAGGGTTTGACGAATCGATCGAATGGTTCGACTTCATTCGGATGCTATGTGGTAAGATGCAGTTCTTGGGAGACTCCGGATATGAGTATAGCCGTTGGAGCACAGTCCATGCAGCTACGAAGAGACGAGTCCGAAGCGGTCGACATTTGAGAAAAATGGAGTAAGAAGTTCGTACGAGACCTTGATAAGATGACGTTCCACTCCGCCGACATCAGAGATGTGATACGCATGCAGAGGCGTTATTTATGGATATATTTTCCAGAAGGAGCCTCGATGAGTATGCAGCCATTCCGGAACAAGAAACAGAAATAGTAAAGGACGAAGACTTCCGGGCAGTTAGGCAGAGACGAGATTTGAGAGACCTCGACAGGACCTTTCTGGAATACTATACGAGAAGACTTGGACTCAGGAGCGGTCACATTGTGCACACCCAGTAGGCCAGAGTTCGGCATCGTCGACGAGAAAGTTGGCCAGAAATCTGTAGAGGATGTGCCAAAGTGGAGTACTTCCATTATCGTTTCTATTTTGGACCGTTGAGCCGGTGAGCTATGTACTTAGAAATTCGCAGTGAGAGACGAGAGCCTAAGGGCACCAGACGACGGGCCATGATCGGGAGGCAAGTAGATATCAACTCTGCTAAGTGTTGGATGCACCGACACCTTCTTGACTTTGAAGGACGGACATATCGACGACGGTATTCATGATTTGTGATTTGGTGATTCGATTATCACATATCCGCCATCTTGGATTTCGGTATTTCGGGCGATCTATTCACATGATTGAGTTTTGATGATTGAGTTTCATGATATTTGTTTTTTTGCACCATGGTTGCACCTACTGGGTATTTATGTTTTGTGCACAGTTATTGCACCTGATATTGTTTTGTGCCTTGGTTGCACATGTTTATGCCTTCATGGATTTCTTACCGTTGGGTTGATTTTGTGCCATGGTATGCACACGATTTGGCTTTTGCACTCGGTATAGCTTATATGTGCTTGTAGTGCATTGGTATGTGTTTTGTGCACACAGTTGCACACGTTTATGATTTTCTTTACACCTGGGTACACTCGGTGTTGCTGCTTACGCATTTGAGTTATTGTTTGGTATTTGTGCACAGGATGCACCAGTTTTATACTTCGTGCGTTTGTCGCACCAGTTTTATGTTTCGTGCGTTTATCGCACCGGATTTGTATTTCGTGCCCTTGTTGCACCGGATTTATATTTTGTGCACTACGGTTGCACCTGACTTCGATTTGATGTCATTCAATATGTTGATTTTGACTTCATGCCTGGGGCATGCATATGATTTAGCTTATGTTTTCGGCATGGTTTTCATGCACTTTTAGTATTTGATTTGATTTCGTGCACGCTGATGCACATGATTTAGATTTTATTTGTGCATGATGGATGCACCTGATTTGGATTTTCCCGCATGTTGGGCGCATGATTTGAGATACGATTTTGGTGCACACCAGATGCACTAAATCGGATTCTTCGTGCATGTCAGATGCACCTGATTTTTGCTGTCAGGCACACCCGCTGCTTTTGACAGATGTTTCGTGCACACCCGATGCACTTAGATGTTGTTTCCATGAACATATATGGCACATCCATGGATTTTGATTTCCGTGCACACCAGACGCACGCAGTATTCATATGCACATTTTGGGATTGATTTCTTATGGAGCAGTACGTTTTATGATGTTTATTATTGTTTTCGTACTGAGCAGGACTAGTCAGAGGACAGTACCTGAGTATATTTTGCATGCATTGATAGCTATTGAAGGGAATTCCAAAAAGAGAGCTATAGTCTCAGTATTTACCTACGTGTCTGAAATAACACAAAACGTTTAAAACAAGGAAACCCTTCTAAATTGTTTTCAAAACGGCGGTATGTGCATGTAAACAAAGGATATATATATATACAGTTATTTTCTTATAATAGACGTCCGCCACTGTGCCGCGATATGCGCATCGCGCAGCGATTTTAGACGGTTTGGCATGCATTTGTTCCGATGTTTTAATGATAACTACATGTATAGTTTTGATATATATATCATGTTGATTTCGTTTTGGATTTGACATTGATGTCTTCCCCATGGTTCTGATGATTGCGAGATGTTTGACGGAGTTTTGATTTTGAGTTATCTGCTCATTGTTCATGCGCATGCATTGCGCTATGATGCGTTTTATGTATTGATGATTTCGGAGCCCCGACGATTTGGACTTTTACTGAAATGTTTTGGTATTTGAGGGATTTAAATTTAAATTCGGGGACCGAATTTCTTTAAGGGGGAAAGATTGTAACATTTCAAAAAAATAAAATATTATTTTTGGGAATTTTTATAATTTAATAATATTTTAATGAATATTTTAATATTTCGGTATAATTAAATACAGATAAATGGGAAAAAATTTGGAAAAATTATGGAAAATTCTAAAATAGGGTATTTTATGGAATTATACCATTTTTAAGTTTTTATGATTAATTATATGCTAATTTAGTTCTAATCGCGATTAAAAATTGCTAATCGGTTTTTTAGCATTTTGTGCAAAACATGCACATATCATTTTTCCACACTTGCTACATTTTCTTACATATTTTGGGTGCATAGTTTGTTTTGGGTTTACTATTGTGAGGAGAAGGAAAAGAAAAGGAAAAAGTGAAAGAATGATTAAGAGAGAGAAAGAGTAGGTATGGGGTCAAACCCTTATTGTGAGCCATCCCCATCATTTCTTTTTCTCATTTTCTCTCCCCTCTCTTCCCATGAGCTGCTGCTGCTACCTCCTCCCCTTTCCCTCCTTCATCTTCGAGCCCAAAACACCATGAATACAACTCCAAAACCCCATTCCCACTTGACAAAAATTGTTCACAAGCTCGAGAGGAACACATTGGACCTAGAAAGAGAGGATTTTGAAGACTTTGAGCAACTCAAGAAAATTCTTGAGTTGCCAAAGGAGGTAATTTCTGCACCATTAGAGTAGTGTTTCAATTCATTATGCATCCATACTTGTTTCATATCGATATTGTGTGGTTTTGATGAACTTTGAAAATTCCAAGTTAGGGTTTAGGGTTTGATATGAAATCAAAGGTGAATTGAGGTGTAATTAGGGACTACAACCCCTGTGGTGATTGATTGGAGACCCAAACCAGAAACTAGAACCCGGAATACGGATTTAGAAAAACGATATCGGGAAAAGCTGTGATTCTGTGAGTGTATTTGGAAATCTGCTAACACCCGGGTCACCTGAAAATAATTTTGGTTTGACAGGGAGATGTGCAGGCAACTAGGTACCATCACCCAAAGCCCTTGCCCCTAACCCTTCAACCTGGCTGCCAATTTATCCTTTCTGGCCTCAATTTGCGGCCAGAGCATGGGTTCTGGGATCCGTTTTGGTTCTGTAGCTTTATACCCTATAAACTAGACCCTTGGCATATGCAACTTTGACTGATTTCACATAGGGTAGAATCTGGAGTAACTTTCTTATGTTGGCGCGTGATTTTACGACTTATTTTAACATGGATTTTAGTATTTGATGATTCGTTTCTGTCGGGTGGCGTTTGAACGTCAACGGCAAAGGGTTACTGGTCGTGTTTGCATGCGAGACTATAGGTTTTTACCTATGAGAGTAGCGTGTGCCGTTTTGGTTTTCCGATGTGATTTTCATGTTCTTTTGCGATTGTGTTATCCTTATAGGTACCCTACATAATGTCGAGGCATTGAAGATGAAGATGGCGGCATCGGCATCGGCACGCGAGAAGCAAGGTGAGTATATTCTATCTACGGGGGAAGTCGGGTGGATGGCGTATAGCACCCCCGCAATTTGTGGTGATGTATACGAATACGTATACACACATATATTATTTATATGTTGATTTGAGTTTTTCGATGATAAAGATGGATTCTAGGTATTCTTGGATTGATTTAAGTGTTAGTTGCGAGACCCTAGAGTAGAGGTTGCACCCACACACACGCACACCCATACTTGCATACATTCTTTCTTTTACCTGTACGTAGATGTGGATATGTATATGTACACATGGGTATGGGACTATGTGTTCATATACTGGATTTGAGGATAGTACTTGGGATTTGAGATGAGTCGATGAGATTCGATTTGAGGCGGTGAGATCGGTGATTTGACAGGGTTCGTATTTGAGATACGACATGATATTTTAGCGGGACTTTTGGCGTAGTGTTTCATACACCTGCATGCATACATAGATGGTATCAGTATTGTACTAGACGTATGGCATTATCCCGGATCATGATATTTGATAAAGATGATGCCAGATGAATACTGTGATTGATGTGACTTTGACCCGTACCCAGATTTGGGATGCCGTACGACGGATTTACGTACGAGCTATATATTGATGATAGATCCGCACTCTTGACTTGAAGAGATCATATTATAGATATTGTATCGACTGTAATACTTTTAGCGCGGGATCACCAACTGCTATATATATATGTGTGTGTGTGTATCGACTCAGATGTTAGGCGGTTTCCTTACCTTTTATTTAGCCTGTTAGCTCAGCCCTTTAGTTTGTGTAGTTGTTAGACTAGATTCGATTCCTACCTATTTCAAAACTAACGAATCATTGGTATTTTAAAAGACAGCCCAAGGGATTCTACGAATATTTCAAAGGACGCATCTTTTCTTAAAAACACCGTAGCACTTATTTTCAAAACACCACGATTCGTATTATTTCAAAAGGCACTACTGTATGACTTATAATTACGTTAAATGCAGATTAGTTATCATTGTGTTTATTATTCAGCTCCCGCACATTATTGCTGTTCGCTCCGCATCGTATACTTATATTGTGATTTCATATACCATTATTGATATCATGCTGTTAGGACACCAGCACCATTATCGATGATGCGTATGTTCCACGTACACTTACTTGCCGGCTCACACACATCATCATCGGTAATTACCATGTCACGTACACTTTAGACAATACTATTTCATCGACATAGCTTGTTAGCTGGTAGTTTCGACATAATATTAGTGTACTTGCATTATATGCCAGTTTAGACATTGCAGTTATTACTTGCTACTTCATGCATATTATTATTCACTGTTATGCCGTATTATGGAGTTTTATACCTATATTCACTGTTTACGTGCTATTGATGATTGGATTTCGGATTTTCCTGAGATTTCCTGGATTTGGGGAAAACCGCAAGTACATTTATAAATTTCTTTCTCTCTCTTCTTAAATGAAAATTGCGGTTTTCCCATGATGTATGAGTCGTCTACCATGAGTTTTCATGATTGCTGATGGATTTCGAGACCCGATTCGAGGAGTTGGATGAACCGTCTCGGGTACATGGTGGGCCCGGTAAGGTACACCGGGGCGAGAAGTCCGAGTTGTATTCGGTGAGCCTGGCATGGGAGCATTACCTACTGGTGATATTATTTGGACTCGTCAGCTATCCGGAGGATACTGGCCGGAGTCATGAGATGGTTATAGGCCGATCCGTTCTGCGGAGCCTGAGATATTGATATTTGAGATTTGAGACACCGAGGCATTGAGATTTGATGGTACAGGTTAGTCCGGGCAGCCGGAACTTGAGATATTGAGATATTGGGATTTATGTTTTGTGTCGATGCTTAACACGGATTTCTTTGTTGATTTCATTGAGGATACTCCTTTTATATACATTCAGAAATCCCATTAAAATAAAGAAAACAGTTGTCTCACTCATTGCATTACATTACATTTATACCTCATACATATGATACATTGCTACCTGAGGCACTGACTCGAGCACTGGGATTACACTTATGTTTAGATGATTACCCTTGCCAACTTTTTATGCTTCAGACTTTATCATTTGAGGATATTGTTGATCGTATGACCTAGGATTGCGTCATTCATGCGATTTCTGCTCGTAGAAGTTTTCTATTCACGAGTTGGCAACTCACCCCCGTTGTGCCACAGTTTCTTGCAGGTTTTGCCGTACAGGTTTCATTACGGCTTTGTTGGCACTACTTCCATTTCCGGGTGATTTGCTAGTAGGTGGGTTCTTTTGCATCAGGACCACCATTGTACCCTTATTTTATTCTGTTGTATCTAGTCACTCCATCAACCAAACATGTATTTATTTTAGAGATAGAGACCAGTGATGTTTATTCTTTCGACTTTAGAGTCGCGCGTTGTATTTCTATGGATTTCTTGCTGTTTTGAGTTTCCTTTTGAGTTTTGATCCTCGCCCTTCGGCGTTGTATATTATTGCTTGCGTGGTTGTGACCGTCGATTGACGAAGAGCTAGTTCCCGCTTGGGGATGCCTTTATTCATCATATTTGCTTTATCAGGTTTTGTACCCGTTTGGGGTCAGTATTTACAAAGGAAACTCTGCCGAAATTTCTAGAAAAGACTTGTGATTTTAAAAATGCATATTTCGGCGTATGTTGCAAAACTACTTGATTTAAATTGGTTTTTCCTTCACTCTACTACTTTACTTGGTTTGGATTTCTGGGTTTCGACTTACTTAGATTACATACGCCTCGAGACGTTTCGTAATTTAAGTGCCGGTCATGTTCCGTACTTTTTGGGTCGTGACATCAATAAAGGTAAATGATGATTCCATTTGTAGCAATACTGATGCCAAGATTGGGATCAGATTCCAAATCCCTAACTCACAAAAAATCAGCAAGCAAGGAAAAATATGCATATAAAAATAGCCGAAATGATGGGGCAACTCGCAATAAAAATCAGCGAGTAATATATATATATATATATATATATATGCATCTGAAATAGCCAAAATGTTTTGGCAACTCGTAATAAAAAATAGTGAGTAATGAAAAATGACATAGCTGAAACGATTGGGCACCGTAGAAAATAGCGGAAATGATTAGGCAATCGCGACTTTCGCAATATGAAAAGCTGAAAGATAGAGCATCGCAGAAATAAAAAATAATAAATAATGAAATAAAAAATTTCTGCCCTGCAAGTAGGTCCATACCGACTCTTGTATACAATCCATAGGTACAAATGAAAGAAGGGGAACCATAATTTCCCACCATATTTCGTCAAAAGAAGAACCGAGTCTTGATGGCACATCTACGACCTAGAGACTATTTGGACGTCCTTCTTACTCCTGCAAGGTACAGAAGCGATGTCAACCAGGACCCAAGGGTCAAATAAAAGCGCAGTGACAATAAAATCCTAGCTCTAGATCTTGATGGCAATATCTACAACATAGAGATCATCTCGACATTCCTCCTCATTCCAGGAGGGTGCAGACGCAACTATCAAATGAAATTGGAGCAATAGCATATTTCTTTCTCCATACTTCGAATGCGATATATACATTATAGAGATCACACATATGTCTACCTTACTTCAGTAAAGAATCGGTACGACACCAAAACAAAAAAAAACGAAGTGACGACATCTTCCCAGCTTTGGGTCTTGACGACAACACATATAAAGCCTAAAGACCATCGGAGATCATCCCACCCTAGAAAGGTGCGGGCATGACTCACCAAGGCTTCAAATTTAGTCTAACCTCAAGTAAAAAGCGCCACGGCAAATACCTAACGGTTGACCTTCTGATGGTAATACGAATATTCTAACGTAAGAAGATTACTTGAAGTTGTCTTGTTCAGTCTCAGAAGGGATCAGAGACATGACAGTCAAGGGGCTACTCATGCAGCAACCTAAGGGACTGCATATCGAGAAATATATCACCCAACACGACGGTACAATGGATTTAAACCCAGTACCACAAACCTAACAGACACCTGTCATAAAAGAGTGGGGGTTATCTACATTCAACGTTAGGGCGAGTTTGCCTGTAAACCTAATAGAGGTAAACTAAAAACATTCCGAAATGAGTACATTAACTAGACACTCCGAAATGAGTATATAAACTAAAAACACTCCGAAATGAGTACATAAACTAGAAACTCCAAAACGAGTAAATAAACTAGTCCTTGCCAGATCAAGACAATCAAGAAAAGAAAAGTACAAATATGAAAGGGAAAAAGGCTTGTCATTCATCTTCAGAAAAGATTACACAGTGATGATGAGAACGGCTAAAAAACACCACTACATCATCTAAGGTCTACAATGCCAAGACGCTAAATTCCGGACATGGATTCTCAAACTTAAAGGAAAGTTTGCTTCTGGATTCATTGACCATCTTCTTATGCATCTTCTCCCGAATGCAAATTTCGGGATCACCGCTGATGTCTTTCTTTCTTTGGTACGAGGATATTATCGCTTTCTGTTGAAAGACGCGGTGCAAAATAGTGACGGGGTCATCTTTCTGTTTTTTCGAAATCAGGCCCATCAGATATACTGAATGCATCTTGTCTGCAGCGTCATCGAGTGCCTGGAATGGCATAGCCTCATCAAGCTTAGGAAGAGCTTCCCGGATCAATCCAACGATGATCTTCAAAAGGGCAGAACGACGGGGAAGCAATCGACCGTTGTAATTATCGAAGCGACGCATCACCTCTTCGCATTGGGCCGCAGTGTATTCTTGGCCTTGAAGGCGACCTTGGATACGAATCTCCTCATAAGAGACAATCTCTTCGAGGTCGTACAAATGACCAGCCATAGTACCTAAAAAGAAACCAGGTGGACAGTTAGTAATAAAAAATGCTGGAATCGCTAATTCTAAAAAGCCAGTGGACCCTATGAAATCAAAGCGGCGTCTTATTAATGATGGACATGTGCCCATTGTGAGAATCAAAAAGGATTCTCATTAAATGAATAGTGGAGTTAAAACTCCCAATATCCCCGAAAGACAGTTCTTTTTTTTAAAAAAAACAATAACAAAAAATTTAAATCTGGGAAATGGGTATTAAAATCCTAAGGCTCTAAAGAAAGGGGAAATATCCAAGAACAGTAAAAGGAAATTAAAGGGAATAAAATTCCCAAAATTCTCAAAAGTCAAATCAGAGCTAAGCTTTGCAAAAAAAAACAATAAGGGAATTAATTCCCCCAATGATGGGATTAAATCCCAGAAATCCCCATGTTAGGAAACTCATGGGTTAAATAATGGAATCAAATTCTAGAAAACTCAAATGTCAGGATTAACAATAGGGTAAAAGCCTAAGAAGAGAATCAAAGATTCTGAAGAATGTCCATTGACTAAATCTTTGATATGGACATCAAGATCCACGATCTACATAAAAAAAAGGGTTTTTTCCCCTTAAGATCTCCAAAAGATCGATTCAAGGAAAGAGATAAGCTCTGTTAAATATGTTAATGGGTGAAATACAAAAAAAATACCAAAAGGATATTAAGAGCTAAGCTCTATTCATAGTCCTTACCAAAAAAATTTTTGCCGGATTTGGCTCTGTTCAAAGAAATTTTGAGGGCAGAGATCTTAGCTCTGAATGAAAATTGAATTCTCAAGGAAAGGAAACTTAACGAAGAGGATGAAGAAACAGTAGTCACCTCAGGGCAATGGGCCACATTTATAGGACGTGATAAGACCGGTTCAACTTCCTTCTCCGCTAGGGGATCCAACGGTGGTGAAATTGACACTGTTGTACTCACGTGCAAGCCACGTGAGAGCAACGCTGTGGGGTATTTGTTCCCTTATAAAAAATGGGGAGAAAAGAAAGAGAAAAAGAATTCCCATAGTTTGGCCTTATGTGTTAAACACGCGAGCACTTATATGCAAAGCATATAAACGCTGAAAACTAATAACTAAAGGCTAAACTGGACTTACGTGTTAAACATGTGAGCACTTATATGCAAAGTATATAAGCGCTAAAAATAAATAACCAAAAGGGAAAAACTAGACTCACGTGTTAAACACGAGAGCGCTCATATGCAAAACTTATGAGCGCTAAATATAAGCAGGTTAAAACCTACACTAGGGTCACGTGTTAAATGCATGAGAACATACTTTTTGAAGCACTAGCTTCAGATAGAATTGAATTCTATTTTAGGAAAATACTTCCCCTGATCTTTCTAAAAAAAGAAATATTCTCGGTTAAATAGAGAGCCGTTGGATCAAAAATCCAATGGTGATTAAAAATCATCAAATGATATAATTAAATTGTATTATAGAAGAATATCTCCCTGATTTTTCTAGAATGAGAAAGATATTCTCTGCTAAACAGAGAGCAGTTAAATCAAAGATCCAATAACATAATTAAATTCTAATATGGGAAAATATTCTTTCTAAAACAAGAGAGATATGCTCTGTTAAACAGAGAGCCTTTGGATCAAAAATCCAATGGTGATTAAAAATCATCGTTTAATAGAATAAAATTCTATATATGGGATAATATTTCCCCAATCTTGTTAAAAACAAGAAAATATATTCTGTCAAACAGAAATCACTTGATCAAAGATCCAACGGTGGATAAAATTCCCTAAATAATCTTTGAGACCAATTAAATCAATTGGAATCTCTCAATGAGAGATTTTCTCAAAACTGATCAACAATTTGCCTTGCCTATATAAAGGACCTGGGACTTCAAGTCTCACACATGCAAAGAGAGAGAACCCCCCATAACCTTCTGCAAACAAAAAGACAGAAGTCATAAAGCTAAGAATTTAATTCTCCTTTCAAATAAGATCTCCTTACTCTTTCAAACTTAAGGTAAAGAAAAAAAGATAAAAATATATCTCCTTTGCCTAGCATAAACAAAAAAAGTGTTTAACCCTTCACAAAAGAACTTAGTTCTTTATGAGGATCTGAGATCCGTAAGAAAAATCTTCTATAAATTGAGAATTTAATTCTCATCGGGAAGATTCTGTTCTTCAGACTCGAAATTTAGGGAAAAGAACTAGGTAAAAAGAAGAGAGAAAAGAAACATGTTCCAGGAATTTAATTCCTTTGAAAACAAGGGTTTAGCCCTATAAAGAAATTAGTTCTTATAATAAAAAAACATAGGAACTTATTTCTCAAAGAAAACTTGATCTCAGATCTTCAAAACAGAGATCTTGATGACCATTAATGGTTAAAATGCCATTAACAGAGATTAAATCTCTAAAAAAAAAAAGAACTCAGCATCATACGTGCTTCCTACGTGAGCGCCCAATAAAAAAGGAGTGATCAGTCAAAAATATTGCATTTTTAACACATCAATTTCCCTACTCTTTGTGATCATCTAAAGGTGTTTGGTATAAATATAGCACATATTAGCAATTCGTCTGCAAAATATCAAATAACATGTGATATACATTATAACCGGCATTATGAGGGAAATTGTGTGTTTATAACTGCACGCATGATATTGTTTATCTCAACACTGTTTGTCAAGATTGTGTGCAAAAAATCCTTCAGGTTAAAGAGCCGGAATCACAAAAAGTTTCGATAAAATGCATCAAGGACAAGACTTAAGATCTGGCAGCAACCAAGAAAGAAATGTCAGATTCCAGGTATCAGAAGAAGATCCCAACATTGTTAGAAGAAGACCACAGAAATTTCATGAAGTGAGCCCATTATATGGCCACGGCTCCGCGGCCGAGTTGGCCGATCCGCCGCAGTTCCGCGGCCTGGTTAGCTCCTTAGCGCTCCAAAATCCTCTGGAATATTCCCTGTAACAACCCTAGCTTCCAGAAGACTCTCAATTTCCACGTGGCTTCTTCCAGAAGGCTCTGCATAACAAACTCACTCTAGAATAATCCTTGTAACAATCTCATTCTAGAATATTCCCTCTAACAACCTCATTCAAGAATATTCTCTCTAACAAACTCATTCTAGAAGGCTCTCTCTAACAACCTAGTTTTGGAGGGAAGATTCAAATGAGGTGGTTATAAAAAGAGATCTAGATCTAGGGTTTTGAGGTTACACAATTAGTGGTGAGTTAGTTATACATTTGGAGCCAAAATTCAAATTCAAGTTGAGTGACACAACTTGATACCAAAACCCTAGCCCAAATTCAAATCCAAGCAAAATCAAGATCATTTTGAGAAGCAAATCAAGCAAGCAACCATCGATCCTTTATCCACGAAGCCAATCTTCATCCGAGCAAGAGATCCACGACGATCCGCGACTCACGGAGATCGAGCGGAGCGAAATTCGACGGATCTAGTTACCTCTTCAAAATGAGCGATCAAGAGCAATATCTTGTAACCTCGAATTAAGAGAATGTGTAATTAGTCGTCGATTTAATAAAGGTAATAATTGAAATTCTTGTTTTCTTTACATTCTTGCGTTGTGAAATTTCTTTATTTTTGATTCATTTATTTTCATGATGCTCGAGTAAATTCTCCGTTTGTGGAGGATTCGAGAGAATAGATAGATCTAATGATGATCAAATCTTAATACTAGTCTTAATTCTTATGAGATTTGTGAACCTTAGAAAAAAGAATCGTTGATGACCTAATCTGGAGCGAAATGACTTTTTGATTATTTCATTGCAAATTAGGGATCAAATGATTAATGATTTTCTTTGTTAGAGGCTAGATCCGAATGATCATGATTGAAAAGACAAGGGATAGAAGGAGAAACCCTAGTTTCTTCAATAGATCCCTAATCTTCATCATAATCATCAATCTAGCTACAAATTATCAATAGATAAGATTATGAATTATTAGATTCATCATTAACTATTGACTCAATCGAATCCTACAAGCTATTCTACAAATATTGATAACTAAATCAATTGGGACATTTCTTGATTCTTGATTCTAGATCTATTTTCTTTATGTTTCTTGAAATGAAAACTCACAAATCTTGAATCAATTTTCTTCCAATTTTCTTTTATATTTTCATTTCGACTCATCTAAAACAAGATCAATCAAAACACACATCTCAGTGGACAATCCGTATTCATTAATGCGCTACATCGACACCGTTAATTGATTGCGGTATAAATTTCTTTGGTTGTGATTAAAACTTTTCCAAATACACACGAAAATATGACCAATCAAATGGCGTCGTTGCCGGGGATGTGTGCTATTTTGTTCGTTTTTGTTATTTGAGTTGAAAAATTATTATTCCATCAAATTTTCATCCAAGAATCTCTTCAAGTACTTAACGTTTAGTGTTTGAATTTTTCCGAGGGAATCTGGAATCATTTCAGCAGTGAGATTAAGATTCAGAGAAGTTCTACAGATTTCAGAGGAGTACAAGAAGCTACAAGAAAAAGTTGAAACCATAATCCCTCCTTTCCACCGCGGATCCGCGGCCGATGAGGTGTTTTTGCGGCGGTTCCACCGCCGTTTAGGTGGTTCACTGTTCCAAACTTCTGTGGTATATTCTTTGTTCTCTCTTCTCCTCTCTGATTTTGTCCAATAATCAATTTCTTGCAGGATTCTTTGCAAAATTCAGCGCCGCTAAAAAATAAATTTGTTGCGATTCTTGAAATTGGTTGTTTTGTGCATATTTTAATACGGAAATTAAGGGGTAAAGACCAAATTCAGATTAGGTGGGGATTTCATTACCCTTCCTAAGCTCCGAAAATCACAAAACTAGCATCCGCATCACCCTTCATTAACTAAAAAATATCTAGACAAGACTCTAAGGACCGTTGCGCTCAATTAGGACAGAAGAAGGTCGTGGATAATCTATTGCTTATCCGTGTTTCTTTTGTAGTGTCTAAGGCAAGTGTGTCTAAAGCAAGTGGTTACTTAATTAGGCCCACTAATTACGTAGTGGAGAACCTCCTACTTACCTGGCACTTACCTGGCCACAGGAGGGATAAAGAGGCAGTAGAGGATTTATCCTGCGATTTGTCTTCTGGAAGTCTAGGAGCGGTCTAGAGACTTGACCTATGTGACCATTAGATATAGGGTTTCTTGTGTATGTTTGTGTGAATTTTCATAAATCCGTCCTTTTTCAAAACAAACCAATTATTTTCCCCCTTTTTATCCCTTTTCCCCCTCTTCTCTTCTTATAATGGATGACCCAAACAGAAGAACTCTTGCCGAGCTTTGCTGTCCACAACCAGATATTTCTTGTTTTCGTTATCGCTTCGGTATACCGTCCGACTCTCCCATATCCTTAAGAGATCGGATAGAACAAGCGGACAGAAACAGTTGGTCACCTCAGCCCAGGTCTTATCAACCATATCCTAATTCCACATCTGTTTCAGTTAATACTCCGAGTGAGGATGCCCCTAGACGCATGTCCATTGCTGAGCATATAGCTAGGGCTAGAGGCCAAAGTTTCAATCCGGACCAATATCAACCGTATCCTAATTCTACATCCGTTTCAGTTGATACTCTGAGTGAGGATGCCCCTAGACGCATGTCCATTGCTGAGCATATAGCTAGGGCTAAAGGCCAAAGTTTCAATCCGGACCAATATCAACCATCACCTCCACTTTCTAAAGAAGAATTTCATAATCGGTTTGTGGCATGTATGATGTCCAATAGACAACCGACCAACCAATATCAATATTCTTCTTATCACAATGTTGACCCTACTCCTGCCCAATTTTCGCAACCATTCAATTCCTTTCAATCCAATCCGATTTTTCCACCTTCTCTAAACGGTCATTCTAATCAGTCATTTGGGAGTTTTAATTGTCCACAAGAATTTCAATCTTATACTGAAGCTCCTTATCAACCCAAGTCTAGTCTTGAGCAGACATTAGAAGAAGGTTTAGTAATGTTGAACCGCATCAGAGAGGATTGGAAGGGAAGCATGGCTAAATATGAAGGCGCAACTATTTCCGAACCAGCTAAAAAAATTTCAATGTCTAATTCGGACATAGGAAAAAATGAGAATTTGGGTAGTGAGAGAGAACTGTATACCTTTACTAATCAAACATTCCCTTTCCAAACTGAAATCCACAACTCCAGTTTCACAGATTCATCGAGTACACCAAATGATTCACCAATTGACGATAGAATGTATGAGAAGTTGTGTAATAATGCAGTATTTGATTTACCCGATTGTGAAGGGTCCATTTTGAGTGAAACCTTGCCAAATCCTTGTGATCTTTATACTTCCACTCTTGAACCAAAATTGATTGAAAACCATTCTTTGAATGAGGTGTTTGAGAATCTTAACCTTCACTTGAATGAGGTAATTGACGTTGGAGATATATTGATTGATGAACCCGAAATTATGGATGAGTTTGTCCTATTAATTCATCAGGTCCTTTCACTTCCTAGTGGTCATCATCTTAAGCCTTCGATAATTTTTCCCGAACCCCAAATGCTTCTCTAAGTTGATAATAATGGTATAACCGAACAGCATACCGAAATTCAGCCTAAATCTTCCACATCTAGTTTTGCGATCCTCGACACACCAATTTGTTTACCCATTTCACCATCCACTTTCTCCAGTTCTTTTTCCATTCTTCCTATAGTTTCAGTGAGTTTTGATGAATCACAATCCGATAGTTCAAGTTCGACAATCCTAGAAATCCAACTTGATTTGGATATTTTTGAAAATGAGGTAGATGAGTTTTTTGAGTCTTCTACCTCCATGTATTTTGACAAATCAAGTATGGTAAAATCTGACACAAAACTTATTGACAGCAAAATGTTTGATAACATCATCGATGAAAGTTTTGAAGAACTTTTTGCTGACGAACTTGCATTCCTAAACAATATGGATTTAATGATTGATCAACCTCCACCTATAGAAGTTGAACCGCCACCACTCCTTCTTCCTAATCATTCACATTCTCCCTGTCATTCATCCTTATTCTTTCATTTCTATAATTTAAAACTCAAACCCTTTCCAGACCACCACTTATCTCTTCCTCATTTCTTCCTGACTCTATACAACATGTTCTTCTACCGGCCTATACGCTACACTGATAAAATCTTTGAATGGTTGGTATTAATTTTTGACCAAATGACTTACCCCCTCTTAAAATGCTTAATATTGTCTAACTAATGTTTGAGGGAAGGTATATTTTTGGCTCTTGAAAATAAAAGTTGTCCTCAAAAATTATGAGCCAAAAATAAGTTTGGGGGAGAATTTTCACTTTCACTTATTCTTGCCCCCATTAATAATGTCCTCCGAATCTTACAGGTTTTTTTGAGGTTTAGCAGAAGACAACAGAAAGGACACTGTTCTAGACAAGTTTGGGGGAGGTTTGTGCTTATTTACGCATCACTTTGCATCATACTTTGCATAAGCACAAAACATATAATTTTTTTTTGTACATAAATAAGATAATAAAAAATTAGATGGTGAAAAATTACATCCAAAAGATTGGAAAAGTTTAGGAAAACCAAGAAAATTAGAAGTTTTCTTAAACGAAACTAGTAATAAGTAGTTATGAGCCGTTGTCCCAAGGGTTAGTAAGATGAAGGAAGTCACTAATCTGAGGATAAATATAAGTCTGAAAAATATTTCCTATTCTGAAAGCCAAACATTTGAATGTTGATACCCTACTATTCGCACTTACACACGTCTTGAAACTCGGGATAGTAGAGGATACCTTGAAATGTTCTTGTCTAAAAGATAAAGTATGAAGGAAATAATAAATGAAGAAAATATAAAATGGTGAAGAAAAATGAACACCGGTTTTGTTATCACTAAGGCAGCAAAAAAAAATATAGCGAGGGTGCTTCATCACCTAGTGCCTTAGACCAACTGGTTTGGGAGTCACTGCTAAGCCTTAAGGTGTTGCAAGACGAGGAAAATACTAATACGCCTAATAAGCAAGCACATGAGTAATCGGTCGGTTAGTATCTCAAGAAATATTAACGATCACATGAAAAATGTGTGAGCAATCCCATCTAAATATTCACCGATTAAAAAGTACTGAGGTAGATGAACAAGAGTATGATACCTAGAATTGAATTCTCCGAGTGTAGGGATATCGTTTACACACACATAGGGGTATATGATCGATGTTTGGAAGAAAGGTAGGAATAAAGAATAAAGACGGTGTTTTATTGAGAGATGATGTGATTTCTAACATCTTTTCATGACTATTAAGATAGGGCTCATGACAACCGAAAAGCTAGTCTAGTTGGAAACTCTAATTTTCAAAGTCTTTCTTTTATAATTTTTATCTTTACATGTAACTTTCACGGTCTTCCTTTTATTATAGGATTTTGTGGGTGTAATCCGCTGAAAACCCTCAGGAGACAACACTCCTACTAGGGACACCTAGAGGTTTAAAAGCTTGTTGCACGTGCTCAGTGCAATCGTGTTGCCTACAAAAGTGTGTTAGTTGGTTTTTCTTTTTCTTTATTTTCTCCTTCTCTTGAATAAAAGATGTTTGCTCGAGACGACCAAAATTAAGTTTGGGGAATTTGATCAGTCGAAAATATTGCATTTTTAACACATCAATTTCCCTACTCTTTGTGATCATCTAAAGGTGTTTGGTATAAATATAGCACATATTAGCAATTCGTCTGCAAAATATCAAATAACATGTGTTATACATTATAACCGGCATTATGAGGGAAATTGTATGTTTATTACTACACGCATGATATTGTTTATCTCAACACTGTTTATCGAGATTGTGTGCAGAAAATCCTTCAGGTTAAAGAGCCGGAATCACAAAAAGTGCCGATAAAATGCAGCAAGTACAAGACTTGAGATCTGGCAGCAACCAAGAAAGAAATGTCAGATTCCAGGTATCAGAAGAAGATCCCAACATTGTCAGAAGAAGACCACAGAAATTTCATGCAGTGAGCTCATTATATGGCCGCGGATTCGCGGCCGAGTTGGCCGATCCGCCGCGGTTCTATGGCCTGGTTAGCTCCTTAGCGCTCCAAAATCCTCTGGAATATTCCCTGTAACAACCCTAGCTTCCAGAAGACTCTCAATTACCACGTGGCTTCTTCCAGAAGGTTCTGCATAACAAACTAACTCTAGAATATTCCTTGTAACAACCTCATTCTAGAATATTCCCTCTAACAATCTCATTCTAGAATATTCCCTCTAACAAACTTATTCTAGAAGGCTCTCTCTAACAACCTAGCTTAGGAGGGAAGATTCAAATGAGGTGGTTATAAAAAGAGATCTACATCTAGGGTTTTGAGGTTACATAATTAGTGGTAAGTTAGTTACACATGTGGAGCCAAAATTCAAATTCAAGTTGAGTGACACAACTTGATACCAAAACCCTAGCCCAAATTCAAATCCAAGAAAAATCAAGATCATTTTGAGAAGAAAATCAAGCAAGCAACCATCGATCGTTTATCTGCGAAGCCAATCTTCATCCGAGCAAGAGATCCACGACGATCCACGACTCACGGAGATCGAGAGGAGCGAAATCCGACGAATCTAGTTACGTCTTCAAAAGGAGCGATCGAGAGCAACATCTTGTAACCTCGAATTGAGGGAATGTGTAATTAGTCGTCGATTTAATAAAGGTGATAACTGAAATTCTTGTTTTCTGTACATTCTTGTGTTGTGAAATTTCTTGATCTTTGATTCATTTATTTTTATGATGCTTGAGTAAATTCTCCGCTTGTAGAGAATTCGAGAGAATTGATAGATCTAATGATGATCAAATCTTAATACTAGTCTTAATTCTTATGAGATTTGTGTAACATTTTAAAATATAATTAAATAATTAATTAAATAAATAAAATCGTTTAAGTGAATTTTATAATTTTCGGTAAAGTATAACGTAGTTTTCATAAAACTAAACCGTAATTATTTTTCATTATAAATTTAAAAATACCTATTTTAATTATGTTATTACTAGTAAATGGTGTTTATTTAGCCACTTATAAATTTTTAGTTTAATCAAATATTTTTCTTAAATTAATTATTTTAAATATTAACATAAACTTTATTTTTACACTAAATTAGTGTAAATTACAAATTTGAATGGGTTAAATTTGCAATAATGAACATTGCATCTTAGAATCAAGTGTGTTTCATGAAAAATTTATTTTCAAAATTTTACAATGGTTCTTAGACCATTCTAGGTCAAATGGAGTGAGGAAAATAAAGAATTTTTAAATAAATTCATGAAAAGACTTAATGGTGTGATATTTTTGTGAAACCTTCAACACTTTTCTTCACCTTTTCTCACTCTCCTCTCCTTCCTCACCTCATGGCCGGCCTCATCTCCATGGGCAGCCCCAAAAATTTCCCCCCATCATTTTTGAATTAAAATTCATCAAAATTCATCAAAAATTCATTAAAAAATCCCAAAAATCCTAATAAATTCCTACCTTCTATTCTTTGCCCATCTTTACATGGATTTTGGAGATGGAATGCATTCATTTTGGAGACTTATTTTCATGTTTGGAATTCATGTTGTGGAGGTATAAATCTTCTTCTTTTGATTTATTATTATTAGATGTTTCATTCTAGCATAATTAGAATTAATAAATTAATTCTATCTTCAAGTTTTAAAAATTCAAGTTAGGGCTATAAAATTAAGTTATGGTTTTTATTAATTAAGTAGGGTTATTATAACTAGTCTAACATTTTTAGAAATGGGAAAAATCATGCATGGTTGATATATTGTAATTTGTTCATTCAAATTGTTTAAATTAAGTATTTTTGCTAACTAGGTTTCTATAAAACATAATTATTGGTGATATAAAATTCTAATTGAGTTTGTTATCACTAGATTGTGGTTTTAGTAAGAATATTAACTTGTTAGTGGAATGGAAAACTTAATTTGGTTACTAGTTCTATTGATAATTGAAAAATAGTAATAAAACATGCTATTTTGCTAACTAGATTTTGGAAATTCTTAAATAAATGAAATTTAAAATATAATTTATGGTTTCATTATATCATTATCATCATGAATTGTAGTTTAATGCATTAATTCATGCAAACTCTAGTTTAGATGTGATATTGTGACATTTTGCTTGCAAGGTGTTAAAATTGGTTTATTTGCAAACTAGAATTTTCTAATTAATACAATTGGGGTGTTAAAAATATAGCAATGGGTTGTATAATCTAGTTATGCTATTTAATGAGTTTTATGACCATTAGTTTCGTTTAAATGTCAAGTTTTGAAGTAAAACGGTAATTTGGCGTTTTCGGGTTTTTCGAAATCGGACGATTTGATTGATTTTTGGGGTTTTGATGGATTAAATCATGTTTTATATTATAAGTAACGAGTTTTAAAACTATGAGTTGTTTGTTGATGTTTATCTCGATCAATCGACGTTTGTACGCCGATATCGAACGATATTTAGCTCTTTTGCATGAGCGGGACATAGGTTTTAACCTATGCGCGTTTCGTGCGTCGTTTTGGCTTTGTCTGTGATTCAGTTTACGATATTATATGTGTTTGCGTATAGGTACCCCTCACGTGGACTTCGGACGAGGAAGAAGAGGAGGGCGACATCGTCTTCGGCAGACAAGGACCAGGTGAGTAGATGTATATCTACGGGGGGAAGTCGGGTGGATGGCGTTTAGCACCCCCGCAAGCGTAGAATAGGAATAAGTACTTATTGTCATTAGGAAGGCAGACGTGACCTTAGAATTTCGGTGAGTAGGACCATAGTAGTGACCCTAGGTTGGACTTGACTGATTTAGAAAGACCATACCAGAAGATGAATACTTTGGAAGAGATTCGTAGGTTTTAGGTTGATACACACACACGCACACACTGAGACTCGACGTGGTGTATACGTGAATGTATATGCGTATGTGTATGTGTGTGTGTATATATATATATATAGGACTAGGTGTAGGTATATATATATATATACACAATACGTATATGTGATATAAGGATGTGATATGATACACGGGGATGAAAAAATATAACTGGGCTGATGCCGTGATTCTTGGCTATACAGTCGTGTTTTGATATTAGCGGATCATTAGAAAATGAGATAATGGATTTGTATACTTGAACAATAATAAAGGGTGGTGATGATATTGAAGTATATGGGACTCTAAAATAGAACCCGGACCGTAACCTGTGCCTGAAATTCTGATATGATATCATATAGGTATGACTTGATTACGATATGATCTAAGTGTGACTTAATCACAATATGATACTTATGACATGATATTTCTGAGGATAAATTAACAATGTATATTTTTGCTGACAATAATATATGATAGATGTATGCGATTACAGTATAGCACCTTGATCTTGACATGTGTTGATGATGATATTATACGAATGATAAGACACGTAGGTGATACTTGACCCGTACCCCGATATTGGGATGCCGTACGATGGATTTTACCGTACGAGGCATAGATATGATGATTGATCCGCACTCTTGATTCGAGGAAACCGTACTACGTACGTGACGCTATTGAGGCTGGATCGCCGACTATTAGAGATATGGATTCAGACCTTAGGTGGACTCTTATTTCTTGTTGACTAGTTTCTTAGGTTTAGTTCCTTAGGAGGTTAGATGGACACTAGTTTAGGCTCGAGTCATATAGTTGTAGTTATACTTGTATATCGCAGATGAGTGGTTATTACACATCCGTCTTTACATTCATACCGTAATCATAATGTTGCATGTTCATACATATGTTTCTATAATCAGTATAAAACTCTGCCTGTTAGGACACCAACACCATTACCGATGATGCGCATATTCCACGCACACTTATTTGCCGGCTCACACACATCATCATCGGTATTTGCTATGTGACGTACACTTTAGATCATATTATCTTTTATTGATACATTCAGCTAACAGCTAGATCGATATAATATTGTGATTACTCTCTGGTGTTAGTAGAGACATGGTATTTATTACTTAGACATTTCATGCATTCGCATTTTCATATTATCATGCAGTATTATGGGGCATATGCCGACACTTATCATATACTTACTCATGATTTTGGGATTTTGGATTTCTATGAGATTTCTGGATTTTTGGGGAAAACCGCAAGAATATATAAAAACTTCTCTCTCTCTCCTCCTCTCTTTTTGAAACATAAGATGCGGTTTTCTCGTGATGTATGTGTCGTCCACCATGAGATTTCATATTTTCTGTTGGATTTCGAGACCCGATTCGAGGAGTGGATGAACCGTCTCGGGTACATGGTGGGCCCGGTATGGTACCTCGGGGAAAGAAGATCGAGTTGTAGACGATGAGCCTGGCAGGGGAGGACTATCTACCGGTGATGTCTGGCGCGGCGGATATCCGGAGGATACCGACCGTTGTCGTGAGATTTGATGTTATGGGCCGATCCGGACTAACGGAGCCCGAGATATTGAGACTATGAGACATTGAGATTATGAGGTATTGAGACTTGAGATTTACATGTTTTGTGTCGATGCTTCACATAGATTTCCTTGGATTTCATCGTTGATATTTTAGATTTCTATACACATTTTACCATGATAAAAGCTAAAGATTTCTTATACAGATATATCTAGATTTCAGGATTGGTTATTTTACATTCATGGTGCATGCATACTCATTCACATGACATAGTACTATATGAGGCACTGATACGAGCACGGAGCATTTGCGCTTACACGTAGCGTATTATCCTGTCTTACTTGATGACTAGTAATATATTAGTATATTATTATGACCTAGGATAGCGTTGTGCATTCGATTTCTTTTCGCAGATATCTTCTACTCACGAGTTGGCAACTCACCCCCGTTGTGCCAAATTTTATTACAGGTTCGATGTACAGGTTTTCCTGGCAGCTTGCTGGCACATCATTTCATTCCGGGTGATTTGCACGGTTGGTTGGTTCACTTGTATCTGGACCGCTATTGTACTTTTATTATTTCATTTGTATCTAGAAAACTCCATCAACCAAACTTGTATTACTTAATAGTTTACTGGATCAGTTGTTTATTTCGACCTTAGAGTCGCGCTTGTATTATTATGATATTTGGTGGTTTTGTTTTCTTTTGAGTTTTGAGCCTCGCCCTTTGGCGTTGTATACTATTGTGCGTTGATGTGGTTGTTTTCGCCTTTTGGCGTAGTGCTAGCTCCCGTTTGGGGATGCTTTTTATTGTTTGTCTATATATTATTCTTGTTTGTACCCGTTTGGGGCCAGTTTTTACAAAGGAGACTCTGCCGAAATTTTTGAGAAAATTGGATGTTGCTTTTAAACTTGTTTTCTACATGTTATCCTTTACTTCTTCTTCTTTTTATGGTTTAGATTTCTGGGCTTCGGCTTACTTAGATTATGTTGCGCCTCTAGACGCTTCGTAATCTAAGTGTCGGTCACGTTCCGTACTTTCGGGTCGTGACAAAGTTGGTATCAGAGCGCTAGGTTTAACCTTGTATATGTCTAGGGTGACCCTTGGTTGATGGAGTAGGCGACTTAGGTAGAGTGACGTACCGTGGGTATGATCCGCGGCATACTTACGATACGCTACTCTTCTTAAGTAGCCTTAGGATGTACATTTGTTTGCACCGCATTTCATTCGTTCCTTTGATCTATCTTCGTCGATATCGGAGGGTGGTTTCTGTTACCACGGGCGCACGGGCAGAGGGAGCAGTGGCCCGAATGCGATAACCATTCGGGTATTGGTTATTCTTGAGAAGTGAAGCATTGTTTAGCGTGCGGACGAAAGGTATTCACATGCCGTCCAGACGAAGTTAAAGGTTTCGAACGATTGTCAGAAACCCATTTTCCTAAGTTTAAAGTATTCGGAAGAACTTGCAGGTATTTCTATGGACCCTCTAGAAGAATAAAACCCTAACTCGACATGATGACCACGAGAACGCCCTTGAACCTTAGGGTTTACGGCAGTTCCACGATACCATTAGTGAGGCTTGGGTTTGCCCTTCTACGGCTGGACCATCGATACTGGGGTATGTACCGGATATTTTTAAACTGTACTTGAGTGTTGAGCTCTCGGGGAATTATGGGATTTTGATGGATCGATCGAAACGTTTAATGTAGTCCGGATATCAGGTGAAGGGATCGACTACGTGGGAGACTTTAGATATGAGTATTGCCGTTGGTAGCGCAGTCAGCACACCTATGAATAGACAAGTTCGAAGCAGTCGACACCAGAGGAAAGGGGGAAAGAGGCGCACATTGACGATAGTGTTTACGATTGTGATTTGGTGATTTGAATTTCATATTTCCGTTGATTGGATTTTTTTTTGGTATTTTGAGGATTTTGTTCTACGATTGGTATTTCTTATGTGTGCATTCATTACATTCTATTCGTGCTTCATATATCAGTTGTATTGATGTTGTTTTGTACATACCCAGTACACTCGATTTGGTTTTATACATTTTGAGATTTTGATTTGATTTCGAGCATATGGTTTTCACTTGATTTTGACATATGCTTCGACCTAGTTTTCATGCATTTTCGTACTGTGATTTCGATTTTGATATTCGGTGTATGTTTTCATGCACCATGTGCACCTGATTGAGATTCTTGCGCACATTCGGTGCACCTGATACGATTTGTGCACACCAGATGCACTAAATCGTGGTTTTGTGCAGATTAGATGCACCTGATATTAGAGTCGTGCACGCCCGTTGCACTTGACAGATGTTTTTGGTGCACACCTGTTGCACTCAGTTTTGTTTTTGTGTGAATTCGTGGCATCTGTATTTGGTTTCGATTTCAGTGCGCACCGGACGCACATGATATTTTTATGATATGATTGGGATTGATTTCAGTTTGATCAGTATGTTCTTATAATCATTACTATTGATTTGGTAACCAGGCGGGGCGTGTTTGTTAAATAAAAGATATATATATATATATATAGCTATTTTTTTTAAATAAACGTCTGCTACTTATGCCGTGGCACGTGCATCACATGGCGATTTTCAAAAGGGGTTCTTGCATGCTTCTTTATCCAGATGCTTGGACGATTTTACTATGATGCGCACAATATATAAGTTGTAGTTTTGATTTATATTATGTTGGTTTTCGTATTGGGTTTTGGTATTTTATTTTCGCCATAACTCCAATTATTGTGTTATGCTTGACGGAGTTGATTTTAGTTATGTATTGAAGATTTCGGAGCCCTGACGATTTGAGTGTTTTGGCTGAATGTTTTAGTAATTGGGGGGAGTTTTAATTTAAATTCAGGGACCGAATTTCTTAAAGGGGGGAAGATTGTAACATTTTAAAATATAATTAAATAAATAATTAAATAAATAAAATCGTTTAAGTGAATTTTATAATTTTCGGTAAAGTAAAACGTAGTTTTCATAAAACTAAACCGTAATTATTTTTCACTATAAATTTAAAAATACCTATTTTAATTATGTTATTACTAGTAAATGGTGTTTATTTAGCCACTTATAAATTTTTAGTTTAATTAAATATTTTTCTTAAATTAATTATTTTAAATATTAACATAAGCTTTATTTTTACCCTAAATTAGTGTAAATTACAAATTTGAATGGGTTAAATTTGAAAAAATGAACATTGCATCTTAGAATCAAGTGTGTTTCATGCAAAATTTATTTTCAAAATTTTACAATGGTTCTAGACCATTCTAGGTCAAATGGAGTGAAGAAAATAAAGAATTTTAAAATAAATTAATGAAAAGACTTAATGGTGTGATATTTTTGTGAAACCTTATACATTTTTCTTCACCTTTTCTCACTCTCCTCTCTTTTCCTCACCTCATGGCCGGCCTCACCTCCATGGGCAGACCCAAAAATTTTACCCCATCAATTTTGCATTAAAAATCATCAAAATTCATAAAAAAATCATAAAAAATCCACAAAATCCTAATAAATTCCTACCCTCTATTCTTTGCTCATCTTTACATGAATTTTAGAGATGGAAAACATTCATTTTGGAGGCTTATTTTCATGTTTGGATTTCATGTTGTGGAGGTATAAATTTTCTTCTTTTGATTTATTGTTATTAGATGTTTCATTCTAGCATAATTAGAATTAATAAATTAATTCTATCTTCAAGTTTTTAAAATTCAAGTTAGGGTTATAAAATTAAGTTATGTTTTTTATTAATTAAGTAGAGTTATTATAGCTAGTCTAACATTTTTAGAAATGGGAAAAATCATGCATGGTTGATATATTGTAATTTGTTCATTCAAATTGTTTATATTAAGTATTTTTGCTAACTAGGTTTCTATAAAACATAATTATTGGTGATATAAAATTCTAATTGAGGTTGTTATCACTAGATTGTGGTTTTAGTGAGGATATTAACTTGTTAGTGGAATGGAAAACTTAATTTGGTTACTAGTTCTATTGATAATTGAAAAATAGTGATAAAACATGCTATTTTGCTAACTAGATTTTGGAAATTCTTAAATAAATGAAATTTAAAATATAATTTATGGTTTCATTATATCATTATCATCATGAATTGTAGTTTAATGCATTAATTCATGCAAAATCCAGTTTAGATGTGATATTGTGACATTTTGCTTGCAAGGTGTTAAAATTGGTTTATTTGCAAACTAGAATTTTTTAATTAATACAATTGGGGTGTTAAAAATATAGTAATGGGTTGTATAATCTAGTTATGCTATTTAATGAGTTTCATGACCATTAGTTTAATTTAAATGTCAAGTTTTGAAGTAAAACGGTAATTTGGCGTTTTCGGGTTTTTCGAAATCGGACGATTTGATTGATTTTTAGGGTTTTGATGGATTAAATCATGTTTTATATTATAAGTAACGAGTTTTAAAACTATGAATTGTTTGTTGATGTTTATCTCGATCAATCGGCGTTTGTACGCCAATATCGAACGATATTTGGCTCTTTTGCATAAGCGGGACATAGGTTTTAACCTATGCGCGTTTCGTACGTTGTTTTGTCTTTGTCTGTCATTTAGTTTACGATATTATATGTGTTTGCGTATAGGTACCCCTCACGTGGACTTCGGACGAGGAAGAAGAGGAGGGCGACATCGTCTTCGGCAGACAAGGACCAGGTGAGTAGATGTATATCTACGGGGGGAAGTCGGGTGGATGGCGTTTAGCACCCCCGCAAGCGTTGAATAGGAATAAGTACTTATTGTCATTAGGAAGCCAGACGTGATCTTAGAATTTCGGTGAGTAGGACCCTAGTAGTGACCCTAGGTTGGACTTGACTAATTTAGAAAGACCATACCGGAGGATGAATACTTTGGAAGAGATTCGTAGGTTTTAGGTAGATACACACACGCACACACTGAGACTCGACGTGGTGTATACGTGTATGTGTGTGTATATATATATAGGACTAGGTGTAGGTATATATATATATACACAATACGTATATGTGATACAAGGATGTGATATGATACACGGGGATGAAACAATATAACTGGGCTGATGCCGTGATTCTTGGCTATACAGTCGTGTTTTGATGTTAGCGGATCATTAGAAAATGAGATAATAGATTTGTATACGTGAACAATAATAAAGGGTGGTGATGATATTGAAGTATATGGGACTCTAAAATAGAACCCGGATCGTAACCTGTGCCTGAAATTCTGATATGATATCATATAGGTGCGACTTGATTACGATATGATCTAAGTGTGACTTAATCACAATATGATACTTATGACATGATATTTCTGAGGATAAATTAACGATATATATTTATGTTGACAATGATATATGATTGATGTATGCGATTACAGTATAGCACCTTGATCTTGACATGCGTTGATGATGATATTAAACGAATGATGAGACACGTAGGTGATATTTGACCTGTACCCCGATATTAGGATGCCGTACGATGGATTTTACCGTACGAGGCATAGATATGATGATTGATCCGCACTCTTGATTCGAGGAAACCGTACTACATACGTGACGCTATTGAGGCTGGATCGCCGACTATTAGAGATATGGATTCAGACCTTAGGTGGACTCTTATTTCTTGTTGACTAGTTTCTTAGGTTTAGTTTCTTAGGAGGTTAGATGGACACTAGTTTAGGCTCGAGTCATATAGTTGTTGTTATACTTGTATATCGCAGATGAGTGGTTATTACACATCCGTCTTTACATTCATACCGTAATCATAATGTTGCATGTTCATACATATGTTTCTATAATCAGTATAAAACTCTGCTTGTTAGGACACCGGCACCATTACCGATGATGCGCATATTCCACGCACACTTATTTGCCGGCTCACACACATCATCATCGGTAATTGCTATGTCACGTACACTTTAGATCATATTATCTTTTATTGATACATTCAGCTAACTGCTAGATCGATATAATATTGTGATTACTCTCTGGTGTTAGTATAGACATGGTATTTATTACTTAGACATTTCATGCATTCGCATTTTCATATTATCATGCAGTATTATGGGGCATATGCCGACACTTATCATATACTTATGATTTTGGAATTTTGGATTTCTATGAGATTTCTGGATTTTTGGGGAAAACCGCAGGAATATATAAAAACTTCTCTCTCTCTCCTCCTTTCTTTTTAAAACATAAGATGCGGTTTTCTCGTGATGTATGTGTCCTCCACCATGAGATTTCATGTTTTCTGTTGGATTTCGAGACCCGATTCGAGGAGTGGATGAACCGTCTCGGGTATATGGTGGGCCCGGTATGGTACCCCGGGGCAAGAAGATCGAGTTGTAGACGATGAGCCTGCTAGGGGAGGACTACCTACCGGTGATGTCTGGCGCGGCGGATATCCGGAGGATACCGACCGTTGTCGTGAGATTTGATGTTATGGGCCGATCCGGACTGACGGAGCGCGAGATATTGAGACTATGAGACATTGAGATTATGAGGTATTGAGACTTGAGATTTACATGTTTTGTGTCGATACTTGACACGGATTTCCATGGATTTCATCGTTGATATTTTAGATTTCTATACACATTTTACCATGATAAAAGCTAAAGATTTCTTATACAGATATATCTAGATTTCAGGATTGGTTATTTTACATTCATGGTGCATGCATACTCATTCACATGACATAGTACTATATGAGGCACTGATACGAGCACGGAGCATTTGCACTTACACGTAGCGTATTATCATGTCTTACTTGATGACTAGTAATATATTAGTATATTATTATGACCTAGGATAGCGTTGTGCATTCGATTTCTTTTCACAGATATCTTCTACTCACGAGTTGGCAACTCACCCCCGTTGTGCCAAATTTTATTACAGGTTCGATGTACAGGTTTTCCTGGCAGCTTGCTGGCACATCATTTCATTCCGGATGATTTGCACGGTAGGTTGGTTCACTTGTATCTGGACCGCTATTGTACTTTTATTATTTCATTTGTATCTAGAAAACTCCATCAACCAAACTTGTATTACTTGATAGTTTACTGGATCAGTTGTTTATTTCGACCTTAGAGTCGCGCTTGTATTATTATGATATTTGGTGGTTTTGTTTTCTTTTGAGTTTTGAGCCTCGCCCTTTGGCGTTGTATACTATTGTGCGTTGATGTGGTTGTTTCTGCCTTTTGGCGTGGAGCTAGCTCCCGTTTGGGGATGCTTTTTATTGTTTGTATATATATTATTCTTATTTGTACCCGTTTGGGGCCAGTTTTTACAAAGGAGACTCTGCCGAAATTTTTGAGAAAATTCGATGTTGCTTTTAAACTTGTTTTCTACATGTTTTCCTTTACTTCTTCTTCTTTTTATGGTTTAGATTTCTGGGCTTCGGCTTACTTAGGTTACGTTGCGCCTCTAGACGCTTCGTAATCTAAGTGCCGGTCACGTTCCGTACTTTCGGGTCATGACAAAGTTGGTATCAGAACGCTAGGTTTAACCTTGTATATGTCTAGGGTGACCCTTGGTTGATGGAGTAGGCGACTTAGGTAGAGTGACGTACCGTGGGTATGATCCGCGGCATACTTACGATACGCTACTCTTCTTAAGTAGCCTTAGGATGTACATTTGTTAGCACCGCATTTCATTCGTTCCTTTGATCTATCTTCGTCGATATCGGAGGGTGGTTTCTGTTACCATGGGCGCACGGGCAGAGGGAGCTGCGGCCCGAATGCGATAACCATTCGGGTATTGGTTATTCTTGAGGAGTGAAGCATTGTTTAGCGTGCGGACGAAGGGTATTCACATGCCGTCCAGACGAAGTTAAAGGTTTCGAACGATTGTCAGAAACCCATTTTCCTAAGTTTAACGTATTCAGAAGAACATGCAGGTATTTCTATGGACCCTCTAGAAGAATGAAACCCTAACTCGACATGATGACCACGAGAACGCCCTTGAACCTTAGGGTTTACGGCAGTTCCGCGATGTCATTAGTGAGGCTTGGGTTTGCCCTTCTACGGCTGGACCATCGATACTGGGGTATGTACCGGATATTTTTAAACTGTACTTGAGTGTTGAGCTCTCAGGGAATTATGGGATTTTGTTGGATCGATCGAAAAGTTTAATGTAGTCCGGATATCAGGTGAAGGGATCGATTACGTGGGAGACTTTAGATATGAGTATTGCCGTTGGTAGCGCAGTCAGCACACCTATGAATAGACAAGTTCGAAACAGTTGACACCAGAGGAAAGGGGGAAAGAGGCACACATTGACGATAGTGTTTACGATTGTGATTTGGTGATTTGAATTTCATATTTCCGTTGATTGGATTTTTTTTTGTTGGTATTTTGTGGATTTTGTTTTACGATTGGTATTTCTTATGTGTGCATTCATTACATTCTATTCGTGCTTCATATATCAGTTGTATTGATGTTGTTTTGTACATACCCAGTACACTCGATTTGGTTTTATACATTTTGAGATTTTGATTTGATTTCGTGCATATGGGTTACATATGATTTTGACATATGCTTCGACCTAGTTTTCATGCATTTTCGTAATGTGATTTCGATTTGATATTCGGTGTATGTTTTCGTGCACCATATGCACCTGATTGAGATTCTTGCGCACATTCGGTGCACTTGATACGATTTGTGCACACCAGATGCACTAAATCGTGGTTTTGTGCAGATTAGATGCACCTGATATTAGAGTCGTGCACGCCCGTTGCACTTGACAGATGTTTTTGGTACACACCTGTCGCACTCAGTTTTGTTTTTGTGTGAATTCGTGGCATCTGTATTTGGTTTCGATTTCAGTGCGCACCGGACGCACATGATATTTTTATGATATGATTGGGATTGATTTCAGTTTGATCAGTATGTTTTTATAATCATTACTATTGATTTGGTAACCAGGCGGTACATGTATGTTAAATAAAAGATATATATATATATATAGCTATTTTTTTTAAATAAACGTCCGCTACTTATGCCGTGGCACGTGCATCACACGGCGATTTTCAAAAGGGGTTCTTGCATGCTTCTTTATCCAGATGTTTGGACGATTTTACTATGATGCGCACAATATATAAGTTGTAGTTTTGATTTATATTATGTTGGTTTTCGTATTGGGTTTTGGTATTTTATTTTCGCCATAACTCCGATGATTGTGTTATGCTTGACGGAGTTGATTTTAGTTATGTATTGATGATTTCGGAGTCCCGACGATTTGAGTGTTTTGACTGAATGTTTTAGTAATTGGGGGGAGTTTTAATTTAAATTCGGGGCCCGAATTTCTTAAAGGGGGAAGATTGTAACATTTTAAAATAAAATTATATAATTAATTAAATAAATAAAATTGTTTAAGTGAATTTTATAATTTTCGGTAAAGTAAAACGTAGTTTTCATAAAACTAAACCGTAATTATTTTTCACTATAAATTTAAAAATACCTATTTTAATTATGTTATTACTAGTAAATGGTGTTTATTTAGCCACTTATAAATTTTTAGTTTAATTAAATATTTTTCTTAAATTAATTATTTTAAATATTAACATAAGCTTTATTTTTACACTAAATTAGTGTAAATTACAAATTTGAATGGGTTAAATTTGAAAAAATGAACATTGCATCTTAGAATCAAGTGTATTTCATGCATAATTTATTTTCAAAATTTTATAATGGTTCTAGACCATTCTAGGTCAAATGGAGTGAAGAAAATAAAGAATTTTTAAATAAATTAATGAAAAGACTTAATGGTGTGATATTTTTATGAAACCTTCTACACTTTTCTTCACCTTTTCTCACTCTCCTCTCTTTTCCTCACCTCATGGCTGGCCTCACCTCCATGGGCAGCCCTAAAATTTTTACCCCATCATTTTTGCATTAAAAATCATCAAAAATCATCAAAAATTCATAAAAAAATCCACAAAATCCTAAT
This sequence comes from Agapanthus africanus, assembly GCA_030015575.1. Lineage (NCBI taxonomy): Eukaryota > Viridiplantae > Streptophyta > Magnoliopsida > Asparagales > Amaryllidaceae > Agapanthus > Agapanthus africanus. The sequence continues at coordinate 620,949,681 of CM057342.1, forward strand.
AAATTCCTACCCTCTATTCTTTGCTCATCTTTACATGGATTTTGGAGATGGAAAGCATTCATTTTGGAGGCTTATTTTCATGTTTGGATTTCATGTTGTGGAATTGAACTTCTACATAAGAATGACCGTCGTTAGTATGTCCACCGGATTCACCTTAGTATTGATCTTTATCAAATCGATCTCCTTCTCGGCCTACTTCCTCATCTTGTGATACCGCACGTCGATATGGTTAGTTCGAATGTGGTATACTTGATTCTTTTCCAATTGAATGGCGCTTTGACTGTTGCAAAAGAAATGAACCAGCCCCTTATTGATCCCGAACTCGCCAACTAGGCCCTTTAACCACAAGGCCTTCTTAGATTCTTCTAATACCGCTATGTATTATGTCTCCGTCGTTGAGAGCTCCACAGAATCCTAAAGTATAAACTTCCAGCTGATAGGAGATTCTGCAATAGTATATACATAGCTTGTAGGAGATCTTCTTTCCAATATAATCTGCATCTACGTATCCTTACAGCTGACTCGATTTATCTTCTGGCTTGTGAAAGAATAAACCAAGGAATTTAGTTCCTTTTAGATATTGAAGAATCCACTTTACCGCTTCCCAATGAAGCTTCTCTGGATTTGACATGTACCAGCTAATCAAACTTACCGCATAGGATATGTATGGATGGACGAGTGCAAACCATAGCGTACATCAGCGATCCCACCACACTTGCATATGGTACTCGAGATATCTTTTCCTTCTCCTTCGCTGATTTGGGACACTCCTTAGAGGATAGCTGGAAATGACCGGTGATATGGGTGCTCACCTGTCTTGAGTCCTTCATGTTGAATCTCTCCAACAACTTCTCAATATATCTGACTTGGGATAGCAACGGCTTTCCAGCCTTCCTGTCTCGAATAATTTCCATCCCAAGAATCTTCTTCGCTTCACCTAAGTCCTTCATGTTAAATTCTGCGCTCAATGAAACTTTGAGCACCTTTATTTCCGCCATACACTTAGCCGTGATCAACATGTTATTGACATATAGGAGTAGATATATCGACGACCCATCCTTAAGACGCTTCGAGTACATGAGCTGTCATACTCACATTTCAAGTAGTCGGTCTTCTTCATGAAAGAATCAAAGCGCTTGTACCATTGCCTAGGAGACAGCTTCAACCCATATAAAGACTGTTTGAGCTCACATAATTGATCCTCCTTGCCGTGCTCTATAAATCCTTCAGGTTTCTTTATGAAGATTTTCTTTTCTAACTCACCATGCAGAAATTCCATTTTCATGTCCATTTGCTCCAACTCTTGGTCTTGAGTAGCTACCTTTGCCCAAAAACACTCGAATAGACGTATGCTTGACTATCGGCAAGAAAATCTCGTTGTAATCAACCCTCTCCTTCTGAGCAAAACCTTTCATAACTAAACGTGCATTGTATTGCCCGTCTTCCTTTTTTTTGAATACCCACTTGAAACCAATAGTCCATTTTCCTTTCGGTAGCTTTGTCAATCTCCATGCACTATTTTTTCTAAGTGACTCCATCTGCTATGTCATCGCCACAATCTATCGATCCCTATCCTCTTGCCTAATGGCCTCCTGATAAGAGCCAGGATCTCCGCTTTTAATGACTAAAGTGTACGCGAGCATGTCTTCGAAACTGTACCTGACTGATGCCTTATGGATATATGTTGATCTCCTTAATGCCATTGCCTATGGGTCCTGTAGGGGTTGATCCTCACTTTCTGTCTCTGTAATTTGTCCGTCCACCTTCGCATCAATAGGCTGAAATTGTACTTCAGTGTCCATATCGTTATTAGCGCCAGATAACTCCTCCTCCACCGAATCAATGTCCTTTAATGCTCTACCTACCTCCTTATTATCTCCCGCTATGTCTTTCAACATGGGATCCTCATCGAAGATTACATCTCGGCTAGTGAATGCCCTTTTGTTTTCGAGATCCCATAACTTGTAGCCTTTAACACCAAATTTGAATCCAATGAAAACACACTTCTTTGACTTTGATTCTTGCTCGGTCCTATACATTTTTTTCACGAGCAAGTAGGGATGACACCTAAACACCCATAACGAATCGTAACTGACTGGATCTCCTCTCCATACTTCTTCTATGATCTGAAGATTTATGGCCATTGATGCAGACCTGTTGACCAAATGGCATGCATGACTCACCGCCTCTTCCCAGAAGTCCTCCGAAAGTCCGGATTGCAACCGCATACTTCTGGCTCTCTCTAATAGTGTCATGTTCTTGCGCTCCGCTGCCTCATTCTTTTCTGGCTGTCCTGAAATAGTCCATTGCCTCTTTATGCACTGTTCTAAACAACAATCCTGAAATTCCTCCGAGGTTTATTCACCTCCATTATCTTCCCATAAATACTTCACCGGTCGCCCCTTTTGCTTCTCCACGGCCGCTTTTCACTCATTAAAACTGGAAAACACATCTGATTTGTGTTTGAGGAAGTAGACCCATACCTTCCGTGAGAAATCATCAATATGGGTGACATAATACATGGCATCTCCCATTTTGATGCAACTGGTGATGACCTCCATACGTCTGAATGAAGGTAATTGAGGAGTCCTTCAGTCTTGTGCACGGCTTGCTTGAAGTCGACCTTATGTCGCTTCCCCATCGTAAAAAAATTGCAGAAATCTAACTTGCACGAGGTAACACCTTTCAGCAACTCCCTTCTTTTCAACTCATGAAGCCCCCTCGCATTCCTGTAGCCTAGATGCCTATTCCATAGCTTTGCGGTATCCTCCACTTGTTTCTCCGTAGCTACGGCCGCAATCCCAGTCACCGTGTTGCCGTCCAAGATATACAAGTTCTTTAATCTTTGTCCCTTCATGACCACTAGAGCACCCTTAACAACCTTTAGTACTCCATCTTGACCAAAGAATTTTCATTCTGCCGCATCTAATGCTCCAAGAGAAATCAGGTTCTTCTTTAGTTCCAGAATATGATGCATATTCACAAGCGTTCGCACCACCCTATCAAACATGCGGACTTTGATGTTCTTTATGCCAATGGCCTTGCACGCCACATTGTTCCCCATAAGAACACTGGTGCCATTGTACTCTTTATAGGTGTCAAACAGCTCCTTCTTCATACACATATTATGAATATCCGAAATCAAGGATCTAAGCATCATAATCTTCCTTCCCAGTATGTATGACGAGTACATCACACGGATCTTCTTCTGATTCGATCGCAAGACTGGCTTGATCCAAACCCTTTGTGCCGGCAGCTTTACTCTTCTTCTCCAACCACCGTTTATATTTCTGACATTGCTTCTTCAGATGCTCTGACTTTTTGCAAAAGAAGCATGGTCCTCTTTTTTTCCCGGATGATTTGGATTTCCCCTTATGTTCTTGTCTCCATCTATATTCTTCGATCTTCCTCTTTTACCGGTGAACAACCCCGATGACTCCTCTGATGGATTTGTTTCATCATGATCTCATTGTTGATAAGAGTCATTGTAACCTCCTCCATCTTAAGAGCCTCCTTCCCATAAAGGATCATTGTCACCAAGTATTCATACGAATTCGGAAGTAAAGATAGGAGCAATAGCGCTTGGTCCTTCTCCTCTAACTTGACGTCAAGGAATAAAAGATCGCTCACCATCTTGTTGAAGTTGTTTAGATGGTCATGAATAAGAGCCCCTTCCTTCATGCGTAATCCGTAAATTTTCTTTTTTATGTACAGCTTTTTTGACAACGACTTTGTCATGTATAAGCTCTCTAGCTTCAACCACAAACTTGCCGCAGAAATCTCCTTCATAACGTTATACATCACGTTATCCACCACACAAAGTTCTATCTTGCATTGTGTTTTCAGATCCATCTCTGCCAATGCGTCATCTGTTATGGTGGTAGGTTTACTACCTTCAAGTGCCTTAAACAGCCATTCCTTCACCAGAAGTGATTTTCCCCTTCTCTGCCGCATCAAGATGTTTTGATTTCCATTAAATTTCTCCTCCCCAAACTTTGTTATATTTACCTTGTTATCCATCATTCTTAATCCCAAAGAAAAAACCTTTCTCTCAGATTCTGACGAACTACTATTAATAGAATCGCAATCTAAGAAGATGGGGAGAGGACACAAGCGTTATCACCCACCGTAAAATTAAATTGCAAAACTACAGAACATAGCTCTGATACCAATTTTTGAGACCACGGATCAATCAGTGCAGCGGAAAACCTTACGGATCTATAAACCTATATCCTTTTATAGAAAAATAACAAAAACACTAGATGCAAACCGCGATAATAAATAACACAAGAGATTAATGGGAGAAACGGGGAGAACCTTTATTAGAACTTAAGAGAAAGAATAAAACCTTATAAGACTATTACAAGTAACCCTCTCCTATATCTCCAACGAGATCACCTTGCTCTCTCTCTCTCTATATGTTCTTCTTAGTCAATATTTTTTGATCCTTTATGGAAGGCGTCATTGTTTCTCTTTAAACTTTATGATAAAAAATACACTTTAATGGCCTTCTTCTTGATCCCTTAAACCATATGATCAAGATCTCCAACACATTAAATTTTAATCCTAAGATCCTATATATAGCCTATACAATTTAAACTATAATAAGATCCCAGAAATTACAAAAATGCCACCAAATAACTGTATTTTAGAGATAATTCTTGTTTTGAAATTCGCACTTATCTGTAGGCAGACGTATAACCCTTTGATGGGCAAACGTCTGCAATTGCTCTGCCAAAAGGCAGAGTGCTTGCCAGACGTATGAACCTATGAGGTCAGACGTCTGTCTCTTTCAAACACTTCTGGACAGAGCGTGGCTAGACGTCTGCTGCATACAGAGATAGACATATGGTTTCTGCTCTGGATTCTGGTACTTAAATACCAGACGTCTGTTGCGTCTTGCTTCAGACGTTTGGCCCTTTTTTGGTTGCACAATCTTGAACAAATACGAGACACCTTCACAACATGAAATGGTAGAAAACTTTATTGTTTTCATTGATAATATATTATGTATATATGTATACAAATTGAGGTTCTACAAAATTGAAAATAAATATCTACAAACAAGGAGAACAATAAGTAAAGATTGACTATTATACAAGGAAGAAGATCTGCTCATATATATAAACAAATATTATCAAATATATTAACGTATAAGTGCATTTAAAGTATTTGAATAATCAAGAATATCTCCATAATACCCTGTTATGTATGGTAAATTATTTCCTCCTTGACACCCCCCTCAAACTTACGGTGGATCTAAGGCCGAGAGTTTGGAAATAAAGTATTGGCGTTGGAATGTTTGAGCTTTAGTGAAGAGGTCACCCAATTGATACTTGGAGGCGATGTATGGCAACGAGAACATTTTTTCTTCATATTGATTTTGGACTATATGGAAGTCCGCCTCTATATGTTTTCTACGCTCATGAAAAAAAGGATTTGTTGTGATTTGAATAACACTTTTGTTATCGCGATGAAAATGAATAGGTCGCTGGACCCTGCTCCCATATCCTGAAGAAGATGCTCTAACCAAATTAGTTCAATCTTAATGTCTGCCATAGCACGATATTCAGGCTCAATGCTGGATTGAGAGACGTCTTGTGCCTTGCTTCTCCATGAGATAGGTTCAGGCCAAGAAAAATGCAAGAACCCATAGTAGATCGATGATTATTAGGATCATCGACCTACCCAGCATTAGTATATGCAGAGAGTTTGAGTGATGACGAAGTAGGCAGTAGGATAGCTCTGGTGATCGTGCCTTGGACGAATTTGATTAGACAAAGAAGTGATGCATAATAAACATTGGTGGGTGCACTAAAAAATTTGCTGAGGGCGTGTGCTGCATGTGTAATGTCATGTCTGTTGATGGTAAGATAGACCAAAGCACCGACTAGTTCACAATAACGAGTTAGGTTTTGAAGTAGTTCTCCGTCAAAATTCCGGAGCTTGAGATTAAGTTCCAAAGGAGTGGCAACAGAGTTTGAGTCTGTTAGGACAACACGATCAATCAAGTCAGCTACATATTTTTGTTGAGATAAGAAGTAGCCTTTGGAAGAGAAAGCAACCTGCACACTTAAAAAATAATGGAGAGTTCCAAGATCCTATATATCAAATTGGGTTTGAAGGTGTTTGTTCAGTGAGGCAATACTTTGATGGTCATCTCCAGTGATGATCATGTCATCAACATATAGAAGTAGAATCGCACGTCTTCGAGCATATGTGTGTGAACATAGCATACTCATTATAACTCTCTACAAAACCAGCTTGCTAGATGGTTTTGCAAAACTGCTTGAACCATGCGTGAGGAGGTTGTTTCAGGCCATACAGTGCATGCTAAAAACGACAAACATGATGCGGTTATGTTTTGGGACAAGAAGGAGGCTTCATATAAACTTCCTCTGAAAGAAAGCCGTTAAGAAATGCATTCTTAACGTCCACCAGATAAAGAGGCCAGTGTCGAGCAGCTGCAACGGTAAGAAGAGTTCGATCAGATATCATTTTTGCTATAGGTGCAAATGTTTCCTTATAATTGATGCAATATTCTTGAGTGAAACCGTGAGCCACAAGTTGGGCTTTATAGCGCTCTAGAGATCCATCAGACTTCGTCTTGATCTTATAGATTCATTTTCTCCCAATAGAAGTTATACTAGAGGAAAGAGCAACTAGATCTCACGTATGTGCTCATTCAAGTACTAGGAGTTCTTCTGCCATTGCTTGTTGCTACTCTAGATATTTGGCGGCCTGAGTATATGAATTTGGTTCCTAGATAGAGTGAATGGTTGTAAGAAAGCCAGTAAACTATGGAAAGTATCAATCGACCATCAAATATTTATAACGGCTAGGTGAACGCCGGTCTCGTGGAGGATTCCGACATGGTGGAGCAGGGACTTGTTCCGATGAAGATGGCACAACCATTGGTGAAAGTGAACTTGAAGTATCACTTGAGATGGTGGATGATGAAAGAGATGGAATATTGAAAGAAAATGCTGGTGCAGGATCCTAAACTTTGTCAAAAAATCAAGGGCCTACTTCTATGCTAGCAACCATTTTCATTTTTTATCCCGTAATAATTTAATGGGTAAATTGTCAAAAGAAAAACCCAAGCATTTTTTTCTATTGTCAAAATTCCCCAACCTCAAAACAATAGTCAAACAATAATCAAAACCTTCTTGGAAATATTTCCTGCAGTATCTACATAGTAGTCTGCTATATCTAACTAAATCATACAATATATCACAGGTAACTGTTTAGATATCGCTGGCTACTGCTTAGATTTCGCAGGAAACTAGATATGACAGAAAACTACTAGATATTTCAGGTAAGGGGTTTCTTGACAACGAAAAACATTTCTAAGGGTTTTTGACTAACATTTCGATGACGGGGGGTTTTTGGTAACAGAAAAAGTGGTTTTTTGACCCTAATTTAAAACAAAAGTTATCATACTCCTAAACACATCTATTTCCAAACCCCAATTCCTAAAACATGATAATAAGGATCTGAGACTTCGACACTTTTGCTCCACCCATCTATCGCCTCACCGTGATCCCAAATTCTTCACTCGATTAGGATTTTATATCTTTAAACTCCATTTAGTTGTTATTCTCGACCGTGTAAACTTAACCAACGAAATCTTTCTCGGACTTTGGCGACCGATGGAGTTAACAAGATCAAATTTTTATCTTCTTCATATCTCATATAATATATAGTATATTTTCAAATTATTAAGTTTTCTATTGCCACCTGCAATCGTATTTGTTCATTTCTGAAAATAAAACAGTTTGAAATTTTGATGGATATAGGTTGGAGGTCTCTAAAATTCTTAAAAGATGAATTGAATTTTTGGTTTAGATGTTCCTTAATTTTACAATAAATTATACTTAAATATCATGAACTTACATCTTATGAACTTACATCTCGTTTTTGTAAGATAAGTATCATTAACTTTGTCAAATGCATTCAAGTACCGCATACATTAAAAGCGACATATTTGATACTATCCTTAATGACACTATCATAAAACCCTTCCATGATATGAAACATCGAAATTTTTTTCTAAAGTATATTGTTATAATGTCTATGATTAAACACATCATAAAAAAGTCTATGATTAAATTAGTTTAAAATTTTCTTATTTTGTTTCAATTTTGAATTGTGGGGGTTTATATATTTTTTGATTGGAATTTTCAATATATCTTGGAAGCTTTATGTGCTCTCACTTACCAAATTTTCTAGGTCCGCCACTGTAAACGAATACATCAAAAAGAGTAAGGCTTTGGCCATTATTATGTGTCGAAGGAAGATGATAAATTTCTTTCACTCTATGACCCGTCCCAATCTTCTGGCCGGTATGAATGTCTTGCATAAGATAAGAAGTAGGCATGAATAAGACAGTGCAACCAAAATCAGTAATATGACTAACTGAAAGAAGGTTTATTGACGCTTTAGAAATATGAAGTACAAAATCAATTGTGAGTAGACCAGATGGGTTTTGAATGTCACCGTGATGACTGACGGTAAGCGGTGTGCCAATATTCGAAAATATGAAGATTTGATGATAAAGGAGAATAATGAGTAAAATATGTATTATCGTAAGTAATGTGGTGGATGGCACCAGAGTCATATATGTTAGGAATATGTATGCCCTAGAGGCCATTATTGTATTTTATAGTGGATGCTCAGACACACACACAAACACACAGATATATATATATATATATATATATATATATATATATATATATATATATATATATATACAGAGAGAGAGAGAGAGGACTTTCTTGCTCGACATGATAATATGCTATCTGGTTGCTCTTTATCTTAACATGTTCATATGTTTTAGTTTGCTGTCTTTCTGATACATGTTGATAAAGCCCTCAGGATGTTGGCTTGACTATCAGGACTATGATGCATATCATACTAGTGGGGCTTGTGTGGTCCACAAGTACATCCATAACAGTTCCTAATCGAGAGAGTATCGAGACAGGGTATCGATATTCCAGAGTAGACTAGTGTATACGTTTCTTGACCCTGTGTTAGGGCGATAGATGATCCCATATCCTTTGGTGTTTGACATCAAAGATTCTATACAGGTGCTCATTAGAGATTGAGTACACTGAACAGACTCGCCGAGAATTCCTAGATGGTATTATACCTATCGTCAAATAGAAGTTCTCCGATAACACTTATACAGGTTAGTCTGTAGACCCGAGATCGTCATAGTGTCTTGAGTGCTTCCCACTGTGATTTGATTTCCACCCTACCACGGCTTTACTGAGTCGTGCGAACAGGTGGACTTTGGGTACAGTCCCGAGAGACATGGAGGCAGTGAGCAATAGGAGGGGTTTCGTCTCTCCCGGTATTGGGAGTTGATGTTTTGTTATGCGCGATTGGCGCGATTGGTTACAACCGCAAGTCCCTGGCCAGGGCTGATGAAATTTACTAATAAGTGGTATCAATAGTTTCTCGATTGGTTATAGGCCACACATCGGCATGACTTATCGAGTTATTAGGGTCTGATGATTCCACCCCCCCGACTCGATATGCGACATATCAGACGAAGAGACCGGACTGTACGGTAAGTGTTGCTTATTGACTCTACGAGAGTTTGAACAAGTTTTCTTGTTGATGTTCTATTCATTCAATACCTGGATAGCTGTTACGTCCAGCTAGTACCGCTGACGGCTTGTGGGTATCTGATATGATCATTACCTACTGCTAGCGTATTGATGAGACTCAAGAGTCCCACATAGAGGTTTCCAAGCTCAAGTGAAATGAAGTAGGACACATATGGAGATATGTGCAGAAGCTTGATTAACTACGAGTATATGACACCGTATTATAATCTGGCGTTTTTGATATTAGTCGGATTATATATGATATGACCGGATTATTGAATCAAGTGTTGATTTAATAATTAACTAATAACTCATTTTAATTCTTTTCTTTATATATATATATATATATATATATATAAATGTATCATGGTTGATGATACAAAGAATATGACAATATAAGAATCACATTGAAGAAAAGAATAAAGATATTGATAAATATAAATGAATAAAAATAAAATGAAGAGATGAGTCATGGCTTCTATGAGGTTCTCAAAGGCTCTAGTAACCATGACTCATTCTTTTTATTTGTTTTATTCATCCATACTTATCTATTAATCCCCAATCTTATATCCAAGGTTCATTCATATATTTCCAAGTTCATCCTCTTCTTTTCCTCTCTAGAGATTTTTCTAGGTTGAAAAGAAAAAGAAAAGAAAAGGATTTTAATGAGAAACTTCCCCACTTCATCAACCTACACCAATACAGAAAATTAGTATAGGTTGTTATCTTCACTTATTCATAGATTAGTGAAGTAAGAGTTTGATAGTGAGAAGCTTCGTGGTAGATCATCATAGACGACGATGACTTCTAGCGACCTTGTTCCAATTTCAAGTAGAGTCGTAGAGGAACTCTAAGACTACTACATGGAGAAATTGAAGTGAAGGAGTGGTCTACAAAGGTTGTAGCCTCTATTCACTTATAGTCAATCCTTATTTGCTTTGTTTTAAAACCCTAATCTGTAGTTCGATTCATGTTTAGTTAACTTAGCTCTCTAGAATTTTTAAAATAGCTCACATGTTTTTGTTAAAACCCCACTAGATGTGCTAAGACTAACTTACATGGTATTAGAGCCAAGCTAGAGACTTAGGAGAAGTCTAGATGAAGTTAAAGTGTTCGATCGAAGTTTTAAACACGGGTTTTGGCTAGTCTGTCCATTTTTCAAAAATTGATATTTTCACAATTAAAAATATTCAGAAAATTATGCAGGTAAAACTATGGAGGCCTATGAAAAACGACGACCTAATCTCTCTAAGTGGCCGTGGAACCGCTGCCTAGACCATGGCTTAGCCGCGATTCCGCTGCCGAATTGATGAATTAATGCCTTATTCTTCTTCTACTACTTCATGTTGACATTTTTGGTTTTCTAAAGATTTTTTATGAGGCTCAAGAGGTTGAGGTCTCTGTGAATTGGTATTGTTTGAAACATCGATCGAAATGTTTAACATCGTCTAGATAGCTTTGGATATGTGATACAATTTTTGGAATCCAAGTTGATTATTTTTACGAAAACTAGTTAACGAAATGTAAATCTCGCATTTTAGTCTAAAATGATGGATTACCACGGAGTTTGGATTTGGATTGAAACTCCGTCGCAATCTCCTATCGTACGCGCATACTCGCCGGGAGACACTACTAGACAACCACGCCCCATAGCCCCGACCAAGTGACTATAGGAGAACCCCATTGCCAAAAGCATCCACTTGGGTGCTCGCGGCCACGGTGTTCCGCCCAAGTGAACTTCATTGACGGCCTTGGGGGTGCGACCATCTACTAAAGTTCTCGACGAGCATTTGATCATTTAATCGGGAATCTTGTTGAATTAACCGACTTAATTTTTGAAAAGTGTTTTCAATTCGAAACTTAAATGCAAGGTTTATAGGGTTAGGCATGAGATCCGGAATATGTGATAATCCGGGTTTATGATGTCTAAAGATGATGCGGATTCTAATTATTGTAGTTTTCATTTCTTTTCTACGACCGTAAGTATAATATGTGACAGTATCCCCGATCTCGTTGCTATACGACGACGACATTAAGGATATGCATATTTACTTACGTTGATCAAATGTGATTTTATTGTGTTGCTATTGATATGTTATATAGGATCGTCGTGATTGAATAGCCGAGGGTTTTATGTGAGATGAGAGTTTTTCTTTTTCATTCAGGTAAATAAATGTATGTAATATTATTTTATTGGGACACTTCCAGGTTGAGGATGTTGTTTCCATTCGATATATATTATTTACTTTTCCGTATTATGATAGACCTAAGGCGGGGAGCACATGTAACCGGGTTCTAGAGTTCAGTGGGAGGCCATCTCGAGGAGTCGAGACCGGTTTCCTAACTCTAGAATTCGCAGGGTTGCTTGCTATTCATACCAGAATATTGCATTTAATACCGCACATTCTTCTGCTCATTTATTTCTAGGCAGGTACTTTTGATCCGTGTTTGCTACATATTTACAGGTTACAGGTTCCTAGTCCAAATTGACACAAATCATACAAAATCTCCACAGTTACGCCAAAATCCAGAACATCTGTCACCGACAGATAAAACCCGAGTTCCGGTCATCCGTATCCTTCCAGCGCCGCTTACCAGTTCATGAGACAAGACAAATGACAGTGGTCATTCGTGTCTCGGACAAGCACAGAGCATGAGAGGGGCAGCACAAGATTCAATGAGTGAGCGGAGCTCGAGAGAGATAAGGTTAAATGAATTAAAAGTAAAGCCATTTTGGACTGTTGCAAATCTGAAGAAACTTTGGTAGCATTTTGCAATTTGGGACATATTGAACAACATAAGATAGCAACACAAGGAAACCCAGAAAATATGAGACCCCAAATCCACAAAAGCGCGGCGGAACCGCCGCCAAATGTGGGTTGTTGTGGCGGTTCTGCTGCGGTTTCGTGTCATCATCTGAAAAAATTTTGGGGTTACTCTGGTCATTGTATTTTGGCTCAGAATTTAGCCCTAGGGTTTCAACTCTCTTCCTATAAATAGCCCAGTATTGTGCCAAGTAAAGGATGCTTCTTTTTAGTTAGATTTTAGTGTAGGTTAGTTTGCACCTTCTTCTTCCTCTTCATCTATTCTCCATTAAAGTGTAGTGAGAACTCTTGAGTGGAAAATCAATGAAGATGAGGGTTTTTATTTAACTTGTATCTTTTAATTCTTGTATTGTAATTTTAATTCTTAAGTGTAATTTTGTTTCTTGTTGTTAAGTAGTTGTTGATATTTCTTTACTTGTTTTATTTTCCTTTCCTTCTTATCCGTATTATTTTCAAGCCATGTTACTCGACGGAATTCCTTGCTTAGGTGAGGACCCAAGTAGTTAGCTTGTAAAACCGTTTTTTTCCTTTCTTTCTTTGCTTCTTTCTTGCTTTGTTTTCTTTTCATTTTCATGTGTGAATAATTTCCATACTTGTTAGGGGCTAAAGAAAGTTAGTATGAGGGACGGAAAAATCCCTTGTGCTTCTCTTCGCCAAACATCCTAAAACAAATCTAGACCAAACAAATGCAACCCCCTCACTTAGGCGCGCTATACGGACATATAGCCGCGACCTAAGTCGAGAAGTCCTTTAAATGCACTACAACGTGACATGTAGTTGTGATTTAATTGGATACATGGTTGCGGGTGTTTGGCCTAGGGTTGGAAATAAGCGCATTTAACGGACAGACAAGGGGAACTAGGAATGGATTTAGCGTTGGAAAGATTGCTTAAACCCACAATTCCCATTCCTATGTTCTCTTAATCCCCGCTACTTTCGATTATTCTAACATCGTTTTAAGAATGGTAAAAGACAAGTACAAGGCTAATCCTAACTCTACTAACCAAGCTTAACCCTAACAAGCTTACTTGAATATACATACAAACACTTATGATAGAATTGAACATACACATATACATTCTCAATTGACTCGTCTAAGATAAGAACTCAAATACAACCATCTCCCTGTGGATCGACCCGTGCTCAACCGGCTAGCTGCAAAGCGACACCGTCTTGATTGCGGTAAGTAGAGAACAGTGTAGAACACATATCATAAAAACATATCGTGTTTTTACTACAATCAAATGGCGTCGTTGCCGGGGAGACGGTAACGTATTTTCTTTCTTGTTGTTCGGGTTAATATTTTTTTTGCATATATAAAAATAATAAATATAATAAAAAAAACCTTTTTTGTTATTTTTGATATTTTTTTGTGTGCATGTGTGCAGGCTATCTGGAGCAAGTACAGTAATCATTTAAGAATTCAGAGCATTTTATTTTGGATTAGAGAATAAAGGGAGTGCAGTGATCAAAGACGAAGTCCCAACTCCATAGTTTGACCTTGGAACCGCGGTCAAAACTTGGATTTCGTGGCAGTTCCGCGGTTACATTGAGGATTCTGACCCCAATTTTTTCCCACCCTTTCTCTTTCCTTTTATCTCCTCTGTGAACCCTATTGAACTATATTTTCTGCAGGTTTATTTGCATAGATTGCGCCGCCGCCAAATAATTTTTTTTTGTTTTAGATTTTGTTTGTTTATACACTTTGCATATAATAATACGGACATTAAGGGGCTTGAACAGAATTTAAGATTGGGTGGGGATTTCATCACCCTTCCTAAGACCCTGCAAATCACAAAAATCATACGCATTATCTTGAGTTAATAAAAAACATCTAGACCACACCTATAAGGACTTGTCGCGCTCATTTAGGACAAGTGAAGGTTGCGGAGAATCGGTCGTTTATCTAAACTTGACTTTGTGGTGCCTAAGCTAGACAAGTGAGGAGGTAATTTTAAAAGGCCCGTCTCACGGTGATTCGTGAGCGGAACCCTCCTTCCCTCACTTGTGCTTACCTGGCCACAATTGGCAGTGAAGAGGCGATTCGAGGGTTATTCTGTAACTTGTCGCTTGGAAGTTTAGGAGAGGTCTAGTTGGAGTTTAAAGACCCTAGCTCTAGGTGTTGTTTGTGCATATTGTGATTGTGATTGTGATCGTGCTTGTATAAAGTTTAGTCCCATAATTCCGTATTCTTTCAAAAACAAAACAAACAATTTCAAAAAAAAAAAATTCACAAAATTTATAAAAATTCACCCACTTTCCCCCTCCATACCTTTTCATAACATGGGTACCCCAAAACGACCAACTCTTGCCAAACTTTGGTTCCCACAACTAGACATTTCTTCTTACGGTTCTTACTTTGGCCGAACTTCGAACGACCCATCCATGCGTAAAATTTCTTTGAGAGATCGGATAGACACGTTTAGGACAAACAATTGGACTCCGAAAACCACTTCGTATCAACCGTTTCAACCTCTCCCACCTTCTTACGCTGATATTGTAGGGTTTCCTAGCATGGAAGCAAGGTTTCGGGAAGCATCATCCATGCTATTTTTAAAAAATTGCTGTATTATCTAACCCTAACCCTAGAATCGATACTAGAAAATCATATGAAAAGCAATGTAAACACTTTATATCTAAGTGAATGAAGGAATACAACCTTTGTAGACCAGTCCTTCACTTCTAAAGCTCCATGTCGTAGTCCCTTCGCTCCATGTTGTGAAGACCCGGACTCTAGTAAGGGTTCACATGAAGAAACGAACAAGCTTGCTCAATGTCTTCGAGGCCAAATATGATCTACGTCGAGGAGACTTGAGCTCATACTACCTCTTCACTAATGGTTAAATTAGTGAAGCAAATACCCTAAACTAAATGTCTAATAGTAAAGGATGATGAAGTAGGAAGTGGGCTCACTTTAGATTTATTTTTCTCACAAGGTTTTATCACTTTAAAAAAACTAGCAAGCTTTTTTCAGAGGTGGGGAAGAAGATGATGAATGAAACCCATGAGGTTAGAAATGCAAATATGGTGAGTATATGTCATGCACTAACCATTGTAGAGACTAAACCATAGCTATGAGTTAATGAGTTAGGTTTAAAAATATCTTAAGCAAAAACAAACAAGTGGACTAAGTCAATGTTCTACTAGCTTCCATCCAAGCTCAACCATGACTAATTATCCAAGCTGTTTGAATTATTTAAAACAAATAAAGCCCTAACATTAACCTATCATGGTGTGAGTCTTATACATACATGTTGCATGTATAACCTAGCATGACACAACAATAAATATCACATATATATTTTGTGTAAAAAGAAAACAATACATATATCACATATATGTAAAGTGTATCAAACGTGAGAAAAAGAATTACTTAAGTGAGCTAATATTAGTTAATGTAATGTAATATATCAAACATATAATTATACATTAAATTATGAAATCAACACTTGATTTAATAATCCGGCTATGTCTCATATAACCAACTAATATCAAATGTATCCTTTTATCGAATCAACACTTGATCCGATAACCCGGCTATATCACATATAACAAATCGATACATATATCGCGAGAATAGAATGCGGTATCACATACACGCATTAATCTCGGTCCCGCACATATCACATATGTGCTCCTACTCCGTTTCGCATGAACCAGAAAACCTCTGTGTAGGACTCTAAAGACTCGTCAATACGCCGGCAGTAGGTGATGATCATATCAAACACCCACAAGCCGCAAGCGGTCTGCTAAACGTAACGGCCACCCGTGTATTAAGTGATCAGAAGATCAACAAGCAAGCCTGCTCTTACTCCTGCGAATCCAATCAGTAACACTACCGTACAGTCCGGTCTCTTCGTCTTATATGCCATATATCATAGCCAGGGGGTGGTATAACGTCAGAACCCGATAGCCTGATAAGTCATGCCGATGCAAGGTCCATAACGGTTTGAGAAACTACTGATAACACTTACCAGTAAATCTCAGCAACCTTGGCCAGGGATTTCCTGTTATGGCCAATTTAGCATAGCGCAACATCAACTCCCAATACCGGGAGAGATGAATCCCCTCCTATCGCTCATTGCCTCCATGTGACTCAGGACTGTACCCAAAAACCACCGTTTTGCACGATCTCTTGACCGTGGTATGGTGGAAATCAAAGCACAGTGGGAATCACACAAGACTCTATGACGATCTCGGGTCTACAGACTAACCTGTAACAGTGTCACCAGAGAAATACTATCCGACAATAGGTATAATACCATCTAGGAGTTCTCGACGAGTATGTCCAGTGTACCCAGTCTCCACTGAGCACCTGTATACCTTCTCTGATGTCAAACACCAATGGATGTGGGATCATCCATCGCCCATCATATGGGTCGAGAAGCGTATACGCTAGTCTACTCTGGAGTATCGATGCCCTGTCTCGATACTCCTACGACTAGGAACATTTGAAGGGTGTACTTATCGACTACCCTTTCCCCACTAGTATAATCTCCATTATAGTCTTGATAGTCAAGTACACATCCTAAGGGCTTTATCAACATATGAGAGCAAGACAACATCACTTATACAAGTCAACATATTAAGACAAAGAGCAACCAGATAGCATACTATCATGTCGAGCAAGAAATTCCTCCCTATATATGTCCAAGAATCCACTACAATATACATCTCATGTACAGTAATGGGCTCTAGGGCATACATACAACTAACAAATACCCCATTTGCGAGTTATGTTGCGACTCCGAAACCTATGTCCATAGCTGACCGAATTGAACAATCTCATAGCCAATCTTTCACCCCTTTCACCACTTCCAATTCTTTTGATCAACAATTCCAATCGCCTTCTTATCCAAATGTTGATCTTACTCCTGTCCAACCATTCGATTCCTACCAGTCCTACCTGACATTTACACCTCCCTAGACATTGCTTATGAACAGCCTTTTGGGAGTTTCCAGTATCCAAACAACTTTGAATCTATTACTGAAATCCCTTCACAACCCATGTCTAGTCTGGAACAGTCATTGGAAGATTTTCGGGTAGCGTCATGCCAACAGATAATGGATTTGAATGCGTCCATGGCCGCCCTCATACAACCTAACGACCCGGTAGCTGGTTTTCAACTAGCTTCGACTTTTCCAATGTGTGATGAGACGATAAGACAAATTGAGAATTTGAGTAGTGAGAGTGAGCGGTACACCCTTCCATATCAAACCTACCCATTGCAAATTGAATTCCACAACTCCGGTTTCGAAAGTCTATCGAGTGTCCTACATGAATCACCAGTAGAAGATAGAATGTTTGATGAGTTGTGCGACCTTGTAGTGTTTAATTTACCCGATTGTGAAGGGTCTATTTCAAGTGAAACCACACCCAATCCTTTTGACCTCTACACCTCCATCTTAGAACCACAATTGATTGAAATCCATACTTTTGATGAGGTGTATGAGATATTTGATTTTCACTTGATTAAGGATATCGACGCAGGGAATATTTTCGATGATGAACCCACAGTTTTGGATGAGTTTTTCTCACCAATTCATCATGTCCTTTCACTTCCATGTGAACATCATCCCGAGTCATTAACTGTTTTTCCCGAACCCCATTTGCGTCTGGAAATTAATGATGAATGCATGGATGAGCTATATTTTAGGGAGAGTCTGAGGATGAACCAGTTTTACTTGATGAGTTGGATTTTCCAATTCATTCTGTCCTTTCCATTGATTGTGCACATTCTCCTGAACCTTTAACCGAAAGCATTTCTCAATCACGTCCCTCCATCCTTTCTATCGTTCCCATTTTGCAAGCCACCGTATCACCTTCTTTTCTTATATCTGGTTCACCAAGTTCGGTCGGCCCATGTTTTCTTACGAATCTTGAGAGGTTTGACCCCATTTCTCAACGAGTTGATAGATTCGTACAATCTCTTTTTACACATCGGTCATTACAAATTGTACTAATTTATTAACTCTATTTTCACCCTCAAGTTTGTAATCCATTTCTTTCTCCCCTCCACCATTCTTCTTCTCCACCGAGACCGTATCCCGCTTCCATCCCCACACAGTCTCCTATTTTCTCCATTTCTTTTCTCTACGTCTTCTTTTACCAGCCAATGCTTTATCGCGATAAATTTTTTGAATGGTTGGTGCTAACTTTTGGCCTATGTAAGGCCTTATATAGATTCATACTGTTCTTTTCCCTTCTTACTCTGAACTTCAACGCTTAAAACCATGGAAACACTATATTACTTAGGTTTGAGGGGGACCTTTTTGTGTATATATATTTTCATTGCCTTTTCTTTTGTATAAAAAAACTAAAAAAAACAGGGAAGCACCGAGAGTTTTGACCCTCTTGGTGTAGCATGACAGTGAGGGCACTGTCAAGTTTAAGTTTGGGGGTGTGCTCGGTAAGCTTTCTACCTTCGCATTCATGTGTATATTTTGCATTTGCATACTTATTAAAAACCCACAAAAATTGAAAAATTTTCCAAAAAAATATAAAAACTTTGTCGTCAAGTTAGCTAGTAGGGTAACTTAGATTTTTTCCGAAAATTTAGTTGATATGTTAGAAATAACTAAATCTTAGGCTTAGAAATTGAAAACCCTAAAAATAACCCTCCTTCTGTTTAACCTTGGTAATTATAAGTCCTTACAGTTTTTTTTTATAGAAATAGGTAATCTTGAGTTCAGTTCTTGAGTTAAGTCGAGATGAAGGGAAAGTATTGAAAGCTTTACTCAAGAATAAGTCTGAAAAATATTTTCTATTCTTGAGTCCAAATTTAGAAAGTATATACCCTACAAAATGCACATATACGCACCTTGAAACTTGGGATAGTAAAGGATACCTAGAAATACTCTTGCCTGAAAACCTAGTATGAAAGAAAAAAACGGTATTTAAAGCTATCCACCAAAAGAGAATCATTGAAAAATATATCTGGTCTTGAAAAAGAAAAATAAAGAAAAAGAGAAAACGAGAAATAAATTACAAGACCTGGAAACTGCTATTTTTCCTTTAAGCTCACACATTCAGTAATCTGCTGTTTAGTGCCTCAAGAAGCATTAATAGTCGCATGAAAGGTGTCTGAACAAAACCGTCCATCATTAATGAAAAGAAGTAGTATTAGATATTAGGGCAAGGGTACTATAACTTGAGTTGAATTCTTAAGTGTAGGGGTGAAATTTTACACACACGTAGAGGTATACGATCGATATTTGGAGGAAAGATAGGAATAAAGAATAAGACTTATGTTTTCCGTAAAGACGATAAAAATCCCGGATTGGAGACTGCACTTTAGAAGGAAAACTCTAGAGATACCGAGATCTTTCTAAACTGTAAAAACGTCTAGGATCTGAGGTTGAATAAATAGGAGGTGTGAAAAATAAGGGTCGAATATTTCTAACTTAGAATGATAGAATTTCTAACCTAGATGCTAAACCGTTGGAGTAGAGTCGACGTTAACTTATGAAACTAGCTTGACGGGATTTTGTGGGTAGTATCCGCTGAAAACTCTCAGGAGACAACACTCCTACTAGGGACACCTAGAGGTTTAACAGCTTGTTGCACGAGCTCAGTGCAATCGCGTTCCCTGCAAAAGTGAGGTTAGGACTTTTTCGAAAATAATTGATTTTGCTCGGGACGAGAAAAATTTAAGTTTAGGGGTATTTGTTCATACCAGAATATTGCATTTAATACCGCCCATTCATCTGCTCGTTTGTTTCTAGGCAGGTGCTTTTGATCCGTGTTTGCTACATATTTAAAGGTTACAGGTTCCTAGTCCAAATTGACGCAAATCATACAAAATCTCCACAGTTACGCAAAAATCCAGAACATTTGTCACCGATAGATAAAAGCCGGGTTCCGGTCATCCGTATCCGTCCAGCGCCGCTTACCAGTTCATGAGACAAGACAAATGACAGTTGTCATTCGTGTCTCGGACAAGCACAGACCACAAGAGGGGCTGCACAAGATTCAATGGGTGCGCGGAGCTCGAGGGAGATAAGGTCAAATGAATTAAAAGTAAAGCCATTTTGGACTGTTGCAAATCTGAAGAAACTTTGGTAGAATTTTGCAATTTAGGACATGTAGAACAACATAAGACAGCAACACAAGGAAACCCAGAAAATACGAGACCCCAATTCCACAAAAGCGCGGCGGAACCGCCGCCAAATGTGGGTTTTTGCGGCGGTTCAGCCGCGGTTTCGTGTCATCATCTGACCAAACTTTGGGGTTATTCTGGTCATTGTATTTGGGCTCGGAATTTAGCCCTAGGGTTTCAGCTCTCTTCCTATAAATAGCCCAGTTTTGTGCCAAGTACAGGATGCTTCTTTTTAGTTAGATTTTAGTGTAGGTTAGTTTGCATCTTCTTCTCCCTCTTCATCTATTCTCCATTAAAGTGTAGTGAGAGCTCTTGAGTGGAAAATCAATGAAGATGAGGGTTTTTATTTAACTTGTATCTTTTAATTCTTGTATTGTAATTTTAATTCTTAAGTGTAATTTTGTTTCTTGTTGTTAAGTAGTTGTTGATATTTCTTTGCTTGTTTTATTTTCCTTCCCTTCTTATCCGTATTATTTTCAAACCATGATATTCGACGGAGTTTCTTGCTTAGGTGAGAACCCAAGTAGTTAGCTTGTAAAACCGTATTTTTCCTTTCTTTCTTTGCTTTTTTATTGCTATGTTTTCTTTTTATTTTCATGTGTGAATAATTTCCATACTTGTTAGGGGCTAAGGAAGGTTAGTATGAGGGACGGAAAAATCCCTTGTGCTTCTCTTCGCCAAACATCCTAAAACGAACCTAGACCAAACAAACGCAACCTCCTCACTTAGGAGCGCTATACGTGAGAAATAGCCGCGACCTAAGTCGAGAAGTCCTTTAAGCGCACTACAACGTGACATGTAGTTGTGATTTAATTGGATACATGGTTGCGAGTGTTTAGCCCAGGGTTGGAAATAAGCGCATTTAGCGGACGGACAATGGGCACTAGGAATGGATTTAGCGTTGGAAAGATTGCTTAAACTCACAAATCTCATTCCTATGTCCTCTTAATCCCTGCTATTTTCGATTATCCCAACATCGTTTTAAGAATGGTAAAAGACAAGTACAAGACTAATCCTAACTCTACTAACCAACTTTAACCCTAACAAGATTACTTGAATATACATACAAACACTTAGGATAGAATTGAACATATACATATACATTCTTAATTGACTCGTCTAAGATAAGAACTCAAATACAACCATCTCCCTGTGGACGACCCGTGCTCAACCGGCTAGCTGCAAAGCGACACCGTCTTGATTGTGGTAAGTAGAGAAAAGTGTAGAACGCATATCATAAAAACGTATCGCGTTTTTACTACAATCACTTGCCGCTCTCGTAGGGGTCTAGGGGTGTGGGCTTGGCTATTCATCATGACCGTGGAATCCGTGTTTTTCGTTACTAGCTTAATCTAAAACACGGACCTCCTAGTATATCCTATATTTTATATATCTGCTTCTGCTGTTTGTGTGATGTGATGTGATCATATAACTGACTAAGATGAATTCTACTCATATATATATATGATATACTAGTAGACACTATATATGTTTTGCATCCACGCTAGTCCTGATCCCGCCCTGCCGTAAATTAAGTAACCTTACGGTGAAGACCCGGGTCCCTGTGACGAATGCAGATGGCATATATGTGTATTTTATTTTCGTTTCTTTTGTGATGTTTAAGAAACATAAATGATGGGACAACATTAATAAGATTAATGTTAAGAAAAGAAACCTAAAGATATTGTAGAATCAAATTTGAAACATACTCGGTTTTTTTCTTCCCGAAAAAGCAAATATTTCAAATGCGGAGCTTAAGCCCCTCCGTTACAAATTACTCGGTTCTACAACGATATCAAGGTTTTCATCAAAACCATTCGTAGCCCTCCGCCATTTTAGAAAGTAGAGTACTTAGTATTCGTGCTAAGTTTGTTGACTATAGTTAAGGCGTAGTGTACGGTAGCTAAGTGATGTCTTCCTATAAAGCATATGATGCGATCGATTAGGACATTCGTACGACTTTGTTGGCCATAGTTAAGGGGCATATGAATAGGTCTAAATCAATCATGAAATGATAGGTAGAACTTGACTAGCGCTTATGATTTGTTGACTGTCACGCCCCACTTCCCAGTGTATGGAATCGGTGACGTGACGGGCTGCAACGTATTTATTAAGAAATAAATACGTTAAGCGTAATTAAGCAATATACATAAAATGCACAAGAATGAAAAGTGATATAAAAACAGCAACTTTTATTTACACTCACTTTACATACAACTGTTTGAAAATGAAAAGATACATTGATATAAACAGTGCCTAAACAATGGCATACAAACTGAAAGTAAATTCAAGGAGAGATAGAAGTCCGGCTGGGCAGTGAGCCGTTCTAAGTCCTCCTGGCTAAGCTCAATCTCCTAAGAGTCCGGTCCTCCTGACGAACATTCCAAAGAAAGAGAAAACATGAATGTCATCAGCGAACTAGCGCTCGGTATGTCCTAAAAGAAGGAATGGAATAGAACAAGTAATGTTAAATGAAACTGTAAAGTTGTACATGAATATGATTGTTATTCTAATGTAGTTGTTTGTAACTTGGTACATAAGGTATTTGTGTATACGAGAGGAGTCCATCTTACCGCGTGGACTATGGTAACATAGCCCCATCATAACCCATGGGACAACGACACGGGAGTTCTTCTAGGTGTCTTTTAAGTGACCATCTCGTACCACGCTATACTTTCCGTACCAATCTACCTCGTTATCCCCGTATAATGTATTGTATAGAGTATATTTACAAGTCTTGTCGAAACCATGGATACAAATTGTTCAAGTAATCAGGTTCAGGATGTAATCACGTATTCAAGTAGTCATGTCAAGTTATAACTATGGTTCGGTCAAGTTAAGTCAACTATTCATGTTTGATATTGATATTTGAATTCAAGTATTCAGGTTCAAGTTCATGTATTCATGTTTGACTTTGGATTCAGGTTTGAAATGGACTCTGACCGAGTCAGACACTTGTAACTGACTTAGATCCTGAATTAGGTTCAGGAGTCATCGGTAACTGCTGCACATGGACGGCAGAATTTGTGCCTTTTTCTAAGAAAATTACCATTGATAACTCCTTTATGTTGTCTACCTTAAATAAGCAAGCACTCACTTTCTCCGGCTCCCTGGGGCTCAAGAGAATTGATCCCGCTTAAACTTATATTTACTAAAGTCCTTAAATATTGTTTTATATAACTTGAGGGGGTTTTATGAAAAATATTTTTAATAAAATTTAAAAATAAACCTTGAGAATTTATTTATATTATTAAGGGTTTTCATGGATATGAATTTTAAAGATTTGAGGTATTTCAGTGATAATTGCTTAGCTTGGAAAGTTCATGATATTTTATTGTAAAACTTGTCTTTTGTTGTTATCTTGATGGTATTTTAGTGAAACTGGTAAATCTTTCATTTTTAAAAATGGAAGTTTATTATATTTTGAAAATATATGGATTTTTGATTTTTATATAATTATTAAAAAGTAAATTTTATTTAATTAGAAAAATGCGTTTTTCTTAAAAACCGTATTTAAAACCTTTCGAGACCGAATGCTCCGTAAGGAGGTCTGCATCTCGCTCTACTAGCCCAAGGATGTGCAATAATTTGCACCATCCATTAGCGGGTCCCCAAACAAGTGTTGTAGAGGCATAATAGCAAAGTAATTTAAAACACCGTTTAAAAGAAATCCGGTTTTTATAGTAAGTGATACTTTCTTGTAATAATGTCTTCGTAACAAAAATTTACATAAAAGAGGTATCGTGCTATAGAACTATGTGTGCGTGTGGGGTAGGTCATTACCCCGTGAAATTTCCCAAAAGGTATTGTTTTAAAAAAGACGATATTTAAAGTTCATGGTATTTAAATGAAAAACTTAAATTAAATTTATTTTGTATGGAATTCTAGGTTAAAATTTATTGTAAACATTTATAATTAAGATTACAAGTATTGTGTAAGAATTTGGATGAACAATATATAGGAAAAAGGTAAATTTCAAGGGTTTAGAAATAAATATCGGTATTAATTCCACTTATCGATATAAATTTTGAAATGGGATTTCAATGAAGAACAAAAGAGATTGAGAGAGACTTACTACTATGTTATGTTAAGAAGAGGTAGAAGAAGGAGAGTTGATCTTCGTGGCGTCGCGGGAGCTCTGGAATAGTTTCGATTCTTCGCCGGAAGTTGACCGCTTGCTAACACTTCTTTACTCCACTTGTACTTAGAAATTTTTTAGAGTTTTGGCTCGAAATTTCAGAATGATGCTGAGCCAAAGTGCGGAGTGGTATTTATAGTGTAGAATTAGGGGTTGGGAATTAAAATGCATTAAAATTGTGATAAATTGTGAAATGAAGGGTCTCTGTTTGATTGCAGGGAAATCAAACAGTGCAGGAGAGTTAGGGGTAGGGGAAGAGGTGTGTGTGCAAAGCACGGAGGAGTTTGGGCCAAGATCGATCGTCTTTGCCGGTTTTTGAGGGGATTTGGCCGGTCGATTTGTGATGTATGGCCTCGAGATTCGTGCCAGCTGATTAAAGCCCTATTTACTCCATTTTCCATATATTTGATTATTCTGACTTTTCATTTTTTATGTGTATTGTGTCTGATGAGGATCGAACATAGGGGCTACGTCACAGTAGTGCAAGGGTTTTACCAGTGAGCTACAAGTTATTTCTTGCTGTTATTTAACAAAATTTACTTATAACTCAAACTCAAGCTGTATAACTCATTTTCTGTACATTAAACTAGAAAATTCCGTACAGTAAATTCGTAGTCGTTACATTGACCATAGTTAAGGTCATAAGTCACTAGGGGTAAAAACTATATCGGGAATTTCAAGTGTTTAAATTTGCAATAAGATTGCATACCTTCTATTTGATAGACCTCGATCCCACTGTGAGTAATAGTTCCTCCCGGGAGAATTTTACAGTTTACAATTAGCTAATCCAGTAGGTGTCTAAAAAGGTGTCAAGGGGGTTATGCCTCTAGGGAAAAGAGGTTTATTTTAATTTGGTCCATGCGGCAGCACGGGGAACCTCCCTCGGAGTACCGACAGTGGCATGGCTGACCGGTTAGCGAACTTGTAGAATGTAACTAATCCTGGCTAATTTTTCCTTTTAAGGTTTGAAGGAAAATTTGATAAAAGCAGTAGGAGACATCGATTAGACAGGATAAATAACCAATTTAATCATGCAAGAGTTTTCGCTGAGTGTTTTCTTTTCTCTCTCCTATTGGCAGATATCAATGACGTGATTTAAGCTTCTATTAGAGAAAAACAAACTGACGGGACCAAATTATAAATAATGGCCGAGGAACGTGAATATTTCCCTTACCTATGATAAGGTTGCATATGTTCTTACTACTCAAGCCCCTCCCCTCCCAGGCACTGATTCCTCTGTTGCGGATAAGGAGATCCGCAAGATATAGGATATTGACTGCGCCACAGCAAAATTCCTCACGTTAGTTTCGATGGACAACGAACATCAAAATCAATATGAGAAGATAGATGTGCAATCCATCTTTTTCCATAAAAAAGAGTTGTATGGGGAGTAATCTCTTGCTCTTCATTACGAGGCCTCACGAAAGTTGTTTCAAATGAGGATGGCTGCTAGTACATCTGTAGGAGATCATGTCCTAAAGATAATATGCCTTATTGAAGAGCTTGAGGACCTGTAATGGACCATGGAGAATGAACAATATATTGATATTGTTCTATAGTCTCTCCCCTCCGCCTATGCTCAATATATAGTGAACTTCAATATGCATAACTTGGAGAAATCATTTCCTGAACCTCTCAATATGTTGAGAAGTGCAGAGAGCACGCTCAAGATGGTGAAAACTCCAACTCTATTTTTTGGGCAATCTTTCTCTTCCGTCCCAAAAGCTAAAACTAAGGGAAATAAGAAGAAGAAACCCACCAAACCGAGAGGTGGAGTTAAAAGGCGAAGGGGAAAGACAAATCAGGGGCTGCGGGATCGGGAAAGAGAGAATGCTTCTATTGCTACAAGGCGGGGTATTGAAAAAGAAATTGCACTGAGAAGCTCTCCGATCTCAAGAAGAAGAAGCATGTTGATGCTTCCGCTTCAGGTGTGTTTGTCACCGAAAACTGTTTTTCAATAAACTTTGTATCCTGGGCATTAGATACCGGTTCAGGATCTCACATCTGTAATTGTGTGCAGGGATTGCAAAATAACAAAGTTTTGAAGAAAGGTGATCATACTCTCTGCGTTGGGAATGGTTCAAGTGTTGATCCTGCATTAATGGGAGAGTATCACCTAGGGTTACCTTCAGGGTGTATATTGATTTTGAATCCCTATTATTTTGTACTGACTATGTTATGTAATATAATATCTGTATCTTTGTTAGAAAATGAAGGATATCATTTTGTATTACAAAGTAATATTTTGAACATTAATCTAAATCAACAGTTGATTGGGTATGGTACACTAAATAACGGAATCTACGTCCTGAATCAACACACAGTTTTCAACATCCAGCATACAAACAAAAGAAAGACTTCAGAAATAAATGAAGTATTCATATGGCATTGTAGACTTGGTCATATTAACGAAACAAGACTAACCAAGCAACATAAAGATGGATATTTGAATCCGTTTGAATATAAATCTTATGTGACTTGTCATTCTTGCATAAAGGTTTGGACATGCGTTCATACTGAAACATAAGTCTGGAGCATTCGAAAAATTCAAGTAGTATAAAATTGAAGTAGAAAAAAAAACTGGATTGAGTATCAAGAAACTTCGATCAGATCGAGGAGATGAGTACTTAAGTACAGAGTTCCTAAATTTCCTAAAAGAGAATGGCATTCTCTCTCAGCTCACTCCTCCGTACATACAACAACACAATGGTGTGTCAGAGCGGAGGAATCGTACCCTATTAGATATGGTACGTTCAATGATGAGTAATGCTGAGTTGCCACTTTCTTTTAAATGAGTTAGGATATGGGGTTGTCTTGCTTTTATTAAAAAGAAGAATCCAGATAAACTCGAGACACAATCAGTTTTGTGTAACTTTGTGGGATATCCTAAATATTCATATGGATATCTATTCTACCACAAGGATGAATAAAGAGTGTTTGTTTCTCAATATGCCATATTTTTAGAAAATGATTTTTTTATAAATGATACTATTGGCAATAAAGTAGAACTGGAAGAAATTTTAGAGCCACAAACAACTACTGACGATTTGGTTGAACCTGAACTTTCGATAGAACCCAACGAGCTTCAGTCATTCCGTAGATCTAGTGTGACTTCTCACCCACCAGAAAGATACTATGGTTTCCTCATTGGGAGTGATAGAGAAGATTGCATCATGGATGATGATGACCCTACTAGTTTTCAGCAAGCTATCATGAGTAGTGACTCAGTGAAATGGCTGGATGCCATGCAATCCGAATTGGAATCCATGCACACCAACAAAGTATGGACTTTGGAAGTTGTACCTTCTGGAGTAAAACCCGTAGGGTGTAAATGAATCTTTAACAAAAAGATTGGTGTGGATGGACAGGTAGAGACCTATAAAGCTAGACTTGTAGCGAAAGGATTTCGTCAAAAACCAGGACTGGACTATGATGAGACCTTTTCTCCAGTAGCAATGCTTAAATCCATTAGAATCCTACTTGCTATTGCTGCTTACTACAACTATGGAATCTGGCAGATGGACATTAAAACTGCATTTCTAAATGGTGATTTGGAAGAATGCTTTTTTATGGATCTGCCGGAAGGCTTCATTGACAGTAGGAGCAGCGAAAAAGCATGCAGGTTGCTTAAATCCATTAATGAATTAGAGCAGGCATCACGGAGTTGGAACACCTGCTTTGATGATACAATCGAAGAGTTTGATTTTATCAAAAACATAGATGAAGCTCGCATTTATAAGAAGATTGTAGGGTGTACAATAACATTCCTCGTATTGCACGTGGATAACATTCCTATGCTACAATCGGTCAAACTATTCCTATCACAAAGGTTCTCCATGAAGGACCTGGGTGATGCCTCATGCATTCTAGGCATTAAGATCTATAGAGATAGATCTAAGAAAATATTGGGATTGCCCTAATCTAGATACATAGACATCATATTAAAGAGGTTTAGTATGGAAGATTCCAAGCGAGGTAATTTACCCGCTTGTCACGGAATCACCCTCCAAAGACTTCTGTCCAAAGTCTGATGAAGAGAGGGCTCACATGAGTGTTATACCCTACGCTTCCGCAGTATAGTTTATTATGTATGCGATATTATGTAATCGCCCAGATGTATCTTACGCACTATGTGTAGTAAGCAGGTATCAATCCAATCTAGGGGAGAAATATTGGACAACTATAAAGAACATTCTTAAGTACTTACGAAGGACTAAAGAAATGTTCTTGGTGTATGGTAACGGGGATCTTAAAATAGAGGCCTTTACCAATTCCAGCTTCCAGAGTGACAAGGATGACAGCAAGTCTAACTCGGGTTTTGTATTTACCCTCAATGGAGAAGCGGTTTGTTGGAAAAGTTCCAAACAGGACACTGTTGCAGACTCAACGATGGAAGCTGAGTACATTGCTGCAA
The DNA here is from genome assembly GCA_030015575.1 of Agapanthus africanus. Taxonomy (NCBI): domain Eukaryota; kingdom Viridiplantae; phylum Streptophyta; class Magnoliopsida; order Asparagales; family Amaryllidaceae; genus Agapanthus; species Agapanthus africanus. The sequence continues at coordinate 620,978,774 of CM057342.1, forward strand.
ATGATGCTGCCAAGGAAGCTGTCTAGATGCGGAAGTTCATCTCAGAGCTTAGAGTGGTTTCAACCATTATTGATCCAATACCTTTGTATTGTGATAATAATAGGGATATGGCATTAGCCAAGGAACCCAGGTCCCATCAGCGTTCCAGACATATCGTGAGGCGATATCACCTGATCTGGGAGATAGTTGATCGCCGTGAGATCGAAGTTCGGAGAGTAGACACGAAGAACAACACTATGGATCCGCTCATCAAGGCCCTTCCACTGGCGCAATTTGAGCGACTTTTTGAGATGTTGCGTATGAGATACGCTAATAATTGGCCTTAGTGCAAGTGAGAGATTGTTAGGAATATGTATACCCTAGAGGCCATTATTGTATATTATAGTGGATGCTTGGACAAATATATATATATATATATATATATATATATATATATATATATATATATATATAGAGAGAGAGGACTTTCTTGCTCGACATAATAGTATGCTATCTGCTTGCACTTTATCTTAACATGATCACTTGTTTTTAGTTTTCTGTCTTTTCGATACATGTTAATAAACCCCTTAGGATGTTGGCTTGACTATCAGAACTATGAAGCAGATCATACTAGTGGGATTTGTGTAGTCTATAAGCACATCCTTAACAGTTCCTAGTCGAGGGAATATCGAGACAGGGTATCGATATTCCAGAGTAGGCTAGTGTATACGTTTCTTGACCCTGTATTGAGGCGATGGATGATCCCATATCCATTGGTGTTTGATATCAAATATTGTATACAGGTGCTCATTTGAGACTGAATACACTGAACGGACTCACCGAGAACTCCTATATGGTATTATACATATCGTTAAATAGCATTTATTCGATGACACTTGTACAGGTTAGTCTGTAGACCCGAGATCGTCATAGTGCCTTGTGCGCTTTCCACTGTGCTTTGATTTCCACCATACCACGGCTCTACTGAGTCGTGTGAACAGGTGGATTTTGGGTACAATCCCGAGACACATGGAGGCAGTGAGCGATAGGAGGGGTTTCGTCTCTTCCGGTATTGGAAGTTGATGTTATGCTATGCATGATTGGTTATAACCATAAGTCCCTGGCCAGGGTTGATGAGATTTACTAATAAGTGTTATCAGTAGTTTCTTGATTGGTTATAGGCCACACATCAGCATGATTTATCGAGTTATTGGGGTCTGACGATTCCACCCCCCAGGCTCGATATGCGACATATTAGACGAAGAGACCGGATTATGTGGTAAGTATTGCTTATTGACTCTACGGGAGTTTGAACAAGTTTGCTTGTTGATCCTTTATTCGTTCAATACTTGGGTAGCCGTTACGTCCATCTAGTACCGCTGACGGCTTGTGGGTATCTAATACGATCATTACCTACGGTTAGCGTATTGACGAGTCTTAAGAGTCCCACATAGAGGTTTCCAAGCTCAAGCGAAACGAAGTAGGGCACATATGGATATATGTGCTGGAGCTTGATTAACTACGATTATATGATACCGTATTATAATCTTGCGTTTTTTTATATTAGTCGGATTATATATGATATGACCGGATTATTGAATCAAGTGTTGATTTAAAAATTAACTAATTACTCATTTTAATTCTTTTCTTTATATATATATATATTTGATATATATAAAAATGTATCATGGTTGATGATACAAAGAATATGGAAATATAAGAATCACATTAGAGAAAAGAATAAAGATATTGATAAATATAAATAGATAAAAACAAAATGAAGAGACGAGTCATTGCTTCTATAAGGTTCTCAAAGGCTTTGGTAACCCTAACTCATTCTTTTTATTTGTTTTATTCATCTATACTTATCTATTAATCCCCAATCTTATCTCTAAGGTTCATTCATCTATTTCCAAGTTCATCCACTTATTTTCCTGTCACGGCCCAATTTAGGAACACAACCGGCACTTAAATCACGCAACGTCTAAAGGCGTAACGAGATTCAAGTAAGCTGAAACCCAGAAATCTAAACCGTGAAATGAAGTAGAGTGGTAAAACCTTTGTTTTCAAAACATTTTATCTCTTTTTAAAATCTCAAGTTGTTATTAATAATTTCGGCAGCGTTTCTTTTGTAAAAACTGATCCGAAAATGGATACAATCATGATATATAAAAACAGCATCCCTACTTGGGAGCAAATCTCAAGCCTAAAGGCGGAACACAACCACAACAGATATACGACGCCAAAGGCGAAGAAATAAATGAATATGAAAAGAAACAACATCGCAACATAGAACAAAGTCGGTTCACACGAGCATGAAAACAGAACTTACATATAATACAAATATCGTATCTCTCAGTCTCGTCTCTAAGTCAATAGATACATATGGTAGATAGAGAGTACTAGATACAAGGATAAGAGTACAAATAAAAAGCACATGAATACTCGCCACCCACCTACAAAATATATCAAGCCCAAAAGTAGCAGTATTCGCAGAAATAGAAGAAGTAGAGTGTCCCGCCGCGACTATACTGAGGATCATCCCTGCAAGATACTGTGTGTCACGCCCCGCTTCCCAGTGTACGGAGAAGTAAACGTGACGGGCCATGACGTATTTACTCAGAAGTAAACACGTTAAGCGTAAATAAACAATATAAATGAATACACAAGAATAACAAGAGGTGTAATAATAACAACAACTTTTATTAACATTCTTTCATTACATACAACTGAAAAGAACAGTACAATGATAGAAAACGATGCCTAAACAGTGGCATATGAACTGAAAATAAAATAAGTACAAGTAAAAGCCTAGAAGTCTGGCTCCTCTGTGAACTGCTCCAAATCTTCTTGACTGGGCTCGGTCTCTTGAGAGTTGGGTCTTCCTGACGAACATTCCAAAGAAAGAAGAGACAGAAATGTCGTCAGCGAACTTGCACTCGGTAAGTCCCAAGAAATAAAATTGATAGACAAGTAAAAAGAATAGAACTGGTAAATTATCTATTTGTTATGCAAACGTAGTTGTTTGTAGCTTGGTACAGAATATATCAGTGTTTATAAAAGGAGTCCAACTTGCTCCGTGAACTATGGTAATCGGAAGTACAAGGCCCTATCGAAACCCATGGAACAACAGCACGGATATTCATGTAGGTGTCTTTTAATGACCATCTCGTTCCACTTCTAATACATTCCGTACCAGTGTACCCCGTTAAACCCCGTGATGTATATTGTATTGATTGGTAATTATCAGACTTACCGAGACCATGGTATAAGTTGTTCATGTAAACGGTTTAAGGATGTATCAAGTCGTCATGAAATGAAGTCAAGTCATAGCCATGGTTCGGTTAAGTCAAGTCATGTTTGCATGTTTGGTATTGTTCAGGTATTCAGGTTCAGGTTCAAGTATTCATGTTTGGTATATTTGATTCATGTTGAATTGGATTCAGATTTAGACTCGTACAAAGACTTGAGTCAGACACTTTAAACAGAATTTGGATCCTGAATTAGGTTTAGGAGTTATCGGTATGCTGCACATGGACGGCAGGATTTGTGTCTTTTCCCAAGACAATTACCATTGATAACCCCATTTTAGTTTTCTACCTTAAATAGGCAAGCGCCCACTTTCTCCGGCTCACTGAGACTCAAGAGAACTGGTCCCGTTTAAACCTATATTTACTAGGGTCCTTAATGTAATTTTATATATCTCGAGGCGGTTTCATGAAAAATATTTTATATACTTTCAAAATAAAGCTCGAGTAATTATTTATGTTCTTTAAGGTTTCCATGGATGTGAATTTTTAAGAGTGAAGTATATTAGTGAATAGTAACTTAGCTTGAATAGTTCATTGTATTTTAGTATAACTTGTCTTGTATTGATACTTGATAGTATTTTAATGAAACTTGTCATTCTTTTATTTTCTAGAAAACAAGGATTTTTATTATATATTAAAAATATATGGTTTGATAATATTTATATAATTATTAAAAATTAATTTTATTTTTAAATAGAAAATCTCGTTTTTCTTAAAAATCGTATTAAAAACTTTCGAGACCGATTGCTCCGTGAAGAGGTCTTCATCTCGCTCTACTAATCTTGAAGATGTGCGATAATCTGCACCATCCAATATCGGGTTCTCCGAAATGGGTTTTAGAGGCATAATCGCAAAGAATTTGATAACACGATTTATTGAAAACCGAGTTTTTTTTTATTTCAAGGTATTTTGATGAAAAGTCGTATTTTGCCATAATAGTTATGTCTCAAGTGAATCGTGCTATATCAATATGTGTGTATGTGAGAGGTAGGTCATTAACCCGTGAAGTTTTCTAAAGGTATGCTAAGAAAAATATTTAAAAGATAACGTATATAAACTTCATGGTATTTAAATGTAAAAGCTTAATTAAAGTTAATTAACATGGAGTTTTAGAGTGAAAGTTGTTTCTAAACCTTTATAATAGTGTTACAAATATTGTATAAAAGTTTGTTAAATAATATGTAAATGAAAAGTGAGATTATAGAGTTTAGAAGATTTACATCGGTAATAACTCCACTTACCGATACTTTATTTTGAAAAGAGAATTTAGAGAAGAGAGGGAGGAAATAGAAGGAACTTACAAGCTAGGAAGAGAGAGGAGAGGTAGAGGAAGATGTCATATTCTTCATGACGTCGTGGGGTTGCCGGAATCGCCTCTAATCCTCGCCGGAATTTGACCTTGGACTAACTCCACTTGTACTCTTCTTGGACTTGAGAATTTTTTATAATTTTGACTGGAGATTTCAGAATGAGGAGCGGCTAAGGTATGGGGTTGTATTTATAGGGTGAAATTAGGGTTTTGGAATTGAAAGATTGAATTAAAAAGCATTAAAAATGAGATTAAAGATGAATTTAATTCTCTGTTAAATTGCAGAGAAAACAAAGAGCAAGGGTAATGGGGGTAGGCCAAGAGTCAAGTGTGCAGAGTTTGGGGACCAGTCCCTACGGGGGACTCGTCGCCGCCGGATCTTTAGCAAATCTTGCCAGTCATTTTCTTGAGGTGATCCGTCAGATTGGTGCCACGTGTTGTCCTCAGTATAAATATGATTTTACACATGTTTAATTTTCCAATATTTTCATTTTTACATGTATTGCACGTGTAAACTTTTGGGCTTCTAAAAAGTTTAAAAGAAAAATTAGTAAAAATAATATGTGGCTGATGGGATTCGAACAGATGGGCTATGTCACAGCAGTGCAAGGCTTTACCAATGAGCTACAAGTTGTTTCTTGTTGTTCTTAAACAAAAATAACTTTTAGTTTGTAGTCAGGCATGCAAACTCCATTCTGTACATTAACTTTAAAAAATTTCATACAGTAAAATCAGAGTCGTTATATTCTACTTTCCTTACAAAAATTTTGTCCTCGAAATTTACATTTATATAAGGACTAATTTAAAAATAAGAATGGGTATCTTGCACGCATGTCGTCTTCTCGCTCCCAAGTTGATTCTCCTGGAGAATTTTTTCTCCACATCACTCGGACCAAGTTTACTTTCTTGTTCCTCAGTGACTTTACCTTTTGGTCCAGGATTTCAACGGGTTCTTGCTCACAAGATAGATCTGTCTGTACAGTGAGCTTGGAGTGATCAAGGATGTGGCTGGGGTCGCTCACATATTTTCGAAGCTGAGATATGTGGAACACGTTGTGCACTCCTTCCAATAAGGGTGGTAGTGCTAATCGATATGCCACTTCTCCGACTTGTTCGAGAATGTCGAACGGTCCAATATATCTCGGACTGAACTTACCCCTCTTGCCAAAGTGAATTACTCCACGGTTTGGAGAGATCTTTAAGAACACATGATCTCTCGGTTGGAACTCCAGGTGTCGTCGCTTTGCATCAGCACAGTGTTTCTACCTGTCTTGGGCTAAGCGCATTCTTTCCCGAATCATGCGAACTATGTCCACAATTGCCACGATCATCTCTGGTCCAAGGAGTTCTCGATCACCGATGTCGTCCCAACTTAGTGGTGAAGGACACTTCCTTCCATAGAGCACTGCAAATGGTGCCATTCTGATACTCGCCTGGTAGCTGTTATTGTAAGAAAACTCTATAAGTTGTAGGTGATCTTCCCACGATCCTCCGAAGTCTAACATACAAGCTCTTAGCATGACTTCTAGAATCTTATTTGTTTGCTCAGACTGTCCATCTGTTTGTGGATGGTAAGTTGTGCTGAAGTTCAGACTCGTTCCCAGGCTAGCTTGTTGACTCTGCCAAAACTATGATCGGAATCTGGTGTCACGATTGGAGACAATGTAAACTGGTACTCCATGTAATCTCACGATCTCCTGCATGAGTTCATGGGTATCAGAAATAATACATCTTCTGGTTAAATCTTACATAGATGCATGCTTACCTCCATGTACTTCTTTGCTAGTGTCTCAGTAGATTGGCAAATCGAAATGGGATGAAGTGAGCCGACTTGGTGAGTCGATCCACAATAACCCACACCGCATCGTTACCTTTCGTGCTGCGAAGAAGTGCAACCACGAAGTCCATGGTGATGTGTTGTCATTTCTATTCTAGGATAGGAAACGGTTGAAGTAACCCACCAGTCCTGTGATATTCAGCCTTTACTTGCTAACATACGAAACATTTGGCTACGCTTCTGGCTACTTCACGCTTCATTCCATGCCACCAGTAATGTTGCTATAGATCTTTGTATATCTTTGTACCACCAGGGTATACTGAGTACGGAGAGCTGTGAGCTTCATTCATCAACTTTCTCGAACAGGACATTGTGGTAAATACAATCTACTTCCGTATCTCAAAGATCTGTCTTCATGGATGATGAAGTCTGTTCGAAGTCTACTTTCTACTTGTTCTCGGATCTTTTGCAACTTGGCATAACTTGCTTGAGCTGTTTTGATCTGATTGATAATAGTAGATTGAACTTGTAAGTTCATCAAATATGAAGCGTTACCTAGCATAACCATTTCTATATCCATCCCGTGCAATTCTTGCTGCAGCTTTCACTGTGCGGTGAGATTCATTGATATTGGCTGGCGACTAAGTGCATCAGGAACTATATTCACCTTCCTTTGATGATATTGTAGGTTGATGTCGAAATCCGCCATAAGTTCTAGCCATCTTCTCTGCCGCATATTCAACTCCCTATAAGTAAACACATACTTCAGACTCTTGTGGTCCGTGTATATATCCACTCGTTCTCCCAGAAGATAATGGTGCCAAATCTTAAGTGCAAATATAACGGCTGCCAACTCCAAGTCATGTGTTGGATAGTTGCGCTCATGAACCTTCAACTGTCTTGATGCAAAGGTTACTACTTTTCCATGTTGGTGTAGAACGCATCCCAATCTCTTACCGGACGCATCGAAATGCACAACGACACCTCCAGATTGATCCGGTATTACGAGAATAGGTGATGATGTCAATCTTGACATGAGTTCTACAAAAGCTTGTTCATATGCTTTGACCACACGAATGCTTCATCTTTACGTGTGAGCTTGGTCAGGGATGTTGCAATTTTCGAGAACCCTTCAATGAATCTTTGGTAGTATCCTGCTATTCCCAAGAAACTTTGAATGTCTTTCACCGTCTTTGGTGTCGTCCATTCGCTGACAGCTGTTACCTTAGCGGGATCTACTGAGATTCCTTCCCCCGAAACAATGTGCCCGAGAAATCCGACTTGATCTAGAAAAAATTCGCACTTGCTGTACTTGGCGTAGAGCTGATGCTGTCGCAATATCTCCAGGACAATCCGCAAATGCTCGGCGTGTTCTTTCCGATTCTTTGAATACACCAGGATATTGTCGATGAAAATAACAACAAACCTGTCTAGGTACTCTCGGAAAACCCGGTTCATCAGATTCATGAAAATAGCAGGTGCATTGGTCACTCCAAATGGTATCATGAGAAACTCATAATGACCATAGCGAGTCCTGAATGCCGTCTTCGGAATATCAAACTCTTTGACCTTCACCTTATAATAACCCGAAGATCTAGTTTTGAGAAAACGCAAGACCCACTTAGCTGATCGAACAGATCGTCGATGCGCGGTAGTGGATACTTGTTCTTTATTGTCACATCGTTCAGAGCTCGGTAGTCTATACACATTCTGTATGAACCTTCTTTCTTCTTCATGAGCAAAACTGGAGATCCCCAACTTGAAGTACTGGGACGAATCCAACCTTTCTTCAGAAGTTCGTCCAGCTGAGTACGGATCTCCTTCAATCCTTCTGGACTTAAGCGATATGGTGCTTTGATCACTGGTTGCGCACCAGGTACTAAGTCAATGCTGAATTCAAGAGCTCGATCGGGAGGCAAACCTAAGATGTCTTCAGGGAATACATCCTCAAACTCTCGAACTACCTCTGGCTTGTCTTCTTCCGCTTGTATTGTTGTAATCACTGTCTTCTTTGGTTTAACCATGTAGGTGCTAGGTTCCAGGGTACGGTCTCTACTTTTGAAATAAAAGACCGGATGATCTGGTATCTCGAACACTAACCTCCTTTGACGACAGTCGATGGTAGTGAAGAAAGTTCCTAGCCAGTCCATACCAAAGACTACGTCGAAGTTCGCTATGTCCATTACCTTGAAGTCCGCATAAAATTCTCTGCTGTAGACGGCCACTGGACACAGATCGTATCCCAGAGTTGCCTTTAGAACGTCGTTTCCTAAACTGACATTCTAGCTGGATACGAGCGGTTTCACTAGAATCGCATGAGTTCGGACAAACCGTTGCGACATAAAGCAATGTGATGCTCCAGTGTCGTAAAGTGCTAAAGCGGGTAAGGAGGCTACTAAGATTGTACCTAAGTTGTGTGGGATATGTTTAGGTATAGGAAAAGAAACATTGATGTATAAATATTAAAAAGATTTTGAAAGATTGGGAGTTACCAGTGATTACTTGGCCAATGGCTTCAGCTTCTTCCACAGTCAATATGAAAGCTGAAGGGTTCCTAGGCACACTAGTTAAGTTTCACAAGTGATCAAACATGCACAAATAAAATTTTACGGGTGCCTACAAACCCGACTACGGATCGTTTACTAGATATTTAGGCGAAACATAAACTAGTTAACAATTTAACTAAGGGAACGAACATACAACCTTTGTAGATCCGGTCCACCACCTCCACGGCTCCGCAACGAAGTCCCCTCGGCTGTCCAAAATGAATCCGGAACTCAAGTATCGGTATCATCGAAGAATGGGCGAGCTTGATCGTCGGTTCAATGCCGAAGATGATCTACGTCGAGATATCGCAAGAACAAGCTCCAACTTCATCAAGCTTGGAAAACTTGTGAAGGAAACACCCTATACTACTTGGCAATAGATAGAGGATGAAGAAATAGGAAGTGGGTAAACTTTAGTTTTGGATTTCTCACTAGATATAAAGACTTGCCATTGATGGTCAAGCTTTTCTTCACTTGAAGGAAGAAGAAGAAGAAGCTCAAATATTATGATAAGAATTAATAGAATAGAAAAGAAAAAATCAATCCTTATCATATTTGAACCATAGTAAAGTGTAGAGAGTTAACCAAGGTTAGTGAGTGGTTAGGGTTTGAGATAAAAACAAAATGGTCACCTTTGGTCAAAGCTTCATGAAAGAATGAAAGCTAACCATTTTGTTTCTTTCTCATTATGCTTATTATAAATACCAAAATGAATAAAACAAATAAATAAAGGAATAAGCAAATAGTAAACCCTAATGATTTCATTAACCAAGGTTTAACTCTTCACACTTAACCAAAAAAAGATATGTATCATCAAACATGATACAAGCTAGTGCACAATATCATATCGCATATGCAATGCGCACATCCAAGTGAGAAAATCCATTTAAAGTGAACCATTACTAGTTAATGTAAAGTAATATATCAAATATATAATTATACATTAAATCATTAAATCAACACTTGATTCAATGATCCGGTCATGTCGCATATAACCGGCCAGTATCCTATGTACCGGCTTATCGAATCAATCCTTGATTCGATAACTAGGTTATATCGCATATAACCAATCGATACACAGATCACGAGAATGGAATACGGTATCACATACACGCATTATTCTCGGTCCCGCACATATCTCATATGCGCTCCTATTTCGTTTCGCTTGAGCCAGGAAACCTCTGTGTAGGACTCTAAAGACTCGTCAATACGCCGGCAGCAGATGATGATCATATCAAACACCCACAAGCCGCAAGCGGTCTGCCAAACGTAACGGCCACCCGGGTATTGAGCGATCAGAAGATCGACGAGCAAGCCCGCTCACACTCCTGCGAATCCGACCAGTAACACTACCGTATAGTCCGGTCTGTTCGTCTGATATGTCGCATATCTCGCCTAGGGGTGGTAAACGTCAGACCCCAATAGCTCGATAAGTCATGCCGACGTAGGGTCCATAACATTCGTGAAACTACTGATAACACTTACCAGTATATCACTGCAACCCTGGCCAGGGATTTCCTGTTATGGCCAGTCGAGCATAGCACAACATCAACCCCCAATACCGGGAGAGACGAATCCCCTCCTATCGCTCATTGCCTCCATGTGAATCGGGACTGTACCCAAAAACCACCTGTTTGCACAACTCAGTAGAGCCGTGGTAGGGTGGAAATCAAAGCACAGTGGGAGACACACAAGACTCTATGACGATCTCGGGTCAACAGACTAAGCTGTACCAGTGTCACCAGAGAACTGCCATCTGACGTGAGGTATAATACCATCTGGGAGTTCTCGGCGAGTCCGTTCAGTGTACCCAGTCTCCACTGAGCACCCGCATACCATCTTCGATGTCAAACACCAATGGATATGGGATCATCCATCGCCCATCGCATGGGTCGAGAAGATATGCGCTAGTCTACTCTGGAATATCGATGCCCCGTCTCGATAATCCCACGACTAGGAACAATTCAAGGATGTACTCTTGGACTACCATGTCCCCACTAGTATGATCCGCATCATAGTCCAGGTAGTCAAGTACAGATCCTAAGGGCTTTACCAACATGTAACAGAGAGACAATCAGTATACACGTTAAGGTAAAGTTCAACCAGATAGCATACTATCATGTCGAGCAAGAAAGTCCTCCCTATATATGTCCCAGCATCCACTACAATATACATCCTATGTACAGTAATGGCCTCTAGGGCATACATATAACTAACAATCTCCCACTTGCACTAGGGCCATCTGATAGCAGTGGTTGTAGTATCTCATACTCAACCATCCCCTAAAAGTCTCTCTTTAGGAAAAGGGCCTTCGTGAGTGGATCCGCCGTGTTGTCCTCTGAGTCTACTCTCCTAACCTCGATCACCCTGGAGATCAACTATCTCCATGATCAGGTGATGCTGCCTCAGAATTTGTCTGGGTCACTGATAGGACCAGGGTTCCAGGATCGAAGCCACGCTTCCATTGTCATACAATGGCAGGAACCTAGTTCATCTTATGAACCAATATACACCCAAACAGCCTCTTTGGTAGTATCTTCAATAGCGATGTTACCAGCCTTTATCGTCTAGTTTGCCACGGTATCGTGCTTGGAACTCTTCCAACATACCGTCCCTTTACTGAGGGTAAAGACAATGCCCGTGACTGACATTCAGTCGTCTTTATCACCCTGGAACTCTTCCAGTGATTCTCTTCAGGATCGATTGATACCATCTCACTACATCTAGTGAGAATCCTAACATCCAATTACATCTATCTCATAGATGAAAACTCAGGATTTAGGAGGTATCACTTTGATCCTATTTGGGGAATCCTAGTGATAAAAGGAGATTGACCGATCGTAGTATAGGAAACTCTTTTCCTATTAAGAGTATGTTGTCTACGTACAATACGAAGATGACCACCTTACTCTCTACTACCCTTTTGTATATACAAGGTTCGTCTACCATTTTGATGAAATCAAACACTTTGACTATCACATCAAAACAGACGTTCCAACTCCGCGATGCCTGCTTCATTATGTAAAGCAACTTGCACACGTTTCCGCTGCTCCCACTGTTTACGAAGAACTCTGGCTGTGTTCTTACAGACGTTCTCTTCTAAATCAGTATTTAGAAAAGCAGTCAGGGCACCCAACCACCAGATATCGCAGTTATGGTATGTAGCTGTGGCAAGTAGAATCTGGATAGACTTAAGCATAGCTACTGGAAAAAGGTTTCATCATTATCCACGCCTGGTCGATGACGAAAACCTTTAACAAGTCTAGCTTTGAAAGTCTCAACTTTTCCATGTACACCAAGTAATCTTCTCAAGATATACTTGCTCTTGATGGGGATTTAACCCTTCAGATATAGCAACCAAAGTCCATACTTTGTTGGTGTATATGGATTCCATCTCAGACCGCTAAGCATCCAGCCATTCTTACAGAGTCCCTACTCTCGATGGCCTGCTCGAAACTAGTTGGGTCATCATCTCATGATGCAATCCTTGCTCCCACTGTCATCGAGAAACTGAGGTATCTCTCAGGTGGGTGAGGAACCCTACTAGATCGGCGAAGAGGCCGAGTTTCGTCGGAAACTATTGAATTCTTTGGTTCTACCAAATCATTAGCAGTTTTGTACAGCTGGAACCTTTCCAGTTCTACAGAACTGATCTTGCCTCGATCTTGTCCGGATTTTGCTTTTGACATAGGCCGGACAATCCCAAATCTTAACTTACTTAAGAGATAGGTTCTTCCCATACCATATCTTATATGGAGTGGTAGGCAGTGATTTGATTTAAACCTAATTCAATAGGTATGCAGCTTCTCAAGTGCATAACTCCCAAAAGGAAAAAGGTAACTCAGTAGTACTCATCATAGAGCACACCTTATCATATAGGGTGTGATAGCCCCGCCCTGATACACCGTTTTGCTGTGGTGTAATCAGAGGAGTAGTACGGAGAGAGAATCTCATTCTCCTTTATAATGGTCCAGGAATGCCATGCACAAGTATTCTCCTCCCTGATCTCATCATAGGACATAATACTTATACCCGGTAATTGGTTCTCTATTTCTAACTTATATTCTGTGAATACCTCAAAATGTTCGGACTTATGTTTCAGCAGGAACATACGACTGAATCTTGAGAGATTATCAGAGAATATAATGAAGTATAAAGAACCAGTCCTGGCATATGTAGACAGGAGACCTTACATACATCATCATGTATCGGTCCCAAGAGTTTACTAACTCTTTCTCTGTTTCCAATAAACAGAGCTATGGTCATCTTATCTTTGTGACATGATTGGCGAGTTGCACAAGATGTAAATTCAAAACGATTTAAATATACATCTAAATGTAACTCCAGCCAGTCGGGTCGCATTGATCTGACCTAGTCTACAATACCTCAAGAAGAATCCGTTCATTTCTGAACTCTTCCTCTTGTGTGTGTTCCGTATACTAAGAACTGTAGTTTGATTTAGAACATCAACGCTTTTAGATAACGTGCATGAACCGATCAACTTTTGATATAGGAAATGTTCAAAACATTATCCAACTATACAAAATTTTATCATTTCTTTACTAATAAAGAGACCGATATGATTTTGTATATCAGGTTCGGCATCTAATAGCATTTGTTCAGAATCAATGTATTGGTAATACAGGGTGACAGTGACCAACAGACTTGGCTGCAACACTTGCCCCGGTTTCTGTCTCATGAAACTTATCACCCGTTCTCAGTTTTTCTACCTTTCTGTAGCCCTATGTAACTGATTACATATCTGGGATCCTGATCTGGTATCACATACCCAGGACGTAAAGGACACTGAGAAACAGTTCTCTGTAATGAACACACCCGAAGATGATGCATCAGCATGCACTCTCTTCGTTTGGGCGGCACGTGAATTCTGGTATTCCCCTATTTCCTGCTCTGTCTTATAACAATTATAAGTTGGAGCGGGACCAACGTTCCTCAGCTCTGTATAACAAGCGGGTTCGGTCAATACATCCATATTATTATCTTGATTAAGGCGTGATATGGTCGCTACCTGGAGAGAGAGAGAAGAAAACACTCAGCGTGCGCTCTTGCAAGAATAGATTGGTTTTTATTTTATCTAATCAGGATGGCTCCCACTGCTTTTTATCAAATCTTCCTTCAAACCCTAAAAGGAAAGACTAGCCGGGATTAATTACACACTACAAGTTCGCCAATCTTTCAGCCAGGCCAGTGTCGGTACTTTGAGGGAGGTCCCCCGTGCTTTCGCACGAACCTAATTAATGTAAACCTCGTTTTCCCAGAGGCGTAACCTCGTTAACACCTTTCTAGACACCTACTTGATCGGCTAATTGTAATGTATAAAACTCTCCCAGGAGTAACTCTTACTCGCAGCGGGTATCGGGATCCAACTTTCTCATAGAAGGTATGCAATCTCATTGCAAATTTCAACACTTGAAATTCCCGATATAGGTTTTTACCCCTAGCACCTATGACCTTAACTATGGTCAACAAATCATAAGTACTAGTCAAGTTCTACCCGTCATTTCGTGATTAATTAGACCCACCCACATGAACCTTAACTAAGGTCAACAAAGTCACGCGACTGTCCTAACTAATCGCATCATATGCGGTGTAGGAAGACATCACTTAGCTACCGTACACTGTGCCTTGACTATGGTCAACAAACACAGCACGAATACTAAGTACTCTACTTCCTAAAATGACGGAGGGTTGCGGCTGGTTTTTGTGAAAACCTTTAACGCTTTGAACTTGATCTCGTTGCGGAATCAAATGGTTTTTAAATGGAATGTTTTTGAAGCTTTTCTAGTTTTGCTAAAGGGGTCACTCCCGGTGAAGGGATCGTCGGCCCTTTCCTCGTCGAATGAGTTGCGGGATATATCATATATATCACTGTGCAAAGCGGAAACTATAGAAGCGATCAAAGACAAACCGAAGGTTGTAGCATCTGCCAGTTATTGCTAAAGGAGTCACTCCCGGTGAAGGGATCTCGGTCCTTTCCTCATCGAATAAGGTGCAGGATGTTCTATAATGAACACCGCGATGCAAAGCAAGAACTGTAGCTACCTGTTTTATTTTGAAATTCGATTCCACAACATCAATTAGGTTTATTTTCTTTCATTAATCTCATTAATGAATATCCCATCATTTTAAGTTACCTAAACATCACAGATAGATATGACGTACACTTATGCCATCCGCATTCGCCTCGATGTCCCGTCTGCACCGTTAGGTTAGGTAACTAACGCCAGAGCGAGGCAGGGCTAGCGCGGGTGTAAAACATAAGCAACGTCTATATAATATATCATATATACTATATATAATACCTGTCACAGAACACAGAACATCGCATGATCACAGATAAAACACAGCAGAAGAAACATATGAAATATTGGATATACTAGGACGTCCGTGTTTTCAATACGAGCCAGTCTAAAACACGGATTCCACGGTCGTGATGAATAGCCAATCCTACACCCCTAGACCCCTACGAGAGCGGCAAGCAACCCTGCCAATTCTAGGGTTAGGAGACCCGGACTCGACTCCTCGAGTTGGTCTCCCACTGGACCCCAGAACCCGGTTACTTGTGCTCCCCTCCTTGGGTCTATCCTAGTGCAGAAAAGTAAATAATATACAAATGGTGACTACTTCCGCAACCTGGAAGCGCCCCAATAAAAGAATATTACATACAAGTTTTTACATGAATGAAAATAAAAAACACTCATCTCACATAAAAAAAAAACCCCCGGCCATTCAAACACGACGATCCAATATAACATATCCAGCAACACATAACATCACATGTCATCAACGTAAGTAAATATGTCCATCCCAATTGTCGTTGACATATAGCAACGAAACCGGCGATATCACATATTACACTTACGGTCACAGAAAAGAAAGTGTAAAACTACAACAGTTGGAATCCGCAACCACCTCAGACATCACATGTCTGACCAAATGAATTACTTAGACATCGCATGCCTAACAATTATAAACCCCGCATTTTAGTCTCATTATCGAAAACACTTTTCAATACCAAGTCGGGGAATTCAACAAGATTCCCGACATCCTGATCGAATACTCGTCGCAAACTTCAGTAGACGGCTGCACCCCCGATACCGTCGACGAAGTGCACCAAGGCGGAACACCGCTACCGCGAGCACCCGGAGGGATGCTTTCGGCGACGGGGTTCTCCTACAGTCACTTGGTCGGGGCAATGGCGTGAGGCTGTCTATTAAGTTTACCCGGCGAGTATCCGCGTACGCTACGTGATTGCGACGGACTTTTGATCACATCAAAATTCCGTGGCAACCGATCAAGTGAGACTAAACTGCTATGTTTATAACATTCATTCAGTTATCACATAACTATTTGTGAATTCCAATTATTGTATCCCATTCCAGATAAACAGAAAATGTTAAACTTTCCGATCGAACATTCTAACACCCAAGTTTTCCCGATATAGATCAACACATGAAATTTGTCTAACAACATTCCGTTCGTACCTCAGTACCAACGGTCCAGCCGTAGAAGGGTCAAGCCAACGCCTCACATGTGGCACGCCGTACTGCCCCAAACCCGAAGGTTCAAAGGGCAGTTCAAGACGGTCACATAATCGAGTTAAGGTTTGTGTCTTCTAGAGGGACCATCGCGTTACTTGCACTACTTAGAACGTCGTTAAACTACGGAAAAATCCAACACTTGGAAATTTCCCGACAAGGGAAAAATTGGGTATTTATATCCGGTCGAACTTTTTAACATATTCTAAGATTTATCCGGAAAGCCACACAGACAAAATTTGATATCCCGATCGAAACACCGAATTCTCAAAACAACCCAGAACATTCAACTCTGTTATAAATATAAAAAATTCCCAGAAAATCCAGCATTAATAATTATGAGATACTGTGTAAAAAAACACTGAACAAACAGGCCGTACCGCCGCGCAACCGCCGCACGAGGCTAGCTCGTGCCGCGGAAGCGCGGCAGTATGAAGGATTTATGGGCACGAATTTCACAGTATTTCATATATTCACCTGCTTATTTTTCTGAACATTTTTAATATGTAAAAAGACCAGATTTTAAAAATTGGACAGAGAGCAATTTTCCGGATATGGTTTCGGTTCGATCGGACTTCAAATCGCGTCTGGACTTCGCCTAAGGCTCTAGCTAGGCTCTGATACCACTGAAGGGTTCCTAGGCACACTAGTTAAGTTTCACAAGTGATCAAACATGCACAAATAAAATTTTACGGGTGCCTACAAACCCGACTACGGATCGTTTACTAGATATTTAGGCGAAACATAAACTAGTTAACAATTTAACTAAGGGAACGAACATACAACCTTTGTAGATCCGGTCCACCACCTCCACGGCTCCGCAACGAAGTCCCCTCGGCTGTCCAAAATGAATCCGGAACTCAAGTATCGGTATCATCGAAGAATGGGCGAGCTTGATCGTCGGTTCAATGCCGAAGATGATCTACGTCGAGATATCGCAAGAACAAGCTCCAACTTCATCAAGCTTGGAAAACTTGTGAAGGAACACCCTATACTACTTGGCAATAGATAGAGGATGAAGAAATAGGAAGTGGGTAAACTTTAGTTTTGGATTTCTCACTAGATATAAAGACTTGCCATTGATGGTCAAGCTTTTCTTCACTTGAAGGAAGAAGAAGAAGAAGCTCAAATATTATGATAAGAATTAATAGAATAGAAAAGAAAAAATCAATCCTTATCATATTTGAACCATAGTAAAGTGTAGAGAGTTAACCAAGGTTAGTGAGTGGTTAGGGTTTGAGATAAAAACAAAATGGTCACCTTTGGTCAAAGCTTCATGAAAGAATGAAAGCTAACCATTTTGTTTCTTTCTCATTATGCTTATTATAAATACCAAAATGAATAAAACAAATAAATAAAGGAATAAGCAAATAGTAAACCCTAATGATTTCATTAACCAAGGTTTAACTCTTCACACTTAACCAAAAAAGATATGTATCATCAAACATGATACAAGCTAGTGCACAATATCATATCGCATATGCAATGCGCACATCCAAGTGAGAAAATCCATTTAAAGTGAACCATTACTAGTTAATGTAAAGTAATATATCAAATATATAATTATACATTAAATCATTAAATCAACACTTGATTCAATGATCCGGTCATGTCGCATATAACCGGCCAGTATCCTATGTATCGGCTTATCGAATCAATCCTTGATTCGATAACTAGGTTATATCGCATATAACCAATCGATACACAGATCACGAGAATGGAATACGGTATCACATACACGCATTATTCTCGGTCCCGCACATATCTCATATGCGCTCCTATTTCGTTTCGCTTGAGCCAGGAAACCTCTGTGTAGGACTCTAAAGACTCGTCAATACGCCGGCAGCAGATGATGATCATATCAAACACCCACAAGCCGCAAGCGGTCTGCCAAACGTAACGGCCACCCGGGTATTGAGCGATCAGAAGATCAACGAGCAAGCCCGCTCACACTCCTGCGAATCCGACCAGTAACACTACCGTATAGTCCGGTCTGTTCGTCTGATATGTCGCATATCTCGCCTAGGGGTGGTAAACGTCAGACCCCAATAGCTCGATAAGTCATGCCGACGTAGGGTCCATAACATTCGTGAAACTACTGATAACACTTACCAGTATATCACTGCAACCCTGGCCAGGGATTTCCTGTTATGGCCAGTCGAGCATAGCACAACATCAACCCCCAATACCGGGAGAGACGAATCCCCTCCTATCGCTCATTGCCTCCATGTGAATCGGGACTGTACCCAAAAACCACCTGTTTGCACAACTCAGTAGAGCCGTGGTAGGGTGGAAATCAAAGCACAGTGGGAGACACACAAGACTCTATGACGATCTCGGGTCAACAGACTAAGCTGTACCAGTGTCACCAGAGAACTGCCATCTGACGTGAGGTATAATACCATCTGGGAGTTCTCGGCGAGTCCGTTCAGTGTACCCAGTCTCCACTGAGCACCCGCATACCATCTTCGATGTCAAACACCAATGGATATGGGATCATCCATCGCCCATCGCATGGGTCGAGAAGATATGCGCTAGTCTACTCTGGAATATCGATGCCCCGTCTCGATAATCCCACGACTAGGAACAATTCAAGGATGTACTCTTGGACTACCATGTCCCCACTAGTATGATCCGCATCATAGTCCAGGTAGTCAAGTACAGATCCTAAGGGCTTTACCAACATGTAACAGAGAGACAATCAGTATACACGTTAAGGTAAAGTTCAACCAGATAGCATACTATCATGTCGAGCAAGAAAGTCCTCCCTATATATGTCCCAGCATCCACTACAATATACATCCTATGTACAGTAATGGCCTCTAGGGCATACATATAACTAACAAAAGCCTGGCACCTAAGTACATTCCTCCTTGCCGAAGGCACATTCCTCCGTCCGTTTCTCTTTCCATGAGGCATGTTCCTCTATGCCTAATGGAACTGACGAAGAGGCTGTGCAGGAGGTCCACGAGGAGGTGGAGCAGGAGCCTGAATAGCTGGCCGCTGCGGAAAGATGTTAGCTGGTCTGGGGGATAGATTTGGATTGCGTCTATGAGGACATGCTACGATGTCGTGAGTGGATGTCCACAAACTAAGCACATGCCATTTGCACGCCTGCAATCCTTCACCAGGTGTCCATTCCTCTTGCAATAGAAGCAAAAAATCTGGACTGGGCCGGTTTAGTGGTACTCCCGGTCTCCTGGGTACAAAAGTAGGCCTGGAAGAGGCTCTTCCTGCCATCTGGGTGGCAGAGCACTTCACACCGGTAGTCTGAGTTCTGCCATTCTTCTTCACTACTGCCGCATATGGTCGGGCAGCCTTCAGAGCAAGATCATGGGTTGGGAAATCCCCTGTAGCTAATGCAGCTTTCTTCTCCGGGTCCAACTGATCGCACGCTTTTGGCGTGTCGGATGTTCAAAGTTCTAAAGTTATAACCGCGATCAGGACGGTGTCGCTTTGCAGCTAGCCGGTGGAGCACGGGTCGATCCTCAGGGAGATGGTTGTATGTCCGTTCGAGTTTTAGACGAGTCAATAAAGAATGAGTATATGTTTGTTCAATTCTATCCTAAGTGATATATGCAAGTATAAAGTTGTTAAGAAAAAGATACGAAAGTGTAAGCTAAGGAAATCCGCACTCAAAACCTTTGAGCCGAGTCTTGACCAATTGAAGCTAGAGCAATCGGCAGCAACGTGGATTAGGGGATTTAAGCACGGTATTCGTGGAATCCGGCTTATTTACCCTTGTCCTTCCGTTCTTGTCTCTTGCTTTCGCCTCTGGCCAAACCGAACGCAACCGGTCGCGGTTAGGAATCACCGTTACCTTGGTAGGGTAGGGTGCCTAACGGAGCGCTTACGTATCGTTTGGGCGGAGTTCAATGGAAAATAACGGGAAAAGGAAATGAGCAAAGAAATATTAACTTACAATATCGTATTTATTCTTAACAACAATAATTACAACCATTCACAAAACGAACCAAAAAGAGAGAACAAAAAGATAAACAAAGAAAAGAAAAGATTACAAGCAAGTAATTAAAGTGCATGGTAATAAATTGCAAGTAGTAAAAGACAAGAATGAAAAATGCAAAAAAGAGATAAGCAAGAAAGCAACACTAAGAACCATAGAACTCAAGACAAGCCATGGGATCAATAGCCAACCCTTAAACTTGCAAGCTCAATCAAGAGGTTGCAAGATCAAGAGAAGGGTAAAAAACTCATGTAAAATGAAGCACAAAAGAGAGAACAAAAATGATACAACCCCTTGAGACCAATGACCAAAGCTTAAACTTGCAAGCTCACTTAAGAGGTTGCAAGATCAAGTTAAGGTAGAGAGCTCAAGGGGGAAGCTAAGCAAAAAAGAATGATACAAAAAGCCTCATCTTCATTTAACATCCACTCAATGCTCTCACTACATTTTCATGGAGGAAAGAATGAAGAAGAAGAAGAAGAAGACTAAAAACTAACAAAAAAGAGGCATGAGAATGAACTCCTTGCTTGGCTCAGAACTGGGGTATTTATAGGCAGGGAAATGGAAACCTAGGGCAAGAATATGGCTCCACATAAAATTACCCAACTGCCCCTAAAAAACGACACATCACGGAGACCACATAGCCGCTGTTCCGCGGCCTAAGCATGCTTAGGCCGCAGTTCCGTGGCCATAGTAGGGAGTTGGGCCATTTGCTTTTGTGGGGATCCCTGGTTTGTAGTTGTCTGCTGTTTAGTATATGACTTTTCTCAGAATCTCTTCACATTTCTTCCAGAATTTCAGTAGAACAAAAGGTGATGTGATGTAGATCTTTTGCCATGATTTCTTCGAGCTCCACGTAGATTTCTTGGATCTTGTGTTGACATTGAGCTTTGTGCATGAAAATGACAATCGATTTGCCATTTTGTCCCTTAAACTGGTGTGTGGCAACATACGGATAGAGAGCGGAGACCCGTGTTTTATCTGTTGTTGGCAGTAATCCGGAATTTGTCGTACTTTTCCATGATATTCACTGTTTAGAGCTAAGACCAGTATCCTGCAATTATGTAGCAAACACTGATTTAAAAGCACCTGCCTATAAACAAACGAGCGTAAGAATGGGCGGTATAAAATGCAATATTCTGGTATGAACACCAACCCTTGCTAAAATCTTCGAGCCCGGCTCTCAGCAGTCGGGATCAGGTGTGGAACGAACCCATTAGGTCTTGTGTTAATAGTGTAGTATGTAATATCAGGAAATTGAATATCGAGACATATCTTACCTGCTGAGCATGGTAAACTCAGCATTGTATTCACCCACATATTTATTCTACATCGAACCTTGCTGCAAGTGGATGAACTTCTATATCGAAACGGGCAGTCTCGGGAAAGTATTTCGCGTCGAATATGTCGCGAAAAATCATCCATTCAATCGCTGGGCAAGACGGCTTTCTTCAGCCTTCCACCATACTCTGGCGTTATCTGTGAGTTGCAGTTTCGCAACTCTCACCCAAGCAATCTCTGGCACTTGTGCTTCTGCGAGGTCATCTTCAATGGACTGATCCCATTCCTCTACCTCTAGTGGGCATTCTTTTCCAGAAAAGTTCTTAGGGTGCAATGCCCGAAATTGCTCAACTCCGGGTGCCTCAGCTTCTGGACAGTGCAAGAGGATAGCAGTCTGCTGCTGCTGACCCTCCAAAAGGCTCTTTATTGCCTCAAGAAATACCCTCTGCTCGTTGATAGGAGCTGCTACGGTAGGTGGTGGTGGTAGAGGAGGTGGAGTGTTTCCATTCACGTTAGTGCTGGCGTTGTTCGGTGAATCCATAACCTTGAGAGAAAAGGAATGGTTAGGATAGATTCAAAAGCTTAGAAATGTAAGGAATATTTAGTTGCTGATTCTTATAATTCTTGTGACATATTGCTTAGGTTTCCTTACAGAACGGACCTTCATGGGCCGCCAATAAAACCTTTCACGCCTCGCTTCCCAGTGTACAGAGAAGTAGACGTGATGGGCCGCGACGTATTTACTCAGAAGTAAACACGTTAAGCGTAAATAAGCAATATAAATGAATAGACAAGAATAAAAAGAGATGTAATAATAACAACAACTTTTATTAACATTCTTTCTTTACATACAACTAAAAAAAAAAGTACAATGATAAAATGCGATGCCTAAACAGTAGTGTATGAACTGAAAAGAAAATAATTACAAGTAAAAGCCTAGAAGTCTGGCTCCTCTATGAACTGCTCCAAATCTTCTTGATTGGGCTCAGTCTCTTGAGAGTCGGGTCCTCCTGACGAACATTCTAAAGAAAGAAGAGACAGGAATGTCTTCAGCGAACTAGCGCTCGGTAAGTCCCAAGAGATAGAATGGAATAGAAAAGTAAAAAGAATAGATAAATTATCTGTTTGTTATGTTAACGTAGTTATTTGGAGCTTGGTACAGAATGTATCAGTGTATACGAGAGGAGTCCAACTTGCTCCATGGACTATGGTAATCGGATGTACAAGGCCCCGTCAAAACCACGGGACAACAGCACGGATGTTCATGTAGGTGTCTTTTAGTGGCCATCTTGTTCTACTTCTAATAAATTCCGCACCAGTCTACCCCGTTAAACCCCGTAATATATAGTGTATTGATTGGTAATTATCAGACTTGCCGAGACTATGGTATAAGTTGTTCGAGTAAACGGTTTAAGGATGTATCAAGTAGTCATGTAATGAAGTCAAGTTATAGCCATGGTTCGATCAAGTCAAGTCA
Source organism: Agapanthus africanus (assembly GCA_030015575.1). NCBI lineage: Eukaryota > Viridiplantae > Streptophyta > Magnoliopsida > Asparagales > Amaryllidaceae > Agapanthus > Agapanthus africanus. The sequence goes on from CM057342.1 coordinate 621,001,977, forward strand.
TTTTGCATGTTTGGTATTATGCTGGTATTCAGGTTCAGGTTCAAGTATTCATGTTTTGTATATTGGATTCATGTTGAATTGGATTCAGGTTTAGACTCGGACTCAGACTTGAGTCAGACACTTTAAACAGAATTAGGATCTTGAATTAGGTTTAGGAGTTATTGGTAACTGCTGCACATGGACGATAGAATTTGTGTCTTTTTCTAAGACAATTACCATTGATAACCCTATTTTAGTTTACTACCTTAAATAGGCAAGCACCCACTTTCTCCGGCTCCTTGAAGCTGAAGAGAATTGGTCCTGCTTAAATCTATATTTACTAGGGTCCTTATTGTAATTTTATATATCTTGAGAGGGTTTTATAAAAAATATTTTATATACTTTCAAAATAAACCTCGAGTAATTATTTATGTTCTTTAGGGTTTCCATGGATGTGAATTTTAAAGAGTGAGGTATATTAGTGAATAGTAACTTAACTTGAATAGTTCATTGTATTTTAGTGTAACCTGTCTTGTATTGATAATTGATGGTATTTTAATGAAACTTGTCATTGTTTTATTTTCTAGAAAACATGGAATTTTATTATATATTAAAAATATATGGTTTGATAATATTTATATAATTATTAAAAATTAATTCTATTTTTAAATAGAAAATCTCGCTTTTCTTAAAAATCGTATTAAAATATATCGAGATCGAATGTTCCGTGAGGAGGTCTGCATCTCGCTCTACTAGTCCCGAGGATGTTCCATAATCCGCACCATCCAATACCGGGCTCCTCGAAATGAGTTGTAGAGGCATAATCGCAAAGAATTTGATAACACCATTTAAAGAAAACCGTGTTTTTATAGTTCAAGGTATTTTGATGAAAATTCATATTTTGTCATAAAAGTTATGTCTCAAGAGAATTATGCTATGTCGATATGTGTGTATGTGAGAGGTAGGTCATTACATCATGAAGTTTCTGAAGGTATGCTAAGAAAAATATTTAAAAGATAACGTACATAAACTTCATGGTATTTAAATGTAAAAGCTTAATTAAAGTTAATTAATATGGAGTTTTAGAGTGAAAGTTTTTTCTAAACCTTTATAATAGAGTTACAAATATTGTGTAAAAGTTTGTTGAACAATATGTAAATGAAAAGTGAGATTATAGTGTTTAGAAGATTTACATCGGTAATAACTCCACTTACCGATGCTTTGTTTCAAAAAAAGAATTTAGCAAAGAGTGGGAGGAAATAGAAGGAACTTACAAGCTAGGAAGAGAGAGAGAAGAGAGGTAGAGGAAGATGTCGTATCCTTCGTGACATCGTGGGGTTGTTAGAATCTCCTCTAATCCTCGCCGGAATTTGACCTTGGGCTAACTCCACTTGTACTTTTCTTGGACTTGAGAATTTTTGATAATTTTGACTAGAGATTTCAGAATGAAGAGGGGCTAAGGTATGGGGTTCTATTTATAGGATGAAATTAGGGTTTTAGAATTGAAAGATTGAATTAAAAAGCATTAAAAATGAGATTATATGTGAATTTTAATTCTCTTTTAAATTGCAGATAATATAAACAGAACATGGATAATGGGGGTAGGCCAAGAGTCAGGTGTGCAGAGTTTGGGGACCATTCCCTACAGGGGACCCGTCGTCGCCGGCTCTTTAGCAAATCTCACTGGTCATTTTCTTGAGTTGATCTGTCGGATTGGTGCCACGAGTTCTCCTCAGTATAAATATCATTTTACACATGTTTAATTTTCCAGACTTCTCATTTTTAAGTGTATTGCACGTGTAAACTTTTGGGTTTTTAAAAACTTTGAAAGAAAAAATCAGTAAAAATAATATGTGGCTGATGGGATTCGAACACAGGGGCTACGTCACAGCAGTGCAAGGCTTTATCAATGAGCTACAAGTTGTTTCTTTCTATTCTTAAACAAAAATAAGTTTTAAATTGTAATCATGCTTGCAAAATTCATTCTGTACATTGACTCTAAAAATTTTCGTACAGTAAAATAAGAGTCGTTACACTGTGGCACAACGAGGGTGAGTTGCCAGCTCGTGAGTAGTAAATAACATCATACGTGTAATCACAAGAATGCATGAAATAGCGACAATTTCTAATATGAGGTTTTGATGGTATATATATAACAGTGTGAATGCAACATAATCATGAGCAAGGTACAACATCAGGATGCAACAACTATATGAACAGAGCATGTCATAATCAGTCCTGAATGTGAAATAAAACAGCGATACCATTGATAAATCATCATCATAAAAATTGGTGTCAATCAACGACACTCAAATCCCAATATCTTAGGCCTCGTCACTCTGATCGGCCCTCATATCCATCCTATCATATAACTCCGAACGGTATCCTCCGGATTTCTGCCGAGTTTCCATACAGTCACCGGTAGGTAATCCTCCCCTGCCGGGCTCAATACCCTTCTATACGATCTTCTTATCCCGGGGTATCATACCGGGCCCACCATGTACCCGCAGACGGTTCCTCCTCACTCCTCGAATTGGGTATACTCATCACTCAGAACCGAGAACACCCATGGTGGACATCAAATATAATGTCAGGAAAACCGCAAATCTCATGAAACATCATATGACGACATGGTACTAACAGCAATGTATGTATGATGCAGATATGATGTGTACTAGTACAATAACGAGAGTATAACTACCAATTAAGAATGTAATCCAATGTAGTTATTCATCGCAATTTCTATAATGTGCGTATCATGGCGATTACCAACGGTGTGTGTAGGCATATGAATTAGTGCTTGTGCGACATGAACCGTTAGTAATGGTACAGTGTCCTACTGAGGATATGTCAATGCATAACAGGTAATGGGATGCACACTATGATACTCATGCACAATCACAAATATATAAGCATGCAGTATAAAGATTGTAACAAGAATCTCGCCATCGGCGCTTAACGCCATACAAGCGATTCCCCCGTAGATGTTAAATCTACTCACCGGACCGGTCTCGAGCTATATGAATCCGATCACCTCCTTCCCCTTCCTAGCTGCGTCCGAAGTCCCCGCAAATAATCCTAGCAACGCACAAAACCATAACGCATGAAATTAATAACTTTCCGATAAGACACAGACACATACGTAAAACTAACGAACCAACTCCCATAAGCTATCATGTGTTAGCTTAGCGGGCTAAACGTGTGCAGTGACATCCTAGACCACCTCTAAGGCTGCTAACCACATGAAACACCTAACGAGAGTCGGATAAATCTTTATAGCACATTATCGAAATACTTGAAATATTGCAAAACAGTCCAAGATTTTCCTATACAAGCAATTAAGGAAAGTTTCACATGCCATAGGCCTACATGTAGTCCAAGAAAACCCACGACCAAGACTCACACCTAACTCCCCCGCACTGGCCACAATTTGCAGCCAGAACGATTAAATCAGCGGCCACAATGAAGAGGGGATGGCTCAGGTTTTGGGGTTATGTTCTAGGCCTTTAGACTAGCTTTCAATAGTGGAAACTCCTCAAAAAGACATCTGGGTTAAAGGCAGATTCGAACTGAAACCCTATACTTAAACAAATACGATACTTAACACTAAACCAAAACATTAAGGTAATTTAATGAAACTAGTTAACTCAAAAACATTCCTTAGAGCCTAATCAGGAGTTTTAGATCATTACCACACCAAAACTTAGAAGAAACCATAGCCATACATGCTCCAAGACTCCAAGAGAGACTAAACATGCTTAATTGAGGGTTTTAGTGAAGTTTTATGGTAGTTTAAGCTCAAGGTTTGTGGTGGAGAAATTTGCAAGAGGAAATTTTGGAAAAAGAAGAGGAAGAAGAAGAAAAAGAAATTAAAGAGAGAGTTGAGGGTTAAGAGAATGAGAGCGAGAGATGAGGGGAGAGGGATGGCTCTTGAGAGCCATGTTCTCACACTCTCTCTCTGTCTTCATTAATTGCTCCCTTTACTTCCATGTCTCCCCCATGCCTTCATTTCTTTGTCTTTTCTTTTTCAATTAAAAATAAAACCTTTTATTTACTTAATATAAATATATAACATAACATATAGTTAATACGCCATGGCTAGCAAAACATGATTAACATATTCTTAATGCTACATGCACATGTATGTGCAAAAATACCACAAGTACATAAAGAATTAAATAAAATATATGAAAAATAATTATTAGTTAAGTTTATCAAAAACCCATATTATATCGGATAATTAACTCTAATCGCGTTTTAATGTGTTACAATCTTCCCCCTTTAAAGAAATTCGGTCCCCGAATTTAAAATCTAACTATGCGTACCTTGGAAGAGATAAGGAAATTTCTTCCGCATCTCACTCTCGGCTTCCCATGTGACCTCTTCTCTCTTCTGGCCACAAAAAAGAACTTTTACGGACGGTAATACCTTTGACCATAATTTCTTCACCTGCCAGTCCAGGATAACTACCGGATGCTCGGTGAAAGAAAGATCACGCTCCAGCTGAATCGTGTGGTGCTGAATCGCATGAGAAGGGTCATGAAGGTACTTGCAAAGTATCGATACATGAAATATGGGGTGGAAAACTGGCCGGAAGGGCCAAACGATAGGCAACGGTACCAACTCATTCAAGGATCTCGAAAGGACACACAAATCTAGGACTAAGCTTCCCTTTCTTTCCGAACTTCATCACACCCTTCATCGGGGAGATTTGTAAGAAAACATGATCACCCACTGAGAACTCAAATCTGTGACGACGACGGTCGGCATAAGTCTTCTGTCTACACTGGGCTGATCTCATCCTATCCTGGATCAACTAGATCTTCTCCGTAGTCTCCAGAACTAGGTACAGTCCCAAAATCCTGCTCTCGCTGAGTTCCATCCAACAGACTGGAGATCGACACTTTCTCCCATACAAGCCCTCGAAAGGTGCCATCTGAATCGTCTTCTGATAATTGTTATTGTAGGAGAACTCTATCAAGGGAAAGTGACGATCCCAACTGCCATCAAAATCAAGCACGGGTGCTCGAAGCATATCCTTGAGAGTCTGTATATTTAGCTCTGACTGATCATCGGTCTGCGGATGGAAAGCGGTGCTAAAACTTAAACAGGCACCAAAAACTTCCTGAAGTGCTTACCAAAGACGGATGGTAAACTGGGTGCCTCTGTCGGATATAATGCATGTCGGAACGCCATGCAACCGCACAATCTCATCAATATACAGCTGAGCATACTGAGCTAACCCGTAAGTGGTCTTCACTGGGAGGAAGTGAGCCGTTTTAGTCAACCGGTCTACAATCACTCAAATAGAGTCATACCCTCGATTAGACCTAGGTAGACCCATAATGAAATCCATAGAGATCTGCTCACATTTCCACTCCGGAATAGGCCAAGGCTGTAACTCTTCTGCCGGCCTTTGATGCTCATCCTTGATTTGCTGGCAAATCAGGCATCTCGAAACGAAATCAGAAACATCACTCTTCATCCCTTCCCACCAGTAGATATCTCTCAAATCACGATACATCTTGGTGGAACCTGGATGAACGGTGTATGCTGATTGATGAGCCTCCTCTAGGATCTTACATCTTAGCCCCTCGATATCTGGTACACATAGACGAGTCCCAAATCGTAGCACTCCCTGGCCATCAATCATAAACTCCAAATCTCTTCCCTACCGAACATGCTCCCTAATCTCAAACAAACGAGCATCGTCGGACTGTGCCTCTCGGATGTGATCGAGTAGAAGTGGATAGGCGCGGACATGAGAAAGCTATCCCCCGGTGGAAGTGAACTCAAACTGTACTCTGTTGTCGCATAAGATCAGCCAATCTGTAGAAGACTGTCTCTGAACTGCGCTCAAATGCAACAAGCTACCTCCGGACCTACGACTCAAAGCATCAGCTACTACATTCGCCTTGCCCGGGTGATAAAGAATTTCACAATCATAGTCCTTTACAAACTCCATCAAACGGCGCTGCCTCAAATTCAGATCCCATTGCTGGAAGACGTACTTTAAGCTTTTGTGGTCCGTAAAGATCTGGCACGACTCTCCATACAAGTAATGTCTCCAAATCTTCAGTGCAAAGACCACCGCGGCTATTTCTAGATCGTGAGTGGGATAGTTCTGCTCGTGGTTCTTCAACTGTCGAGAAGCATAAGGACTCTGCCATGCTACATCAACACACAACCTAGATCCACTCCAGAAGCATTACAATAAACAACATAGCCGCCTGATCCTGAAGGCAAAGATATAACTGGTGCAGTCATCAAATAAGTCTCTAACTGCTGAAAACTCTACTCACATGCCTCAGTCCAAAGGAAAGAAACTCCCTTCCCGATCAGTCCGGTCCGCGGTGCAGCTATACTAGAGAAATCCTGCATGAAACAGCGGTAATAACCGGCTAAGCCTAAGAAGCAACGGACCTCTGTTACGGAAACAGGTCTTGGCCAATGCTGTACAACCTCGATCTTCTTTGGGTCCACACGTATACCATCTCTCGTAATAACATGACCCAAGAAATCGACATTGTCAAGACAGAAAGTACACTTTGAGAATTTAGCAAACAGCCGGTGCTCCTTCAATGTCTGCAAAGTAATCTTCAAGTGCTGCTCATGCTCCTCTCGACTCCTAAACTAGACCAGAATGTCATCAATGAATACAATAATAAACTGGTCGAGGAACGGCTTGAAGATCCGGTTCATCAAATTCATGAACGCTGCCGGGGCATTGGTAAGCCCGAACGATATCAACAAGAACTCGTAATGCTCTAGCGCGTCCGAAAAGCAGTTTTCGGAATGTCATCATTCTGGACCCGCAACTGATGATAACCTGACTGCAAATCAATCTTGTAAAAGTATCCCGCTCCCTGGAGCTGATCAAACAAATCGTCAATACGAGGTAAAGGATACATATTCCGCACCGTAACCCGTTTCAATTGACGATAGTCGATACACAATCTCATACTGCTGTCCTTCTTCTTAACGAATAGGACAGGAGTGTAGGGTTCCTAGACACACTAATGAGGTCTCACAACAGATCAAACATGCCCAATTCAAATTTTTTCATGTGCCTACAAACCCTAATACGGATCGTTAACTAGATGTATAGGCGATGCAATGCAAGTTAACAACTTTAACTAAAAGGGAAGTGACTACAACCTTTGTAGATCCGGTTCTCCACCTCCATAGCTCCGCTTTGACGTCCCTCCGCTGCGATCATCGGACCCCGGACTCTAGCGATGGTATCGTCGAAGAAATGATCGGGCTAGGTCGTCGACTTCGATGCCGAAGATGATCTACGTCGAGGCAACACAAGATCAAGCTCCAACTTCACCAAGTCATGAAACTTGTGAAGAAAACACCCTATACTACTTGGAAAGTGGTAGAGGATGAAGAAATAGGAAGTGGGTTCACTTTGGAATTGGATTTCTCACTCTTTTTCACAAGTTGCCATTGATGGAGGCAAGCTTTCTTCATTGTTGAAGATGAAGAAGAAGAAGAAAGATTGTGATAAGTATATTTCAAAAAAGAAAATAATATGAATACTTATCATATACCAACCATGGTTAGGTGTAGAGAATGAACTATGGTTAGGTTGAAAGGTTAGGGTTAAGCATGAGACAAAATTGGTGGACTTGTTCAAAGCTTCATGAAGCTTCAACAAGCAAACAAAGAAAGCCACCTTATATCTTTTTGCCAAAAGAAATAAATAAATAAATAAATGAATAGATAAATAAACAAAACCCTAACCATTCATATAACCATGGTTTAATCATACACTTAACCAAGTTTGCATGTATCATCAAACATGATACAATCATGTGCACAAAAGTATATCACGTATACAACTTGTGTACATCAAGTGAGAAAATCCTTTTAAAGTGAACCAATACTAGTTAATGCAAAGTAATATATCAAATATATAATTATACATTAAATCATTAAATCAACACTTGATTCAATGATCCGGTCATGTCGCACATAACCGACTAGTATCCAATGTATCGACTTATCGAATCAATCTTCGATTCGATAACTAGGTCATATCGCATACAACCAATCGAAACATTCATCGCGAGAATAGAATACGATATCACATACACGCATTATTCTCGGTCCCGCACATATCTCATATGCGCTCCTATTTCGTTTCGCTTGAGCCAGGAAACCTCTGTGTAGGACTCTAAAGACTCGTCAATACGCCGGCAGCAAGTGATGATCATATCAAACACCCATAAGCCGCAAGCGGTCTGCTAAACGTAACGGCCACCCGAGTATTGAACGATCAGAAGATCGACGAGCAAGCCCGCTCACACTCCTATGAATCCAACCAGTAACACTTACCGTACAGTCCAGTCTGTTCGTCTGATATGTCGCATATCTCGCCTAGGGGTAGTAAACGTCAGACCCCAGTAGCTTGATAAGTCATGCCGACATAAGGTCCATAACATTCGTGAAACTACTGATAACTCTTACCAGTATATCACTGCAACCCTGGCCAGGGATTTCCTGTTATGGCCAGTCGAGCATAGCGCAACATCAACCCCAATACCGGGAGAGACGAATCCCCTCCTATCGCTCATTGCCTCCATGTGAATCGGGACTGTACCCAAAAACCACCTGTTTGCACGCCTCAGTAGAGCCGTGGTAGGGTGCAAATCAAAGCACAGTGGGAGAAACACAAGACCCTATGACGATCTCGGGTCAACAGACTAAGCTGTACCAGTGTCACCAGAGAACTGCCATCTGACGTGAGGTATAATACCATCTGGGAGTTCTCGGCGAGTCCGTTCAGTGTACCCAGTCTCCACTGAGCACCCGTATACCATCTCTGATGTCAAACACCAATGGATATAGGATCATCCATCGCCCATCGCATGGGTCGAGAAGATATACGCTAGTCTACTCTAGAATATCGATGCCCCGTCTCGATATTCCTACGACTAGGAACATTGAAGGATGTACTCATGGAGTACCCAGGCCCCACTAATATGATCTGCATCATAGTCCTGGAAGTCGAGTACACATCCTAAGGGCTTTATCAACATGTAACAGAGAGGCAGAAAGTATACATGTTAAGATAAAGAGCAACCAGATAGCGTACTATCATGTCGAGCAAGAAAGTCCTACCTATATATGTCCCAGCATCCACTACAATATACATCCAATGTACAGTAATGGCCTCTAGGGCATACATATAACTAACAATCTCCCACTTGCACTAGGGCCATCTGTAGCAGTGGTTGCAGTATCACATACTCAACCATCCCATATAAGTCTCTCTCTGGGAAAAAGCCTTTGTGAGTGGATCCGCCGTGTTGTCCTCTGAGTCTGCTCTCCTAACCTCGATCACCCTGGAGATCATCTATCTCCATGATCAGGTGATGCTGCCTCAGAATATGTCTGGGTCACTGATGGGACCACGGTTCCTTGGCCAAAGCCACACTTTCATTGTCATACAATGGTAGGAACCTAGTTCATCTAATGAACCAATATACACCCAAACTGCCTCTTTGGTAGTATCTTTAATAGCGATGTTACCAGCCTTTATCGTCTAGTTTGTCACGGTATTTAGCTGGGAACTCATCCAACATACCGTCCCTCCACTGAGGGTAAAGACAATGCCTGCGACTGACATTCAGTCATCCTTATCACCCTGGAACCTTTCCAGTGATTCTCCCCAGGATCGATTGATACCATCTCACTATAACTAGTGAGAATCCTAATATCCATCTAGATCTATCTCATAGATCCAAAACCCAAGATTTAGGAGGTATCACTTTGATCCTATATAGAGAATCCATGTGATAAGAGGAGATTGACCGTGCGTAGCATAGGAAACTCTTTTCCTATCAAGAGTATGTTGTCTACGTACAATACGAGGATGACCACCTTACTCTCTACTACCTTTTTGTATATACAAGGTTCGTCTACCATTTTGATGAAGTCAAACACTTTGACTATCACATCAAAATAGACGTTCCAACTCCGCGATTCCTGCTTTATTCTGTAAAGCAACTTGCACACGTTTCCGCTGCTCCTACTGTTTACGAAGCCCTCTGGCTGTGTACTTATAGACATTCTCTTCTAAATCATTATTTAGAAAAGTAGTCATGGCACCCAACCGCCAGATATCGTAGTCATGGTATGTAGCCGTGGCAAGTAGGATCCGGATGGACTTAAGCATAGCCACTGGAAAAGGTATCATCATTATCCACGCCTGGTTGATGACTAAAACCTTTAACAAGTTTAGCTTTGAAAGTCTCAACTTTTCCATCTACACCAAGTAATCTTCTCAAGATATACTTGCTCCTGATAGGGATTTAACCCTTCAGATATAGCAGCTAAAGTCCATACTTTGCTGGTGTACATGGATTCCATCTCAGATCGCTAAGCATCCAGCCATTCTTACAGAGTCCTTACTCTCGATGGCCTGCTTGAAACTAGTTGGGTCATCATCTCATGATGCATTCCTCGCTCCCACTGTCATCGAGAAACCGAGGTATCTCGAAGGCGGATGAGGAACCCTACTAGATCGGTGGAGAGGCTGAGGTTCGTCGGGAACTATTGAATCCTTTGGTTCTGTCAAATCATCAGCCGCAGTTTTGTATAGCTGGAACCTTTCCAGTTCTACAGAACTGACCTTGCCTCGATCTTGTCCGGATTTTGCTTTAGACATAGGTCGGACAACTCTAAATCTTAACTAACTTAAGAAATAGGCTCTTCCCATACCATATCTCATATGGAGTGGTAGGCAGCGATCTGATTCGAACCTAATTCAATAGGTATGCAGCTTCTCAAGTGCACAACCCCAAAAGGAAATAGGTAACTCAGTAGTACTCATCATAGAGCACACTATATCCAATATGGTGCGAATGCTCCACCCCGATACACCGTTGTGCTGTGGTGCATTCAGAGGAGTAATACTGAGAGAGAATCTCATTTTCTTTTAGAATATCCAAGAATTCCATGCACAAGTATTCTCCTCCCTGATCTTATCATAGGACATAATACTTATACCCATATTGGTTCCCTACTTCTAGCTTATATTCTGTGAATATCTCAAAAGGTTCGGACTTGTGTTTCAACAGGAACATATGTCTGAATCTTGAGAGATTATCAAAGAATGTAATGAAGTATAAAGAACCAGTCCTGGCATTTATAGACAGGAGACCTTACATACATCATCATGTATCAGTCCCAAGAGTTCATTAACTCTTTCTCTGTTTCCAATAAGCAGAGCTATGGTCATCTAATCTTTGTGACATGACTGGCAAGTTTCATAAGATTTAAATTCAAACTGATTTAAATATGCATCTAAAAAGTAACTTCAGCCAGTCGGGTCGCATTGATATGACCTAGTCTACAATACCTCAAGAAGGATTCGTTCATTTCTGAACTCTTCCTCTTGTGTGTGTTTTGTATACTAGGAACTGTAGTTTGATTTAGAACATCAATGCTTTTAGATAACGTGCCTGAACCGATCAACTTTTGATATAGGAAATGTTCAAAACATTATCCAACAATACAAAATTATATCCTTTCTTTACTAATAAAGAGACTGATATGATTTTGTATATCAGGTTCGGTATCTAATAACATTCGTTTAGAATCAATGTATTGGTAATACAGGGTGACAGTGACCAACAGACTTGGCTGCAACACTTGCCCCATTTTCTGTCTCATGAAACTTATCACCCGTTCTCAGTTTTCTACCTTTCTGTAGCCCTATGTAACAGATTACATATCTGGGATCCTGATCCGGTATCAAATACCCAGGATGCAGAGGATACTGAGAAATGGTTCTTTGTAACGAACACACCCGAAGAAGATGCATCATATGCACTTCCTTCGTTTAGGCGGCATAGGAATTCTGGTATTCCCCTATTTCCTGCTCTGTCTTATAACAATTATAAGTTGGAGCGGGACCAACGTTCCCCAGCTCAGTATAACAAGCGGGTTCGGTCAATACATCCATATTATTATCTTGATTAAGGCGTGATATAGTCGCTACCTGGAGAGAGAGAGAAGAAAACACTCTGCGTGCGCTCTTGCAAGATTAGATTGGTTATATATTTTATCTAATCAGGATGGCTCCCACTGTTTTTATCAAATCTTCCTTCAAACCTTAAAAGGAAAGACTAGCTGGAATTAATTACACTCTACAAGTTCGCTAATCTTTCAGCCAGGCCGGTGTCGGTACTTTGAGGGAGGTTCCCCGTGCTTTCGCACGGACCTAATTACAGTAAACCTCGTTTTCCCAGAGGCGTAACCCCGTTGACACCTTTCTAGACACCTACTTGATCGGCTAATTGTAAAGTGCAAAACTCTCCCAGGAGTAACAATTACTCGCAGTGGGTATCGGGATCCAACTATCACATAGAAGGTATGCAATCTCATTGCAAATTTCAACACTTGAAACTTCCGATAAAGATTTTTACCCCTTGCACTTATGACCTTAACTATGGTCAACAAATCATAAGTACTAGTCAAGTTCTACCCGTCATTTCTTGATTAATTAGACCCACCCACATGACCCTTAACTAAGGTCAACAAAGTCACGCGACTGTCCTAACTAATCGCATCATATGCGGTGTAGGAAGACATCACTTAGCTACCGTACACTGTGCCTTAACTAAGGTCAACAAACACAGCACGAATACTAAGTACTCTACTTCCTAAAATGACGGAGGGTTGCGAATGGTTTTTATGAAAACCTTTAACGCTTTGAACTTGATCTCGTTGCGGAATCAAATGGTTTTTAAATGGAATGTTTTTGAGGCTTTTCTAGTTTTGCTAAAGGGGTCACTCCCGGTGAAGGGATCGTCGGCCCTTTCCTCGTCGAATGAGGTGCGGGATATATCATATATATCACTGTGCAAAGTATAAACTATAGAAGCAATCAAAAGACAAACCGAGTGTGTAGCATCTGCCAATTATTGCTAAAGGAGTCACTCCCAGTGAAGGGATCTCGATCCTTTCCTCATCGAATAAGGTGCAGGATGTTCTACAAGGAACACCGCGATGCAAAGCAAGAACTGTAGCTACCTGTTTTTATTTTGAAATTCGATTCCGCAACATCAATTAGGTTTATTTTCTTTCATTAATCTCATTAATGAATATCCCATCATTTAAGTCCACCTAAACATCACAGATAAATATAACGTACGCTTATGCCATCCGCATTCGCTTCGATGTCCCGTCTACACCGTTAGGTTAGGTAACTAACGCCAGAACAAGGCAGGGCTAGCGCGGGTGTAAAACATACGCAACGTCAATATAATATATCATATATACTATATACTATATCTATCTGAACAAATCATATGATCACATCACAGATAACGAAGCAGAAAATATCATATGAAATATTGGATATATTAGGACGTCCGTGTTTTTAATACGAGCCAGTATAAAACACGGATTCCACGGTCGTGATGAATAGCCAATCCCACACCCTTAGACCCCTACGAGAGCGGTAAGCAACCCTACCAATTCTAGGGTTAGGAGACCCGGACTCGACTCCTCGAGATGGTCTCCCACTGGACCCTAGAACCCGGTTACTTGTGCTCCCCTCCTTGGGTCTATCCTAGTGCAGAAAAGTAAATAATATACAAATGGCGACATCATCCGCAACCTGAAAGTGCCCCAATAAAAGAATATTACATACAAGTTTTTACATAAATGAAAATGAAAAACACTCATCTCACATAAAAAACCCCGGCTATTCGAACACGACGATCCAATATAACATATCCAGCAACACATAACATCATATGTTATCAACGTAAGTAAATATGCGCATCCCAATTGTCGTTGACATATAGCAACGAAACCGGCGATATCACATATTACACTTACGGTCACAGAAAAGAAAGTGTAAAACTACAACAGTTGGAATCCGCAACCTCTTTAGACATCGCATGCCTAATCAAATGAAATACTTAGACATCGCATGCCTAACAATTATAAACCCCGCATTTTAGTCTCATTATCGAAAACTCTTTTCAATATCAAGTCGGGCAATTCAAAAAGATTCCCGACATCCTGATCGAATGCTCGTCGCAAACTTTAGTAGGCAGCCGCACCCCCGACGCCGTTGACGAAGTGCACCAAGACGGAACACCGCTACCGCGAGCACCTGAACGGATGCTTTCGGCGATGGGGTTCTCCTATAGTCACTTGGTCGGGGCTATGGGGTGAGGCTGTCTATTAAGTTTACCCGGCGAGTATCCGCGTACCCTACGTGATTGCGACGGACTTTTGATCACATCAAAATTCCATGGCAACCGATCAAGTGAGACTAAACCGCTAGATTTATAGCATTCATTCAGTTATCTCATAACTACTTGTGAATTCTAATTATTGTATCGCATTCCGGATAAATAGAAAATGTTAAACTTTCCGATCGAACATTCGAACACCCAAATTTTCCCGAAACAGCTCAACACATAAAATAAGTTTAAAAACATTCACTTCGTGCCTCAGTACCAACGGTCCAGCCGTAGAAGGGTCAAGCCAACGCCTCACATGTGGCACGTCGTACTGCCCCAAACCCTAAGGTTCAAAGGGCAGTTCAAGACGGTCACATAATCGAGTTAAGGTTTGTTGTCTTCTAGAGGGACCATCGCGTTACTTGCACTACTTAGAACGTTCTTAAACTACGGAAAGATCCAACACTTGGAAATTTCCCGACAGGGGAAAAAGTGGGTATTTATATCCGGTCGAACTTTTTAACAGTTTCTAAAATATCCGGAAAATTTTAAACGAAGATAAATTATCCGATCGAATCAACGAGTCCCCAATACAACCCTAGAAAACTCAACACTTGAGTGGAATTAAAATATTCACAGAAAAAATAAACAAGAAAGGACCTAAGAAATATTTAATGAAATTTCAGGGACTAAGTCACAATTTTGGCCGCGGAACCGCCGCAAAACCCCTGGTTTGGCCGCGGTTCCGCGGTCAAATTGTTGAATTAGGGGTCCATACTTCACAGTAATTCTTATTTTTTCCTGCATGTTTTTCTGAGAATTTTTAATTCACAAAAATCCACTGTTTGAAAAATTGTACAGAGAGGGTTGAAATCAGGGATATCGGGTTCAATCGGACTTCTAATTTCGTCTACACATTGCCTAAAACTCTAGCTAGGCTCTGATACCACTGTAGGGTTCCTAGGCACACTAATGAGGTCTCACAACAGATCAAACATGCCCAATTCAAATTTTTTCATGTGCCTACAAACCCTAATACGGATCGTTAACTAGATGTATAGGCGATGCAATGCAAGTTAACAACTTTAACTAAAAGGGAAGTGACTACAACCTTTGTAGATCCTGTTCTCCACCTCCATAGATACGCTTTGACGTCCCTCCGCTGCGATCATCGGACCCCGGACTCTAGCGATGGTATCGTCGAAGAAATGATCGGGCTAGGTCGTCGACTTCGATGCCGAAAATGATCTACGTCGAGGCAACTCAAGATTAAGCTCCAACTTCACCAAGTTATGAAACTTGTGAAGAAAACACCCTATACTACTTGGCAAGTGGTAGAGGATGAAGAAATAGGAAGTGGGTTCACTTTGGAATTGGATTTCTCACTCTTTTCACAAGTTGCCATTGATGGAGGCAAGCTTTCTTCATTGTTGAAGATGAAGAAGAAGAAGAAAGATTGTGATAAGTATATTTCAAAAAAGAAAATAATATGAATACTTATCATATACCGACCATGGTTAGGTGTAGAGAATGAACTATGGTTAGGTTGAATGGTTAGGGTTAAGCATGAGACAAAATTGGTGGACTTGTTCAAAACTTCATGAAGCTTCAACAAGCAAACAAAGAAAGCCACCTTATCTCTTTTTGCCAAAAGAAATAAATAAATAAATAAATGAATAGATAAATAAACAAAACCCTAACCATTCATATAACCATGGTTTAATCATACACTTAACCAAGTTTGCATGTATCATCAAACATGATACAATCATGTGCACAAAAGTATATCACGTATACAACTTGTGTACATCAAGTGAGAAAATCCTTTTAAAGTGAACCAATACTAGTTAATGCAAAGTAATATATCAAATTTATAATTATACATTAAATCATTAAATCAACACTTGATTCAATGATCCGGTCATGTCGCACATACCCGACTAGTATCCAATGTATCGACTTATCGAATCAATCTTCGATTCGATAACTAGGTCATATCGCATACAACCAATCGAAACGTTCATCGCGAGAATAGAATACGATATCACATACACGCATTATTCTCGGTCCCGCACATATCTCATATGCGCTCCTATTTCGTTTCGCTTGAGCCAGGAAATCTCTGTGTAGGACTCTAAAGACTCGTCAATACGCCGGCAGCAGGTGATGATCATATCAAACACCCACAAGCCGCAAGTGGTCTGCTAAACGTAATGGCCACCCGGGTATTGAACGATCAGAAGATCAACGAGCAAGCCCGCTCACACTCCTGTGAATCCAACCAGTAACACTTTCCGTACAGTCCGGTCTGTTCGTTTGATATGTCGCATATCTCGCCTAGGGGTGGTAAACGTCAGACCCCAGTAGCTTGATAAGTCATGCCGACATAAGGTCCATAACATTCGTGAAACTACTGATAACTCTTACCAGTATATCACTACAACTCTGGCCAGGGATTTCCTGTTATGGCCAGTCAAGCATAGTGCAACATCAACCCCCAATACCGGGAGAGACGAATCCCCTCCTATCGCTCATTGCCTCCATGTGAATCGGGACTGTACCCAAAAACCACCTGTTTGCACGACTCAGTAGAGCCGTGGTAGGGTGGAAATCAAAGCACAGTGGGAGACACACAAGACTCTATGACGATCTCGGGTCAACAGACTAAGCTGTACCAGTGTCACCAGAGAACTGCCATCTGATGTGAGGTATAATACCATCTGGGATTTCTCGGCGAGTCCGTTCAGTGTACCCAGTCTCCACTGAGCACCCGTATACCATCTCTGATGTCAAACACCAATGGATATAGGATCATCCATCGCCCATCGCATAGGTCGAGAAGATATACACTAGTCTACTCTGGAATATCGATGCCCCGTCTCGATATTCCCACGACTAAGAACATTGAAGGATGTACTCATGGAGTACCCAGGCCCCACTAGTATGATCTGCATCATAGTCCTGGAAGTCGAGTACACATCCTAAGGGCTTTATCAACATGTAACAGAGAGGCAGAAAGTATACATGTTAAGATAAAGAGCAACCAGATAGCGTACTATCATGTCAAGCAAGAAAGTCCTACCTATATATGTCCCAGCATCCACTACAATATACATCCAATGTACAGTAATGGCCTCTAGGGCATACATATAACTAACAAGGAGCTCCGCAAGGAGACACACTTGGACGAATAAGTCCCTTGTCAAACAAATCTTGCAAATGAACCTTAAACTCTTTAAGCTCCGCCGGGGCCATACGATAAGGTAGTACAGAAATAGGCCCCGTGCCGGGAATCAAGTCGTTGCAAAACTCGACATCGCGCTCTGGCGACAATCCAGGTAACTCATCAAGAAATACATCGGGAAACTCTTTCACAATTGGAACCTAATCCAACGGATCTGCTGTGGCTCCAGTATTACGAATATAAGCTAAGAATCCCCGATATCCTTTCCTCAAGAGTCGACTAGCGCAAAGGGCAGAAATCAAATTTTGAGGGGTGGCACTGCGGTCCCCCTGCATAACAAGAACCGACTCTTCCGGAAAACAAAACCTGACCGCCTTCTCACGACAGTCCACGGACGCATAGCAAGTGGATAACCAGTCCATGCCGAGGAGAACATAAAAGTCCAACATATCAAGAAGGATCAAACTGACGGAAGAATCTATCTCCAATACGAATGGTATACGACCGAAATACATGTCGGGCGACAAAAGTCTCTTCAACGGGAGTAATCACAACGAGCCGCTGATCTAACAAAAACGAATCTCGGTCCAACCTCGGTATGAAGTGCGTGGATACATAAGAGTACATAGAACCAGGGTCGAACAATATGCGCGCATCGAAAGTACACACTGAAAGAGTATCTGTCACAACTGCATTCGATGCCTGCGCATCCCGAGGAGTCAAAGAAAAAACTCGGGCATGTCCTCTACCTCTGCTACCTCATCCCTTATGAACAAGACTGCCACAACCATGGCCTTTTTGAGCATCGGTATGGCATGAAGTAACGACGGGCGTAAGTGGCAATGGTCTTGGAGGAGGTGAAGGTGGTAAGGTGACTTATGGAACTGCTACCTCGTCCTGGCGTCTCTCAGTACAATACCTGGCGTGGTGATGAGGACTCCTACACCGAAAACATCCTTACGACGGTGGCTGACCTTGTTGGTAAGAGCTATATAACTGGCCTCGTCTCAAGCCTTTGCTACCACCACGGCCTAGAAAGAATCCGCTGCGGCCTCTGCCAAACTGCCCGGGAGCTGATATATCCGTACAAACCCGCTTCGGTCCCGCAATAGCCATAGTCTCGGCAATACGCTCCTCTACTAGAAAGGCTGCGTCCATAGCTGGTGCATACGTATCAAAGTGCTGGGCGCCAATAGAGAGGAACAACTGGGTATCAAGACCTCGCACGAACCTCTTGATGCGCTTCTCTTCGGTGTCTGCCAAATAAGGAGCATATATGGATAGCTGGGTGAACTGGATATCATACTCGGCTACTGTCATACTAGAAGTGTGGCATAAGGACTCAAAACTGCGAGCTCGGGCATCCCTGACGCTCTGCGGAAGGAAACGAGCAAGAAAAACCGTCGCGAACTCATCCCAGGTCATAGGAGGAAGACCTGCGGCTCGACCTCTCTCGATAGAATCGTACCAAGTCTGGGCAAGACCCTCCAGACAAAAACTAGTAAGCTCGACCGATCTCGCATCAGAACATCTCAGGGAACGACAAACCCGAGCCATCCTGTCGAGAAATGACTGTAGATCCTCTGCTGCGTCTGTACCAGTGAAAACCGAAGGCTTTATCCTCATAAACTCCGATAATGATATGGCAATAGTCTCGGTAGCGGCAGGTACAACTGCCTGAGCGGTAGGTACTATTACGGTCCCCGTAGTAGGTGGAACAACATCTTATCTCTGTGCTCGACCGGTCTCAACCAAAGATCCAACCATCTGACGCAAATCCTGAATACTTGCCTCCAGCCTAGCAATCCGGCCTGGAGAAGGTGGATCAATCTGCTCCCGAGGGGTAGGCATATCGCCCTGGTCGGTCCTCATCTCAGACGAGCCTGCCCTGACTTCATCTCTAGCGGTAGCCTTCTAGGCCCTCGTAGTCTTTGGTGGCATAGCGGCTGGAATAAGAAACAGGATTCGATAAGAACATAGAAATCGAATGAAAAGGATACATGGAATCAAGGAAGAAATTACAAGCAAATATAGGCAGAGTATCGTGTCGTAAGAATGCCGTGGAAGATACACACGCTACGCCACTCTGCTTAAGCTACCTACTCCATCATACCTAGGGTTATCCTACACTCTGAAAGGTAAAACCTAACACTCTAATACCAACTTTGTCATGACCCAATTTAGGAACGCAACCGGCACTTAAATCACGCAATGTCTAAAGGAGTCACGAAATTCAAGTAAGCCGAAACCCAGAAATCTAAACCGTGAAATGAAGTAGAGTGGTAAAACATTTGTTTTAAAAACAACATATATCTTTTTAAAATCTCAAGTTGTTACTAAAAATTTCGGCAACATTTCTTTTGTAAAAACTGATCCGAAAACGGATACAAACATGATATATAAAAACAGCATCCCCACTTGGGACAAAATCTCACGCCTAAAGGCGGAACACAACCACAACAGATATACGACACCAAAGGCAAAGAAATAAACGAATATGAAAAGAAACAACATCGCAAAATAGCAAAAAAGTCGGCTCATACGAGCACGACAACCAAAATCATATATAATACAAATATCGAATCTCTCAATCTCGTCTCTAAGTCTATACATACATATGGTAGATGGAGAGTACTAGATACAAGGATAAGAGTACAAATAGAAAGCACATGAATACTCACCACCCACCGACAAAATATATCAAGCCCAAAAGTAACGATATTCGCAGAAATAGAAGAAGTAGAGTGTCCCGCCGCGACTATACTGAGGATCAGCCCTGCAAGACACTGTGGCACAACAGGGGTGAGTTTCCAGCTCGTGAGTTGTAAATAACATCATACGTGTAATCGCAAGCATACACGAAATAGCGGCAATTTCTAATATGAGGTTATGATGGCATATGTATAACAGTGTGAATGCAATATAATCATGAGCAAGGTACAACATCAGGATGCAACAACTATATGAACAGAGCATGTCATAATCAGTTCTGAATGTGAAATAAAACAGCGATACCGTCGATAAATCATCATAACAAAACCGGTGTCAATCAACGACACTCAAATCCCAATATCTCAGGCGCAGTCACTCTGATCAGCCATCATATCGATCTCATCATATAACTCCGAACGGTATCCTCCGGACATCCGCCGAGTTTTCATACAGTCATCGGTAGGTAATACTCCTCTGCCGGGCTCAACGCTTTTCTATACGATCTTTTTATCCCGGGGTACCATATCGGGCCCACCATGTACCCGCAGACGGTTCCTCCTCCCTCCTCGAACAGGGTATACTCATACTCAGAACCGAGAACACCCATGGTGGACATCAAATATCATGTCAGGAAAATCGCAAATCTCATGAAACATCATATGAAAACATGGTACTAATAGCCATGTATGTATGATGCAGATATGATGTGTACTAGTACAATAACGAGAGTATAACTACCAATTAAGAATGTAATCCAATGTAGTTATTCATGGCAATTTCTATAGTGTGCGTATCATGGCAATTACCAACGGTGTGTGTGGGCATATGAATCAGTGCTTGTGTGCAGTGTCGTACTGAGGATATGTCAATGCATAACAGGTAATGGGATGCACACTATGATACTCATGCACAATCACAAATGAATAAGCATGTGGTATAAAGTTTGTAACTAGAATCTCGCCATCGGCGCTTAACACTATACAAGTGATTCCCCTGTAGATGTTAAATCTACTCATCGGAACGGTCTCTAGCTATATGAATCCGATCATCTCTTTCATCTTCCCAGCTGCGTCCGAAGTCCCCACAAACGATCCTAACAACGCACAAAACCATAACGCGTGAGATTAATAACTTTTCGTTAAGACACAGACATATATGAAAAACTAACGAATCAACTCCCATAAGCTATCATGTGTTAGCTTAACGGGCTAAACATGTGCAGCGACATCCTAGACCACCCCTAAGGCTGCTAACCACACGAAACACCTAAATGAGAGTCGGATAAATCCGTATCGCACTTTATCGAAATACTTGAAATAGAGCAAAATAGTCACAGATTTTCCTATATAAGCAATTAGGGAAAGTTGCATATGTCATAGGCCTACATGCAGTCCTAGAGAACCCACGACCAAAACTCACACCCAACTTCCCCACACTAGCTACAATTTGCGGCCAGAACGATTAAATCTGCGGCCAAAAAGAAGAGGAGAGGGATCAGGTTTTGGGGTTATGTTCTAGGCTTTTAGACTAGCTCTCAGTAGTGCCAATTTCTTAAAAAGACATCTGGGTTAAAAACAGATTTGAACTGAAACTCTAGGCTTAAACAAATACGATACTTAACACTAAACCAAAACATTTTGGAAGTTTAGTGAAACTAGTTAACTAAAAAACTTTCCTTAGAGCCTAATCAGGAGTTTTAGATTATTACCTCACCATAACTTGGAAGAAACCCTAGCCATGCAAGCTCCAAGACTCTAAAAGAGACTAAACATGCTTAATTGAGGGTTTTAGTGAAGTTTTATGGTGGTTTAGGCTCAAGGTTTGTGGTGGAGAAATCTGCAAGTGGAAATTTTGGAAGAAGAAGAAAAAGAAATGAGGGAGAGAGTTGAGGGTGGAGAGAATGAGAGAGAGAGATGAGGGAAGAGGGATGGCGCTCTCTCTCTCTCTCTCTCTCTCCTCTCCATTAATTGCTCCCCTTACTTCCATGTCTTCCCTATGCCTTCATTTTTTTGTCTTTTCTTTTTCAATTAAAAATAAAACCATTTATTTACTTAATATAAATATATAGCATAACATATAGTTAATGTGCCATGGCTGGCAAAATATGATTAAGATATTCTTAATGCTAGATTAGCATGCACATGTGTGTGCAAAAATACCACAGTTACATAAAGAATTAAATAAAATATTAATTAATTAAATAAAAAATGTGAAAAATAATTATTAGTTAAGTTTATCAAAAACCCATATTATATCGCTTAATTAACTCTAATCGCGTTTTAAGGTGTTACATTTCCTTTCTAGTGATTTTTCTAGGTTGAAAAGAAAAAGAAAAGAAAGGGATTTTAATGAGAAACTTCCCCACTTCATCAACCTACACTAATATAGCAAATTAGTATAGGTCGGTATCTTCACTTATTCATAGATTAGTGAATCAAGTGGTTGAGAGTGAGAAGTTACGTGGTGGATCATCATAGACGACGAAGACTTCAAGCGACCTTGTTCCAATTTCAAGTGGAGTCGTAGAGGAGTTCTAGGACTTCTATACGGAGCAATTGAAGTGAAGAACCGGTCTACAAAGGTTGTAGCTTCCATTCACTTATAGTTAATCCTTATTTGCTTTGTTTTAAAACCCAAATCTCCAGTTCGATTCATATTTAGTTAACATAGCTCTCTAGAATATTTAAAGTCGTTCACATGCTTTTGTTAAAACCCTAGCAGAGGTGCTTAGACTGACTTACAATATATCCAAGGATAACCATTACTAGAAGCAGCAGACAATGCAGAAAATCAAAACAAGTGGTGATTCCCAAGTTCCGTGCAATCATACCCACAAGTTCTGAAATTTACATAGGTAAAAGACCCTGAGGCGGCAACAGAATTATTAGGCGTTGGTGTGGCATGAGCCGTGGTGGGTGATTGGTGGTTGACAACAACAATAGCAGGCGTTGAAGGGCATGAGGGACGATTGTTCCAAACTCTATAAGGTGGCTTGATGCAGCAGCGGTCACAAATCAATTATCCTGCCTTTTTGCAATAATGCCATGTTAGTTATATGTATGCCCTAGAGGCCATTACTATATATGTGATGTATATTGTAGTGGATGCTAGGACATATATAGGGAGGACTTTCTTGATCGACATGATAATATGCTATCTGGTTGCTCTTTATCTAAACATATATACTTATTGTCTCTCTATTACATGTTGATAAAGCCCTTAGGATGAGTACTTGACTACCAGGATTATGATGCAGATCATACTAGTGGGGACATGGTAGTCGGTAAGTACATCCTTTAAATGTTTCTAGTCGTAGGAGTATCGAGACAGGGCATCGATATTCCAGAGTAGACTAGCGTATACGCTTCTCGACCCATATGATTGGCGATGGATGATCCTACATCCATTGGTGTTTGACATCAAAGAAGGTATACGGGTGCTCAGTAGAGACTAGGTACACTGAACGGACTCGCCGAGAACCCTTAGATGGTATTATACCTATCGTTAGATAGCAGTTCTCTGGTGACACTAGTACAGGTTAGTCTGTCGACCCGAGATCGCCATAGTGTCTTGTGTGATTCCTACTGTGCTTTGATTTCCACCTTACCATGTTCAAGAGATCGTGCAAAACGGTGGTTTTTGGGTACAGTCCCGAGTCACATAGAGGTAATGAGCATTAGGAGGGGATTCCGTCTCTCCCGATATTGGGGGTTGATGTTGCGCTATGTTCGATTGGCCATAACAGGAAATCCCTCGACAGGGTTGCTGAGATCTACCGGTAAGTGTTATCAGTAGTTTCTCGAACCGTTATGGACCTTGCATCGGCATGACTTATCAGGCTATTGGGGTCTGACGTTATACCACCCCCAGGGTGATATGCGACATATCTGACAAAGAGACCGGACTGTACGGTAGTGTTACTGATTGGATTCGCAGGAGTATGAGCAGGCTTGCGTTTTGATCTTATGATCGCTCAATACCCGGGTGGCCGTTACGTTTAGCAGACCGCTTGCGGCTCATGGGTGACTGATATGATCACCACCTACTGCCGGCGTATTGACGATTCTTTAGAGTCCTACACAGAGGTTTCCTGGCTCAAGCGAAACGAAGTAGGAACACATATGTGATATGTGCGGGACTGAGATTAATATGTGTATGTGATACAGTATTCTATTCTCACGATATGTGATATCGGACGGTTATATGTGATATAGCCGGGTTATCGGATCAAGTGTTGTTTCGATAAGTTGATACATTTGATATTAGCCGGTTGTATGTCATATAACCGAATTATTAAATAAAGTGTTGATTTAATAGTTTAATGTATATTTATATATTTGATATATTGAATTGCATTAACTAATATTAGCTCACTTAAACATTTCTCTTTCTTACTTGTGTGCATATAGTATATATGTGATATATATTAATGTAAATTTTATTTGTGTCATACTTGATGCCACATGCTTCATGGGTGTATGAGACTCATACCATGCCTGATATAATGAAGGGTTTTATTTATTTACAGTTAATCAAAATTAGATGGAAATTGGTTTAATGGTTGAAAGTTGGAGAAGCTTGTAGAACCACTGAATAAGTCCACTAATTTGTTTTACTTAAGATATTTATTAACCTAACCATTATCTATAGCCACAGTTTAGTCTCTACATGTGTTAGTATATGACAAAAACTCACCCATGGTTTCTATTCTCACCTCATGAGTTTCATTCTCTTCTCCACTTCATCTTCTTCCTCATCTCTAAAAGCTTACTAGTTTTTCTCGAGGTGAAGAAATATTGCGAGGAAAATAAATCTAAAGTGAGCAAAATTCTTACTTCATCATCCTCTACTATACAAGCCATTTAGTTTAGACTGTTTGCTTCACTAATTCCACATTAGTGAAGAGGTAGCTTGAATTGGTGTCTCCTCGTCGTAGATCATCTTCGGTCTCGAAGACTTCAAGCAAGCATATTCCGTTCATCTTGTGGAGCCTTTCTAGAGTCCGAGAGTTCACTACTTGGAGCGAAGGGACTACTACACGGAACTATTGAAGTGAAGAACCGGTCTACAAAGGTTGTATTTCTTGTTCACTTAGATGTAAAGTTGTTTACATTGTTGTTTCGTCTAAATCTCTAGTTAAGATTCTAGGTTAGGGTTATTTAGTACAACAATTTTTTGAAATTGGCATGGACGATACCTCCGGAAACCTTACTGCTGCCCTAGGGAACCCAACAGTGGTATCAGAGCCAAGCTAGAGAATTGGACGATGTTTGTTAGATTACGAAACGAAACTACTCCGAAACTTGAAACAAGAAAATCTAGTTTCTGTCGTTTTTTAAATGGCCTCTAAAAATTTTTTAAGCAACTGCAGAATTATATATGAGATACAACATGAACACAGAAGAAAATTTAGCCCTCTCGTCGAAAAATGGCCGGACGCATTAAGGTTAAAACCGGCCTGCTCAGTTTTCCTGCTTCGTTTTGGGTTGAATTTCTTAGGGTGTTCCAGTCTCTGGGTTTTGGTGTTTCAGGAGTTGCTTGTTTTTGCTAAATTTGCATGTGATGTTATCTTTGTGCAAACGAAATTCGGAGTGCTTCGTAGACGTAATTCTAACATCTATTAGGGTTATTTAGACGACGTTAAAAAGTTCGAACAGATATCAATAACCCAATTTTTCCCTCGCTGGAAATTTTCCAAGAGTTGGATATTTTTCCAAGTTTGAAATCTTCAGAAAATCGTGCAGGCGTTTTCTATGGACCCTTTAGAAGAACGAAACCCTAACTTGATTAGGTGAGGCAAGGGTTGACCCTTCTACGGTTGGTCCATAGACGCTGTGGCATGTTCTGGGTACATTTTAAACTCCGCTCAAGTGTTGAGCTCTTTGGGAAATTTTGGGTGTTTGTTTATTCGATCGAAAAGTTTAACATCGTCTAGCTATCTGTGATTGTGATACAATATTTGGAATCCACAATAATTAGTTATGTGATAACTAGTTTGAATTTTATAAATCTAGCTGTTTAGTCTCATTGATCGGTTGCCATGGAATTTTGTTGAGGATCAAATGTCCGTCGCAATTACGTAGTGTAAGCGGATACTCGCCGGGTAACCTTACTTGATAGCCATGCCCCATAACCCCGACCAAGTGACTACAGGAGAACCCCGTCACCAAAAGCATCCGTTCGGGTGCTCGCGGTCGCGGTGTTCCGCCTTAGTGCACTTCGTCGACGGCATCGGGGGTGCGGCCGTCTACTAATGTTTCCGACGAGCATTCGGTCAGGTTATTGGGAATCTTGTTGAATTACCCGACTGGTTATTGGAAAGTGTTTTCAATATCGAGACTAAAATGCGGGGTTTATAATTGTTAGGCATGTGATGTCTAAGGAATTCATTTGGTTGGGCATGAAATCCAAAGTATATGATACATTGGGTTTATGATGTCTAAGGTGGCTGTGGATTCCAATTGTTGTAGTTTTTCACTTTCTTTTCTGCGACCGTAAGTGTAATATGTGGTATATCGCCGGTTTTGTTGCTATATGTCAACGACAATTGGGATACGCATATTTACTTACGTTGATGACATGTGATGTTATGTGTTGCTGTGATATGTTATATTGGATCGTCGTGTTTTGAATAACCGGGTTTTTTTTTATATGAGATGAGAGTTTTTCATTTTCATTCATGTAAAAACTTGTATGTAATATTCTTTTATTGGGGCACTTCGGGGTTGAGGATGATGTTACCATTGATGTATATTATTTACTTTTTCGCATTAGGATAGACCCAAGGTGGAGAGCACAAATAACCGGGTTTTAGGGTCCAGTGGGAGACCATCTCGAAGAGTCGAGACCGGGTCTCCTAACTCTAGAATTGGTAGGGTTTCTTGCCGCTCTCGTAGGGGTCTAGAGATATGGGTTTGGCTATTCATCGCGACCGTGGAATCCGTGTTTTTTAATGGCTTAATTAAAACACGGAATTCCTAGTATATCCAATATTTCATATGTGTTCTTCTGCTGCTGATATTCTGTGATGTGATCACTTGATATTCTGAGACGAATGCTTATATTATATATATGATATATAAATATTGCTGCTTTCGTTTCTTCTGTGATACTTAGGAAGCATAATTGATGGGACTTCATTAATGAGATTAATGTAATAAAAGAAACCTAAAGATATTGTAGAAACTTGTGTTAAAAACTGGTAGCTCTAGTTCTTACTTTGCGTAGCGGTATTCCTTATAGAATATCCTCCACCTTATTCGATAAGGAAAGAGCCGAGATCCCTTCACCGGGAGTGACCTCTTTAGCGATACTAGCAGATTCTACAACCCACTCGGTTTTGTCTTATGATTGCTTTTTTAGTTCATGCTTTGCATAGTGGTATTTGTGAAATATCCCGCACCTCATTCGATGAGGAAAGAGCTGATATCCCTTCACCGGGAGTGACCTCTTTAGCAAAACTAGTAAAAGCCTCAAAACACTCCTTTTCAAAATCACTCGATTCTACAACGATATCAAGTTCATTACACAAAAGGTTTTCTTAAAAACCTGTCGTAGCCCTCAGTCATTTCAGATAAGTAGTATTTAGTATTCGTGCAACGTTTCTTGACCATGTTAAGGCATAGTGTGCGGTAGCTAATTAGTGCTTATCTGCTAAAGCATATGATGCGATTGGATTAAGGTAGTCGTACGACTTTGTTGACCATGTTATGGGTCGTATGGGTGGGTTTAATTCAATCAAGAAATGACGGGTCGAACTTGGCTAGCGCTTATGATTTGTTGACCATGTTAAGGTCATAAGTTGCTAGGGGTAAAATATTATCGGGAATTTCAAATGTTGAAATTTGCAATGAGATTGCATACCTTCTATGAGATAGTTAGATCCCGATACCCACTGCGAGTAAAAGTTACTTGATCAGTCGAAAATATTGCATTCTCAACACGTCAATTTCCCTACTCTTATTGCTTTTATAAAGGTGTTTATTATAAATATAACACAGATTACAAATTCATCTGGAAAATACCAAATACCCTGTGTTATGGTTATAATCGACATCCTAGAGGGAAATTTAGTGTTTATTACTGCACGCATGATTTTTGTATATCTAAAACACTTTTATCGAGATTATGTGCAGAAATTCTTCAAGTCAAAGAACCGAAATCACAAAAGTTCCGATAAAACGCATCAAGTCAAAGACTTGAAATCTGGCAGCAACCAAGAAACAATAATAAGATTCCAGGTATCAGAGAAGAACCCTAAAGCCAACATCAAGAGACACAGAGAAAACTAGCCATCAAACTCATCAAAAGGCCGCGATCCGCGGCCGAGTCAGGCCGATCCGCCGCGGATTTACGGCCGATTCGACGCGTCAGCGAACTGAAACTTTTGCTGAGGCTCTCTTTTAATGGCCAAACTTCATCATGGCGCTTCAAAGTCCCTAGAAATCTCCAGAAGCTTCTCTCGATCAGCCAAGCTTCTAGTGTAAGCTTGGTACCTACCTAGCTTCCTATGCAAGCCTCATAGCAACCTAGCTTCTAGGAGAAGATAAGGGAAGAACTATAAAAGGAAACCTAGGGCTTCATTGAAAAGGTTGTTGAGTTGTTGAACATTGAACCAAACCAATAAGTTGAGCGACACAACTTGTAACTCAAAACCCTAGCCCAAATCCAATCCCAAAGCCAAGTCAAGATCCATCGAGAAGCGAATCAAGCAAGCCATCAGCGATCCTTTGTAGCGACGCCGGTCGTCATCAAGAGCAAGTGATCGCTACCGTTCCACGACTCAAGAAGATCGATGCGAAGCTAATTTCGACGGATCTAGTTACCTCCTCAAATCTTGTAATCTTGAATTGAGTGAATGTGTACCTAATCGTCGATTAATAAAGGTGAAAATTGTAAATCTTGTTTTCTTTACATTCTTGCATTGTGAAAATTTATCGATTCTTGATTCTTTCATTTTTCATGATGTGTGAGTGCAATCTCCGCTTGTAGCGGAATCGAGAGAATAGGTAGATGATGATGATGAAATTCTTTAACGATTCTTAAGTCTTATGAGGTTTGTTAACTCTAGGAAATTGAATCATCAAAGACCTAATTTTGAGCGAGATCACTTTCTTGAATGCTTTTGCTCCAAATTAGATATCAACGATCGGTGATTTTCTTGACTAGAGGCTAGATTTTGAATGATAATCAATGAAAAGACAAGAGATGGTGAAGGAGAAACCCTAGTTTCTTCAATAGATCCCTAATCTTCATTGATCGCCATCGATCTAGCAACAAATCCTCAATAGATAAGATTTCAAAATCTTTAGTATTCATAATCACTACTTATTTGATCGATTCCTAGAAGCTACTTTACAAATCTTAATAATTCAATTGGTTTGAACATTTTCTTGATCTTTCTCAATTCTTGATCCTAGATCTATTTCTTTATGATTCTTGAAACTAAATCTCACAAATATTGAATCATTTTCTTTTATCTTTTCTTTTCAACTCAACTAAAATGATTTCGAACAAATTCACACAATCTCTGTGGACGATTCGCTCTCGCTAACGAACCTGCAATAGACATCGTTAATTGATTGCGGTTTACAGATTTCTTTGGTTGTGATCTTTTACACTTTTCAAAACACGACATGAAATGATCAATCAAATGGCGCCGTTGCCGGGGATCGTGTGCTAATTTATTCGTTTTTTGCAATTTGAATTGAAAATTTTATTATTACATCAGAATTTTTAGATCAAAATCGCATAAGTGCTTAACGATTTGTTGTGAATTGCTGCAAGGGAATCTGGAATCATTGGAGCAAAGGAAAAAATATTC
Source organism: Agapanthus africanus (assembly GCA_030015575.1). Taxonomy (NCBI): domain Eukaryota; kingdom Viridiplantae; phylum Streptophyta; class Magnoliopsida; order Asparagales; family Amaryllidaceae; genus Agapanthus; species Agapanthus africanus. The sequence continues at coordinate 621,031,888 of CM057342.1, forward strand.
AGATCATCTCAGGAAGTCAAGTGAAGTTGTTAGTTGTATGTATGCCCTAGAGGCCAGTATTGTACAGATGATGTATATTATATTGGATGCTTGGACATATATAGAGATGACTTTCTTGCTCGATATGATAGTATGCTATCTGGTTACTCTTTATCTTAACATGTACACTTGTTTCTTTAAACTGTCTTATAGTTGCTGGTTGATAAAGCCCTTAGGATGTGTACTTGACTACCTAGACTATGATGCAGATCATACTAGTGGGGACATGGTAGTCTATAAGTACATCCTTCAAGGTCCCTAGTCGTGGGTGTATCGAGACAGGGCATCGATATACCAGTGTAGACTAGCGTATACGCTTCTCGACCCATGAGATGGGCGATGGATGATCCCATATCCATTGGTGTTTGACATCAGAGATGGTATACGGGTGCTCAGTGGAGACTGGGTACACTCGACGGACTCGCCGAGAACTCCCAGATGGTATTATACCTCACGTCAGATGGCAGTTCTCAGGTGACACTTGTGCAGGTTAGTCTGTAGACCCGAGATCGTCATAGAGTCTTGTGTGATTCCCACTGTGCTTTGATCTCCACCTTACCACGTCCATGAGGGCGTGAAAAACGGTGGTCTTTGGGTACAGTCCCGAGTCACATGGAGGCAATGAGCGATAGGAGGGGTTTCGTCTTTCCCGGTATTGGGGGTTGATGTTGCGCTGTGCTCGATTGGCCGTAACAGGGAAGTCCCTGGCCAGGGCTGATCAGAGATTTGCTGGTAAGTGTTACCAGTAGTTTCTCGACCCGTTATGAGCCTCACATCGGCATGACTTATCGGTTATTGGGGTCTGACGTTTAACACCCCTAGACTTGATATGCGACATATCAGATGAACAGACCGGACTGTACGGTAAGTGTTACTGGTTGGATTCACAGGAGTGTGAGCGGGCTAGCTCGTCGATCTTCTGATCGCTCAATACCTGGATGGCCGTTACGTTTAGCAGACCGCTTGCGGTTTGTGGGTGCTTGATATGATCATCATCTGCTACCGGCGTATTGACGAGTCTTTAGAGTCCTACACAGAGGTTTCCTGACTCAGGTAAAACGAAAAAGGAGCGCATATGAGATATGTGCAGGACCGAGAATAATGCGTGTATGTGATACCGCATTTCATTCTCGCGATATATGTTTCGATTGGTTATATTCGATATGACCTAGTTATCGAATCATTGATTCGATAAATCGATACATTGGATTCTAGTCGGTTATGTGCGACATGACCGGATCATTGAATCAAATGTTGATTTAATGATTTAATGTATAATTATATATTTGATATATTGCATTGCATTAACTAGTATTGGTTCACTTTAAATGGATTTTCTCACTTGATGTGCAAGAAGTATATGTGATATACTTTTGTGCACATATTTGTATCATGTTTGATGATACTTGATGATTTAGTTAAGTGTAAAGAATTAAAACCATGGTTAAGTGTTGATTAGGGTTTTGCATATTCATTTATTTATTTATTTATTTATTTGAAAAGGATTATGATGAGAATGGTGGCTTTCTTTGTTTTAAGTTGAAGCTTCATGAAGCTTTGACTTTTGTAACCATTCTTGTCTTCATGCTTAACCCTAACTCATCCAAGTAACAATGGTCTATTCTCTACACTTAACTATAGTTAGCTTATGATAAGTATTGAATTATTATTCATTTTAACTCAACACTTATCATATTCTTTCTTCTTCTTCATCTTCATCTTCAAGAAAGAAAGCTTGATGCCATCAATGGCAACTTGAGCTAAAGTGAGAGAAATCAAATTCTAAAGTGAACCCACCTCCTATTTCTTCACCCTCTACCTCTTGCCAAGTTGTTTTGGGTGTTTTCTTCACAAGTTTCACAACTTTGTGAACTCGGAGCTTGAACTTGTGCAACCTCGACGTAGATCATCTTCGGCACGAAGCCGACCACCTATTCCGCTCATTTCTCCGATGAAGTCGACGATTGAGTTCGGGATTCGAGATGGACAGCGAGAGGACACCTACGTGGAGCTAAGGAAGTAGAGAACCGGATCTACAAAGGTTGTAGTCTCTCTCCTTTAGTTAAGTGTTAACTAGATTCACATATCGCCTAAATTTCTAGTTAACGATCCGTATTAGGGTTTCTCGGCACCCGTAAAATTTGAAATTGGCATGGTTGATGCCTTGTGAGACTTCTTGAGAGTGCCTAGGAACCCTACAGTGGTATCAGAGCCTAGCTAGAGCCTTAGGCGAAGTCTAGACCAAGTTTGAAACCCGATCGACTCGAAACCCTAACCCGGAAAATGCTCTCTGGACTTTTTCTAAAATCTGGGATTTTTCCATATTAAAAATGCTTAAAAAATTCAGTAGGGAAATATAAGAATTACGATGCAAAAAAATATTCCATGAACAGTAATTTGTGCGGCGGAACCGCGGCAGAAGCATGGCTTCGGCGGCGGTTCCGCGGCCCCTTGATGACGTCAGCCCTGTTCCTTTGCACAGTAATTCCTAGTTCACAGTGCTGAGTTTTATGGGTATTTTAAATATTTTTCCAGAGTTGTATTTTCTGGGGTTGTTTTGGGGGTTCACTGATTCGATCGGATTATCAGATTTTGTCTATGTGGCTTTCCGGATAACTTTAGAATATGTTATCCGGTTCGACCGGATATAAATACCCAACTTTTCCCCTGCCGGAAAATTTCCAAGTGTTGGATTTTTCTGTGGTTTAAAGACGTTCTGAGTAGTGCAAGTAACGCGATGGTCCCTCTAGAAGACAACAAACCTTAACTCGATTATGTGACCGTCTTGAACTACCCTTTGAACTTTCGGGTTTGGGGCAGTACGGCGTGCCACATGTGAGGCGTTGGCTTGATCCTTCTACGGCTGGACCGTTGGTACTGAGGTATGAAGCGAATGTCTTTGAACCTATTTCATGTGTTGGACGGTTTCGGGAAAAACTTGGGTGTTCGAATGTTCAATCGGAAAGTTTAATATATTCTATTTATCCGGAATGGGATACAATAATTGGAATTCACAAACAGTTATGAGATAACTGAATGAATGATATAAATCTAGCGGTTTAGTTTCATTTGATGTTGAAAAGAGTTTTCGATAATGAGACTAAAATGCAGGGTTTATAACTGTTAGGCATGTGATGTCTAAGTATTTCATTTGATTAGGCATGTGATGTCTAAAGAGGTTGCGGATTCCAACTGTTGTAGTTTTACACTTTCTTTTCTGTGACCGTAAGTGTAATATGTGATATCGCCGGTTTTGTTGCTATATGTCAACGACAATTGGGATGGACATATTTACTTACGTTGATGACATGTGATGTTATGTGTTGCTGGATATGTTATATTGGATTGTCGTGTTTGAATAGCCGGGGGTTTTTATGTGAGATGAGTGTTTTTCCTTTTCATTCATGTAAAAACTTGTATGTAATATTCTTTTATTTGGGGCACTTCCAGGTAGCGGAAGATGTCACCTGTTGTATATTGTTTACTTTTCCGCATTAGGATAGACCCAAGGAGGGGAGCACAAGTAACCGGGGTTCTGGGGTCCAGTGGGAGACCAACTCGAGGAGTCGAGTCCGGGTCTCCTAACCCTAGAATTGGCAGGGTTGCTTGCCGCTTTCGTAGGGGTCTAGGGGTGTGAAATTGGCTATTCATCACGACCGTGGAATCCGTGTTTTATACTGGCTCGTATTGAAAACACGGACGTCCTAGTATATCCAATGTTTCATATGTTTCTTCTGCTGCGATATCTGTGATGTGATCATGTGATGTTCTGTGATAGATACAATATATAGTATATATGATATATTATATAGACGTTACTTATGTTTTGCACCCGCACTAGCCCTGCCCTGCTCTGTCGTTAGTTACCTAACCTAACGGTGCACGAGGGGACATCGAGGCGAATGCGAATGGCATAAGTGTACGTCGTATTTATCTGTGATGTTTTGGTATTTAAATGATGGGACTTCATTAATGTGATTAATGAAAGAAAAGAAACCTAAGATGTTGTAGAATCAAATTTTAAATAAAACAGGTAGCTACAGTTCTTGCTTTGCATAGCGGTATATATGATATTCCCTGCACCTTATTCGATGAGGAAAGGACCGAGATCCCTTCACCGGGAGTGACTCCTTTAGCGATAACTGGCAGATGCTACACACTCGGTTTGTTTTTGATTGCTTCTATAGTTTCTGCTTTGCACAGTGATATATATGATATATCCCGCACCTCATTCGACGAGGAAAGGGCCGACGATCCCTTCACCGGGAGTGACCCCTTTAGCAAAACTAGAAAAGCCTCAAAATCGCTCCATTTCAAAAACTTCATTTGATTCTACAACGATATCAAGTTCATTACGCTCATGGTTTTCTGAAAACCTGCGTAGCCCTCCGTCATTTCAGATAAGTACTACTTAGTATTCATGCTACGGTAGTTTGGCATTCGTCAAGGCGTAGTGTACGGTAGCTAACTAGTATTTATCTGCTTATGCATATGATGCAGATTGGATTAGGGTATTCGTACGGCACTGTTTGGCATTCGTCAAGGGTCGTGCGGGTGGGTTTAATTCAATCAAGAAATGTACGGGTTGAACTTGACTAGTGGACTATGGGTTGTTTGGCATTCGTCAAGGTCATAGAACACTAGGGGCAAAATATTATCGGGAATTTCAAGTGTTGAAATTTGCAATGAGATTGCATACCTTCTATGAGATAGTTGGATCCCGATACCCACTGCGAGTAAGAGTTACTCCTGGGAGAGTTTTACACATTACAATTAGCCGATCAAGTAGGTGTCTAGAAAGGTGTTAACGAGGTTACGCCTCTGGGAAAACGAGGTTTACATTAATTAGGTTCGTGCGAAAGCACGGGGGGCCTCCCTCAAAGTACCGACACTGGCCTGGCTGAAAGATTGGCGAACTTGTAGTGTGTAATTAATCCCGGCTAGTCTTTCCTTTTAGGGTTTGAAGGAAGATTTGATAAAAACCAGTGGGAGCCATCCTGATTAGATAAGATAATAACCAATCTGATCTTGCACGAGCTTATGCTAAAGTGTTTTCTTCTCTCTCTTTCCAGGTAGCGACCATTTCATGCCCTAATGAAGATAATAATATGGATGTATTGACCGAACCCGCTTGTTATACTGTGCAGGGGAACGTTGAACCCGTTCTATCTTATAAGTGTTATAAGAATGAACAGGAAACAGGAGAATATCTGGATTCTCAAGCCGCCCAAAAGAACATGCATGTTGATGCATCTTCTACAGGTGTGTTAGTTATTGAGAACTGTTTCTCAGTTCACCCTACGTCCTGGGTATTAGATACCGGATCAGGATCCCACATATGTAAACAGTTACATGGGCTACGAAAAGGTAGAGAACTGGGAAAATGTGATCATTCCATTCAAGTTGGGAATGGGGCAAATGTTGCAGCCAAAGCAGTTGGCGAATATCACCTTGTATTACCAAGTGGTGATACACTGATTCTGAATGAGTGCTATTATATACCGAACATGATGTGCAACATTATATCAGTTTCTTTATTGAGTAAAGAAGGATATAATTTTGTAGTACAGGATAATGTTATGAACATATTTCTAGATCAAAAGTTGATTGCATCAGGCTCGTTACATAATGGAATATTCATTCTAAATCAAAATACAGTCCTCAATATACAAAACACACACAAGAGGAAAAGTTCAGAAATGAACGAATCCTACTTGTGGCATTGTAGACTTGGTCATATCAACGCGACACGACTAGCTAAGTTACATAAGGATGGTTATTTGAATCCGTTCGAATTATCATCTTATGATACTTGTCATTCAAGTCTCAAAGGAAAAATGACCAAAGCTCCGTTTAGTGGACACGGAGAAAGAGTTACTGAACTCTTAGGACTGGTACATAGTGATGTATGCGGTCCCATGTCTACCCATGCCAGGAACGGTTCTTCCTACTTCATTACATTCACTGACGATCTCTCTAGATACGGGCATGTGTTCCTATTGAAACACAAGTCTGAAGCTTTTGAGAAATTCAGAGAATATAAGCAAGAAGCAGAGAACCAAACGGGCAAAAGTATTAAGATCCTTCGATCTGATCGAGGAGGAGAATACTTGAGCAATGAGTTCCAAGATTATCTAAAGGGGAATGGGATTCTCTCTCAGCTTACTCCACCTTATACACCACAGCACAACGGTGTATCGGAACGAAGGAATCGCACCCTATTAGATATGGTGCGTTCAATGATGAGTACAGCTGAGTTACCTATTTCCTTCTGGGGGTATGCGCTTGAGACAGCCATACACCTATTGAATATGGTTCCTACCAAATCAGTGCCTACCACTCCATATGAGATATGGAAAGGGAAGAGACAATCTCTTAAGTATGTTAAGATATGGGGTTGTCCAGCCTATGTCAAAAGACAAAATCCGGACAAACTCGAGGCAAGATCAGTCTTATGTAAGTTTGTAGGATATCCCAAAAATTCATAAGGGTATATCTTCTACCACCCCGAGGAACAAAAGGTGTTTGTTTCTCGACATGCCACTTTCTTATAAAAAGGTTTTCTTATGAAACAGATTAGTGGCATTAAGGTAGAACTGGAAGAGGTTCCGGCAACACAAACTATAACTGAAGATTTAGTAGAACCAGAGGATTCAGTAGTACCTGACGAACCCCAGCCTCTCCGCCGATCTAGCAGGGTTTCTCGTCCACCTGAGAGATACTACGGTTTTCTCATTGACGGTGGAAGCGAAGATTGCATCATGGAGGATGATGACCCAACTAGCTTTGAGCAGGCTATCACGAGTAGGGACTCAGTGAAATGGCTGGATGCTATGCGGTCCGAGATGGAATCCATGTACACCAACAAAGTATGGACTTTGGAAGTTGCTCCTGAAGGGGTAAAACCCATTGGGAGCAAGTGGATCTTCAAGAAGAAACTTGGTGTAGATGGGAAAGTGGAGACTTTCAAAGCTAGACTTGTTGCAAAAGGTTTTCGTCAAAGACCAGGTGTGGACTATGACGAAACCTTTTCTCCAGTGGCTATGCTTAAATCCATCCGAATCATGCTTGCCATCGCTGCGTATCATGACTACGAAATCTGGCAAATGGATGTTAAGACCGCCTTTCTAAATGGTGATTTAGAAGAGTGCGTGTACATGACTCAGCCAGAGGGCTTCGTAGACAGTGGGAGCAGCGGGAAGGTGTGCAAGCTGCTTAAATCCATTTATGGATTAAAGCAAGCATCGCGGAGTTGGAACATCTGCTTTGACGTCGTTATCAAAGAGTTTGATTTCGTCAAAAATCCAGATGAACCTTGTATCTACAAGAAGGTGGCAGAGAGTAAGGTTGTCTTCCTCGTATTGTACGTGGATGACATACTCTTGATAGGAAATGATATTCCTATGCTGCAATCGGTCAAGCTCTTCTTATCACAAAGATTCTCAATGAAAGATCTTGGTGATGCCTCCTGCATATTGGGAATCAGGATCTATAGAGATAGATCCAAAAGGATATTGGGATTGTCCCAATCCAGGTACATTGACACCATACTAAAGAGGTTTAGTATGGAAGAATCCAAGCGTGGGAACTTGCCCACGATCTCTGGAATCACTCTCTCCAAAGAGATGTCTCCCAAGACTGATTTGGAGAGAGCTCGCATGCAAGGGATACCCTATGCTTCGGCTGTAGGCTCTATCATGTACGCGATGCTGTATACCAGACCCGATGTAGCATACTCACTAAGTATAGTGAGCAGGTATCAAGCTGATCCTGGAGAGAGTCACTGGACAGCTGTGAAGAGCATTCTCAAGTACTTACGAAGGACTAGAGAGATGCTCTTGGTGTATGGTAACGAAGAACTCCAAGTGGAGTCCTTTACCGATTCGAGCTTCCAGAGTGATAAGGACGACTCTAAGTCGCAGTCGGGATTTGTCTTTACCCTTTATGGAGGGGCGGTTAGCTGGAAGAGCTCCAAGCAGGAAACCGTGGCAGACTCGACGATGGAGGCTGAATACATCGCTGCCAACGATGCTGCTAAAGAGGCTGTCTGGATCAAGAAGTTCATTACTGAACTTGGAGTGGTTCCATCCATTGAGCATCCAATACCTTTGTATTGCGATAACAATGGAGCGGTGGCTTTGGCCAAGGAACCCAGGTCCCATCAGCGATCCAGGCATATTCTGAGGCGGTATCACCTGATCCGGGAGATAGTTGATCGCCAGGAGATCGAGGTCAGGAGGGTTGACACGAAGAACAACACGGCGGATCCACTCACGAAGGCCATTCCCCAGATACAGTTTGAGAGACTCTTCGGGATGCTCGGTATGCGATACTACAGCAGCTGGCCCTAGTGCAAGTGGGAGATTGTTAGTTGTATGTATGCCCTAGAGGCCAGTATTGTACAGATGATGTATATTATATTGGATTCTTGGACATATATAGAGATGACTTTCTTGCTCGATATGATAGTATGCTATCTGGTTACTCTTTATCTTAACATGTACACTTGTCTCTTTAAACTGTCTTATAGTTGCATGTTGATAAAGCACTTAGGATGTGTACTTGACTACCTGGACTATGATGCAGATCATACTAGTGGGGACATGGTAGTCTATAAGTATATCCTTCAAGGTCCCTAGTCGTGGGTGTATCGAGACAGGGCATCGATATACCAGTGTAGACTAGCGTATACGCTTCTCGACCCATGAGATGGGCGATGGATGATCCCATATCCATTGGTGTTTGACATCAGAGATGGTATACGGGTGCTCAGTGGAGACTGGGTACACTGGACGGACTCGCCGAGAACTCCCAGATGGTATTATACCTCACGTCAGATGGCAGTTCTCAGGTGACACTTGTGCAGGTTAGTCTGTAGACCCGAGATCGTCATAGAGTCTTGTGTGATTCCCACTGTGCTTTGATCTCCACCTTACCACGTCCATGAGGGCGTGCAAAACGGTGGTCTTTGGGTACAGTCCCGAGTCACATGGAGGCAATGAGCGATAGGAGGGGTTTCGTCTCTCCCGGTATTGGGGGTTGATGTTGCGCTGTGCTCGATTGGCCGTAACAGGGAAGTCCCTGGCCAGGGCTGATCAGAGATTTGCTGGTAAGTGTTACCAGTAGTTTCACGACCTGTTATGAGCCTCACATCGGCACGACTTATCGGTTATTTGGGTCTGACGTTTACCACCCCTAGACTTGATATGCGACATATTAGACGAACAGACCGGACTGTACGGTAAGTGTTACTGGTTGGATTCACAGGAGTGTGAGCGGGCTAGCTCGTCGAACTTCTGATCGCTCAATACCTGGATGGCCGTTACGTTTAGCAGACCGCTTGCGGCTTGTGGGTGCTTGATATGATCATCATCTGCTACCGGCGTATTGACGAGTCTTTAGAGTCCTACGCAGAGGTTTCCTGGCTCAGGCGAAACGAAATAGGAGCGCATATGAGATATGTGCAGGACCGAGAATAATGCGTGTATGTGATACCGCATTTCATTCTCGCGATATATGTTTCGATTGGTTATATTCGATATGACCTAGTTATCGAATCATTGATTCGATAAATCGATACATTGGATTCTAGTCGGTTATGTGCGACATGACCGGATCATTGAATCAAATGTTGATTTAATGATTTAATGTATAATTATATATTTGATATATTGCATTGCATTAACTAGTATTGGTTCACTTTAAATGGATTTTCTCACTTGATGTGCAAGAAGTATATGTGATATACTTTTGTGCACATATTTGTATCATGTTTGATGATACTTGATGATTTAGTTAAGTGTAAAGAACTAAAACCATGGTTAAGTGTTGATTAGGGTTTTGCATATTCATTTATTTATTTATTTATTTATTTGAAAAGGATTATGATGAGAATGGTGGCTTTCTTTGTTTTAAGTTGAAGCTTCATGAAGCTTTGACTTTTGTAACCATTCTTGTCTTCATGCTTAACCCTAACTCATCCAAGTAACCATGGTCTATTCTCTACACTTAACTATAGTTAGCTTATGATAAGTATTGAATTATTATTCATTTTAACTCAACACTTATCATATTCTTTCTTCTTCTTCATCTTCATCTTCAAGAAAGAAAGCTTGATTCCATCAATGGCAACTTGAGCTAAAGTGAGAGAAATCAAATTCTAAAGTGAACCCACCTCCTATTTCTTCACCCTCTACCTCTTGCCAAGTTGTTTTGGGTGTTTTCTTCACAAGTTTCACAACTTTGTGAAGTCGGAGCTTGAACTTGTGCAACCTCGACGTAGATCATCTTCGGCACGAAGCCGACGACCTATTCCGCTCATTTCTCCGATGAAGCCGACGATTGAGTTCGGGATTCAAGATGGACAGCGAGAGGACACCTACGTGGAGCTAAGGAAGTGGAGAACCGGATCTACAAAGGTTGTAGTCTCTCTCCTTTAGTTAAGTGTTAACTAGATTCACATATCGCCTAAATTTCTAGTTAACGATCCGTATTAGGGTTTCTCGGCACCCGTAAAATTTGAAATTGGCATGGTTGATACCTTGTGAGACCTCTTGAGAGTGCCTAGGAACCCTACAGAAGTAACAGGAGCAGCTAGAAAAATTTTCGTGCAAAGATCTTGCTAGAGAACTGCGAATCCGCGGCCATTTCCTTGAACTTGCGGCAGAACCGCGGCGATCTTGACACTTCAATGCTTCAAACTTCTCTGGTATATTCTGTACTTTCTTGTCTCCTCCCAACTCTTGTCCAATAACCAATTTCTGCAGAATTCTTTGCAAAAATTCGCAGCGCCGCAAAAAGAAAATTTGTTGCGTGTTTGATCTTGGTTGTTTGCATATTTTAACACGGAAATTATGGGGCAAAGACCAAATTCCGATTAGGTGGGGATTTCATTACCCTTCCTAAGCCCCAAAAATCACAAACTTGTATCTGCATCACCCTCATTAACTAAAAAATATCTAGACATGACTCTAAGGACCGTCGCGCTCACATAGGACAGAAGGAGGTTGTAAGTAATTTACTGTTTATCTGCGTTTCTTTTGTAGTGTCTAAGGCAAGTGTGTCTAAGGCAAGTGGTTACTTAATTAGACCCACTACTTACGTAGTGGAGAACCCCCCACTTACCTGGCACTTACCTGGCCACAGAAGGGATAAAGAGTCAGTAGAGGATCTATCTTGCGACTTGCCTTCTGGAAGTCTAGGAGCGGTCTAGAGACTTGACCTAGGTGACCATTAGATTTAGGGTTGCTTGTGCATTGTTTGTGTGATTTTTCAAAATCCGTCTTTTTCAAAAACAAACACCAAATCCACATTTTCTCTAATTATCACTTATACTGCCACTTGTGCTAAACCATTTAGGGCATGCTCGGCTAGACACGGGATTCTAATGCCCGTCTTGTCCGCGTTTCTCCTATCGACTCCGAAGTCAGTAATTCTACATCTACTTTTTCTTCACCCACTACCATACCCACTTCGATGGACGATTCTCCATCGAACTTCTTTAACACTACTCTGCCACCATCTGCAGGTGCGCAGAATCCGCCCCGCATCTCTCTCCGAGAGAGATGTTACCCTATGCGAAGTCATCTTTCTACCCGTCTTTCCATTCCACCAGCCAATGGGGACAATTTTGAAATCAAACCACAATACATCAATCTTTTACCCAAATTTCACGGTCTCGAGTCTGAAGACGCATATGTTTTTATTACCAAATTTGAAAACGTTTGCGCTATGATGGGTACTTCACAGCTTTCTGTGGATGCTATGAGATTACGTCTTCTCACATTCACTTCGTGCGATATAGCCGAGAAGTGACTTTATAACACAGCTGCACATTCTATTTCGAACTGGGGAGAATTCGTAACAGCTTTCCTAAAGAAATTCTACCCTAATCATAAAACAGCTCGAGTCCGTAGCGAAATAAATCAATTTACCCAGCTTCTAAATGAACCATTCTCGAAGTGTTTTGAACGCTTCAAGGATCTGTTAGTTCAATGTCCTCATCACGGAATCCCTAGATGGGACATGTGCAGAATCATACATGAGGGCCTTAATCTTGCAACAAAACAGACCCTTGAATCCATGTGTCAAGGCACCTTCATGAATAAAGATGATGGTGAAGCCTGGAGATTTTTAGAAGATTTCGCTGAAAGAACATTACTGTGGGAGGGTGTAAACCAATCATCGTCAAGGGGTGGCATTCATCAACTTGATTTTTCCATAGGAGTTAGAGCTGAAATGGCAGCAATGCAAAAGAAACTCGAAGCTATGGAACATAAATATTTAGCAGACTCCCTAAATCAGATGTCACTCTCCAAAACTGTCTGCGGATGCTGTTCTGATCCATCACATCTTACGGAAGAATGTCCATTGAATTCTCCGTTTCAAGGTCAAGAGCACACAAATGCTTCTTTTAGCAAAGACCTAAAAATGATCCTTATTCTTCCACTTATAATCAGGGTTGGAGGAATCACCCTAATTTTGCTTGGAACCAACAAAAAACTCAAAACACGGTTCCAAACCAAAATAAATTTCAAAGGGGTCCTCCACCACAACAGCAACCACTTTAAATAAATCAGCACCCCTACCAATCACAAAACTTTCAAAATCCGGTCAACACACCTGCACCGTATAATCCTTTGCAGTTGACCGGTACTGATAATTCCTCTTCACTTGAACGGACTTTTGAAATGTTTATGAAACAGTCCATTCAAATATCGGCTGAATTTAAGTCTTCCCTCGATATGATCCAGAAAAACTCTGACTCCCAAAGTGAGAGTATTAAATCGATGGAAGCACAAATTGCTCGATTAAATGCCGAGATGAGTGCTAGAGAGAAATGGAAACTTCCGTCTCAACCCCTACCGAATCCTGGGCATTCACAACATTACAATATGAATGCTATTACAATGTTGAGATCCGGAAGAGTGCCGAATAATCAAGTCGGTGAAGAGATTGATAATTATGATGAATTAATCAATAACACCCCGGCTTTCACTACAACTTTTCCTTCCACTTCCATATCCACTTCTACTTCTGACCCTTGTTCGTCTACCCCACCACCTTCTTGCGAGCCTATTCTTCATTTTTCTCAAGGCTCGAACCCTTAGCATACCTCTTCTAGTCCACCAAAGACGATCCGCACTTCTATTTTGGGATCAGTTCCGCACACAGCACCTTCTCCAATGATGGACCCAGCTCTTATTACTAAAGCTCCTTATCCGAATCGGTTAAGGGGAAACAAATCGAGTCCACATAAGAAGAAGATTATGGAAATGTTTAAACAGGTTAACATCAACATCCCTCTCTTAGATGCTATTCAAAAAGTCCCCGCTTATGTGAAAATTCTCAAAGACTTGTGCACTAGAAAGAGGAAGACTCAAGTGCCCAAAAAGGTCTTCATGACTAATAATGTTAGCACTGCTTTTACCCCACAGTTACCAAAGAAACGTAAGGATCCAGGATGTCCTACTATATCAATTTCTATTAGGGGTAAAAACATTAACCGTGCTTTACTTGATCCGGACACAAGTGTTAACCTGCTTCCAAACTCTGTCTACGAGCAGTTAGGGATTGGAGAGTTGAAACCAGCTTATTGCACCCTCCAAATGGCAGACCGTTCAATCACCAAACCTATGGGTGAACTGGAGGATGTGTTGATAAAAGTCGGGGAATTTATATTCCCTGTGGACTTTATTGTTCTCGATACACAACCTGTAGCAAAACCACGGAACCAAATTCCGGTGATTCTGGGTCGACCATTCCTTGCCACTTCCAATGCTGTCATTAATTGTCGAAACGGTTCTATGAACCTACCTTTTGGAAAAATGACAATTGAACTGAACATCTATAAAATTGGAAGTCAGCTGTTTGAACCCTCTGCTCACATACTTGATGTCTGTTCTATCCACGAGATTGCTCCCGAAAGTTGCGAAGTTGATGAACTTTGTTTTGAAAATCTCGACGACACTAGCACATTAATGTTTGATCTTGCACATCTTAGTGAGGACACTCTTTCCACTCTTGAGCCTGAACTTTGTGACTCTTCACTTTCCGAGTCTGTATCTTTTGCAGGCTACGAGCTTCTTTGTGAATCTGAATATCAATCGATTACCCCACCTTCTATAATTTCTTCGCCAGCGTTAGATCTTAAACTTTTACCTTCTCATCTTAAATATGCATATTTAGGTGAGAATGAGTCTTTACCCGTGATCATATCCGCTTCTCTTGCCTCAGAGCAAGAGAATTCGCTTTTGACGGTATTGAGATCTAATAAGCAGGTTTTTGGTTGGACTATGGCTGACATCAAAGGGATTAGTCCCTTAATTGTTGAACATCATATACATCTGATGGATGAAGCCAAACCAAATCGAGAACCACAGAGACGGTTAAACCCCATAATGAAGGATGCGGTGATGAAAGAAATCGTCAAATGCCTTGACAGTGGTCTCATTTACCCAATCTCTGATAGCCAATGGGTAAGTCCAATTCATGTAGTCCCTAAGAAATCTGGCATCATGGTCATAGCAAATGAGGCAAATGAGTTAACCCAGACACGCACTCAAACTGGGTGGCGTATATATATTGATTATAGAAAACTCAATGCCGCAATGAGGAAAGACCACTTTCCTCTACCTTTTATTGACCAGATGCTAGAACGCTTAGCTGGACGTGAATATTACTGCTTCATGGACGAATACTCTGGTTATAACCAGGTCCCTATTGCCGAAAAGGATCAAGACAAACCACATTTACTTGTCCTTTTGGTACATTTGCTTATAAACGCATGCCCTTTGGGTTATGTAATGCTCCCGCAACATTTCAACGGTGTATGATGGGGATATTCTCAGACATGGTCGAGAATTTTCTGGAGATTTTCATGGACGATTTCTCGATATTCGGAGATTCTTTTGATGACTGCCTATCTCATCTTGACGTGGTTCTTACTCGTTGTAAGGAGAAGAACTTAACCTTGAATTGGGAAAAATGTCATTTCATGGTCCAAGAGGGAATTGTGCTTGGACATGTTATTTCACGAAAAGGCATTGAGGTTGACAAAGATAAAATAGATGTCATTCATAACCTTCCTCATACCAAATGCGTCAAAGATATGCGATCTTTTCTTGGCCATGCAGGCTTTTACCGGAGATTTATTAAGGATTTTAGCAAAATTGCTAGACTCTTAACTCTTCTCTTGGCCAAGGACACAACTTTTCACTTTGACTCGGATTGTGAGGCTGCATTTGATTCACTTAAACACTCTCTCACTACAGCCTCCGTTCTTTCATCTCCTGATTGGAACCACCCGTTTGAGCTTATGTGTGATGTATCAGATTTTGCAGTTGGTGCAGTCTTAGGGCAGCACATTGAAAAGATGCCACACGTGATCTATTATGCAAGTAAGATCCTGAATGATGCTTAAATTAATTATACAACTACCGAGAAAGAACTCTTGGCAGTTGTATTCGCATTAGAAAAATTCATGCTTTACTTGATTGGCTCACCTATTGTTGTGTACACTGACCACTCCGCCTTGAAACATCTTTTGGTGAAGAAGGATGCTAAAGGTAGGTTAATACGTTGGATCCTTCTATTATAAGAATTAGATCTTGTTATTAAAGATAAAAAAGGATGTGAAAACGTAGTAGCCGACCATCTGTCACGCATCTCTTCTTCACCTGTGACCCTGCCAATCAATGATTCTTTTCCGGACGAACAACTCTTGAAAGTATCTACTAAACCTTGGTTCGGGGATACTGTGAATTATCTTGCTACAGGACTTACTCCCCGCGAATGGTCGAAACAGGACAAACATTGATTTCTATCCCAAGTAAAACACTTTTACTGGGATGAACCTTATCTGTTTAAGTATTGTCCGGACCAGATTATTCGCAGATGTGTCCCTAATGATGAATTCAAGAGTGTTCTATCCTTTTGTCATGATCAGGCATGTGGGGGTCATTTCGGTCCTCGAAAGACGGAGGAAAAGGTTTTGCAATACGGTTTTTATTGGCCGACTTTATTCAAAGATGCATTTGATCACTGCAAAACCTGTGCACGGTGTCAACTTACGGGTAGGATTTCCCGGAGAAATGAGATGCCACTTCAACCCATCTTAGTGGTTGAAATTTTCGACGTTTGGGGTATTGATTTTATGGGTCCTTTTCCCAACACCTTTGGGAATTTGTACATAATGCTTGCGGTTGATTACGTCTCGAAATGGATGGAAGCTATTCCTTATCGCACTAATGACAAAAAGGTTGTCATTAAGTTCTTAAAAGAAAACATCTTTTCGCGATTTGGACACCCACGTGCTATCATTATCCATCATTAGCGATAACGGGACACATTTCTGTAATCGGTCTTTCGAAACTTTGATGCGGAAATATGCAATCAACTACAAACTTTCTACACCCTATCATCCACAAACGAGCGGGAAAGCTGAGGTTTCAAACAGACAAATTAAACAAATTTTGGAGAAAACGGTTTCTAAAAATCGAAAAAATTGTTCAACCACATTAACGGATGCTCTTTGGGCATTCCGAACTGCATATAAAACCGATCTAGGTATGTCTCCTTACAGGCTAGTGTTTGGAAAGGCTTGTCACCTTCCGGTCGAGATTGAGCATAAAGCAATGTGGATTAACTTTGACTTAAATCAAGCCTGCAACTTTCGGAAGCTGCAATTAAACGAGCTAAGCGAACTACGCGATGAAGCTTACGATAATGCTGTGATTGTAAAGAATCGGACTAAGGTATTTCACGATAAAAATATTTTGAGAAAAACATTTACACCTGGTCAACAAGTCCTTCTTTATGATTCACGTCTCCATCTTCATTCGGGTAAGCTACGATCTCGGTGGAAAGGACCTTTTGTTGTGCGGTATATATACCCGCAAGGGGAAGTTGAGGTTGAAAATGTTGAAAACGGTACAATTTTCAAAGTAAATGGACATAGATTAAAATCGTATTTTCCACTGACTCCACGGAGGAGCTCCTATTTTTACAGGAGCCACTTTATCTTGACTAAAATTCCTCCGTCTGACCTCCATGTCTTGAAAACAAACATACTGTATCATCTTTAGAATGGAGGTGAGTGAAAAAAAAGAATAAGTTTGGGGGAGATTTTCATGTTCATATATTATTGCCCCCGTTAATAAATTTCTTCCCAAGTCTACAGGTTATCTGAGATTTTACAGATGGCAACAGTAAGGACACTGTTGTAAACAGGTTTGGGGGAGGTTTATGCTTATTTATGCATCACTTTGCATAAGCACAAAACATATAAAAAAATATTTAATATTTAATTTTATAATAAAAGATTAGATAGTGAAAAATTACATCCGAAAGATTAAAAAATTAAGAAAACCAAGAAAATTAGAAGTTTTCTTAGACGAAACTAGTCATAAGTAGTTATGAGCCGTTGTCCCAAGGGTTAGTAAGATGAAAGAAGTCACTAATCTGCGGATAAAAATAAGTCTGAAAAATAGTTCTTATTCTGGAAGCCAAACATTTGAATGTTGATACCTATTATACGCACTTACACACGTCTTGAAACTCGGGATAGTAGAGGATACCTTGAAATGCTCTTGTCTAAAAGCCAAAGTACAAAAATAAAGAAATGAAGAATAAAAGATAAAATGGTGAAGAAAAATGAACACTGGTTTTGTTATTACCAAGGCAGCAGTAAAAAATTATAGCGAGGGTGCTTCATCACCTAGTGCCTTAGACCAATTGGTTTGGGAGTCACTGCTAAACCTTAGGTGTTGCGAGATGAGAGAAATACTAATACACCTAATCGGCAAGCACATGAGTAATCGGTCGGTTAGTACATCAAGAAGTATTAACGGTCGCATGAAAAATGTGTGATCAATCCCATCTAAATATTCATCAATTAGAAAGTACTGAGATAGATGGACAAGAGTATGATAGCTTGAATTGAATACTCCGAGTGTAGGGATGTTCTTTACACACACGTAGGCGTATATGATCGATGTTTGGAAGAAAGGTGGGAATGAAGAATAAAGGCGATATTTTATTGAAGGATGATGTGATTTCTAACATCTTTTCATGACTATTAAGATATGGCTCATGACAACTGAAAAGCTAGTGTAGTTGGAAACTCTAATTTTTAAAGTCTTTCTTTTACAATTCTTATCTTTATATGTAACTTTCACAGTCTTCCTTTTATTATGGGATTTTGTGGGTGCAATCCGCTGAAAACCCTCAGGAGACAACACTCCTCCTACTAGGGACACCTAGAGGTTTAAAAGCTTGTTGCACGTGCTCAGTGCAATCGTGTTTTGCCTACGAAAGTGTGCTAGTTAGTATTTCTTTTTCTTTATTTTCTCCTTCTCTTAAAAATAAAAGATGTTTGCTCGAGACAACCAAAATTAAGTTTGGGGGAATTTGATCAGTCGAAAATATTGCATTCTCAACACGTCAATTTCCCTACTTTTATTACTTTTATAAAGGTGTTTATTATAAATATAACACAGATTACGAATTCATCTGGAAAATACCAAATACCCTGTGTTATGGTTATAATCGACATCCTAGAGGGAAATTGAGTGTTTATTACTGCACGCATGATTTTTGTATATCTAAAACACTTTTATCGAGATTGTGTGCAGAAATTCTTCAAGTCAAAGAACCGGAATCACAAAAGTGCCGATAAAACACACCAAGTCAAAGACTTGAAACCTGGCAGCAACCAAGAAACAATAATAAGATTCCAGGTATTAGAGAAGAACCCTAAAGCCAACATCAAGAGACACAGAGAAAACCAGCCATCAAACTCATCAAAAGGCCGCAGATCCACGGCCGAGTCAGGCCGATCCGCCGCGGATCCACGGCCGATTCGACTCGTCGGCGAACTGAAACTTTTGCAGAGGCTCTCTTTTAACGGCCAAACTTCTTCAAGACGCTTCAAAGTCCCTAGAAATCTCCAGAACTTCTCTCCAACAGCCAAGCTTCTAGTGTAAGCTTGGTACCTACCTAGCTTCCTATGCAAGCCTCATAACAACCTAGCTTCTAGGAGAAGATAAGGGGAGAACTATAAAAGGATACCTAGGGCTTCGTTGAAAAGGTTGTTGAGTTGTTGAACATTGAACCAAACCCACAAGTTGAGTGACACAATTTGTAACTCAAAACCCTAGCCCAAATCCAATTCCAAAGCCAAGTCAAGATCCACCGAGAAGCGAATCAAGCAAGCCATCAACAATCCTTTGTAGTGACGCTGGTCTTCATCATGAGTAAGTAATCGCTACCATTCCACGACTCAAGAAGATCGATGAGAAGCTAATTTCGACGGATCTAGTTACCTCCTCAAATCTTATAACCTCGAATTGAGTGAATGTGTACCTAATCATCGATTAATAAAGGTGAAAATTATAAATCTTGTTTTCTTTACATTCTTGCATTGTGAAAATTTATCGATTCTTGAATCTTTCATTTTTCATGATGTGTGAGTGAAATCTCCGCTTGTAGAAGAATCGAGAGAATAGGTAAATGATGATGATGAAATTCTTTAACGATTCTTAAGTCTTATGAGGTTTGTTAACTCTAGGAAATTGAATCATCGAAGACCTAATTTTGAGAGAGATCGCTTTCTTGAATTTTTCGCTCCAAATTAGAGATCAACGATCGGTGATTTTCTTGACTAGAGGCTGGAATTTGAATGAAAATCAATGAAAAGACAAGGGATGGTGAAGGAGAAACCCTAATTTCTTCAATAGATCCCTAATATTCATTGATCGCCATCGATCTAGCAACAAATCCTCAATAGATAAGATTTCGAAATCTTTAGTATTCATAATCACTACTTATTTGATCGATTCCTACAAGCTACTTTACAAATCTTGATAATTCAATTGGTTTGGACATTTTCTTGATCTTTATCAATTCTTGATCCTAGGTCTATTTCTTTATGATTCTTGAACTAAATCTCACAAATATTGAATCATTTTCTTTTCAACTCAACTAAAACGATTTCGAACAAATTCACACGATCTCTGTGGACGATCCGCTCTCTCTAACGAACTTACAATAGACACCGTTAATTGATTGCGGTTTACAAATTTCTTTGGTTGTGATCTTTTACACTTTTCAAAACACAACATGAAATGATCAATCATTACTCCTGGGAGTGTTTTACAAATTACAAATAGTTGATCAAGTAGGTGTCTAGAAAGGTGTTAACGAGGTTACGCCCTTGGGAAAACAAGCTTTATTTTAATTAGGTCCGTGCGAAAGCACGCGGAACCTCCCTCAAAGTACTGAAATAGGCCTGGCAAAAAGATTGGCGAACTTGTAGAGTGTAATTAATCCTGGTTAGTCTTACCTTTTAGAGATTGAAGAAAGATTTGATAAAAACGGTGGGAGCCATCCTGATTAGATAAAATAATAACCAATCTGATCTTGCAAGAGCGCACGCAGAGTGTTTTCTTCTCTCTCTCGTGGTAGCGACCATGTCACGCCTTAATCAAGATAATAATATGTATGCATTGACCGAACCTGCTTATTATACTGAGCTGGGGAACGTTGGTTCCACTCTATCTTATAATTGTTATAAGTCCGAGCAGGAAATAAGGGAATACCACAATTCCCATGCCACCCAACCGAGGAATAGGCATGTTGATGCATATTCTTCGGGTGTGTTCGTTACCAAGAACTGTTTCTCAGTTTCCTCTACATCCTAGGTATGAGATAACGGATAAGGATCCCACATATGTAATTTGTTACATGGGCTACAGAAAAGTAGAGAACTGGGAATGAGTGATATGTCTCTAAGTGTAGAGAATGATGCAAGTGTTGCAGCCAAATCAGTTGGCAAATATTGTCTTGTATTACCAAATGGTAAATACATTGATTCTGAACAAAGGTTATTAAATATTGAACCTGATATACAAAATTGCATCAGATTCTTTATTAAGTTAAAGAATGATATAATTCTGTATTGGAGGATAATGTTGTGAAGATTTTCCTGAATCAAGAGTTGATTGGATCAGGAACATTATATAATAGCATATACGTTCTAAATCAAACCACAGTTCAAAGTATCTAGAACACACATAAGAGGAGTAGTTCAGAAATGAACGAATCATTATTGTGGCATTGTAGACTAGGTCATACCAATGCGACACGACCAGCTAAGTTACATAAGGATGAATATGAGAATCTGTTCGAATTTTCATCTTATGATACTTGCTAGTCTTGTCTCAAAGGTAAAATGACCTATACTCCGTTTATGCGAAACAGAGAAAGAGTTACTGAACTCTTGGGACGGATACATGATGATGTATATGGTCCTATGTCTACAAATGCCAAGGTTGGTTCTTCGTACTTCATTATATTCACATATCTTCTCTCAGGATTCGGACATATGTTCCTGTTGAAACATAAGTCTGAAACTTTTGAGAAATTCATGGATTATAAGCTTGAAATTAAGAACCAGACGGGTAGAAGTATTAAGTCCTTCGATGTGATCGAGAAGGATAATACTTGTGCATTGAGTTCCTGGAGTTTCTAAAAAGAGAATGGGATTCTCTCTCAGCTTACTCCTTCGTATACACCACAAAACAATGGTCTATCGGGGCGGAGGTATCGCACCCTATGAGATATGGCGCGCTCTATGATGAGTACTGCTGAGTTACCTGATTCCTTTTGGTGTTTTGCACTTGAGAAACTGCATACCTATTGAATGTGGTTCCATCCAAATCAGTGCCTACCACTCCATATGAGATATGGTACGGGAAGAGACCATGTCTTAAACGAGTTAAGATATAGGGCTGTCCGGCCTATGTTGAAAAGAAAAATCCGGACAAGCTCGATGCATGGTCAGTTCTGTATAAGTTTGTTGGATATCCCGAACATTCTCAAGGGAATATCTTCTACCACACTGAGGAGCAAAAGGTGTTTTATTTCTCAGCATGCCACCTTTTTAGAAAAGGAATTTTTTATGAAGAAATTAGTGGTCATAAGGTAGAACTTAAAGGAGTTCCAGCTAGAAAAACCAACAGCAGATGATTTGGTGAAACCAAAGGATTCAATAGTCTCCAACGAACCTCAACATCTCCGCGAATCTGGTAAGGTTCCTCATCCACTTGAGAGATACTACGATCTTCTCGGTGACAGTGGGAGTGAGGATTTCATCATGGTAGATGATGACCCAACTAGGTTCATACAGGCCATCATAGGTGGGGACTTTGTGAAATGGCTGTATGCTATGCGATCAAAGATGGAATCTATGTACACTAACAATGTATGACTTTGAATGTTGCACCTGAAGGGGTAAAACCCATTGAGAGCAAATAGATCTTGAGAAGATTCTTGGTGTAAATAGAAAAGTTGAGACTTTCAAAGCTATGCTTAAGTCCATCAGGATTAAAGCAAGTATCGCGGAGTTCGAACATCTGTTTTGATGTGGCAGTCAAAGAGTTTGACTTCATCAAAATGGTAGATGAACCTTGTAAAAGGTTGTAGAGAGTGAGGTTGTCTTACACGTATTGTACGTAGATGGAATACTCTTGATAGGAAATGGTTTCCTATGCTACACTCGGTCAAGCTCCTCTTATCACTAGGATTCTCAATGAAAGATCTGGATGATACCTACTACATCTTAGGATTATGATCTATGGTGATAGATCTAAGTGGATGTTGGGAGTGTCCCGAATCCAGGTACATTAACACCATACTAAAGGGGTTTAGTATAGAAGATTCTAAGCGTGGTGGTTCATCCACTTACTCAAGAATCACTCTCTTCAAAAAGATGTCTTCCAAGACTGATTTTGAGAGAGCCCGCGTGCAAGGGATACCCTATGCTTCGGCAGTAGGCTCTATCATGTATGCGATGTTATATACCAGACCAGATATAGATAACTCACTAGATGTAGTGATCAGGAATCAATCGGATCTTGGGAGAATCACTGGACAGCTGTGGAGGACATTCTTAAGTACTTGAGAAGCACTAAATGAATGTTCTTGGTTCGAGCTTCCAGAGTGATAAGGTCGACTGAAAGTCAGTCACAGGTATTGTCTTTACCCTCAGTGGAGGGATGGTATGTTGGAAGAGTTCCAAACTAGATACCGTGACATACTAGACGATAAAGGCTAGATACTAGCAAAGTAGATATCTGGATAATTAATGTTCATGAGATAAACATGGTTCCTACCATTGAGCGTCCAATAACTGTTATTGTGACAACAATGGAGTTGTGGCTTTGTCCTAGGAACACCGGTCCCATCAGCGATCCAGACATATTCTGAGGACAGTACCACCTGATCAGGGAGATGGTTGATCTCCAAGGGATCGAGGTAAGGAGAGTTGACGCGAAGGATAACACGGAGGATCCACACACAAAGACATTTACCTAGAGAGACTTCTATAGGACGCTGAGTATGGGATACTAAAACAAATGGTCTTAGTGCAAGTGGGAGATTCTTAGTTATATGTATGCCCTAGTGGCCATTACTGTACATGTGATGTATATTGTAGTGGATGCTTGGACATATATAGGGAGGACTTTCTTGCTCGACATGATAGTATGCTATCTGGTTGCTCTTTATCTAAACATGTACACTTATTGTCTCTCTATTACATATTGATAAAGCCCATAGGATGAGTACTTGACTACCAAGATTATGATGCAGATCATACCGGTAGGGACATGGTAGTCGGTAAGTACATCCTTCATTTGTTCCATGTCATAGGAGTATCGAGACAGGGCATCGATATTCCAGAGTAGAGTAGCGTATACGCTTCTCGACCCATATGATGAGCGATGGATGATCCTACATCCATTGGTGTTTGACATCAAAGAAGGTATACGGGTGCTCAGTGGAGACTGGGTACACTGAACGGACTTGCCGAGAACTCCTAGATGGTATTATACCTATCGTCAGATAGCAGTTCTCTGATGACACTGGAACAGGTTAGTCTGTCGACTCAAGATCGTCATAGAGTCTTGTGTGATTCCCACTGTGCTTTGATTTCCACCTTACCACGTTCAAGAGATCGTGCAAAACGGTGGTTTTTGGGTACAGTCCTGAGTCACATGGAGGCAATGAGCGATAGGAGGGGATTCCGTCTCTCCCGGTATTGGGGGTTGATGTTGCGCTATGTTCGATTGGCCATAACAGGAAATCCCTGGCCAGGGTTGCTGAGATCTACTGGTAAGTGTTATCAGTAGTTTCTCGAACCGTTATGGACCTTGCATCGGCATGACTTATCAGGATATTAGGGTCTGACATTATACCACCCCAGGCTGTGATATGCGATATATATGACAAAGAGACCAGACTGTACGGTAGTGTTACTGATTGGATTCCCAGGAGTATGGGCAGGCTTGCTTGTTGATCTTCTGACCGCTCAATACCCAGGTGACCGTTACGTTTAGCAGACCGCTTGCGGCTCGTGGATGACTGATATGATCACCACCTGTTCATATCAGAATTTTGCATTCGTATATCGCCCATTCTTAATTACATTACACATAAACAGATGCTTTTGATCCATGTCTGCTAAATAGTTGCAGGTTACAGGTTCTCAGATCATTACAGTGAAATTCATGAAAAATCGCTATAAATGTGACTACGACCAACAATAGATGAATCCGTATGATATCACCTACCAGTTCAAGGAACAAATGAAAATCATTAGACAGTTCAATGCACAAAGCACAAGGGCAGCACAAGATTCAAGACTTCAACGCGAAGCTCAAGAAAAATGTCCACATCATTCTGCACTGTTGGAAATATGGAAGGCAATAGAAGAAATTCTGAGAAAGCAAGTAAAGAAAACAGAAGATAAAAGCAACACAGAGAAACCCTGAAGAGATGGGCCCAAGAACCCACCAAATGGCCGCGGAACCGCGACCAAACAGGCTTTTCTGCCGCGGTTCCGCGGCCATAATATGCACGTGTCGGTGGGGTGTCGATG
This sequence comes from Agapanthus africanus, assembly GCA_030015575.1. NCBI lineage: Eukaryota > Viridiplantae > Streptophyta > Magnoliopsida > Asparagales > Amaryllidaceae > Agapanthus > Agapanthus africanus. The sequence goes on from CM057342.1 coordinate 621,056,864, forward strand.
CTTTGACTCGGTCTTTGGGGCTGTTTTGTAATTTCATGTATGGATCAGAATGTAACCTAGGGTTTTTTCTATCTATAAATAGGAGGGATCAAAGCCAAATAAAGGCGTGCCTCTTTTTTGTGTGCCTCTTTTTATTTCTAGATCTAGAATTTAATTCTCCATTGTAATGAGCTTTTAAGAGGTATCAATAAAAAAGTAAGTTCCTTTATTTTTCTCGCATTTTTCTTATCGTATTTTATTATCTGCAATTATTATTTGTTAATTTAGTTGTAGAATTTAATCTGCATTTTTTCTTATCTTGAATTTTATTGTTATCTTCCTAATGAGTGAGTAATTGCTCACTTGTTAGGGATAGGAGAGGAAAGGTTTGAGAGAAGGAAATCTCTCTTACTCCTCTCTTTGCCCAAATAATTTTATTTAAAGGACTCGCTTTAAATCAACCACACTCCGCTCACTACGGCACCCTATCCTACATGATAGCGGTGATTCCCTAATTAGACCGGTTGTGGTTAAATTAACCGGAGATTAAGACTAAGAGCCAAGAACGGACGGATAAGGACCAAAAGGAAGAAACTAAGTTTCTTCCCAGTCGTGCTAATCCCCGTTGTTGCCGATTACCCTAACACCTTTATTCACAACTAAGGCATTGAAAGAAGTGAGAAGATCTCTATTTCGAACTAACCTAATCCTAACCCTAGCAAGCTTTTTATCAACTTATTCTCATTCATAGATCTTAAAACAAACCACCAACTTTTTGGACTTAACTAGTTAGAACATAAAGAAAAGAACTCCTTCTCCCTGTGGATCGACTCGTACTCAACCGGCTAGCTACCACGTGACACCGTCTTGATTGCGGTATTCTTTTAATTTTAAAACGCATACACAATCTCAAACAATCAAATGGCGCCGTTGCCGGGAAGACGGTAGTCTCTTTCTTTGTGTAATTTCGGGTTAATTTAAAAAAAATTTAAAAAAAATTATAAAAATTGAAAAATTTTAAAACAAAAAAATAAAATAAAATAATAAAACAAAAAATAAAAATAATCTTGTTATTTTTGAATGGTTTTTGTGCGAGTGTGCAGGCTTGGAGAAAATTCTGATTCAGATCTAGAGCAAGCTCAGTGAACAAATCCAGAAACAGGGGATCAGAACAAACAGAGGAGAACCAACTCAGCATAGAGAAGAATTTTGGAGATCCAAACCTACTTCTCTGCCGTGGAACCGCGGCAGAATCAGGCCTTTGACCGTGGAACCGCGGTCAACCTATGACGTCAGCACCCCATTTTCTCTGTGAGTATCTTTTTCCTTCTCTCCTACCCCCTGAAATCCACTGAAATAATTTTCCTGCAGGTATTCTTTGCACAACAACCGCTTCTCCCTCTCCAATAAATTATTTTTATGCAGGATTCTTTGCGCTGCCAAATAAAAAAAAATTTGCAAGTGTTTTAGATTTTTGGTGTGTTAACTGCTTTGCATATTAATACGGAATCTAAGGGACTATAATACCAACTCAGATTGGGTGGGGATTTCTTCACCCTCCTAAGACCCCAAAAATCACTAAAAGCATACGCATCACCATTGAGATTAATTAAAAATATCTAAACTCAGCCAATTAAAGACTGTCGCACTCATTAGGACAGAGAAAGGTTGCGGGCATTCAGTCGTTTATCTAAACCTGACTTTGTGGTGCCTAGGCTAGACAAGTGAGAAAGGTAACTTTAAAAGGCCTGTCTCACAGTGATTCGTGAGCGGAACCCTCCTTTCTTCATTTGTGCTTACTTGGCCACAATTGGCGGTGACGAGGCGATTTGAGAGATATCTCACAACTTGTCACTTTGGAACAGTTAGGAGCATTCTAGTTGACATAGGAGACCCTAGCTCTAGGTTTGATTGTGCATGTTTAAACTGTGGTTGTTTGAAATTGTGCTGTAGTTCCGTACAAATTTTTGCAAAACTCTTTCTTAAAAATAACACTTTCAAAAATTTCAAAACTCCAAAAACAAACAATTTTTTTTTTAAAATATAAAAAAATTAAAAAATTAAAAAATTAAAAAAAATTGCATTCCTTTTCTTCTGCTTTCTTTCATCACATCATGGGTACCCCACCTCGCAAAACTCTTGCCGAACTTTGGTACCCACAACCAGACATTAGTTCCTACGGTTCTTGGTTTGGTCGAATTTCGAACGACCCCTCCATGCCCAAAATTTCTTTGAAAGATTGGATAGACGCGTCTAAGACAAACAATTGGACTCATCAATCCACTTCGTATCAACCATTTCAAACATTCTCCCCTTCTCATATTGATACCCCTTTTGAGAGTCCAATTGTAACCCCAAAATCTATGTCTATTGCTGAACATATTGAACAATCTCGTAACCGATCTTTCACTCTTTTCACCAATGCGAATTCTTTGGATCAACAATTCCATTCATCTTCTTATCCAAATGTTGATCCTACCCCTGTCCAACCATTCTATTCCTATCCATCCTACCCAAGTTTCGCACCTTCCCTAGACATTGCTTCTACACAGCCATTTGAGAGTTTCCAGTATCCAAACAATTTTGAATGTTTTACCGAAACTCCTTCACAACCCAAGTCTAGTCTGGAACAGGCGTTGGAAGACTTTAGAGTAGCGTCATGCCAACAGATGATGGAGTTGAATGCGTCCATGGCCGCCCTCATACAACCTAGTGACCCGGTAGCTAGTTTCCAATTAGATCCACATTTTCCAATTTATGATGAGGCGGTAGGACAGGTTGAGAATTTGAGTGGAAAAAGTGAGCTGTACACCCTTCCAAATCAAACCTACCCATCCCTAATTGAATCCCACAACTCCTGTTTCGAATATCTATCAAGTGTCCCAAATGATTCACCAGTTGAAGTTAAAACGTTTAATGAGTTGTGCGACTTTGTAGTGTTTGATTTACCTGATTGTGAAGGATCCCTTTCGAGTGAAACCATCACCAATCCATTTGACCTCTACACCTCCACTCTAGAACCTAAACTGATTGATACCCATGCTTTTGATGAGGTGTATGAGAAATTTAATTTTCACTTGATCGAGAATATTGACGCTGGGAATATTTTGGATGATGAAACCACAGATTTGGATGGGTTTATCTCTCCAATTCATCATCCTGAGTCATTAAATGTTTCTTCCAAACTTCATATGCGTCTTGATTTTGATGGGAATTGCATGGATAAGCTAAATTTTGAGGAGAGTATTGAGGAAATTATTGAGGATGAAGCAGTTTTACTTGAGGAGTCGGATTTCCCAATTCATTCTATCCCTTTCATTGACTGTGCACACCCTCCTGAACCTTTAATCGATACCCTTCCTCAATCACTTCCATCCATCCTCGCTCCGACCTTGCAAGAAACTGTTACACTTTCATTTTCAATGTCTAGTTTACCAAGTTCGACGTACCCATGTTTTCTCACGACTCTTGAGGGATTTGACCTCATTTCTCAGTGAGTTGATAGATTAGCACAATCACTTTTTACACATCGGTCATTACAAATTGTGCTAATTTATACACTCCATCTCCACCATCAAGTTCGTATTCAACTTCTTTCTCTTTCTCTGGTTTTTGTTCTAATCTTCCTTTGATGGTAGCGAGTGTTAATGAATCACAATCTGATATTTTGAGTTCGATAATTCTAGAAAAACAACTTGATTTAGACTCTTTTAAGAATAAGGTAGATGAGCCTTACGAGTCTCCTACCTCCGTAATTTTTGAAAAATCAAGTGTGTTGAATTCTGGCGCGACATTTATTGACATTGAAACTTTCAATCGGACCATGGATGAAAGTTTCGAAGATATTTTCGCCGACGAACTCGCATTCCTAAACGACACGGATTTTTTGATTAATCAATCTCCACCTGAAGAAGTCGAACAAATACCATTTCTTCTTATCCCATAGGAGAATGTGACCATTCTTCCCATTCCTAATCATCCACATTCTCGTTTTCGTTCACCATTATTGTTTCGTCTCTACAAATCGAGACGTAAACCTTTTCCATTACACTACTTATCTTTACCTTATTTCTTCCTGACTCTATAGAACATGTTCTTTCACCAACCGCCGCTTTATAACGATAAAAATTTTGAATGGTTGGTGCTAACCTTTGGGCCTTGTATAGCTGGATACTGTGTTTTTCTCCTCCCAACTCTGAACTTTAACGCTTAAACAGTGGAAACACTGTTTAGGGGGGGACCTTTTTGTGTATATATATTTTGTTTTCTTTTTCTGTTGATAATAAAAAATAATAATAAAAAAAACAAGGGAGTGCCGACAATTTTGACCCTCTTGGTGTAGCCTGACAGTGAGGGCACTATCAAGTTTAAGTTTGGAGGTGTGCTCGGTAAGCTTTCTTCCTTCATATTCATATGTATATTTTTGCATTTGAATACTTATTTTAAAACCCATAAAAATCAAAAATTTAAAAAGTTCAATTTTGGGCATATTTGACTTAAGTTCAACATGACGGTTGAATAGTAGGGAAAAACTAGATCCTAAACTTAGTAAATTAAAGACCCTAAAAATAACCTTTCTTAAAGTTTAACTGTAGAAAATATACGTCCTTATAGTTTATTTAGAAATAGGCAAATTTTGAGTTCAGTTCTTGGGCTAAATCGAAATAAGGGAAGAGTATTGAAAGCTCTATTTGAAATATAAGTCTGAAAAATAATTCTGAATCTTAAGTCCAAATTCTGAAAGTATATACCCTACTTTACGCACTCACACATATCTTGAAACTTGGGATAGTAGAGAATACCTTGAAATGCTCTTGTCTAAAATCCTTAGTATCAAGTAAAATAAAATAAAAGTATAAGTAGTGAATAAAGAGATAAAAAAAATGAACACTGGTTTTGTAATTACTTAAGGCAGCATAAATAAAAAAATATATAGCAATGGTGCTTTATCACCTAGTGTCTTAGACCAACTGGTTTGGGAGTCACTACTAAGCCTTAGGTGTCGCAAGACGAGGAATTACGCCTAAATGCGCAAGCACATTTTGTAATCGGTCGTTTAGTACCTCAAGAAGTATTAATGGTCGTATGAAGAATGTGTGAGCAATTTCATCTAAAATTCACCAACTAAAAGTATTTTGGAATATGGACAAGAGTATGATAGCTTGAATTGAATTTCCAAGTGTAGGGGTGATAATTACACACACGTAAGGGTATATAATTGGAATTTGGAGGAGAGATAGAAATAAAAAATATATATATATAGGGCTTATATCTTCAGTAGAGATGATAAAAATTCCTGATTTAAGATTGCACCTTAGAAGAAAAACTTAGGAGATGCTGAAACCTTTATAAACCTGCAAAACGTATATGATCTTAAGTTAAATGAAAAGGAAGCGTGAAAACTACGGGTTGATGATTTCTAAATTGAAGATAATAGAATTTCTTGCTAGAATACTGAATTGAAGAATTAGAGTCAACAGCCAAATTGATCGGATTTTGTGGGTAGTATCTGGTGAAAACCCTTAGGAGACAACACTCCTCCTACTAGGGACACCTAGAGTTTAACGGCTTGTTGCACGAGATCAGTGTAATCGCGTTCCCTACGAAAGTGAGGTGAGGATTTTTCGAGAATAAATTGGCTTTGCTCAGGACGAGCAAAAGATAAGTTTGGGGGTATTTGTTCATATCAGAATTTTGCATTCGTATATCGCCCATTCTTAATCACATTACACATAAATAAGTGCTTTTGATCCATGTCTGATAAATAGTTGCAGGTTATAGGTTCTCAGATCGTTACAGTGAAAAATCACTACAAATGTGAGACTACGACCAACAATAGATGAATCCGTATGATGCCGCCTACCAGTTCAAGGAACAAATGAAAATCATTAGACAGTTCAATGCACAAAGTACAAGGGCAGCACAAGATTCAAGATTTCAACGCGAAGCTCAAGGCAAAAGTCCACATCATTCTGCACTGTTGGAAATCTGGAAGGAAATAGAAGAAATTCTGAGAAACCAAGTAAAGAAAACAGAAGATAAAAGCAACACAGAGAAACCCTGAAGAGATGGGCCCAAGAACCCACCAAATGGCCGCAGAACCGCGGCCAAACAGGCCTTTCTGCCGCGGTTCCGCGGCCATAATACGTACGTGTCGGTGGGGTGTCGGTGCTTTGACTCGGTCTCTGGGGTTGTTTTGTAATTTCATGTATGGATCAGAATGTAAACCTAGGGTTTTTCCTATCTATAAATAGGAGGGCTCAAAACCAAATAAAGGTGTGCCTCTTTCAGGGTGCCTCTTTTGGGGCATGCCTCTTTTTAATTTCTAGATCTAGATTTAATTCTCATTTTTTAATGAATCGTTGAGAGGTCATCAATAAAAGTAAGCTTTTCTTTTATCTTGCATTGTTTTTTTTTATCTGCAATTTATTACCTGCAATTTCTTATCTGTTCTTTTATTATTTGCAAATTAGTTTATCATTCAAAAAGAAAATATAAAAATGAATTTTATCGTCACTTTCCTAATGAGTGAGTAATTCCTCACTTGTTAGGGTTAGGATAGGGAATGTTTGAGAGAAGGAAATCTCTCTCATTCCTCTCTTTGCCAATATAATTTTATTAAAAGGACTCTTTTTAAATCAACCACAGACCGCTCACTACGGCACCCTATCCTACGTGATAGCGGTGATTCCCTAGTTAGACCAGGTGTGATTGAATTAACTGGAGATTAGGGCTAAGAGCCATGAACGGACGGACAAGGACCAAAATGAAGAAACTTAGTTTCTTCCCAGTCGTGATAATCCCCGTTGTTGCCGATTACCCTAACACCTTTATTCACAACTAAGGCATTGATAGAAGCGAGAAGATCCTTATCTCAAACTAACCTAATCCTAACCCTAGCAAGCTTTTTATCAACTTTTATCTCATTCTTAGATCTTAAAATAAAACCACCAATTTTTTGGACTTAACTCGTTAAAACATAAAGAAAAGGAATCCTTCTCCCTGTGGATCGACCCGTACTCAACCGGCTAGCTACAAAGCGACACTGTCTTGATTGCGGTATTCTTAAATTTTTAAACACGCACGCACAAAACAGCTCTATCAATCACCACCTACTCCCGGCGTATTGACGAGTCTTTAGAGTCCTACATGGAGGTTTCCTGGCTCAAGCGAAATGAAGTAGGAGCATATATGTGATATGTGCGGGTCCGAAATTAATACGTGTATGTGATACTGTATTCTATTCTCGCGATATGTGATAGGACGGTTATATGTGATATAGCCGGGTTATCGGATCAAGTGTTGATTCGATAAGTTGATACATTTGATATTAGCCGGTTGTATGTGATATAGCCGGATTATTAAATCAAGTGTTGATTTAATAATTTAATGTATATTTATATATTTGATATATTGAATTATATTAATTAATATTAGCTCACTTAAACATTTCTTTTTCTCACTTGTGTGCTGTAACGTTTCAGAAATCATTTAGGCGAATTTTCCGTTAATCGGTAAATAATTTGTGTTTTCCGTAAAAACCAATATGTGAGCATTTTTCAATATAGACTTGAATGCACCTAGTTTAACTAGGAAATTGCTAGTATGCGGTATTTGGTTAGTCTCTTATAATTTTGAGTTCACTTAAATATTTTTCCTTAATTAAAATATTATTATAAGCTTTTAATTATACACTTAATTAGTGGTAATTGCAAATGGGATTCGGTTAATTATACTAATGTGAACCATGCCAATTGTTGTTTTCTTCTCAAAATATCTAAGTGTTCTAGATTTTTCTATGGTTTAAAGTAATCAGAAAAGAAAAGGATTAAGAGGTGGCATGATAGGAGGTGTATTAATTGAGCTTTAATGGTGAACTTAGACGAGAATTTTCCACACCCATCCACAACTAACCCTTTTCCTTTGCTTTGGCCGAGCCCTCCCCCCTGGCGGCCCCAACATTTTCCCCACTCCATTACCACTTCTAAAAGCTTCAAAAATCCATCTAAAATCAAAGAAAAATCCCACAAACTCTAAATTAAATCCTTACCCATTATTCATTAGCCTAATCTAGCTTTGATAAAGAAGAAAGTTAGTATTTTGGAGGTTATTTTGGAAGTGTATTTGAAACTTTGAGAATCAAGTGTGAGGTATAAAATCCTAACCCTAAGATTTAGTTGTTGTTTAAATACCTTAATCTAGTTTATTAGATGTTTAATTATGGTTTTAATTAGCAAGTTTGGAAGTTCAAGATAGGGTTATAAAGATCAAGTTAGGGTTTTGATTATTAGTAATGGTTAATTGAGTAGTTTATACATGGAAAACCTAACCTAGTTGGGAGACTGTGAATTATTATTTTCCTAATTGTCTAATTAAGCTTGATTGCAAACTAACTCTTACTAAGTCTTATATGGGTGAGATTAAAATTGTAGTAAGGGTTTGTGTGGCTTATTTAAGCTATTATGTGATGATTGTGGCCACTAGAATTGTTTAAACTTCTAGATTTGTGCTAAAATGATAAAAAAAAATGCTTACTAGGTTTTCGGTATAACTAGACGTGGGTTTTATTTGACGTAGTGATGAAATATATATTATCCTGTACGATATTAATTGTGTTGTGAATGAGCGATTGGTATGATTGGGTTTTAGGCTTGGCGGTTTTCACGTATAGCGACCCTAGTTAGGGTTTTGGCTATGTTTTCCGGTATTGGGATTTTTGGTTTTGAGACTTGATATTGTATTTGGTCGTTGGACATTTGTACGTCAACGACGAGAGTTGTTTGGTTATTTTTGCATGCGTAGGCTATAGGTTCTGACCTATGAGCACACCATGTGCTGTATCGGTTTTCGGACTTGGTTTTCATAACAATTCGATATGTGTTGATTTGTAGGTACCCTCGCGTGGATTCCGAGACGACGAAGCACATTGACTACGCCTGGACGATGAGTTCCATAGGTGAGTAGATTTATATCTACGGGGAAAGTCGGGTGGATGGCGTATAGCACCCCCACAAATTATTAATGGAAACCGATATATATATAATACAGTTGGGGAAACCTATATTAGAAAACTATAGATATGATTAAAAGATAGTTAGAAGTGATATGAATGATTAAATATATACATATCGAGATATGAGATGAAAGCTATAGGGACATAACTCTTGGACATGATATGATAGATGCATATGTAAAATGACTTGAGGTGAGAGATTGATGCGATGAAAAGAGTATACGATGAGATATGATGACTTGGTTGATATGTCGTTATATGAATGCGAGTCGATAAGAGATAGTTGATATCTTGCCGATTCCCTGATATGAGATTGATATGGAGGTGACCTGAGAGATAGGTATATATATAGATATGGATAATAATGTGCATAATGAGTGATATGCCGTATGAGACATAGATCCGTAGCTCCGTTGTTGTATAGGTTGATAGAATCCCTAATTGTTTAATGCCGTCGTACGATGGATTACCGTACACGATAATTTTTACCTGTTCATTGATCCATACCCTTGATTAGAGGATGTTGTACGATAGATTATACCGTACGTGATGTTGTGAGGCTGGATGCCGATTGATAGATTCACCGACTCGGATATATTATAGATACGTATACCTTTTAGAATTGAGCTTACGATTTACTTGCTGCTACGTTCGGGATATTCGCATCTTATTATATATATGCATGTGCTAGTATACCTACACCATTATCGATGATGCGTATGTTACACTTACACAAATTGGCCGGCTCACACACATTATCATCGATAATTGCTATGTCACTTACACAGTAGAATTGCAGTATCATGCTACTACTCTGGATTGTTCAGTATTGTCACATCACTATACTTGGTTGCATGATATATTTTCTATGCTCACATCACTATACTTGTTTTCATGCTATACTTGTTATGCTCACATCACTATACTTGGTTGCATGATATACTTGATATGCTCACATTTCGGTGATATGATGCATACATCATGCTTTATGATATTATGTATTGAGATGCTGTTTTCATGAGATTCTGGATTTGAGAACCGTGGTTATATTTCAAAAGAAAATATGTATTGTTTTAAAAACCTGGTATCTTTTGATATGATATTTCGATGCGTCCACCGTGAGTTTTCTCGGTTCTGAGACTTATGTTAGAAACCCGATTCGAGGAGCGGGAGGCACCGTCTGCGGGTATATGGTGGACCCGGTATGGTTCCCCGGGGCAAGAGGTGATTTTCGTGGTGCAGACGATGAGCCTGGCAGAGGGAGTACTACCTACCGGTGATTGTATAGAACTCAGCGGATGTCCGGAGGACACCGTTTTGGAGTTATGATATGAGATAGATATGAGGACCGATCTGAGGATACGGCGCCAGAGATATGAGGATTTACGTGTCGATGCTGGACACGGGTTTCATGATGTTTCGAGTGTCAGTGTTGGACACTCAGGTTCCATAATTTGATGTGTCATTGATAGACACACGTTCTTTGATATCCTCATATATTTATATGCATAGGCTTTCATGATGTTTATTGTTGGAAGAGATCCACCTGCATACATGCATTGATTATATTATTGGACGAGATCCACCTGCATACATGCATTGATTATATTGTTGGACGAGATCCGCATGCATATATGCATTGATTATTATTGACATATATGTAGACACGGTCACCCTAGATATCATAGTATTAACTTTATGATATAGTTGACCTAGGAAATCATTGTTTTATTCAATTTCTATCTGCTGATGTTTTCTACTCACGAGTTGGCAACTCACCCCCGTTGTGCCACACTTCTTGCAGGTTGACCGTATGGATCAGTAGCGGCATCGCTGGCACACAGCTTGCATTCGGGTGATTTGCTTTGCTTGGTGGTACATGTTAGATCGTGCCCTTCTTGCATTATTATTATTCCTATTGTATCTAGTTAACTCCATCAATCAGAAACTAGTGTTTGTATATGTAGTAAAACTTAGCAAGACTTGTAGTTGCGAGACTTAGAGCGATGGGTTATATGTTCGCTTGGTGGGTTTGATATCTTGCTTTTCATTTTTCTTTGTGTTGATCTTCGCCGTTAAGCATCGTATATATATATATATATATATATATATATATATATATACTTGTGGAGGTTGTTTCCGCCGTTGGGCGTGATTTGCTCCCATTTGGGGATGCTTTCTTCATATTCTATGTTGTACCCATTTCGGGGCTAGTTTTTACAAAGGAGGTGCTGCCAAAATTTTTAAGAAAAAAAATAAGTTTAAGGATTTTTACTTAAGGTTTCCAAATGTTCTATCAATGTTTTCATTACTTACTTCTTTGAAGGGTTTAGATTTCTATGCTTCGGCTTACTTAAGTTACGTTATGCCTATAGATGTTGCGTGATTTAAGTGCCGGTCACGAGCTAATATTTTCGGGTCATGACAAAGTTGGTATCAAAGCGTTAGGTTTAACCTTGGTTCGAGTTTAGGTTTGACTATGTGGAGTCTGGGGCGTAATTTATTTCGGAACCTAGGCTTGACCTTACGGAACTTAGACTGGAACAGGGGGTATTAGACCCAAACTTTCGTTTCATAGGCAGACCCTGATTGATGGAGTATGTAGCTTGAGTAGAGTGACGTACCGTACGTATGTTTCGCGGCATATTTACGATACGATACTCCACTTAAGAAGCCTTAGGATGAACATATCTTGAGATCTGTGATTCTCTTCGTTCCCTTGATCATACATCCATTTGAGATCCTTGATTCTATTCGTTTCCATGATCATACTCTCACTGATTCCGTCCTCCTTATGATCATGTATCCATTTTGGGATCTTTTGATTCTTTCCATCCCTTTGATATATCTTCATCGATACATGCTTGAGGTTCCTGTCACCATGGTTTGAGCGCAGATTGAGCTGCTGCTAGTGATGCGGTCAGGGCGAGCTCGTCATGGACGAGGACTGACTATCGTGTTTTTCTTGGTGACATGGGAACGCATCGATTTAGTGTAGGTGTTGTGACCTCTCGTTAAGACGAGTGTTCAGTTTTGCACCGGATGATCGGGCCATTTTTAGAGGCTGCCTGTTGTGAGAGTACTATTCATGTACAGCCTACCTCAGAATTTGTGATGTCGTCTACCGTACAGACAGATGACCCAGCTGTTGCTGAGATGGATGGGATGTCGCTTCCAGAGCTTACGAGCTGAGATCGCTGGAGCTTTCATGCAGAGATGCGACAGAAGATAGCTAGTCTATCTTGAGTGGAGTTGAGAGACGAAGGTGATTCGTCAGATTGATGCGCCGACGCAGGCCCAGTTGAGTTGAAGATTTCCAGTGTAGAGAATCTTACTCAGATCTAGAGTAGATCAATCCAGAGATAACGTTGTTCGTTGGATGATCCGATAGGAGATCAGTATGATGACCAGTTACGGATAGAGGACCTCACCCAGATGCGTTGTGAGTTGATCGAGAACGGACCAATATAGAGTGTTCCTTCGATGATTGGGACGAGTTCCCGAGGACGTGTTCGGTTAGATATCTTCTATAGAGTGATGAAGACACCAATTTCGTAATTTCGAGTCCGTATGAGACTCCAGATTGACTGTAGCCGAGAACAATTGCAGTATGTAGATAGCGAGACGTGACGTCGAGGTGGACGAAAATAAAGACGAGTGGAACGAGAGGTTCCTGCGAGATGTTAACGAGCTGTTGTTACTCCCCGTTAAGATTAAAGATCTGATATGTATACAGAGGCGTTGGCATACGACCAGTTCCCGAGGAAATGTGTGCTGAGAAAGCAGATGTCCAGAAAACGAGAAAAGATTATGCAAGAGTACCAGCCTCCGTACAGTTCGGCATAGGCGAGATCAGAAGAGACCCTGAGCAAGTTCCTTCCAGGACACTGATGCGATAAGATTTGCACCGAAGATCAGTTGTGTCACATGTATTCAGAGGGCCAGAGGCTGACGCTAGTGATGTGCTGCTTTACGAGTGGTCATGCAAATTGGCCGAGAGATGACCAGAGGAGTGCCAGAGCGGAATCGTTTCCGTTAGCACACCTGACCGGGCCGACGAACCGATGGATTGCGAAATTGGTAATCCATAAAGAAATGAGGACCCAGAGACAGAGGACGCCAGACAGTGAGCAGGAGGCAAGCGGATGTTCTTGTTCTACCAGTTTTGGGCGCACCAACAATTTTCGACATTGTAGGAGGCATACCTCAATGTCATATGTTGCGATATGCGTTTGTGATCCGAGTATTACGCTTATATCGCTTGAATTTGAGTTTTGATGATTGAGTTTCATGATATTGTTTTCGTGCACCATGGCTGCACCTACTGGCTATTTACATTTTGTGCATAGTTATTGCACTTGATATACGTTTTATACACCGTTATGTTGGGTTACGATTTGTGCATATCTATTACACTTGATGTTGATTTTGTGCCTTGGCTGCACGCGTTTATGATTTCGTGGATTTCATACGGTTGATTTGATTTGTGCATGTAGTACGCACTTGATTTGATTTTTGCACTCAGTATAGCTCCCATGTGCTTGCAGTGCATTGATACAGATTTGTATTTCGTACACTGGATGCACCAGATTTGTGTTTCGTGCATTTGTTGCACCAGATTGATATTTCGTGCATTGGTTGCACTAGATTTAAACTCCGTATCTTGGTTGCACCCGATTTATCTCTTTGAGCATTCATTTTACCAGATTTATGTTTTTGTGTACACTTGATGTTCGTTTTCGTGCATGCTACTGCACTAGATGCTTATTACGGACTTGACGCGCTCGGGTTGGATTTTTATGCATGTTAGGCACTTGGTATTGGATTTTGTGCATACCGGGTGCACTCAATTAGGATTTTCATTCGTGCATATTAGTTGCTTGAGATTTTTATGCACTATAGATGCACTTGATATTATTGTCATGCACATCCGTTGCACTGGACAGATGTTATTGTGCACACCCATTGCACTTAGTTAGGTTTTGTGTACATTCGTAGCACTTGTATTTGGATTTGATTTCCGTGCGCACCAGACGCACGTGATTGTTGGATACACCTTTTGAGACTGATTTTGCTCTTGAGCACTTTGTTTTCATGATGGACATTATATTATATAGTAGCCGAACATGACTGATCTGAGGACAGTACCTGAGTACTTTGCATACATTAAAAGTTTAACAAGAGATTTTCAAAAAGTAGCTATAGTCTCACTATTTCCTACGTGTCCGTGAGCGACACAAACGTTTATAAAGGAAAACCTTGTTGGGATATTTCAAAAAATGAAGGAACGTATATTTGAGAAAAACATATATAAGTAAAATTACTATTTTACAATTGAGCGTCCATCACTTGTGCCGTGAGTTACGCATCACACGACGACTCAGGAAAGCTTTTGCATGTGTTTTATTCCGTTTAATGAGATTTTTTTTAAGGATGTGTACTATATATGTATTATAGTATTTGACTAGTGCATATTGGATTTCAGTAGTGGATTTCGAGATTTATATCTCCATTATAACTCCAGTGATTGTGTTACGCTTGACAGAGTTCGATTTTGAGTTTTCAGGCGCACACGAGGCGCTGTGGTATTTCTGTATCTTCCGTGATTTCGGAGCCCCGTTGATCTGAGCTGATTATTGAAATGTTTTAGCACTTGGGGTTTAAATTTAAATTCGGGGACCGAATTTTTTTAAGGGGGGAAGATTGTAACGTTTCGGAAATCGTTTAGGCAAATTTTTCGTTAATCGGTAAATAATTTGTGTTTTCCGTAAAAACCAAGATGTGATCATTTTTTAATATAGACTTGAATGCACCTAGTTTAATTAGGAAATTGCTAGTATGCGGCATTTGATTAGTCGCTTATAATTATAAGTTCACTTAAATATTTTTTCTTAATTAAAATATTATTATAAGCTTTTAATTATACACTTAATTAGTGGTAATTACAAATGGGATTGGGTTAATTATACTAATGTGAACCATGCCAACTTAATTACAAGTTTAAATATTGTTGTCTTCTTCTCAAAATATCTAAGTATTCTAGATTTTTATAGGGTTTAAAGTAATTAGAAAAGAAAAGGATTAAGAGGTGGCATGATGGGAGGTGTATTAATTGAGATTTAATGGTGAACTTAGACTAGAATTTTCCACCCTCATCCACAACTAACCCCTCTCCTTTGCTTTGGCCGAGCCCTCCCCTTTGGCTGCCCCAACATTTTCCCCACTCCGTTTCCACTTCTAAAAGCTTCAAAAATCCATCAAAAATCAAAGAAAAATCCCACAAACTCTAAATTAAATCTCTACCCATTATTCATTTGCCTAATCCAGCTTGGATTAAGAAGAAAGTTAGCATTTTGGAGGCTATTTTGGAAGTGTATTTGCAAGTTTGAGAATCAAGTGTGAGGTATAAAATCCTAAGCCTAAGCTTTAGTTGTTGTTTAAATACCTTAATCTAGTTTATTAGATGTTTAATTATGGTTTTAATTAGCATGTTTGGAAGTTCAAGAGAGGGTTATGAAGATCAAGTTAGGGTTTTGATTATTAGTAATGGTTAATTGAGTATTTTAGACATGGAAAACCTAACCTAGTTGGGAGATTGTGAATTGTTATTTTCCTAATTGTCTAATTAAGCTTGATTGCAAACTAAATTTTACTAAATGTTATATGGGTGAGATTAAAATTGTAGTAAGGGTTTATGTGGCTTAATTAATCTATTATGTGATGATTGTGGCCATTAGAATTGTTTAAACTTCCAGATTTGTGCTAAAATGATAAAAAAAAATGCTTACTAGGTTTTCGGTATAACTAGACGTGGGTTTTATTTGACGTAGTGATGAAATATACATTATCTTGTACGATATTTTTTGTGTTGTAAATGAGCGATTGGGACGATTGGGTTTTAGGCTTGGCGGTTTTCACGTATAGTGACCGTAGTTTGGGTTTTGACTATGTTTTCCGGTATTGGGATTCTTGGTTTTGAGACTTGATATTGTATTTGGTCGTTGGACGTTTGTACGTCAACGAAGAGAGTTGTTTGGTTTTTTTTGCATGCGTAGGCTATAGGTTCTAACCTATGAGCGCACCGTGTGCCGTATCGGTTTTCGGACTTGGTTTTCATAACATTTCGATATGTGTTGATTTATAGGTACCCTCGCGTGGATTCCGAGACGACGAAGCACATCGACTACGCCTGGACGAGGAGTTCCACAGGTGAGTAGATTTATATCTACGGGGAAGTCGGGTGGATGGCGTATAGCACCCCCGCAAATTATGAATGGAAACCGATATATATAGAATACAGTCGGAGAAACCTATATTAGAAAACTATAGATATGATTAAAAGATAGTTAGAAGTGATATGAATGATTGAATATATATATTGAGATATGAGATGAAACCTATAGGGACATAACTCTTGGATATGATATGATAGAATGCATATGTAAAATGAGTTGAGGTGAGAGATTGATGCGATGAAAAGAGTATACGATGAGATATGATGACTTGGTTGATATGTCGTTATATGGATACGATTCGATAAGAGATAATTGATATCTTGCCGATCCCCTGATACGAGATTGATATGGAGGTGACCTGAGAGATAGGTGTGTGTGTGTGTGTATATCTATATATATCTATATATATATATATGGATAATGATGTGCATAATGAGTGATATGCCGTACGAGACTTAGATCCGTACCTCCGTTGTTGTATAGGTTGATAGAATCCCTAATTGTTTAATGCCGACGTACGATGGATTACCGTACACGATGACTTTTACCTGTTGATTGATCCATACCATTGATTAGAGGATGCCGTACGATAGATTATACCGTACGTGATGTTGTGAGACTGGATGCCGATTGATAGATTCACCGACTCGGATATATTGTAGATACGTATACCATTTAGCATTGAGCTTACGATTTACTTGCTGCTACGTTCGAGATATTCGCATCTTATTATATATATGCATATGCTAGTACACCTACACCATTATCGATGATGCGTATGTTACACTTACACAAATTGGCCGGCTCACACACTTTATCAACGATAATTGCTATGTCACTTACACAGTAGAATTGCAGCATCATGCTACTACTCTGGATTGTTCAGTATTGTCACATCATGATATATTTGCTATGCTCATATCACTATACTTGTTTGCATGCTTAATTTGTTATGCTCACATCATTATACTTGGTTGCATGATATACTTGATATGCTCACATTTCAGTGATATGATGCATACATCATGTTTTATGATATTACGCATTGAGATGCTGTTTTCGTGAGATTCTGGATTTGAGAACCGTGGTTATATTTCAAAGGAAAATATGTATTGTTTTAAAAACCCGGTTTCTCTTGATAGGATATTTCGATGCGTCCACCATGAGTTTTCTCGGTTCTGAGACTTGTGTTAGAAACCCGATTCGAGGAACGGGAGGCACCGTCTGCGGGTACATGATGGACCCGGTATGGTTCCCCGGGGAAAGAGGTGATTTTCGTGGTGTAGACGATGAGCCTGACAGAGGGAGTACTACCTACCGGTGATTGTATAGAACTCGGCGGATGTCCGGAGGACACCGTTTTAGAGTTATGATATGAGATGATATGAGAACCAATCTGAGGATGCGGCGCCTGAGATATGAGGATTTACGTGTCGATGCCGGACATGGGTTTCATGATGTTTCGAGTGTCGGTGTTAGACACTCATGTTCCATGATTTGATGTGTCATTGATGGACACACGTTCTTTGATATCCTCATATATTTATATGCATATGCTTTCATGATGTTAATTGTTAGACGAGATCCTCCTGCATACATGCATTGATTATATTATTGGATGAGATCCACCTGCATACATGCATTGATTATATTGTTGGACGAGATCCGCATGCATACAGGCATTGATATTATTGGCATATATGTAGACACGGTCACCATAGATATCATGGTATTACCTTTATGATATAGTTGACCTAGGAAATCGTTGTTTTATTCGATTTCTACCTGCTGATGTTTTCTACTCATGAGTTGGAAACTCACCCCCATTGTGCCATAGTTCTTGCAGGTTGGCCGCATGGATCAGTAGCGGCATCGCTGGCATACCGCTTGCATTCGGGTGATTTGCTTTGGTAGGTGATACATATTGGATCGTGCCCCTCTTGCATTATTATTATTCCTGTTGTATCTAGTCAACTCTATCAATCAGAAACTAGTGTTTGTATATATAGTAAGACTTAGCAAGACTTATAGTTGTGATACTTAGAGCGATGGATTATATGTTCGCTTGGTGGGTTTGATGTCTTGCTTTTCATTTTCCTTTGTATTGATCTTCGCCGTTGAGCGTCGTATACATATATATGCTTGTGGTGGTTATTTCCGCCGTTGGGCGTGATTTTCTCCCGTTTGGGGATGCTTTCTTTATATTCTATGTTGTATCCATTTCGGGGCTAGTTTTTACAAAGGTGGTGCTGCCGAAATTTTTAAGAAAAGAAAATAAGTTTAAGGATTTTTACTTAAGGTTTCCAAATGTTCTATCAATGTTTTCATTACTTACTTCTTTGAAGGGTTTAGATTTCTGGGCTTCGGATTACTTAAGTTACGTTACGCCTGTACACGTTGCGTGATTTAAGTGCCGGTCACGAGCTAATATTTTCGGGTCGTGACATGTGCATATAGTATATATGTGATATATATTAATGTACATTTTATTTGTGTCATGCTTGATTCCACATGCTTCATGGGTGTATGAGACTCACACCATGCTTGATATAATAAAGGGTTTTATTTATTTAAAGTTAATCAAAATTAGATGGAAATTGGTTTAATGGTTGAAAGTTGGAGAAGCTTGTGGAACCATTGACTAAGTCCATTAATTTTTTTTACTTAAGATATTTATTAATCTAACCATTATCCTTAGCTATAGTTTAGTCTTTACACGAGTTAGTATATGATACAAACTCATCCATGGTTGCTATTCTCACCTCATGAGTTTCATTCTCTTCTTCACTTCATCTTCTTCCGCATCTCTAAAAGCTTACTAGCTTTTCTCAAGTTGAAGAAATATTGTGAGAAAAATAAATCTAAAGTGAGCAAAATTCTTACTTCATCATCCTCTACTATACTAGCCGTTTAGTTTAGGGTGACTGATTCACTTATTCTACATTAGTGAAGAGCTAGCTTGAGTTGGTGTCTCCTCGACGTAGATCATCTTCGGACTCGAAGACTTCAAGCAAGCATGTTCCATTTATCTTGTGGAGCCTTTCTAGAGTACAGGAGTTCACTACTTGGAGCGAAGGGACTACTACACGGAGCTATTGAAGTGAAGGACCGGTCTACAAAGGTTTTATTCCTTGTTCACTTAGATGTAAAGTTGTTTACATTGTTGTTTCGTCTAAATCTCTAGTTCAGATTCTATGTTAGGGTTCTTTAGTACGGCAATTTTTTGAAAATGGTATGGACGATACCTCCCGAAACCTTGCTGCCGCCCTAGGGAACCCAACAGTGATATCAGAGCCAAGCTAGAGAATTAGAAGATATTTGTTAGATTATGAAACCGAAACTACTCCGAAACTTAAAACAAAAAATGCCCAGTTTGTTCATAATTCAAAACAAAAAAATTCTTTGTTCATTTTTAAAAAAAAATTTATTAAGTAGATGACAAAGAGGAACAGCTATTAGAGAACAAAACAAAGAAAAAAATTACAAGGAACTTCTCTAATTTAGAGAAAGAAAGGAGTGGAAGTGCAAAGGATCGAGATGGAGTTCTGAAGCGTCGGTAGCGGAGACTTGACGGAGAAGATGCTTGGAGGAGCCGGGGAGGAGAGTCGAGGACTTGTTGGAGGAGTCGGAGTGTGGACGGAGGCTGTTGACTTGGAGTTGATTTTTTTTCTTTTTCTAATATTAAATTGGAAAAAAAATTGGGAGACGAGAATATATATTAGATTAATTGCTCACTAATACAATAAGGGGTTGTCCCTTCGGCTTTATCCGTAGGGGAAAAGCACTGCCCCTACGGATATATTCGTAGGGGCTTGAAAATTCTTCGTAGGTGTAATGGCCGCAGGTGCAAGTTTTCGCCCTGAACATGCCCCTACGGAGTAAAAATTGCCCCTACGGTTTAATACATAGGGACTATGTACCTACGGTGTATTCCATAGGGACAAAATATTTATTTAATTTAGTGGTTTATAAAATAAAATACTTGCCCCTCCGGTGCTATCCGTAGGGGCAACTTCCAGCCCCTACGCAGTTAGCCGTAGGTCCAGATATAAGCCCCTACAGCTATATCCGTAGGGGCAAGTGTAACACCTGTCACTGAGTCCATAAGGGAAAAATGTCAGTTATCCTGATATTTTGTCCCTACGGATAAATATGTAGGGGCAAACTGTAGACCTACGGATTAATCCGTAGGTGCAACAGATGGCTCTACGGATTAATCCATAGGGATATGATTCAGGATTTTTTTTAAAAAGGGCTTCCTGTTTTTAACCCGTCTTGTGCACAATAATATATACATCATATAACCAATACAGAAATATTCATAATCAACATCTCACGCATAATATATAAAAGAAATAGACAAACAGAATACGATATCAGGATAAATCATCATGAACAAGCAAACAACTACCAACCATTATCGTCCAAAATTTATACAATATGTATCAGATAAGTATATACATTCTCAAAAATATAAATAAAGCTACCCTAACTCGGTCCAGCTCCTCCACCTCTGATAATCGACGTAATCTGGCGCATCTGCTCCTCGGTGCTGACCCGAGTCGTCAAAAACTCGACCAATGAAGGAGCGAACTGTGCAGGAGTCTGAGCGGGCTGCGGAGCTGCAGGAGTGGTCTGCGCAACCGCAGCCGAGGTAGTGGCTTGCGGAGCCGCAGCCGAAGGAGAAGCATGTGGAGCCGTAGCCAAAGTACCCTGTCGCATCTGTTCAATTTTGTGTGTAGTAAACGAGTAAGAACTGTGTATTAGTCGAATTAGTTTCATTATCAGGTTATTGCGAAACCCCAATCTAAGATTAATCAAAGTTAAGTCTACAACCAAATATGCTCAGGCTACTAATATTGGATATGTTACTATCTATAATATGATATAATATTTTACTATTAAGTAGTATACATACTATAATCTCCTTCAACTCCTGGACGGTGGTCTTCAAGGTGGCAACATCTTGCTCTAGACGTCACTCACGGGGGGTAAGGGAAGTAACCGCCGGAGTAGAGTCCAACCTCATATGGGCCCTGCTAGGACCCAGTCCCCGGCTGTAAGTGCACGGCAGTGCCCCGGCCGTGATTCCGAGGCCAAAATGCAGAAACAAAAAACTTTTCTTTAAACTGAAACCGGCGCTACCGCGGACTATAAACCCGGATCGGGCCATTAACCTAATACTAGCTAACTAGAGAATGGGTAGAGAGCTATACCGAGCGATCCGTGTTCTTCGGTCTTCGGCCTCCATCCCGATCTCCTCGCGGAATCTCCGGTCTTCATCTCCTCGTCGGAAAGAGCACCACATCGCCGGGTTCTTTTACGGGCTCCCACCTCTGGAACGAGACAACTCGGGCACGAAGTTGGCCAGCCGACGTGTCCAAGAATGCTGCAGGCTAAGTGTTGAACTCTATATCTCATGGGGTTATATGAAGTTACCATTTTGAAGTGGAGAAGGAGATGTAAGCTTTTTGGATGAGCAATGGAATTTTGTGTGTGCAAACAAGATCAAAACCCCTACCCAAAATTTTGGACAGCCCCTCCCCTAATGGCCGGCCCCAAGCCTCATGGAAAAGAGAGGGAGTGTGACAATAATACAAGAGAGAGAAATGGGTGATGATAAGGAATAATCATCACCCCAAAGTCAAATCAATCCAATCACAACAAAGTCTCCTCTTCATCAATCATCTCAACAAGCAATGATGAACAAAAAGAAGTCAAAGGATGGTAGAACCATCATGAAACAACTACTTACAAAAACCACCCTCCACTATGCTAATTTGCACATTTGCAAATAAGCCCCTCCACACCAATTTTCAGCCAAAGAAAGAACAAAGGAAAAATGGCCGAAACGGAATGCAAACTGGAAACTTCAAAAAGAGGATCCTGTAATAAATTATAGGAAAACCCCGCGACTGTATATACATACCCGCATTTGTATTCCGACCGAATACTAATGCAATGAGACAAAATCTACACTGTACAATACTAGGATCCGGCTTAAACCAAAGCCCGCTAGTATTACCCGTCCGATCATGATCACGTGCAATACCGCACGTATATGATCAAACCCTGCCATATATCCATACGGCCTCTACAGCGTTTCGCCCGAAACTTGAGAAACTGTCTGTGGGGGACTCTAAAGACTCGTCAATAGTTTGGCTGTGGATTTAACCACTAGCACGTCAGAGATATTAGTCATACGTAACGGGCTACCAGGTATTGACCAAAATGGACGTCGATGAGCGAACTCATCCTGACACCCTACTAAGCCTGTCAATGACAATATCCATACAGTCCAGTCCGTTCGTTTATGAGCATCGCATGGCGGGCCTAGGGGGTTGGTAAAAGTCAGACCCCCAAAAGCGGTACAAGTCGTGTCGGAGTGTAGCCCAGAACACCCTGAGATACTACTGGAATACCTACCAGTAAATCTCCTGCCTTGGCCAAGGATTTCATGTAATGACTTTCCTAAACACAGCGCGACCTCACCCCCAATACCGGGAGAGACGAACCCCTGCAGATCCGCTCACTGCCTCCATGTGGCTCGGGACTGTACCCAACTAAAACCTATTTGCACGACTCCTTTGAGCCGTGGTAGGGTAGTAATCAAAGCACAGTGGGAACTCACACGAGACAAATGACGATCTCACGTTGATGAACTAACCTGTACACATGTCACCAGGGAACTGCCATCTGACGTCAGGTATAATACCAACTAGCATGTTCTCGGCGAGTCCTGTCCGGTGTACTCATAACCCAATGAGCACCTGTATACATCTTAGGTGAACCAACTGACACCAGTGGCTTGTGAGACCGGCCACCGCCCCTCGTCGGGGTCTCGACTGTATACACTAGTCTACTCTGGAGTATCGATGCCCTGTCTCGAAAAACTCCCACGACTAGGGACCTTTTAAGGATGTGCTTATAGACCCCCAGCTCCCACGTATATGATCGCCATCATACTGCTGGACGTCAAGCAAGAATCCTAAGGGCTCTACCAATGTCAATAGTGATCTGTAATGTCACCTAAAACAGTACACGATGAGAAAGATAAACCAGATAGCATACTATCATCTTGAGTAAGACTGTCCTACCGGCATAGGTCATCCCTCAATCATTGCAATCACATGCCTGTGATCCAATAATTGACTTTGAGGGCACTATCTCCAACAATCTCCCACTTGCACTCAAGACTTATTATTGAGATGTCGCATACTCACAGCCCGTGTGATACCGAACACCCAACTCCTCTACTAATCAGTCTCACAAAGCCTGTTTGCGAAACTATTGCGTTCGAGGAATAGCCTCAGTGAGTGGATCCGCTCTGATGTTTCTTTCTATGTCTTTCTTTATCTCAAGTTCGTGGAGAAAGCCATCTCCCAAAATGAGTAATACCTGTCTCAGAATATGTCTGGATATTTGATAGGACCTAGCTCATAAATGAACTCCAAATCCAAACTTCTTAGACTGTATCGTCAACTGAACTTAATCAGTATCCTGCGCCATGCCTCCCTCGGTATCCCCTTTGACCACCTGTCCAAACTACTGCCCCTCGTCGGAGGGAAAATTATAACTCTGACAGCCATTCTGTCATCCAGGTCACCTTGGAAGCCTGGAATGATAACTGTCTCCCAAATGAGGCTGTCGTTATCATATCCCTAGAACATCCACTTATGTTCTAAAACTGCTTCCGAATGTTTCTCCAGGATTGGATCAATATTAACTTACTACATCTTGTGCAAAAACAACATCTGGTGTGGTACTTGACATCTCATGATTGAATCAATTGCCTAAGCAAGTGATCTTCCAATCATGCACATCCCTCTCCCCTTTAGTCTATAAGACACCTTCTGTCACGACCCGAATTTATTTCGACTCATGACCGGCACTTAACCACGCAACTTCTACAGGCGTAACGCGACTAAGTAAGCCGAACCCAGAAATCAAAACCATTTAAAAGTAGTGAGTGTTGAAAACATTCAATTAAAACATTTGGAAAACCTTAAATAGTTCAATAAAGTTCTTTTAAAAGTTAAGTTATCCTTATCATAATTTTGGCAGCATTTCCTTTGTAAAAGTGACCCCGAAATCGGGTACAAAACAGGGTATAAGTGAAACGATATATATAATGAAATAAGCATTCCCAAACGGGAGCAATCACGCCCAACAGCGGAAACCATCACCACAAGAGTAATATACGATGCCATAGCGAAGAATGAGCAAAAAGTAAACATCACAGTATAATAAACTGCATATCTAAACCGTCGGCTCCCACGAGCTCGACACCAGAATACAAAAAAAATATACATCATCATCCTCACACTGTCTCTAAGTCCAGTACATACATGGTAGATGGAGATACTAGATACAAAAGAGGTACAATAAAAGAAATCAGATACCACAACCCACCTAAAAGCAAAACAGCTCTCGCACCTACTATAGTGGTATCTGTAGCCAAAAGATGCAAAAGGCAGCCTGCCGCGACTACTCTGAGGGGCAACCTGCAAATACTGTGGCACAACGGGGGTGAGTTGCCAACTCGTGAATAGAGATAACATATAAAGGTAATGGCGAGCATGCACGTACCGCGCTACTCTATCATATGCCAGCAGGTAAAAATCTATATGCGACAAGCAGTAGGTGCAATAATCATGCAAGTGCTATGTCAGGTAAAATAACTACAGGATGAGATACATGATAATCAATGCTGAGCATGGGATAAACAACATCTATACGGAATATCAATCGTGGAAATATAACCGGTGCCCAATACTGCACCCAAATCCTAAATAAACTCAGGCGCCGGCACTCTCCTCGGCCCTCAAATCCTGTAAATCTCTGAGAATCACGAGTGCCCAACATCGGCACTCCAAAATATCATAAAATACTCATGTCCAACATCGACACGCAAATCCTCATATATCGGCTCCGTAAGTCCGGATCAGCCCACGGGCTCCGTCTGCGGTATCGGCCCTCGGCCCCGGCAGTACGGATCATCCCGCAACCATCTCTCGACTCTGGTCGGTATCCTCCGGATAACCGCCAGGTCCAACCAATCACCGGTAGGTACTCGCCCATCTCCAGACTCAATCGGCAAAGTACATCGATCATCTTGCCGAGGGGAACCATACCGGGTCCACCATGAACCTGCAAACGGATCATCCAACACCTCGAATCGGGTTTCAAGCACACGTCTCAGCACCGAGAAAACGTGTGGTGGACACACCAAAATATCATATCACGAGGAACCGGGTTTTTCAATAGCGCATCTTTTCTTAAATAATTACACAGTCCTCAAAACCAGAAATCACATGAAAATCCAACATCAATAAGTACATCAAATGTGATGTGCTATGTACATCAAGCCATAATATGGGTACAAAGGGAAACCGCTTTTTAAAATAGTTTCAGTTTTTAAAGACATCATGCGGCTCCCAATTCCTATGAAAATCATATCGAATCATATGTGAAATAAACTACAGCAATATAATCATGGCAATTCTACAGTGAGTGTGTCATGGCAGTTACTAACGGTGTGTGTGTAACATGCAGATTAGTGCTCGTGCAGCATGAACCGTTAGTAATAGTGCGGTGTTCTATCAATTCTATGTTTACATACATATAGTAGGGAATGCAGTATGCAACAACAGTATCCATGACGGTCAATGGGGTAAATGCAACATATAGCTATAAGGTCCTATCAGCCCTGACACATAACGCCGTGCGGGCGATATCCCCGTAGATGTTAAATCTACTCACCGAAGTCTCGCGCTAAGTGTAGCCGACGACTTGCTTCCCCTTCTTCGCAGCGTCCGTCTCACTCGCCTGCGAACCTATAATTACACAATATATCACACATAAGCTTAAATCCACAAAAACGTGACATTAAGGTCAAACTAGAAACCCACGTCGCAAACCAAGAGCGCGTGTGCGCGATACGCTAAAACGTGTGATTAAGCGTCTGGAATTACCTCGACGCGTCGCGATACGCAGAACACCCAAACCCACACATGTATCACGTGTGTCGCGAAGATTTAAAATACGAGAAACAGATAATTAGCTCCAGATTTTGGTATAGAAAGAGTTTTGCAAAACTAAACATACCATAAAAACCCATATAGAAGCAGACACCCATCACCAAAACCTCAACCCCCAGGTCACCAATCTGGCCGCAATTTGCGGCCAGAAGTAATTTTTCGGCGGCCCAGGTTAGGAGCCTGCCTCCCGTGCTTCTTGTGTGTTTTCTACTCCAAGTGTACGTGCTCCAGTAATTACAATTTTATTCTGAAACAACCAGAGTGCAAGCAGATTTCAACAGTGTCCAAAAACCAGTTAAAAACAACATTTAGCACCAAATTGATACTTCAGGGTATTTTTGTGTAATCTGAAATGAAAACTTGGTTTGAACAGCTCTAATACCACTTAAATGAGTTATTCAAGCCATAAAATTCCCAACTTATCATATACTTCACAAAATTCCTTTCAATATTACAAAAAGCATATAAAAACATGATTTTTAGCTAAAATACTACAAATTATGAGAAAGGGTGTTAAGTGTGAGTTTAATACCTCCCAAAAGCCTTAGGAAAACCAAAACTTCCAACTCTTTCCTCAAGTGTGCAGACTTGCCTCTAACTCCCCCAAAAAGCCATTTTTCTAAGGTTTTGAGTGCAAGAATGAATGGTTCTTGTGTAGGTTTTGAACAAGAATCAAAAGAGAAGTGAAAGATCAAGAACAAAGTGATGAAAATAGGTTATTTTGCTGCTGGGGCTGCTGTTCTGCTGAGGAAATTTCAGCAAGAAGAGAACAGAGAAAAGAGAGGGAGAAAGAAAAGAAAGAGAGAGAGAAAAGCCACATTTATTGCCTCCATGCCTCATTAATGCTCACCATACCTCTCTCTTTTCTCTCAAAATCAATTTCTTTTGTTTTAAAAGGAAAAAGAAAATGAAAATTTGAAAAGGGTGAGAAGGGATAAGTATGTGCCACTAAAAAGCTAAGTGTGCAAGCAAGCACACTAATCCTCATTAGGAAGGTAATTAAGGAAAATAATTCTAATTAAAAGAACACATTGCTAAATTAAAATTAATTAAAGATAATAAACCCCGTTTAAAATATATGAAACCCCCAATCATCTCAATTTCACTAGATTGAGACAGAAATAAAATTTACGGATATTATGGAAACATGCATCAATGCTAACTATCGCGAAATAAAACTAAACGAATTATCGAAGTGTTACACCTTCAGAGAGGGTGACTCCATCACCTGCAGGTACACTACCGTGCCAGGAGTCGTCCATTCTAAAACACCTTTAGAATGTTGTCTAAATACCCATATTGGGACACTACCCAAATCTAGATCTAAAACCATAGATCTAGTAACCAGAATATCTGATATAATATGCAATTCCTATGTGGAGAAACCACTGTATGACAACCAAAGTATAACCGATCGTAGTATAAGAATTTCACGTCCTACTCTGTGTATGTCATCCAAACACCAGGATATCACACCCTACTACCTTCTTAACAGATCCATCCCCTATTCTGATGAAGTCAAACCTATGACTGTCACATCAGAAATAGATGATCTATCTCCGCTATATCTGCTTTAGTCCATAAATAGACATAAGCTACTTGTCCACTATGCTTCCGCTGCTCCCACTGACTACGAAAACCCTCTGGCATAGTCATATACACGTGCACTTCTAAAGCTTGTTTAGAACGACGCTATACTCATCCTCCTGCCGGGTCTCACAGTCTGGAACAACAGCAATGGCAAGTCTGGGTAAACAAGAACCTCCCTGTCACCGTCCTTGAGGCTACCGGAGTACCTCTCGGGTGCCTGAGGTTACCCACCATATCTGCGAAGTGGCCAATGGAATGTCAAACCAGATCGAATCTTTAGGTTCTTATTAAATTTTCAGTAATCGTTTGCGGTTCTGGAATCACTTCAAGTTCTACCATACTCTCACTACTGTTTTCTGAAAAAATCCATTTTTATCAAAACTGTGGCGAGTCAAGAACAATATCACTATTGATCTTCCAGATGGTAGAAAATCAACCCTCGTCATAGCCCGGATCAACCCACAAATTGCCATTACAAAAACGTGCCTTGAGTTATCCAGATTCTGGTTTTAAGCATATGCCGGACAACTCCCTGTACCTTAACATCGTTAAGATATGAACCATTCTATATCCAATATAGAAACAGAGGCACTGATTTAATTGAACCAGATTCAAATCATGCAACTGTCTCCAGTGCATGTCAACTAAATGGAAGGAAGCCTATCAGCGTTACTCAACTTAGGGATGTATCCAGATATGAGTAACCTGAAAGAGAAACAAGTTTCTCAAAACCATTACTATCAACTGAATACCATACACAAGTATCTACATCTTCGTTCACCTTGAAGATTCCTGATACTTGCACTACCTGGTTCTCTACTTTATTCATATACCTATAACTTCTCAAAACATGGACCTTGTATTTCTACGAAACACTTGTCTAAGAACTAGAGAAGTCATAAGTAAACAGAACATAGTACGAGGACCAACCCCTCTGTCCTAATGGACACTGGACAATATACAATACTCTGTAAAAGTCCCCTGAGTCTAATAACTCATTCCTTGTGTGTCGTAGGTTGAAAACTGTACTTATGGTTAAGAAGAATTACACCGCTGTTCAATACTCCTTACCTAACCATCCACTGATATAGGTAAATGTCATAGACATAATTTCAAAAATTTATATCTCACTCTATAAAAATAGACGTACAGATATATCAATTTGAAATTGGTGCATAACAGCGGATATTTAAAACCAAATATTTGCCGTCGGGCAAACTACCCAGGTGATTTCCTCAAATATCACCAATCACAACGAATTCCGATATAATGAGGATGATCACCTAATTCCTAATAACTTACTCCCACTCATCATCTGTAAAACCATACAGATGTGCGAATCATACCTGGTAAATACATACCCTGGAGCAAGGGCTAATTGGGAAATCAGTTTTATTTTAACAGTACACAGTGAAACTGAAACATATAAATGTTTCGAAGGGGTATCCGGGTATTCCTAGTAATGCCTCTTCCATTATCCAGATTCACAACTGCAACCGTATATTTCTCTGCTATCTCTCCAAATCCCTTTATATATCTTTAGTCGTTACCTTCTGTACACCCTCTCAGGCTAAATGGTTTTCTTCCTTCCCTACCGTTCGGCACCAGCCTATGGTTTGGAAGAAGACTATCCAATAAGCGTAATAGGTGTACTGTCCTAATCCTAGGAGCACTCGCAATGCGAGAGAAGGTGAAGATAAAAGACAACCGAATAAACCTTTTTCCTATTTCTCCTGAACCAGAATCCATCCCCGAACTGGAACAAGTTCCTTTCGAGTTCGTATATAACCATACGATGGAGTATTCAAATAACTGTGGATCTTCGTAGTGATACGGAGTGTCCTGGAGAAATACAAAAGGTAAAGTAGGAGTGGCGATGAAATACTCGGTTTGGTCGTGAATAGCAATCGCAGTTTACTTTGCCTTCTTACTAATCCCTTTATTTGTCTTTACTTAATACCTTCTGTACACCTTTTAGGCTAAATGGTTTTCTTCATTCCCTACCGTTCGGCACCTACCTATGGTTTGGATGAAGACTATCCAATTAGCGTAATAGGTGTACCGTCCTAAACCAAGGAGCACTCGCAACCTGAGAGAAGGTAAAAGGAAAAGACAACTGAATAGTTCTATTCGTTCTCTCCAGAACCGGAAACTATTCTCGAATAAATTCCTTCGAGTTCATATATAACCATATGATGGTTTTATCCAATGGAAGTAGACGTTCGTAGTAATACGGGGTGTCCTGGAGAAAAAGGGTAAAAGTAGGAGTGGCAATGAGGTATGCAACTCTGACAATCCAAAATCCAGTCTTATAAGAAGGTTCGGTCAACTTTGGTCACTGAGTCATAGTCAAGGGTCGGGCCATGGTCGCTGCCAAAGAGAGAGAGAAAAGAAACATTCAGCGTGCACTCTAACCTAGATTAGAATGGTTATCAATTTATCTAATCAGGAAACCTCCCACTGTAACCTCAAATTCTCCTCCATACCTGAAAGAAGAATTGGTCGGGATCACCTGAGGAGTAAACCAACACATCAGTGGGAATCGGGATCCAACTATCATCGCATGATAACGTGACGGAATCCACTCACGTTATCACACTCCAGAAGGTATGCGCATGCCTGGCAAGTTTCAGTTTCTTTAGAAACTCCCGATGTGATTTTTACCCCATGCTCTTACGACCTTGACGTAGGCCAATATATCATAAGTCACATGTCAAGTTCTACCTGTCATTATCCAGGTTAATTTGAACCCACCCGTACATACCCTTGACGTAGGCCAAAACAGTAGTACAACTGTCCCAAACTAACGCATCTATCTATGCAACAGAAAAGTAACAAGTAGCTACCATACCCTATGCCTTGACGTAGGCTAACATACATAGAATGAATACTAGGTACTACCTTTCTGAAATGACGGAGGGCTACGAATGGTTTTTGGAAAAAAAACCTTTAACGTAATGAACTTGATATCGTTGAAGGAACCGGATAGCTTTTTGTAAAAAATATAGTGACGAAAACCTTTGCTAAAAAGGTCACTCCCGGCGAAGGGATCTCGGCTCTATCCCCGTAGATTGAGGTGCAGGATATTCTAACTGAATACCACGATGCAAAGCAAAAGGCAATCGGCTATAGTGAAGTTATTACCCTGATGCAAACTTCTGTCCAAGGGGTCACTCCCGGTGAAGGGATCTCAGCCCTTGCCTCGTCGACTGAGGTGCTGGATATTCATAACCAAATACCACTGTGCAAAAAAAAGAGAATGTCCTTGCAATAACAGCTTTTTGAAAAATGTTCCAACAACATCAGAATAGGTTTGTTTAGCTTGCATTGATCCGAATCAATGCAGTCCCATCAATTGATCACACCAATAAAGAACGAAAATACGATGTACGTATATGTCATCCGCATTCGCCACTGGGTCCCGTCATCTCCCGTTAGGTTACTTAACTAACGACAGAGCGAGGAATGGACTAGCGCGGATGCAAAACATATACAACATCTGCTATTATATATATCAATATATAATAATCGCTCAAGGCGTGATAAAATGCAACATCACAGAAAGGTAATAAGCATCACAGAACAATACAGATATCTGGGATCCCCGGGTTTCATAGAGCCGCTACTGAAACCCGACGTTCCCCTGGTCGTGTGGATAGCCTGTGCAATGAAATCCTAGACCCCTACGGGCGCGGCAAGTTACCCGCCAAAACCTGAAGCGAGGCAGCCCCCTTCAGCAACGTGAATGGACCACCCAGCACTTCATGGAATCCGGTAACTTGGGCACCCCTCCCTGGGTCAACCTATACCCCCTACGAGTGCGGCGAATAGCCCGCCAATTCTACAGTGAATCCCCCTCCGTCTCAACGCCATGAGATGCGGGCCCGTTGCCCTCTAGAACCCGGCTACCCGTGCACCCCTCCATGGGGTAATCTTAGTACAGAAAGTAAAAATATATAACGGGTACATCGACCTCAGCCCGGTCGTGCCCCAAAAGAATAATATACAAATAGGCAGTGACGGCAGTCCACATGTCAGATGCTCGTTCCGCAATATCAAATGTACATATACAATCAAACTGTACTAACATTGCATCCAGGCTATCCACCACGACAAATCCGCAACATCATAGCACAACAAAGAACATCAACGTGAATGTCACGTTCGCAAATCCGTCTAAAAGGGCTATAGCAGTTAGACAGGATTTACCGATCAAATGACATTCATGGTCGCAGATATAATGTAAATACTATGAACTAACATGTTTAAAATTTTCGATCGACTAAATTTCCCGATGTGGGCCCCAAGCACTACTGTAGCACTCAAAACAAATCTGGGCCCAAAAAGAATATATACCAGAAACCCTATTTCCATGTCAGAAACCCACTGTAGAAATTTGGTGCAGTTTGGCCACAGTACGGCGGCGGATCAGCGGCCAAAACGTGGTTTTGGCCGCTGATCCGCCGCTCTACAGTAATTTCAGCCGACCAACTTTTCACAGAATTCTTATAAAACCATGCACGTATTTTTGCAATGCACCAATTAATTTTTTGAGCACAGCAAAAATTCGACAGAAACCTGGACTTGAAAATGGGGTTTTTGGAAAATTCATTCGATCGAACTTGAAAACATGTTAGAGCAAGCTAGACTAGATTAATGGCGTGGTTTTGATACCAGTGTAAGTGCACGGCAGCGTCCCGGCCGTCATTCCGAGGCCAAAATGCGGAAACAAAAAACTTTTCTTTAAACTGAAACCGGCGCTACCGCGGACTATAAACCCGGATCGGGCCATTTACCTAATGCTAGCTAACTAGAGAATGGGTAGAGAGTTATACCGAGCGATCCGTGTCCTTCGGTCTTCGCCTCCATCCCGATCTCCTCGCGGAATCTCCGGTCTTCATCTCCTCGTCGGAAAGGGCACCACATCGGCGGGTTCTTTTACGGGCTCCCACCTCTGGACTGAGGCAACTCGGACATGAAGTTGGCGAGCCGACATGTCCAAGAATGCTGTAGGCTAAGTGTAGAACTCTATGTCTCATGGGGTTATAAGAAGTTGCCATTTTGAAGTGGAGAAGGAGATGTAAGCTTTTTGGATGAGCAATGGAATTTTGTGTGTGCAAACAAGATCAAAACCCCTACCCAAAATTTTGGACAGCCCCCTCCCCTAATGGCCAGCCCCAAGCCTCATGGAAAAGAGAGGGAGTGTGACAATAATACAAGAGAGAGAAATGGGTGATGATGAGGAATAATCATCACCCCAAAGTCAAATCAATCCAATTACAACAAAGTCTCCTCCTCATCAACCATCTCATCAAGCAATGATGAACAAAAAGAAGTCAAAGGATGGTAGAACCATCATGAAACAACTACTTACAAAAACCACCCTCCACTATGCTAATTTGCACATTTGCAAATAAGCCCCTTCACACCAATTTTCAGCCAAAGAAAGAACAAAGGAAAAATGGCCGAAACGGAATGCAAACTGACAACTTCAAAAGGACGATCTCGTAATAAATTATAGGAAAACCCCGCGACTGTATATACATACGCGTATTTGTATTCCGACCGAATACAAATGCAATGAGACAAAATCTACACTGTACAATACTAGGATCCGACTTAAACCAAAGCCCGCTAGTATTACCCGTCCGATCATGATCCGTGCAATACCGCACGTATATGATCGAACCCTTCCATATATCCATACGGCCTCTACAGCGTTTCGCCCGAAACTTAAGAAACTGTCTGTGGGGGACTCTAAAGACTCATCAATAGTTTGGCTGTGGATTTAACCACTAGCACGTCAGAGGTATTAGCCATACGTAACGGGCTACCAGGTATTGACCAAAAGGGACGTCGATGAGCGAACTCATCCTGACACCCTACTGAGCCTGTCAGTGACAATATCCGTACAGTTCGGTCCGTTCGTCTATGAGCATCGCATGGCGGGCCTAAGGGGTTGGTAAAAGTCAGACCCCCAAAAGCGGTACAAGTCGTGTCGGAGTGTAGCCCAGAACACCCTGAAATACTACTGGAATACCTACCAGTAAATCTCCTGCCTTGGCCAAGGACTTCATGTAATGGCTCTCCTAGACACAGCGCGACCTCACCCCCAATACCAGGAGAGATGAACCCCTGCGGATCCGCTCACTGCCTCCATGTGGCTCGGGACTGTACCCAACTAAAACCTGTTTGCACGACTCCTTTAAACCATGGTATGGTAGTAATCAAAGCACAGTGGGAACTCACACGAGACAAATGACGATCTCAGGTCGATGAACTAACCTGTACACATGTCACCAGGGAACTGCCATCTGACGTCAGGTATAATACCAAATAGCATGTTCCCGGCGAGTCTTGTCCGGTGTACTCATAACCCAATGAGCACCTGTATACGTCTTAGGTGAACCAACTGACACCAGTGGCTTGTGAGACCGGCCTCCGCCCCTCGTCGGGGTCTCGACTGTATACACTAGTCTACTCTGGAGTATCGATGCCCTGTCTCGAAAAACTCCCACGACTAGAGACCTTTTAAGGATGTGCTTATAGACCCCAGCTCCCACGTATATGATCGCCATCATACTGCTGGCCGTCAAGCAAGAATCCTAAGGGCTCTACCAACGTGCAATAGTGATCTGTAATGTCACCTAAAGCAGTACACGATGATAAAGATAAACCAGATAGCATACTATCATCTTGAGTAAGACTGTCCTACCGGCATAGGTCCTCCCTCAATCATTGCAATCACGTGCCTGTGATCCAATAATTGACTCTAAGGGCACTATCTCCAACACCGGCCTTTCTCCCAACCTCCGTGGTGCCCTCTGTGTGCGGCGTCTAGAACTAGGGTTAGCAACATCGGATCGTTCTGTCCAGTAAAATCGATCGCCGATGCCTCCGCCTGCTCCACCACCCGCTCCTACAACCACATTAACCATTAAAATATAAGTATATCATTTAAATTTGAACTTTTCAAACCAAAAATTTCAAACCTGTTAGAATAAATATTAAAACATACGCAATACTCCTGGGTAGCGATGTCGGGGAATCAAAGCTCGCCCGTGGAAGGATCTGTCGAGGTGCCGTGGACGGAACGATACGCGGACAACACGCTCGGTGTACCACCCTGCGCCAGGGTTTGAGCTCTCTGCAATTCGCAAAAATTTACATATATTATAAAATAACTCTTAATATTACATTATATCACAATAGGTCTATTGTAATTTACCGATAACTCCATGGCACGAGTAATATTCCTCGAGCCACCTATATAAGTAGGGCGACCCCTCTTCGCCGACTGCCTATACTCTTTATTTTGATCGGCATGTTTCTGCACAACACATTCAGATTTAGTTTTCTAATTAAGCAACACAAAAAAGTAAATTATATACTAAACAATGTATTGCATTTAAAATACACACATGTTTGCGCCGACAGTCGAAATATTGGCATAAAAGAGGCCATGTATCTACGTCGACCCTCGCAAAGGCCGGAGTATGTAGGAGAGCCGCTCTCTCTGCTTCGGGGGTCGCCATCCACAGGGAATAGCAGTCGATCTTCAGCTCGTTCCTATTTTATCAGACCTTTGATTGCATGTTCTTCATCAGGCCATGGTACAGAGCGTGAAGATCGAACACTCTCTCAGGGTGATCAGGGTCAGGTACAGGCTGAAAGTCGTAATCCAACTGCAAATACAAAAAAAACAATGTTATTAAATTGCAAGTGTTAACTAATAATAAATATATTGGGTAAGTCAAATGAAACTATATATTAATACCAGAGCCTGATCCCAGAAGAGGGCAAATGAGCGCCGGTGCTGGTCGCCCCACTCAACGTGAAGTGGATACTTCGTCACGAGGCGGCTCTCATCCCCAATATACCGGCCGAACCTCTCGGCATAATTGCCGGTATAGCTATAATCAGGGGTAAAGAAGAGGGGGAATGCTGCCTCCCCTCTAGCTCTGTCGGGCCTCAGCTTGTGGGACTGATTCGGGCCTCGTGTCCCCCTCTCGGGATGGGGATGCCCTGCATCTACAAGAAATATCAAGACAATCAATATTAAGACAAAGTGGTATTAAGAAATCAAGGTTTAAGGAAAATTAAAGTACGATACATACCTCCGGCAACAGAAGCACGAGCCTGGGCCCGGGCAGCAGCACTAACGGGATGATAGTTCCTCCGGTGAGGAACATCCGGTGATCCGGACGTGGACGCATCTCCAACTAGAAAATAAATATCGATAAAATTACATGAAGTTCATGTTTATTCTTAAAGGATATGTAAAATGAATAAATATTTTATATTTATTCATACAAACTTGCAGACTGAGCGGAGGGTATGGAAGTGGCGGGAGTGGCCCCTGCACCAGACATGGACGCACCACCTATAATTAGACAATCAAATATTGACTATATAAGTAATTGCAAAAGAATGTTTATATCAATATTATAACATTCCAAATCAACATGTATACACTATAACATATATAAACATACCCGCAAGTGCGGTGGTGGCCTCTATCCGAGATGTAAATACGTAAGAGCAAAAAGAATGTATGTATAATTATGATATAGAATTCTAAATCAATGTACATGCACTATATGATATATAAACATACCTGGAGGTGAGGGAGTGGCCTCTGTCCCTGATGTGGATGCACCACCAACAGCTACACAATCAAACATTGACTATATAAGTAATTTTAACATGAATATGCATGTATATCTATAATATTACATTCAAAATGAATATGCATGCAATATACCTGGAGGTGTGTCAAAGTCCACACGGAAGGAGGCATCCGAAGGGGTCTCCGATCGGGGTGCAAGACCGGCCCTCTGAAGCTCCCTACGCAGCTCTCCGGGCGGCAGAACTGCTCTGCCTCTGCCGGTGCCGTGGCTGGAGCTCCTGCCGCCCCTCGCTGCTCCCTTCATCATCATCAAATCTAGATAAAATGGTTCGTGAATGCATTAGACAATCATTACATATGCATGCTATATATGTATAGATCGTAAAATGTGAAGTAATAATTTAACATTACTGATAACTTTTTTCGTTTCGTGGACGCATTAGACATATCTAGTTGGATTTCATCATCGATATCATTTCCAACCCACGTAATTTCTTGATCAGCCGAAGACAACCCATCTTTTGAAACAGATGGTCGGAGCACTCTAAGTCTTCTCTCTTCTTCATCCACATCGCTGTCCTCGAATTCTGGAACATCGTAAACATCCCTAGGTTTCCAACGGCATACGACACTCCATCTCGGATGCTTCAAACACTGTGAGTAGTATACTTGGAACGCTTGGTTTGGAAAGATAAACGGATCGTCCTGACCGTAAAATCGAAGTGTGTTCACACTGGTCAATCCATATTCATCTTTCCAAGTCCCGAGATTGTTTCTCCACTTATCCATATTGGTTCGTGTATCGTACCAAGTACACTGAAATATATAAAACGGTTCTGATCGTCCGGGATATTGGATGCCAAGTATACAATTTAAGTATCCATAATAAATCACACCATCCGATCCTACCGTCGCAATCCCACTATTCTGAGTGGTTCTAGATGGTTTTATGTCCTTAACTTCGAATTTGTATCCAAGGACACCGAATCCTTTATAATATGCAACCTCCATACTATAAAACTGAGCTAAACATCTTGAATCACTCTCTAATGATGCAGATAAGTTCGGATCTTGGATCCAAAAAAAATAATTTTACGATAAATACAAAACGATATAAGTTTAGATTAAAACTGGTCGCAATAACATGTTATTCGAATAACTTACATGATCTGCAACCCAATCGCAAAAATTATCCTGATGATATTTTTTCAATCGTTCATCGTTCCAATCAGGATGCCCCTCACGTACCTCGTTAAATTGAATTCTATTCTCAATAATAAATTATGACATTAATATTATATCATTTCATACACACACAAATACAAATATAACAATTAATCCAAAAAAACTTACTCTCTAATTTTTTCAAGACATGCGCTATTGAGGAGGATAAACCGGTATATCTTGTTGATAAACATAGTGTCTATCCTCTTATAATCAGCTTTACCATATGGCCTGTCCTGAATTCTTCGAGGCCGGTTAAGTCTCGTCACAATGTTCTCATCCAGATAGCGGGAACAAAATATGGTTGCTTCATCTAGAAGATAACCTTGTATGATAGAACCCTCTAGTTGATTTTTATTGCGTATATACTTTTTTTGAGTGTAGAGCTACTTAAAGAAAAATATGTTAAATAAATAAATACGGGCATACAGGACAACAATAATTTTACAAATTGCGCGAAACAAAAAATTCCACGTACCTCTCGACGGGATACATCCATCGATATTGTACCAGTCCGGCTAACTTAGCCTCAGTTGCAAGATGAACCGTCAGGTGTATTATGATATCGAAGAATGACGGTGCGAAAATACGCTCAAATTTGCAAAGTATCAATGAAATAGAATTTTCTAGTTTCTCCAGCGTCACAACATCCAGTGTTTTAGCGCATAATTCTCTGAAAAACAAACATTGGTCATTGATTACTAGACCAACCGATTCAGGAAGAGAAGTCCTGAGGGCTAATGGGAGAAGGTGCTCCATAATAACATGGTGATCATGACTCTTCAGCCCATCGATCTTGCCTTTCACAATTTTTATCTTCTTGCTAAATGATCCTGAGAAACCTGTGGGAACTTTCAAATCATGCAACACCTGCAGCAATCTTTTCTTCTCCGGTTGTGACATATGATACGCGGCATTGGGAAGTACAAACGTGCCTGGTTTACCTGCTATCGGTTTAGGATACAATTCACTTCTAATTTCCCAGTCCTGTAGATCCATCCGAGTATTGAGCTTGTCTTTCGATT
This sequence comes from Agapanthus africanus, assembly GCA_030015575.1. Classification (NCBI taxonomy): domain Eukaryota; kingdom Viridiplantae; phylum Streptophyta; class Magnoliopsida; order Asparagales; family Amaryllidaceae; genus Agapanthus; species Agapanthus africanus. The sequence goes on from CM057342.1 coordinate 621,095,599, forward strand.
TCTCTTCTTTACGAAGAAGCAAGTTGAGTACGTGCTCGGATACTCCCTTCCCTATGTGCATGACGTCCAGACAATGACGCACTAAATATTTTAACCAGTATGGAAGCACGAAGAAAATTCTTAACTTGTTCCAGAATGGTTGTTTGACCTGTTTTGTCGGATCCATCCCGAAGATCACATTATTGTAACCATCCCACTGAGCAGTCACGTCCTCTCCGGACAATGGGGCTGGAGGTCCAAGAAGCTCCTGATGACCATCAAAGTGAACAGCGTCTAACTAGTAAGGGTGGTCTAGAGGCAGAAAACGTCGATGGCCGCAATAACAAACCTTTCTGCTAAAATTCAAGAATTTCGATGTTGTATGTTGCTTTGTGACCATGTACGGACCAACCTGATAGCATTCCATACGCAGGAAAGTCATTAATTGTCTACATTAAAGCCGCACGCAGTATGAATGTTGTATTTGTGTTTGCATCGTAAGTCTCTACACCATCAATGAATACAGATTTTAACTCATCGATCAGAGGTCGGAGTTAAACGTCGATATTATTTCCCGGTGAGTTTGGTCCGTCGATAAGAAGAGGCATCATAAAGTATGATTGGTCCATATCTGTTTTCTCCTTCTTCTTCTGCCGCATTACCGTCTTCTCCTTCTTCTTCTGCCGCATTACTGTCTTCTTCTCCTTCTGTGATATAGCCAAGTTGTATAAAGTCCAGTAAAACCATGTTTAACGATATGAAGCTCTGCAAATTCTACCTTCTGCTAGTACTTATTCCCACATCTATCGCACGGGCAGAGAATTTTCTTTAACACGATCTTATTATGTGCGCGTGCAAATTCAATAAAAGCAGCAACTCCTACGACAAACTTAGGTTACATACGTTGTTGCCAATCCACATACATCCAGTCCTCAACTCTTATGTACTCATGGGCCATGTTAAACTGTATAACATATAAATTATAGGTTATGATGACTATATTGAGAAATCTAAGAACGGGATGGTTACTGACAAAGGAGAAAATCCGTGTATATATTTTGTGTGTGCGTTTGTCGTTGAAAAGAATAAATTATCGATAATCAAAATTAGATTTGAGAATACCCATCTATGAGTTGTATTCTATATATGTGTGTTTCAATTTATGATTTCTCTAATGTAAGGTTGTTAGTGTATATGTGCTGTGTGTGCGTTTGTTGTGTATTCGTGTTGTATGTGCGTGTTTCGGCTGTCGAGGGTAAGGCTTCTATCCCAATAAGAATGTATAGAGCAGACACCCATTCGCTTGTGCTTTCAACCGTTTCGAGTAAATTTCGGCAGCACCTCCCCGCTGTTCTTTGAGTACACTGTAATAAAATAGATAATCATTTCAAAACTGTGAAACAACGTTGAAATGAACATCTAATCTACCTTTGTACATGGAGAACCAGCGGAAAAGTACCGACGAAATAACTCGAAACGGATGAAAACACAAGTGAATGCAGGTGTTTGCTTTATATATTCCTAACTTGTCCACACTGGAAAAATCTATCGGTTATCATACGATTGAATTTTCTTGTCACATAGACTATACAACATTGTTAGTACCGAACTATACCATCCGATATTTAACAACCTTCGTATAGTTCTATGTCACGACGAATATCGAACATATGTTAACCGATAGACGGGGACTAAGCCGCGCTTTAATTTTCATATATCAGTATTGATGAGAATATGAAAGTTTCATATTATCATTGAGTATCATATATTGGTTTTAACTTGAACATTTATTTTGAATAGGTTTTACGTTTACGTTTCGTTATTAAGGGTTCAAAGTTTTAGTTTAAGGTAAAATTTTCTTGCGTTTACGGTAAAATTGTACGTTTACGTTATCATCGAGTATCCTACTGAATGAACTAGTGCACCCAAATCCCTAACCTTAAATAACCTAAATTAATCTAATTAACCACAATTAACCATAATAGTTACCCTGACACAAATTATCCCTAATTAATCCAAACTTAACCCAATTAACCCTAATTAATCCTAATCAACCCAAAATTAACCCAATTTACCCAAATTAACCTAATTAACCCTAATCAACACCCTAACCCTTTCAAATTATCACTAATTAACCCAAATTAACCGTAGCCTCTAATTAACCCAAATTAAGCCTAACCTCTAACCCTAAACCTGAACCAAACCCTAACCCTAACCATACACTGAACCCTAACCTTAACTCTAGCCCAAGTCTTACCCTAATCCTAACCCTAACCCCAACTAATTAACCCTAACCCTAACTGAATCGAACCCTAACCCTAACCCTACCCTAAACTGAACCTAACCCTAACCGAACCCTGAACCCTAACCCTAGCCCAAGTAGCAACCCAATAATCAACAAAAACAGAAATAAAAGCATAATTAGAAGTAAAAATATGAAATTTACTAACCTGTGGTTTGGCCGGCGATGGAGGACACCGGAGATGGTCGACGACGCAATCGGCGATGAGTCACGGGCGGTGGCGACGAGGAAGTCGACGGTGATGTCGGGGATGACAAGGCGCACGCGGGAGGGCGGAGGCGACGAGGCGCGGGCGGTGGCGATGAGAGGCGCGCGCAGGAGAGTGAGAGCGAGGAATTTTTGGGAACGATCGAAGACTTTTCTGTACTTTATTTTTTTATTAATAACCCAAATATATGCCCCTACGGATTTAACCGTAGGTCTTTCTTTTGCGCCTTCGTAGGGTCAAATAACAAATTACGTTTTAATATTTTTAAATTAATTCGTATGGCACCGTAGGGGCAATCATGTGGACCTACGGAGTAATCCGTAGGGGTATCATTTTATTGCCCTTACGGAAACCTTTATCCGTAGGGGCAACCCCTTATTTTAGTAGTGGCTTTGATACCATGTGAAATTGTCGAAAACTTGAATGGTTTTATTGATAATATATGATGTATATATACAAGTTGAGGCTCTACAAAATGGAAATAAATATCTACAAACAAGGAAAACAATAAGTCAAGATTGATATTATACGAGGAAGAAGATTTGCCATGTATGTAAACAAATATTATCAAATTTAGCAACGAATAAGCTATTTAAGGTATTTGAATAATCAAGAATATCTCCATAATACCATGTCATATGTGGTAGATTATTTCCTCCTTTTAACATTTAGAGTTAAATTTGATCATTTTTAGGGTTTATTTGATGAGCAAAATAGATGTTTGTGCCAATAAATAACTTGAGGGGGGTGTAAGTAAATTACAGTGGTGTTTTGTAATAAAATCAAGTTATGAAATTGCATTGGTGTTTTATTACCAAATTCGTAGAGGAGCATGGTTAAAAGAGACTGCAAATAGGACCACAACAGCATGGAGACCAAAAAAATGAACCAAAAAAAATAGGACAAAAATATGAAAACTATAGAAGATTAAAAGCTCAATGAGAGAGCATGCATGTGTAAGAGCGGGACCATTTATTTGGAAAAAAAAGGAGATGTTCAAATTTGGGCAGTGCTGCTGTTGGTGCTGGTGGGAGCAAGACAGGGCATGGGCTATGAATGGAGGGGACATAGTCTACATTATCCTTAACAAAATTCTCTATGTATTTGAGTTGTGTACATGTGTATATACATTTCATATAATTGGTCATTCTCTGAGCATGAGCCAGTTCAGTCTGCATTCATGTTCTGGTTTCCTTATCCCAAGACATGGCAGTTCATGCTGGGATCAAATTTTTCATTGCCATCACAAGATGTAGGAATCTGTCTTTTGGTTGTTTGCGCCGTGGTCAAGTAGATTATAACAAATAGAAAGATTTGGGGTATAATATTTAAATTCTTTTTTATGCCTCAACATTTTAGAATTTTGATGGAGTGACAGAGACCTAAAATCCACACCATAGCCTTCCATACCAAATGTAGTCAAGACACCCTTAAAAGGATTTTGAACCCAAAAAAATGGGAAAAAAAATTCTCAAATCCCATGTATAACAACACTACATAAGACTCTACAAGTATATGGTATAAAAAATTTCATGTAGAAAAATATCTCAATAACTCACATCAATTTAAGTTGGTGTCACATCCACATAGTTTTCACCAGCATTGGCACATCATTATGGAAAAAACTACTCTAGAAGGATTTGCATGGTAGAAGCCCCTTTAGAGCCATTGGATGGAGGGGTCCCCCATCCAATGGCTCTAAAGGGGCTTGCACCATGCAAGCCCTTGCATAGTAGATTTTTTTCCATCATTATGGTATCGGCAGACCAGGTTTTTTAAGGGGTTGTAGGTTCAGGCCTCGATATTGTTGGTTAAAATAATTTTTTTCCTTTTCCAATGACAGAATTTGTTGACAACTAACTTTTAACGATGTAGAGTCCTAAGAGATTTTGCTAGCTAGCATGATACACAAGGTTGTACACGATTAAACGGCATAATTACAAAGGGGGAAAGAGATGATGCGACGCATGTGGATCAGATTTAATGTTTGTGCAGCCATCGTCGTGATTCGGGTTTTGGATCAAGATTAAGTGATGGTGGGAGGTCTGGGTAGTTTTTTTTGATGGTCGAAACATTTGAATTATAGTAACTTGATCTGATTGCTGCAATATAACTCTATTTATAAACTTCCTATTAGTGTCATTATAATTGGTGTGCTTGAGATTTGTGTATTGTTGGTAATGTTGAATGATTTGATCTGTATCGTTGATGGATTTTATTTGAATTTGATGTTGCTGAGTTTTGATTTTATATTGTTGATGTTAGTTATATGGTTGAGATTGGTGCAGTTGTGCTGTTTACGGTGTATAATGATAATATATGTTATTAAAACAGGACGAAGGAAAATTGATTAAAATTTTTTAAAAAATAATAATCATTGGGGACAGTTTGATTCGTCCCCAAACATAATTATTAATAAATATTAATACAGTGGAACGGTTCAAACCGTCCCCACTTAGGGTTATTGTGGACGGTTCAAACCATCCCTAAGCTTTAAGTGAGACGGTTCAAACCGTCCCCTACATTATTATGGACCGAACCAATGGGATCGGTTTATTGGGGATGGTTTTGACCATCCCATTGGGACTATTGGTGATGATGCTCTATATTGACGATCTTCCAGATCAGGACACGTGGCAGATGATGTGTCCCAGAGCTCAGAAGAAAGGGCCCACAGGGGCCGACCAGGCTATCTCTGTATCCGACCTGCAAGCACAAGCAAGCTCTCCTCAGAACCCCCTGCAAATTGGCCTCCTTGGACTCCAAGCTCGCCCCGAGCTGCCACAGGACCAAGATGCCTCGGCCCTCCCACTCGTCCCTAAGCTCTCCCGCCGAGGCCATCTTCATTGGTACCTCCGAACGACCAACTCCACCACTCACAAGTGTAACCGCCGCTCCGCAAATCTCGCCATCCGCGGATTCTCCGCCGGCAACATCCCGCGTTCCACGCCATCACGATCCCCGTTAACGGGCGATCCGCTTATTACGCAGGCGTGACGTCGGGGGCGTAACTGCCGGCGAGATTCTCGCGCCTGCTACTGCGTGCTTTCTCCACTATATAAAACCCCATCACAGAGGGGCCAAGTAAGCTTTTTTCACCCCACTTAGCCGTTACTCTGCTCGGATCTTGCACTAACTTGATCGTCGGAGGGTCCTCGGTGGTACCAAACCACCCCGGGACTTCCTTGCAGGTACTCGGCGCAAACTTCTCAAAACGACCAATCTCCTCAAAACCCATTGAGACCCACACGCAACAGGAGATCCCCTCCAAGATCCATCGGGAGATCGACGGAAGACAACATCTGACGGAGACCCAAAAACGACCTCCTTCAGTTGACGCCGTCTGTGGGAAACAAAACTCCACAAAAAACAAAGTTGGCCTTCCGATCTCCATCCACATGGCAAGCGATCACCCTGAAGATCCAAGTACCCACCGCCGCTTTCCCCTCAACGGAGGCACGGGTGAACCTTCGCCGAATGTCATCAACCCCTCCGCCGGCCACCGCCTCGCAGACTCCAGCGGCCGCAGGTCCCTCGGTCCGTCCCATTCAACCTCGAGGTCCCACGTCGGGGAGCCTCCCCTCGAGCCTCGTTGCAGCGCTGTCCCTACCAAGACGGTGGCGGTCAGCTCGCCTGCTTCAAGACATGTGTTCAGTTTGATAAAACTGTACATTTAATATGACATTTTTCCTACTATTTCTATATTAGAAAAGGTGTTTATTATAATATATGATACATATGAGGGTTTATCTGTAAAAATACTATTTTCATGTGTTTATATATTATAATTAACATTTGGTAGGAAAATGTAAGCATATAATATCCATGTAACATTTGGCCTATTTAAAATATACTTACTTTATTAAATACCTTTGACCAAAGTCTTAATGGTTAAGTTAATATCTCAATAAAACAAACTCTACTAAATATTATTTGTTGAGTTATTGTGCAGAATTTGCAGGGCTAAAATCAAGAGAATCAAAGTTGTTAAAGCAAACCTGCCTAATTAAGAAAGCAAACTAAAGAAATCAAATCTGGCAGAAACAAAGAAAGGATTTCCAGTTTACAAAGATTTCATTGATCACCACGTGTCATGAAGATGCAAGGCCAGAAAAAATCAACATGAGATCTCACTTTTTGGCCGCGGATCCACGGCCAAACACCCCTATTGGCCGCGGATCCGCCGCGGTTTGGAAGACTTAGGAGATGGGATTTTCTCTGTTGGATACTAACTACTTGCTTCCAAATTAGGAAGCTAATTTTTTGGCTTTGGGACTATAAATAAAGACCGAGAGCCTCTTGGAAAAATCATCAAGCCGACGAGATCACGGAGTCCAAGACGGCTCACGCATCCAGGCTGATCATCAACGGTTCATCTACCTCCTTAGAAGAGATCGAGAAGCAAACTAGTATTTGTAATCATTTTCTAAGAAATCAAAGTGTAATGAATATTGTTGATTAATAAAGATAGCTTTCTTTTTCTTATTCTATTTCTTCGTAGTTTAATTATGCATTTTCTTTTCATCTCTCTTTCTCCCAACATGCGCGAGTAATTCTCCGCTTGTTAGGGTTCGTAGGATTAGGGTAGGTTAATGGATGATGAAAATACTTAAACTCTTTTTACGTCCTATAAAGTTTATAAACTTTATCAAAAGAATCATTAACATCCTAATCGGGCGCGCTACCAATGCATTGTTAGTCTCGACCGCGATTAGAGATTAGATTAATGATTGTTTTGGTAAAAGGCTAGATTTGAACGGAGTTCCGTATCGAGATAAGGGTTAAAAGTGGGATTCCTTTTTCCTCCAGAAACCCTAATCTACAAGCATCACTGTCGTTCTAGTTTTAAATCTATTAAAAGATAAAAAGAGTAATTTTTAATTAATCATCCATAACTAATAAATCCTAACGAACTCTACAAGCATCTTCTTATATTAACTACATTCATAAATAATCTAGATCTATATTTTGCATTAGTGCTTAACGTAGATCTAGAAACCATTCTACAATATTTTTTATCCCTCCTCTCTCTTTCAACACATCTAAAATAAGAATAAAAGGTTCAACGTTTCCATGAGGACAACCCGTACTCATCTCGGTCTAGCTACGCGCGACACCGTTCTGATTGCGGTTACACTACATACAATTTTTCACATCAATCAAATGGCGCCGTTGCCGGGGATACGTGCGTAATTTTTTTATTCTTACTATTTGTGTTGAATTCTTATACGATCTATATCATAAATAAAACAAAACTGCAAATTGTATATTTAACGATTATTGTGTGAATTTTGCGAGGGAATCTGGAGTCACAGACTTGAGGAAATAGGAGACAGATACATTCATTGAGATCCAAAGAAGTAGAGAAGGCCACAGAAAAAATTCATCAATTAATCTCTCCCTCTTGCGGCGGAACCGCGGCCGGAAGTGCACATCGGCGGCCGAAGCACGGCCAGTTAGGAGATCTAGGGCTTCAGTCTTCTCTGGTAAGATTCTAACCTCCTTCTCTCTCCTCTGAAATCCAATAAAATATCTTTTCTGCAGGATTCTTTGCAAAATATCGCCGCTCAAAAATCTTTTTGCAAAGTTTTGTTTTGCGGTTTGTTTTTACATATTTTAATACGGATTTTTAAGGGGCAAGACCAAAATCCAGATTAGGTGGGGATTTCATCACCCTTCCTAAGCCCCACAAATCACAAACCGAGCATCTGCATCAACCCTACATTAATTAAAAAAAATATCTAAATCAGACTCTAAGGACTGTCACGCTCAATAAGGACAGAGGAAGGTCATGGGTAATCTATCGCTTATCCGCATTACTTTTTTAGTGTCTAGGCAAGTGTGTCTAAAGCGAGTGGTTACTTAATTAGGACCACTACTTTCGTAGTGGAGAGCCTCCCACTCACCTGGCACTTACCTGGCTACAAGAGTAGTAAAGAGGCGGTAGAGGATTTATCCTGCGACTTGTCATTTGGAAGTCTAGGAGCGGTCTAGAGACTGACCTAGGTAACCTTAGTTTCAGGGTTGTTTGTGCATTTTTGTGTGATTTGTCTAAATCCGTTATTTTTCAAAACAAACCAATTATTTTCTCCCCTTTTTACCCTTCCCCCTTCTTCTCTTCTTATAATGGGTGACCTAAACAGAAGAACACTTGCCGAGCTTTGCTGTCCACAAGCAGATATCTCTTGTTTTCGTAATCCCTTCGGTATACCGTCCGGCTCTTCCATGTACTTAAGAGATCATATAGAACAAGCAAGAAGAAACAGTTGGCCACCTCATTCTAGGTCTTATCAACCGTATCCTAATCCTACACATGTTTCTGTTGATACTCCAAGTGAGAATGCCCCTAGACGCATGTCCATTGCTGAGTATATAGTTAGGGCTAGAGGCCAAAGTTTCAACCCTGACCAATATCAATATTCTTCTTCTTATAATGTTGATTATACTCCTACCCAATTTTCGCAACCATTCTATTCCTATCAATCCAATCCGACTTTTCCACCTTCTCTAGACAGTTCTTCTAATCAGTCATTTGGGAGTTTTAATTATCCACGGGAATTTCAATTTTATACTGAAACCCCTTATCAACCCAAGACTAGTCTGGAGCAGACATTAGAAAAATTTATGGAATTGTCAAACCAAATTAGGAAGGAAACAACAGAGTGGATGCAAACAAAGAATTTCAAACCTGCCCAAAAATTTTCAGTATATGATTCGGGCATTGGACAAAATGAGAATTTGGGTAGTGAGACAGAACTGTACACCCTTCCTAATCAAACCTCCCCATTCCAAACTGAAATCCACAACTCCAGTTTCATAAATTCATCAAGTACACCAAATAGAATGTCTGATAAGTTGTGTGATTTTGTAGTGTTTGATTTACCCGATTGTGAAGGGTCCATTTAAAGTGAAACCATACCCAACCCTTGTGACCTCTACACCTCCACTCTTGAACCAAAATTGATTGAAAACCATACTTTTGATGAGGTGTTTGAGAATTTTAACCTTCACTTGAATGAGGTGATTGACGTTGGGGATATATTGATTGATGAACCCGAAATTTTGGATGATTTTGTCCCACCAATTCATCAAATCCTTTCACTTCCTTGTGGTCATCATCTTGAGCCTTTAATTCTTCCCGAACCCCAAATATGTCTTGAAGTTGATGATAATGGTATACCCGAAGATCAGGCCAAAATACAGCCTCCATCTTCCACATCTGGTTCAGCAACACTCGACACACCAATTTGTTTACCCATTTCACCTTCTACTTTCTCCGGTTCTTCTTCTGTTCCTATATCTTCATTGAGTTTTGATGAATCACAATCCGTTAATTCAAGTTCAATAATACCAGAAATTCAACTTGATTTGGATATTTTTGAAAATGAGGTAGATGAGTTTTTCGAATTCTCTACCTCAATGATTTTTTATGAATCAAGTAGGATAAATTCTGGTACAAAAATGTTCAATCACACCATTGATAAAATTTTTGAAGAAATTTTTGCTGACGAACTTGAATTTTTAAAATATACGAATTTTGTGATTAATCAATCTCCACCTATAGAGGTTGAACCGTCACCATTCCTTCTTCCTAATCATTCACATTCATCCTCATTCTTTCTTTTCTCTAATTTCAAACCCTTTCTAGACCACCTCTTATCCCTTCCCCATTTTTTCTTGACTCGATACAACACATTCTTCCACCAACCTCTATACGCTATACCGATAAAATATTTGAATGGTTAGTGTTAACTTTTGAAGTCTTACTTTGACCAAATGACTCACCCCCTCTTAAAATGCTTCGTATTGTCTAACTCATGTTTGAGGGGGGGTATATTTTTGGCTCTTGAACATAACTTTTGTCCTCAAATTTGTGAGCCAAAAATAAGTTTGGGGGAGGATTTTCACTTTCATATATTCTTGCCCCCATTAATAATGTCTTCCCAAGCTTACAGGTTTTTGTGATCCAGCAGATAGCAACAGTGAGGACACTGTTGAAAACAAGTTTGGGGGAGGTTTGTGCTTATTTACGCATACTTTGCATTATACTCTATATAAGCACAAAATTTTTTTTGATAATAAAAGAATAGAAAGTGAAAAATTATATATGAAACATAGGAATAGTTTAAGAAAACCAAGAAAATTAGAAGTTTTCTTAAACGAACTAGTAATAAGTAGTTATGAGCTGTTATCCTAAGGGTTAGTAAGATGAAGGAAGTCACTAATCTGAGGATAAAAATAAGTCTGAAAAATAGTTTCTATTCTGAAAGCCAAACATTTGAATGTTGATACCATACTATACGCACTTACACACGTCTTGAAACTCGGGATAGTAGAGGATACCTTGAAATGCTCTTGTCTAAAAGCCAAAGTATGAAGGAAATAATAAATGAAGAAAATATAAAAATGGTGAAAAGAAAAATGAACACTGGTTTTGTTATCGCCAAGGCAGCAATAAAAAAATATAGCGAGGGTGCTTCATCACCTAGTGCCTTAGACCAACCGGTTTGGGAGTCACTGCTAAGCCTTCGGTGGTGCAAGACGAGGAAAATACTATCACCTAATCAGCAAGTACATGAGTAATCGGTCGGTTAGTACCTCAAGAAGTATTAACGGTCGCATGAAAATGTGTGAGCAAATCTAAATATTCATAAAATTAAAAAGTACTGAGGCAGATGGACAAGAGTATGATAGCTTGAATTGAATTCTCCGGGTGTAGGGATGTTCTTTACACACACGTAGGGTTATATGATCGATGTTTGGATGAAAGGTAGGAATGAAGAATAAAGACGATGTTTTATTGAGGGATGATGTGATTTCTAACATCTTTTCAAGACTATTAAGATAGGGCTCATGACAACTGAAAAGCTAGTATAGTTGGAAACTCTAAATTTTCAAAGTATTTCTTTTATGGTTCTTATTTTTATATGTAAATTTCACCATCTCTCTTTTATTATAGGATTTTGTGGGTGTAATCCGCTGAAAACCCTCAAGAGACAACACTCCTCCTACTAGGGATACCTAGAGGTTTAACGGCTTGTTGCACGTGCTCAGTGCAATCGTGTTTGCCTACGAAAGTGCGCTTAGTTTTCTCTTTTCTTTTTCTCCTTCTCCTGAATAAACTAGTTTGCTCGGGACGATCAAAGATAAGTTTGGGGGTATTTGTTCAGTTGATAAAACTGCACATTTAATATGACATTTTTCCTACTATTTCTATATTTGAAAAGGTGTTTATTATAATATATGATACATATGAGGGTTTATCTGTAAAAATACTATTTTCATGTGTTTATATATTATAATTAACATTTTATAGGAAAATGTAAGCATATAATATCCATGTAACATTTGGCCCATTTAAAATATGCTTATTTTATTAAATACCTTTGACCAAAGTCTTAATGGTTAAGTTAATATATCAATAAAACAAACTCTACTAAATATTATTTGTTGAGTTATTGTGCAGAATTTGCAGGGCTAAAATCACGGGAATCAAAGTTGTTAAAGCAAACCTGCCTAATTAAGAAAGCAAACTAAAGAAATCAAATCTGGCAGAAACAAAGAAAGGATTTCTAGTTTACAAAGATTATATTGATCACCACGTGTCATGAAGATGCAAGGCCAGAAAAATCAACATGAGATCTCACTTTTTGGCCGCGGATCCGCGGCCAAACCCCCCTATTGGCCGCGGATCCGCCGCGGTTTGGAAGACTTAGGAGATGGGATTTTCTCTATTGGATACTAACTACTTGCTTCCAAATTAGGAAGCTAATTTTCTGGCTTTGGGACTATAAATAAAGACTGAGAGCCTCTTGGAAAAATCACCAAGCCGACGAGATCACGAAGTCCAAGACGGCTCACGCATCCAGGCTGATCATCAACGGTTCATCTACCTCCTTAGAAGAGATCGAGAAGCAAACTAGTATTTGTAATCATTTTCTAAGGAATCAAAGTGTAATGAATATTGTTGATTAATAAAGGTAGCTTTATTTTTCTTATTCTATTTCTTCGTAGTTTAATTATGCATTTTCTTTCCATCCCTCTTTCTCCCAACATGCGCGAGTAATTCTCCGCTTGTTAGGGTTCGTAGGATTATGGTAGGTTAATGGATGATGAAAATACTTAAACTCTTTTTACGTCCTATAAAGTTTATAAACTTTATCAAAAGAATCATTAACTTCCTAATCGGGCGCGCTACCAATTCATTGTTAGTCTCGACCGCGATTAGAGATTATATTAATGATTGTTTTGGTAAAGGCTAGATATGAACGGAGTTCCGTGTCGAGATAAGGGTTAAGAGTGGGATTCCTTTTCCCTCCAGAAACCCTAATCTACAAGCATCACTGTCGTTCTAGTTTTAAATCTATTAAAGGATAAAAAGGGTAATTTTTAATTAATCATCCATAACTACTAAATCCTAACGAACCCTACAAGCACCTTCTTATATTAACTACATCCATAAATAATCTAGATCTATATTTTGCATTAGTGCTTACGTAGATCTAGAAACCATTTTACAAAATTCTTTATCCCTCCTCTCTCTTTCAACACATCAAAAGTAAGAATAAAAGGTTCAACGTTTCCCTGAGGACGACCCGTACTCACCTCGGTCTAGCTACGCGCGACACCGTTCTGATTGCAGTTACACTACATACAATTTTTCACATCAATCAACATGACCGGCACCCCCTCCCTCGACGGGGTCGCACCCACGAGGCCCGCCAAGGCAGCTCGAAGACAACCTCACCACGGGGCCTAAGGGACCCCGCCGGAAGGAACCGAGGCCTATCAAGAACTATGGTCATGACGACAAGGGGTCAGTCGAGTGCCTGCAAGACTCAGCACCCCACGCCGGCAACGGAGGCCAATGGCCGCCCGAGCAAAAAGTCCAGGGACCACGAGCCTATCACCTTTGGCGACGGGGATCTCCACGGCATATCCATTCCCCACAACGACCTTCTGGTGATCACGGCCCGAATCCACTGATATGAGGTCCACCGGATACTTGTCGACTCGGGAAGCTCGGCAGACATCCTCTTCCATGAATACTTTCTGCGCATGGGGCTCACCCCAGCTGACTTGAAACTGACCTCCCACGTCCTTTCAGGGTTCACCAACCACTCCATCCCGGCAGAAGGGGTGGTCACCTTACAGTTCAACGTCGGGGAGCCTGGCCGCACCCGTACGTTGCCTGTGGACTTCATCGTAGCAAAGGTCGCATCGGCCTACAACGTCCTTCTCGGCCGCTCGACGTTGAACTCCCTCCAGGCCCAGATATCGACCTACCACCTGGCGATGAAGTTCCCTCTCGATCAGGGCGGGATAGGTCGGGTCTACGGAGACCAGCGGGTCACGAAGGTATGCCTTACCGAAACATCTTCTTCCGAGCAGCCTGCCGATGATGCTAAGGTAAAAGACGACATCAAGGGTTCTCTGGACACCCGAGACGAGCGGAAGGAGGTCCGGGGGACACCGGTCGAACCACTGACCGAGGTGCCCCTGACAGAGGGGGATGATGAAAAAACCGTCCAGATCGGATCACTCTTGACAGGGTCTTAGCGAGATGACCTGGTCGGTTTCCTCAGAAATAACTCTGACGTTTTCGCCTGGGCGCCTGCTAACATGCCCGGGATCGACCCCAAAATCATTTCTCACAAGCTCAGGGTTGATCCTGCGGCCCGACCAGTCAGACAGAAAAAGTGAAGCTTCGACCCGGTCAAACAGAAGGCTATCGAAGACGAGGTTGATCGACTTCTGCTGCCAACTTCATCCGGAATGTACCCTACTCGGAGTGGCTGGCAAACGTAGTTCTGGTCAAGAAGTCAAGTGGGAAGTGGCGCATGTGCGTCGACTTCACCGACCTCAATTAGACCTGCACCAAGGACAACTATCCTCTCCCTCGGATAGATCAGCTCGTCGACAGCTCGGCCGGCCATGAACTGTTGAGTTTCATGGATGCTTTTTCCGGCTATAATCAGATCTATATGAATCCGGAAGATGAAGATGTTACTGCATTCACAATAGACCAGGGGGTATACTGCTATAAGGTGATGCCTTTCGGTCTCAAGAACGCCGGGGTCACGTGCCAAAGGTTGGTCAATCGTATATTCAAGCCACAGATCAGCAGGAATATGGAGGTCTACGTTGACGATATGCTCGTCAAATCCGTCTCGTCGGCCGACCACCCCAAGGATCTGGGAGAGGCCTTCGAAGTGCTCCGCAAGTTCAAGATGAAGCTAACCCCCACCAAATGCACATTCGGAGTCACCGGGGGAAAGTTCCTCGGTTTCATGGTCACTTACCGTGGAATCAAAGCTAACGTAGAGAAGATCGACGCTATCCTCAACATGGCCACGCCCAAGACCAACGTCAAGATCATGCAGCTTACGGGACGAGTCGCTGCTCTGAGCCGCTTCATGTCCAGGTCGGGGGAGAAATGCCTCCCATTCTTCAAAACTCTGAGGAAGATCCCGAGGTTCGAGTGGTCGGAGGAGTGCCTGGCCGCCTTCGACCAATTGATGAAGCACCTCGCGACGCCACCACTGCTCACCCGACCAGTCGAAGGAGACGAGCTGTCGCTGTATCTGGCGGTATCCGACCAAGCAGCGGGCTCGGTACTCGTCCGAGAGTTCGGTGGAGTGCAGAAGCCGGTGTACTATGTGATCCATGTATTTAAGGACGCAGAAACGAGATATCTAGCCATAGAGAAGATTGTCTTGGCCCTCGTGGTGGCCTCAAGGAAGCTACGACACTACTTCCAAGCACACACCATCCTCGTCCTCACTGAGCGCCCATTGGGGGCTATCCTTGCATCACCAGAATCCTCAGGCTGCTTAGAGAAGTGGAGGTGGGAACTATCTCAGTTTGACATAAAATATCACCCGAGGCAGGCCATCAAAGCGCAAGCCCTGGCCGATTTCATCGTTGATCCCTAGCAAGGAACCAGAGTCCACGCCGACCCTCGCAACTCAGTGTCCCATTGCGGAAAGGCTTGGCTCGGTTCCTGAGTGGGTCATCTACGTCGACGGGTCTTCAAATGAGGAAGGCTATGGTGCCGGCCTCATTATCCGGGGCCCGAACGAGGCCGAAATAGAGTACTATCTGAAACTCGGTTTCAAAGCCTCGAACAACGCGGCAGAGTATGAGACCCTCCTGGCTGGACAGCGCATGGCCGCTGGGCTGAGGCTGAAGATAATTCGGATCCGCAGCGACTCAGCCCTAGTCGTCGGCCAAGTGACCGGCCACTTTGAAGCTCGGGAACCTCTAATGATGAAGTATCTGGACGAAGTAAGGAAACTCCGGAGGAACTTTGACGAAGTCTAAGTAGAACAAATACCCAGGCAGCTGAATGCCTAAGCCGACACCCTGAGTAAGCTGGCTTCATCATACTCGGCCAACAATAAGCGGTCTATCCGCTTCGAAACCTTGCCTCAGAGCGTGGAAGACGGAGCGACAACACTCCATGTATATTCGGCACAGGAAGGCGACCAAGATTGGAGGAAGCCCCTCATGGAATTCCTGAAGGACGGTACACTCCCAGAGGATCGGGGAGCCGCCCGCCGTCTCCGGGCCAAAGCCCGCCACTTCATCTGGAGCAATGGGAACCTCTGCAAGAAATCCTTCACTCAGCCCCTGCTACGGTGCATCGACCCCCACAAAGCCGACTACGTCCTCCGTGTAATCCATGAGGGGGTTGGCGGTGCGCACCAAGGGGCCCGAATCTTGATCCAAAAGGCATTGCTCCAGGGGTACTACCAGTCCACTGTTCACGAGGACGCCCAGAAGCTAGTCAGAAGATGTAAGAGTTGCCGACTCCACGACAGCATCCCTCGCCTCCCCGCTACCGAGCTGACCGCCCTAACATCCCGATGGCCGTTCTCCCAGTGGGGATTGGACATGATCGGCCAGTTCCCTACCGGTACGGGCGGGCACAAATATGTCCTCGTCGCGGTAGACTGCTTCACCAAGTGGATTGAGGCCGTCCCCGTCAGGAAAACGGATCCCGCCACAACCATCAGGTTCCTGCAAAACAATCTGATACTTCGGTTCGGCATCCCGAGGTGTATCATCACCGACCATGGGATGAACTTCGATAACGAGAAAGTGAAGGACTTCTACAAGGAATACCATATCATCATGAAGTTCACCGCGGTCGCATATCCCCAATGCAATGGGCAGGCCGAAGTCGCTAACTGAGACGTCCTCCGAGGTCTCCGGACCAACCTAGAAGGGCGACAAGGTAGTTGGGTCGAAGAACTGCCCCGGGTCTTATGGGCCCTGTGCACGTCAAAGAAGACCCCCACCTAGGAAACCCCTTTCAGCCTCTGCTACGGGACCGAGGCAATGGTCCCGACAGAGATCGGGCTACTCAGTCATCGGATCGAGCACTTCGACGACGATGCGAACACCTCGTCACTACGGACCAACCTGGACATCTTCTTGGAGAAGAGAGGCCAGGCTCAGATCAGGGCCGCCGCTTATCAACAACAAACGGCCCGGTACTACAACGCTCGGGTCAAGCGCCGCTCCTTCAAGAACGGAGATCTGGTCCTACGGCAGAACGAGTTCATCGATCAAGGTAGGCTACATAAGTTCTCCCCAAAGTGGGACGGTCCATTCCTCGTCTCTGAGGTACTCCCCGGCGGAGCCTATCGCCTACAAGACGCGGACGGATGCAAGTTCCCGTGTCCTTACAACTCCGAGAAGCTCAAGCTATACCAATGAGGTCAAGGCCAACGAATGTGTACCCTTCCTTTCGTGAAGACGATGTAAATCTTTTCTAAAAAATCCTTTCCATTCAAATAAAGGGAACGTCATAACATTGCAAATAGAGTCCTGTCTTTATGATCAAAAGCCCTCGCAAGAGGCAACAGGGCCCGACCCTTGCTCGGTCATCTCCGGCTGGTAGCTGCCTACCCACGACGCCAGAGATCAAAGCCCTCGCCAAGAGGAAACCGCGCAGCTTCACTGCCCGGTTATCCTTAGCAGGCCTCCTGCGGCCCCTCCAACCCTAAGGATCAAAGTCCTCATTAGAGGCAGCCGAGCGGCTTCTCTGCTCGGCTATCCCTGGCCGGTAGCTTCCCTATTCGCAACGCCAGGGTTCAAAGCCCCGCCGAGAGGCAACCGCGCAGCTTCACTGCCCGGTCATCCTTAACAGGCCTCCTATGGCCTTTCCAACGCTAAGAATCAAAGTCCTCCTTAGAGGCAGCTCAGCAGCTACCCTGCTCGGCTATCCCCGGCTGGTAGCTTTCTACCACAACCGACAGGGATCAAAAGCCCTCCCAGAGGCAGTCGAGCCCGACCCTCGCTCGGCTATCCTTCAGGACAAAAGCCCTCGCCAAGAGGCACCGGGCAGTAACCCTGCTCGGCCAAGGGTCCTTGGTAGGCTTCTTACAGCCCCTTCCGCGCTAAGGACCAAAGTCCTCCTTTGAGGCGGTCGAGCTCGACCCTTGCTTGGCTATCCCCGGCTGGTAGCTTCCTACTACAACCGACAGGGATCAAATTCCTCGCCATGAGGCACTGGGCAGTAACCTTGCTCGGTCCCCGTCCTGAAGGATCAAAAGCCCTCACAAGAGACAACCGAGCCCGACCCTTGCTCGGTCATCTCTGGCTGGTAGCTCCCTACCCTTGATGCCAGGGATCAAAGCCCTCACAAGAGGCATCTGAGTGGCTACCCCGCTCGGTGATCCCAGGCTGGTAGTTTCCTACCCAAGAAGCCAAAGGTCAAAGCCCTCGCCAAGAGGCCACCGCGCAGCTTCGCTGCCCGGCTATCCTTAGCAGGCCTCCTACGGCCCCTCCAATGCTAAGGATCAAAGTCCTCCTTAGAGTCAGCTCAGCAACTACCCTGCTCGGGTATCCCTGGCCGGTAGCTTCTCTACTCGCAATACCAGGGATCAAAAATTCCTCCCAGAGGCAGTCGAGCCCAACCCTCGCTCGGCAATCCCCGACTGGTGGTTGCCTGCACGCAATGCCAGAAATCAAAGCCCTTGCCAAGAGGCAACCAAGCAGCTTCCCTGCTCGGTCATACCCGGCGGACATCCCTCTGCCGATCACATGCAGCGGATCCGAAGACCCAACAAGGGACATCAGGTTTATCCAAGTCTGAGCGATCCCCCATCAACTTCGAGGCCATGGAGATGCCTCCTTCTCAGCAGCGCTTGGCACACTTGGCAAGTGATCAAAATCAACTCGACGAACGATCGCTAGACAGATAGCCGACCTGACATGGAAGCCCAACAGTGCAAGTAAAGATATTTTACGAGCATTCTTCACAAACAAAAGACAAAGAGCAAACTGATGAAACAAAGAAAGTTTTACTACCAAAAGCGAAGTCTTTACAAAGGGTATTAGGGGCTCCCCAGCCTTACAAACTTCCGGACGCTTACAAAAGAGAAGCGAGGAAATATCAAAAAGGCTTAAGTCAAAAAACCCCTCCTACGCCTCGCTTCCCTCATCACTGCCATCGCAGTCTGCCGGAGGCTTCACTACCGGAGGCTTTGCCACCAGGGGTACGCCTCGCTTCCCTCATCGCTGTCTACCGGAGGCTTTGCCACCGGGAGTAGGACCCGAGCACGGAGCTCGCCATCGGAGAACTCAGGAAGCCGCTTTTTCACGGCATCTAGAGCCTTATTCCACGCGACGGCGGAATGCTCGCCAAGCTCGGCGTAAAACTGCTCTGACACCTAGTAATCGGCCACATCCTTCTTAGCCCTAATCTCGGCAATCCCGGCCGCCAGAAGCGCTGCCTCGGCATCCCTCCTGCTGGAATTTTTCTCCTTCTCCATGGCCGTGAAACGATCGGCCAGATCCGCCAACTTCGCCTCAGCAACTCGGTGGGATGCACTCAGGTGACGATAGGCACCCTGGTTCGCTGAGATGGCGAGCTCCATAGCCTCCGCTCGGGCTGCCAGGACATCGGCCCTCTGAAAGGTTAGCCTAGCACCCTTTGAGGGGTTTGGAAGTATCACATGTACCAAAGATTGAATTTTTAGGGTGCTAAGTTAACATACAAAGGATCGATCCTAGAAAAATTAGGGTTTCAAAAACTATACTTCATCACATGAAAGAGATGCTAGGGTTTAGAGAGTACAACCTTTGTAGCTCCCTACGCTAGACTCCTCGGCTACTTGGGGTTTGAAAGAACTCCGCTTGAACGCCTCTCGGTCACCGATGATCCACCCGGAGTCCGCTTTGTCCAAGCTTGCAACATTATTCGATCAAGTGAACGAAATGAAGCTAACACTCTATACAAGTGGGCTAGACTTGTGTAGAATGGTGTTGTGGTTCTCTTTCTCACTTCAAAATCCTATTTTGATGAATATTTTGCTTACTTGAAAATTCAAGAAAGCATAAGCTCAAGGTTGAAGAAGATGATGGATATATGAAGAAGAGAAGAATAATTCTTATCAAGAAAAAGAAAAACATTAGTATATATATTTTCTTTTCTCATTTCCAACCGTGGTTAATAGATATGGATATTTATTTCATCTTAGTTAAAAGAGAAGAGGAAGATAAATCATGGTTAAAAGATAGGTGAAAATGGTTAGGTCAAGAGAAGAGTGTAGAAGAAAACCAATCATTCACCTTTTTCTCTTTTCTTTTGATTTTGAAAAAATAAAAATAAATATCCATAATATAAACCATGGTGTGAGTCTTATATATCCACCATTTTCTTGTATAATCAACCATGAAAGATGTATGTATGTATGTATGTGTATATGTACATCCATATATGCATGAATCAAAAAGAAGGCATACATGCATGCATACATCCAACTAACTCAAGAAAGAATTTCAAGTGAGAAGCTAATGGTTAAATGATAAATCAACACTTGATTTATCAATCCGGCCATATCACATATGAACCCTACCAAAAGCAAGCCGCCCGACCAATATACGGTATCCTATACGCGCATTTTAATCGGGTCCTTGCGCATATCGCATACGCGCACCACAACGTTTCGCCTGGACTAGGAAACTCCATTGTGGGACTCTGAGACTCGTCAATACGCCGGCAGTGGGTGATGATCATATCAAGCACCCCCAAGCCGCAAGTGATCAGCTAAACGTAACGGCCACCGGGTATTGAGCGATCAGAAGAGAACAAGCGAACCTGCTACAACTCCCGTCGAGCCGATGGGCAACACTTCCCGTACAGTCCGGTCTCCTCGTCTGATATGTCGCATATCAAGTCTAGGGGTGGTAAACGTCAGACCCCAATAACCGATAAGTCGTGCCGATGTGAGGCTCATAACGGGTCGAGAAACTACTGGTAACACTTACCAGCAAATCTCTGAAACAGCCCTGGCCAGGGACTTCCCTGTTACGGCCAATCGAGCACAGTACAACATCAACCCCCAATACCGGGAGAGACAAAACCCCTCCTATCGCTCATTGCCTCCATGTGACTCGGGACTGTACCCAAAAACCACCGTTTTGCACGCCCTCATGGACGTGGTAAGGTGGAGATCAAAGCACAGTAGGAATCACACAAGACTCTATGACGATCTCGGGTCTACAGACTAACCTGCACAAGTGTCACCTGAGAACTGCCATCTGACGTGAGGTATAATACCATCTGGGAGTTCTCGGCGAGTCCGTCCAGTGTACCCAGTCTCCACTGAGCACCCGTATACCATCTCTGATGTTAAACACCAATGGATATGGGATCATCCATCGCCCATCTCATGGGTCAAGAAGCATATACGCTAGTCTACACTGGTATATCGATGCCCCGTCTCGATACACCCACGACTAGGGACCTTGAAGGATGTACTTATGGACTACCATGTCCTCACTAGTATGATCTGAATCATAGTCCAGGTAGTCCAGTACACATCCTAAGGGCTTTACCAACATGTAACCATAAGACAGTTTAAAGAGACTAGTATACATGTTAAGATAAAGAGCAACCAGATAGCATACTATCATATCGAGCAAGAAAGTCATCTCTATATATGTCCAAGCATCCAATACAATATACATCATCTGTACAATACTGGCCTCTAGGGCATACATACAACTAACAATCTCCCACTTGCACTAGGGCCAGCTGCTGTAGTATCGCATACCGAGCATCCCGAAGAGTCTCTCAAACTGTATCTGGGGAATGGCCTTCGTGAGTGGATCCGCCGTGTTGTTCTTCGTGTCAACCCTCCTGACCTCGATCTCCCGGTGATCAACTATCTCCCGGATCAGGTGATACCGCCTCAGAATATGCCTGGATCGCTGATGGGACCTAGGTTCCTTGGCCAAAGCCACCGCTCCATTGTTATCGCAATACAAAGGTATTGGATGCTCAATGGATGGAACCACTCCAAGTTCAGTAATGAACTTCTTGATCCAGACAGCTTCTTTGGCAGCATCGTTGGCAGCGATGTATTTAGCCTCCATCGTCGAGTCTGCCACGGTTTCCTGCTTGGAACTCTTCCAGCTAACCGCCCCTCCGTAAAGGGTAAAGACAAATCCTGACTGCGACTTAGAGTCGTCCTTATCACTTTGGAAGCTCGAATCGGTAAAGGACTCCACTTGGAGTTCTCCGTTACCATACACCAAGAGCATCTCTTTAGTCCTTCGCAAGTACTTGAGAATGCTCTTCACAGCTGTCCAGTGACTCTCTCCAGGATCAGCTTGATACCTACTCACTATACTTAGTGAGTATGCTACATCGGGTCTGGTACATAGCATCACGTACATGATAGAGCCTACAGCCGAAGCATAGGGTATCCCTTGCATGCGAGCTCTCTCTAAATCAGTCTTGGGAGACATCTCTTTGGAGAGAGTGACTCCAGAGATCGTGGGCAAGTTCCCACGCTTGGATTCTTCCATACTAAACCTCTTTAGTATGATGTCAATGTACCTGGATTGGGACAATCCCAATATCCGTTTGGATCTATCTCTATAGATCCTAATTCCCAATATGCAGGAGGCATCACCAAGATCTTTCATTGAGAATCTTTGTGATAAGAAGAGCTTGACCGATTGCAGCATAGGAATATTATTTCCTATCAAGAGTATGTCGTCCACGTACAATACGTGGAAGACAACCTTACTCTCTGCTACTTTCTTGTAGATACAAGGTTCATCTGGGTTTTTGACGAAATCAAACTCTTTGATAACGACGTCAAAGCAAATGTTCCAACTCCGCGATGCTTGCTTTAATCCATAAATGGATTTAAGCAGCTTGCACACCTTCCCGCTGCTCCCACTGTGTACGAAGCCCTCTGGCTGGGTCATGTACACGCACTCTTCTAAATCACCATTTAGAAAGGCGGTCTTAACATCCATTTGCCAGATTTCATAGTCATGATATGCAGCGATAGCAAGCATGATTCGGATGGATTTAAGCATAGCCACTGGAGAAAAGGTTTCATCATAGTCCACACCTGGTCTCTGACGAAAACCTTTTGCAACAAGTCTAGCTTTGAAAGTCTCCACTTTCCCATCTACACCAAGTTTTTTTTTGAAGATCCACTTGCACGCAATGGGTTTTACCCCTTCAGGAGCAACTTCCAAAGTCCATACTTTGTTGGTGTACATGGATTCCATCTCGGACCGCATAGCATCCAGCCATTTCACTGAGTCCCTACTCGTGATGGCCTGCTCGAAGCTAGTTGGGTCATCATCCTCCATGATGCAATCCTCGCTCCCACCATCCATGAGAAAACCGTAGTATCTCTCAGGTTGGCGAGGAACCCTACTAGATCGGCGGAGAGGCTGAGGTTCGTTGGGAGCTACTGAATCTTCTGGTTCCACTAAATCTTCAGTTACGGTTTGTGTATCTGGAACCTCTTCCAGCTCTACCACTTTGCCACTAATTTCTTTTTCAAGGAATTCCTTTTCTAAAAAGGTGGCATGTTGAGCAACAAACACTTTTTGTTCCTCACTGTGGTAGAAAAAATACCCATATGAGTTTTTTGGATATCCCACAAACTTGCAAAGAACTGACCGTGCCTCGAGTTTGTCCGGATTTTGTCTTTTGACATAGGCTGGACAACCCCATATCTTAACTCGTTTAAGATATGGCCTCTTCCCACTCCATATCTCATATGGTGTGGTAGGTATAGATTTAGATGGAACTTGATTCAATAGGTATGCTGCTGTCTCCAGCGCATATCCCCAGAAGGAAATAGGTAACTCAGCTGTGCTCATCATAGAGCGCACCATATCTAATAGGGTACGGTTCCTCCGTTCCGATACACCGTTGTGCTGTGGTATATATGGAGGAGTCAGCTGAGAGAGAATCCCATTCTCTTTTCGGAAGTCCAGGAATTCATTGCTCAAGTATTCACCTCCTCGATCAGATCGAAGGATTTTAATACTTTTTCCGGTTTGGTTCTCGACTTCTTGTTTATATTCTCTAAATTTCTCAAAATCTTCTGATTTGTGTTTCATCAGGAACACATATCCGAATCTAGAGAGATCGTCAGTGAATGTAATGAAGTACGAAGAACCATCCCTGGCATGTGTAGACATGGGACCGCATACATTACTATGTATCAGTCCCAAGAGTTTGGTAACTCTTTCTCCGTGTCCCGTAAATGGAGTTTTGGTCATCTTGCCTTTGAGACATGACTGGCAAGTGTCATAAGATGAAAATTTAAACGGATTCAAATATCCATCCTTATGCAACTTAGCCAGTCGTGTCGCATTTATATGACTGAGTCTACAATGCCATAAGAAGGATTCGTTCATTTCTGAACTCTTCCTCTTGTGTGTGTTTGTTATGCTTAGAACTGTTGATTGATTTAGAACATAAATGCCATTACATAACGTGCCTGATCCAACCAACTACGGAAAATGTTAATAACATTATCCTGTAATACAAAATTATATCCCTCTTTACTCAACAAAGAAACCGATATAATGTTGCATATCAGGTTCGGCATGTAATAGCATTCGTTCAGAACCAAAGTATTACCAGTAGGTAATGCAAGGTGATATTTCCCGACAGTCTTAGCTGCAATAATTGCACCATTTCCAACTTTTATGTCTTTATCACCTTCTCCAAGTTCTCTACCTTTTCTAAGCCCATGTAACTGATTACATATATGGGATCCTGACCCGGTATCTAATACCCAGGACGTAGGGCAAATGAAGAAACAGTTTTCTGTAACGAACACACCCGAAGAAAATGCATCATCATGTACTTTCTTCATTTGGGTGGCTTGGGAATCCTGGTATTCCCCTATGTTCTGTTCATTCCTATAACTCTTATAAGAAAGAACGGAACCAACGTTCCCCAGCACAGTATAACATGCGGGTTCAGTCAATACATCCATATTATTATCTTTATTAGGGCATGACATGGTCGCTACCTGGAGAGAGAGAGAAGAAAACACTTTAGCGTATGCTCTTGCAAAATCAGATTGGTTATTATCTTATCTAATCAGGATGGCTCCCACTGGTTTTTATCAAATGTTTCTTCAAACCCTCAAAGGAAAGACTAGCCGGGATTAATTACACCCTACAACTTCGCTGATCTTTCAGCCAGGCCAGTGTCGGTACTTTGAGGGAGGTTCCCCGTACTTTCGCATGGACCTAATTAAAGTAAACCTCGTTTTCCTAGAGGCGTAACCCCGTTGACACCTTTCTAGACACCTACTTGATCGGCTGATTGTGATGTGTAAAACTCTCCCAGGAGTAACTCTTACTCGCAGTGGGTATCGGGATCCAACTATCTCATAGAAGGTATGCAATCTCATTGCAAATTTCAACACTTGAAATTCCCGATAATATTTTGCCCCAAACGATCTATGACCTTGACAAGGTCAACAAACCATAGACCGTAAGTCAAGTTCAACCCGTCATTTCTTTATTGAATTAAACACACCCGCACGACCCTTGACAAGGTCAACAAGGCCGTACGACTACCTTAATCCAATCTGCATCATATGCATAAGCAGATAAATACTGGTCAGCTACCGCACACTGCGCCTTGACAAGGTCAACAAACACAGCACGAATACTAAGCAGGACTTATCTGAAATGACGGAGGGCTACGACAGGTTTTTCTGAAAACCTATTGCGTAATGAACTTGATATCGTTGTAGAATCAAATGAAGTTTTGAAATGGAGTGATTTTGAGGCTTTTCTAGTTTTGCTAAAGGGGTCACTCTCGGTGAAGGGATCTGTCACGACCCGAGAATTCGACTCGTGACCGGCACTTAACCACGCAACGTCTACAGGCGTAACGCGGCTAAGTAAGCCGAACCCAGAAATCAAAACCAATAAATATAGAGTGATTTTAAAACATTTTGTAAAAACAATCGTACATGTCTGAAAAACTTCCATTTATTTAGTAGAAATCCTTTTTAAGTTCAAAAGTTATAAGTTTTATAATTTTGGTAACATTTCCTTTTTTAAAACATTTGCCCTGCCAGTCGGGTAGAAACAAGGTGTAACAGAAATGACGAGTAAAATAAATGAAGCATCACAATGAGATATACGACGCCGTAGCGAAGAATACACAGTAAAGCAAGGACAATATCATAAAAGATGAGACTGCAAAAGTAAAGTCGGCTCACATGCGAGCTCGACACCAGAATATAAAATCATACATGTCGTCCTCACAACTGTCTCTAAGTCAATACAGAAAAGTAGATGGAGAGTACTAGATACATCAATATACAACTGAAAGATAACAGATACCGTACAAAACCCACCTATCAGCAAAAGGCTATCTCTGCTCAAAAGGGTATCTGTGCCAAAAGATGCGGTAACAGCCAGCCGTGACTACTCCCAAGGGCAACCTGCAAATACTGTGGCACAACGGGGGTGAGTTGCCAACTCGTGAATAGAGATAACATATAAAGGTAATCGCGAGCATGCACGTACAGCGCTACTCTAACCAATGCCAGCAGATGATATCAATGCGAGGTAAGCAGTATGCATAATAATAATGCAAGTCCTCTATCAGGTGATATAACTACAGGATGAGATATGATAATGAATGCTGAGCATGGGAATATAGTATCTACATGAAGTATCGAGGTGGACTACATATGTATGTATGCACTACAAATCCCAACATCCCAAACGCCGGTACTCCATCGGCCCTCATATCCTGTATATCCCTGAGAATCCCGAGTGCCCAACATCGGCACCCAAATATCATAAATACTCGTGTCTAGCATCGACACGCAAAACATCCTGTATCGGGCATCCGTCATTCCGGGTCAGCCCTCTCTCAAAGTATATATCGGGAATCCGTCAGTCCGGGTCATCCCTCTCTCAATACATCGGGCATCCGTCAGTCCGGGTCAGCCCTATAGCAATCCATCGGGCATCCGTCATTCCGGGTCAGCCCTCTCTCAGTACATGCCTCTAGCACCGAGAAAACACAGGGCGACGCCCCAAAACATCATATCAAGGGAACCGGGTTTTTAAATGATTACTTATTTGAAAAGGGCACGGTTCCCAAATCCAGAAATCACATGAAATCTCAACCAATAATACAAGTAATTGTGATGTGATATGTGCATCAAGTATGTATATCAAGTCATATCACATAAAAATGAGCTACAATGCAATGATCCAATGTGATATAGGTATCAAGTATGAAATCCAAGTCATGTCATGTATAGATGAGCTACAACAATATACAACAGTATGATCATGGCAGTTCTATCAGTTCTAAGCAATATATAAAGATGGCAGGGAATGCAATATGTGATGACAATCCATGGTATGGTATATGCAATATATAACAATAAGATCCTATCAGCCCTGACGCATAACGCCATGCGGGCGATATCCCCGTAGATGTGAAATCTACTCACCGTGTCTCGCGCTAAGTGTATCCAACCACCTGCTTGCCCTTCTTCGCAGCGTCCGTCTCACTGGCCTGCGAACCTAGAATCACATAACATATATCACACATAAGCTCATTTCACAAAAACGCGACATTACGGTCCAACTAGACTCTCGTGTCGCAAACCAATCACGCGTGTGCGCGATACGCTAAAACGTGTGATCACGCGCCATGAAACTACCCCGACGCGCCGCGATACGCAGAAACCCAAACCAACCCACGTATCACGCGTGTCGCGAAGGTTTAGAAAAACGGCAAAATAGGTATTTGGTCCCAGATTTCTACACAGGGCTAGATTTACAAAACTATATATATAAAAACACCCTACACCAAAGCATACACCTACAGGAACAACATCACCCAAAACCCCACCCATCTGGCCGCAAATTGCGGCCAGAATGAAGATTTCGGCGGCCTACTGTAGCAGTATGGGGGTCGGGTTAAAACTGGGGTATCAGCACAACACCACTATACTGCATTCTTCTCAAATTCATTCTGAAATCACCGAGTCAAAAGCAGTTCCAGAAAACTCACATTTGCACAAATACGACATAATGCAACAATTAGTGAAACTGGTGGTATTTTAGTGTAATAGGGGTTAAATTAGGTTACAATGGTCTCACTAACTCACTAACAAGTTACTGAAACCCTAACACAACACCTTAGCACAAAGTTCCCTCTAAATACCCCATATCGTACTAAAACGCACTAAAATCCACTAACCGAAGCAAAACCACACTAACTAAGCAATCTAGGGAATAAGTTTAGGAAATATACCTCATACTTAACCCTAGGGAGCTGCAAGAAGGTGAAGAAGTGAAGAGAAGGGGCTGCACTTGGTGCTGGAGCTGCTACTGCTCACTGCTGCTGCTGCCAATGCTTGCTGCTGTTGCTGCTGAGTGCTTGCTGCTGCTGCTTCTTGGTGCAGGTTCTGGAGCTGGGGAAGAGGTAAGTGTGTGTGTGTGAGTGTGAGAGTGTGAGAGAAAGAAAAAATAAAACAAAGGGGAGTTGAGAGCCACAATAATTCCTCACTCAAAAGTCACCCTCCTCTCTCTCTCTCTTCATTTAATGCAAGCATGGCTTGAGCCATGATGCCTACTCCCTCTCTCTCACAAGTCAACACACAAAAGAAAACTAATTCAAATTAAAGTAACCTTTTAACTAATAATTAAACTCACTTATAACCCAAAAGAATTAATCCTACAATTAACCCACCATGGTTAATAATTATGGTATTTACTAAATTTAAAAACCCTAGTTTACATGCACATGTGTGTGCAAGCCTAGGAAAATTTTGGAAAAATATTTATTAAATTAGGAAAAATATTTAAAACACAGTTCGGTAAACTTTTTTTATTAAAAACCATTATTTAATTATAATTATTCACTAACCCTTATCCTAAGGTGTTACAATCTCTCCCCCTTAAAGAAATTCGTCCCCGAATTTCAAAAATCTAACTACACGCACCTTGAAAAAGATGGGGATACGTCTTCATCATCTCGCTTTCGGTCTCCCAAGTGACCTCCTCACGGTTCTGACCACGCCAAAGTACCTTAACTGATGGAATGTCCTTCGATCTCTATCTCTTCACTTGTCGATCCAAGATCATCACCGGCTGCTCTGCATAGGAAAGGTCACGCTCAAGCTGGATCGTCGGATGCTGAATCGCATGCGAAGGATCATGTAGATATCTGCGGAGCATCGAGACATGGAATACGGGGTGCACATCTGGAAAGCTGGGCGGAAGGGCTAAACGGTAGGCTACTGCACCAACACGCTCGAGGATCTCGAAGGGGCCCACATACCTGGGACTGAGCTTCCCCTTCTTCCCAAACCTCATCACACCTTTCATTGGGGAGACCCTCAAGAAAACATGATCACCAACAGAAAACTCAAGTCTGCGTCGTCGATGGTCTGCATAAGCTCTTTGCCTACTCTGCGCTGCTCTCATCCTATCGCGAATCAACTGGATCTTCGCGGTCGTCTCCTCAACGATCTGTGGCCCTAAGATACTGCCCTCACTGAGCTCTGTCCGACAAGTGGGCGACCTGCATCTCCTCCCATAAAGAGCCTCAAATGGGGCCATCTGAATGGTCTCCTGGTAGCTGTTGTTGTAGGAAAACTCTACTAAGGGCAAATGATGATCCCAGCTACCTCCGAAATCTAATACACAAGCTCTGAGCATGTCCTCGAGAGTCTGGATGGTCCGCTCTGACTGTCCGTCGGTCTGCGGATGAAAAGCTGTGCTGAAACTCAAGCGAGTGCCCAAAGCCTCCTGGAGCCTCTGCCATAGTCTACTAGTAAACTGGGTGCCTCTGTCGGACACAATGCATGTCGGGACTCCGTGTAGTCGCACTATCTCGTCAATGTAGATCTGGGCATACTGAGTAAATCCGAAAGTCGTCTTCACTGGTAGGAAGTGAGCCGCTTTCGTCAAACGATCCACGATCACCCAGATGGAGTCATACCCCCGACTAGTCCTGGGTAGACCTACCACGAAATCCATCGAAATCTGTTCCCATTTCCACTCCGGAATGGGTAGCGGCTGTAGCTCTCCCGCGGGCCTCTGGTGCTCAGCCTTTGACTTGCTGACAAGTCAGGCATCTCGATACAAAATCTGCAATGTCCCTCTTCATTCCGTCCCACCAGTAAACATCTCTCATATCATGATACATCTTGGTGGAACCGGGATGGACGCTATATACCGATCGATGTGCCTCCTCAAGAATCTTGCGCCTCAGTCCCTCAGCATCTGGTATGCACAGTCTGACTCCAAACCGTAGTACTCCCTGATCGTCGATCACGAACTCGGAAAATCTGCCCTGTCCAATCTGTGCCATGATCTCTGAACATCGGTCATCACTGAGCTGTGCCTCACGTATACGATCGACCAACTGTGGACGTGCACGGACATGCGCTATCTGTCCTCCAATCGGCGTGAACTCGAACTGTACTCGACTGTCGCATAATAACTGCCAATCTGCGGATGACTGCTCCTGTACTGCGCTCAAACAAGATAAACTACTCCCGGGCCTCCTGCTCAAAGCATCCGCCACCACATTTGCCTTGCCCGGGTGATATAAGATCTCGCAGTCGTAATCCTTCACTAACTCCATCCATCGACGCTGCCGAAGGTTCAGGTCCCGCTGCTGGAATATGTATTTCAAACTCTTGTGATCCGTGAATATCTGGCACGACTCGCCGTATAGATAATGTCGCCAGATCTTAAGTGCGAAGACCACTGCAGCCATCTCCAAATCATGAGTGGGGTAGTTTTGTTCATGCTTCTTCAATTGTCGCGAGGCATACGCGATCACCCTATCATGCTGCATCAGAACGCATCCCAGCCCCAGTCGAGAAGCATCACAAAAGACCACAAATCCGCCCGGTCCGGAAGGTAAAGATAACACCGGTGCCGTCGTCAGCTGAGTCCGTAACTGCTGAAAACTGTGCTCGCACTCCTTCGTCCAAACGAAAGGAACTCCCTTCCGGGTCAACCCGGTCAAAGGTGTAGCAATACGGGAGAAGTCCTGCACAAAACGCCTGTAGTAACCGGCCAATCCCAAAAAGCTGCGAATCTCACCGATGTAGGTCTGGGCCAACGCTGAACGGCCTCGATCTTCCTCGGGTCTACACATATACCGTCTCGTGAAATCACGTGCCCCAAGAAATCTACGCTGTCCAGCCAAAAAGCACACTTGGAGAATTTCGCATAAAGCTGGTGCTCCCTCAATGTCTGCAATGTAATCCGCAGGTGCTGCTCGTGCTCCTCACTACTCCGGGAATACACCAAGATATCGTCAATGAAGACTATGATGAACAGATCCAAATAAGGCCGGAAAATACGGTTCATCAAATCCATGAAGGCTGCTGGCGCATTGGTGAGTCCGAACGACATCACCAAAAACTCGTAATGGCCGTAGCGCGTACGGAAGGCTGTCCGGGGAATGTCCTCCTGTCGAACCCGCAGCTGATGATAGCCCGATCGTAAATCGATACTCGAAAAGTACCCTGCCCCCTGAAGCTGATCGAACAAATCGTCGATACGCGGCAAAGGATACCTGTTCCGCACTGTCACCCAGTTCAGCTGGCGGTAGTCGATACAAAGACGCAAACTGCCGTCCTTCTTCCTGACGAACAGGACTGGAGCACCCCAAGGAGAAACACTGGGTCGAATGAGTCCCTTGTCCAGCAAATCTTGCAACTGGCCCTTCAACTCTCGAAGTTCAGCCGGGGCCATCCGATAAGGCGGTATGGAAATAGGCCCCGAGCCGGGAACCAAATCAATACAGAAAGAAATGTCGCGCTCGGGCGGCAACCCAGGAAGCTCGTCAGGGAACACATCAGGAAACTCGCTAACAACCGGAACCTGGTCCAATGGAACCTGTATAGCGCGAGCATCGCAAACATAGGCGAGAATTCCCTGACATCCCTTCCTCAAAAGCTGTCCAGCGCGAAAAGAAGAAATCACACTGTGAGGGGCGGCACTAAGGTCCCCCAACACAACAAAAACCGACTCACCGGGAAAGCAGAATCTAACTGTCTTCTCACGGCAGTCCACAGAAGCATAGCACGTGGCCAACCAATCCATACCCAAAAGAACTTCGAAGTCCAACATCTCCAGAAGGATCAAGTCGACAGGCAACTCTCTCTCGCCAATACAGACGGTACAGGATCAGTACACATGCCTAGCAACAAACGACTCTCCCACGGGAGTAGTCACCACAAGCGGCTGATCAAGCAAGCCGGACTCTCTATCCAAACTCGGCACAAAGTGCGTGGATACGTACGAGTGTGTGGATCCGGGATCGAACAATACATGTGCATCAACTGAACATACAGGGAGGATACCTGAAACCACTGCATTGGACGCCTGCGCGTCCTGATGCGTCAAAGCAAAGACCCTCGCCTGTCCACCACCTGTAACTGACTGACCTCTGCCTCGGTCGTCTCGCCCTCTCTGAGAAACTCCTCCACGCCCACGACCTCGCTGTGTATGAGTCTGGCGCGGAGCAACGGTAGGTACGATAGGCAACGCCCTCTGGGGTGGTGAAGGCGGTAATGTGACATGCGGTGCTGTCGCCTCCCTCCGGGGTAACTCAGGACAATCCCGTATACGATGGTAATAACTCCTACAGCGAAAACATCCCGACGATGACCACTGACCGTCCTGGGAATAGGAGCTGAATAACCGGCCCCGCCCTGAATCTCTGCTGCCTGCAATACGTCTATCACGGCGCCGAAAAGGCTGTCTCTGTGCTGATGTATCCGCACGAACTCTCTTCGGCTCTGGAACTACCGAAGTCTCAGCAAGGTGCTCCTCGACCACTAGGGATGCGTCTACAGCTGCTGCATAGGTCTCGTAGTGCTGTGCGCTGATCGCGAGGAACAATGGTGTAAGCAAGCCTCGAAGAAATCTCTTGACTCGCAACTCCTCGGTAGCCACTAAATATGGGGCATAGACTGCTAGCTCTGTAAACAGCACATCATACTCTGCCACTGTCATCCCTGGCGTCTGGCGCAAGGACTCAAATCTGCGTGCTCGGGCATCTCTAACACTCTGGGGAAGGAAACGGGCTAGAAATATGGTTACGAACTCCGTCCAGGTCATAGGAGGAAGACCTGATGCTCTGCCCTTCTCAACGGAATCACACCACTTCTGCGCAAGACCTTCCAGGCGAAAGCTCGCGAACTCGACCCATCTCGCATCTGCGCATCTGAGGGAACGGCATATCCTGGCCATCCTGTCTATGAAAGACTGTGGGTCCTCGGCTGTATCGGTGCCAGTGAAAACCGGAGGCTTCAGCCTCATGAACTCTGATAGCGATACTGTAATCACCTCCGTAGCTGCAGGGGCAACTAGCTGTGCGGTAGGTACCATAGCGGTCTCTGGAACTGGTGGAGCTACCTCTGGTCGCTGCGCTCGAAGCGTCTCAACAAGCGATCCTATCATCTGGCGCATCTCCTGCATGCTAGATCCCACCGTCTGGCGCATCTCCTGCATACCAGCCCCTAGCGTGGCGATCTGCTCTGTCACGGCAGGAACAGCCTGCTCGGGTACAACCGGCGTACTGCCCGGATCAGTCCTCGTCTCGGACGAGTCAACTCGAATCTCGGCCCTCGCGGCCGCTCTCTGTGCCCTCGTAGTCTTAGGCGGCATACTGGCTGAAAGAAAATTTGGATTCGATAAGAACACGGAAATCGAATCGCAAGAATATAAGGAGGGATCAAATCAATAAGTCCTAAGGTCGCGTAGGCGGAGTACCGTGTCGTGAGTATGCCGCGGAACATATGCACGCTACGCTACCCTGCTGCAGCTACCTACTCCATCATACCAGGGTCATCCTACACTATGAAAGTAAAACCTACGCTCTGATACCAACTTTGTCACGACCCGAGAATTCGACTCGTGACCGGCACTTAACCACGCAACGTCTACAGGCGTAACGCGGCTAAGTAAGCCGAACCCAGAAATCAAAACCAATAAATATAGAGTGATTTTAAAACATTTTGTAAAAACAATCGTACATGTCTGAAAAACTTCCATTTATTTAGTAGAAATCCTTTTTAAGTTCAAAAGTTATAAGTTTTATAATTTTGGTAACATTTCCTTTTTTAAAACATTTGCCCTGCCAGTCGGGTAGAAACAAGGTGTAACAGAAATGACGAGTAAAATAAATGAAGCATCACAATGAGATATACGACGCCGTAGCGAAGAATACACAGTAAAGCAAGGACAATATCATAAAAGATGAGACTGCAAAAGTAAAGTCGGCTCACATGCGAGCTCGACACCAGAATATAAAATCATACATGTCGTCCTCACAACTGTCTCTAAGTCAATACAGAAAAGTAGATGGAGAGTACTAGATACATCAATATACAACTGAAAGATAACAGATACCGTACAAAATCCACCTATCAGCAAAAGGCTATCTCTGCTCAAAAGGGTATCTGTGCCAAAAGATGCGGTAACAGCCAGCCGTGACTACTCCCAAGGGCAACCTGCAAATACTGTGGCACAACGGGGGTGAGTTGCCAACTCGTGAATAGAGATAACATATAAAGGTAATCGCGAGCATGCACGTACAGCGCTACTCTAACCAATGCCAGCAGATGATATCAATGCGAGGTAAGCAGTATGCATAATAATAATGCAAGTCCTCTATCAGGTGATATAACTACAGGATGAGATATGATAATGAATGCTGAGCATGGGAATATAGTATCTACATGAAGTATCGAGGTGGACTACATATGTATGTATGCACTACAAATCCCAACATCCCAAACGCCGGTACTCCATCGGCCCTCATATCCTGTATATCCCTGAGAATCCCGAGTGCCCAACATCGGCACCCAAATATCATAAATACTCGTGTCTAGCATCAACACGCAAAACATCCTGTATCGGGCATCCGTCATTCCGGGTCAGCCCTCTCTCAAAGTATATATATCGGGAATCCGTCAGTCCGGGTCATCCCTCTCTCAATACATCGGGCATCCGTCAGTCCGGGTCAGCCCTATAGCAATCCATCGGGCATCCGTCATTCCGGGTCAGCCCTCTCTCAGTACATGCCTCTAGCACCGAGAAAACACGGGGCGACGCCCCAAAACATCATATCAAGGGAACCGGGTTTTTAAATGATTACTTATTTGAAAAGGGCACGGTTCCCAAATCCAGAAAGCACATGAAATCTCAACCAATAATACAAGTAATTGTGATGTGATATGTGCATCAAGTATGTATATCAAGTCATATCACATAAAAATGAGCTACAATGCAATGATCCAATGTGATATAGGTATCAAGTATGAAATCCAAGTCATGTCATGTATAGATGAGCTACAACAATATACAACAGTATGATCATGGCAGTTCTATCAGTTCTAAGCAATATATAAAGATGGCAGGGAATGCAATATGTGATGACAATCCATGGTATGGTATATGCAATATATAACAATAAGATCCTATCAGCCCTAACGCATAACGCCATGCGGGCGATATCCCCGTAGATGTGAAATCTACTCACCGTGTCTCGCGCTAAGTGTATCCAACCACCTGCTTGCCCTTCTTCGCAGCGTCCGTCTCACTGGCCTGCGAACCTAGAATCACATAACATATATCACACATAAGCTCATTTCACAAAAACGCGACATTACGGTCCAACTAGACTCTCGTGTCGCAAACCAATCACGCGTGTGCGCGATACGCTAAAACGTGTGATCACGCGCCATGAAACTACCCCGACGCGCCGCGATACGCAGAAACCCAAACCAACCCACGTATCACGCGTGTCGCGAAGGTTTAGAAAAACGGCAAAATAGGTATTTGGTCCCAGATTTCTACACAAGGCTAGATTTACAAAACTATATATATAAAAACACCCTACACCAAAGCATACACCTACAGGAACAACATCACCCAAAACCCCACCCATCTGGCCGCAAATTGCGGCCAGAATGAAGATTTCGGCGGCCCACTGTAGCAGTATGGGGGTCGGGTTAAAACTGGGGTATCAGCACAACACCACTATACTGCATTCTTCTCAAATTCATTCTGAAATCACCGAGTCAAAAGCAGTTCCAGAAAACTCACATTTGCACAAATACGACATAATGCAACAATTAGTGAAACTGGTGGTATTTTAGTGTAATAGGGGTTAAATTAGGTTACAATGGTCTCACTAACTCACTAACAAGCTACTGAAATCCTAACACAACACCTTAGCACAAAGTTCCCTCTAAATACCCCATATCGTACTAAAACGCACTAAAATCCACTAACCGAAGCAAAACCACACTAACTAAGCAATCTAGGGAATAAGTTTAGGAAATATACCTCATACTTAACCCTAGAGAGCTGCAAGAAGGTGAAGAAGTGAAGAGAAGGGGCTGCACTTGGTGCTGGAGCTGCTACTGCTCACTGCTGCTGCTGCCAATGCTTGCTGCTGTTGCTGCTGAGTGCTTGCTGCTGCTGCTTCTTGGTGCAGGTTCTGGAGCTGGGGAAGAGGTAAGTGTGTGTGTGTGAGTGTGAGAGTGTGAGAGAAATAAAAAAATAAAACAAAGGGGAGTTGAGAGCCACAATAATTCCTCACTCAAAAGTCACCCTCCTCTCTCTCTCTCTTCATTTAATGCAAGCATGGCTTGAGCCATGATGCCTACTCCCTCTCTCTCACAAGTCAACACACAAAAGAAAACTAATTCAAATTAAAGTAACCTTTTAACTAATAATTAAACTCACTTATAACCCAAAAGAATTAATCCTACAATTAACCCACCATGGTTAATAATTATGGTATTTACTAAATTTAAAAACCCTAGTTTACATGCACATGTGTGTGCAAGCCTAGGAAAATTTTGGAAAAATATTTATTAAATTAGGAAAAATATTTAAAACACAGTTCGGTAAACTTTTTTTTATTAAAAACCATTATTTAATTATAATTATTCACTAACCCTTATCCTAAGGTGTTACAGGATCGTCGGCCCTTTTCTCGTCGAATGAGGTGCGGGATATATCTTTTATATCACTGTGCAAAGCAGAAAATATAGAAGCAATCAAAAGACAAACCGAGTGTGTAGCATCTGCCAGTTATTGCTAAAGGGGTCACTCCCGGTGAAGGGATCTCGGCCCTTTCCTCATCGAATAAGGTGCGGGATATATCATATATATCACTGTGCAAAGAAAAACTGTAGCTACCCTTTTTATTTAAAATTTGATTCTACAACATCTTTTAGGTTTCTTTTCTTTCATTAATCACATTAATGAAGTCCCATCATTTATCTCACCTAAACATTACAGATAAATACGACGTACACTTATGCCATCCGCATTCGCCTCGATGTCCCCTCGTGCACCGTTAGGTTAGGTAACTAACGACAGAGCAGGGCAGGGCTAGTGCGGGTGCAAAACATAAGTAACGCCTATATAATATATCATATATACTATATACTGTATCCATCAGAACATATCAAATGATCACATCACAGATATCGCAGCAGAAACATAGATATAATGTGGGATATACTAGGACGTCCGTATTTAGTATTTAGCCAATAATAGAAGATACGGATTCCACAGTCGCGACGAATAGCCAATCCCACACCCTGGACCCCTACGAGAGCGGCAAGAGACCCTACCAATTCTGGAGTTTAGGAGACCCGGTCTCGACTCCTCGAGATGGCCTCCCACTGAACCCCAGAACCCGGTCACCCGTGCTCCCCTCCTTGGGTCCATCCTAATGCGGAAAAGTAAATAATATACAACACTGGTGACACAACCTCAACCCGGAAGTGCCCCAAATAAAAGAATATTACATTACATTTGAATTTACATGAATGAAAATATAAAACTCTCATCTCACATAAAAACCCCCGGCTATTCAATCGCGACAATCCTGCATATCATATCTCAGCAACACATAATATCTCATATCATCAACGTAAGTAAGTATGCATACACCTATTGTCGTCGACGTATAGCAACGACAATCGGTAAATACATACTACACTTACGGTCACAGAAAAGAAAGTGTAAAACTGCAATATCTGGAATCCACATTCTCTTTAGACATCGTAAATACGAAATATCACATACCTCGTATTTCATGTCT
Organism: Agapanthus africanus; assembly: GCA_030015575.1. NCBI lineage: Eukaryota > Viridiplantae > Streptophyta > Magnoliopsida > Asparagales > Amaryllidaceae > Agapanthus > Agapanthus africanus. Next base: position 621,133,519 of record CM057342.1, read on the forward strand.
TATAATATGAATTCCACACATTGCATCACATTCCAGATAATTAGACAGTATTAAAGTTTTCGAACGAACAATCAAATACCCAAGATTCGCTAAAGCTCAACACTTGAGCGGAGTTCAAAAACCCGGAGTGTGACACAGTAGTAGCGGTCCAGCCGTAGAAGGGTCAAGCCAACGCCTCACATGTGGCACGCCGTACTGCCCCAAACCCTAAGGTTCAAAGGGCAGTTCAAGACGGTCACATAATCGAGTTAAGGTTTGTTGTCTTCTAGAGGGTCCAGCACAAACAAACTTGCACGTATTTCCGAAAGCTTTTAAACCCCTTGAAAAGTGAGCAAATGATACTCGTTCAAACACTTCACTACTTTCTAATTTACCCGGAAAAGTCACGAAATCAAAATTCCGATCGAATCGACGAGTCCAAAACCATCTCCAGAATTTTTCAGAACTAAAAACAGATTAAAAATACCCTAAAAAATATACTAGCAGGAGTAAGCATTACGGCATAAAATTTTTAAAGTGATTGAGGTATACGGCCGCGGAACCGCGGCCTAAGCAAGCTTAGGCCGAGTTTCCGCGGCAGAAAATATTGTTCATTGAAATATTTTTATACCGTATTTCTTAGTTTTACCTGCTGAATTTTTTACATATTTTTAATTATGAAAATAACCAGGTTTTGAAAAAAGTCCAGAGAGCACCCAAAAAGCCGTATTTTCGGTTCGATCAGAGTTTTAACTTCGTAAAGGTGTCGCCTAATGTTCTAGGTCGGCTCTGATACCAGTGTTGGTCAGGCAGCAACCCCATCCAATGGGGTCGCCGTGGAACCAACGGGTCCCTCAGCAGCTACTTTTTACGCATACCCCTTCACGAGGACTACAACCCGCCGGAACACTTTCCAGTCTCGGGACACCCTCGGGGTAAGAGCCTATGCTTCGCCACACTGTCACACAGTGAGAACCCCCCATAGGTCGACATCTAATGCCTAGTAGCTCTGATACCAGTGAAAGGTTAGCCTAGCACCCTTTGAGGGGTTTGGAAGCATCACATGTACCAAACATTGAATTTTTAGGGTGCTAAGTTAACATACAAAGGATCGATCCTAGAAAAATTAGGGTTTCAAAAACTATACTTCATCACATGAAAGAAATGCTAGGGTTTAGAGAGTACAACCTTTGTAGCTCCCTACGCTAGACTCCTCGGCTACTTGGGGTTTGAAAGAACTCTGCTTGAACGCCTCTCGGTCACCGATGATCCACCCGGAGTCCGCTTTGTCCAAGCTTGCAACTTTATTCGATCAAGTGAACGAAATGAAACTAACACTCTATACAAGTGGGCTAGACTTGTGTAGAATGGTGTTGTGGTTCTCTTTCTCACTTCAAAATCCTATTTTGATGAATATTTTGCTTACTTGAAAATTCAAGAAAGCATAAGCTCAAGGTTGAAGAAGATGATGGATATATGAAGAAGAGAAGAATAATTCTTATCAAGAAAAAGAAAAACATAAGTATATATATTTTCCTTTCTCATTTCCAACCATGGTTAATAGATATGGATATTTATTTCATCTTAGTTAAAAGAGAAGAGGAAGATAAATCATGGTTAAAAGGTAGGTGAAAATGGTTAGGTCAAAAGAAGAGTGTAGAAGAAAACCAATCATTCACCTTTTTCTCTTTTCTTTTGATTTTGCAAAATAAAAATAAATATCCATAATATAAACCATGGTGTGAGTCTTATATATCCACCATTTTCTTGTATAATCAACCATGAAAGATGTATGTATGTATGTGTATATGTACATCCATATGTGCATGAATCAAAAAGAAGGCATACATGCATACATACATCCAACTAACTCAAGAAAGGATTTCAAGTGAGAAGCTAATGGTTAAATGATAAATCAACACTTGATTTATCAATCCGGCCATATCACATATGACCCCTACCAAAAGCAAGCCACCCGACCAATATACGGTATCCTATACGCGCATTTTAATCGGGTCCTTGCGCATATCGCATACGCGCACCACAATGTTTCGCCTGGACTAGGAAACTCCATTGTGGGACTCTGAGACTCGTCAATACGCTGGCAGTGGGTGATGATCATATCAAGCACCCCCAAGCCGCAAGCGGTCAGCTAAACGTAACGGCTACCCGGGTATTGAGCGATCAGAAGAGAACAAGCGAACCTGCTACAACTCCCGTCGAGCCGATCGGCAACACTTCCCATACAGTCCGGTCACCTCGTCTGATATGTCGCATATCAAGTCTAGGGGTGGTAAACGTCAGACCCCAATAACCGATAAGTCATGCCGATGTGAGGCTCATAACGGGTCGAGAATCTACTGGTAACACTTACCAGCAAATCTGTGAAACAGCCCTGGCCAGGGACTTCCCTGTTACGGCCAATCGAGCACAGTACAACATCAAACCCCAATACCGGGAGAGACGAAACCCCTCCTATCGCTCATTACCTCCATGTGACTCGGGACTGTACCCAAAAACCACCGTTTTGCATGCCCTCATGGACGTGGTAAGGTGGAGATCAAAGCACAGTGGGAATCACACAAGACTCTATGACGATCTCGGGTCTACAGACTAACCTGCACAAGTGTCACCTGAGAACTGCCATCTGACGTGAAATATAATACCATCTGGGAGTTCTCGGCGAGTCCGTCCAGTGTACCCAGTCTCCACTGAGCACCCGTATACCATCTCTGATGTCAAACACCAATGGGTATGGGATCATCCATCGCCCATCTCATGGGTCGAGAAGTATATACGCTAGTCTACACTGGTAAATCGATGCCCCGTCTCGATACACCCACGACTAGGGACCTTGAAGGATGTACTTATGGACTACCATGTCCCCACTAGTATGATCTGCATCATAGTCCAGGTAGTCAAGTACACATCCTAAGGGCTTTACCAACATGTAACTATAAGACAGTTTAAAGAGACTAGTATACATGTTAAGATAAAGAGCAACCAGATAGCATACTATCATATAGAGCAAGAAAGTCATCTCTATATATGTCTAAGCATCCAATACAATATACATCATCTGTACAATACTGGCCTCTAGGGCATACATACAACTAACACCCTCGCCCTCTCCAGACGCAGGTCACGTCACAGGACCTCGACCTCTGAAGGAAACGCTTCTACCGGCCTCAGTGCGTGGAACGCCCCCTCGGCCTCCATACGAGTAACAAGGGCATAATGTCGAAGGACCTGACGGGAAATGGATGAGAAACTTGGAAACGCTCGAGCCAAAGAAAGGAAGGTCAAAAAACAACACGTGGAGGAGTTCATACCTGGACCGCCCCTTGGGGTATGGCCTCCATTTAGACCCTCAGGGTGCCATACGGAAGCCTCCCCCCGGCCGACTCTTCCATCCAGAAGAGCAGGCCGACAGCGACGGAAAGCCCAGATGGAGCCATGAAGACGACATCCCTCTCCTGCACGGGAATCCCCTTAGGGACCCTCGACGATGACGCACGAGAGATTGTCCTTTTCCTCTTAAGGGGGACCCCGTCCTCACCCTCCCCTACGTCTCTCATCTGGGGATCGGATGACCATGGACATCTCTGGCCGCCGCCGGAACAATCACCATGAGCCATCAATGAAACGGACAGCCCTGCCGCCGGCGGAACATTCGGCACAGGGCATGAGCCAGACGGGGGCACGGCCGCACCGCTGGCCTCCCTCCGGAACGAGAAACCCAAAGAGTGGGAACGAACCATGTATCCAACCCAAAAGAGGAAGAGCGCCGAGCAGCCAAGACTTAGGAGGAAGAAAATTATGAAGAAATAGGGGCCCTGGAGTGGGCCCCACCCCTATTTATCACCGCAATCGCCCTCATACAACGGCGCCCTTCATCTCCCGCCAAAGCGCCTCCTCGCGTCCAATGGTTCCGATCGCTCCACTTGTCGTTCCCACACTGGGCCGCATCCCATCAGATGCCGCAGGTCTGCACACGTCATGTCGGCCAACCGATACTTGACACGCGGACCGTCGCTTCAGTGACAGGATGCACGAACCTACGCACTTTCCTTAAATGTAGAGGTCTCGCCCTGATTCGCTAGCAGAAAAGACAGCTGATAGCCCAGCGATGCGACCCGACAAAATTTTAGGAGGGAACTCACCCCGGGTGGCCTGGCAGTCCACTCTTGTCCCGACCTGCCAGCTGGTCGGAACAAGAGTGGGGGGCTAATGATGATGCTCTATATTGGCGATCTCCCAGATCAGGACATGTGGCAGATGACGTGTCCCAAACCTCAGAAAAAGGGCCCACAGGGGCCGACCAGGCTACCTCTGTACCCGACCTGCAAGCACAAGCCAGCTCTCCTCAGAGCCCCCTGCAAATTGGCCTCCTCGGACTCCCAGCTCACCCCGAGCTGCCACAGGACCAAGATGCCTCGGCCCTCCCGCTCGTCCCCGAGCTCTCCCGCCGAGGCCATCTTCCTTGGTCCCTCCGACCGACCAACTCCAACACTCATAAGCGTAACCGTCACTCAGCAAATCTCTCCATGCGCGGATTCTCCGCCGGCAACATCCCGCGTTCCATGCCATCACGGTCCCCGTTAACGGGCAATCTATTTATTACGAAGGTGTGACGTCGGGGGCGTAACTGCCGGCGAGGTTCTCGCGCCTGCTATTGCGTGCTGCCGCCACTATATAAACCCCAATCACAGAAGGGTCAAGTAAGCTTTTTTCACCCCACTTAGCCGTTACTCTGCTCGGATCATGCACTAACTTGATCGTCGAAGGGTCCTCGGTGGTACCAAACCAACCCGGGACTTCCTTGCAGGTACTTGGCGCAAACTCCTCAAAACCACCAATCTCCTCAAAACCCATTGAGACCCACATGCAACAGGAGATCACCTCCAAGATGCACCGGGAGATCGACGGAAGATAACATCTGACGGAGACCCGAAAAGGACCTCCATCAATTGGGGATGGTATGGGGACGGTCAAAACCATTCCCAATGGCCCCCTTTGTAGTAGTGTAATTAGCCAATCAAAATCATACAATATATTGGATTTATTTCATTCAACCAAACTCGGCACATGCCGACATAACAAACATATCAAATAGCAATCCTCAATCATGCAAAACATACAATATAAGAGGTGTCGTCTCTTTTCTTGATCTTTCATCCGGCATTTTTTCTAACCATATGAGAGAAGGCAACTCAACCCTCACATGAGACTACATCTTGGCCGTAAAGCCCAACTTCTCATATAGAAGTATATAATGTGTTAGAAGTGTAACTGCAACAATATCTATTATATATATATTGGCAACTCATACCAATTAGTAGTGCAGTCCAAATGACCCAAGTCCAATCTGACTTTGCAATCTAACTAACAACATCTACATGCACAAATGGATACAAGACACAACAATCACCATTCTGGTTCAAATCTATTAGGCCAATCAACTAAGAGATGCATCGTTGATCTTGCAATCAACTTCACAGACGTACACCATCACTTCCACACATATACCATTCTCATTGTACCATGAACAACTCAAAGTGTAATCATTATCCCTAACACGAGCATCAAGAACAAATCAACATACTCTACTAAAAAACTATGATCATTTAACATGCTCCCAAGCATTCATGGGCACTACGCTATACTCTTTCTTTGAGCACTCATGATTACTAGACAGCACTCTCTTCCTGAGCAACATGGCTAAGATAACCCTGTCATGCACAAAGTAACCATGATCTTACCTTATTCATCTTTTTACAAACTGTCACGACCTGGAATTGGCACATGATCGGCACTTGAATCACATGAAGTCTATAGGACCCCACCGTAACCTAAGTAAGCCGAAGCCCAGAAATCTAAACCTTTTGCGGAAAAATAATGGGGGTGCAGTTTTGAAATATCAGCACAATGAATTCAAATTCTTCTTTTAAAGGTATAAGTAATATTATATGAAAATACAAGTGGGTTGTATACTATCTTCGAAAACATTTTCGTCATTTGAAATTTGGGCAGCACCTCTCTTATAAATTTTGATCCAAAACTATTACATCACAGCAATAATATAGGCATCCCCAAGCGGGAGCTAGCTCTTCACTAATTGGCGGAATTATAACCATGCAATAAATATATATACGACGCCCAAAGGCGAAGATTAATCACAAAAAGAAAATAAAGAAGACCAAGACATCATCAAGCTCAAATCACGAACAATACCCTTATCTCGCTCTAAGTCTCAAGAATATATAAGTCTGGTGTTTAGGTCTACCAAATTTACATAGTCTGGTTGATGGAGATTTAACTAGATACAACAGAATAAATATGTACAAAGGTGGTCACGATCCAAAGTGTACCACACCTACCAATGCAAACCACCCAGAAGCAAGTTGTGTGCTAGCGGGCCACTACTGATCCGAGCGGTCGATCCTGCAAGAAAACTATGGCACAACGGGGGTGAGTTGCCCACTCGTGAGTAGAAAATATCAGCAGGTAGAAATCGAATGTATAACGATCTCCTAGGTCATACTGCAAAATAAAAGTAATATTGTAGTATGTAGGGTGATCGTGTATACATTTGTGCAATGATAACAAGGTCGTGCCAGTAACAGTATATAGTATCAAGTTATATGAATCATATGCATGTATGCATGTGTATCATCCAACGTATGTCCAACAACGAAACATCAAATCATTATAAAACCTGAGTGTCCAGCATTGACACTCAAAAATATCATTAAAACCCTTGTCCAGCATCGATACGTAAATCCTCATATCTCGGGCGTCGTCTCATCGGATCGGCCCTCATATCTATCTGATCACACGACTCCGGTCGGTATCCTCCGAATATCCATCAAACCCAAACTATCACCGGTCGGTAATGCTCTCCTACCGGGCTCAACGTCTCTCTATACGATCTTCTTGCCCCGGGGTACCGTACCAGGTCCACCATATACCTGCAGACGGTGCCTCCTCTCTCCTCGAATCGGGTATACACATAACTCGCAACCGAGAAAACTCATGGTGGGTATCGAAATATCATATCAAGAGAAACTGCATTTTTAAAACAATTATAAGAATTTTTAAAATATATCTACGGTTCTCAAATCCAGAGATCTCATGAAAACAGAATCTCATATGCATGTAACCATAAAGGTACAGTAAATGCAAGCACAAAACAATACTAGAAATTATTGCAAGTGTTTTCATGTAAACATGTCGTGTAACCAGGTAAGGAAGTGCAATATCTAAACTAGCATGTGCGGTAATAAGTACTGAACAATGACTATAATTCTACATTTTAAGAACAATACGGCGATATAGCAGTTCTGATGTGTGAGTGGCATGGCAATTATCGATGATGAGTGTGTGAGCTAGCAAATCTGTGTACGTGCAATATGCGCATCATCGGTAATGGTGCGTGTGTCCTAGCAGACAAAGAAATATAAAGATAAGTGTCGGGAACGTAGTACATATGTCGCGAGGAAATAATACAGCGTAAACATGAACGGTATAAAATATGTAACTACACATGAACCATACGGTTATAGTTTAAATAATACGAATCGTAGTTTTTGAAACTAGGGCTACGGTGTTTTGAAAAAGAGATACCATTTGGAAATCCGTAGCGTCCTTGAGGTTGTCATTTAAAGTACCTAATGATTTGTTAGTTTGAAAATAGGTATGGTTCGAATGTAATCTATTATCTACCAAAGTGATTAGAAAAAAATAATTTTCCAAATCAAGATAATCCATAAGTCGGCGATCCAGCCTCATAGTATCAAATATGGTATAATCCATCGTACATCATCTCGAATCAAGAGTGCGAATTAATCATCCGGTATATCATATCACATATGGTATAATCTATCATACGTTATCATCAATCAAAGTATGGATATATCGTCATGTACATTATATCGCGTACGGTATAATCCATCGTACGGTATCATTAATCAAAGTAAGGATCTATCGTCATGTACATTATATCGCGTACGGTATAATCCGTCGTATGATATCATAAATCAAGAGTACGGATCTATGGTCACGTACATCATATTATTTCATATTCTTATATATATATATATATCATTTCTTAGCATATGTATATATGTATATATATCGCCTTGAATCCTCATGTCAAACATATCGACTCGTGTTATCTCGTTTCATCTCATTTCATCATGTCCTCATCTCATCATATCATCTCGTACATATCCTTATGATTATATCCATATGTACATAAGCGTATATTTCTACACACACACACACACTACATCATTGTTCTCCTATTACTATGGTTGCGGGGGTGCTATACGCCATCCACCCGACTTTGCCCGTAGATATACATCTACTCACCTACTATCCTCGCTTTGGCCGAAGTCGATGAACGTCTTATTCTCCTTCGTCGTCCTGGAAGTCCACGCGAAGGTACCTACAAATCAATGCATATCGTAATGAAATCAAAATCAATTCCGAAAACCGATACAGTAAGCGAAATTTACATAGGTTAGAACCTATGGTCCATGCATGTAAGAACAACCAAACAACTCCTGACGTTGATGTACAAACGTCAAACGATCGAGTCAAAACTCAAATACCAAAACTCAAGTTAACAAAAGTCGTAAACTGAAATATGAAATTTAGAAAAACACTCCAAGATTTTACCTAGGGTGAAATTAGGACATTCTGTATATTGGATAGGCCCATATATCATATGATAAAGTTATAGAACCAAACCCAAACTCACAAATCATGCCGAAATTTGCGGCTATTTAGATTAAATTGGCGGCCAAGTTGGGAAGTGGGGGTCTCGGGCTTCTAAGGTAGCATTATAATAGCCTTCACATCTCAATGTGTTTGCAAAATATTTTTCAGAGTTCTCGAGTCATAGCAGATTCTAATTGATCATCACATTTGCAACAAAAACCGATGTCAGAAAAATCTAAGTTCGTTGAATCCGAGAATTTCTCCACTATATCACCCTGACTTAACACTAGAGGTCTTGTAAGCACTCCCTAAATTCTCTACTAAGCATCACTATAAGTTTTACCCCCTAATCCTCACTCTAGAATTTTCCAAGTTTACTAACATTGCACTTTTGAGTTCTAAACATATGTAGGAAGTTAAAAAACCTAATAACTTCAGGGAAGGTAAAGGTTTTACCTTAAAGAGCAACTGAAGAAATTTCCAAGATGATCCAAAATGCTTAAAGTTCCAACTTGATCTCACATTGGGTGTAGGATGGGGTTGTGAATATCTTTTGTGAAGGTGGTGTGGGGTTTTGATGAGAATTTTGGGATGGTTTCATAGCGGTGGTGAGGTGGGAGGAAGTGAAGGAAGAAGAAAAGGAAGGAGATAAAGAAAATGAGGTGAGAAATGAAGTGAGGAATTACAAATGGTTAGTTTTTCCATACATCTCTCTCTCTCTCTTTCTCTCTCTCTCTCTCTCACTCCTCATGCCCATACTTCATGGTCCCCTCTTTGTCTCCCTCTCACTAATTATCTTTTCATTTTCTCTTTTTTTGAACCAAATAACAACAAATACAAATGAAACCAAATATGCAACAAAATACAGTGTGTCATGGTATATTAGTCATGGTTAACAAAAATGGATTTAGCTTAATGCATAATTAGTAATGCACTAATCAAGTTTAACATAAATTTGTATATAAATAATTGCATAATAATTTATAAAATGTCCAAATCCAATAAATACCTTCATAATTAATAATTCATACTAATTTCCAATATTTTCCAAAAATATAGGTATATAATTATACCATTCAACGAAAACTCAAATCCATACTCGTATAGTTTTCGTGAAATTTATTATCTTATTATTTAAATTCCAAAAATAATATTTTATATTTCTGAAATGTTACACAAACACAATACTCAGCATATACCATGTCAAAGAAAATCATGCACTAATCTCCATCAAAAAGTTTAACCACACCTCACCTTCGCACAATTACTTCCTCCATCGACCTCTCTGGTGATGAACACGGATCAATCAGCACAGTAGAAAACCTCACAAATTTATAAACCTAGATCCCTTTATTGAAGAATAACAAAACTTGATGCAAACCGCAATAATAAATAACACAAGAGATTAATGGGGGAAACGGGGAAAATCTTTATTAGAACTTAAGAAAAAGAATAAAATCATACAAGACGATTACAAATAACCCACTTTTAGATCTCTAATGATATCACCTTACTCTCTCTTTACAAGCTCTCCTTAGTCGATATTCTTCAATTCCTTATGGTGTCGTTGTCGTCTCCCTTTAAACTTCATGATCAAGAAACATCTTCATTAATGGCCTTTGTCTTGATCCCTTAAATCTTATGATCAAAATCTCCGACACTTTAAATTTTAACCCTAGGATCCTATATATAGCCTATACAATTTAAGTTATAATAAGATCCCCGAAATTACAACACTGCCACCAAATAACTGAATTTTCGAGATAATTCTCGTTCTGAAATTCGTACTTATCTGTTGGTAGACATCTGAACCTTTGATGTGCAGACGTTTGCATTTGCTTTGCCAAAAAGCAGAGTGCTTTCTAGACGTGTGAACCTATGAGGTTAGACATCTGTCTCTTTCAAACACTTCTGGCCAAAGCATGGCCAGAATTCTACTGTCTACAGAGACATATGTCTAGTTTCTGCTCTGGATTCTGGTCCTTAAATACCAGATGTCTGTTGTGTCTTGCTTCAGACGTCTGGCTCTTTTTTGGCTGCGCAGTCTTGAACAAATACAAGACACCTTCACGACAATCTCCATCTTGGCTCGTATAGCCTTATAGACACCTTGAAAACTTGTTTCTCCTTTATCTTGTATCCTCTAGGGTTGCTTTAGTTGTTCTTCCCGTTTCCCCTGCTGACATAATCTTTCTTCAGAATTACGAAACTGATGATGTCACGGTTTTTAACCAGAACTGAGAAACTGGTGCAACCCTCCTATCTAGGCCGTCGTTCCTCACACATAAGTACTTGAATAGATGCCAAGGAAGACTTGAACTTCTCTGCATGAATGACCTTCGTTAGCATGTCTGCCGAATTCACCTTAATATCGATCTTTATCAAATCGATCACTTTCTCAGCCCACTCCCTTATCTTATAATACCGCATGTCGATATGCTTAGTTCGACTGTGGTATACTTGATTATTCGCTAAGTGAATGGCAATTTGACTGTAGCAAAATAAAGGAACCAGTCTCTTATCAAACCCGAACTTGCCAACTAAGCCCTTTAACCACAAGGCCTCCTTAGATACTTCTACCGCCATTTAGACTTCTAACTAATAGAAGATTCTGCAACTGTATATAAATAATCTGTAAAAGATCTTCCCTTGTCCAAGTCCCTATCGTAATCCGCATCTACGTATCCTTACAACTGTCTCGATTTATCTTCTAACTCGTGAAAGAATAAACCGATGTCTTTAGATCCTTTTAGATACCTAAGTATCCATTGTAAAGCTTCCCAATGAAGCTTTCCTGGATTTGACATGTACCGGTTAACCATACTTACTGCATAGGATATAGCGTACATCAGCGATCCCACCACACTTGCATATAGTACTCGAGACATCTTTTCTTTCTCCTCCGCTGATTTTGGACACTACTTGGAGGATAAATTCAAATGACCAGCGATAGGGGTGCTCACCTGTCTTAATTCCTTCATGTTGAATCTCTCAAACACCTTCTCAATATATCTGACTCGGGATAGCCACAGCTATCCAGCCTTCCCGTCTTGAATAATATCCATCCCAAGAATCTTCTTCACTTCACCTAAGTCCTTCATGTCAAATTATGCGCTCAATGAAACTTTGAGCGCCTTTATTTCTGCCATACACTTAGCCGCGATCAACATGTCATCGAAATATAGGAGTAGATATATCGACAGCCCATCCTTAAGCCGCTTCGAGTATACGCAGCTGTTATACTAACATCTTGAGTAGTTGGTTTTCCTTACGAAAGAATCGAAGCACTTGTACCACTGTCTGGTAGACTGCTTCAACCCATATAAAGACCGCTTAAGCTCATATACATGATCCTCCTTGCCGGGCTCTATAAATCCTTCAGGTTGCTTCATGAAGTCTTCTCTTCCAACTCCGTGTGCAAAAATACCGTTTTACATCCATTTGCTCCAACTCTAAATCTTGAGTAGCTAACTTCGCCAACAACACTCGAATAGACGTATGCTTGACTACCGGCAATAAAATCTTATTGTAGTCAATACCCTCCTTCAAAGCAAAACCCTTCGCAACTAAACTTGCCTTTTATTGCTCGCCTTCCTTTTTTCTGAATACCCACTTACAGCCAATAGCTCTTTTGCCTTTCGGTATCTCTGTCAATCTCTAAGTACTATTCTTTCGAAGTGACTCTATCTTCTCTGTCAGCGTTATGATCCATCGATCCCTATCCTCTTACCCAATGGCCTCCTGATAAGAACTGGGATCTCCGCTTTAAATGAATAAAGCGTATGCGAGTATGTCTTCAAAACCGTACCTGGCTGGTGCCTTATGAGTACGTGTTGATCTCCTTACTGCTATTTCCTGTGGGTCCTATTGGGGTTGGTCCTCACCTTCTGTCTCCGTAATCTTCTATCCACCTCTGCATCGACTGTAATTATGCTTCAGTGTCCATAACCTTATGAGCTCCAGATAACTCCATCTCTACTGAATCATTGTCCCTTGATGCTCGACCTGCCTCCTTATTATCTCCAGCCACATCTTTCAACATAGAATCCTCATCGAAGTTTACATCTCGGCTGGTGAATGTCCTTTTGTCTTCTAGATCTCATAACTTACGGCCTTTATCTCTAAGTTTGAATCCTCAAAAACACACTTCTTTGACATTGATTCCAGCTTGGTCATATCCTTTTGATTCACAAGTGAGTAGGTAAGGCATCCAAACACCCGTAGAGAATTATAACAGTCTGTCTCTCCTCTCCATATTTCTTCTGAGATCTGAATATTTATAGTCGTTCATTGAGACATGTTGACCAAATAACACGCATGACTTATCGCCTCTGCCCAGAAGTCCTCCACAAGACTGGATTGCAACCGCATACTTCTGGCTCTCTCTAATAATGTCATGTTCATGCGCTCCGCTACGCCATTCTGCTCTGGATGTCTTGCAACAGTCCATTACCGCTGTATGCTATGTTCTTTACAGAAATCCTGAAATTCCTTCGAGGTGTATTCAGCTCCATTATATGTCCGCAAATATTTCACTAGTCACCCCTTTTGCTTCTTCACGGCCGGTTTCCACTCGCTAAAACTGGCAAACCCATCTGATTTCTATTTGATGAAGTAAACCGATACCTTCCATGAGAAATCGTTAATGAAGGTAACATAATACATGGCACCTCCCTTTGATGCAACCGGTGATGGTCCCGATGTGTCTGAATGGATGTAATCGAGAAGTCCTCCGATCTTGTGCATGGCTTGCTTGAAGCCGACCTTATGTTGCTTCCCCATCGTACAAAATTTATAGAAATCTAACTTGAATGAGGTAACACATTTCATCCACCCCTTTCTGTGCAACTCATGAAGCCCCTTCTCACTCATGTGGCCTAGACGCTTATGCTACAGCTTTGCGGTATCCTCCACCTATTTCTCCGTAGCTACGGCCGCACCACGAGTCATCGTGCTGCCATCCAAACAATAGAATTTCTTTAATCATTGTCCCTTTATGACCACTAGGGCACCTTTGACAACCTTTATTTCTCCATCTTAACCAACGAACTTGCATCCTACCAAATCCAATGGTCCAAAAGAAATCAGGTTCTTCTTTAGTTCTGGAATGTGACACACGTTCACAAGCGTTCGCACCACCCCATCAAGTATGCAGACTTTGATGTTCCTTATGCCAATGGCCTTGCATGCCACATTGTTCCCCATGAGAACACTATTTCCATTGTACTCTTTATAGGTATCGAACAACTCCTTCTTCGGGCAATATGGTATGAACATCCGGAATCAAGAATCCAAGCATCAGAATCTTCCTTACCAGTGTGTACGGCGAGTACATCACACGGATCTTCTTCGGCTTCGGTCGGAACACTGGCTTGATCCGAACCCTTTGTGATAGCATCTTTACTCTTCTTCTCCAACCAAAGTTTAAATTTCTAACATTACTTCTTCGGATGCCTTGACTGTTTGTAAAAGAAGCACTATCCGCTCTCTTGCCTGGATGATTTTGATTTTTTCCTTATGCTCTTGCCCCCGTCTCTATCCTCGACCTTCCCTTTCACCGGCGAACAACCCAGATATCTCCTCCGATGGATTTGATTTCTTCATGATCTCGTTATTTAGAAGTGTCGTTGTAATCTTCTCCATCTCGATAGTCTCCTTCCCATAAAGAATCGTTGTCACCATGTGTTCATATAAATTCGGAAGTGAAGATAGGAGCAATAAAGCTTGCTACTCCTCCTCTAACTTGGCTTCAAAGCATAGAAGATCGCTCACCATTGTTCCCTTATATAAAAAATTATTAATAGATAAATAGAATAAGGCAGCGCCTCATGCGAAAGGCACGTGAGCACCGGCACCGGTATTTAATAGGATTAAATCCTATAGCATTGCCTCACATGAAAGGCACGTGAGCGCTGGCGTGCAAACTGTGTGGATGCTTGATTGAGTTCAAGGACCAGCGCCTCACGTGAAAGGTATGTAAGCGTCGGCGTGCAAAAGACGTGGATGTCTATTACGGTAAAAATTAAATTCTTTGGTTACGCCTACGTACATAGCACGTGAGCTATGCCTACTGCATAGCACGTGAGCGTCAGCGCCCAAATTAAAATGGGTCTGCTTGGGTAGAATTAAATTCTACATGAAAAATATTTTCCTAAAATCTGGAGATATTGCCTGTTAAACAGATCCGTTGGATCAAAAATCTAATGTTGATTAAAAAGTATCAAATGATAGAATTAAATTCTATTGGGATAATATTTCCCTTAATCATTTTAAACAAGAAAGATAGTCTATATCGGAAAATATTTCCCTAAACTTGTTAAAAAAATGAAAATATATTATGTTAAATAGAAAATTACTGGGTTAAAGATCCAACGGTGGATAAAATTTCCCGAATAATTTTTGAGACTAATTAAATCAATTGGTATCTCTCAAATGAGAGATTTTCTCAAAACTTATCAACAGTTTGCGTCACCTATATAAAGGACCCGAGACTTCAAGTCTCATAATGAGAAGACCCCTCCCCCCCATAAGCTTGAAAATATTTCATGTCTTCTCCTTCCTCAACAAAAAATTGCGCAAGGTAGAAATAAAGAGGAAACTTCTCTTTTTCCATTAAAAAAGCTTTCGCTTTTATACAGAAGCCTCTGCTTCTCTTTGAATCGATCAATTCACTATTAAAAGAGATCAAATGATCTAAGCGCACGTCCTTCATTCTTAAAAAAAGAGAAGAAAGATGCGCACCCTATAAAAAAATAGATGAGAACTAAGGTTTTCACTTCTTTGCAAATAAGAGAAAAAGAAAAGAAGATAAAACAGAAAGCATGGCATCTTAATGAAAACTTGTGCTTTCTGATAAAAATAAGTGCGCACCCAAATCAGTGCATGCTTAATGGAATAGTTGCTACTCTTGGGAAATAATGCCCCGGAGACAAGCACACCACGTGATACACGCGTGTGCGCACTTGATGAAAACCACCTCTAAAGGCAAGCGCACCATGTGATACTCACGTGTGCGCACTTGATGAAAACCGCCTCTGAAGGCATGCGCACCACGTGATACTCACGTGTGCGCATTTGATGAAAACCTTCTATAATGGCATGTGCATCACATAACATTCACGTATGCGCACATGACCGCCAATGTGCAAGCGCCAGATGCAACGCATGCAGAATTACTGAATACTACGCACATACATACATGTGCATATATATAACTTGAAATCCTTAACAGACGTGTCATGTGATACAAATGTGCACACCCTGTTCAAATAAAATAAATGGGCATGGGCATCGCATATACGTACATGCTTGTACCATAAAACATCATTTAATCACTTAAACAAAGTTTAATTAACTTATAAAGCTTCTGTTGATCAAAATATCAATAGACCCAAGTGATCTTGGCCTCAAAGATGACTAAAGATCCTTAATTCATACTTCTTAGGTTGATCTTAATCCAAAACAAGATTAACGAGAGTTAACTATATATTCCTGAGTTGATATTAGTCTCAAATATGACTAACGATCCGCAGATAATATATCTCGGACTGATGGAGCTCGTTCATACGAGATCTACGTCCTAAGTTCAGAAACCCAAATTTAATGTACAGATTTGGGTGAATCTGAGCCCTACGGGCGATGACATAAACTAGTCTCTATATACAATTCATAGGCAACCTAAAGAAAAAAAATACAACTGTCATGATCCGAAATGGCATGTGACTGGCACTTGAATTATATGAAGTCTATAGGACCCTATCTAATTCAAGTAAAGCCAGAAATCCCAGAAATCTAAACCATTTTAAAGAAGAAAGAAGGATAAAGTCTAGTTTTAAAGCAAGTGATTTAACAAAATAAGCCGAAGTATGCATTTTTAAAACCTCAAGGCTTTTCTGAAAATTTCGGCAGAGTTTCCTTTGTAAATACTGGCTCCAAAAGGGTACAACATGCATAATATGAATAAAGTCATCTCCAAGCGGGAGCTAGCTCTTCGCCAATTGGCGGTCACAACCACGCAAGCAATATAATATACAACGCCGAAGGGCGAGGATCAAAACTCAAAAGGAAAATCAAAATCATCAAGAAAACCATAATAATACAAACGCGACTCTAAGGTCGAAATAATAACAAGTTGTTTTCTAAGTCTTAAATAATATACAAGTCTGGTTGATGGAGTTTCTAGGTACAACAGATATAAATAAAATACAATGGTGGTCACGATGCGAGTGAATCCACCTACCAAAGCAATCACCCGAAAAGGGAGCAGTGTGCCAACAAAGCCGCAATGAAACCTGTATATACTACTGATGATTTGGTAAAACCAAAGGATTCAATAGTTTCCGACGAACCACAGCCTCTCCGCGAATCCGGTAGGTTTCCTCATCCACTCGAGAGATACTACGATCTTCTCGGTGACAGTGGGAGCGAGAATTGCATCATGAGATGATGGCCCAACCGAGTTCAGGCAGATAGAACGTCTGTCTTGATGTGATAGTCAAAGAGTTTGACTTCATCAAAATGGTAGATGAACCTTGTATATACAAGAAGGTTGTAGAAAATAAGGTTGTCTTCCACGTATTGTACGTAGATGACATACTCTTGATAGGAAACGGTTTCCTATGCTAGACTCGGTCAAGCTCCTATTATCACAAGGATTCTCAATGAAAGATCTGGATGATGCCTGCTACATCTTGTAGATTATGATCTATGGTGATAAATCTAAGTGGATGTTGGGAGTGTCCCAAATCCAGGTACATTAACACCATACTAAAGGGTTTAGTATGGAAGATTCTAAGCGTGGTAGTTCGCCCACTGACTCATGGATCACTCTCTCCAATACTGATTTGGAGAGAGCTCACGTGCAAAGGATATCCTATGCTTCGGCAGTAGGCTCTATCAGAGTGTGCGATGTTATGTACCAGACTAGATGTAGATGACTCACTAGGTATAGTGATCAGGAATCAATCGGATCTTGGAGAGAATCACTGGACAGCTGTGGAGGACATTCTTAAGTACTTGAGAAGAACTAAAAGAAAGTTCTTGGTTCCAGCTTCCAGAGTGATAAGTTCGACTGAGAGTTAGTCACAGGCATTTTCTTTACTCTCAGTGGAAGGACGGTATGTTGGAAGAGTTCCAAGCTAGATACCGTGACATACTAGACGATAAAGACTGAATACATTGCTACCAACGATACTACCAAAGTGGCTGTTTGGACATTTCTTGTTCATAAGATGAACAAGGTTCCTACCATTGAGCGTCCAATAACTGTTATTGTGACAACAATGGAGTTGTGGCTTAGGCCTAAGAACGCAGGTCCCATCAGCGTTCCAGACATATTCTGAGGCAAGTATCACCTGATCAGGGAGATGGTTGATCTCCAAGGGATCGAGGCTAGGAGAGTAGACCAGAAGGTAGACACAGCGGATCCACTCACAAAGGCCTTACCCCTAGAGAGACTTCTCTACAATGGTTGAGTATGGGATACTACAACCTCTGCTAAATTGTTGGGTATTGGATACTACAACAAATGGCCTTAGTGCAAGTGGGAGATTATTAGTTATATGTTTGCCCTAGAGGCCATTACTGTACATGCGATGTATATTATAGTGGATGCTTGGACGTATATAGGAAGGACTTTCTTGCTCAAAATGATAGTATGTTATCTGGTTGCACTTTATCTTAACATGTAAAAAATACTGTTTTGTGATCACATGTTGATAAAGCCCTTTGGATGAGTACTTGAATACCATGACTATGATGTAGATCATACTAGTAGGGACTGGGTAGTCGATAAGTACATCCTTCAATTGTTCCTAGTCGTGGGAGTATCGAGAAGGGCATCGGTACTCCAGAGTAGACTAGCGTATGCGCTTCTTGACCCATATGATGGGCGATGGATGATCCCATATATATTGGTGTTTGACATCAGAGAAGGTATACTGGTGCTCAGTGGAGACTGGGTACACTGGACGGACTCGCCGAGAACTCCTAGATGGTATTATACCTATCGTCATATAGCAGTTCTCTAGTGAAACTGGTACAGGTTAGTCTGTAAACCCGAGATCGTCATAGAGTCTTGTGTGATTCCCACTGTACTTTGATTTCCACAATACCACGGTCAAGAGATCGTGCAAAACGGTGGTTTTTGGGTACAGTCCCGAATCACATGGAGGCAATGAGCGATAGGAGGGGTTTCGTCTCTCCCGGTATTAGGGGTTGATGTTGCGCTGTGCTTGATTGGCCATAATAGGAAACCCCTGGCCAGGGTTGCTGAGATTTACTAGTAAATGTTACCAGTAGTTTCTCGAACCGTTATGGACCTTGCATCGGCATGACTTATTGGGCTATTGGGGTCTGACGTTAAACCACCCCCAAGCCTTGATATGCGACATATCAGACGAAGAGACCGGACTGTACGGCAGTGTTACTGATTGGATTCGCAGGAGTTATAGCAGGCTTGCTTGTTGATCTTCTGATCGCTCAATACCCGGGTGGCCGTTACGTTTAGCAGACCGCTTGCGGCTTGTGGGTGTTTGATATGATCATCACCTACTGCCGGCGTATTGACGAGTCTTTAGAGTCCTACATAGAGCTTTCCTGGTTCATGCGAAACGGAGTAGGAGCACATATGTGATATATGCGGGACCGAGAATAATACGATATGAGATACCGTATTCTATTCTCGCGATTTATAATATAGCCGGATTATTAATTCAAAAGTTGATTTAATAATTTAATGTATAATTATATATTTGATATATTAAATTATATTGACTAATATAAGCTCACTTAAGATTTCTTTTCTCACTTTTTGATACATTGATATATATGTGATATATATTAATTGTATTCTTTTAGCATATAATATATATATATATATATATATATATATATATATATATATGATATATATTATTGTGTCATGCTAGGTTATAAATGCAACATATATGTATGAGACTTACACCATGCTAGGGTTTATGTTAGGCTTTCATTTATCATTAAGTAATTACAAATTAGGGGATTAAATCATTGCTAGAACCTTGTAGAAGCTTATGGATAAGCATTGACTAAGTCCACTTCTTTGTTTTCCTTAAGATATTTTGTGACCTAACCTTTAACCCCTTACCATGGTTAACTCTCTACAAGGGTTAGATATATGATATACTCACACATGGTTGCATTTCTAACCTCATGAATTCATTCTTCTTCTTCTTCTTCATCAAGTGAGAAAAGCTTGCTAGCTTTTTGAAAAGTGATGGCAACTTGTGAGAAAAATATATCTAAAGTGAGCCTACTTTCAACTTCATCATCCTATACATTTGGCCATTTAGTTTTGGGTGTTTTCTTCACTAATCAACATAATTAGTGAAGAGTTAGCATGAGCTAGTGTCTCCTCGACGTAGATCATCTTCGGCCTCGAAGACTTCGAAGCAAGCTTGTTCGTTTCTTCATGGGAGCCTCTCTAGAGTCTGGGGGATCGTGATCGCAGCGAAGGTACTTCTACACGGAGCTATTTAAGTGAAGGACCGGTCTACAAAGGTTGTATTCCTTGTTCACTTAGATGTAAAGTGTTTACATAGTATGTTTTACTCTAAGTCTCTAGTTATGATCTTGGTTAGGGTTTGTTCAGCACCCTAAAAATTTTAAAGTAGCATGATTGATGCTTGCCAAAACCTTCATAAGGTGCTAAGCTAACCCTACATTGGTATCAGAGCCATGCTAGAGCATTAGGTGTCGTGTAAGCGAAGTTTAAAGTCCGATCGAACTCCGAAACCCCGATAAATCCCACTTTCTGGAAAAATTTTCAAAATTTGAAATTTTCATATTAAAAATACTCAGAAAATCATGCAGGGAAATCTAAGGATTACTGTGAAGTACGAAGCCATAACTCACTCATGTGACCGCGGAACCGCGGCCAAACCATGCGTTTGGCGGCGGTTCCGCGGCCAACTTTGGGAGTTAGGGGCTAATACTTCAGAGGGATTTATTCTTGGGTACTTTTTCATGCTTCTGGAAATTTTTAATTCTACTCAAGTGTTGAGCTTTCTGGGAAATATTGGGAACTCGTTGATTCGATCGGAAAGTTTAACTTCGTTTAAGTATTTCCGGGTAATTTAGAACGTGTTAAAAAGTTCGAACGGATATCAATAACTCACTTTTTCCCCTGTCGGAGAACTTCAAGTGTTGGATTTTTCCTGAGTTTAAAACTTTCAGAAAATCATGCAAGCGAATTTGTGGACCCTCTAGAAGAACGTAACCTTAATTTGATTATGTGACCGTCAAAACCGCCACTGAACCATATAGTTTGTGGTAGTTTACCGTTGCCACATGTGAGGCGTTGGTTTGACCCTTCTACGGCTGGTTCATAGCGGCTGTGACATGTTCTGGGGCTTTTTGAACTCCGCTCAAGTGTTGAGCTATTTGGGAAATCTTGGGTGTTTGTTTATTCGATCGGAAAGTTTAACATTGTCTATTTATCTGGAATGTGATACAATATGTGGAATTCATATCGTTAGGCATGAAATGCGAAGTATGTGATATTTCGGATTTAAGATGTCTAAAGTGATTGTGGATTCCAAATGTTGTAGTTTTTCACTTTCTTTTCTATGACCGTAAGTGTAATATGTGGTGCATCGCCGGTTTCGGTGCTATATGTCAACGACAACTGGGATACGCATATTTACTTACGTTGATAATATGTGATGTTATGTGTTGCTGTGATATGTTATATTGGATCATCGTGTTTTGAATAGCCGGGGGTTTTATGTGAGATGAGAGTTTTTCATTTTCATTCATGTAAAAGCTTGTATGTAATATTCTTTTATCGGGGCACTTCCGGGTTGAAGATGATGTCACCATTGTATATTATTTACTTTTCCGCATTAGGATAGACCCAAGGCGGGGAGCACAAGTAACCGGGTTCTAGGGTACAGTGGGAGACCATCTCAAGGAGTTGAGACCGAGTCTCCTAACTCTAGAATTGGTAGGGTTGCTTGCCGCTCTCGTAGGGGTCTAAGGATATGGGTTTGGCTATTCATCGCGACCGTGGAATCCGTGTTTTATACCGGGTTAACTTAAAACACGGAATTCCTAGTATATCCAATATTTCATATGTGATTCTGCTGCTGCAATGTTCTGTGATGAGATCATATTATTGCCTGAGACGAATGCTTATACTATATATATGAGATATAATTAATATTGTTGCTTTCGTTTCTTCTGTGATGCTTAGGAAGCATAAATAAATGGGATTTCATTAATGAGATTAATGTAAGAAAAAGAAACCTAAAGATGTTGTAGAAACTTTTTTAAAACTGGTAGCTCCAGTTCTTGCTTTGCATAGTGGTATTCCTTGAAGAATATCCAGCACCTTATTCGATAAGGAAAGAGCCGAGATCCCTTCACCGGGAGTGACCTCTTTAGCGAAACTAGCAGATGCTGCAAACACGGTTTGTCTTTCGATTTCTTTTATAGTTTTTGCTTTGCACAGCGGTATTTATGAAATATCCTGCACCTTATTCAATGAGGAAAGAGCCGAGATCTCTTCGCCGGGAGTGACTTCTTTAGCGAAACTAGTAAAAGCCTCAAAAACACTCCTTTCTCAAAATCACTCGATTCTACAACGATATCAAGTTCATTACGCTAATGGTTTTCTTAAAATCCTGCGTAGCCCTCCGTCATTTCAGATAAGTACTACTTAGTATTCGTGCTGCGGTAGTTTGGCATTCGTTAAGGCGTAGTGTACGGTAGCTAACTAGTGCTTATCTTCTTGCATACGATGCGGTTGGATTAGGGTATTCGTACGGCGTTGTTTGGCTTTCGTCAAGGGTCGTGCGGGTGGGTTTAATTCAATCATGAAATGTACGGGTTGAACTTGACTAGCGGACTACGGGTTGTTTGGCATTCGTCAAGGTCATAGCACGCTAGGGGTAAAAGTATTATTGGGAATTTCAAGTGTTGAAATTTGCAATGAGATTACATACCTTCTATGAGATAGTTGGATCCCGATACCCACTGCAAGTAAGAGTTACTCCTGGGAAAGTCTTACACATTACAATTAGCTTATCGAGTAGGTGTCTAGAAAGGTGTTAATGGGGTTATGCCCCTGGGAAAACGAGGTTTATTTTAATTAGGTCTGTGCGAAAGCACGGGGAACCTCCCTCAAAGTACCGACACTGGCCTGGCCGAAAGATTGGCGAACTTGTAGGGTGTAATTAATCCCGGCTAGTCTTACCTTTTAGGGTTTGAAGGAAGATTTGACTAAAACAGTAGGAGCCATCCTGATTAGATAAAACGATAACCAATCTAATCTTGCAAAAGCGCACGCAGAGTGTTTTTCTTCTCTCTCTCTCCTGGTAGCGACTATGTCACGCCTTAATCAAGATAATAATATGGATGCATTGACCGAACCTACTTATTATACTGGGCTAGGGAACGTTGGTTCTGCTCTATCTTATAATTGTTATAAGTCCGAGCAGGAAATAGGGGAATATCCGGATTCCCATGCCACCAATTCGAAGAAAGTGCATGTTGATGCATACTCTTCGGGTGTCCTTATTACCGAGAACTGTTTTTCAGTATCCTCTACATCCTGGGTATATGATACCGGATCAGGATCCCGCATATGTAATATGTTACATGGGCTACAGAAAGGTAGAGAACTGAGAATGAGTGATATGTCTCTAAGTGTTAGAGAATGGTGCAATTGTTGCAGCCAAATCAGTTGGCAGATATTACCTTGTATTAATACATTGATTCTGAACAAATGTTATTACATACCGAACCTGATATACAACATTACATCATGTTCTTTACTGAGTTAAAAAGGGATATAATTCTGTATTGGAGGATAATGTTGTGAACATTTTCCTGAATCAAGAGTTGATTCTATCAGGCACGTTATATAATAGCATAGAAGTTTTAAATCAAACCACAGTTCAAAGCATATAGAACACAGGCAAGAGGAGTTGTTCAGGAATGAACGAATCCTTCTTGAGGCATTGTTGACTAAGTCATATCAATGCGACACGACCAGCTAAGTTACATAAGGATGAATATAAGAATCTATTCGAATTTTCATCTTATGCTACTTGCTAGTCTTGTCTCAAAGATAAAAAATGACCAATACTCTGTTTACTGGAAACAGAGAAAGAGTTATTGAACTCTTGGGACAGATACATGTTGATGTATATGGTCCCATGTCTACAAATGCCAAGGTTGGTTCTTTTGAGAACCAAACAGGTAGAAGTATTAAAGTCCTACGATGTGATCGAGGAGGCGAATACTTGTGCATGGAGTTCCTGGAGTTTCTAAAAGGAGAATGTGATTCTCTCTTAGCTTACTCCTTCGTATACACCACAACACAACGGTGTATCAGGGCGGAGGTATCGCACCCTATGAGATATGGTGCGCTCTATGATGAGTACTCCTGAGTTACCTGTTTTCTTTTGGGTGTTATGCACTTGAGAAGCTACATACCTATTGAATGGGGTTCCATCCAAATCAGGGCCTACCACTCCATATGAGATATAAAATGGGAAGAGACCATGTCTTAAACAAGTTAAGATATGGGGTTGTCCGGCCTATGTTGAAAAGCAAAATCCGGACAAGCTCGAGGTAAGGTCAGTTGTGTAAGTTTGTCAGGATATCCCAAGATTAGTAAGGGAATATCTTCTACCTAACTGAGGAGCAAAAAGGCATTTTGTTTCCCAGCATGCCACCTTTTTAGAAAAGGAATTTCTTGTGAAGAAATTAAGTGGTAATGAGGTAGAACTGGAAGGAGTTCCAGCTGGACAAACTAACAGCTGATGATTTGGTAAAACCAAAGGATTCAATAGTTTCCGACAAACCTCAGCCTTTCCACGAATCTGGTAGGTTTCCTCATCCATTCGAGAGATACTACGATCTTCTCGGCGACAGTGGGAGAGAGGATTGCATCATGAGATGATGGCCCAACCGGGTTCAGGAAGATGGAACATCTGTCTTGATGTGATAGTCAAAGAGTTCGACTTCATCAAAATGGTAGATGAACCTTGTATATACAAGAAGGTTGTAAAAAATAAAGTTGTCTTCCACGTATTGTACGTAGATGACATACTCTTGATAGGAAATGGTTTCCTATGCTAGACTCGGTCAAGCTCCTCTTATCATAAGAATTCTCAATTAAAGATCTGGATGATGCCTGCTACATCTTGTAGATTATGATCTATGGTGATAGATCTAACTGGATGTTGGGAGTGTCCCAAATCCAGGTGCATTAATACCGTACTAAAGGGTTTAGTATTGAAGATTCTAAACATTGTGGTTCGCCCACTGACTCATGGATCACTCTCTCTAATACTGATTTGGAGAGAGCTCGCGTGCAAAGGATATCCTATACTTCGGCAGTAGGCTCTATCAGAGTGTGCGATGTTATGTACCAGACTAGATGTAGATGACTCACTAGGTATAGTGATAAGAAATCAATCGAATCATGGAGAGAATCACTGGACAGCTGTGGAGGACATTCTTAAGTACTTGAGAAGAACTAAAAGAAAGTTCTTGGTTCCAGCTTCCAGAGTGATAAGTTCGACTGAGAGTCAGTCACAGGTATTGTATTTACCCTCAGTGGAGGGACGGTATATTGGAAGAGTTCCAAGCTAGATACCGTGACATACTAGACGATAAAGGCTGAATGTATTGCTACCAACGATACTACCAAAGTGGCTGTCTGGACATTTCTTGTTCATAAGATGAACAAGGTTCCTACCATTGAGCCTCCAATAACTGTTATTGTGACAACAATGGAGTTGTGGCTTAGGCCTAGGAACGCATGTCCTATCAGCGTTCCAGACATATTCAGAGACAAGTATTACCTGATCAGGGAGATGGTTGATCTCTAAGGGAAAGAGGTTAGGAGAGTAGACCAGAAGGTAGACACAGCGGATCCACTCACAAAGGCCTTACCCCTAGAGAGACTTCTCTACAATGGTTGAGTATGGGATACTACAACCTCTGCTAAATTGTTGGGTATTGGATACTACAACAAACGGCCTTAGTGCAAGTGGGAGATTGTTAGTTATATGTATGCCCTAAAGGCCATTACTGTACATGTGATGTATATTGTAGTGGATGCTTGGACGTATATAGGAAGGACTTTCTTGTTCAACATGATAGTATGCTATCTTGTTGCACTTTATCATAACATGTAAACAAATACTGTTTTGTGATCACATGTTGATAAAGCCCTTAGGATGAGTACTTGACTACTATGATTATGATGTAGATCATACTAGTAGGGACTGGGTAGTCGATAAGTACATCCTTCAATTGTTCCTAGTCGTGGGAGTATCGAGACAGGGCATCGGTACTCCAGAGTAGACTAGCGTATGCGCTTCTTGACCCATATGATGGGCGATGGATGATCCCATATCCATTGGTGTTTGACATCAGAGAAGGTATACGGGTGCTCAGTGGAGACTGGGTACACTGGACAGACTCGCCGAGAACTCCTAGATGGTATTATACCTATCGTCGGATAGCAGTTCTCTGGTGACACTGGTACAGGTTAGTCTGTAGACCCGAGATCGTCATAGAGTCTTGTGTGATTCCCACTATGCTTTGATTTCCACCATACCACGGTCAAGAGATCGTGCAAAACGGTGGCTTTTGGGTACAGTCTCGAATCACTTGGAGGAAATGAGCCATATAAGGGGTTTCGTCTCTGCCGGTATTAGGGGTTGATGTTGCGCTGTGCTCGATTGGCCATAACAGGAAATCCCTGGCCAGGGTTGCTGAGATTTACTAGTAAATGTTACCAGTAGTTTCTCGAACCGTTATGGACCTTGCATCGGCATGACTTATCGGGCTATTGGGGTTTGACGTTAAACCACCCTCCGGCTGTGATATATGACATATCAGACGAAGAGACCGGACTGTACGGTAGTGTTACTGATTGGATTCGCATGAGTTATAGCAGGCTTGCTTGTTGATCTTCTGATCGCTCAATACTCAGGTGGCCGTTACGTTTAGCAAACCGCTTGCGGCTTATGGGTGTTTGATATGATCATCACCTACTGCCGGCGTATTGACGAGTCTTTAGAGTCCTACATAGAAGTTCCTGGTTCATGCGAAACAGAGTAGGAGCACATATGTGATATGTGCGGGACCGAGAATAATACGATATGAGATACCGTATTCTATTCTCGCGATTTATAATATAGCCGGATTATTAAATCAAAAGTTGATTTAATAATTTAATGTATAATTATATATTTGATATATTAAATTACATTGACTAATATTAGCTCACTTAAGATTTCTTTTCTCAATTTTTGAACATTGATATATATATGATATATATTAATTGTATTCTTTTAGCATATAATATATATATATATATATATATATATATATATATATGATATATATTATTGTGTCATGCTAGGTTATACATGCAACATGTATGTATGAGACTTACACCATGCTAGGGTTTATGTTAGGCTTTCATTTATCATTAAGTAATTACAAATTAGGGGATTGAATCATTGCTAGAAGCTTGTAGAAGCTTATGGATAAGCATGTACTAAGTCCACTCCTTTGTTTTCCTTAAGATATTTTGTGACCTAACCTTTAACCCCTTACCATGGTTAACTCTCTACAAGGGTTAGATATATGATATACTCACCCATGGTTGCATTTCTAACCTCATGAGTTCATTCTTTTTCTTCTTCTTCATTAAGTGAGAAAAGCTTGCTAGCTTTTTGAAAAGTGATGGAAACTTGTGAGAAAAATATATCTAAAGTGAGCCCACTTCCTATTTCATCATCCTATACTAATAGCCATTTAGTTTATGGTGTTTGCTACACTAATCTATACAATTAGTGAAGAGATAGCATGAGCTAGTGTCTCCTCGACGTAGATCATCTTCGGCCTCGAAAACTTCGAAGCAAGCTTGTTCATTTCTTCGTGGGAGCCTCTTTAGAGTCCAGGGGATCGTGATCGTAGCGGAGGGACTTCTACACGGAGCTATTAAAGTGAAGGACCAGTCTATAAAGGTTGTCTTCCTTGTTCACTTAGATGTAAAGTGTTTACATATTATGTTTTACCCTAAGTGTCTAGTTAAGATCTTGGTTAGGGTTTGTTTAGCACCCCAAAAATTTTAAAGTAGCATGATTGATACTTGCCAAAAGCTTCACAAGGTGCTAAGCTAACCCTACAGTTTATAAAATCCTTGCGGTTTCTCCAAATCCAGAAATCTCATGGAAATCTGAAATCCAAATCTCAAGGGTAAATAAACAATGAATTTCATAATATTGGGCTCCGGCAATCCGGACTGGCCCATAATGTCATAGCAAATGAATATATAAATATGCATGAAAATCACAATAATAAATGCAATGTCTAAGCTATCATATAAAAGCAAGCACACTTGTACCATGTCGAAACTATCAGCTAACATTTTATACTAATGAAGTAGTATTTTCTAATGTGTACGTGACATGGCAATTACCGATGATGGTGTGTGTAAGCCGGCAAGCAGGTGTACGTGGAGCATATGCATCATCGATAATGGTGCTGGTGTCCTGACATTATGGTTTTCAATATAAAAATAAAACACATTTAAGCATGCAATGTGATGCGAATAGCAAGAATATGCGGAAAATGAATAATAAACTCAACAATAAAGAATCTACATTAATATATATGAGTCATATATTTTTGCCATTTGAAATAACACGAATCGTGGCGTTTAGAAAATAAGGGCTACGATGTTTTTAAGAAATGATATGTCCTTTGAAATATCCGTAGAATCCCTTGGCCTGTCTTTAAAAATACTCACGATTCGTTAGTTTTGAAATAAGTATAACTCGATTCTAGTCTAACAACTACAAATAAACTACAGGACTAAACTAACAGACTAATCGAAAAGGTAAGGAAACCACCTAAATCTGAGTCGATATATATAAATATAATAGTCGGTGATCCCGCCTCAATAGTATCACATACGATACAATATATAATATGACATCCTCGAGTCAAGAGTGCGGATCTATCATCAATATATAACTCGTACGGTAAATCCATCGTACGGCATCCCAATCTGGGTACGAGTCGAATATCACATTTATCTCATCATTTATCTGGTATCCTTATCAACATAACATGAATGGGGGTACTGATCTAAAGTCTAATACATACTGATACCATCTACATATATATATATATATGTGTGTGTGTGTGCGTGCGCGCGCGCGTGTATAAAAACACCACGCCTAAGGACCCGCTAAAATATCATGTCGTATCTCATAATACAAACCATGTCATATCACCGATCTCATGGCATCATGCCCAATCTCATCGACTCATCTCCAAGTATCATATACTATCCTCATCATCCAAGTATATGCGCGCGCGCACACACACACACACATATATATTCACAAACCTATATGCATATATATATATATATATATGTATATGCATATATCCTCATATACGCACAAGTAAAACAATGTAAGCGTGTGTGTGCGCGTGTGGGTGTAAACCTTATTCTAGGGTTTCGCCACTAAACAAGCTAATGGCACAATCATCCAATACACTAAAATTTAACCATGAACTCCTAAAGTCTATCTAGATAATCATCTAGTCTCACAATAAACATATTTATATATATAAATATATATATATATATGTATGTATGTATGTATGTATGTATACGTAGTCGTATACTACACTACGAAACCGTGGGGGTGCTATACGCCATCCACCCGACTTCCCTCATAGATATATATCTACTCACATGATCTTCACTTGCCAAAGTCGATGTCGTCATCCTCTTCTTCATCATCCGAAGTCCACGTGGGGGTACCTACATATATACACATATAGCATCGTAAACGGAAATCACGCACGAATACCAAAATGTCGCACGAATCACACATAGGTTAAAACCTATAGTTTACGCTTGCAAGAATAACCAACGATTCTCGACGATTGACGTATAAACGCGAATCGACCGATAAAACACAAATACCAAAACTTCAATTCATAAACATCACGAAAAACAAGGCAGCAACTCATGAAAATGGTCCCAGATTTTACCTTAGCTGAATTAGCCAATTTTGCACATAAGAGGGGTCTAGTTTACTGCTAAAGGAGCCATGGACCAAACTTGGGGGCAGACATCCCTACCCTGGCCGCAAATTGCGGCCAGGAAGATTAAATTTGCGGCCAAGTAAGGGGGTAGGGTCTCGGGTCTAGGGGTATCATCTAGATTGCCTACACAACTCACTGTGTTTGCTAAATAATTTTCAGGTCACCCGGGTTATAGCAGATGTCAATATACCATCACAAAAGTTAACAAAATACGATATCGTGGTTTCTAAATTTGGGAATTGGGGGTTTACTATATGGTTTCAGTCCAATATACAATCCCTACAGGGGTTTAAGGTCGCTACTAAGTCTCAATTTCACCTTTAGATTCAATTCAAACCCTAATACTCAACTTAGAATTTTCAAAGTCCGCTAAAGCTCATTTAACCCACTCTAAACTAACATAGATGCTAAAATGAATCAAATACTATATTAATGGTGAAGGAAGTACCTCATTTGGCAACTCAAGAATTTTCTTGAGTTGCCCCAAGTCTTAAAAATCCAATTGTTCTTGGTCCAAAGTGTTTGTGAGGAGCTTGTGCATGTTTTTAATGAAATGGAGATGATGTTTTGATTGGTTTTTTTGATGAAGTGAGGAGGTAGAAGGGGGGAGGAAAAGAGGGCTGTCATGGTGAAGGTGGAGAGGAAAAATGGTGAAGAAAAATGAAGAGGGAACAATGACCAAGTCAACACAACCCCTCACCCTCTCTTCTCTCACATGCCCATCCCCCATTCTTTATTCCATTTCCTATTTTCTTTTCTTTTCTTTTCTTCTCTCTTCTCATTTAAAACAAATCCAATCCAAAGAAAAAAGAAAAGCCATGGTAGAAAATGTAACAAAAGTGTAATATAACATGGTGCATGTCATGTGCACAAATCAAGCTTAATGCACGATTAGCGATATTTAATCGCGATTAGCATTAAAATGGAATATAAATAAATCATAAGAATTATAATTTGCTTAAATCATATAAAACACCCTCATTTCAGTAATTTCTATAAGTTTCTAAATATTTCCCAATTTATCGGTATTTAATTATACCGCCTTATTAAAATATTCATAATATTTATTATTTAATTATAAAACTTCCCAAAAATAATATTTTATTTTTCTGAAATGTTACAACATCACGACACGAAATAACCTACCGGAGCAGGAAAAAGTTGTTATCGCAACATGATAACGTAATTAACAGCAGGGGCTTACGTCTGCAGGGAAGAGCATCCCCACAATTAAAAACCCCTTATAAATGAGGGGAAATCTGATAAAGTCACACTGCATCGGTCGCATCTATCCAAACCTCCGATATATGATGCCAAAAATCAACTTGGTATCTTCGGAGAGGTGGATGGATATGTCCAAATAGTATTTGCCCCAAATTCAGGCTCGACGTCTCAGAGCAGTCTTCGGCGGTAAACAGATTCTGGCATGCCTGGTGGGACCTCTTCCTCTTTCCACTCCACACTTCATGTGTCGTGTTTCGCGAAAAAAATCATGATTCGCTGTGTTCGTGGTTGCCCTTGGATGCGAGATACTAAAACTTGGTGTTTCACTCCTGTGAAGAATCAATGGCCTCTCACTGCACTTCCTCCAAAAGCAACTCTCACTCCGTCCCATCTGGAGGGGTGACTTACAAGCTTAACGTGACCTCCATCTTCTCAATGCCGGTAGGAAAAGGTCACTCAGGCCACTACCGGACTATTCTTCGGGACCATGCTTCCGCCCGTGAGCTTTTGTGCCTCAATGCCCCAAGAGGAAGCTCCACGATGGTCGGTTTTCGATCGGCCGGCTACTGAGATGGCCCCTATCAGTAAGCTATCCAACCCTGAAGTCTCAATCTTTAATAGGCTGAAGAGAAATTCAAACTGGCTCGTAAAGAAGCCTATAATTCCAGAAAGGGGTTACTCCAAAACGGCTAGCCCTCCCTGTTCTTGCTATGTATGAAGCCGGCAAAAGCGATTTGCCTCCAAGATGGTTGGTCTTCGATAGATTAGCTAACTCTGCTCCAGCTCCGCCAAAAACGCCATCTTCTACAGGCTGACACCAAGCAAAGCTCCCTAGAAATGTCGGGGGCACGATGAAGATGCCTCCAAAACTGAGGCAATCCCCACTACACCATATGCTCGATGTCTCCACTGGCGCCGAGTGAGACAGGCTGGGGGCAACTCTTCCTCTAGGCTTACTCTACCAGCTCTTATGGTGGATGTTGATGCTGCTGTTCTAAATGGGAACAGTTTCGACCCTCTTAGGAGGGTGCGTAAAAACTCCCCGATGACAGTGTTAAAGAAATCACATGCGCCTGCAGAAACTGCAGTGCAGGAAAAGTTGGAACAGCCTTACCGGCAGCTCTCCTTGCAAATTCATACAGTTTAGCGGAAGGTCCAAGACTTCGTGCTCAATGAAAGCTACTCTCGTCGACCAAAGAAATCTAAGGTCCGATAAGAAAAAGAGTACTCCTCCCCCATACAACGGGGGACTTCTTATAAAAAGATGCATGTCACAACAACTCCTCATGCTCCTACCTCTCATATAAGAATGTGGCCAAAGAAAATTCCATCACCAGCGGTAAAATCCAAAGGCGAGGGCTCCAAACGCACCAAGTCTGGGGGTATAACTATAAATACTGTTTATATGGCCAATGGAAAAGAAGAGAGTCGTGCTTCTATGAGTCACAGATCGCATACTCGGTCATTGATGAAGGCTCAGGAGCAACAACAAAAGCTCTAAGAGATGCTGACCAAAATGACAGCACTCACCGGACCTAAAGAAAGTCCAAACAAAGAAACTGAACAATACCAGGAGGAAGAAACCGATACAGAGTTCTTGCGACGGGTGCTAGAAAAGAAAGATAAAGAAGCTGCGGAGCAGGCTGCCAATATAAAACAGATGGCTCTTCTCTTTCAAGATATGGTTGGGATGATGATCCAACCAGAATCACCGGCTGAAGATCCTCTGGTGATTATCGAAGATGATAGAGTCGAAACATCGAATCCTCCTCAGGCCCTATCAACGGACAATAAGGACACGGTCTCCAAAGCAGCCCTGGATGATTATATGGCTCAATAAATTAGAGCTCAACAGGCCAATGAAACTACCAACCGGCTTGTCAAAACCGAATGACCATATCTTGCCTGGTATGACCAAATAAAGTATCCACCGGGATATACGATCCCAAAGTTCCACGTTTATAAAGGGACGGTGAATCCGGATCACCAGGTCGCAAGGTTCAGAGCTGTGTGTGTAACAACCCTAATTTTCCTATACACTTTTCTATACAATTTTTTTTTAAAAATTTTAAAAATCCTTAAAGGAGTATTTTAACCTGAGCACAATATATATATATATATAAGTAATTATTTTGTTTTTAAATAAATCCATTTTTAGTGTACATAAAATTGTTTCAAAATTAAAGTATACTTGGGATATTTAATGTTGCTGTTACCACTTTAAGTAGTTATTTTCCACAATAATTACAAGAAGGAGCTTGTAGCTCATTGGTAATACCTTGCATTGCTGAACCAAGCCACCAGAGTTCAAATCCCATGCCCCACATTATTTTTGTATTTATTTTGTTTTAATTTATTTTGGAAGTCAACATTCAAAAGGCCAAAACTCCCAAAATATGTACTGGACAACAAAAAGTAAATATACCAAATTGTACCCCTGAAGTTTCCCCGGCCTCTGGTGGCCTGACTCGGCGAGACTCGGCGCCGCTGGCCGGCGACTCGGCCGACTCGGTCCGGCGCAGGCGACTGGACTTGGCCGGACGGCCGAGTCACCAACAGAGAAACGTCTCCTCTTGACTTGGTCCACCCCCTGCACACTTTAATTGCTTGGATCGGTTATCATTTGGCCAATAAATCCATTTTAATCCTAGGTTTAATGATTTTTATATATTTTATATATTTTTTTTAATTAAAACCCTAACCCTATATAAACACCCCTACCCTCTACCCTCTCATCACTTTTTCTAAGTCCACTCTTCCAAAATTCCAAGAGAACTTGGTACGTCGGAAAACGAGCGAAAGGCGAAGCGCTGACGAAATCGACGGCGACTTTCCGGTGATCGTGCTAGGAGCTCTCGACGACGTTTCGACGCGCCGGAAAACCCTCTACCTCCCTCTCACTCTCTAGCGTTGTCCAAACCCGTAAGTCCCACATTTCTACCTTTCTATTCTTTCATAAAAATACGACTTTTCAAACCCGACGGAAATCGGAACAAACCGATTTTCGATTCGGTTTTCTATCAAATCTCACTTATCACTAATTGCATAATGCTTAAACATATTCATGTTGACTACTAATCACTTAAAAATTAATTTGATCAAGTTTTCACACATGAAATGATAGCTTTTGTAATATACCGTATTTTTGCACTTAAATACCACATGTTTAGTTTATCACTTTTAACCCTTTAACATTGCTATATCTTAAAGTAGATCGCGAGGTAATGACCTACCTCCACACACACGCAAATACAACCCTAAATGATATCATCAAAACTTAGAATACGATAAAACAAGATTTTACATTAAAATACCATTTTCTTATTAAAACCTTTTCTAAAAGTTCTAAGTTATATACAATTTTAAAACAATATCTTTTAAAAGGAAAATGCGATATGTCGTGGACATCAATCGTTTATCTAAACCTGACTTTGTGGTGTCTAGGAAAGTGTGTCTAAGGCGAGTGGTTACTTAATTAGGACCACTACTTGTAGTGGAGAGCCACCCACTCACCTGGCACTTACCTGGCCGCAATTGGCGGTGAAGAGGCGATTTGAGGTTTCTAATGAGTTATCGTTTAGACCATTTAGAAATAGGTTAGTTGGCTTAGGAATCCCTAGAATCTAAAATACGGAAATTTACAACCTTTTTCAAATAAATACCTTATTTTTATAAAACCGTTTTCTAAATGACTAGTATTTATTAAATCTTTGCAAAGCGCCACTACAACCCACCTTTGGGGAACTCGTTAGGGATAGTACGGTTTATGGTGCACCCTCAGGCTTAGTAGTGCGAGATTCAGACCTCCGCAAGGAGCATTCGGTCTCGAAAGGTTTAAAATACGACATTTAAGAAAATGAGATTTTTGGAAAATAAAATATTTATTAAAAATTATTCTTGTATAAACATATGTATATTTATCATTTAAACACCTATTTTATTATAAGATAAAGTTTCCACCTTTTCCTAAAAAATTACAAGATTAAAAGTTACATTAAAATACCATGAATTTCAAATAATTCAATATTACAAATTAATACCATTTAATTATGTAATTAGGATATTTTCACTAGAAATATGACAAAATAAAATCACACTCATTATAACTATAAAGACGAATAATAAATACTTGAGGTGTATCTTGAAAACTATACAAAAGGATTTTTACATAAAACCCCTCAAGTTTTATAAATTACAATAATGACCCTAACAAATATAGAACTTAGACGTACATCTCTTTTAGTCTGGCTCGGGTTTGAGTCTGATTATTTCTGACTTGAATATGATTCAAGTCAATCTATATTCTTAAATATTCCAACTTAATATGAACACATGAATCTCAGAATCCAGTTAACATTCTATACAACCTGACTGAATCAAACTATGGATATACATCCATTATTCCGTTATTCCACTTACCTGATTATGCAGTTACAATCTGTTTACTGATATCATGGTTTTGGTCAGTCATCCAACTTATACAATGCAATACAATCAAAACACTACGGGGTTTAATGGGTAGATTGGTACGGAAGATATTAAAAGTGGCACGAGACGGTCAGACTTAAGATACATAACATGAATCCAATTGCCGTTGTTCCGGGCCTTCTAACGGAGCCTTGTACTCTATATTCCGTTTGCCCTGGTCTCTAGCATATAGAGACCCCTCTAGTATACACTGGCATTCTTCTGTTCCAAGCTACAAACAACAGCGTTAATACAACATTACTACAATACAATACAATATTAAAAGCTACTCTCTCTCCTACTCTTTGTCTATTTCTCCCTTATCTTTAGGACTTACCGAGCGACTTGTTCGCTGACGACATTCTATTTCTTTCTTCTTTGAATGTCGTCAGGTGTTTTGGACCCGTCAGAGATCGAGCCCACAGGTGAAGACTTGGATCAGATTCACGAAGACCCCGAGCTCTAGACATTGTACCTTGTTCTATCTAGTATTTTCATTTCTTTTTATGCCATTGTTTAGGCATCGCTTTTCATTCTAGTTGTATTTACTTTTCAAACATTGTACAAAAGAATGTTATTAATAAAGTTGCTGTTATTTCTATATCTCTTGTCTCTTATGATTTACTTTTATATTGCTTAGATACGCTTAGCGTATGTACTCCTAAGTATATACGTAGCGGATCTCGTCGCGTCCCCTTCACCGTACACTGGGAAGCGTGGCGTGACAGGTTTTGTTGGCGGCCCATGCAGTTCAGAGCTGTATGAATCCCTATCATGCAGTTCTGGTCTGCGTGAACAACCTAAGCAATATAACACAAGAACCAGCAACTAAAACATTCTTTACAATCATGTCCCTTGAATCTTTTCTTTCATATTCCTTGAATCATATACTTTGAATCTATGCTAACCCAAAATTCTCTCACCTCTTTTACAATTTTATCAAAACCTTTGAATTCTTTCATTCCTTCACACATTCTTCACATTTTTAAAACCCTTGCACCACCTTGTTATTTTTTTCACATATTTTCAGTACACAAGCACCAGACTTTCCTTGAAACTGTTACACTTTCCTTTTTCAAATTTCGAGGACGAATTTTTTTTTAAGGAGGGTAGAATGTAACAACCCTAATTTTTCTATACACTTTTCTATACAATTTTTTTTAAAATTTTTAAAAATCCAAAAAGGAGTATTTTAACCTGAGCACAATATATATATAAGTAATTATTTTGTTTATAAATAAATCCATTTTTAGTGTACATAAAATTGTTTCAAAATTAAAGTATACTTGGGGTATTTAATGTTGCTGTTACCACTTTAAGTAGTTATTTTCCACAATAATTACAAGAAGGAGCTTGTAGCTCATTGGTAATACCTTGCATTGCTGAACCAAGCCACCAGAGTTCAAATCCCATGCCCCACATTATTTTTGTATTTATTTTGTTTTAATTTAATTTGGAAGTCAACAGTCAAAAGGCTATAACTCCCAAATTTTGTACTGGACAACAAAAAGTAAATATACCAAATTGTACCCCCGAAGTTTCCCCGGCCTCTGGTGGCCTGAGTCGGCCCGACTCAGCGCCGCCGGCCAGTGACTCGGCCGACTCGGTCCGGCGCCACCGGCCGGAATTGGCCGGACTGCCGAGTCACCAACAGAGAAAAGTCTCCTCTTGACATGGTCTACCCCCACTGCACACTTTAATTGCTTGGATCGGTTATCATTTGGCCAATAAATCCCTTTTAATCCTAGGTTTAATGATTTTTATATATTTTTTATAATTTTTTTTAATTAAAACCCTAACCCTATATAAACACCCATACCCTCTACCCTCTCATCACTTTTTCCAAGTCCACTCTCCCAAAATTCCAAGAGAACTTGGTACGTCGGAAAACGAGCGAAAGGCGAAGCACTGACGAAATCGACGGCGACTTTCCGGTGATCGTTCTAGGAGCTCTCGATGACGTTTCGACGCACCGGAAAACCCTCTACCTCCCTCTCACTCTCTAGCGTTGTCCAAACCCGTAAGTCCCACATTTCTACCTTTCTATTCTTTCATAAATATACGACTTTTCAAACCTGACGGAAATCGGAACAAACCGATTTTCGATTCGGTTTTCTATCAAATCTCACTTATCACTAATTGCATAATGCTTAAACATATTCATGTTGACTACTAATCACTTAAAATTAATTTGAACAAGTTTTCACACATGAAATGATAGCTTTTGTAATATACAGTATTTTTCCACTTAAATACCACGTGTTTAGTTTATCACTTTTAACCCTTTAACATTGCTATATCTTAAAGTAGATCACGAGGTAATGACCTACCTCTACACACACGCAAATACAACCCTAAATGATATCATCAAAACTTAGAATACGATAAAACAATATTTTACATTAAAATACCATTTTCTTATTAAAACCTTTTCTAAAAGTTCTAAGTTATATACAATTTTAAAACAATATCTTTTAAAAGGAAAATGCGATATGTCATAGACATCGATCGTTTATCTAAACCTGACTTTGTGGTGTCTAGGCAAGTGTGTCTAAGGCGGGTGATTACTTAATTAGGACCACTACTTGTAGTGGAGAGCCTCCCACTCACCTGGCACTTATCTGGCCGCAATTGGCGGTGAAGAGGCGATTTGAGGTTTCTAATGACTTATCGTTTAGACCATTTAGAAATTGGTTAGTTGGCTTAGAAATCCCTAGAATCTAAAATACGAAAATTTACACCCTTTTTCAAATAAATACCTTATCTTTATAAAACCGTTTTCTAAATGACTAGTATTTATTAAATCTTTGCAAAGCGCCACTACAACCCATCTTTGGGAAACTCGTTAGGGATAGTACGGTTTATCGTGCACCCTCGAGCTTAGTAGTGCAAGATTCAGACCTCCGCAAGGAGCATTCGGTCTCGAAAGGTTTAAAATACGACATTTAAGAAAATGAGATTTTTGGAAAATAAAATATTTATTAAAAATTATTCTTGTATAAACATATGTATATTTATCATTTAAACACCTATTTTATTATAAGATAAATTTTCACCTTTTCCTAAAAAATTACAAGATTAAAAGTTACATTAAAATACCATAAATTTCAAATAATTCAATATTACAAATTAATACCATTTAATTATGTAATTAGGATATTTTCACTAGAAATAAGACAAAATAAAATCACATTCATTATAACTATAAAGACGAATAATAAATACTTGAGGTGTATCTTGAAAACTATACAAAAGGATTTTTACATAAACCCCCTCAAGTTTTATAAATTACAATAATGACCCTAACAATTATAGAACTTCGACGTACATCTCTTTTATTCTGACTCGGGTTTGAGTCTGATTATTTCTGACTTGAATATGATTCAAGTCAATCTATATTCTTAAATATTCCAACTCAATATGAACACATGAATCCCAGAATCCAGTTAACATTCTATACAACCTGACTGAATCAAACCATGGATATACATCCATTATTCCGTTATTTCACTTACCTGATTATGCAGTTACAATCTGTTTACTGATATTATGGTTTTGGTCAGTCATCCAACTTATACAATGCAATATAACAATACAATCAAAACACTACGGGGTTTAAGGGGTAGATTGGTACGGAAGATATTAAAAGTGGCACGAGACGGTCAGACTTAAGATACCTAACATGAATCCAATTGCCGTTGTTCCGGGCCTTCTAACGGAGCCTTGTACTCTATATTCCGTTTGCCCTGGTCTCTAGCATATAGAGACCCCTCTCGTAAACACTGGCATTCTTCTGTACCAAGCTACAAACAACAACGTTAATACAACATTACTACAATACAATACAATATTAAAAGCTACCCTCTCTCTCCTACTCTTTGTCTATTTCTCCCTTATCTTTGGGACTTACCGAGCGACCTGTTCGCTGACGACATTCGATTTCTTTCTTCTTTGAATGTCGTCAGGTGTTTTGGACCCGTCAGAGATCGAGCCCACAGGTGAAGACTTAGATCAGTTTCATAAAGACCCCGAGCTCTAGACATTGTACCTTGTTCTATCTAGTATTTTCATTTCCTGTTATGCCATTGTTTAGGCATCGCTTTTCATTCCAGTTTTATTTACTTTTCAAGTATTGTACAAAAGAATGTTATTAATAAAGTTGCTGTTATTTTTATATCTCTTGTCTCTTGTGATTTACTTTTATATTGTTTAGATTCGCTTAGCGTATGTACTCCTAAGTATATATGTAGCGGACCTCGTCGCGTCCCCTTCGCTGTACACTGGGAAGCTGGGCGTGACAGTGTGCGGCAATACTGGAGGCGATGACAAATTGTTACTTCGCCAATTCGTCGTAATTTTATTACAAAACAGCTTTCGAATGGTACTCGGAGCTCCCAAATGACTCTATGAAAACCTTTCTGAAATGGAGCTGCGCTTCACGCAAAGGTTCGCCAGTGTGAGCGAGTGCACTCTGATCACAACGCTGATCAATGTCAGGGTTAAGCTAGATGAAACGTGGGTCCAATATGCGATCCGATGGCGGAACCTGTGGTCTAAATTTGAACAGCGCATTGAGGAGTCTCCGGCTAAGGGAATGTTCATTGGGACGATTGATCCTCAGTCGAACGCGTCCTGGTTCATGACCTTCTTCAAGCCCACCATGTTCCCAGCATTGATTGATAAATTGGCCTAGATGGAACAGATAGTGTATGGTCCATCCTCCTCAAACAAGGATCCTCGAAACAATAATAAAGGCAAAGGAAAAGCGGCCTTTGTTGCCAACACGCAACAACAATCGAGCGGTCCAAAAGCAGCTGCTCGCTAGAACAACCCTCGTATGTGCCCATCCTTGGAAGAAAGGTTAGGACATACATACTCGTTCTCTCGTGATAAGATGATGAGGCTGTTTGAGCTGGTAATGCGAAATAATCTAATTACATTGCCATACCCGCTACAGCCTGCACAAGCCGGAGATGTCAATAACCCTAATTACTACTCCTACCACGGGATATTAAGCCATCCAATCAAAAATTACTACATCTTCAAAAACTGGGTCGAGGACCAGTACCGGCAAGGCATGTTCGCACTATCCGATAGTTGAAGGGTATATCTGCCCCAAAAGCACATTCCTAAAAAAGTGGATGCGCAGGGGGCATCCTTCTCTCTTGTGGAAGAAGCTTTATGGGAAGTATGTCTTTCAGCAAAAACTAAAAGAATGTCGAAGGATCTACAAGTATGTCCGGAAATCAAGTGGAAAAGCTCGCTTGAACCAAAATTATAGAAGGGATGTTGAAACCGCGTCTCATGCCGAAAACCGCCGAAAAGTGGAAAAGTCCCTAAATCAAGCGTTCGAAGTTTTCTAAGAAAAAGAGGAAGACTAAAAAGCCTGTGCTGGTTGATGAATATGTCGATAGGAGCATAGAGCTCCAAAGATACATAGATGTATTGGAAGAATATAATCAGAAAGCGCAAACACTAGTCATACTCGAAGAATTCCTCAAGCATATTCTTGAGGACGAGGATAGTGACGATGATGAGGAAAAAGGCCCATCAGAAGAAACGGAAGACCGTGTGGAAAGCTGCCACATGATCTCCCATTCATCGCTACATGATGAAAAAGCTCTGCTAGCGTCAGAAAGCAACATGGGTGAATTAGTGGCAGGATCGGCGCTAAACTCCCCGAAACTGTCAGAAGAAGACCCGATTGAAAAGCAACTTAACGAGGCTTTTCAAAAGAGCAAAAATGACTGAGAGCACGAGACATCCATATATGAAAAGTCTAATCGTCAATGTCTGAAAAAAGAAGCTGCGGTGAGGATGAGTCATAAAGCTCTCCAACCAAACCAAAGCGTGAGCAAGACTAAAGTTGAGAAGCGGTTTTCCAAAGCCCTATCGAAGGGGATGAAGCTTCCATCGCTCATGATGTACACGCCTGGGGTCCCATATTTCAACGGTGGAGAAGGACACCCAAAATACTGCGTAAACCACCGAAGAATCACTCATCCCATCGAGGAGTGCAACGCCTTCAAGAAGTGATGGCAAGGATATATTGCCCACAGAAAATACTTTAAGAAGGAGAAGC
Organism: Agapanthus africanus; assembly: GCA_030015575.1. Classification (NCBI taxonomy): domain Eukaryota; kingdom Viridiplantae; phylum Streptophyta; class Magnoliopsida; order Asparagales; family Amaryllidaceae; genus Agapanthus; species Agapanthus africanus. The sequence continues at coordinate 621,175,130 of CM057342.1, forward strand.
GTGAAGCTCACGCTCGTCAAAATGAGAATGGCGAAGCGGCAGCACACAAAGAAGAAACTGAAAGCCATCATATGGCTTGTACTAGTTCAGAAAGGGGAAAACCCCGAGTTCTTACGTTCGGGAGTGATTCTGAGGATGAAATAGCCCTTGATTCTCTCTTTGAAAACCCCCATTGGAAAAAGAAGAGGAGGAGAAAGATTGCGAGAACATTCAGCTGCGTAACCGTACGTTGCCTGAAAAGAACCTCGGACCCACAAGCAAAGATCTGAATAAGAAGGATAAAGGGAAGGGGAAAATGCCCGACGAGATTGCCCTTGATGAAGAGGTGGCCAAAGAGCTCGCTGCGAAAAACCTGTCTAAGAAAACTAAGGCGGATTATAATGTCCTTTTCCAGCTGAGGAAAATACCCTCACAACCGAGCATTTTGGATGCTTTGCTCTTGTCCAAAGAGGTGCGAGACTTCTTGATCAAAGCCTTATAAGAGCCTGATCGGTTTCAAGCCTTCCTCGAAGAAGAGAAGATAAAAAATGAATTAGTAGAGGTCCACACGGCTGACATCACATTCACCGATGAAGATCTGCTTCTCGGTATATGCGAGCATAATCGACCGCTCTATGTCACCGGGTACTGTCACGACGTCAAGATAGAGAAGATTCTTGTCAACAACGGATCTTCCGTCAATCTTCTCAACATGAGAATGCTGAAGGAAATATGTATGAATGTCTGGCACCTTGCCCGAGACAAAATAACCATCTCGGGGTTTGATATGTAGTCATCACGGACACTTGGGTCCGTGATATTGACACTCTGCTTCGGGCTGCTCGTCACTAACATCAAATTCCATATCATTGATGCCAAGACTTATAATGTTTTGCTCGGAAGGCCTTGGCTACACGATTACAACGCCATCCCTTCTACACAATATCAGTATATGAAGTATTTCAAAGATGGCTCGGAGTACACCATCACGGGAGAGCTCAATCCTTTCTCGGTGAACGAAGTGCGAAAGTATGAAGACGCAAAGTACTTTCAACCAGACTTTGAAGATACTTAAAGGTGCCTGTAACGCTTTGAAAAGTCGTTTATGTATTTTCCCGATAATCGGTAAATAACTTGGATTTTTCCGTAAATTGTAATTATAATTATATTTCAATATAGGCCTAATTATACCTAATTTAGATAGGTAATTGCTAGTATTTAGTAGCTAATGAGTCACTTATAAATTTTTAGTTGTTTAAATATTTTTCCCTAATTTATTTTTTTAATATTATTTTAAGCTCTTAAATATACATTAAATTAGTGATAAATACAAATTTGAATGGGCTAATTATATACTTAAGAACCATGACAACTAAAATCTAGTTTGTAATATAAATTTTAGTCATGTTATTTCCATGTTCTAGTTGGTTATAATCAAAGGAAAATTAAATTTAAATAAACTAAACTAAAACTTGCAATTATGAACTTGTGGGGGGTCTTTTTCTTTGCAACCTCTCACAACTTCCTCATCCCTCCTTGGGCTGAGCCCCACTGCAGGAATCCCCTGCCCCCCCTCAAAATTTTCTTCAACTCATGTGAAAGAAATGGTATGAAAATGATTAAAATATTGTAATTAAGGTATGGTGTACTTTGGGTATGTAAGGGCTTTGACTTGGAGAAAAATTTAACAATCCCACACCATTCTCCCCCACTCCCTTCCCTGGCCGAGAGCTGCTGTTGCTGCCCCCTCATTTTCCCCTTCTCTTTTTCCTTCAAAATTCATCACAAAATCCATCAAAATCCAATTTAAACCTCACAATTTCAAGCCCATTTCTTCATCCTTTCCCCTTAGCCAAACTTGCATGAATCTTAGAGCAAGGAGGCCATCTTTGGAGGCAAATCATCATGCTAGATCCCTAGAAATTTGAGGTATAATCTTGACCCAATTAACACTTATGGTTAAATTCCTTGAATTAAATTGATTTAGTGTTAATTTTTTGTGCTAATTTCAATTCTATGTTTTTAAAGAGGATGGTTTAAGTTAGAACTAGGGTTTAAAACACCATTACTAGGTTAATTAAGTTATTTTACTATCTAGTTTGTAACAACTCCATTTTTAATGTACAAAGAATTGATTTAAATTCAATGTATACTTGGAGTATTTATTGCGGCTGATATCACTTTAAGTATTTATTTCACTCCATAATTACAAGAAGGAGCATGTAGCTCATTGGTAACACCTTGCACTGCTGAACCAAACCACCAGAGTTCAAATCTCATGCCCCACATTATTTTTGTATTTATTTTGTTTTAATTTCTTTTGGAAGTCAACAGTCAAAAGGCCATAACTCACAAAATATGTACTGGACATCAAAAAGTAAATATACCAAATTGTTCCACAGGAAAACCCCCGGCCACTAACAGCCTGACTCGGCGCCGCCGGCCGGCGAACCGGCCGACTCGGTCCGGCGCTGCTGGCCGGACTTGGCCGGACGGCCGAGTCACCGACTGAGAAAAGTTGGGCCTTGAATTGGTCAACCCTCCTGCACACTTATTATACCTGGATCGGTTTTAAATTGCCCAATAAATCCCTTTTAATCCTAGATTTAATGAGTTTTAATGAATTTTTATATAATTTTATATTTATTTTTTATATTTTTATTAAAAAAACCATAACCCTAGCCTAACCCTATATAAACCCCCCATACCCTCTACCCTCTCATCACTTTTTCTAGGTCCACTCTCCCAAAATTCCAAGAGAACTTGGTACGTGAGAAAACGAGCGAAAGGCGAAGCGCTGACGAAATCGACGGTGGAATCCCGGTGATCGTGCTAGGACCTCTCAACGACGTTTCGACGCACCGGCAAACCCTCTACCTCCCTCTCACTCTCTAGCGTTGTCCAAACCCGTAAGTCCCCCTTTTCTATCCTTCTTTTCTTTCATTAAAATACGAACTTAAAAACCCGACGGAAATCGGAACAAACCGATTTCCAACTCGGTTTTCTATCAAATATCACTTATCACCAATTCCATAATGCTTAAACATATTCATGTTGACTACTAATCACATAACAACTAATTTGGATAAAGTTTCTCATATGAAATGATAACTTTTGCAATATATCGTATTCTTTCACTTAAATACCACAATGTTTAGTTTATCATATTTAACCCTTTAACATTGCTATACCTTAAAATAAATCACGAGGTAATGACCTATCTCCTCACACACTCATATGTAATCATAATACGCTACCTTGAAAATTTAGAATACGACAAAACAAGATTTAACATTAAAATACAATTTTCTTTATAAAACCTTTTCTAAAAGTTTTAGGTTAATACATTCTTAAACCAATATCTTTAATAGGAAAAATACGATAAGTTGTGGATATCGATCGTTTATCTATACCTGACTTTATGGTGTCTAGGCTATGCAAGTGAAAAAAGGTAACTTTAAAAGGCCCGTCTCACGATTCGTGAGCGGATCCCTCATTTTCTCATTTGTACTTACCTGGCCACAATTGACAGTGAAGAGGCGATTTGAGGCTTCTAATGACTTGTCGTTTAGACCATTTAGAAATAGGCTAGCTGGCTTAGGAAACCCTAGAATCTAAAATACAGAAATTTACACCCTTTTACAAATAAATGCCTTATCTTTATAAAACCGTTTTCTAAATAATTAGTATTTATTAAATCTTTGTAAAGCACCACTACAACCCACCTTTGGGGAACTCGTTAGGGATAGTACGGTTTATCGTACATCCTCGGGCTTAGTAGTGCGAGATTCAGACCTCCGCAAGGAGCATTCGGTCTCGAAAGATTTAAAATAAGACATTTAAGAAAAGTGAGATTTTTGGAAAATAAAATATTTATTAAAAATTATTCTTGTATAAACATATGTATATTTATCATTTAAACACCTATTTTATTATAAGATAAAGTTTGCACCTTTTCCTAAAAATAACAAGATTAAAAAATTACATTAAAATACCATGAATTTCAAATAAAACAATATTACAGATAAATACCTTTATTTATGTAATTAGGATATTTTCACTAGAAATAACACTAAATGAAATCACACTCATTATAACTATAAAGACGAATAATAAATACTTGAGGTGTATCTTGAAAAATATACAAAAGTATTTTTACTTAAAAACCCCTCAAGTTTTATAAATTACAATAAAGACCCTAACAAATATAGAACTTTGACTTACATTCTTTTGGTCTGACTCGAGTTTGAGTCTGATTATTTCTGACTTGAATATGATTCAAGTCAATCTATATTCTTTAATATTCCAATTCAAAATAAACAGATAAATCCCTGAATCCAGTTATCAATCTATTCAACTTGACTGAATCAAACCATGGATATACATCCATTATTCTGTTATTCCATTTACCTGATTATGCAGTTACAATATGTTTACTGATATCATGGTTTTGGTCAGTCATCCAACTTACACAATACAATACTACAATACTATCAAAACACTACGGGGTTTAAGGGGTAGATTGATACGGAAGGTGTTAAAAGTGGCACGAGGTAGTCAGATTAAGACACCTAACCTATATTCCGTTGCTGTTGTACCGTGGCTTAACGGTTCCTTATACTTTCTGTTTGCCCTGGTCTCTAGCATATAGAGACCCCTCTCGTATACACTGGCATCCTTCTGTACCAAGCTACAAACAACAGCGTTAACACAATATTCTACAATATTTTACAATCTCTTTAGAAAATACCTCTTATTCTGTCTTTTCTAATTCTTCTTTATCTTTGGGACTTACCGAGCGACCTGTTCGCTGACGACATTCTATTTCTTTCTTCTTTGACTGTCGTCAGGTGCTTTGGACCCAGCAGAGTTCGAGCCCACCGGTGAAGACTTGGAGCAATTTCACGAAGAACCCGAGCTCTAGATATTGTACCTTGTTCTATTCAGTATTTTCATTTCCTGTTATGCCACTGTTTACGCATCGCTTTTCATTTCAGTTGTATTTACTTTTCATGCATTGTACAAAAGAATGTTATTAATAAAGTTGCTGTTATTTCTATATCTCTTGTCTCTTATGATTTAGTTTTATATTGCTTAGATACGCTTAGCGTATGTACTTCTAAGTATATACGTAGCGGACCTTGTCGCGTCCACTTCGCCGTACACCGGGAAGCGGGGCGTGACAGGTTTTGTTGGTAGCGCATGCAGGTAAGAACTGTATAGAACCATACTATGCAGTTCTGTTCTGCGTAAACAACCTAAGCAATATAACACATGAACCGGCAATTAAAACATTCTTTACAATTCATGTTTCTTGAATCTTACAAATTTCTATTCCTTGAATCTTATTATTTCATGAATTTGAATCTGTCCTAACTCAAATTTTTCTTCAAGGTTATGGATTTCCTGAACAACACCAGCACCAACGTCAACAACACACCTCCAGCACTACCTCTCGCACCAGCTGTTCCTGCACCACCCACCGAGCAAACAGTACTACTTGAGGCGATCCGCAGCCTTCTCGAGGGACAGCAACAACTTCTGAACCGTCCTGAGACCGACGCACCGGGAGTAAAGAAATTCAGGGTTTCACATCCCAAGCAGTTCTCTGGAAAAGGAAGCCATCTTGAAGCGGAAGAATGGGCACAAAGTATAGAAGACGATCTGGCAGCAGCTCAAGTGCCAGACATCGCTTGGGTCCGTGTGGCGAAACTACAGCTCACGGATAATGCTCGCAACTGGTGGAAGGCGGAAGGCGGAAGAAAGCCGTCTGGTACAACGTATTGAATGGAAGACTTTTCGCGAGAAGTTCGATGCGAAATACTTCCCTGTGACTGCCAGGTTTGCAATGGAACAGCAGTTCATTCATCTACAACAGGGTTCGATGTGGGACAAATCATTAGATGAATACGACACTGAATTCACCATGTTAAGCCGGTAAAATATGTCACAATAGTTCAATTTTAAATATCACATACTACACAGCTAACACAATCTTTAAACAGATTCGCGGCACACTTGATACTGACGGACGAGATCAGAGCCCGTCGCTTTCAACAAGGACTGGACATGGAGATTCAGGCTGCTCTAGCCACGGGAAAATTTCTGACTCATGAGGATGCTCTGGAAACTGCCCGCAGTTATGAAGCAGTGATAAAAGTAAGGGGTAGAACTCAGTCTGCAGGAGTCAAACGCCCTGCCAATCAGATGGCAGGTGGAGCCTCGTCCAGGCCACCTTTCGTGCCAAGGCGACCCGGAGTACCGAACCATCGTCCCAGCCCGGCCTTTTGCACCTACTGCAAGAGAACTGGACATATGATGAAGGACTGCAGTCGAGCCAACCGATTTTGCTTAGTCTGCGGCTCAGCTACTCAAGATATTGGGTCTTGTCCCCAAAGACAGAATCCAGTCGCTGCACCCAGGCCAGCAATTACTTATCCGCGCGACCAGCTCTTCAGGCACCTTCTCCCAGACCTGCACTACCTGCACCACCCAGAGGACCATAAGCTGCACCACCTCCTCGTCAGTTCCATCAAGCTCAAAGGAACGTTCCGAGGAATGCTCATCAGGCCAGAAGGAATGTACCAAGGCGTCCGGCTTTCACGATGTCTGTTGAACAAGCTGAGGCCACTGGCCAAGTCATCACTGGTAAACTTTTCTTTTCAAACTTTGCTTTTCTATTCTGCTACTTAGTTACATATTTCCTATACCTAAAACAAATCCCACATACCTTAGGTACAATCTTAGTATCCTCAATCCCTGCACTTGCACTGTTTGATACTGGAGCATCACACTGCTTTATGTCACAACGGTTTGTTCGAACCCATGCGATTCCAGTCTCACCGCTTGTATCCAGCTGGAATGTTAGTTCAGGAAATGGCGTTCTAAAGGCAACTATGGGATACAGCTTGTGTCCAGTCTTCATCTGCAGTCGAGAGTTTTATGCTGACTTCAAAGTGCTGGACATACCGAATTTCGATGTGGTTCTAGGAATGGATTAGCTTGGAACTTTTTATGCTACCATCGACTGTCGTAAAAGGAGGGTAGTATTCGAGATCCCAGACCATCCGGTCTTCTATTTCAAAAGCGGAGACCGTACACTGGAGCCAAGTATCTACAAAGCGAAGCCAACAGAAGCAGTAGTTGCAGCAGCTCAAGCAGAGGAAGAATCAAGACCAGATGTGGTTCGAGAGTTCGACGATGTATTTCCTGATGATATATCATGTTTGCCTCCAAATCGAGCTCTTGAATTCAGTATTGATTTAGTACCAGGAGCACAACCGGTGATCAAAGCACCCTATCGTTTAAGTCCGGAAGATTTGAAGGAAGTCCGAACACAGTTTGACAAATTACTGGCAAAAGGATGGATTCGTCCCAGCACTTCAAGTTGGGGATCACCTGTGCTACTTGTGAAGAAGAAGGAAGGTTCATACAGAATGTGCATCGATTACAGAGCCTTTAACGAAGTCACTATAAAGAACAAGTATCCACTCCCGCGCATCGATGATTTATTCGATCAGCTAAGTGGATCTTGTGTTTTCTTAAAATTAGATCTTCGTTCAGCTTATCATCAAGTAAAGGTCAAGGAAGCTGATATTCACAAAACAGCTTTCAGAACCCGCTATGGACATTACGAATTTTTAGTGATGCCATTTGGAGTGACCAACGCACCCGCAATATTTATGAACCTTATGAATCAAGTTTTCCGGGAATATCTAGACAGGTTTGTTGTTATCTTCATCGACGACATCCTGGTATATTCTAAGAGTCGGAAAGAACATACAGAACACCTACGAATTGTCTTGGAAACTCTTCATCAACATCAGCTTTATGCTAAGAACAGCAAGTGCGAGTTTTGGCTAAATCAAGTTGGTTTTCTTGGACATATCGTATCAGGAGAAGGAATCTCTGTGGATCCAGCGAAAGTTTCGGCAGTTAGCGAATGGCCTACACCAAAGTCAGTGAAAGATATTCGAAGTTTCTTGGGTTTAGCTGGATATTACAGAAGGTTTATTGAAGGCTTTTCAAAGATAGCAATGCCCCTGACCAAGCTCACACGTAAAGATGAAGAATTTGTGTGGTCAGAAGCATGCGAACAAGCTTTCGTAGAACTTAAGTCAAGGTTGACATCAGCACCTATTCTCGTCATACCGGATCAATCTGGAGGATTCGAAGTGCATTGCGATGCATCCGGTAAGGGATTAGGCTGTGTTCTACATCAGCACGGTAAGGTTGTGGCTTATGCTTCAAGACAGCTGAAGATTCATGAGCGCAATTATCCGACGCATGATCTGGAGTTAGCAGCCGTCATTTTTGCTCTCAAGATTTGGCATTATTATCTACTTGGTGAATGAGTGAACATCTATACAGATCATAAGAGCCTGAAGTACGTGTTTACTCAGAAAGAGTTGAATATGCGGCAGAGAAGATGGTTAGAACTCATGGAGGACTTTGACATCAACTTGAAATATCACCCAGGGAAGGTGAATGTAGTACCTGATGCTCTTAGTCACCAACCATTATCGATGAATCTCACCGCTCAGTGGAAGCTTCAACAAGACTTGCATCAGATGGAGATTGAAGTAGTCATGCCAGGTAATGCTTCAAGTTTGATGAATTTACAAGTTCAATCAACCATTGTCAATCAGATCAAGCAAGTGATGCTAAGTTGCAAAAGATCAGAGAACATGTGGAGAATGGACTCAGAACAGACTTCATCATCCATGAAGACGGATCTTTGAGATACGGCAGCAGATTGTGTGTACCAAAAGGTCCTGTTCGGGAAGAGTTAATGAAAGAAGCTCACATCTCTCCCTATTCAGTACACCCTGGAGGTACCAAAATGTACAAAGATCTACGTCAGAATTATTGGTGGCATGGAATGAAGCGTGAAGTAGCCAGAAGCGTCGCAAAATGCTTGGTGTGTTAGCAAGTAAAGGCTGAACATCACAGGACTGCTGGATTACTTCAACCGTTACCAATTCCAGAATGGAAGTGGAAACATATCACGATGGACTTTGTGACTGCTCTTCCTCGCAGCACAAAGGGTAACGATGCCATATGGGTCATTATGGATCGACTCACAAAGTCGGCTCACTTCATCCCATTTCGAGTTGGCCAATCTACTGAGACACTAGCCAAGAAGTACATAGAGGTAATAATCTAATTAAGATTTAAACTCTTCATGATGTACTATCTCTGATACACATGAACTCATACAGGAAATTGTGAGACTTCATGGAGTACCGGTCTGCATTGTCTCCGATCGTGACACCAGGTTCCGATCGCAATTTTGGCAGAGTTTGCAAGCAAGCTTGGGAACAAGTCTGAATTTCAGCACGGCTTATCATCCACGAACAGATGGTCAGTCGGAACGAACTATTCAGACCTTGGAGGATATGCTCAGAGCGTGTATGCTAGACTTTAAAGGATCGTGGGAAGATCACCTACATCTTGTGGAGTTTTCGTACAACAACAGCTACCAAGCAAGCATAGGAATGACACCTTTTGCAGCATTGTATGAAAGGAAGTGTCGATCGCCATTTAGTTGGGACGACATCGGAGATAGGAAACTTCTTGGACCGGAAATGATAGTAGCAACTGTTGATGTGGTTCATACTATCAGGGAAAGGATGCGCATAGCCCAAGATCGACAGAAGCATTGGGTTGATGTAAAGAGACGACACTTGGAGTTCCAGCCAGGAGATCACGTATTCTTGAAGATATCTCCGAACCGCGGAGTGATCCGATTTGGAAGACGGGGTAAGTTGAGTCCGAGATATATTGGACCGTTCGACATACTCGAACGAGTCGGTGAAGTGGCATACCGCTTAGCGTTTCCACCCTCATTGAAAGGAGTGCATAATGTGTTCCACATATCCCAATTCAGAAAGTATGTGAGTGACCCCAGCCATGTACTCGATCATTCCGAGCTCAAGATACAGCCCGATTTGTCTTGTGAGCAACAGCCCGTGGAGATCCTGGACAGGAAAGTGAAGACACTTCGGAACAAGGAAGTTAACTTGGTTCGAGTGATGTGGAGGAAAGACACTCCAGGAGAGTCCACTTGGGAAAGGGAGGATGAAATGCGTACTAGATATCCACACCTCTTTGTAAACTAGTCCTCAAATAAAAGCTATAAATTTCGAGGACGAAATTTTTGTAAGGAGGGTAGACTGTAACAACTCCATTTTTAATGTACAAAGAATTGATTTAAATGCAATGTATACTTGGAGTATTTATTGCGGCTGATATCTCTTTAAGTATTTATTTCACTCCATAATTATAAGAAGGAGCTTGTAGCTCATTGGTAATATCTTGCACTGCTGAACCAAGCCACCAGAGTTCAAATCCCATGCCCCACATTATTTTTGTATTTATTTTGTTTTAATTTCTTTTGGAAGTCAACTATCAAAAGGCCATTACTCACAAAATATGTACTGGACACCAAAAAGTAAATATACCAAATTGTTCCCCAGGAAAACCCCCGGCCACTGACAGCCTGACTCGGCCTGACTCGGCGCCGCCGGCCGGCGAACCGGCCGACTCGGTCCGGCGCCGCCGGCCGGACATGGCCGGACGGTCGAGTCACCGACTGAGAAAAGTTGGGCCTTAACTTGGCCAACCCTCCTGCACACTTATTATACCTGGATCGGTTTTAAATTGCCCAATAAATCCCTTTTAATCCTAGGTTTAATGAGTTTTAATGAATTTTTATATAATTTTATATTTATTTTTTATATTTTTATTAAAAAAACCATAACGCTAGCCTAACCCTATATAAACCCCCCATACCCTCTACCCTCTCATCACTTTTTCTAAGTCCACTCTCCCAAAATTCCAAGAGAACTTGGTACGTGAGAAAACGAGCGAAAGGCGAAGAGCTGACGAAATCGACGGCGGAATCCAGGTGATCGTGCTAGGACCTCTCAACGACGTTTCGACGTACCGGCAAACCCTCTACCTCCCTCTCACTCTCTAGCGTTGTCCAAACCAGTAAGTCCCCCTTTTCTATCCTTCTTTTCTTTCATTAAAATACGAACTTAAAAACCCGACGGAAATCGGAATAAACCGATTTCCGACTCGGTTTTCTATCAAATCTCACTTATCACCAATTCCATAATGCTTAAACATATTCATGTTGACTACTAATCACATAACAACTAATTTGGATAAAGTTTCTCACATGAAATGATAACTTTTGCAATATATCGTATTCTTTCACTTAAATACCACCATATTTAGTTTATCACATTTAACCCTTTAACATTGCTATACCTTAAAATAGATCACGAGATAATGACCTACCTCCTCACACAGTCATATGTAATCATAATACGCTACCTTGAAAATTTAGAATACGACAAAACAAGATTTAACATTAAAATACCATTTTCTTTATAAAACCTTTTTCTAAAAGTTTTAGGTTAATACATTCTTAAACCAATATCTTTAATAGGAAAAATACGATAAGTTGTGGACATCGATCGTTTATCTAAACCTGACTTTGTGGTGTCTAGGCTAGGCAAGTGAGAAAAGGTAACTTTAAAAGGCCCGTCTCACGATTCGTGAGCGGATCCCTCATTTTCTCATTTGTACTTTCCTGGCCACAATTGGCGGTGAAGAGGCGATTTGAGGCTTCTAATGACTTGTTGTTTAGACCATTTAGAAATAGGCTAGTTGGCTTAGGAAACCCTAGAATCTAAAATACGGAAATTTACACCCTTTTACAAATAAATACCTTATCTTTATAAAACCGTTTTCTAAATAATTAGTATTTATTAAATCTTTGCAAAGCGCCACTACAACCCACCTTTGGGGAACTTGTTAGGGATAGTATGGTTTATCGTGCACCCTCGGGCTTAGTAGTGCGAGATTTAGACCTCCGCAAGGAGCATTCGGTCTCGAAAGATTTAAAATACGACATTTAAGAAAAATGAGACTTTTGGAAAATAAAATATTTATTAAAAATTATTCTTGTATAAACATATGTATATTTATCATTTAAACACCTATTTTATTATAAGATAAAGTTTGCACCTTTTCCTAAAAATTACAAGATTAAAAATTACATTAAAATACCATGAATTTCAAATAAAACAATATTACAAATAAATACCTTTATTTATGTAATTAGGATATTTTCACTAGAAATAATACTAAATGAAATCACACTCATTATAACTATAAAGACAAATAATAAATACTTGAGGTGTATTTTGAAAACTATACAAAAGTATTTTTACATAAAAACCCCTCAAGTTTTATAAATTACAATAATGATCCTAACAAATATAGAACTTCGACTTACATTCTTTTGGTCTGACTCGGGTTTGAGTCTGATTATTTCTGACTTTAATATAATTCAAGTCAATCTATATTCTTTAATATTCCAATTCAAAATGAACACATGAATCCCTGAATCCAGTTATCAATCTATTCAACTTGACTGAATCAAACCATGGATATACATCCATTATTCCGTTATTCCATTTACCTGATTACGCAGTTACAATATGTTTACTGATATCATGGTTTTGGTCAGTCATCCAACTTACACAATACAATACTACAATACTATCAAAACACTACAGGGTTTAAGGGGTAGATTGGTACGGAAGGTGTTAAAAGTGGCACGAGGTGGTCAGATTAAAACACCTAACCTATATTCCGTTGCTGTTGTACCATGGCTTAATGGTTCCTTGTACTTTCCGTTTTCCCCGGTCTCTGACATATAGAGACCCCTCTTGTATACACTGGCATCCTTCTGTACCAAACTACAAACAACAGCATTAACACAATATTCTACAATATTTTACAATCTCTTCAGAAAATACCTCTTATACTGTCTTTTCTAATTCTTCTTTATCTTTGGGACTTACCGAGCGACCTGTTCGCTGACGACATTCTATTTCTTTCTTCTTTGAATTTCTTTAGGTGCTTTGGACCCAGCAGAGATCGAGCCCACCGGTGAAGACTTGGAGCAGTTTCACGAAGACCCCGAGCTCTAGATATTGTACCTTGTTCTATTCAGTATTTTCATTTCCTGTTATGCCACTATTTAGGCATCGCTTTTCATTTCAGTTGTATTTACTTTTCATGCATTGTACAAAAGAATGTTATTAATAAAGTTGTTGTTATTTCTATATCTCTTGTCTTTTGTGATTTACTTTTATATTGCTTAGATACGCTTAGCGTATGTACTTCTAAGTATATACGTAGCGGACCTCGTCGCGTCCACTTCGCCGTACACCGGGAAGCGGGGCGTGACATAGTTCTTACACAAACCTAATCTAACAGGTTACTTGCTTAAGTGGGCTTCAAATTATGCTAATTTAGTTTATTTCAAGTGTGAAATTTGATTGGAATTGCTAGTTTATGAAATTCAAGAGAAGGGTTTGATTTTGGGATTAGGGTTTGATGCATTTTAAAGTGGGTTGGATTAAGTGTAGTGGTTTTCTAGTTGTGTGGTTGGATGATTATGCTCGATTGTGGTCATTTTATCGCTAATCTACGACGGTTATGCCAAATTGCAAATTTTTGTGCTTACTAGGTTTTTGATACAATTAGGATGTGAATTAATTTAGTTATCTTGAGTATATTATTAGCTTCTACTACAGTATTTAGGGTGTGCGAATGCGTATTGGTTTGTTCGGGTCTTAGTTTTGACGGTTGTTCCGAACGACGATTCTAGTTAAGGTTGTTGTGTTTTTCGTGTGTATTCCGCGCACCAAATGCACAATGTGCCTAACTTGTGGACGTTAATCCTTTCATTTTGTGACTTGGCGTCGTTTCAGGATATATAATCTTATGTTTTGTGTTGTGCAAATTCCAGGATCGGTCGCGGAGACTTCGGACGCGGCACGAGAAGGGAATGCGGTGATTGGACCAGGCTAGCTGTGGATTTCCGGTGAGTAGATGTATACATTTATGGGGGAAATCGTTTGGATGGCGTAAGGCGCCCGATAGTTTAGAATTTCTAGTAATACCAGCTTGTTGCATGTAGTTCTTCGTATCTATTTTACTGCATTGCATGACCTTTTATATCCTTATATGTGTTAATTCATCGTATAGAAACCATTGAACCCTTAAAATGTGTTATGCGACACAAGTAATATTTGGCTTGCTTAGTTCATTATATATAATTGTGCAACATCATCTCATAAGACACTTGCACCATTACCATGGTTTTATGTAGCACGAGCACTATTCATGCGGACACACACGCCTTGGTAATTGCTATGCCACGAACACTAGATAACTTGTTTAAACCGGAATTTAGAATAATTTCACCATATAGGACGTATAAACCAGTACTAATATATTAAATTCCTCAAGATGAACATGTAAAATTGCTAATCATATGCATGTACCTCATTACATCATTCGATCATACATAGCCTTTTAGTCATATATTGTAGTTCGCATTGTTGATACCATAGGCATTCATCATCATTGACATTTGTACTTATGGTACTTTCTTTCTTTAGGATTTCAGTATTTGAGATTTTTGAGATTTTGGAGAAACCGCAAGGATTTAATAAAACTGATATCATTTTAAACATTGCAAGTTGCGGTTTTCTCGTGACATGATACTTGTGTCGTCCACCATGAGTTTTCTGTTAGTTTTCGAGACCCGTTTCGAGGAGTAGGATGATCCGTCTCTGGTACATGGTGGGCCCGGTAAGGTACCCCGGGGCAAGAAGCTCGAGTAGTAGACGATGATCCTGACAGGGGCAGGCTACCTACCGATGATTGTTGGCGCGGCGGATATCCGGAGGATACCGACCGTGGTCGTGAGATATTGAGATATTGATACTTGAGATGGGCCAGTCCGGATTGTCGGAGCCCGAGACTTTTGAGATATCTATACTTTGGGACACTGAGATATTCATTTGAGGTGTCGATGCTTGACACAGATTTCTGTTGATTTAATTGATATTACTTCAGATATTTCAACAAGAGTTTTCTAAGATGAAAATAATGATTTTCTCATATCAGTATATTCAGATCATGTGTTAAATTGCATTCATGTCGCATACATGCTAGTACATCACACCATATCAATATTGTAGAATTGTGACACTTTGCGTACATGCTTACGATAGTCTTTATAGATGTTACATATTACTCACGAGTTGACAACTCACCCCCATTGTGCCACAGCATTTTTGCACGTCCGATCCATCAGCACTGTACCGGCGGACGCACTTCCTCTTTTTTCTTGGATTTGAGGTTTTTTGCTCGTAGGTAGGTTGTGTCATTATTTTGTTTCCACCTTGTATATTCATTGTATCTAGTGTACTCCATCTATTGTATCATCTAGCAGTACTGATGTATATTGACTTAGAGATAAGATAGTGAGATTCGTGGACTTATATGTTGTTTCTTTGGGTCGAGCTTACTTGAGCCGACGTGTTGCTTATTACTTGTGCCTTTTATGCTTTTTTTTGCACATTGATGATTTATATTGCGTGGGATTTGAGTCCTCCTTGGGGAGAAGAGATAGCTCGAGCTTGGGGATGCCTTATTTTATGTTATTGATATATTCCTATTTTGTACCCGTTTGGGGGCCAATATTTACAAAGGAGACTCTGCCGAAATTTTCGAAAAAATAGATGTTGCTTTTAGAAAGCTTGAAGTGACTTATTTGATTAAAATCGCTTTCAATAAATTAGTTTTCCTTCACTCTACTGCTTATTTGGTTTTGATTTCTAGGTTTTGGCTTACTTAGATTACGTACGCCTCGAGACGTTTCGTAATTTAAGTGACAGTCATGCTCCGTACTTTTCGGGTCGTGACCGTGCCACAGGCCCGAAAATAAGAAAAAATTCATAGCCACCATCCTGGTCTTTGTAAGTCCATGTCACGCACCACATGTGTACGCGGGGAGGCGGAATATATGAAAAACAATTATCAAAGCTTCGTAACACGGACTTAAGCACACGGATCGTGTTTAAACCATTACTAACAAACTACGAGAGGTTTAACTACTCGGATTCGAAGTTATACCTCACGTTACTTTTCCTTTGGGTCATCATCGCTGTCCTCCACACCTCGTCGGCTCTATGGAACATGGGTATCTCAACGGCCTCCTCGAGTCAAAGACGATCCACTCGAGAGTGTATAGTCCGAGCTCCTATCTCAAATCTGAGAAAACTACGGCTTCTAGTTTACTACTCTAGAAGTCCTAGAGGGTGTAGAGTATTCAGATGGATTACATAGTCACCTAAACCCTAGGATTCTCAACTCAAGAGAGCTTTTAGGGTTTGAGGAAGAAGATGAAAACTTGAGGAGAGAGAAGTGTTTTGTGATAATGAAATGAATAATACTCATGCTAAAATCATATGAAGCATAATAATATCTCTCTTGATAATATCAAGATATTATCTAGCATGCTTCATTTAATTCTAAGGGTGAATCACCTCCCGAGTCATTAAGCATTTAATGTAAACATACACCTCATCCTCTACCTCATTTAGTTTAAATCCTAAAAGGAAATAAACACAAATGAGTCACCTTCTTCTAGAAGCTTCCCGAGAAATTACGAGACTGCCCCTCCCATCCTTATTTCCGAAAAAATGGATAATCTTTGACTGAATAAATCCATCTATATAATACTAGAATCTGGTTTAAACCAAAGCCCGCTAGTATTATCTGCCTGATCATAGTACGTGCACAGGTGTACGTAAGTGATCGCGGCCTTGCCGTAAAACCATACGGCATCTACACCATTTCCCCGGTGCGGGGAAACTCTCTATGTGGGACTCTAAAGAATCTACACTACGCTGGCAGTGGGTTTAACCATAGGTCGTAAGCGGTACTAGCTGTACATAATGGTCCCCAGGTAGATGTCGATAAGAAGGTCGATGAGTAAACCCATCCGAACTCCTACTGAGCCTGTATGTGACAATATCCGTACAGTCCGGTCTGTTCATCTAGGACTATCGCATATCGGGCCTAGGGGGCGGTAAACGTCAGACCCTTAATAGCGGTATAAGTCGTGTTGGAGTGAAGCCCATTACACCTTGAGAAACTACTGGAACCTACCAGTAAATCTCGCTTGCCCTGGCTAGGGACTTTGCGTAATGGCTCTCCATACACATTGCGATATCAACCCCCAATCCCGGGAGAGACGAATCATGTCTAACCGCCACTGCCTCCAACTGCTTTGGGACTGCACCCAACTACTACTTGTTTGCATGACTCCTTTGAGCCGTGGTAGGGTAGTAATCTAAGTACAGTAGGAACACACCCGAGGCGAAGTTGAAGTGTCAAGTCGACGGACTAAGCTGTACTCATGTCACCTGGGAACTGCCATCTGACGATGGGTATAGAACCAACCTGCAGTTCCCAGCGAGTCCTGTCCGGTATACTCGCTACCTAACAAGCGCCTGCATACTATCTCCAGTACGACGTACTGATGGCTGTGGGACAGACCATCTCCCCATGATGGGATGAGATGCGTATACACCAGTCTACTCCGGAGTATCGATGCCCCATCTCGATAATCCTACGACTAGGGACCTGTATAGGATGTTGCTTATAGACCACCCATCCCCCACTAGTGTGACTGCCATCACAACGCTGGTAATCAAGCAAAGATCCTAAGGGTTCTACTAATATGTATAAGCGATATGTTAAAAGAAACATATGCACATATTAAAGTAGAAACAAACCAAGTAGTATACTACCATTTTTAGCAAGACTGTCAATACAACTATGAATATCCCAAGTTTTCATTAAGTAATATACAAACTAGTATGATACAATAATGGCCTCTAGGGCATAAACACTAACAATCTCCCACTTGCACTAGGGCCATGTACTGGCATATCGCAGGCCTATCATCTCGAATAGCCTCTCGAACTACGTCTGAGGAATGGCCTTTGTGAATGGATCAACAGTGTTATTCTCCTTATCTACTCTCTTCACCTCGGTCTCCCGGCGATCTACGACATCCTTGATCAGTTGATACCGCCTTAAGATGTGTCTGGACTTCTGATGGGACCTGGGTTCCTTCGCTAAAGTTATAGCGCCGTTGTTGTCACAATACAGAGGTATTGGATCAACATTGGTAGGAACCACCTGAAGTTCTGTGAGGAACTTCTTCATCCAGACAGCTTCTTTTGCGGCATCGCAAGCAGCTATGTACTCCGCTTCCATCGCCGAGTCAGCAACGGTGTCCTTCTTGGAACTCTTCCAACAGAACGCCCTCCATTGAGGGTAAAGACATAAACTGACATGGATTTGGAGTCATCCTTGTCACTCTGGAAGCTGGAGTCGGCAAAGGCCTCGATCTGGAGGTCCTTTCCGCCATACACCAAGAACATCTCTTTAGTCCTCCTCAGGTACTTGAGAATGTTCTTTACTGCTATCCAGTGCTTCTCCCCTGGGTTTGCCTGATACCGGATTACAACGCTCAATGCGTATGCTACATCTGGTCTGGTACATAACATCTCATACATTATAGAGCCTACTGCAGATGCATAAGGTATAATGGACATGCGAGCCCTTTCCAAATCAGTCTCGGGAAACATCTCTATGGAGAGGGTGATTCCGTGACAAGCCGGTAGGTTACCGCGCTTAGAATCTTCTATACCGAATCTTTTCAATATGGTGTCTATGTACCTGGACTGCAAAAGTCCCAACATCCTCTTTGATCTATCACGATAGATCTGGATCCCCAGAATGTAGGTAGCATCACCCAGGTCCTTCATGGAGAACTTCTATGACAAGAATTCTTTGACTGACTGTAGCATAGGAATATCATTTCCTATTAGGAGAATGTCATCCACGTACAAGACGAGGAATACTACAGCTCTCCTTACAATCTTACTATATATGCATGGTTCATATGGATTCTTGATAAAGTCGAATTCTTTGACAGTATCATTAAAACAGATGTTCCAACTCCGCGATGCCTGCTTTAGTCCATAAATGGACTTAAGAAACTTGCACACTTTACCGATGCTTCCACTCTGAATGAATCCCTCTGGCTGATCCATATAGACGCATTCTTTTAAATTACCATTTAGAAAAGCCGTCTTTATGTCCATCTGCCAGATCTCATAATCGTGGAAGGCAGCAATGGAAAGAAGGACCCGAATGGATTTGAGCATAGCCACTAGAGAAAAGGTTTCGTCATAGTCCAAACCAGGTCTTTGATGAAAACCCTTTGCAATAAGTCCAGCCTTATAGGTTTCAACCTGTCCATCTACACCAATCTTCCTTCTGAAGATCCATTTGCATCCTACGGATTTTACCCCATCTGGAGCAATGTCCAAAGTCCATACTTTGTTAGTGTACATGGACTCCATTTCGGTCCGCATTGCATCCAGCCATCTTACTGATTCGCCGCTCTGAATGGCTTACTGGAAGCTAATAGGGTCATCATTATCAATGATGCAATCTTCTCGATCCCCGTTTATAAGAAACTGTAGTATCTCTCAGGTGGATGATACTGCCTACTACTTCTGCTGATAGGCGCTGGGATATCCCTTTCTTCTGAAACTTCTGGTTCTACCATACTTTTAGTAACAGCTTGTGGTTCTGGAATTTCTTCCAGTTCTATTGCTCTCCCATTCTTCTGATTTTCTAAAAATTCAGCTTCCAAGAAGTGGGCATGACGAGAAACAAAAACTTTTTGTTCCTCTGCGTAATAGAAATAATACCCCTTGGAGTTCTTTCGATATCCCACAAACTTACACTGTACTGAGCGTGCCTCGAGGTTGTCCGTATGCTGTTTTTTTAACAAAAGCTGGACATCCCCATGTCTTCAGGTACTGTAGATAGGGTTTCTTCCCACTCCACATCTGATATGGTGTGGTAGGTACAGTCTTGGTTGGAACCTTGTTCAAAAGATATGCAGCTGATTCTAGTGCATAACCCCAGAAAGGTCGCGGTAACTCAGCCTTGCTCATTATAGAACGAACCATATCCAATAGGGTTCAATTCCGCCTTTCCGATACACCATTGTGTTGTGGTGTGTATGGAGGAGTAAGCTGAGAGAGAATTCCATTCTCTTTTAAGTAACTCAGGAACTCGGCACTTAAGTATTCACCACCTCGATCAGATCTCAGTGTTTTGATACTTTTGCCTGTTTGGTTTTCCATTTCATTCTTGTATTCCCGGAATTTCTTAAAGGCTTCGGATTTATGCTTCATCAAGAAGATATGTCCATACCTAGAGAAATCATCCGTAAAAGTAATGAAGTAGGAATAACCACCTCTTGCATGTGTAGATATTGGACCGCACACGTCACTGTGTACGAGTCCTAAGAGCTCGCTCGCTCTTACTCCGTGTCCAGTAAACGGAGTCTTTGTCGTCTTTCCCATGAGACAAGTTTCACAAGTAGCATAAGATTGATATTCGAACGGATTCGAATATCCTTCTCTATGTAACTTAGTCAACCGTGTTTCATTGATGTGACCTAGTCTACAATGCCATAAGAAAGCCTGATTTTTTTCCGGAGACATTCTTTTAAGTGTGTTCTGGACATTAAAAACCTGAGCTTGATTCAATACGTATATACCGTCATCTAATATACCGGACCCAATCAGAACTTTATTTAGGTGGATGTGAACCACATCGCTTACGAATGTAAAATCATATCCCTCTGTAGAAAGTGAGGATACTGATATGATATTACAAGTCAAACTAGGTACATACAAACAGTTACGTAGAATTAATATCTGCCCACTTGTCAAACCTAGGCGATATTTTCCTACGGATTCAGCGTGCACGCTCATTCCGTTCGCAACTCTGAGAGACAAATCGCCTACCCTGATAACTCTACGGTTTCTCAAAGCATGTAATGAATTACAGATATGAGATCCTGCTCCGGTATCTAGTACCCAGGAAATAGACTTAATTGACTAACAGTTCTCAATTACAAACACACTCGAGGCCGAAGCCACAACATTCTTCGAATCCTGGCTACTAGCTTCCAAAGCCCTGCAATTCTTCTGCCAATGCCCCTTCCCATAACAATAGGAACATCCCTCCTTCTCTACACCAAGTCCCGAAACTTTTGCTCTTCCCTTTCCTTCTACTTCACTGAGACTGTATATTGGCTTTGTGAAAGTTTTCCTCTTTTCACCCTTTGCTTTCGCCCTGGATGCAGAAGAAGAAGGTCCCCATTTAAGCAGAGCGGGTGTCTCCCTGTTTTCTTTCAGGGTTTAAGTACAGGGTAGGGACTGTGGAAATAAGTCAGCTATGACCTGTTTCCCAATGTGGTCTCCAGGTCTGTGAGCTCATCAATATGGCTAGTTATCGTAAGGACGTCGTCCCTTACAGATGACCTGACAGCCAACCTCGCTTGAAACAATTCGTTCGAGGTCTCATATCTTGCAATACGAGATTTCTCTCCATATAAATCTTTGTTATGGAGGAAGATGGAAACTGAGTCCATCTTCTCGTGCTGCTTCTGGTATACACCATCTACTGAAGCCAACACGAAGCACTTGGCATTCACACTGTCCTTTTCCCTTGTCTGACGGATATCCATATCCGCGACGGTGGAAACTAGACCTCGGACGGTGGGGGCTTGAGTAGTAATAGGTTGGTCCAGCTTGTTATAGGCAATGGACATCTGGACAGACCTTTGCCAGTTATAAAAGTTAGATTCGGTCAACTTGTTATCTAGATGTAACCTAGTCAAGGTCATAGGGTCGCTGCAGTTGAGAGAGAGAAGAAAACGCTTTAGCATGATGCTCTTGTCTAAACTCGAATTCTTCCTCAAACCATAAAAGAAGAATTAGCCAGGACTGATCTCATCATACAATACTTGCTTAACCGTTCAGCCAGGCTAGTGTCGGTACTTCGAGGGAGGTTTTTCGACGCTTTCACGAAGTTCCTTAATTAAATAACCACTTTTCTCTGGAGGCGTAGCCCCGCTGACAACTTTCTAGACACCTACTTAGTTTATAGCATTGATCGTTAAGTGACGAATTTCCTGATGAGTAGCGGATACTCACAGTAAGATCGGGATCTAAATATTATTGTGTGATAATGCCGAAGGAATCCTACCAACATTATCAAACTCCAAATGGTATGCAACACTAGCAAGTTTCAGTTTCTTTAGAAACTCCCGATGTGGATTTTTGCCCCATGCTCTTATGACCTTGACGAAGGCCAACAAATCATAAGTTACATGTCAAGTTCTTCCCATCATTATCCTTGTTAATTTGAATACACCCGTACATACCCTTGACGAAGGCCAACAAAGTAATACGACCGTCTCAAACCAACGCATATATCTATGCTACATATGAATACCCCAGCAGCTACCAAATACTATGCCTTGACGAAGGCCAACAAACATAGCTTGAATACTACTGACCATCCATATGAAATGACGGAGGGCTACGACTGGTTTTGGCGAAACCGTGAACATAGTGAACTTGATATAATCGAAGGAACCTGATAGCTTTCTAAAAGGAGTGGTTAAAGCTCCGAAATTAAAAATTCTGCTCTTTTAAAATAACCGAGTGGTTTCTTTTAAATTTGTTCCAACGATTCAGCTTTGATTTGTTTTCTTTGCATTAATATAATGCGTCCCTTCATTTATCCTATCATTGTAGAAAACAACGAAAATACAAAGTTCTCTTATGCTATCCCCATTCGCCACTGGGCCCCGTCATTCACCCGTTAGGTTACTTAACTAACGACAGAGCGGGGGCTGGGCTAGCGCGTATGCAAAACATAAGCAACGCCTATTAGATATCATATATAGATACTGTACATTCGTCAAACGCAATAATAGGCATTCCAGATCACAGATGAACATATTGGATATACTAGGAATCCGCATTTCTTTCGAGCCTGCAACAAAAGACGGATTATACGGTCGTGATGAATAGCTAAACCCCACCCTAGACCCCTACGGGTGCGGCAAACTACCCGCCTAGTACCAGAAGTGAAACAGTCTCCCTCAATGACGTGGGTAGGCCATTAAACACTTCAAAGTACCCGGTAGTTTGTGCACCCCATCTTGGGTCTATCCTATGAGCATAAAACAATAAATGAAATAATACAACGGTGGCTACAACCTCAACCTGGATGTGTCCCGCAAAAGAATATTACAACATATTACAATTTACATCGAATGAAAGATAAAATCTCTCATCTCACATCCCCGGCTATTCATCCACGACAATCCAATGAATTCATATCCACAAACCAATACCCATTACAGAAATGTGCAACCCCCAACTAACCGATATACTAGCAATTAGCGGAGGTTTACGAACACATTAAACATCACAGATAAAACCTGATTAGCAAATAACTTAGAATTTTGAACGACAAACTTTTTCTGTGTCTATCCCAAATGCAAGCCAGCACTGAAAAAACCCGGGCAGAAACAAAATATACAGGAAAACAGAACACCTAAAAATAAGACAAACTGTGTAAATACGAGTCAACTCCGAGTTGACTTGGCCGCGGATCCGCGGCGAGTTGCACCAATCCGCCGCGCTTCCGTGGTCGTTTCACCGAGTTAGCAACTCGTATTTCTCCAATATTCTTAGAATTCTCTGCTGTGAATTTTCATGCCTCTGAAATAATTTTTTCGACAGATTTAAAATCGACCAAAACTTGAGGGGTCCGGGGTTATGTTTTCGTGTTTTTCCGATGATCGAAGTTCTAGTTAGTTGCTAATAAGCTAGTAAAGGTTTAGTAGGCTCTGATACCACTGTAAGTCCATGTCACGCACCCCACGTGTACTCGGGGAGGCGGAATATATAAAAAACAATTATCAAAGCTTCATAACACGGACTTGAGCACACGGATCGTGTCTAAACCATTACTAACAAACTACGAGAGATTTAACTACTCGGATTCGAAATTATACCTCACGTTACTTGTCCTTCGGGTCTTCATCGCTGTCCTCCACACCTCGTCGGCTCTATGGAACATGGGTATCTCAACGGCCTCCTCGAGTCAAAGACGATCCACCCGAGAGTCTATAGTTCGAGCTTCTATCTCGAATCTGAGATAACTACGGCTTCTAGTTTGCTAATCTAGAAGTCCTAGAGGTTGTAGAGTATTTAGATGGATTACTTAGTCACTTAAACCCTAGGATTCTCAACTCATGAGAGCTTTTAGGGTTTGAGGAAGAAGATGAAAACTTGAGGAGAGAGAAGTGTTTTGTGATAATGAAATGAATAATACTCATGCTGAATCATATGAAGCATAATAATATCTCTTTTGATAATATCAAAGATAATATCTAGCATGCTTCATTTAATTCTAAGGGTGAATCACCTCATGAGTCATTAAGCATTTAATGTAAACATACACCTCATCCTCCACCTCATTTAGTTTAAATCGTAAAAGGAAATAAACACAAATGAGTCATCTTCTTCTAGAAGCTTCCCGAGAAATTACGAGACTGCCCCTCCCATTCGTATTTCCGAAAAACACGGATAATCTTTGACTGAATAAATTCATCTGTATAATACTAGAATCTGGCTTCAACCAAAACCCGCTAGTATTATCGGCCTGATCATAGTACGTGCACAAGTGTACGTAAGTGATCGCGGTCCTGCCGTAAAACCATACGGCCTTTACACCTTTTGCCCGGTGCAAGGAAACTCTCTGAATGGGACTCTAAAGACTCGACACTACACTGGCAGTGGGTTTAACCACAGTCCGTATGCGGTACTAGCTGTACGTAACGGTCCCCAGGTAGATATCATAAGAAGGTCGATGAGTAAACCCATCCGAACTCCTACTGAGCCTGTATGTGACAATCTCCGTACAGTCCGGTCTGTTCGTCTAGGACTATCGCATATCGGGCCTAGGGGGACGGTAAACGTGAGACCCCTAATAGCGGTATAAGTGATGTTGGAGTGAAGTCCATTACACCTTGAGAAACTACTGGAACCTACCAATAAATCTTGCTTGCCCTGGCCAGGGACTTTGCGTAATGGCTCTCCATACACAGCGCGATATCAACCCCCAATCTTGGGAGAGACGAACCCTGTCTAACCGCAACTACCTCCAAGTGCTTCGGGACTGCACCCAACTACTACCTGTTTGCACGACTCATTTGAGCCTTGGTAGGGAAGTAATCTAAGTACAGTCGGAACACACCCGAGGCGAAGTAGCAGTGTCAAGTCGACGGACTAAGCTGTACTCATGTCACCTGGGAACTGCTATCTGACGATGGGTATAGAACGAACCTGTAGTTCCCGGCGAGTCCTGTCTAGTGTACTCATAACCTAACGAGCACCTGCATACTATCTCCAGTACGACGTACTGATGGCTGTGGGACAGACCATCTCCCCATGCTGGGATGAGATGCGTATACACCAGTCTACTCCGAAGTATCGATGTCCTATCTCGATAATCCTACGACTAAGGACCTGTATAGGATGTTGCTTATAGACTACCCAGCCCCCACTAGTGTGACTGCCATCACAACGCTGGTAATCAAGCAAAGATCCTAAGGGCTCTACTAATATGTATAAGCGATATGTTAAAAGAAACATATGCACATATTAAAGTAGAACCAAACCAAGTAGCATACTACCATTTTTAGCAAGACTGTCAATACAACTGTGAATATCCTAAGCTTCCATTAAGTAATATACAAACTAGTATGATACAGTAATGGCCTCTAGGGCATAAACACTAACAGTCTTCGGAAGTGATACCAAAGAAGGCGAACAAATAGTCTACTCGGGACAATTTCAAAAGGAAAACAATAACCCTGGACCATTGACCCCTATACTGGTCTTTGGCAGCGACTCTGAGGGTGAGATGAACGTGGTGTTCTCCATTCGCCTATCAGCACAAACTCTGGTCGAAGCGGATCAGAGTCTACATATTATGATGACTCCACCTCGACACTACAAGGAATATGACGAGCTCAATACATACAGCGTGCAAGAACAGAAAACTTTCTACATGCCTCCAATATGAAGAGGTGAAAAGTTGATCATCTTCTACAAATCTACGGAGACTAAGGTGGAGAAAGAAGTCTAGCATGGTGCCAACCACACTTTTTGTTGCGCTACGGCAGCGCCCCGGCCTCTTTCTCGAGGCCAAAATGCGGAATAAAATTTTTTTCCCTTGCTCGGAAACCGGCGCTACCGCGGACAATTACCCGGATCGAAACCATTAACCTATACTAGCTAACTAGAGAGATAGGGTGAGAAGTTATACCAAGCGATCCGTGTCCTTCGGTCTTCATCTCCACTTCGATCTCTTGCGGAATCTCCGTCACCTCCTCGCTCGTCGGAAAGGGCACCACGTAGCCGGAATCTTTTACGGGCTCCCGCCTCTTGACCGAGGCAACTCGGGCGTGAAGTTGGCTAGCCGACGCGTCCAAGGCTTGCTATAGAATAGTGTAGTGAACTTGTCTCTTTAGGGTTCTTGAAGTTACCATGATGGAGGAATCAAAGAATAGAAAAATGGTGCTTGCATTTTTCTAGCAAGAAAATGAGATCAAGAAGAAACTCTCAAGATGAAGCTCTCATTTTCTTTTTCTCTCTTCTTTTTCTCTCATGAAAACTTATCATCTTATCAAGTGAGAATGAGAATGGTGGAGTAAAAAAACATAATGCAAAGGGAGGTTAGTGTAGGAGAAAAAGAAAGGTGACCATATCCAAAGCTTCATGATAACAATCTTACATCAACTTAACATCCAATTCTAATCACAATCAATCCAAGAAAAGGTGATGGAAAAAGAATATAATGATGATGGAAAAGAATGGAATCTAAAGATGTTATCATAACAAATCCTTTTGCAAGAAAAACCTCCACAAAATGTTATTTGCAAACTTGCAAATAACACCCTCCATCGGAAAAGTCCGGCCGGGAAAGAACAAAGGAAAACCGGCCGGGACGGAATGCAAACTGGCAACTCCAGAAAACTGGTCCCGTAATAAATTACAGGAAAACCCCAATACTGTGCATACACACCCGCATCTGTATTCCGACTGAACACAAATGCAAAGAGACAAAACTACACTATCAAATACTAGAATCCGGCTTAAGCCAAAGCCGGCTAGTAAAAACTGTCCGATCACGATCCGTGCAATACCGCACGTATCTGATCGAACCCTGCCATATCTCCATACGGCCTCTACAGCGTTTCGCCCGAAACTTGAGTAACTGAGTGTGGTGGACTCTAAAGACTCGTCAATACCATGGCTGTGGATTTAACCACTGGCACGTCAGAGGTATAAGCCAATACGTGACGGGCCACCAGGTATTGACCAAATGGGACGTCGATGAGGAAGCTCACCCCGACACCCAACTGAGCCTGTCGGTGACAATATCCGTACAGTCCGGTCCGTTCGTCTATGAGTATCGCATGGCGGGCCTAGGGGGTTGGTGAAAGTCAGACCCCCAAAAGCGGTACAAGTCGTGTCGGAGCGTAGCCCAGAACACCCTGAGATACTACTGGAATACCTACCAGTAAATCTCCTGCCTCGGCCGAGGGCTTTGTGTAATGGCTCTCCTAGACACAGCGCGACCTCACCCCCAATACCGGGAGAGACGAACCCCTGCAGATCCGCTCACTGCCTCCATGTGGCTCGGGACTGTACCCAACTAAAACCTGTTTGCACGACTCCTTTGAGCCGTGGTAGGGTAGTAATCAAAGCACAGTGGGAACTCACACGAGACAAATGACGATCTCAGGTCGATGAACTAACCTGTACACATGTCACCAGGGAACTGCTATCTGACATCTGGTATAAGACCAACTAGCAGGTTCCCGGCGAGTCCTGTCCGGTGTACTCATAACCCAATTAGCACCTGTATACATCTTAGGTGAACCAACTGACACCAGTGGCTTGTGAGACCGGCCACCGCCCCTCGTCGGGGTCTCGACTGTATGCACTAGTCTACTAATGGAGTATCGATGCCCTGTCTCGAAACTCCTACGACTAGGGACCTTTTAAGGATGTGCTTATAGACTACCAGCTCCCACGTATATGATCGCCATCATACTGCCGGCAGTCAAGCAAGAATCCTAGGGGCTCTATCAACGTGTAATAGCGACATGTCAGGTCACCTAAAGCAGTACACGATGATAAAGATAAACCAGATAGCATACTATCATCTCGAGTAAGACTGTCCTACCGGGATAGGTCCTCCCTCAATCATTGCAATCACGTGCCTGTGATCCAATAATTGACTCTGAGGGCACTATCTCCAACAATCTCCCACTTGCACTCAAGGCTAATTATTGCGATGCCGCATACTCACAGCCCGTGTGATACCGAACACCCAACTCCTCTACTAGTCAGTCTCACAAAATCCGTTTGCGAAACTATTGCGTTCGAGGAATAGCCTCAGTGAGTGGATCCGCTGTGAAGTTTCTTTCTATGTCTCTCTATATCTCAAGTTCGCGGAGAAAGCCATCTCCCGAAATGAGCAATACCTGTCTTAGAATGTCTGGATGTCTGATGGGACCTAGCTCATAAATGAACTCCAAATCCAAACTTCTTAGACTGTATCATCAACCGAACTTAATCAGTATCCTGCGCCATGCCTCCCTCAGTATTACCTTGGACCACCTGTCCAAAATACTGCCCCTCGTCAGAGGGAGAACTATAACTCTGACAACCTCCTTGTCGTCCATGTCACCTTGGAAGCCTGGAGTGATAACCGTCTCCTAAATGAGGCAGCCGTTATCATATCCCTAGAACATTCACTTATGTTCTAAAACTGCTTCCGACTGTTCCTCCAGGATTGGATCAATATCAACTTATTGCATCTAGTGCAAGAACAACATCTGGTGTGGTACTTGACATCTCATGATTGACTCAATTGCCTAAGCAAGTGATCTGTCAATCATGCATATCCCTCTCCCCTTTAGTCTGTAAGACACCTTTAGAGAGGGTGACTCCATTACCTGCGGGTACACTACCATGCCAGGAGTCGTCCATTCTAAATACTTATAGAATGCTGTCAAGGTACCCTGATTGGGAAACCACCCAAATCTAGATCTAAAACCATAGGTCTAGTAACCAGTATGTTTGATATAATATCCAAGTCCCATGTGGAGAAAACACTGTGTGACGACCAAAGTATAACCGATCGTAGTATAGGAATATCACTTCCTACTACCTTCTCAACAGATCCATCCCCTATTCTGATGACGTCAAACCCATGACTGTCACATCAGAAACAGATGATCTATCTCCGCTACATCTGCTTTAGTCTATAAATAGACATAAGCCTGATGTCCACCAATGCTTCCGCTGCTCCCACTGACTACGACAACCCTCTGGTGGAGTCATATAGACGCGCACTTCTAAAGCTAGTTTAGAACGACGCTATACTCATCCTCTCACCGGGTCTCGCAGCCTGGAACAACAGAAATGGCAAGTGTGGGTAAATAAGAACTTCCCTGTCACCGTCCTTGAGGCTACCGGAGTACCTCTCGGGTGCCTGAAGTTACCCACCTTATCTGCGGAGTGGCCAATGGAATGTCATATCAGATTGAATCTTTAGGTTCCTTATCAAATCTTCAGTAATCGTTTGTGGTTCTGGAATCACTTCCAGTTCTACCATACTCCCACTACTGTTTTTGAAAAAATCCATTTTTAATAAAACTGTGGCGAGTCTAGAACAATATTTCTATTGATCTGCCAGATGGTAGAAAGTCAACCCTCGTCATAGCCTGGGTCAACCCACAAACAGCCATTACAGAAACGTGCCTTGAGTTATCCGGAGTCTGGTTTTAAGCATAAGCCGGACAACTCCCCGTACCTTAACATCGTTAAGATATGAACTGTTCTATATCCAATATAGAACCAGAGGCACTGATTTAATTGAACGAGATTCAAATCATGCAGCTGTCTCCAGTGCATGTCAACTAAATGGAAGGAGGCCGATCAGCGTTACTCAACTTAGGAATGCATCCAATTATGAGTAACCTGAAAGAGAAGCAAGTTCTCTTTATCATCACTATCAACTGAATACCATACACAAGTATCTACATCTTCGATCACTTTGAAGAATCCCGATACTTGCTACACCTGGTTCTCTACTCTATTCAAATACCTATAACTCCTCAAAAATTTAGACCCTGTGTTTCTACGAAACACATGTCTAAGAACTAGAGAAGTTAAAAGTAAACAGAATATAGTATGAGGACCAACCCCTCTGTCCTAATGGACACTGGACAACATACAATACTCTGTATAAGTCCGCTGAGTCTAACAACTCTTTCACTGTGCGTCGTAGGTTGAAAACTGTACTTATGGTTAAGAAGAATTACACCGCTGTTTAATGCTCCTTACCTAACCATCCACTGATATAGGTAAATGTCATCGACATAATATCAAAAGGTATATCTCACTCTATGAAAATAGACGTACAGATATATCAATTTGAAATTGGTGCACAACAGCGGATATTCATAACCAAATATTTGCCGACCGGCAAATAGCCCAGGTGATCTCCTCAAATATCACTGATTACAACGAATCCCGATATAATGAGGATGATCACCCAATTCCCAATAACTTACTCCCACTCATCATCTGTAAAACCATACAGATGTGAGAATCCAACCTGGTAAATACATACCCTGGAGTAAGTGTCTAATCGGGAAATCAGTTTTCTTTTAACATTGCCCAGTGAAACTGAAACATTGAAGTGTTTCGTTGGGGTATCCTGGTATTCCTAGTAATGCCTCTTCCATTATCCAGATTCACAACTGTAACCGTATAATTCTTTGCCACCTCTCCAAATCCCTTTATATGTCTTTAGTCATTACCTTCTGTACACCCCTTTAAGCCAAATGGTTTTCTTCCTTCCCTACCGTTCGGCACCAGCCTATGGTTTGGAAGAAGACTATCCAAAAAGCATAAAGGGTGTACTGTCCTAATCCTAGGAGCACTCGCGAAGGTGAAGATAAAAGACACCTGAATGTACTTTATTCCTATTTCTCCTGAACCAGAATCCATCCCCGAACTGGAACAAGTTCCTTTCGAGTTCGTATATAACCATACGATGGAGTATCCAATAAACTAGGATCTTCGTAGTAACACGGAGTGTCCTGGAGAAATACAAAGGTGATTTAGGATTGGCGAAGAAATACTTGGTTTGGTTGTGAATATCAGTCGCAATTTACTTTGCCCTCCTACTAATCCCTTGCTTTGTCTTAACTTAATACCTTCTGCACACCATCGTTATGCTAACTGGTTTTCTTCATTCCCTACCGGTCGGCACCAGCCTAAGGTTTGGAAGAAGACTATCCAATTTGCGTAATAGGTGTACTACTCCTAAACCAAGGAGTACTCGCAACCTGAGAGAAGGTGAAAAGAAAAGACAACTGAATAGTCCTATCCGTTTTCTCCAGAACCAGAAACCATCCTCGAAATCCTTCGAGTTCGTATCTAACCATACGATGGTTTTGTCTAATGGAAGTGGACATTCGCAGTAATACGGGGTGTCCTGGAGAAAAGGGTAAAAGTAGGAGTGGCAATGAGGTCTGCAACTCTGACAATCCAAAAGCCAGTGTTAAGAAGGTTCGGTCAACTTGGTCACTGAGTCATAGTCTAGGGTCGGGTCAATGGTCGCTGCCAGAGAGAGAGAAAAGAAACACTCAGCGTGCACTCTAACCTAGATCAGAATGGTTATCACTTTGTCTAATCTGGAAACCTCCCACTGTACCTCAAATTCTTCTCCAAACCTGAAAGAAGAATTAGTCGGGAACACCCGAGGAGTAAACCAACTCATCAGTGGGAATCGGGATCCAACTATCATCGCATGATAACGTGACGGAATCCACTCACGTCACCACACTCCAGAAGGTATGCGCATGCCTGGCAAGTTTCAGTTCTTTTGAAACTCCCGATGTGATTTTTACCCCTAGGACCCAAGTGACCTTGACGAATAATCAACAAATCAAAAGGTCCTAGTCAAGTTCAACCCGTCATTATCTTGATTGCGTTAAACCCACCCGCACGACCCTTGACGAATAATCAACAAAGTCGCACGACTGTCCTAACCAATCCACATATCCATGCGACAGAAAGCATTACAGAGCTACCGCACACTACGCCTCGGCGAATAGCAACGACAAACGTAGCGCGAATACTATGCAATACTAATCCGAAATGACGGAGGGCTACGAATGGTTTCTGGCGAAAACCTTTAACGTAGTGAACTTGATATCGTTGAAGGAACTGGATAACTTTTATAAAAATATAGTGACGAAAACCTTTACTAAAGAGGTCACTCCCGGTGAAGGGATCTCGGCTCTTTCCCCGTAGAATGAGGTGCAGGATATTCCAACTGAATACCACGATGCAAAGCAAAAGTAATCGGCTATAGTGAAGTTAATGCCCTGACGCAAACTTCTGTCCAAGGGGTCACTCCCGGTGAAGGGATCTCGGCCCTTGCCTCGTCGACTGAGGAGCAGGATATTCCAAATGAATACCACGATGCAAAACAAAAGTGAACGTCCTTGCAATAACAGCTTTTTGAAAAATGTTCCAACAACATCAGATTAGGTTTGTTTAAACTTGCATTGATCCGAATCAATGCAGTCCCATCAATTGATCACACCACAAAGAACGAAAATATACTGACGTACGTATATGTCATCCGCATTCGCCACTGGGTCCCGTCATCACCCGTTAGGTTAGCTAACTAACGGCAGAGCGGGGACTGGACTAGCGCGGATGTAAAACATATACAACATCTACTAATATATATACCAATATATAGTATTTCGCTCAAGGCGTGAATAAAATGCAACATCACAGAAATGTACAGCATCACAGAACAATACAGATATCTGGAAACCCCGGGTTTCACAGAGCCGCTGCTGAAACCCGACGTTCCCCTGGTCGTGTGGATAGCCTGTGCAATGAAAAACCTAGACCCCTACGGGCGCGGCAAGTCACCCGCCAAAACCTGAAGCGAGGCAGCCCCCTTCAGCTCCGTGAATGGACCACCCAGCACTCCACGGAATCCGGCAACTTGGGCACCCCTCCTGGGTCAACCTATACTCCCTACGAGTGCGGCGAATAGCCCGCCAATCCTGGACTGAAGCCCCCTCCGTCTCAATGCCCTGAGATGCGGGCCCGTTGCCCTCCAGAACCCGGCTATCCGTGCACCCCACCGCGGGGCAACCCTAGTACAGAAAGTAAAATATACATACACCGGGTACATCGACCGCAACCAGGTCGTGCCCCAAAAGAATAATACAAACGGGCAGTGACGGCAGTCCACATGTCGGACGCTCGTCCCGCAATATCAAATGTACATAAAACAACAAAACTGTACTATATTGCAACCAGGCTATCCCCACGACCGATCCGCAACACCACAGCATAAACATAGAACATCAACGTGAAAGTCACGTTCGCAAATCCGTCTAACCGGGCTATAGCAGTTAGACCGGATTTACCGATCGAGTGACATTCACGGTCGCAGATATAATGTAAATACTGTGAAATAATGTGTTTAAAATTTTCCGATTGACCAAAAATTAACTAGTGGGCCCCCAACCAATACTGTAGCAGTTACAGAAAACCTGGGCCCAAATTTAATATCCCAAAAGCCACAAAATAAGCCTAAAAGCCCAGTGTAAAATTTTGACAAGTTGACCACAGTAGACCGCGGCGGAAGCGCGGCCCGAAGGTGCGTTTGGCCGCCCTTCCGCGCTCTACTGTTCGAATTACACTGTCGAAATTCTACAGTGGTCTTATAATGTCTTGTGCAGTAGTTTTCGACAATCTGAAAAATTTTCTGACACCAAAAAATTCCAACAGAAAACTGATGCAAAAGAAAATGTGGTTTTTGGGATTTCGGTCGATTGGAAATGCAAAACACATTAGAACAAGCTAGGTAAGGTTAATGGCGTGGCTCTGATACCATGTTGCGCTACGGCAGCGCCCCGGCCTCTTTCTCGAGGCCAAAATGCGGAATAAAATTTTTTTCCCTTGCTCGGAAACCGGCGCTACCGCGGACAATTACCCGGATCGAAACCATTAACCTATACTAGCTAACTAGAGAGATAGGGTGAGAAGTTATACCAAGCGATCCGTGTCCTTCGGTCTTCATCTCCACTTCGATCTCTTGCGGAATCTCCGTCACCTCCTCGCTCGTCGGAAAGGGCACCACGTAGCCGGAATCTTTTACGGGCTCCCGCCTCTTGACCGAGGCAACTCGGGCGCGAAGTTGGCTAGCCGACGCGTCCAAGGCTTGCTATAGAATAGTGTAGTGAACTTGTCTCTTTAGGGTTCTTGAAGTTACCATGATGGAGGAATCAAAGAATAGAAAAATGGTGCTTGCATTTTTCTAGCAAGAAAATGAGATCAAGAAGAAACTCTCAAGATGAAGCTCTCATTTTCTTTTTCTCTCTTCTTTTTCTCTCATGAAAACTTATCATCTTATCAAGTGAGAATGAGAATGGTGGAGTAAAAAAACATAATGCAAAGGGAGGTTAGTGTAGGAGAAAAAGAAAGGTGACCATATCCAAAGCTTCATGATAACAATCTTACATCAACTTAACATCCAATTCTAATCACAATCAATCCAAGAAAAGGTGATGGAAAAAGAATATAATGATGATGGAAAAGAATGGAATCTAAAGATGTTATCATAACAAATCCTTTTGCAAGAAAAACCTCCACAAAATGTTATTTGCAAACTTGCAAATAACACCCTCCATCGGAAAAGTCCGGCCGGGAAAGAACAAAGAAAAACCGGCCGGGACGGAATGCAAACTGGCAACTCCAGAAAACTGGTCCCGTAATAAATTACAGGAAAACCCCAATACTGTGCATACACACCCGCATCTGTATTCCGACTGAACACAAATGCAAAGAGACAAAACTACACTATCAAATACTAGAATCCGGCTTAAGCCAAAGCCGGCTAGTAAAAACTGTCCGATCACGATCCGTGCAATACCGCACGTATCTGATCGAACCCTGCCATATCTCCATACGGCCTCTACAGCGTTTCGCCCGAAACTTGAGTAACTGAGTGTGGTGGACTCTAAAGACTCGTCAATACCATGGCTGTGGATTTAACCACTGGCACGTCAGAGGTATAAGCCAATACGTGACGGGCCACCAGGTATTGACCAAATGGGACGTCGATGAGGAAGCTCACCCCGACACCCAACTGAGCCTGTCGGTGACAATATCCGTACAGTCCGGTCCGTTCGTCTATGAGTATCGCATGGCGGGCCTAGGGGGTTGGTGAAAGTCAGACCCCCAAAAGCGGTACAAGTCGTGTCGGAGCGTAGCCCAGAACACCCTGAGATACTACTGGAATACCTACCAGTAAATCTCCTGCCTCGGCCGAGGGCTTTGTGTAATGGCTCTCCTAGACACAGCGCGACCTCACCCCCAATACCGGGAGAGACGAACCCCTGCAGATCCGCTCACTGCCTCCATGTGGCTCGGGACTGTACCCAACTAAAACCTGTTTGCACGACTCCTTTGAGCCGTGGTAGGGTAGTAATCAAAGCACAGTGGGAACTCACACGAGACAAATGACGATCTCAGGTCGATGAACTAACCTGTACACATGTCACCAGGGAACAGCTATCTGACATCTGGTATAAGACCAACTAGCAGGTTCCCGGCGAGTCCTGTCCGGTGTACTCATAACCCAATGAGCACCTGTATACATCTTAGGTGAACCAACTGACACCAGTGGCTTGTGAGACCGGCCACCGCCCCTCGTCGGGGTCTCGACTGTATACACTAGTCTACTAATGGAGTATCGATGCCCTGTCTCGAAACTCCTACGACTAGGGACCTTTTAAGGATGTGCTTATAGACTACCAGCTCCCACGTATATGATCGCCATCATACTGCCGGCAGTCAAGCAAGAATCCTAGGGGCTCTATCAACGTGTAATAGCGACATGTCAGGTCACCTAAAGCAGTACACGATGATAAAGATAAACCAGATAGCATACTATCATCTCGAGTAAGACTGTCCTACCGGGATAGGTCCTCCCTCAATCATTGCAATCACGTGCCTGTGATCCAATAATTGACTCTGAGGGCACTATCTCCAACACTTTTGACAGGCTCCAGCCCATCCGCATGCTAATTTACTATGCGAAGGGACTAAAGAAACTGTTAAAGCGCCAAGGCATACCTCTCAAACAAACGGTTCGACAAGCTCAATTCTACAAAAAGGTTTAGGATATTCTCGGGACTCAACGAAAGAAGCTCAATGGGAAGATGGAAATAACTAGGCTGGGATATGTTCGGTCCATGAAACTGTAGCAAATCTACAGCTGCCACGTCATAAACGACTCGAGTGAAGAAGAAAACGCTCTTCTAAATATCCATGACGTCAAATTGGATCGAGATCCTGTTTTAAGAACGTTAAGTCAGTCGCTCGAAGAGCAAATTGATAAGCTAATAAAAGAAGCTTGTCAGGTGAGCCGAGACAACCACAGCCGTGAAATGACTATATATGAAAAGGCCAAGACGTAGTGTCTCAATTAGCAATCAGTAGAAAAAGTAGACCGTAATGTTCTTCATCTATAGCCCGCTATCCGCTTTTGCGAAGAGAGAAAATCTTAAAGCGAAGGTAAAAATAAGGCAAAGAACGCAAACAACATTCAAGGACAAAAAAGAAGGTCCAATACGTCGTTTAATCGAGAAAAGCTCGGTTGTAGCCCCTCCTTTGTAAAGAAAATAGGTTGAAAATATTCTTTCTCTTG
Source organism: Agapanthus africanus (assembly GCA_030015575.1). Lineage (NCBI taxonomy): Eukaryota > Viridiplantae > Streptophyta > Magnoliopsida > Asparagales > Amaryllidaceae > Agapanthus > Agapanthus africanus. Next base: position 621,211,784 of record CM057342.1, read on the forward strand.
AGACAAGACAGGGAAAATCTTCAGCCTTGTCTTGAAGCACCAAATGTTGATGCTTCCGGAATCTCGGCACCCTGAACAGATAAATGAGGTCCACCATTTGGACTATTGCTTCTATCACAGAGCAGTAGGTCATCCCCTTGAAGACTACTTCACATTCAAAAACTGGGTTGTTTACCGCCGAAAACTGGACTGAGACGTTGAGACGTCTAGCCTGAATTTGGGGGCAGACACTATTTGGAACAAATACATCCACCTCTCCGAAGATACCAAGTTGATTTATGGCACCGTATATCGGAGGTTTTGATAGATGCGACTGTTGTAGCATGAATTTATCCGATTCCTCCTTATTTGTGAGGGATTTTTGATTGTAGGGACACTCTTCCCTACAGGCGCAAGCTCCTGCAGTTAATTACGTTACCACATTACGATAACCACTTTCTCCTGCTCTAGAAGGTCACTTTGTGTCGTGTGTTATTTTGTTTGTTAAGCTTGCCCGTGGATTGTATACGGAGACTAGTTTATGTCGTCACCCGTAGGGCGCGGATTAGTCCAAATCAGTATATTTTAGATTTAGGTTTGGGTCAAGAATTTGCTTGACGGGGTCCACATTGGTAGTTTAGTTTGCCAACGGGAATGAACTTAGGACATATTTCCCACATTTGTGAGGTCTATCGATTTATATGAAACTTGGGTTTGATCTAAGGATTGTTAGCCATATTTGAAACAAAGATCAATTTAGAAACAAATGAGCATATGGGCTCAATTATTTTATTTTAAGAACATCACGGTCCAACATTTCCTGTTTGGGACGAATGTTAGTTTAAGGATGTTTCGGTCCATTATCGCCGTGTTTGGGGCGAATGACTACATCTCCGTCCGACATTCTCATTTTCGGGATGAATGTTAGTTTAAGGATATTTCGGTCCAATATTCCCATTTTAGGGATAAATGTTAGGTTTAAGGAAATTTCAGTCCAACATTCCCATTTTGGGATGAAGGAAGAAGAGTTGTTTGTTTGTTGGGACCCGCCACCTCTCTAAAGACATTAAGGAATTACAATGATATATATTAGAGGTGTGGAAAGATATACCCTTAAACCAAATCCCGTATTTGAGGGAAAAGATCATGGTGGACCTAATAATTGTTAGTCATATTTAAGACTAAAATTAACTTAGAAGATATGGGATAAATAACGTTTTAGATATCATCGAAGAGAGATCATTAGTCATATTTGAGACTAAGGTCAGTTTGGAAATCATGAGTATATGGGCTCGGTTGATTTAAGAGAAAGCTTAAGCTTCACAGACATAGCCAGTTTGGGGCTAAGATTAGGTTTCTGTACTACCCAACAGTGTTAAGCACTTCAGACATATAGCACACGCGTGTGTTTCACGTGAGGCACTGAATTAGTGCTAAGCAGCAGTCTTTTATGGCGTTCATGTGTGTTTAACATGAGGCATTGAGTTTCAGCGCTCACGTGTGTTTTACATGAGGAGCTGAAATAGTGCTAAGCATTAAACTTTTCTGTTTTCTGACGCTCACGCGTGTTTCACGTGAGCCGCTTCAATAGTGTTATGCACTAACTTTTTCTGGCGCTCACGTGTGTCTCACGTCAGGCCCTCCAATAATCCTAAGCACTAACTTTTTCTGGCGCTCATGTGTATTTCACGTGAGGCGCTATGTAACTTGGCCTTGGGTGCTCACGTGTTTTTCACGTGAGGCGCTAAGTTCTTTTGGAGATTTAATCTCTGCTGATGTTTTTAGAGAATTTAAACCTCTGCTAATGGCATTTTGAACATTAACGATCACCAAAATTACTATTTTGAGGATCTGGGATCAGGTTCTTTAAGAACTAAGTTCTTGATTTTAAGGAACGATGTTCCTGGAGTATTATAGACTCCATCTTCTTTCTTTTCTACCTTATTCTTCCCTGAATCTTTGATTCTCAAGAACAAGATCTTCCCGATGAAAATTAAATTCTCAACTTATGTGAGACTTGTCTTGTGAATCTTAAATCCAGAGAAAGAACTAAGTTCATTTAAAGGGTTAAACCTTTAGATATGGTATGATAGGTAAAGGAGATATTTTGATCTCTTCTTTTTTCTTTACCTCGGGTTTTAGAGGAAGGAGATCTTCTTTTAGAGAATTAAATTCTCTATTATTTTTGTAAACAAACTTTTACACTAAGTGAAATAGGAATACAACCTTTGTAGACCGGTCCTTCACTTCGAAAGCTCCGTGTAGTAGTCCCTTTGCTCCAAGTAGTGGTGTCCTGGACTCTCCTTAGGCTTCACTAGACGAAAGGAACGAGCTTACTCAAGTATCTTCGAGGCCAAAGATGATCTACGTCGAAGAATCTGTAGGGTTCCTAGGCACACTAAGGAGGTCTCACAAGGCATCAACCATGCCAATTTCAAATTTTACAAGTGCCGAGAAACCCTAATACGGATCGTTAACTAGAATTTTAGGCGAAACAAGCAACTAGTTAACAACTTAACTAAGAGTGAACGGAAATACAACCTTTGTAGATCCGGTCCTCCAACTCCATAGCTCCGTGATGAAGTCCCCTCGCTGCGATGATCGGATCCCGGGCTCTAGCGTCGGCTTCATCGGAGAAATGGGTGTGCTAGGTCGTCGACTTCGATGCCGAAGATGATCTACGTCGAGGCAACACAAGATCAAGCTCCAACTTCACCAAGCCATGAAACTTGTGAAGAAAACACCCTATACTACTTGGCAAGTGGTAGAGGATGAAGAAATAGGAAGTAGGTTCACTTTAGAATTGGATTTCTCACTCTTTTTCTCAAGTTGCCATTGATGGAGGCAAGTTTTTCTTCTTGTTGATGAAGAAGAAGAAGAAGAAGAAAAGAATATGATAAGTATATTCAAAATAGAAAATAAAATGAATACTTATCATATAGCAACCATGGTTAGGTGTAGAGAATAAACTATGGTTAGGTTGAATAGTTAGGGTTAAGCATGAGACAAAAATGGTGGACTTGTTCAAAGCTTCATGAAACTTCAACAAGCAAACAAAGAAAGCCACCATGACTAATTTTGCAAAAAAAGAATAAATAGATAAAAGAAATAGTTAAGAAAATGAAAACCCTAACCATTACATAACCATGGTTTAATTCTTTACACAAACCCAAGTTAGCATGTATCATCAAACATGATACAAACAAGTGTACAAAAGTATATCACATATACAACTTATGCACACCAAGTGAGAAAATCCATCTTAAGTGAACCAATACTAGTTAATGCAAAGTAATATATCAAATATATAATTATACATTAAATCATTAAATCAACACTTGATTTAATGATCCGGTCATATCGCATATAACCGACTAATATCCAATGTATCGGCTTATCGAATCAATCCTTGATTCGATAACTAGGTTATATCACATACAACCATTCGATACATTCATCGCGAGAATAGAATACGGCATCACATACACGCATTATTCTCGGTCCCGCACATATCTCATATGCGCTCCTATTTCGTTTCGCTTGAGCCAGGAAACCTCTGTGTAGGACTCTAAAGACTCGTCAATACGCCGGCAGCAGATGATGATCATATCAAACACCCACAAGCCGCAAGCGGTCTGCTAAACGTAACGGCCACCCGGGTATTGAGCGATCAGAAGATCGACGAGCAAGCCCGCTCACACTCCTGTGAATCCAACCAGTAACACTTACCGTACAGTCCGGTCTGATCGTCTGATATGTCGCATATCTCGCCAAGGATGGTAAAGTCAGACCCTAATAGCTCGATAAGTCGTGTCGATATGAGGTCTATAACATTTTGAGAAACTACAGGTAACACTTACCAGTAAATCTCAGCAACCCTGGCCAGGGATTTCCGGTTATAGCCAATCGAACACAGCGCAACATCAACTCCCTATACCGGGAGAGACGAATCCCCTCCTATCGCTCATTGCCTCCATGTGATTCGGGACTGTACCCAAAAACCACCGTTTTGCACGTCCTCTTGGACGTGGTAAGGTGGAAATCAAAACACAGTGGGAACCACACAAGACTCTATGAAGATCTCGAGTCAACAGACTACTCTGTACCAATGTCACCAGAGAACTGCCATCTGATGTAAGGTATAATACCATCTGGGAGTTCTCGACGAGTCCGTCCAGTGTACCCAGTCTCCACTGAGCACCCGTATATCATCTCTGATGTCAAATACCAATGGATATGGGATCATCCATCGCCCATCTGTATGGGTTGAGAAGGTATACGCTAGTCTACTCTGGTATATCGATGCCCCGTCTCGATACACCCACGACTAGGGACTTTGAAGGATGTACTTATGGACTACCATGTCCCCACTAGTATGATCTGCATCATAGTCCAGGTAGTCAAGTACACATCCTAAGGGCTTTACCAACATGTAACAGAGAGACAATCAGTGTACACGTTAAGGTACAGGGCAACCAGATAGCATACTATCATGTCGAGCAAGAAAGTCCTCCCTATATATGTCCAAGCATCCACTACAATATACATCCTATGTACAGTAATGGCCTCTAGGGCATACATATAACTAACAATGTCCCACTTGCACTAGGGCCATCTGATAGCAGTGGTTGTAGTATCTCATACTCAATCATCCCATAAAAATTCTCTCTCTGGGAAAAGGCCTTTGTGAGTGGATCCGCCGTGTTGTCCTCTGAGTCTACTCTCCTAACCTTGATCTCCTTGGAGATCAACCATCCCCATGATCAGGTGATGCTGCCTCAGAATATGTCTGGATCACTGATGGGACGGACGTTCCTTAGCATAAGCCACAACTCCATTGTCACACAATGGGAGGAACTAAGTTCATCTCATGAACAAATATACATCCAGACTGTCTCTTTGGTAGCATCTTAAGTAGCGATGTATCCAGCCTTTATCGTCTAGTATGCCACGGTATCTAGCTTGGAACTCTTCCAACATACCGTCCCTTTACTAAGGGTAAAGACAATGCCTGTGACTGACATTCAGTCGTCCTTATCACCCTGGAACACTTCCAGTGATTCTCCCCAGGATCGATTGATACCATCTCACTTCAACAAGTGAGAATCCTAACATCCATTTAGATCTATCTCATAGGTCCAAAACCCAGGATTTAGTAGGTATCACTTTGATCCTATGTGGAGAATCATTATGATAAGCGGAGATTGATCGAGCGTAGCATAGGAAACTACTTCCCTATCAAGAGTATGTCATCCACGTTCTCTATGAGGATCACCACCATACTCTCTACTACCTTTTTGTATATACAAGGTTCATCTACCATTTTGATGAAGTCAAACTTTTTGACTACGACATCAAAACAGACGTTCCAACTCCACGATGCCTGCTTTATCCTATAAAGTATTTTGTTCACGTTTCCGCTGCTCCCACTTTCTATGAAGCCCTCTGGCTGTGTACTTATAGACGCTCTCTTCTAAAACATCATTTTAGAAAAGCTGTCATGACACCCAACCACCAGATATCGTAGTCATGGTATGTAGCCGTGGCAAGTAGGATCTGGATGGACTTAAGCATAGCTCCTTAGAAAAGGTTTCATCATGATCCATACCTGGTCAATGATGCAAACCTTTAACAAGTCTAGCTTTGCAAGTCTCAACCTTTCCATGTACACCAAGTAATCTTCTCAAGATATACTTGCTCCTGATGGGGATTTAACCCTTCAGATAAAGCAACTAAAGTCCATACTTTGTTGGTGTATAAGGATTCCATCTCAGATCGCTAAGTATCCAGCCATTCTTACAGAGTCCCACTCCTGATGGCCAGCTCGAAACTAGTTGGGTCATCATCTCATGATGCAATTCTCGCTCCCACTGTCATAGAGAAACCGAAGTATCTCTCAGGTGGGTGAGGAACCCAACTAGATCGGCGGAGAGGCTGAGGTTCGTTGGAATCTACTGAATCCTTTGGTTCTATCAAATCATCAGCTGCAGTTTGTATAGCTGGAACATTTCCAGTTCTACATAACAGACCTTGCCTCGAGCTTGTCCGGATTTTGCTTTTAGACATAGGCCGGGCAACCCCAAATCTTAACTGACTTAAGAGAAGGGCTCTTCCCTTTCCATATCACATATGAAGTGGTAGGCAACTGATTTGATTGGAACCCTATTCAATAGGTATGCAACTTCATAAGTGCATAACTCCCAAAAAAGAAAATAGGAAACTCAGTAGTACCCATCATAGAGAACACCATATAACATAGGGTGCTATTGCTCCGCCCCGATATACCATCGTGCTATGGTGTATACGGAGGAGTAATGCTGAGAGAGAATCTCATTCTCCTTTAGAATAGTTCAGGAATTCTATGCACAAGTATTCTCCTTCTTGATCACATCAAAGGACATAATACTTATACCCGTATTGGTTCTCTACTTCTAACTTATATTCTACGAATATCTCAAAAGGTTCGGACTTGTGTCTCAACAGGAACATATGTCTGAATCTTAAGAGATTATCAGAGAATGTAATGAAGTATAAAGAACCGGTCCTGGCATATGTAGACAGGGGACCTTACATACATCATCATGTATCAGTCCCAAGAATTTACTAACTCTTTCTCTATTTCCAATAAACAGAGCTATGGTCATCCTATCTCTGTGACATGACTGGCAAGTTTCACAAGATGTAAATTCAAACAGGATTTAAATATGCATCTATATGTAACTTCAGCTAGTCCGGTCGCATTGATATGACCTAGTCTACAATACCTCAAGAAGGATTCGTTCATTCAGAACTCTTCCTCTTGTGTGTGTTCTGTATACTAAGAACTGTAGTTTGATTTAGAACATCAATGCTTTTAGATAACGTGCCTGATCCGATCAACTTTTGATATATGAAATGTTCAAAACATTATCCAACAATACAAAATTTTATCGTTTCTTTACTAATAAAGAGAATGATATGATTTTGTATATCAGGTTCGGTATCTAATAACATTCATTCAGAACCAATGTATTGGTAATACAGGGTGACAGTGACCAACAGACTTGGCTGCAACACTTGCCCCGTTTTCTGCCCCATGAAACTTATCACCCGTTCTCAGTTCTCTACCTTTCTGTAGCCCTATGTAACAGATTACATATCTGGGATCCTGATCCGGTATCAAATACCCAGGACGTAGAGGATACAGAGAAACAGTTCTTTGTAATGAACACACCCGAAGGAGATGCATCACATGCACTTTCTTCGTTTGGGCGGCACAGGAATTCTGGTAATCCCCTATTTCCTGCTCTGTCTTATAACAATTATAAGTTGGAGCGGGACCAACGTTCCCCAGCTCAGTATAACAAGCGGGTTCGGTCAATATCCGTATTATTATCTTGATTAAGGCGTGATATGGTCGCTACCTGGAGAGAGAGAGAAGAAAACACTCAGCGTGCGCTCTTACAAGAATAGATTGGTTATTATTTTATCTGATCAGGATGGCTCCCACTGTTTTTATCAAATCTTCCTTCAAACCCTAAAAGGAAAGACTAGCCGGGATTAATTACACGCTACAAGTTCGCCAATCTTTCAGCCAGGCCAGTGTCGGTACTTTGAGGGAGGTCCCCCGTGCTTTCGCACGAACCTAATTAATGTAAATCTCGTTTTCCCAGAGGCGTAACCCCGTTGACACCTTTCTAGACACCTACTTGATCGGCTAATTGTAATGTGTAAAACTCTCCCAGGAGTAACTCTTATTCGCAGTGGGTATCGGGATCCAACTATCTCATAGAAGGTATGCAATCTCATTGCAAATTTCAACACTTGAAATTCCCGATAATATTTTGCCCCATGCAATCTATGACCTTGACTGAGTCAACAAACCATAGACCGCAAGTAAAGTTCAACCCATCATTTCTCGATTGAATTAAACCCACCCGCACGACTCTTCACTGAGTCAACAAGGCCGCACGACTACCCTAATCCAATCGCATCATATGCCTTGCAGATAAACACTAATTAGTTACCGCACACTACGCCTTGACTGAGTCAACAAATGCAGCACGAATACTAACTATTACCTATCTGAAATGACGGAGGGCTACGACAGGTTTTTAAGAAAACCTTTTGCGTAATGAACTTTATATCGTTGTAGAATCAAATGATTTTAAAATGGAGTGCTTTTGAGGCTTTTCTAGTTTTGCTAAAGGGGTCACTCCCGGTGAAGCGATCGTCGGCCCTTTCCTCATCGAATAAGGTGCAGGATATATCATATATACCGCTGTGCAAAGCAAAAACTATAGAAGCAATCAAAAGACAAACCGAGGGTTGTAGTATCTGCCAGTTATTGCTAAAGGAGTCACTCCCGGTGAAGGGATCTCGGTCCTTTCCTTATCGAATAAGGTGCAGGATATATCATATATACCGCTGTGCAAAGCAAGAACTGTGGCTACCTGTTTTATTTTTGAAATTCGATTCCACAACATCTTAGGTTTCTTTTTCTTTCATTAATCACATTAATGAAGTCCCATCATTTTAATCACCTAAACATCACAGATAAATACGACGCACACTTATGCCATCCGCATTCGCCTCGATGTCCTCGTGCACCGTTAGGTTAGGTAACTAACGGCATAGCAGGGCAGGGCTAGCGCGGGTCTAAAACATAAGTAATGTCTATATAATATATCATATATACTATATACTGTATCTATCACAGAACATCACATGATCACATCACAGATATCGCAGCAGAAGAAACATATAAAATATTGGATATACTAGGACGTCCGTGTTTTTAATACGAGCCAGTATAAAACACGGATTCCACGGTCGCGATGAATAGCCAAACCCACACCCCTAGACCCCTACGAGAGCTGCAAGCAACCCTACCAATTCTAGAGTTAGGAGACCCGGACTCGACTCCTCGAGTTGGTCTCCCACTGGACTCCAGAACCCGGTTACTTGTGTCCTCCTCCTTGGGTCTATCCTAGTGCGGAAAAGTAAATAATATACAAAGGGTGACATCTTCCGCAACCTGGAAGTGCCCCAATAAAAGAATATTACATACAAGTTTTTACACGAATGAAAATGAAAAACACTCATCTCACATAAAAAAAACCCGGCTATTCAAACACGACGATCCAATATAACATATCCAGCAACACATAACATCACATGTCATCAACGTAAGTAAACATGCGTATCCCAATTGTCGTTGACATATAGCAACGAAACCGGCGATATCACATATTACACTTACGGTCGCAGAAAAGAAAGTGTAAAACTACAACAGTTGGAATCCACAACCTGCATAGACATCGCATACCTAATCAAATGAATTCCTTAGACATCGCATGCCTAACAATTATAAACCCCGCATTTTAGTCTCATTATCGAAAACTCTTTTCAATGTCAAGTCCGGCAATTCAACAAGATTCCCAACATTTTGATCGAATGCTTGTCGCAAACTTTAGTAGGCAGCTGCACCCCCGACGCCGTCGACGAAGTGCACCAAGGCGGAACACCGCTGCCGCGAGCACCCGAACGGATGCTTTCGGCGACGGAGTTCTCCTACAGTCACTTGGTCGGGGCTTTGGGGCGTAGCTGTCTATTAAGTTTACCCGGCGAGTATCCGCGTACGCTACGTGATTGCGATGGACTTTTGATCACATCAAAATTCCGTGGCAACCGATCAAGTGAGACTAAACTGCTATGTTTATAACATTCATTCGGTTATCTTATAACTACTTGTGGATTCCAAATATTGTATCACATTCCAGATAAATAGAAAATGTTAAACTTTCCGATCGAACAATCAAACACCCAAGTTTTCCCGAAACAGCTCAACACATGAAACAAGTTTAAAAACATTCACTTCATGCCTCAGTACCAACAGTCCAGCTGTAGAAGGGTCAAGCCAATGCCTCACATGTGGCACGCCGTACTGCCCCAAACCCTAAGGTTCAAAGGGCAGTTCAAGACGGTCTCATAATCGAGTTAAGGTTTGTTGTCTTCTAGAGGGACCATCGCGTTACTTGCACTACTTAGAATGTCGTTAAACTACGGAAAAATCCAACAATTGGAAATTTCCCGGCAGGGAAAAAAGTGGGTATTTATATCCGGTCGAACTTTTTAACATATTCAAAAAATATCCGGAAAAACACAGACAAAGTTTGATAATCCGATCGAATCTACGAACTCCTAATACAACCCAGAATATTCAAATCTTGAATAAATATTAAAAATTTCCAGAAAATCCAGAACCAAAATATAGGAATTACTGTGCAAAAATTATTGGGCAATGTGACCATACTGCCGCGGAACCGCCGCAGAAGCCATGCTTCTGCCGCTGTTCCGCGGCGGTTTAGATGATTCAGGAGCTCCGTTTTGTACAATAATTCTTAGAACTTCCTGCGGAATTTTTTAAGAATTTTTAATCTGGAAAAAACCCAGTTTTTAAAAAATGTACAGAGAGCCGTTTTGAACTAGGGTTTCGGGTCGATCGGACTTCTAACTCCGTCTACGCATCGCCTAAGGCTCTAGCTAGGCTGTGATACCACTGTTGGGTTCCTAGGCACACTAAGGAGGTCTCACAAGGCATCAACCATGCCAATTTCAAATTTTACAAGTGCCGAGAAACCCTAATACAGACCGTTAACTAGAATTTTAGGCGAAACAAGCAACTAGTTAACAACTTAACTAAGAGTGAACGGAAATACAACCTTTGTAGATCCGGTCCTCCACCTCCATAGCTCCGTGATGAAGTCCCCTCGCTACGATGATCGGATCCCGGGCTCTAGCGTCGGCTTCATCGGAGAAATGAGCGGGCTAGGTCATCGACTTCGATGCCGAAGATGATCTATGTCGATGCAACACAAGATCAAGCTCCAACTTCACCAAGCCATGAAACTTGTGAAGAAAACACCCTATACTACTTGGCAAGTGGTAGAGGATGAAGAAATAGGAAGTGGGTTCACTTTAGAATTGCATTTCTCACTCTTTTTCTCAAGTTGCCATTGATGGAGGCAAGTTTTTCTTCTTGTTGATGAAGAAGAAGAAGAAATGAATATGATAAGTATATTCAAAATAGAAAATAAAATGAATACTTATCATATAGCAACCATGGTTAGGTGTAGAGAATAAACTATGGTTAGGTTGAATGGTTAGGGTTAAGCATGAGACAAAAATGGTGGACTTGTTCAAAGCTTCATGAAGCTTCAACAAGCAAACAAAGAAAGCCACCATGACTAATTTTGCAAAAAAAGAATAAATAGATAAAAGAAATAGTTAAGAAAATGAAAACCCTAACTATTACAAAACCATGGTTTAATTCTTTACACAAACCCAAGTTAGCATGTATCATCAAACATGATACAAACAAGTGTACAAAAGTATATCACATATACAACTTGTGCACACCAAGTGAGAAAATCCATCTTAAGTGAACCAATACTAATTAATGCAAAGTAATATATCAAATATATAGTTATACATTAAATCATTAAATCAACATTTGATTTAACGATCCGGTCATATCGCATATAACCGACTCATATCCAATGTATCGGCTTATCGAATCAATCCTTGATTCGATAACTAGGTTATATCACATACAACCATTCGATACATTCATCGCGAGAATAGAATACGGGATCACATACACGCATTATTCTTGGTCCCGCACATATCTCATATGCGCTCCTATTTCGTTTCGCTTGAGCCAGGAAACCTCTGTGTAGGACTCTAAAGACTCGTCAATACGCCGGCAGCAGATGATGATCATATCAAACACCCACAAGCCGCAAGCGGTCTGCTAAACGTAACGGCCACCCAGGTATTGAGCGATCAGAAGATCGACGAGCAAGCCCGCTCACACTCCTGTGAATCCAACCAGTAACACTTACCGTACAGTCCGGTCTAATCGTCTGATATGTCGCATATCTCGCCTAGGGGTGGTAAACGTCAGACCCTAATAGCTCGATAAGTCATGTCGATATGAGGTCTATAATAGTTCGAAAAACTACAGGTAACACTTACCAGTAAATCTCAGCAACCCTGGACAGGGATTTCCGGTTATAGCCAATCGAACACAGCGCAACATCAACTCCCTATACCGGGAGAGACGAATCCCCTCCTATCGCTCATTGCCTCCATGCGATTCGGGACTGTACCCAAAAACCACCGTTTTGCATGCCCTCTTGGACGTGGTAAGGTGGAAATCAAAGCACAGTGGGAACCACACAAGACTCTATGACGATCTCAGGTCAACAGACTACTCTGTACCAGTGTCACAATAGAACTGCCATCTGACGTAAGGTATAATACCATCTGGGAGTTCTCGGCGAGTCCGTCCAGTGTACCCAGTCTCCACTGAGCACCCGTATATCATCTCTGATGTCAAACACCAATGGATATGGGATCATCCATCGCCCATCTGTATGGGTCGAGAAGGTATACGCTAGTCTACTCTGGTATATCGATGCCCCGTCTCGATACACCCACGACTAGGGACCTTGAGGGATGTACTTATGGACTACCATGTCCCCACTAGTATGATCCGCATCATAGTCCAGGTAGTCAAGTACACATCCTAAGGGCTTTACCAACATGTAACAGAGAGACAATCAGTGTACACGTTAAGGTAAAGAGCAACCAGATAGCATACTATCATGTCGAGCAAGAAAGTCCTCCCTATATATGTCCAAGCATCCACTACAATATACATCCTATGTACAGTAATGGCCTCTAGGGCATACATATAACTAACAGAATCTCTAACTCAAGCTACCTCTTCCCTAATTGATGGATTAGTGAAGCAAACAACCTATACTAAATAGCTAGTTTGGTATAGATTGATAAAGTAGGTATCTTACTCACTTTAGAATTGTTTTTCTCTTTTTTCTTTTTTCTTCTCACTTGAAAGCAAGAGAGTAAGGAAGGAGATGAAGAAGAAACTCAAGTGATCAAGTACGAACCATGGGTGAGAAAATATCTCATATAATCTCGCTTGCAGAGACTTAAACATGGCTAAAGATAATAGTTGGGTTAATAAATATCTAGAGTAAAACAAAATTAGCGGACTAAGTCAATATTTCTACAAGCTTCTCCAAGCATCTTAAACCTTGGCTTTTTCCACCTAATTTTTTTTACCTTAATAATTAAATCCCTAAAATTATCTTAAGTATGGTATGAGTCTCATACACCCATGTCCAATGTATCATCAAGCATACACAAAATAAATACATTAACATATATCACATATATATTAAATATATAACTAGAAAAGAAATTCTTAAGTGAGCTAATATTAGTTAATATATATATTAATATATCAAAGTGTCGGGGTGCTAAGCGAACCCAGCAGTGGTATTAGAGCCAAGCTAGAGCATTAGGAGTCGTCTAGGCGAAGTTAAAGTGTTCGATCGGCTTTTCAAAACCCGTTTTTCCCACTCTTTGGAAATTTTTTCAAAAGTTGGAATTTTTCTAATTAAAAATATTTAGAAAATTGTGCAGGGTTTTCTATGGACCCACAAGAAAAAATGCGGCCCAACTCGACCAAACGACCGCGGAAGCGCGGCCAAAGCATGCCTTCGGTGGCGGTTCTGCGACGCCGTTGGTGAGGCAAGGAGCGTGCCTTCTTGTGTAGGTCTGTAGGTGCTTGCGGCATTGTCTGGGTATTTTTAACAGTGACTTAAGTGTTGAGGTCTCTGGGAATTTTGGTTGTTTGATAAATCGATCGAAATGTTTAATATCGTCTAGATATTTGTGATCTGTGATACAATATTTGGAATCCAAAATATTTAGTTTTGTGAAAACTAATTAGTATTTTGTAAATCTAGCAATTTAGTCTCATTTGATCGGTTTCCGCAGGGTTTTGATTCGGATCAAAACTCTGTCGCAATCTCGTATAGTATGCGAACGCTCGCCGGGTAATACTACTAGATAGCCATGCCCCATAGCCCCGACCAAGTGACTGTAGGAGAACCCCGTAGCCAAAAGCATCCGTTCGGGTGCTTGCGGCCGCGGTGTTCCGCCTAAGTGCACTTCGTCGACGGCATCGGGGGTGCATCCGTCTACTAATGTTTCCGACGAGCATTCGATCAACGGTCAGGAATCTTTTTGAATTGCCCGACTGGATATTGAAAAGTGTTTTCAATTTGAGACCAAAATGCCGGGTTTATAATGTTAGGCATGAAATTCGGAATATATGATATTCCGGGTTTATGATGTTTAAGGAATTTATACGGTTAGGCATGAATTCCGAAGTATGTGATATTTCGGGTTTATGATAACTGAGGTGGTTGAGGATTCCAATTATTATAGTTTTCACTTTCTTTTCTGGAACCGTAAGTGTAATATGTGGTGTATCGCCGGTTTCGTTGATATACGTCAACGACAATTAGGATACGCATATTTACTTGCGTTGATGACATGTGATGTTATGTGTTGTTGTGATATGCTATATTGGGTCATCGTGTTTGAATAGCCGAGGGGGTTTTGCGTGAGATGAGAGTTTTTCATTTTCATTCATGTAAAAACTTGTATGTAATATTCTTTTATTGGGACACTTCCGGGTTGAGGATGATGTCACCATTGATGTATATTATTTACTTTTCCGCATTAGGATAGACCCAAGGCGGGGAGCACAAGTAACCGGGTTCTAGTGTCCAGAGGGAGACCATCTCGAGGAGTCGAGTCCGGGTCTCCTAACTCTAGAATTGGTAGGGTTTCTTGCCGCTCTCGTAGGTGTCTAGGGATGTGGGTTTGGCTATTCATCGCGACCGTGGAATCCTTGTTTTTTACTGGCTTAATTTAAAACACGGACCTACTAGTATATCCAATATTTCATATGTTGACTTTTGCTGCAATGTTCTGTGATGAGATCATATAACTGCGTGAGACGAATACTTTTATATTATATATATGATATATAATAAACGTTGCTTATGTTTTGCATCCGCACTAGTCTTGCCCCCGCTCTGTCGTTAGTTAACTAACCTAACGGTGCATGACGGGACCCTGTGACGAATGCGGATGGCATAAGCGTACGTTATATAAGTATTTTCGTTTCTTTATCTGTGATACTTAGGAAGCATAAATGATGGGACTTCATTAATGAGATTAATGAAAAGGAAAGAAACCCAATGATGTTGTGGAATCAAATTTTCAAAAATGGTAGATCTTGTTCTTGCTTTGCATAGTGGTATTCCTTTATGAATATCCAGCACCTCATTCGATGAGGAAAGAGCCGAGATCCTTTCACCGGGAATGAGCTCTTTAGCAAAAGCTAGCAGATGCTACACCTACTCGGTTTATTTTTGAAAAACTCGATTTTAAAAAGCGGAGCTTAAACCACTCCTTTTCAAAATTACTCGATTCTACAACGATATCAAGTTCATTACACAAAAGGTTTTCTTAAAAACCTGTCGTAGCCCTCCGTCATTTTAGATAAGTACTACTTAGTATTGTGCTAAGTTTGTTGGCCTGCGTTATTGTGCTAAGTTTGGTGGCCTGCGTCAAGGCGTAGTGTGCGGTAGCTATTTAGTGCTTATCTGCTGCATATGATATGATTGGATTAGGGTAGTCGTGCGACTTTGTTGTCCTGCGTCAATGGTCGTGCGGATGGGTTTAATTCAATCACGAAATGTACGGGTTGAACTTGACTAGCGGACTATGGTTTGTTGGCCTGCGTCAAAGTCATAGGACGCTAGGGCAAAACATTATTGGGAATATCAAGTGTTGAAATTTGCATTGAGATTGCATACCTTCTATGAGATAGTTGGATCCCGATACCCACTGCGACTAAGAGTTACTCCCCAGAAAGTTTTGCACTTTACAACTAGCCGATCAAGTAGGTGTCTAGAAAGGTGTCAACAGGGTTATTCCTCTAGAAAAATGGGGTTTATTTTAATTAAGTCCGTGCGAAAGCACTGGGAACCTCCCTCAAAGTACCGACACTGGAATGGCCGAAAGATTGATGAACTTGTAAGGTGTAATTAATCCCGGCTAGTCTTATCTTTTAGGGTTTGAAGGAAGATTTGATAAAAGCAGTGGGAGCCATCTTGATTAGATAAGATAATAACCAATCTAATCTTATAAGAGCATATGCTAAGTGTTTCCTTCTCTCTCTCTCTCTCCCCAGGTAGCGACCATGTCATGCCTTAATCAAGATAATAATATGGATGTATTGACCGAACCGGCATGCTATACTGAGCTGGGGAACGTTGATTCCGCTCTATCTTATAAATGTTATAAGTCTGAGCAGGAAATAAGGGAATATCCGGATTCCTATACGACCCGAACGAGAAATTAGCATGTTGATGTATGTTCTTCGGGTGTGTTTGTCACCGAGAACTGTTTCTTAGTGCACTCTACAACCTGGGTATTATATACTGGATCGGGATCCCACACATGTAATATGTTACATGGGCTAAAGAAAGGTAGAGAACTGGGAAAATGTGACCATTCTCTAAAAGTAGGGAATGGTGCAAGTGTTGCAGCCAAAGCAGTTGGCGAATATCATCTTGTATTACCAAATGGGAATACATTGATCTTGAACGACTGTTATTATGCACCCTCTATGATATGCAATTTAATATCAATTTCTTTATTAGATAAAGAAGGGTATAACTTTGTAGTAGAGAATAATGTTTTGATTATTTTCCTGAATCAAGTGTTGATTGGGTTTGGTACGTTATGTAACGGTTTATACGTTCTAAATCAAAATACAGTTCTTAATATACAAAACACACACAAGAGGAAGAGTTCATAAATGAACGAATCCTTCTTGTGGCATTGCAGACTAGGTCATATCAATGCGACACGGCTAGCTAAGTTGCATAGAGATGGATATTTAAATCAGTTTGAATTTACATCATATGAAACTTGCCAGTCATGTCTCAAAGGCAAAATGACCAAAACACTGCTTACTGGATACGGAGAAAGAGCTACTGAACTCTTGGGACTAATACATAGTGATGTGTGCGGCCCCATGTCTACACATGCCAGGAATGGTTCCTCGTACTTCATTATATTCACCGATGATCACTCAAGATTCAGACATGTGTTCCTGTTGAAACATAAGTCTGAAGCTTTTGGGAAATTCAAAGAATATAAGTACGAAGTAGAGAACCAAACGGGTAAAAGTATTAAAATCCTTTGATCTGATCGAGAAGGAGAATACTTGAGCGAAGGAGAATACTTGAGCACGGAGTTCTAGGATTATTTAAAAAGGAATGAGATTCTCTCTCAGCTTGCTCCTCCGTATACACCACAACACAATGGTGTATCGAAGAGGAGGAATCGCACCCTATTAGATATGATGCGCTCTATGATTAGTACCGCTGAGTTTTCTATTTCCTTTTATGGTTATGCACTGGAAACAGCTGCAGACCTATTGAATATGGTTCCCACCAAATCTGTGCCAACCAATCCATATGAGATATGGAAAGGAAAGAGACCATGTCTTAATTATGTTAAGATGCGGTGTTGTCCGGCATATGTGAAAACACAAAATCCGGACAAACTCGAGGAAAGATCAGTTCTGTGTAAGTTTATTTGATATCCAAAACATTCGCGAGGGTATATCTTCTACCACACCGAGTAAAAAAAGGTGTTTTTTTCTCGGCCTGCCACCTTTTTAGAAAAGAAATTTCTTGAAAAGGAAATTAGTGTCAAAGAGGTAGAACTGAAAGAAGTTCTAGCTACACAAACTACAAGAGAAGATTTGGTTGAACCAGAGGATTCAATAATTCCCGACGAACCTCAGCCTCTCCGCCGATCTAGTAGGGTTCCTCATCCACCTGAGAGATATTATGGTTTTCTCATTGATGATGGGAGCAAGGATTGTATCATGGAAGAAGATGACCTAACTAGTTTCACGCAGGCCATCACGAGTGGGGACTCTGTGAAATGGCTGGATATAATGCAGTGTGAGATGGAATCCATGTACACCAACAAAGTATGGACTTTGGAAGTTGCTTCCGAAGGGGTAAAACCCATTGGAAGCAAATGGATCTTTAAGAAGAAACTTGGTGCAGAGACTTTCAAAACTAGACTTGTTTGAAAAGGTTTTCGTCAACGACCATGTGTCAATTATGAAGAAACCTTTTCTCCAGTGGCTATACTTAAGTCCATCCGGATCCTACTTTCCATCGCTGCATACCATGACTATGAAATCTGGCAGATGGATGTCAAGACCACTTTTCTAAATGGTGATTTAGAAGAGAGCGTGTACATGACTCAGCCAGAGGGCTTCGTAGATAGTGGGAGCAGCGGAAAGGTGTGCAAGCTACTTAAATCAATCTACGGGTTAAAGCATGTATCGCGGAGTTAGAACATCTGTTTTGATGTGGCAGTCAAAGAGTTTGACTTCATCAAAATCGTAGATGAACCTTGTGTATACAAGAAGGTTGCAGAGAGTAAGGTCGTCTTTCTCGTATTGTACGTGGATGACATACTCTTGATAGGAAATGATGTTCCTATGCTGCACTCGGTCAAGCTCTTCTTATCACAAAGATTCTCCATGAAGGATCTGGGTGATGCCTCCTATATACTGGGAATTATGATCTATAGAGATAGATCTAAATGGATGCTGGGATTGTCCCAATCCATGTACATTAACACCATACTAAAAATGTTTAGTATGGAAGATTCCAAGCGTGGGAATTTATCCACGATCTCAGGAATCACTCTCTCCAAAGAGATGTCCCCCAAGACTAATTTGGAGAGGGCTCACATGCAAGGTATACCCTATGCTTCGGCAGTCGGGACTATCATGTATGCGATATTATGTACCCGACCGGATGTAGCGTACGCACTTAGTGTTGTAAGCAGGTATCAATCGGATCCTTAGGAGAATCATTGGACAACTGTGAAGAACATTCTTAAGTACTTAAGAAGGACTAAAGAAATGTTCTTGGTGTATGGTAACGGTGAACTCTAAGTGGAGTCCTTTACCGATTTGAGCTTCCAGAGTGATAAGGATGACTATAAGTCGGTCTTAGGTTTTTTCTTCACCCTCAATAGAGGGGCGGTATGTTGGAAGAGTTCCAAGCAAGATACCGTGGCAGACTCGACGATGAAGGCTGAATACATCGCTGCCAACGATGCCGCCAAAGAGGCTGTCTAGAAGAAGAAGTTCATAACTGAACTTGGAGTGGTTCCATCCATCGAGCATCCAATACCTTTGTATTGTGATAATAATGGAGCTGTGGCTTTTTCCAAGGAACCCAGGTCTTATCAGCGATCCAGGCATATTCTGAGGCGATATCACCTGATCCGAGAGATAGTTGATCACCGGGAGATCGAGGCCAGGAGAGCTGATACGAAGAATAACACGGCGGATCCACTCACGAAGTCCATTCCCCAGATACAATTTGAGAGACACTTCGGGATGTTGGGTATGAGATACAACAACAACTGGCCTTAGTGCAAGTGGGAGATTGTTAGTTGAATGTATGCCCTGGAGGCTATTATTGTACATGATTGTATATTATAATGGATGCTTGGACATATATAGAGAGGACTTTCTTGCTCGACCTGATAGTATGCTATCTGGTTGCTCTTTATCTTAACATGTAGACTAGTATTGTGATACTGTCTTGCTCTCACATGTTGGTAAATCCCTTAGGATGTATACTTGACCACCAGGATTACGACGGAGATAATACTAGTGGGGCCAGGGTAGTCCACAAGTTCATCCTTTAATTGTTTGTAACAACCGAGTCCAGTTATACCAATTTCAGTTACCGTATGTGTTGTGTGTGGTGTTTATTTGATTTACCATGTTTGATTTTGGGTGGTAGTTACTTTATATTCGACCCGTTTGCATGAGCTTGTTGTTTCCTAGTTATAGATCACCCTAACATTTCTTATTCTTGTATATAACCATTTAAGTTACTTAAAATAATTTAAAAAAATGCTTGACATGGCCTGCTCGATACCCCTAACCCTGTGGTAGAGTCCTTGCATCGTATTCTCGTCCCGTTCACTGAAACGGACGTGTTTGGACGACTACGCGCACGTACGTGCGTCCGTTCTTGGGGGTATGCTTTTTCATTACAAAATCCTTCATTTCAATTTTTGGAACTTGCTAATATTTTTCATATTTCAAATCCAAATTTTTGGACCCGACCCGGGCGCAATTCTGAAATATTTTGGTACCCCGCCAAATCCTATTTTTTAAAAAAATTCCTTAAGTTAGTCCAAGAAATATTTTTAAATCCTACAATATTTATTATACAGATTTCTGGTAACAAATAAATCTTTTGATTTTTTTCCAAACCAATTCTTTATCGCCAGCCAATCGGAGCTTTTTCTTTGGGTGCACTTGGCCCCACCATCGAGTTTTCTCTCTCCTCTATCATTTCTCTTAATTTTCCCACCAATCAGAACCCTTCTCTCTTCTTCGCTAGGCCCACGTTCCCTCTCTCTTTCTCCTTCCCTTTCTCTTTCTCTCTCTGCTGCGAGCCCATCTCTCTCTCTCTTCATTTTCTCTCTCCTCTCGCGCCTTCTCTCTCAGATCTCGCAATCACTGTGCACTCCTCGAATCTCGTCACCCCCGCGTGGATCCCGTCACCTCGCTCTACATTTCTTCTTCTTCTCCTTTTCTTTAACTGCCCTTGCACTACCCTTGCCTCCACGAACCCAACTCCTCATCGCCTCCATCACCCTAACCCTATTTCCTCGTCGACACCCTCTGCATCCCCTCATCTCCATCATCTCTTCTCCTTCTTCCTCCCTCAAAAGGAACCCACTGAGCCTAGAAACACCAACTGCGGCCTTAACCTAGCACTGCCATCTCGTCGCCGCCGACTCCCTCTTTTCGTCGTCACCACCTCCCTCTCCCTCTGCTCCTTCCCTCTGCTCTTTCCCGTGCACCTGACCCTGCAACGAAACCCCACCAAACATCAAACCAAACCAAACCCTAGCATAACCCTAACCCTTTACCCGAGCACCTACACCCTCGCCGGAGCACCCCCGACCCTCACCGACGACGCTGCCATCCCTCTGCAATCCAGTGAGTAAGTTCTTTCCTCAATCTCCCTCACCGACGACGCTGCCATCTCTCTGCAATCCAGTGAGTAAGTTCTTTCCTCAATCTCCTTTGTTCTCTGTCATTCTTCTTGTTTCCCGTCCATGCATTCTTTTACCATCAAAGAGTTCACTGTTGTTTCTGTTTTCGGAATCCGACCGTGCCGGCGACGATCCCCAATGACCCACCGAGGACCTCTGACCCGTGTGATTCCACTATTCGTCGTTCGGACTCATTCCGTGTACCGTGCACGCGTCGCGACTTTTCCCACCGATGCGAGACGTTCCGTTTACCGTATCGTGATCCGTCGAGGCAAGTGAAACTTGCTACATGCTATTCATATTATTCCTTTATTTATTTATCTAATTCCATACTAAATCTATCGATAGAATCTAAAGCTAAGAATTCCAAGTTAACAGTGCGATGTTTCGTTTACATTTAGATTCAAAACTGGAAACCTACCCGTTGCATTTACTTTACAAAACCTAATAACCACATTTATATGTTTTAATCACATTTTAATTATTGACATAGCCTATGGTATTCTTTCTATAGTTTTACTCCATCGGACACCCGTGTGCATTTTAACCTGTTTTAGTTATGATTTCATCCATTGAATATATTATATATCATTGCATCCCTAAAATTACTTAATACTTGTTAACATGATTTTAACATCCATAATTATCATACTGTATGCATGTAATGTTGACACCATCTCTTAAACTCAAACTGATAACCGTACATCTAATAATTTAACCTGTACCTATTTGCATGTCATATTACGTGTGCCAGTTTATTGTTCTGATAATACCCATGCTTGTTTATTTATAACCATGATGATGCTAGTTGATTATGAGCACCCACATGATATCTTGTATACCCTGACATGACTTGCTACACATATTACCTGATCAGACATGGTACCGTACGACTCTTGATATGACATGACACTTATATACACAATCCGGCTTGACCTGGCGTACCATGGCTTTTCCTGTTACCAGATCTTGCGTCTAATGCCAACAAACCTGTCCTGTAGTCCTCACGGACCGTTCCTGTTGTCTATCCAGACAAACCTATACTTGCCTGATCATGTGTTGGCATTAGTGCTAAATTATTTAATGCTTGACTTGAACATATATAACTTGGGGTATGGGGAAATCAGTATTGTAACCGAACGTAACTCAAAGGGCCATCTTATTGTTTGCCGTTTTTCCGGGCGTTACGGAATACCCATTGTTTGCCGTTTTTCCGGGCGTTACGGAATACCCATTGTTTGCCGTTTTTCCGGGCGTTACGGAATAACCACCGACGAGTTACGATGAGGATTACATTACTTGGTTTCGAAGACTGTAGAATAGATGACCCTGTAGCACAGTTTAGAGATCTCTGCACTTCACTTATACTGACACATTCACCGTTATATTCTCATTATATTCTTGCTCATACTCATACCTGCATGTCGTACTACCCCTGTTAATATTATTGCTTGATATTATGACGCGCTGACATCTGGGTTTTGCATGGCCCAGATTCCTTACTTTTGCTGCAGTCCGAGCAGGAGTACTTCAGGCGGCAGGCTGAGCAGTGAGGACTCGTTAGTAGTTAGTTCTTTTATTTTTCAGTACTTTCATTCCTGTTGTGAGCCCGCGTTATGGGACATACATTCCAGTTATTCTTGTATTGGATCTTTTGCTTCCGCATTATTTATTCTTGACTTATTTTATTTTGGCTTATGGGCATATGCTAGATAGTTCTATATTTGTTCTTGATATCTCTACAGCCGTAATGTGACTGTGGAAGGATAATTCCTATCCACAGGTAGCATAGTTGGCTATGTCACGTGCCCATCTTAGCGTACTCTAGGAAGCGGGGCATGACATGGTTTTTTTGGTATCAGAGCCATAGGTTAATCGGGTTGGTTCTTTTATAGTTGGGTATTGTACCCAATACATGAATCAGAATACTCGTGATTAGGAAACATGTCCGGCCACCTTGCCGTTTCACCGTTCCTGAATCTTAACCTCCTCCTGATTATACTTTTACGATATGCAAACCTCCTTTGCATATCGACTCGAAACCTAGTTCTTTGTTATCTCTAGAACTTAGACGACTTGGATGGAGTTATGTAAGTGTAACTATGATACCGCGGCATAGTTATAATGCGGTACTCTATTTAAGTAACTCGGAGTTCTAGCCTTGATCTACAATTTTGAATCTGTTATCATGCTAATCCTTGGCTGTTTTGATTTCAGGAATATGGAAGACAAGAATCTGAAGACGTACCAAAGGCGTGTTGACGAAGCCGCTATGCTTGGAGTAATACGTGGGATGTTGGAAAACCAAAAGCGATAGACCGAGCTGATCCAGCAGCAAGCTGAATCTTTTCAGGAAGGTTTGCGGACCATTCAGCAGTCCGTGAGCAATGTTGTAGCCAGACCAGTGGATCATGTGGGTACCGTGGCGGATTTCTGGAGACTAGGTCCGTCTGTCTTTACTGGCCTGGAGGAGCCGTTGCCAGCGGAGCAGTGGCTAGTTGATACGGAGAATTTACTCATTGCGGCACAGATCCCATAGGATAAGAGGGTGGATGTGGTACGCATCCAGTTGGTAGACTACGCCCGTGAATGGTGGCTTGTGGAAGAGACCCGCTTGCCTAAGCCGATCAGTTGGGCGGATTTCTCGAAGAGTTTCTTGGAGAAGTTCTTTTCGCGGACTGCACGGGAGGAAATGGAGGAAAAATTCGTCAGTTTAAAGCAGAACGGCGCACTTATAGATGTACATGCAGCTGAGTGGACGCGGCTTAGTAGATTCGCTGGACCTTTGGTTGCCAGCAATGCTGATAGGGCAAGAAGGTTCATGCGCAGTTTGGATGTGGACATCCAGAGGCAGATTGTCTCCTTGGGTTTGACCACTTTCTCACAAGTACTTACAGCAGCCCGAGAGTAGCAGAGTCTATCTATGAAGACCGGGAGTACACCGCAGCCAGCAGTTACAGTGCGGAAGCTGGCATTTGCACCGAACCGAGCACATGGACACAAAGGTATTCCGGTGGACAGGCGTGGCGTTGTACCAATGAGAAGCCAGTTTTGCCCGAGCAAAAGGGAAGGGTGTTGTGCGATTACTGCCAACGACCCGGTCACTATCGAAGAGATTGTTGTAAGAGGCTTGGACTTTGTCTTATTTGTGGATCAGCGGATCACACCAATGATACTTGTCCGTCGAAGCTACGGTTGAAGGAGGATACTCAGAAGCCACGGCAGAGACAGTTTTAGGAGCAGAAGCTGATAACTCAGGGACCCAATCAAGCTCGAGCCTTTACCCTGACGGCTGAAGAAGCTAAAGCTTCAGAGGAAGTCGTTTCTGGTACCCCACTTGTTCATGGTTTTCTCGCATTAGCGTTTTCAATTCTAGTGCATCCCATTGATTTATGTCGTTCAAGTTTATTACTATACACTGGAAGACTTGCACGACCCTGTTTAGTTTTTGGGACATACACACTGGGAATGGGAAAATCATAACTAATAGAAGGTGTAAGGACTATTCTGTTGTTGTTGGCGGACGGGAGTTAATTGCAGATTCCTTGGTGATTGTTACCGGCAGTTGTGAAGTCGTCTTGGGAATGGATTTCTCGGCACTTTCCACGCTCACATTGAGTGTAGAGTAAAGAAAGAGAATTTCCAGATTCCCGGACATCCAGAGGTTGTCTAGAAGAAGCAGTTCTGTCGGGCCAGTCGAGTTTAGGGCTAGGCCGACAACTAATGTTCTTTCGTCGATGAAGGTTGTTAAAGAGGAAGCACCAGCTATAGTTGGAGAGTTCATGGACTTTTTCAAGGACATCTCGGGTTTACCGCCAAAACAAGAAGTGGAGTTCGCAATTGATCTTTTTCCTGGCGCATCGCCAGTCTCTAAAGCATATTATCCAATAGCAGAAGTCAAGAAGCAGGTTACTAAATTACTTGAGAAGGGTTGGATTCGCTGTAGTAACTCACCTTGGGGAGCCCCAGTTCTTCTAGCAAAGAAGAAAATGTCACAAGGAGGATGTGCATCGATTATCGAGAATTAAACCGGGTGACTATTAAGAACAAGTACCCGATCCCTCGCATTGGCGAATTATTTGAACAGCTTAGTGGCGCGAGGGTATTCTCGAAGCTGGATTTGCGATCCGGATGTCATCAGGTCCGAGTTAAACCAGAGGATATTTGCAAGACTGTGTTCCGAACTCGGTATGGATATTACGAGTATTAATGATGCCCTTCAGAGTAACGAATGCACCAGCGATATTTATGGACTTGATGAGCCGAATCTTTTCACCATTCTTGGACCAATTTATAGTGGTATTTATTGATAATATTCTGGTCTACTCCAAGAGCAGTGGAGAGCATGCAGAATATTTGGTGATCGCACTGCGGACAGTGAGGCAAGAAAGATTGTATGCAAAGATGAGCAAGTGCGAGTTTTGGCTTGAAGAAGTGAAATTTGGGGCATATCGTAGCTGGAGATGGAATCACTGTTGATCTCGATAGTGATTGCAACAGTTCGAGATTGGCCGATTCCGAAGAGCGTTGTAGAGATCAGAAGCTTTCTTGGATTTGCTGGGTAGTACGGATATTCGTGGGGAACTCATGAAGGAGGCGCACGGTTCAGCATGTTCCGTACATCCAGGAGGCACGAAGATGTACCGAGATTTACGATAGCATTTCTGGTGGAAAGGCATGAAACGAGAGATTGCTCGTTTTGTAGCAGAATGCTTGGTATGTCAGCAAGTTGAGGCTGAACATCAAAGGGTGATGGTTTATTGCAACCACTTCTGATTCCTCAGTGGAAGTGAGAGCATATGACTATGGATTTCGTGGCGACTTTACCGCGGAGTCCAAAAGCAACGATGAAGGTTGGGTGATTGGTTATCGATTGACCAAGGCAGCCCATTTCATACCTTTCGAGTTGGTCAATCAACAGAAACTTTGGCAGAGCGGTACATGCAGGAGATTGTAAGATTGCATGGAGTACCGGTAAGCATTGTGTCCGATCGAGACACTCGGTTCTTATCACACTTCTGGAGGAGGTTACAGGAAAGTTTGGGGACTCGACTGAAGTTTAGCACCGCTTATCATCCTCAAACAGATGGCCAGTCGGAGGGAACGATCCAAACTCTTGAAGATATGTTGAGAGCTTGCATGTTGGACTTCAAGCGTTCATGGGAGGATCATTTACATTTGGTGGAGTTTTCTTACAACAACAGTTTCCAGGCAGCTATTCTGATGGCTCCATTTGAAGCGTTATATGGTCGCAAGTGTCGGTCACCTGTTTGTTGGGATGATGTCGGTGAACGAAGATTATTGGGACCGGATTTGGTTGTGCAGACAGTTGAGAAAGTTAACGCTATCAGACACCCTATGAAAGCAGCACAAGACAGACAGAAGGGCTGGGCAGATACGTCGAGAAGACCTCTAGAGTTCGATGTAGGTGATTTGGTATTCTTGAAGATATCACCGACTAGTGGGGTGATCCGTTTTGGAAGTTGAGGAAAGCTCAGTCCTCGACTCGTCGGACCCTTTGAGAGTTTAGAGCGTGATGATGAGGTAGCGTATCGATTGGCGTTCCCGCAATCCTTGGCGAATGTGCATGATGTGTTCCACGTATCTCAACTCCGTAAGTATGTTCGAGATGAAACAAATGTGTTGGATCATTCAGAGCAGACTGTACGAGAAGAATTGACGTTTAAGGAGCGACCGATTGCGATTGAGGAGCGAGGGGAAAAGGTTCTTAAGAACAAGGTTATCCCTCGTGTACTGGTTTCTTGGAGTAATGACTCATATGGAGAGTTAACTTGGGAATGAGAAGATGAAATCCGGTAGAAGTTTTTCCCATCTTTTCTTGTAGGTTTGTTGGTCGTTTATCCCTTTTGTGTTCTTGGAATTTCGAGGACGAAATTCTTTTGTAGTTGGGTATAATGTAACAATCGAGTCCAGTTATACCAATTTCAATTACCGTATGCGTTGTGTGTGGTGTTTATTTCATTTACCATGTTTGATTTTGGGTGGTAGTTACTTTATATTCGACCCGTTTGCATGAGCTTGTTGTTTCCTAGTTATAGATCACCCTAACATTTTTTATTCTTGCATATAACCATTTAAGTTACTTAAAATAATTTAAAAAAATGCTTGACATGGCCTGCTCGATACCCCTAACCCTGTGGTAGAGTCTTTGCATCGTGTTCTCGTCCCGTTCACTGAAACGGACGTGTTTGGACGACTACACGCACGTACGTGCGTCCGTTCTTGGGGGTATGCTTTTTCATTACAAAATCCTTCATTTCAATTTTTGGAACTTGCTAATATTTTTCATATTTCAAATCCAAATTTTTGGACCCGACCCGGGCGCAATTCTGAAATATTTTGGAATCCCGCCAAATCCTATTTTTAAAAAAAATTCCTTAAGTTAGTTCAAGAAATATTTTTAAAGCCTACAATATTTATTATACAGATTTCTGGTAACAAATAAATCTTTTGATTTTTTTCCAAACCAATTCTTTATCCCCAGCCAATCGGAGCTCTTTCTTTGGGTGCACTTGGCCCCACCACCGAGTTTTCTCTCCCCTCTATCTTTTCTCTTAATTTTCCCACCAATCAGAACCCTTCTCTCTTCTTCGCTGGGCCTACGATCCCTCTCTCTTTCTCCTTCCCTTTCTCTTTCTTTCTCTGCTGCGAGCCTCTCTCTCTCTCTCTCTTCATTTTCTCTCTCCTCTCGCGCCCTCTCTCTCAGATCTCGCGATCACTGTGCACTCCTCGAATCCCGTCACCCCCGCGTGGATCCCGTCACCTCCCTCTTCATTTCTTCTTCTTCTCCTTTTCTTTAACAGCCCTTGCACTACCCTCGCCTCCATGAACCCAACTCCTCATCGCCTCCATCACCCTAACCCTATTTCCTCGTCGACACCCTCTGCATCCCCTCATCTCCATCATCTCTTCTCCTTCTTCCTCCCTCAAAAGGAACCCATTGAGCCCAGAAACACCCACTGCGGCCTTAACCTAGCACTGTCATCTCGTCGCCGCCGACTTCCTCTTCTCGTCGTCTCCGCCTCCCTCTCCCTCTGCTCCTTCCCTCTGCTCTTTCCTGAGCACCTGACCCTGCAACGAAACCCCACCAAACATCAAACCAAACCAAACCCTAGCGCAACCCTAACCCTTTACCCGAGCACCTACACCCTCACCGGAGTGCCGCCAACCCTCATCGACGACGCTGCCATCCCTCTGAAATCCAGTGAGTAAGTTCTTTCCTCAATCTCCTTTGTTCTCTGTCATTCTTCTTGTTTCCCGTCCATGCATTCTTTTACCATCAAAGAGTTCACTGTTGTTTCTATTTCCGGAATCCGACCGTGCCGGCGACGATCCCCGATGACCCACCGAGGACCTCTGACCCGTGTGATTCCACCGTTCGTCGTTCGGACTCATTCCGTGTACCGTGCACGCGTCGCGATTTTTCCCACCGACGCGAGACATTCCGTTTACCGTATCGCGATCCGTCGAGGCAAGTGAAACTTGCTACATACTATTCATATTATTCCTTTATTTATTTGTCTAATTCCATACTAAATCTATCGATAGAATCTAAAGTTAAGAATTCCAAGTTAACAGTGCGATGTTTCGTTTACATTTAGATTCAAAACTGGAAACCTACCCGTTGCATTTACTTTTACAAAACCTAATAACCATATTTATATGTTTTAATCACATTTTAACTATTGACATAGCCTATGGTATTCTTTCTATAGTTTTACTCCATCGGACACCCGTGTGCATTTTAACCTGTTTTAGTTATGATTTCATCCATTGAATATATTATATATCATTGCATCCCTAAAATTACTTAATACTTGTTAACATGATTTTAACATCCATAATTGTCATACTGTATGCATGTAATGTTGATACCATCTCTTAAACTCAAACTGATAACCGTACATCTAATAATTTAACCTGTACCTATTTGCATGTCATATTACGTGTGCCAGTTTATTGTTCTGATAATACCCATGCTTGTTTATTTATAACCATGATGATGCTAGTTGATTATGAGCACCCACATGATATCTTGTATACCCTGACATGACTTGCTACACATATTACCTGACCCGACATGGTACCGTACGACTCTTGATATGACATGACACTTATATACACTACCCGGCTTGACCTGGCATACCATGGATTTACCTGTTACCTGATCTTGCGTCTAATGCCAACAAACCTGTCCTGTAGTCCCCACGGACCGTTCCTGTTGTCTATCTAGACAAACCTATACTTGCCTGATCATGAGTTGGCATTAGTGCTAGATTATTTAATACTTGACTTGAACATATATAACTTGGGGGTATGAGGAAATCAGTATTGTAACCTAAAGTAACTCAAAGGGCCATCCTATTGTTTGTCATTTTTCCGGGCGTTACGGAATACCCATTGTTTGCCGTTTTTCCGGGCGTTACGGAATCCCCATTGTTTTCCGTTTTTCCGGGCGTTACGGAATACCTATTGTTTGCCGTCTTTTCGGGCATTACGGAATAACCACCGACAAGTTATGATGAGGATTACATTACTTGGTTTCGAAGACTATAGAATAGATGACCCTGTAGCACAGTTTAGAGATCTCTGCACTTCACTTATACTGACACATTCACCGTTATATTCTCATTATATTCTTGCTCATACTCATACGTGCATGTCGTACTACCCCTGTTAATATTATTTCTTGATATTATGACGCGCTGACATCTGGGTTTTGCATGGCCCAGATTCCTTACTTTTGCTGCAGTCCGAGCAGGAGTACTTCAGGCGGCAGGCTGAGCAGTGAGGACTCGTTAGTAGTTAGTTCTTTTATTTTTCAGTACTTTCATTCCTATTGTGAGCCCGCATTATGGGACATACATTCCAGTTATTCTTGTATTGGATCTTTTGCTTCCGCATTATTTATTGTTGACTCGTTTTATTTTGGCTTATGGACATGTGCTAGATAGTTCTATGTTTGTTCTTGATATCTCTACAGCCGTAATGTGACTGTGGAAGCATAATTCCTATCCATAGGTAGCATGGTTGGCTATGTCACGTGCCCATCTTAGCGTACTCTGCTAAGCGGGGCGTGACATTGTTCATAATCGTGGGTGTATCGAGACAGGGCATCGATATTACAGAGTAGACTAGCGTATATGTCACGACCCGAAAAGTACGGAACATGACCGGCACTTAAACTACGAAACGTCTCGAGGCGTACGTAATCTAAGTAAGCCAAAACCCAGAAATCCAAACCAAGTAAAGCAGTAGAGTGAAGGAAAAACCAATTTTAAAGCAAGAAGTTTGACAACATTAGCCGAAGTATGCATTTTTAAAATCTCAAGTCTTTTCTGAAAATTTCGGCAGAGTTTCCATTGTAAAAACCGACCCAAACGGGTACAAACCTGATATAGCATATATAATGAATAAAGGCATCCCCAAACGGGAGCTAGCTCTTAGCCAACCGGCGGATAAAACCACACAATGCAATATAATATACAACGCCGAAAGGCGAGGATCAAACTCAGGATAAAATCCAACATCATCAAGAAAACCAGAGGAAAACCATAATAATACAGCGCGCGACTCTTAGGTCGAAAGGATATACACTGGTCATCTATCTCTATCAAATATACAAGTCTGGTTGATGGAGTTTTACTAAATACAACTGAAATAACAAATATAGGTGGTCACGATGCAAGTGAACCCACCTACCAAAGCAATCACCCGGAAGGAACAGTGTGCCAGCAAAGCCGCAACGAAACCTGTACGGCAATACCTGCAAGGAATTGTAGCACAACGGGGGTGAGTTGCCAACTCATGAGTAGAAAACATCACAGAGCAGAAATCGCATGTATGACGCATCCTAGGTAATATTAAGTAATAACCTCAAATAAATATCCTGATCCATCTACACATAAGTGCAATACCACGTGCTCGTGTCAGTGCCTCAGATAGCAACATATCAGATATATGATGTATGAATGCATTACTAATGGAAATAGAATACATCATGAATGAGACAACCGTTTTCTTTACTTAATGAGATTTCTGTATGTATATAAATCGAGTATCATCAATGAAGTCAACAGAGAAATCAGTGTCAAGTATCGAAACAAAACATAAATCTCAATATCTCAATATCTCAGGCTCCGGCTATCCGGACTGGCTTGTATCATCAAATCTCAATATCTCAGTGTCTCAAATCTCAATATCTCAATATCTCAATATCTCGAGCTCCGTCAGTCCGGATCGGCCCATATCATCAATCACACGACCACAAACGGTATCCTCCGGATATCCGCCGCATCAAACAATCACCGGTAGGCAGTCTGCCCCTGCCGGGCTCATCGTCTACAACTCGAGCTTCTTGCCCCGGGGTACCATACCGGGTCAACCATGTATCCGCAGACGGTTCATCCAACTCCTCGAATCGGGTCTCAAAAACCATCTCAGAACCGAGAAAAATCATGGTGGAAAATTCTCATCATATCAAGGAAAACCGCATCAATCTCTTTAAAACAAATCATCAGTTTATAAAACTTTCACATGCGGTTTCCAAATCCAGATATCTCAAGAAGGATCCGAAATCATAAAAATCATGATATCAATAAACAGTGAATACCTGCATAAATCTCCATAATACTGCATGACCAATGAATATACGAATGCATCTGATATCATGCAATAAATGCAATAGTTAAACTAGCATATGAAAGCTATAACATATTGCAACTATCAACTAGCAAGCTATGTCAATGAATAGTATTTTCTAAAGTGTACGTGACTTGGCAATTACCGATGATGATGTGCGTGAGCCGGCAAGCAGGTGTACGTGGAACATATGCATCATCGGTAATGGTGCTGGTGTCCTGATAGTAGGGTTTCATGATAATTACAGATAACATATGTACAAGCATGCAATGCGATGAAACATCATGAATATATAGAAAGTGATGTAGTAACAGCAACACTGAAAAATATACCTACCCAATATACGAGTCATACAGTTTGGTATTTAAAATACTCACAATTCTCCGCTTTTGAAAACTAGTATGACTCGAGCCCAGTCAAAAAGGTAAGGAAATCCACCTAAGTCTTAGTCAATCTATATATACCCAGTAGTCGGTGATCTTGCCTCAATAGTATCACGTACGATACAATATATATATATATATATATATATATATATATATGAAATCCTCGAGTCAAGAGTGCGGATCTAACATCATAATTATATCTCGTATGGTAAATCTAACGTACGGCATCCCAAATCTGGGTACGGGGCAAATATCTTATTTATCTCATTACTCATCTGGTATCCTTATCATCATATGTCATGAACTGGGGTACAGATCTAAGTCTAGTACAAACTGATACCATCAACAAATATATGTGCGTGTGTCTGAAACACATCGCCTAAGGATCCGCTAATATCATGTCGTATCTCCTAATACAAACCAATCACATCACCGATCTCATGGCACCATGCCCAAACTCATCGACTCATCTCCAAATACTATATACTATCCACAATCATCCGTGTATACGTATATGTATATATAAACCCACGCATCCACATCTATCCACATACATAAAACGTATACACCCATAACCATATCCCGTACGTGTAACAACCTTACTCTAGGGTTCGCGACTAAGAAACCAACTAAAACACTTTCCTCAAATCTCGCTAACACTAACCCATGATCGCCTAAAGCTTTTCTTGCTAAGGTTCATATCTCGAAATAACCTATATATGTATATCTATATCACATCATCTCATATTCTTACGAAATTGCGGGGGTGCTATACGCCATCCACCCGACTTCCCCCGTAGATATAAATCTACTCACCTTACTCTTCGCTTTCCGTTGCCAACGTCGCCATGCACTTGCTTGTCGTATCGATGTCCTCGTGGGGGTACCTATACATCATAGCATATTGTATCGCATTAAAAACCAAATCAAAACCAAAACGACACGCTAAAAGCCTATAGGTTAGAACCTACGGACTACGCTTTTCAAACCACCAAACAACCCTCGATATCGTCGTACAAACGTCAAGTGATCGAGGTAAAACGCAAATACTAAAATCCAGAATCCAAAATATGAAAAATATAAACCGGAATCAAAACAACAACTCATGAATTTAGTCCCAGATTTTACCCTAGGCAAAACTAGCCAATTTTGCATACAGGAGGGGTCTAGATTATAGATACTGGAGCCATGACACAAACATGAGACAAAATACCCCAAGTCTGGCTGCAATTTGCGGCTAGAAAGAATTTTTCTACGTCCTGGGTAGAGGGTTAGGGGCTCGGGTCTTGGTTAATGCTTCCTAGGTGCCTGCTGGTCTCTCTGTGTTTGCTAAATAAATTTTTGAGTCCCCGAGTGTTAGCAGATTACCCAAAACCATCACAATTCCCATATTTTCCGTATCTGCAGAATTTCAATGTTCGTATTTGGGGGTTATGTCTCAGGTTTTAGTCCAATATGATATCATTACAAGGGTTTAAGGTCACTATAGGCCTCAATTACACATCACAATTCAAGAATTCCTCAAACCCTAACTAGAAATTTCTAAACCTCACTAAACGACACTAAATCGGTTCTAAGTTAACATGGATGCAAAGCAAATGGGAAAACTACTCTAATGATGGATAAATTACCTCCTTTGGCAACTCAGGAATTTTCTTGAGTTGCCCCAAGTGTCCAAAATCCTTGCTTTCTTGATCCAAAGTGAAGCTTGTGAGCTTGAGCACATTCTTTGTGAAAGTGAGATGGACTTTTAATGGATTTTTGATTGATTTGTGAGGAGGTAGAGAGGAGAGGGAGAGAGGACAGCAACAACAGCCATATGAGAGGTAGAGGAGAGAAAATGAGTGAATGAGTGAAGAGAGAATGACTCAAGACCAAGGTTTGACCCCTCACCCTCTCTTTCTCTCTCTTGCCCATACTTCTATATTCTATTATTTTCTTTTCTTTTCTTCATATTTCATTTTATTTTTAAAACCAACACATAAATCCTAAATGAAACCATGGTTATTAAAATGTAACACAAGTGTAAAATACGACACGGTGCATGTTTTGCACAAAACAAGCTTAATGCGCGATTAGCGATATTTAATCGCGATTAGCGATATTTTAGTGTATATTGTTAGTTATGTATATGACCTAGAGGCCATTGTTGTACATATGATGTATATTATAATGGATGCTTAGATATATATAGAGAGGACTTTCTTGCTCGTCATGATAGTATGCTATTTGGTTTTCCTTTATCTTAACATGTTGACTTATATTAGTTTACTGTCTTACTCTCACATGTTGATAAAGCCCTTAGGATCTGTACTCGACTGCTGGGACTATGATGAGATCATACTAGTGGGGCCACGGTAGTCCATGAGTACATCCTATAACTGTTCCTAGTCGAGGGTGTGTCGAGACAGGGCATCGATACACCAGAGTAGACTAGCGTATACGCATCTTGACCCATATGATGGGCGATGGATGATCCTATATCGATCGGTGTTTTGACATCAAGGATGGTGTACGGGTGCTCAGTGGAGACTGGGTACACTGGACGGACTCGCCGATAACTCCCAGATCGTGATATACCACACGTCAGATGGCAGTTCTCCGGTGACACTGGTACAAGGTAGTCTGTAGACCCGAGATCGTCATAGAGTCTTGTGTGATTCCCACTGTGCTTTGATTTCTACCTTACCACGTCCAAGAGGGCGTGCAAAACGGTGGCTTTTAGGTGCAGTCCCGAATCACATGGAGGCAATGAGCGATAGAAGGGGATTCGTCTCTCCCGGTATAGGGAGTTGATGTTGTGTTGTGTTCGATTGGCTATAACTGGAAGTCCCTGGCCAGGGCGGATATAGAGATTTAATGGTAAGTGTTACTAGTAGTTTCTCGACCTGTTATGAGCCTCACATCGACACGACTTATCGGTTACTGGGGTCTGACGTATACCACCTCTAGACTAGATATGCAACATATCAGACTAAGAGACCGGACTGTACGGGAGTATTACTGGTTCGATTCACAGGAGAATGTACAAGCTAGCTTGTTGATCTTCTGATCGCTCAATATCTGGGTGGCTGTTACTGTTGGAGATAGTGCCCTCAGAGTCAATTATTGGATCACAGGAACGTGATTGCAATGATTGAGGGAGGACCTATCCCGGTACGACAGTCTTACTCGAGATGATAGTATGCTATCTGGTTTACCTTTATCATCGTGTACTGCTTTAGGTGACCTGACAGGTTGCTATTGCACGTTGATAGAGCCCCTAGGATTCTTGCTTGGCTGCCAGCAGTATGAGGGCGATCATATAAGTGAGAGCTGGAGTCTATAAGCATATCCTTAAAAGGTCCCTAGTCGTGGGAGTTTCGAGACAGGGCATCGATTCTCCAGAGTAGACTAGTGTATACAGTCGAGACCCCGACGAGGGGCGGTGGCCGGTCTCACAAGCCACTGGTGTCAGTTGGTTCACCTAAGATGTATACAGGTGCTCATTGGGTTATGAGTACACCGGACAGGACTCGCCGGGAACATGCTAGTTGGTCCTATACCTGACGTCAGATAGCAGTTCCTTGGTGACATGTGTACAGGTTAGTTCATCGACCTGGGGATCGTCATTTGTCTCATGTGAGTTCCCACTGTACTTTGATTACTACCCTACCACGGCTCAAAGGAGTCGTGCAAACAGGTTTTAGTTGGGTACAGTCCCGAGCCACATGGAGGCAGTGAGCGGATCTTCAGGGGTTCGTCTCTCCCGGTATTGGGGGTGAGGTCGCGCTGTGTCTAGGAGAGCCATTACACGAAGTCCTTGGCCAAGGCAGGAGATTTACTGGTAGGTATTCCAGTAGTATCTCAGGGTGTTCTGGGCTACACTCCGACACGACTTGTACCGCTTTTGGGGGTCTGACTTTTACCAACCCCCTAGGCCCGACATGCGATGCTCATAGACGAACGGACCGGACTGTACGGATATTGTCACTGACAGGCTCAGTAGGGTGTCAGGATGAGTTCGCTCATCGACGTCCCTTTTGGTCAATAGCTGGTGGCCCGTCACGTATTGGCTTATACCTCTGACGTGCTAGTGGTTAAATCCACAGCCATAGTATTGACGAGTCTTTAGAGTCCACCACACATTTCAGTTACTCAGCTTTCGGGCGAAACGCTGTAGAGGCCGTATGGAGATATGGCAGGGTCCGATCAGATACGTGCGGTATTGTACGGATCAGGATCGGACGGTTTGTACTAGAGGCCGTATAGATATATGGCAGGGTTCGGTCAGATACGTGCGGTATTGCATGGATCAGGATCGAACGGATATTACTAGCCGGCTTTGGTTTAAGCCAGAACCTAGTTTAGTACAGTGTAGATTTTGTCTCTTTGCATTTGTATCCGGACGGAATACAGATGCGGGTGTGTATGCAAGTATCGGGGTTTTCCTGTAATTTATTACGGGACCAGTTTTCTGGAGTTGCCAGTTTGCATTCCGTTCCGGCCGGTTTTCCTTTGTTCTTTCCCGGCCGGACTTTTCCGTTGGAGGGGGTTATTTGCAAGTTTGCAAATAACACTTTGTGGAGGGGTTTCTTGCAATTGTATTGATTATGATATCTTTCATCCATGATGGTGCATTAATGTGATAAGAAAGGGTATGGGTTGATTAAGGGTTTGATTTGAAACTTTCCTTTTTTGATGGGGTCACCTCTTCTCATCTCCTACACTCACCTCCCTTCTTGTTATGTATTTGTAATTGATCACTCCACCATTCTCATATGATAACTTGGCCGGCCACATTTAGATGAGAGGGAGAAAAATATGAGAGGGTTTCATTTTGGTTGTGGTGGCATCATTCTTGTTCTCATATTCCTCTTGCTAGAAAATTGAAAGCACCAATTTTCCTAACCTCCTCCTTCATCCTCCATGGAAACTAAAACCCCAAAGAGACAAAGCACTACACTTCCTACAGCACATCTTGGGCATGTCGACTTGCCGGCTTCATGCCCGAGTTGCCTCGGTATTGAGGTGGGAGCCCGTAAAAGAAACAGGCGATGTGGTGCCCTTTTGGCGAGGAGGCGACGACCGGAGTTTCCGCGAGGAGATCGGAGTGGAGATGAAGACCGGAGGACTCGGATCAGTCGGTATATCTCTTCCCTATCTTGTTACTTTGCTAGATCTAGTTTAATGGCCCGATCCGGGGTTTAGTGCGCGGTGGTGCCGGTTTGCTAAGTTCGCAAAATTAAAGTTTATCACCGTTTCCGCATTTGGCCGTCGGATTGACGACCGGGGCGCCGCCGTGCACTTACAGTGGTATCAGAGCCTCGCCATTAACTTCGTCTAGCTTCGTTTGATGTGTTTTGCATTTTCGATCGACCAAAATTCCAAAATCTACTTTTTTGTTAGCATCAGTTTCTGTTGAAAATTTTTGGTCTCGAAAATTTTTTCAGGTTGTAAAACATTGATGTACTGGAAATTCTAAGACTACTGGGAAAATTCGACAAAGTCAGTCGACGACTGAAGCGCGGAACCGCGGCCAAATCCCCCCTTGGGCCGCGGTTCCGCGGCACATTAGTGTCCTCACTGTGTCCAATTTCTCCTGTGGGCTTCTGGGCTAATTTTAGGGGTTTTGGAATATTAATTTTGGGCCCAGATTTTCTGTCAGTGCTGCAGTTTTGCTTGGGGGCCCACTTGTTAATTTTTGATCGATCGGATATATTTTAAACACATTATTTCACAGTATTTACATTATATCTTCGACCGTGAATGTCACTCGATCAGTAAATCCGGTCTAACTGCTATAGCCCGGTTAGACGGATTTGCGAACGTGACTTTCACGTTGATGTTCTGTGTTTTGCTGTGATGTTGCGGATCGGTCGTGGGGGATAGCCTGGATGCAATGCTAGTACAGTGTTGTTGTATTATGTACATTTGATATTGCGGGACGAGCGTCCGACATGTGGACTGCCGTCACTGCCTGTTTGTATTATTATTTTGGGGCACGGCCAGGTTGCGGTTGATGTACCCGTTGTATGTATATTTTACTTTCTGTACTAGGTTTACCCCGCGGTGGGGTGCACGGATAGCCGGGTTCTGGAGGGCAACAAGCCCGCATCTCATGGCATTGGGACGGAGGAGGAGGAGGCTTCAGTCTGGAATTGGCGGGCTATTCGCCGCACTCGTAGGGGGTACAGGTTGACCCAGGAGGGGTGCCCAAGTTACCGGATTCCGTGAAGTGCTGGGTGGTCCATTCACGGCGGTGAAGGGGGCTGCCTCGCTTTAGGTTTTGGCGGGTGACTTGCCGCGCCCGTAGGGGTCTAGGATTTCATTGCACAGGCTATCCACACGACCAGGGGAGCGTCGGGTTTCAGTAGTGGCTCTGTGAAACCCGGGGATCCCAGATATCCGTATTGTTCTGTGATGCTGTACATTTCTGTGATGTTGCATTTTATTCACGCCTTGAGCGAAATATAATATATTGGTATATATATTAGTAGATGTTGTATATGTTTTTCATCCGCGCTAGTCCAGTCCCTGCTCTGCCGTTAGTTAGCTAACCTAACGGGTGATGACGGGACCCAGTGGCGAATGCGGATGGCATATACGTACGTCAGTATATTTTCGTTCTTTGTGGTGTGATCAATTGATGGGACTGCGTTGATTCGGATCAATGCAAGATAAACAAACCTATTCTGATGTTGTTGGAACACTTTTCAAAAAGCTGTTATTGCAAGGACGTTCACTTTTGTTTTGCATCGTGGTATTCATTTGGAATATCCTGCTCCTCAGTCGACGAGGCAAGGGCCGAGATCCCTTCACCGGGAGTGACCCCTTGGACAGAAGTTTGCGTCAGGGCTTTGACTTCATTATAGCCGATTACTTTTGCTTTGCACAGTGATATTCGGTTATGAATATCCAGCACCCCATTCTACGGGGAAAGAGCCGAGATCCCTTCACCGGGAGTGACCTCTTTAGTAAAGGTTTTCGTCACTATATTTTCTAAAAAGCTATCCGTTCCTTCAACGATATCAAGTTCATTACGTTAAAGGTTTTCGCCAGAAACCATTCGTAGCCCTCCATCATTTCAGTTAAATATTCGGTAGTATTCAAGCTATGTATTTTGACCTCACGCCAAAGCATAGTGTTTGGTAGTTGCCGGGTATTTATCTGTTGCATAGATAGATGCGTTGGTTTGGGACAGTCGTACTACTATTTTGGCCTACGTCAAGGGTATGTACGGGTGGGTTCAAATTAACCTAGACAATGATGGGTAGAACTTGACATGCGACTTATGATATTTTGACCTCACGCCAAGGTCATAAGAGCATGGGGTAGAAATCACATCGGGAGTTTCAAAAGAACTGAAGCTTGCCAGATATGCGCATACCTTCTGGAGTGTGATACCGTGAGCGGATTCCGTCACGTTATGATGCGATGATAGTTGGATCCCGATTCCTACTGATGAGTTGGTTTACTCCTCGGGTGACCCCGACTAATTCTTCTTTCAGGTTTGGAGGAGAATTTGAGGTACAGTGGGAGGTTTCCAGATTAGATAAATTGGTAACCATTCTGATCTAGGTTAGAGTGCACGCTGAGTGTTTCTTTTCTCTCTCTCTCTGGCAGCGACCATTGCCCCGACCCTAAGACTATGACTCAGTGACCAAGTTGACCGAACCTTCTTAACACTGGCTTTTGGATTGTCAGAGTTGCAGACCTCATTGCCACTCCTACTTTTACCCTTTTCTCCAGGACACCCCGTATTACTACGAACGTCCAATTCCATTGGACAAAACCATCGTATGGTTAGATACGAACTCGAAGGGATTCGAGGATGGTTTCCGGTTCTGGAGAAAACGGATAGGATTATTCAGTTGTCTTTTCCCTTTTACCTTTTCTCAAGTTGTGAGTACTCCTTGGTTTAGGAGATAGTACACCTATTACGCAAATTGGATAGTCTTCTTCCAAACCTTAGGCTGGTGCCGACCGGTAGGGAATGAAGAGAACCAATTAGCCTAAACGGTGTGCAGAAGGTATTAAGATTAAGACAAAGCAAGGGATTAGTAAGAGGGCAAAGTAAATTGCGACTGATATTCACGACCAAACCAAGTATTTCTTCGCCAATCCTAAATCACCTTTGTATTTCTCCCTGACACTCCGTATCGCTACGAAGATCCACAGTTTATTGGATACTCCATCGTATGGTTATATACGAACTCGAAAGGAACTTGTTCCAGTTCGGGGATGGATTCTGGTCCAGGAGAAATAGGAATAAGGTTTATTCAGTTGTCTTTTATCTTCACCTTCTCTCGCATTGCGAGTGCTCCTAGGACTAGGACAGTACACCCATTATGCTTATTGGATAGTCTTCTTCCAAACCATAGGCTGGTGCCGAACGGTAGGGAAGGAAGAAAACCATTTGGCCTAAGGGGTGTGCAGAAGGTAATGACTAAAGACATATAAAGGGATTTGGAGAGGTGGCAAAGAATTATACGGTTATAGTTGTGAATCTGGATAATGGTAGAGGCATTACTAGGAATACCAGGATACCCCATCGAAACATTTCAATGTTTCAGTTCAATTGTGTACTGTTAAAAGAGAACTGATTTCCCGATTGGACACTTGCTCCAGGGTATGTATTTACCAGGTTTGTTTCTCACATCTGTATGGTTTTACAGATGATGAGTGGGAGTAAGCTATTGGGAATTGAGTGATCATCCTCATTATATCGGGATTCGTTGTAATCGGTGATATTTGAGGAGATCACCTGGGCTGTTTGCCGGTCGGCAAATATTTGGTTTTGAATATCCGCTGTTGTGCACCAATTTCAAATTGATACATCTGTACGTCTATTTTCATAGCGTGAGATATACCTTTTGATATTATGTCGATGACATTTACCTATATCAGTTGATGGTTAGGTAAGGAGCATTAAACAGCGGTGTAATTCTTCTTAACCATAAGTACAGTTTTCAACCTACAACACACAGTGAAAGAGTTGTTAGACTCAGCGGACTTATACAGAGTATTGTATGTTGTCCAGTGTCCATTAGGACAGAGGGGTTGGTCCTCTTACTATATTCTGTTTACTTTTAACTTCTCTAGTTCTTAGACATGTGTTTCATAGAAACACAGGGTCTAAGTTTTGAGGAGTTATAGGTATTTGAATAGAGTAGAGAACCAAGTGTAGCAAGTATCGGGATTCTTCAAAGTGATCGAAGATGTAGATACTTGTGTATGGTATTCAGTTGATAGTAATGATAAAGAGAAATTTCTTCTCTTTCAGGTTACTCATAATTGGAAGCATTCCTAAGTTGAGTAACGCTGATCGGCCTCTCTCCATTTAGTTAACATGCACTGGAGAAAGTTGCATGATTTGAATCTGGTTAAATTAAATCAGTGCCTCTGGTTCTATATTGGATATAGTACAGTTCATATCTTAACATTGTTAAGGTACGGGGAGTTGTCTGGCTTATGATTAAAACCAGACTCTGGATAACTCAAGGCACGTTTCTGTAATGGCTGTTTGTGGGTTGACCCAGGCTATGACGAGGGTTGACTTTCTACCATAAGAAAGATCAATAGTGATATTGTTCTTGACTCGCCACAGTTTTAATAAAAATAGATTTTTTCAAAAACAGTAGTGGGCGTATGGTAGAACTGGAAGTGATTCCAGAACCGCAAACGATTACTGAAGATTTGATAAGGAACCTAAAGATTCAATCTGATTTGACATTCCATTGGCCACTCCGCAGATAAGGTGGGTAACTTCAGGCACTCGAGAGGTACTCCGGTAGCCTCAAGGACGGTGACAGGGAAGTTCTTGTTTACCCACACTTGCCATTGTTGTTGTTCCAGGCTGCGAGACCCGGCAGGAGGATGAGTATAGCGTCGTTCTAAACTAGCTTTAGAAGTGCACGTCTATATGACTCTGCCAGAGGGTTGTCGTAGTCAGTGGGAGCAGCGGAAGCATTGGTGGACATCAGGCTTATGTCTATTTATAGACTAAAGCAGATATAGCGGAGTTAGATCATCTATTTCTGATGTGACAGTCATAGGTTTGACGTCATCAGAATAGGGGATGGATCTGTTGAGAAGGTAGTAGGGTGTGATATCCGGGTTTTGGATGACATACACAAAGTAGGAAGTGATATTCCTATACTACGATCGGTTATACTTTGGTCGTCACACAGTGGTTTCTCCACATGGGACTTGGACATTATATCAGACATACTGGTTACTAGATCTATGGTTTTTAGATCTAGATTTGGGTGGTTTCCCAATCAGGGTACTTTGACAGCATTCTAAGAGTATTTAGAATGGACGACTCCTGGCATGGTAGTGTACCTGCAGGTAATGGAGTCACCCTCTCTAAAGGTGTCTTATAGACTAAAGTAGAGAGGGATGTGCATGATTGGCAGATCACTTGCTTAGGCAATTGAGTCAATCATGAGATGTCAAATACCACACCAGATGTTGTTCTTGCACTAGATGCAATAAGTTGATATTGATCCAATCCTAGAGGAACAGTCGGAAGCAGTTTTAGAACATAAGTGAATATTCTAGGGATATGATAACGGCTGCCTCCTTTAGGAGACGGTTATCACTCCAGGCTTCCAAGGTGACATGGACGACAAGGAGGTTGTCAGAGTTATAGTTTTCCTTCTGACGAGGGGCAGTATTTTGGACAGGTGGTCCAAGGAAATACTGAGGGTGGCATGGCGCAGGATACTGATTAAGTTCAGTTGACGATACAGTCTAAGAAGTTTGGATTTGGAGTTCATTTATGAGCTCGGTCCCATCAGACATCCAGACACTCTAAGACAGGTATTGCTCATTTCGGGAGATGGCATTCTCCGCGAACTTGAGATTTAGAGAGACATAGAAAGAAACATCTCAGCGGATCCACTCACTGAGGCTATTCCTCGAACGCAATAGTTTCGCAAACAGGCTTTGTGCGACTGACTAGTAGAGGAGTTGGGTGTTCGGTATCACACGGGCTGTGAGTATGCGACATCGCAATAATTAGCCTTGAGTGCAAGTGGGAGATTGTTGGAGATAGTGCCCTCAGAGTCAATTATTGGATCACAGGCACGTGATTGCAATGA
The DNA here is from genome assembly GCA_030015575.1 of Agapanthus africanus. Lineage (NCBI taxonomy): Eukaryota > Viridiplantae > Streptophyta > Magnoliopsida > Asparagales > Amaryllidaceae > Agapanthus > Agapanthus africanus. The sequence continues at coordinate 621,254,955 of CM057342.1, forward strand.
TTGAGGGATGACCTATCCCGGTACGACAGTCTTACTCGAGATGATAGTATGCTATCTGGTTTACCTTTATCATCGTGTACTGCTTTAGGTGACCTGACAGGTTGCTATTGCACGTTGATAGAGCCCCTAGGATTCTTGCTTGGCTGCCAGCAGTATGAGGGCGATCATATAAGTGAGAGCTGGAGTCTATAAGCATATCCTTAAAAGGTCCCTAGTCGTGGGAGTGTCGAGACAGGGCATCGATTCTCCAGAGTAGACTAGTGTATACAGTCGAGACCCCGACGAGGGGCGGTGGCCGGTCTCACAACCCACTGGTGTCAGTTGGTTCACCTAAGATGTATACAGGTGCTCATTGGGTTATGAGTACACCGGACAGGACTCGCCGGGAACATGCTAGTTGGTCTTATACCTGACGTCAGATAGCAGTTCCTTGGTGACATGTGTACAGGTTAGTTCATCGACCTGGGGATCGTCATTTGTCTCGTGTGAGTTCCCACTGTACTTTGATTACTACCCTACCACGGCTCAAAGGAGTCGTGCAAACAGGTTTTAGTTGGGTACAGTCCCGAGCCACATGGAGGCAGTGAGCGGATCTTCAGGGGTTCGTCTCTCCCGGTATTGGGGGTGAGGTCGCGCTGTGTCTAAGAGAGCCATTACACGAAGTCCTTGGCCAAGGCAGGAGATTTACTGGTAGGTATTCCAGTAGTATCTCAGGGTGTTCTGGGCTACACTCCGACACGACTTGTACCGCTTTTGGGGGTCTGACTTTTACCAACCCCCTAGGCCCGACATGCGATGCTCATAGACGAACGGACCGGACTGTACGGATATTGTCACTGACAGGCTCAGTAGGGTGTCAGGATGAGTTCGCTCATCGACGTCCCTTTTGGTCAATAGCTGGTGGCCCGTCACGTATTGGCTTATACCTCTGACGTGCTAGTGGTTAAATCCACAGCCATAGTATTGACGAGTCTTTAGAGTCCACCACACATTTCAGTTACTCAGCTTTCGGGCGAAACGCTGTAGAGGCCGTATGGAGATATGGCAGGGTCCGATCAGATACGTGCGGTATTGCACGGATCAGGATCGGACGGTTTGTACTAGAGGCCATATAGATATATGGCAGGGTTCGGTCAGATACGTGCGGTATTGCATGGATCAGGATCGAACGGATATTACTAGCCGGCTTTGGTTTAAGCCGGAACCTAGTTTAGTACAGTGTAGATTTTGTCTCTTTGCATTTGTATCCGGACGGAATACAGTTGCGGGTGTGTATGCACAGTATCGGGGTTTTCCTTTAATTTATTACGGGACCAGTTTTCTGGAGTTGCCAGTTTGCATTCCGTTCCGGCCGGTTTTCCTTTGTTCTTTCCCGGCCTGACTTTTCCGTTGGAGGGGGTTATTTGCAAGTTTGCAAATAACACTTTATGGAGGGGTTTCTTGCAATTGTATTGATTATGATATCTTTCATCCATGATGGTGCATTAATGTGATAAGAAAGGGTATGGGTTGATTAAGGGTTTGATTTGAAACTTTCCTTTTTTGATGGGGTCACCTCTTCTCATCTCCTACACTCACCTCCCTTCTTGTTATGTATTTGTAATTGATCACTCCACCATTCTCATATGATAACTTGGCCGGCCACATTTAGATGAGAGGGAGAAAAATATGAGAGGGTTTCATTTTGGTTGTGGTGGCATCATTCTTGTTCTCATATTCCTCTTGCTAGAAAATTGAAAGCACCAATTTTCCTAACCTCCTCCTTCATCCTCCATGGCAACTAAAACCCCAAAGAGACAAAGCACTACACTTCCTACAGCACATCTTGGGCATGTCGACTTGCCGGCTTCATGCCCGAGTTGCCTCGGTATTGAGGTGGGAGCCCGTAAAAGAAACAGGCGATGTGGTGCCCTTCCGGCGAGGAGGCGACGACCGGAGTTTCCGCGAGGAGATCGGAGTGGAGATGAAGACCGGAGGACTCGGATCAGTCGGTATATCTCTTCCCTATCTTGTTACTTTGCTAGATCTAGTTTAATGGCCCGATCCGGGGTTTAGTGCTCGGTGGTGCCGGTTTGCTAAGTTCGCAAAATTAAAGTTTATCACCGTTTCCGCATTTGGCCGTCGGATTGACGACCGGGGCGCCGCCGTGCACTTACAGTTACGTTTAACTGACCGCTTGCAGGTTGTGGGTGTTTGATATGATCATCACCTGCTACTGGCGTATTGACGATTCTTTAGAGTCCTACACAGAGGTTTCTTGACTCAGGCAAACCAGAGTAGGGGCATATATGTGATATGTGCACGACCGAGGATAATGCGATATGAGATACCGTATTATATTCTCGCGATATTTAGATATGAGCCGGCTCATCGGATCAAGTGTTGATTCGATGAATCGGTACATGATATATTAGTCGGTTATATTCGATATAGCCGGATTGTCGGATCAAGTGTTGATTCGATAATTTAATGTATAATAATATGTATGATATATTGCATTACATTATCTAATATTGGCTCGCTTTATTATTTCATTTTCTCACCGGATAATACATTGATATATATGCGATATATATTAATTGTATTATTTTCTTTTGTTACAAATATATAATATATATGTGATATATATTATTGTAACATGATATGATTACTAATGAAACATGTTTAGTGGAGATTAAGCAAGGTTAGGGTTTGAATTGGGTTAGTTCTTTCATAAACCTTCTAGAAGGTTTTTCTTTTGTCATGAGTTAAGATATTATGTTGATATTCTCTTATGACTCATTCTTTAACTCAACCCAAACCCTAGCCTTAGTTAATTCTCTACATGGGTTAGCCTAGTCATGGTTGACCATGGTTACATTATTAATCATATACCATTTCATTATTCATCACAAAAGGATTAATGCAATATTTCTTCTTCTTCAACCTTGAGCTTTGAGAAAGCTTACTAGGTTTTCATTTTGTGATGATTAAGAGTGAGAATTTGATAAGAAAAGAGAGCAAAAATACTACTCCATCATCCTCATCTAATCTAGCCAATTAGATAAGGGTGTTCACCTCATTAGAGAGAGAGCGAGCTTGAGTTATAGAAACTTCGAGGTAGATCATCGGAGAAAAGGAAGACTACAAGCTAGCATGGATCGTTCAAGTTATGGAGCCTCTCTTGAGTCCGGGAGATTGTGGATCGTGGCGAAGGAACATCTACTCGGAGCTTATGAAGCGAAGGAGCGGACTACAAAGGTTGTAATCCCTCACACTTAGTTGTAAAGATGTTTACTTGCATGTTAAACCCTAATAATCTAGCAAAGATCCCTGTTTTGGGTTGTTCGGCATGTCTAAATTTTTATTCGGGCATGGTTGATGCCTTCTTCACCCTTGTAAGAGTGCCTAGGAACCCTACAGTGGTATCAGAGCCTAGCTAGAGCATTAAGAGATGTGTATACGAAGTTAAAACTCCGATCGAACCCCGATATGACGAAATAGACCCCCTCTTTGGAAATTTTGTAAAAATGTGATTTTTTCTGCATTAAAAATATTTTAAAAAATCAGCAGGGAATTCTAAGAATTACCATGAATCACGAGCCCAAGATACCATTAAGTCGCCGCGGAACCGCGGCAGGAACCTGCTTCCCGCGGCGGCTCCGCGGCCGAACTTTGGCATTTTGGACACGTGTCTTCAAGGTAATATCCGTAGGTGCTTGTAGCTGCTTCTGGGTATTTTTAATCTGACTCAAGTGTTGAGTGTTCTGGGGATTATTTTGAATTCGTTGATTCGATCGGAAAATTTAATTTCGTTTTGTTTTACGGATATTTTAGTAACTGTTAAAATGTTCAAACGAATATCATTAACTCACTTTTTCCCGGCACGAAAAACTTTCAAGTGTTGAATTTTTCTTGAGTTTAAATCTTTCGGAAATACGTGCAAGTAACGTGGTAGTCTCTCTAGAAGAACACAAACCTTAACTCGATTATGTGACCGTCTGAACTGCCTCTAAACCTTAGGGTTTGGAGCAGTACGGCGTGCCACATGTGAGGCGTTGGCTTGACCCTTCTACGGCTGGACCATTGGTACTGTGACATATTCTGGGATTATTTGAACTCCGCTCAAGTGTCGAGCTATTTAGGAAATCTTGGGTATTTGATTACTCGATCGGAAAGTTTAATATTATCTATTTATCTGGAATGTGATACAATATGTGGAATTCATATAGTTAGGCATGAAATACGAAGTATGTGATATTTCAGATTTACGATGTCTAAAGAGATTGTGGATTCCAAATGTTGTAGTTTTACATTTTCTTTTCTGTGACCGTAAGCGTAGTATGTGGGGTATCGCCGGCTTCGTTGCTATACATCAACGACAATCGGGATACGCATAATTGCTTACATTGATGATATGAGATATTATGTGTTGCTGTGATATGTTGTATTGGATCGTCGTGTTCTGAATGGCCGGGGGTTTTATATGAGATGAGGGTTTTATTTTCATTCATGTAAAATTAATTTGTATGTAATATTCTTTTATTGGGGCACTTCCGAGATGAGGTTGATGTCACCGGTGTATATTATTTACTTTTCCGCATTAGGTAGACCCAAGAAGGGGAGCACAAGTAACCGGGTTCTAGGGTCCAGTGGGAGGCCATCTCGAGGAGTCGAGACCGGGTCTTCTAACCCTAGAATTGGCAGTGTTACTTACCGCTCTCGTAGGGGTTTAGGGATGTGGGTTTGGCTATTCATCACGACCGTGGAATCCGTGTTTTATACAGGCTCGTATTAAAACACGGACATCGTAGTATATCCAATATTTCATATTTGTTCTGCTGCTGCAATGTTCTGTGATGAGATCATATTACTGCCTGAGACGAATGCTTATACTATATGTATATGCTGATATATAAATGTTACTGCTTTCGTTTCTTCTGTGATGCTTTGGAAGCATAAGCTGATGGGATATATTAATGAGATTAATAAAAAGAAAAGAAACCTAAAACATGTTGTAGAATCAAAACTTTATAAAAAAGGGTAGCTACAGTTTTGCTTTGCATAGCGGTATATATGATATACCCTGCACCTTATTCGATGAGGAAAGAGCCGAGATCCCTTCACCGGGAGTGACCTCTTTAGCGAAACTGGTAGATGCTACAAACTCATGGTTTAGTTTTTGACAGCTTATATAGTTCTTACTTTGCACAGCGGTATATATGATATACCCTGCACCTTATTCGATGGGCAAAGAGCCGAGATCCCTTCACCGGGAGTGACCTCTTTAGCGAAACTAGAAAAGCCTAAAAAACACTCCTTTTCAAAATCACTTGTTTGTACAACGATATCAAGATCATTACGCTCATGGTTTTCTGAAAAACCTGCATAGTCCTTCGACATTACAGATAGGTAATACTTAGTATTCGTGCTGCATTTGTTGGCTTTCGTCAAGGCGTAGTGTGCGGTAGCTAACTATTGCTTATCTGTAACATATGATGTGATTGGGTTAGGGTAGTCGTACGGCTTTGTTGGCTTTCGTCAAGGGACGCACGGCTGGGTTTAATTCAATCAAGAAATGTACGGGTTGAACTTGACTAGCGGACTATGGTTTGTTGGCATTCGTCAAGGTTATAGCACGTTAGGGGTAAAAGTATTATTGGGAATTTCAAGTGTTGAAATTTGCAATGAGATTGCATACCTCCTATGAGATGGATGGATCCCGATACTCACTGCGAGTAAGAGTTACTCCTGGGAGAATTTTACACAGGACAATTAGCCGATCAAGTAGGTGTCTAGAAAGGTGTTAACGGGGTTATGCCTCTGGGAAGACGAGGTTTATTTTAATTAGGTCCGTGCGAAAGCACGGGGAACCTCCCTCAAGTACCGACACTGATCTGGCTGAAAGATTGACGAAATTGTTGGGTGTAATTGATCCCGGCTAATCTTACCTTTTAGGGTTTGAAGGAAGATTTGATAAAAACAGTGGGAGACATCCTGATTAGATAAGATAATAACCAATCTAATCTTGCAAGAGCATACGCTAAAGTGTTTCCTTCTCTCTCTCTCCAGGTAGCGACCATGTCAGGACTTAATCAAGATAAAAATATGGATGTATTGACTGAACCTGCTTATTATACTGAGCAGGGGATCGTTGGTCCCGTTCTTTCTTATAAGAGTTATAAGATTGAACAGGAAACAGGAGAATATCTAGATTCTCATGCCGCCCAAACGGAAAACGTGCATGTTGATGCACCTTCTTCGGGTGTGTTAGTTATTGAGAACTGTTTCTCAGTTCACCCTACGTCCTGGGTATTAGATACCGGATCAGGATCCCACATATGTAATTTGTTACATGGGCTACGTAAAGGTAGAGAACTGGAAAAGGGTGATCATTCCGTAACAGTAGGGAATGGTACACATATTGCAGCCAAAGCAATTGGCGAATATCACCTAGTATTACTAAGTAGTAATACACTGATTCTGAATGAGTGCTATTATATAACGAACATGATGTGCAACATTATATCAGTTTCTTTATTAAGTAAAGAAGGATATAATTTTGTAATACAGGATAATGTTATGAACATCTTCCTAAATCAAAAGTTGATTGGATCAGGCTCGTTACATAATGGCATATTCATTCTCGATCAAAATACAGTCCTTAATATACAAAACACACATAAGAGGAAGAGTTCAGAAATGAACGAATCCTTCTTATGGCATTGTAGACTTGGTCATATCAATGCGACACGGCTAGCTAAGTTACATAAGGGTGGATATTTGAATCTGTTCGAATTATCATCTTATGATACTTGCCATTCATGTCTCAAAGGAAAAATGACCAAAACTCCGTTTAGTGGACACGGAGAAAGAGTTACGGAACTCTTAGGACTGATACATAGTGATGTATGCGGTCCTCTACACATGCCAGGAACGGTTCTTCCTACTTTATTACATTCACTGACGATCTCTCTAGATACGGACATGTGTTCCTAATGAAACAAAAGTCTGAAGTTTTTGAGACATTCAGAGAATATAAGAACGAAGTAGAGAACCAAACGGGCAAAAGTATTAAGATCCTTCGATCTGATCGAGGAGGAGAATACTTGAGCAATGAGTTTCTGGACTATCTAAAAGAGAATAGGATTCTCTCTCAGCTTACTCCTCCTTATACACCACAGCATAACGGCGTATCGAAGCGGAGGAATCGCACCCTATTAGATATGGTGCGCCCTTTGATGAGCGAAGCTGAGTTGCCTATTTCCTTTTGAGGGTATGCGCTTGAGACAGCCATACACCTATTGAATATGGTTCCTACCAAATCAGTGCCTACCACTCCATATGAGATATGGAAAGGGAAGAGACCATCTCTTAAGTATGTTAAGATATGGGGTTGTCCGGCCTATGTCAAAAGGCTAAATCCGGACAAACTCGAGGTAAGGTCTGTCCTATGTAAGTTTGTAGGATATCCCAAGAACTCACAAAGGTATATCTTCTACCACACTGAGGAACAAAAGGTGTTTGTTTCTCGACATGCCACCTTTTTAGAAAAGGAATTTCTTGCAAAAGAAATTTGTGGCAAGGAGGTAGAACTGGAAAAAGTTCCAGCAACACAAACTACGACAGATAATTTGGTGGAACCAGAGGATTCAGTAGTTCCCGACAAACCCCAGCCTCTCTGCCGATCTAGCAGGGTTTCTCATCCATCTGAGAGATACTACGGTTTTCTCATTGATGGTGGAAGCGAGGATTGCATCATGGAAGATGATGACCCAACTAGTTTCAAGAAGGCCATCACGAGTGGTGACTCTGTGAAATGGCAGGATGCAACGCGATCTGAGATGGAATCCATGTACACCAACAAAGTATGGACTTTGGAAAATGCTCCTGAAGGGGTAAAACCCATTGGGAGCAAGTGGATCTTTAAAAAGAAAATTGGTTTAGATAGAAAAGTTGAGACTTTCAAAGCTAGACTTGTTGCATAGGGTTTTCGTCAACGACCATGTGTGAATTATGACAAAACCTTTTCTCTAGTGGCTATGCTTAAGTCCATCCGGATCTTATTTGCCATTGCTGCATACCATGACTATGAAATCTGGCAAATGGATGTTAAGACCGCCTTTCTAAACGGTGATTTAGAAGAGTGCGTGTACATGAATCAGCCAGAGGGCTTCGTAGATAGTGGGAGCAGCGGAAAGGTGTGCAAGCTGCTTAAATCCATTTATGGGTTAAAGCAAGTATCGCGGAATTGGAACATCTGTTTTGATGTTGTAGTCAAAGAGTTTGACTTCATCAAAAATATAGATGAACCTTGTATTTATAAGAAGGTTGCAGAGAGTAAGGTTGTATTCCTCGTATTGTACGTGGATGACATACTCTTGATATGAAATGATGTTCCTATGCTGCAATCACTCAAGCTCTTCTTATCACAAAGATTCTCAATGAAAGATCTAGGTGATGCCTCCTGCATATTGGGAATTATGATCTACAGAGATAGATCTAAACGGATACTGGGATTGTCCCAATCAAGGTACATTGAAACTATACTAAAGAGGTTTAGCATGGAAGAATCCAAGTGTGGGAACCAACCCATGATCTCTGGACTCACTCTCTCCAAAGAGATGTCTCCCAAGATTGATTTGGAGAGAGCTCGCATGCAAGGGATACCCTATGCTTCGGCAGTAGGCTCTATTATGTATGCAATGCTATGTACCAGACCCGATGTAGCATACTCACTAAGTGTAGTGAGTAGGTATCAAGCAGATCCTGGAGAAAGTCACTGGATAGCTGTGAAGAACATTCTCAAGTACTTGAGAAGAACTAAAGAGATGTTCTTGGTGTATGGTAACAGAGAAATCCAGGTGGAGTTCTTTACCGATTCAAGCTTCCAAAATGATAAGGACGACTCTAAGTCGCACTCGGGATTTGTCTTTACCCTCAATGGAAGGGCGGTGTGTTGGAAGAGTTCCAAACAGGATACCGTTGCAGACTCGACGATGGAGGCTGAATACATCGCTGCCAACGATGCTGCCAAAGAGGCTGTCTGGATAAAGAAGCTTATTAGTGAACTTGGTGTGGTTCCGTCTATTGAGCATCCAATACCTCTATATTGCGATAACAATGGAGCTGTGGCTTTGGCCAAGGAACCCAGGTCCCATCAAAAGTCCAAACATATTTTGAGGCGGTATCACCTGATCAGGGAGATAGTTGATCGCCGAGAGATCGAGGTCAGGAGAGTAGATATGAAGGACAACACTGCGGATCCACTCACGAAGGCCATTCCCCAGATACAGTTTGAGAGATTATTCGGGATGCTGGGTATGAGATATTACAGCAGCTGGCCTTAGTGCAAATGGGAGATTGTTAGTTATGTATATGCCCTTGAGGCCATTGTTGTACATATGATGTATATTATAATGGATGCTTGGATATATATAGAGAGGAATTTCTTGCTCGTCATGATAGTATGCTATTTGGTTTTCCTTTATCTTAACATGTTGACTTATATCAGTTTACTGTCTTACTCTCACATGTTGATAAAGCCCTTAGGATTTGTACTCGACTGCTGGGTATATGATGAGATCATACTAGTGGGGCCACGGTAGTCGATGAGTACATCCTATAATTGTTCCTAGTCGAGGGTGTGTCGAGACAGGGCATCGATACACCAGAGTAGACTAGCGTATACGCATCTTGACCCATATGATGGGCGATGGATGATCCCATATCCATCGGTGTTTTGACATCAAGGATGGTGTACGGGTGCTCAGTGGAGACTGGGTACACTGGACGGACTCGCCAAGAACTCCCAGATGGTGATATACAACACGTCGGATGGCAGTTCTCCGGTGACGCTGGTACAGGGTAGTCTGTAGACCCGAGATCGTCATAGAGTCTTGTGTGATTCCCACTGTGCTTTGATTTCCACCTTACCACGTCTAAGAGGGCGTGCAAAACGGTGGCTTTTGGGTGCAGTCCCGAATCACATGGAGGCAATGAGCGATAGGAGGGATTCGTCTCTCCCGGTATAGGGAGTTGATGTTGTGCTGTGTTCGATTGTCTATAACTGGAAGTTCCTGGCCAGGTCGGATATAGAGATTTACTGGTAAGTGTTACTAGTAGTTTCTAGACCTGTTATGAGCCTCACATCGACACGACTTATCGGTATCTGGGGTCTGACGTATACAACCCCTTGACTAGATATGCAACATATCAGACGAAGAGACCGGACTGTACGGGAGTGTTACTGATTGGATTCTCAAGAGAATGTACAGGCTAGCTTGTTGATCTTCTGATTGCTCAATACCTGGGTGGCTGTTACGTTTAGCTGACCACTTGCAGCTTGTGGGTGTTTGATATGATCATCACCTGCTACCGGTGTATTGATGATTCTTTAGAGTCCTACACAGAGGTTTCTTGACTCAGGCAAAACGGAGTAGGGGCACATATGTGATATGTGCACGACCGAGGATAATGCGATATGAGATACCGTGTTATATTCTCGTGATATTTAGATATGAGCCGGCTCATCGGATCAAGTGTTGATTCGATGAATCGGTACATGATATATTAGTCGGTTATATTCGATATAGCCGGATTGTCGGATCAAGTGTTGGTTCGATGATTTAATGTATAATAATATATATGATATATTGCATTACAATATCTAATATTAGCTCCCTTTATTATTTCATTTTCTCACCGGATAATACTTTGATATATATGCGATGTATATTAATTGTATTATTTTCTTTTGTTACAAATATATAATATATGTGTGATATATATTATTGTAACATGATATGATTACTAATGAAACATGTTTAGTGGAGATTAAGTAAGGTTAGGGTTTGAATTGGGTTAGTTCTTTCATGAACCTTCTAGAAGGTTTTTCTTTTATCATGAGTTAAGATATTATGTTGATATTTTCTTATGACTCATTCTTTAACTCAACCCAAACCCTAGCCTTAGTTAATTCTCTACATGGGTTAGCCTAGTCATGGTTGACCATGGTTACATTATTAATCATATATCATTTCATTATTCATCACAAAAGGATTAATACATTTTTTCTTCTTCTTCTTCAACCTTGAGCTTTGAGAAAGCTTACTAGGTTTTCATTTTGTGATGATTAAGAGTGAGAATTTGATAAGAAAAGAGAGCACAAATACTACTCCATCATCCTCATCTAATCTAGCCAATTAGATTAGGGTGTTCACCTCATTAGAGAGAGAGAGCTTGAGTTATAGAAATTTCGAGGTAGATCATCGGAGAAAAGGAAGAATACAAGCTAGCATGGATCGTTCGAGTTGCGGAGCCTCTCTTGAGTCCGGGAGATCGTGGATCGCGGCGAAGGGACATCTACTCGGAGCTTATGAAGCAAAGGAGCGGACTACAAAGGTTGTAATCCTTCACACTTGGTTGTAAAAATGTTTACTTGCATGTTAAACCCTAATAATCTACCAAAGATCCCGGCTTTGGGTTGTTCGGCACGTCTAAATTTTTATTCGGGCATGGTTGATTGATTGGAAGAATTAAAGTTAACCGCAATCAAGACGGTGTCGCTATGCAGCTAGCCGGTTGAGCACGGGTCGATCCACAGGGAGATGGTTGTATGTCCGTTCTTGTCTTAGACGAGTCAATAAAGAATTTGTGTATGTTTGTTCGAGACTATCCTATGTGTATTATTTGCAAGTATGAAGTTGTTAAGAAAAAGATACGAGATTATAAGCTAAAAAAATCCGTACTCAAAACCTTTGAGCCGAGTCTTGACCAATTGAAGCTAGAGCAATCGGCAACAACGTGGATTAGGGGATTTAAGCGTGGTATTCGTGGAATACGGCTTATTCACCCTTGTCCTTCCGTTCTTGTCTATTGCTTTCGCCTCCGGCCAAACCGAACGCAACCGGTCGCGGTTAGGAATCACCATTACCTTGTTAGGGTAGGGTGCCTAACGGAGCGCTTGCGTATGGTTTGGGCGGAGTTCAATGGAAACTAACGGGAAAAGGAAATGAGAAAGAAGATATTAATTTACAATACCGTATTTCATCTTAACAACAATAATTACAACCATTCACAAAATGAACAAAAGAGAGCAAAAGAAAAGAACAAAGAAAAGAAAAGATTACAAGTAAGTAAGTGCATGAATTAAATTGCATGAAAGTAAAGCATGAATGTAAAGCAAGTAATAAAAAGCAAGAAAGAAATAAGCAAGAAAGTAATTACAAGAACATAGAACTCAAGACAAGCATGGGATCAATAGCCAACCCTTAAACTTGCAAGCTCAATCAAGAGGTTGCAAGATCAAGAGAAGGGTAAAGAACTCATGTGAAGTGAAGAACTTGTTCCATAAGAAAATACGACCCTTGAGATCAATAACTAACCCTTAACCATTCAAGCTCAATGAAGAGGTTGAATGATCAAGAGAAAGCAAGAATCTCAAGAGGAAGTTAAACAAAAGAGAATGATACAAAAACCCTCATCTTCATTGATCTTCCACTCAAAAAGCTCTCACTACAATTTTCATGGAGAAAGAATGAAGAAGAAGAAGAAAAAGACTAAATCCTAACAAAAAGAGGCTAAAGAAGTTAACACTTGGCTTTGCTCAGATCCGGGGTATTTATAGGAAGGGAACTGGAACCCTAGGGCCAAATTCTGATATAATATGGAGTACCCAAAGTGCCCCCAAAAAACCAGCAGATGAGGCGCCAACATGGCCGCGGATCCGCGGCCAATACCCTCTATTGTCCGCGGATCCGCGGCCCTTTAGTGGTGTTAGGGTGTCATCTTTTGGGGGATTCCCTGGTTTCCTGTTTCCTCGTGTTTGCCAACTCTATAATGCACAAAATCTTCCAGAATATCTTCAGATTTCAAAGTCCAAGATTGCTTTCTTTTCATTACTTTTGACTTTATCTCCCTCGAGCTCCGCGCACCCATTGATTCTTATGCAGCCCCCCTCGTGCTCTGTGCTTGTCCCAGACACGAATGACTACTGTCATATGTCTTGTCTCTGGAATTGGTACTCGGCACTGGACGGATATGGATGACCGGAACCCGGCTTTTATCTGCTGTGACAGATGTTCTGTATTTTGACGTAACTGTGGAGATTTTGTCTTGAATTGCAATATTTGTACTGGAAACCTGTATTCTGTAAATATGTAACAAACACGGATTAAAAGCATCTACCTATAAACAACCGAGCGTAAGAATGGGCGTTATAAAATGCAGTATTCTGTGATGAACAAATACCCCCAAACTTAACTTTTGCTCGTCCCGAGCAAAACCAATTATTCACAAAAATATAATGATAACCGCACTTTCGCAGGGAACGCGATTGCACTGAGCGCGTGCAACAAGCCGTTAAACCTCTAGGTGTCCCTAGTAGGAGGAGTGTTGTCTCCTGAGTGTTTTCAGCGGATTATACCCACAAAATCCCGTCAAGCTAGTGTCATAAGTTAACATCGATTCTACTCCTATAGTTTAGTATTTATGTTAGAAATTCTATCATCCTAAGTTAGAAATATCCAACCCTTATGCTTCACACCTCCTATCTATTTAACTTTAGATCATATACGTTCCAAAAAAGTTTAGAAAGATGTTGGTATCTCCTGAGTTTTCCTTCTAAAGTGTGGTCTTAAATCCGGGATTTTTGTCAACTTTACAGAAAATACAAGTCTTATTCTTCATTTCTATCTTTTGTCCAAACATCGATTGTATATCCCTACGTGTGTGTAAATTTGCACCCCTACACTTAAGAATTCAATTCAAGCTATAATACCCTTGCCTTAATACCTAATACTACTTCTTTTCATTAAGGATGGACGGATTTGCTCACACACCTTTCATGCGACTATTAACGCTTCTTGAGGCACTAATGACCGATTACTGAATGTGTGAACTTTAAAGCGTAAATAGCAGTTTCCAGGTCTTGACTTTATTCTATTTTTTTCTTTTTCTTTTTCTTTTTCAAGACCGGATATATTTTTCACATGCTCTTTTGGTGTTTAGCTTTAAATACCGTTTTTTCTTTCATACTAGGCTTTCAGGTAAGAGTATTTCTAGGTATCCTCTACTATCCCAAGTTTCAAGGTGCGTGTAAGTGCAATTTGTAGGGTATATACTTTATGAATTTGAACTCAAGAAAAGAAACTATTTTTCAGACTTATCCTCCAGTAAAGCTTCAATACTTTCCCCTCATTTTGACTTAACTCAAGAACTGAACTCAATATTACCTATTTCTCCAAAAAAACTGTAAGGACGTATACCTACCAAAGTTAAACAGAATGAGGGTTATTTTTAGGATTTTCAATTCCAAGGCCTAGAATTTAGTTATTTCTATCATATCAACTAAACTTTTGGAATAAAGATCTAAGTTACCCAATTAGCTAACTTGTCGACAAAGTTTTTATATTTTTGCAAAATTTTCGATTTTTGTGGGTTTTTAATAAGATATGCAAATGCAGAATATACAAATAAATGCGAAGGAAGAAAGCTTACCGAGCACACCCCCAAACTTAAACTTGACAGTGCCCTCACTGTCAGGCTACACCAAGAGGGTCAAAAATGTCGGCGCTCCCTAGAAACAAATTATATACAAAACAAAAAGGAAAACAAAAAATATATACAAAAAAGGAGTCCCCCCCAAACTTAAGTAAAACAGTGTTTTCACTGTTAAGTGTTGAAGTTCAGGATTAGGGGGGAAAGAGAATGGTATCAAGCTATACAAGGCCTTACACAGGCCAAAAGTTAACACCAACCATTCAAAGATTTTATCATGTTGAAGCAGTGGTTGGGAAAGAAGGTGAAGAGGTAAGAAATGGAGAATACGCGAGACCGTATGGAGATAGAAGCGGGATACGGTCTCGGTATATCAGAAGAAGAATGGCGGAAGGGAAAAAGAAGCGGAGTACGAACTTGAGGGTGCAAATGGAGTGAATAGATTAGCACAATTTGTGATGAGCGATGTGTAAACAGTGATTGTGCTAATCTATTAACCCGGCGAGAGATTGGGTCAAATCCCTCAAGATTCGTGAGAAACCATGGGTACGCCGAACTTGGCAAACCAGATATACGAAATGAAAGTGAGACGGTTTCTTGCATGGTCGGAACGATGGAAAGGGTGGGGGGAAGTGATTGAGGAAGGTTATCGGTTAAAGGTTCAGGAGGGTGTACACAGTCAGTGGAAGGGATAGGATGAATTGGAAAATCCGACTCATCAATTAAAACTGTTTCATCCTCAGTACTATCCTCAATATTCTCCTCAAAATTAAGCTCATCCATGCTTTTATCATCAATATCAAAACGCATATGAAATTCGGGAAAAACATTTAATGACTCGGGATGATGATTTGAAGAGAAAAACTCAGCCAAATCTATGGGTTCATCATCCAAAATATTCCCAGCGTCAATATCCTCAATCAAGTGAAAATCAATATTCTCAGACACCTCATCAAAAGCATGGATTTCAATCAATTCAGGTTCTAAGATGGAGGTGTAGAGGTCAAAAGGATTGGGTGTGGTTTCACTTGGCAAGGTCCCTTCACAATCTGGCAAATCAAACACTACAAAGTCGCACAACTCAGTAAACATTCTATCTTCAACTGATAATTCATTTGGGACACTTGATAGACTTTCAAAACAGGAGTTGTGGGATTCAATTTGAGACGGGTAGGTTTGATTTGGAAGGGTATACAGCTCACTTTCTCCACTCAAATTCTCCGCCTGTCCTACCGCCTCATCATACATTGGAAAATTTGGAGCTAGCTGGAAACTAGCTACCGGGTCAGTAGGTTGTATGAGAGCGGCCATGGACGCATTCAAATCTATCATCTGTTGGCTTGACGCTACCCTAAAGTCTTCCAACGACTGTTCTAGACTAGACATTGGTTGTGACGGGCTTTCAGTAAAAGATTCAAAGTTGTTTGGATACTGAAAACTCCCAAATGGCGGTTCTGATGCAATGTCTAGGGAAGGTGCAAAAGTAGGGTAGGATTGGTAGGAATTGAATGGCTGGACAGGAGCAGGATCAACATTTGGATAGGAAGGTGAATGGAATTGTTGATCCTAAGAATTTGAAGTGGTGAAAGGAGTGAAAGATCGGCTACGAGATTGTTCAATACGTTCTGCAATAGACATAGGTCTTGGAGTTGCAACATGACTCGAGGAAGGGGTATCAACGTAAGAAGGGTTGAATGTATGAAATGGTTGATACGAAGTAGATCGTGGAGTCAAATTGTTTGTCCTAGACGCGTCTATCCGATCTCTCAATGAAATTTTGGGCATGGAGGGGTCGTTCGAAGTTCGGCCAAAGCAAGAACCGTAAGAAGTAATGTCTGGTTGTGGGTACCAAAGTTCGGCAAGAGTTTTGCGAGGTGGAGTACCCATGATATGAAAAGAGAAAGAAAGAAAGGCAGAGAAAAGGAGGGGGAAAAGAATGTGATATTTTTTTATTTTTTTATTTTTTTTAGTTTATATATTAACAGAAGAATGAAATATACACACAAAAAGAATATTGGCAAAAACAATCACGACACAAAAATACCACACACCTAATCGTTCTAGGGTTCACCTAGGTCAACTAGACCTGCTCCAGAACTTGATTGTCGAAGTAAAACTGTGTCGAGAAACAGGCTCAAGATACACTGATCACGAGGCCAGGTAAGTGCAGAGATAAGGGGAGGTTTTCCAATGCTTTCGCGAAGTTCCTTAATTAAATAACCCTTTCTCTTTTGGCGGTTTCGCCGTTAACACTTTCCTAGACACCCCGTAA
Organism: Agapanthus africanus; assembly: GCA_030015575.1. Classification (NCBI taxonomy): domain Eukaryota; kingdom Viridiplantae; phylum Streptophyta; class Magnoliopsida; order Asparagales; family Amaryllidaceae; genus Agapanthus; species Agapanthus africanus. Next base: position 621,271,705 of record CM057342.1, read on the forward strand.
ACAATATACCGTTAAGCAAGGTTCTAAACACAGTTAACTTCTCCTAGAGAGCGCGAAGTCCTTAAGGCTTAAAGTCTAGTTTCTTTTAAATTTTGTGCGGGTAAACTTTATGCTCAAGTTCATGATTTGTGGGCCACGGAAAAGGTGACGAAATCCTTTACCGTATGTTGTGGGGTTCACTTGCCCTTAAGTCCGTATTAATGTATGCAATGCGCAAATCAATAAAAATTCTATAAAGAATTAAACAATCGTTTTTTTAGTTTAAGCGCGGCACTGCAACAAATACGGGTTAGTCAATTTTTAGTGTTTGCTAGCGAACTTGCAAAGAATCCTGCAAAGAATAGTATATTGGATGCGTCGGATTTGAGAAGAAGGTGTTAGTAAAATACGTACCGTTAAGTTTTGGGTTAGGAAACCCCCGTTGAATCAAATCCGGTAAGCTTGAAAAGTTCGCTTGCGCGGGTCAAACTACCCGGATCTTTGGCACTGTACTTCGTAATCACCTTAACCTTGAACGTGCACTTTGCTCCCTACAATTGCAGTTTGCAAATACGCAAAAATCTGCACACTTGCCCACAAAAATGATCAAAAAAAAAAACAAAAAGATTTTTCTTTTTTTATAAATATATACAAAAAGAATATTAACCCGATTAACAAGAAAGAAAATACGCTACCGTCTCCCCGGCAACGGCGCCATTTGATTGGAAGAATTAAAGTTAACTGCAATCAAGACGGTGTCGCTATGCAGCTAGCCGGTTGAGCACGGGTCGATCCACAGGGAAATGGTTGTATGTCCGTTCTTGTCTTAGACGAGTCAATAAAGAATTTGTGTATGTTTGTTCGAGACTATCCTATGTGTATTATTTGCAAGTATGAAGTTGTTAAGTAAAAGATACGAGATTATAAGCTAAAAAAATCCGTACTCAAAACCTTTGAGCCGAGTCTTGACCAATTGAAGCTAGAGCAATCGGCAACAACGTGGATTAGGGGATTTAAGCGTGGTATTCGTGGAATACGGCTTATTCACCCTTGTCCTTCCGTTCTTGTCTCTTGCTTTCGCCTCCGGCCAAACCGAACGCAACCGGTCGCGGTTAGGAATCACCGTTACCTTGTTAGGGTAGGGTGCCTAACGGAGCGCCTGCGTATGGTTTGGGCGGAGTTCAATGGAAAATAACGGGAAAAGGAAATGAGAAAGAAGATATTAATTTACAATACCGTATTTCATCTTAACAACAATAATTACAACCATTCACAAAATGAACAAAAGATAGCAAAAGAAAAGAACAAAGAAAAGAAAAGATTACAAGTAAGTAAGTGCATGAATTAAATTGCATGAAAGTAAAGCATGAATGTAAAGCAAGTAATAAAAAGCAAGAAAGAAATAAGCAAGAAAGTAATTACAAGAACATAGAACTCAAGACAAGCATGGGATCAATAGCCAACCCTTAAACTTGCAAGCTCAATCAAGAGGTTGCAAGATCAAGAGAAGGGTAAAGAACTCATGTGAAGTGAAGAACTTGTTCCATAAGAAAATACGACCCTTGAGATCAATAACTAACCCTTAACCATTCAAGCTCAATGAAGAGGTTGAATGATCAAGAGAAAGCAAGAATCTCAAGGGGAAGTTAAACAAAAGAGAATGATACAAAAACCCTCATCTTCATTGATCTTCCACTCAAAAAGCTCTCACTACAATTTTCATGGAGAAAGAATGAAGAAGAAGAAGAAAAAGACTAAATCCTAACAAAAAGAGGCTAAAGAAGTTAACACTTGGCTTTGCTCAGATCCGGGGTATTTATAGGAAGGGAACTGGAACCCTAGGGCCAAATTCTGATATAATATGGAGTACCCAAAGTGCCCCCAAAAAACCAGCAGATGAGGCGCCAACATGGCCGCGGATCCGCGGCCAATACCCCCTATGGGCCGCGGATCCGCGGCCCTTTAGTGGTGTTAGGGTGTCATCTTTTGGGGGATTCCCTGGTTTCCTGTTTCCTCGTGTTTGCCAACTCTATAATGCACAAAATCTTCCAGAATATCTTCAGATTTCAAAGTCCAAGATTGCTTTCTTTTCATTACTTTTGACTTTATCTCCCTCGAGCTTCGTGCACCCATTGATTCTTGTGCAGCCCCCCTCGTGCTCTGTGCTTGTCCCAGACACGAATGACCACTGCCATATGTCTTGTCTCTGGAACTGGTACTCGGCACTGGCGCCGTTGCCGGGGATCGAACCCGGGTCACCCGCGTGACAGGCGGGAATACTCACCACTATACTACAACGACGCCATTTGATTGGAAGAATTAAAGTTAACCGCAATCAAGACGGTGTCGCTATGCAGCTAGCCGGTTGAGCACGGGTCGATCCACAGGGAGATGGTTGTATGTCCGTTCTTGTCTTAGACGAGTCAATAAAGAATTTGTGTATGTTTGTTCAAGACTATCCTATGTGTATTATTTGCAAGTATGAAGTTGTTAAGAAAAAGATACGAGATTATAAGCTAAAAAAATCCGTACTCAAAACCTTTGAGCCGAGTCTTGACCTATTGAAGCTAGAGCAATCAGCAACAACGTGGATTAGGGGATTTAAGCGTGGTATTCGTGGAATACGGCTTATTCACCCTTGTCCTTCCGTTCTTGTCTCTTGCTTTCGCCTCCGGCCAAACCGAACGCAACCGGTCGTGGTTAGGAATCACCGTTACCTTATTAGGGTAGGGTGCCTAACGGAGCGCTTGCGTATGGTTTGGACGGAGTTCAATGGAAAATAACGGGAAAAGGAAATGAGAAAGAAGATATTAATTTACAATACCGTATTTCATCTTAACAACAATAATTACAACCATTCACAAAATGAACAAAAGAGAGCAAAAGAAAAGAACAAAGAAAAGAAAAGATTACAAGTAAGTAAGTGCATGAATTAAATTGCATGAAAGTAAAGCATGAATGTAAAGCAAGTAATAAAAAGCAAGAAAGAAATAAGCAAGAAAGTAATTACAAGAACATAGAACTCAAGACAAGCATGGGATCAATAGCCAACCCTTAAACTTGCAAGCTCAATCAAGAGGTTGCAAGATCAAGAGAAGGGTAAAGAACTCATGTGAAGTGAAGAACTTGTTCCATAAGAAAATACGACCCTTGAGATCAATAACTAACCCTTAACCATTCAAGCTCAATGAAGAGGTTGAATGATCAAGAGAAAGCAAGAATCTTAAGGGGAAGTTAAACAAAAGAGAATGATACAAAAACCCTCATCTTCATTGATCTTCCACTCAAAAAGCTCTCACTACAATTTTCATGGAGAAAGAATGAAGAAGAAGATGAAAAAGACTAAATCCTAACAAAAAGAGGCTAAAGAAGTTAACACTTGGCTTTGCTCAGATCCGGGGTATTTATAGGAAGGGAACTGGAACCCTAGGGCCAAATTCTGATATAATATGGAGTACCCAAAGTGCCCCCAAAAAACCAGCAGATGAGGCGCCAACATGGCCGCGGATCCACGGCCAATACCCCCTATTGGCCGCGGATCCGCGGCCCTTTAGTGGTGTTAGGGTGTCATCTTTTGGGGGATTCCCTGGTTTCCTGTTTCCTCGTGTTTGCCAACTCTATAATGCACAAAATCTTTCAGAATATCTTCAGATTTCAAAGTCCAAGATTGCTTTCTTTTCATTACTTTTGACTTTATCTCCCTCGAGCTCCGCGCACCCATTGATTCTTGTGCAGCCCCCCTCGTGCTCTGTGCTTGTCCCAGACACGAATGACCACTGTCATATGTCTTGTCTCTGGAACTGGTATTCGGCACTGGACGGATATGGATGACCGGAACCCGGCTTTTATCTGCTGTGACAGATGTTCTATATTTTGACGTAACTGTGGAGATTTTGTCTTGAATTGCAATATTTGTACTGGAAACCTGTATTCTGTAAATATGTAACAAACACGGATTAAAAGCATCTACCTATAAACAACCGAGCGTAAGAATGGGCGTTATAAAATGCAGTATTCTGTGATGAACATTGATGCCTTCTTAACCCTTGTAAGAGTGCCTTGGAACCCTACGTATAATAAATTATAAAATTTCATAATTTGCATAAATCACATAAAACACCCTCTTTTCAGTAATTTCCATAATTTTCTAAATTTTTCCTAATTTATCTGTATTTAATTATACCGCCTTATTAAAATATTCAATATAATATTATTTAATTATAGAAATTCCTAAAAATAATATTTTATTGTTCTGAAATGTTACAATAAACGTTTCTTGACCCATTTGATAGGCGATGGATGATCTCACATCCATTAGTGTTTGACATCAAAGATTGTATACGGGTGCTCAGTGGAGACTGGGTACACAAAACATGGCTCACCGAGAACTCCTAGATGGTATTATACCAAACGTCGGATAGCGGTTCTCTGGTGACTCTGGTACAGGTTAGTCTGTAGACTCGAGATCGTCATAGAGTTTTGTGTGATTCCCACTGTGCTTTGATTTCCACCTTACCACGTTCAAGAGAGTGTGCAAAACGGTGGTTTTTTTGTACAGTCCCGAGTCACATGAAGGCATTGAGCGATAGAAGGGGTTTCGTCTCTCCTGATATTGGGGGTTGATGTTGCACTGTGCTCGATTGGCCATAACAAGAAGTCCCTGGCCAGGGCGAAAACTGAGATTTACTGGTAAGTGTTATCAGTAGTTTCTCGACCCGTTATGAGCCTTACATCGGCATGACTTATCAAGTTATTGGGGTCTGACGTTTACCACCCCAGACTCGATATGCGACATACCAGACGAAAAGAACGGACTGTATGGTACTATTTCTTATTGGATTCACGGGAGTATGAACAAGCTTGCTTGTTGATCTTCTGATCGCTCAATACCCGGGTAGCCATTACATCCAGCTAGTACCGCTGACGGCTTGTGGGTAACTGATATGATCATTATCTACTGCCGGCGTATTGACGAGTCTTTAGAGTCCTACATAGAGCTTTCCTGGCTCAAGCGAAATGAAGTAGGGCACATATGTCATATGTGCGTGACCGAGATTTATACTTGTATGTGATACAGTATTCTAATCTCACGATATAGGTTATATGTGATATAACCGGATTATTGAATCAAGTGTTGATTCATTAATTTTTTATATGATATTAGTCGGTTGTATGTGATATAGCCGGATTATTAAATCAAGTGTTGATTTAATAATTTAATATATATAATTATATATTTGATATATTATTATATATATTAACTAATATTAGCTCACTTAAGAATTTCTTTTCTACTTATACATTTAATTTATATGTGATATATGTTAATGTATTTATTTTGTGTCATGCTTGATGATACATTGGACATAGGTGTATGACACTCATACCATACTTAAGATAATTTGGGGATTTAATTATTAAGGGAAAAACAAAATTAGGTGGAAAAAGCCATGGTTTAAGATGCTTGGAGAAGCTTGTGGAAACATAGACTTAGTCCACTAATTTTGTTTTACTCTAGATATTTATTAACCCAACCATTATCTTTACCTATGGTTAAATCCCTACAAGTGAGATTATATGAGATATTTTCTCACCCATGGTTCATACTCGATCACTTGAGTTTCTTCTTCATCTCCTTCCCTGCTCTCTAGCTTTCAAGTGAGAAGGCAAAAAAAAAAAAAAACAATTCTGAAGTGAGCAAATTCCTACTACATCAATCTATACCAAACAAGCCATTTAGTATAGGTTGTTTCCTTCGCTAATCCATCAATTAGTGAAGAGCTAGCTTGAGTTATAGAATTTTCGACGGAGATCATTTTTGGCCTCGAAGATCCTTGAGCAAGCTCGTTCTTTTCGCCTAGTGGAGCCTAAGGAGAGTCCGGAACACAACTACTTGGAGCAAAGGGACTACTACACGGAGCTTTAGATATGAAGGAACAGTCTACAGTGGTTGTATTCCTATTTCACTTAGTGTAAAAGTTTTTTACAAGTTTTAAAAACCATAATTCTCTGGTTAGGTCCTTGGTTTAGACTCGCTCGGCACCCTAAAATTTTAAAATAGCATACTTGTGCTTGCCGATAACATGTCAGGGTGCTAAGAGAACCCAATAGTTTTGAGAGCCCTGTATTTTTTACAGATGATTATGGGGTGGTCTCCTCTTTTTAGATTTGATCTCTTTGCTTCTATTTATACAAGAAAAGAAAAATCCATTTTTTTTAAGAAAATCTCTCATTGAAAGATCATGATTGATTTCATAATCAATCAAAATAATTTTAAATATCAACCGGTGAATTTTATTCACCATTGGATTTTAATCCAAGAGCTTTCTATTTTACAGAGAAGATCATTCTTGTTTATTTACCAAGATAATGAAGATATTTTCTGCCACGACCCAAAGGTACGGAACGTGACCGAAACTTAAATTACGATGCGTATAGAGGCGCAACATAATCTAAGTAAGCCGAAACCTAGAAATCTAAACCATTTAAAAGAAGAAGTGTAAGAAAACAAGTTTAAAAGAAACATTATATTTTCTCAAAAATTTCGGTAGAGTCTCCTTTGTAAAAAATGTCCCCAAACGGGTACAAGCAAGAATATATACATATGCAATAATAAAAAGGCATCCCAAAGTGGGAGCTAGATCTTTGCCAATTGGCGGTCACAACCACGTAAGCAATATAATATACAACGCCGAAGGGTGAGGAACAAAAATCAAAGAAAACCATAATAATACAAGCGCGACTCTAAGGTCGAAAGAATAAACAACTGGTCTTCTAAATTTATCAAGTAATACAAGTTTGGTTGATGGAGCTTACTAGATACAAATGAAATAATAAAAATACAACGGCGGTCCAGATACAAGTGAACCAACCTACCAAGCAATCACCTTGAATGAAGTGTTGTGCCAGCAAGCCGCCAAGGAAGCCTGTACATCTAAACCTGTAAGAAAATTTGGCACAGCGGGGGTGAGTTGCCAACTCGTGAGTAGAAGACATCTGCGAGTAGAAATCGCATGCACTACGATCGCCTAGGTCATAATAATATACTTAACATGACAATAGTCATCTAATAGTGGCGGGGTAATAATCTATGCGTAAGTGCAATACTCAGTGCTCGTGTCAGTACCTCAAGTAATAACATGTCATGTGTATGAGTATGCATGCATCGTGAATGTAAAACAACCAACCATTGAATCTGGATATATCTGTAAGAAATCTTTAACTTTTATCATAGTAAAATTTGTGTGGTAAGATATATCTGTAAGAAATCTTTAACTTTTATCATAGTAAAATTTGTGTGGTAAGCTGAAACATCATCAATGAAATTCATGGAAATCCGTGTCAAGTATCAACACAAAACATGTAAATCTCAAGGTCTCAATACCTCATAGTCTCAATATCTCACACTCTCAATATCCCGGGCTCCATCAGTCCGGATCGGCCCATATCATCAAATCTCACGACAACGGTCGGTATCATCCGGATATCCGCCGCGCCAGACATCACCGGTAGGTAGTCTTCTCCAGCCAGGCTCATCGTCATCCCCACAAAAACACTCTCGCCCCGGGTACCGTACCGCGCCCACCATGTACCCGAGACGGTTCCTCCACTTCTCGAATCGGGTCTCGAAATCCAACAGAAAACATGAAAACTCATGGTGGAGGACCCATACATCATGAGAAAACCGCAACTTGTATTTTAAAATGAGAGGGAGAGAGGGAGAGAGAGAAGTTTTTATATATATTCTTGCGGTTTACCCCAAAATCCAAAAAACTCATAGAAATCCAAAATCCCAAAATCATGAGTAAGTAAATAATGAGGGTCGGCATAAGCCCCACAATACTGCATGATAATATGAATATGTGAATGCATGAAGTGTCTAAGTAATAAATGCAATGTCTAAACTATCACATGAGAGTAATCACACCATGTTATATTAGACTAGAATTTAGATGATTATATCAATAAAAAGATAATATGTTCTAAACTGTACGTGACATGGCAATTACCGATGATGATGTGGGTGAGCCGGCAAATAAGTGTATGTGGAACATGCGCATCATCGGTAATGGTGATGGTGTCCTAACAGGCAGAGTTTTATATTAGCTAAAGAAACATATGTGTGAACATGCAATGCGATGAATACAACATGAATATAACAGTGAATGTGTAGTAAACGCACAACTAAAGAATACATACTAATTACGAGTCATACAGTTTGTTGTTTGAAAAAGCACGAATAGTGGTTTTTAGAAAATTAGGGGCTACAGGGTTTTTAAGAAAAGATACGTCCTTTGAAAAATCCGTAGTATCCCTCAGGCTGTCTTTAAAAATGCGCACGATTCGTTAGTTTTGAAAATAAGTATGACTCGGGCCGAAACTAAGATCTACCTAACCAACTAAGGAACTAACTAAAAACAATAGTCGAGAGGTAAGAAGAATCCTCCTAAAGTCTGGGTCGATATCTCTAGTAGTCGGCGATCCAGCCTCAATAGCGTCACGTACGTAGTACGACTTGCTCGAGTCAAGAGTGCAGATCAATCATCACATCTATGCCTCGTACGGTAAAATCCATCATACGACATCCCAAAATCGGGGTACGGGTCAACTATCACATATATACATCATCGTTCGTATAGTATCATCATCAAACAATATCATGATCAAGGGTACTGTACTATAATCACATACATCCCAATATCATCAAACATATATCATCGTCTGTGTAAATATACATCGTCAAATGATCCACTAAAATATCATGTCATATATCATATCGTGAGTAAGTCACATATTATAATCCGGGTTCTATTCTAGAGTCTCGTACATTTCAATATCATCATCACCTGTTATCGTTTATGTATAAATACACATTTTCTCATTTCCCAACGATCCGCTAATATCATAATACATCTCATATCATAACTCGATCGTATATCCAATATCTCACGGCATCAAGCCCAGTCATACCGACTCATCCCCAGGTATCACATAATATCCTCATATCACGTGTATATGCTATATATATATATATATATATATATATATATATATATATATACCTAAACACATTCATACATATATATATATACACCAAGTCAGGTTTAAGTGTGTGTGTGTGTGTGTCTACATGAAACCTACGAATTCCCTCCAAGGTAATCATCCTCTGGTTAAGTCTTCCTAAATCAGTCTAATCCACCCTAAAGTCTTCAATAGCACCTTACTCGCCAAGAATCTAAGGTCACGTCCGACTTCCTAATAATAATATGTAATATCCTTATTCTATGTTTGCGGGGGTGCTATACGCCATCCACCCGACTTGCCCCGTAGATATACATCTGCTCACCTGGTCCTTGTCTCCCGAAGTCGATATCGCCCTTCTCTTCTTTCTCGTCCGAAGTCTACGTGAGGGATACCTATAAGCAAACATATATAATATCGTAAACCGAAATCGCGGACAGAACCAAATCAGCGCACGAAATGCGCATAGGTTAAAACCTATGACCCGCTCATGCAAAATAACCAAATAACCCTCGACATCGGCATGCAAATGCCAATTGATCGAGAAAAACCCAAACACACCAATCATGGTTTCATAAATCACTAATTATAATATGAAATAGATTGCAACTCATCAAAACCTCAAAATAAATCAAATCGATTTATTTCCGAAAACCTAGAAAACACTTAATTTTCGTTTTAAATCAAAACTTGATGTTTTAACGAAACTAATGGCCATAATATTCACTAAATATCATAACTAAGTCATACAAATCATTTCTATATTTTTATCACACTAATTTGTATAAATCCAAAAATTCTAGTTTGCAAATTTATCCAATTTTAACACCTTTAAAGCAAAAATTCACAAATCATCAACTAAACTAAGTTTTGCATGATCTAAGTTGCTAAACAACAAACTAAAATGTTAATAATATCATGAAAACCATAATTAGATTTTAATCTCAATTATTTAATCAATTTCTAAAACCTAGTTTGCAAAATAACATAATTATCATAATTTTAACTAATAAATTAGCAACTAGTAACTAGATTAGGTTTGCATTCCATTAACATGTTAAACTACTCATTAGAACCATAATCTAATGATAGAAACCCTCACTAGAATTTTATCTCACCAATATATATATATATATATATATATATATATATATATATATATATATTATGAAAACCTATTTTGTAAAATTATCAAATTTTAATAACTTTGAAGTAACTTTTTACAATTTAACCGCAAATCTAGATTTGTGCATATCTTAGGGTGTTAAATTACACTTTATAACCATGAACAAATAATAACAACCCTAATTTGCTCACAAACCGTTTTCTAGAATTTTCAATCATGCAATTAGAACCAATTTAAAACCAAATTAAACACTTAATAAGCTAATTTAAAGTGATTAACTAAAAATTAAATGAAGGGCTTAGGATTATACCTCAACATTCAAGAGATCAAACTTGCAACATGGCCTCCCTAATTGCTCTCTTGCTTCATGAATCCAAACTAGATAGATCAAAGAATAATGAGTAGGAATTAAATTAGGAATTTGTGGTTTTATTTTGGATTTTTTGTTGAATTTTTGATGAATTTTGAAGTGAGAATGAGTTTGAAAAAAAAATAGGGTGGCTTCAAGATGAGGCTCGGCCAAAATGGAGAAGAGGGAGAGAGAGAGTGAGGCTGTGAATGGGTGGAATTGTGTAGAAACATCATTAGTAATTGCATCTTTTCACTTAAATCCTTAACTATTAAATTTTTCAGTTTAACCTTTCTTAGAAATCTTTAGAATTCTAAAGACAATTCAAGAAGAGAAGAACATGCTACAAACCTAATTCTAATATGTCATGGTTCACTTTGTAAAATTAACCCATTTCTAATTTATAATTTGCACTAAGTTAATGTATAATTAAAGCTTATGTTAATATTTTAATTTAATTAATTTAGGAAAAATATTTTAGTAAACTAGAAATTTACAAGTGACCAAATAAATACCAAATACTAGTAATTACATAATTAAAATAAGCATATTTAAGTTTATATTGAAAAATAATTGTAGTTGAGTTTTACGGAAAATACGGTTTATTTTACCGATTATCAGAAAATTCTCCTAAAGGGTTTTATTTATTTAATTATTTATTTATTTATTTTTAAAACGTTACATTTTCCCAAGATACAATCTATCATATGAATATTTTGTTTGTTTAACAAAATTAGGAAAATATTTTCCAAACCATAGAATTTAATTCTGTTTAACAGAGAAGATCTTTCTTATTTTAGAAAAAAAAGGATCAGGAATATATTTTCCAAGTAGAATTTAATTCTATCACATAGGATTTAATTCAATCAGATGGTTTAATTGGTGATTTTATAATCATCGTTGGATTTTTGATTTAAGGGTCCTCTGTTTAACAGAGAGGATTTTTCTAGTTTGAGAAAGAGCAGGGAAATATTTCCCCCATAGAATTTAATTCTACCAACAAGAACATTCATGTGCATTGCACGTGGGGCGTTGTTCTATAGCGCTCACGTGGATATCACATGAGACGCTGCAAAGATACTGGCAAGTGCGCCCATATGGATATCACAAGAGGCGCTACCAAGATACGAGCACTAGCGCTCACGCGGATATCACGTAAGACGCTCATGTGTTTAACAAGTAGGAACCAATATAGGATTTGATCCTATCTGAAGCAGCACTTGAATGCATTGCATGTGGGGTGCGCACGTGTTTAACACGTAGGGGCTATCATAAGATTTAATCCTATCTGAAGCTGAAGCTCACATGCATTGCATGTGAGTGCTCACATGCTTTACACGTGGAGGTGGCCCTCTACTTTTATAGAAGTAACAACAAGATTTGAATCAAAATTTTCGGCGGGAACAAATGCCCCCACTACTTTGCCCACATAGGTATGTAAGTGGGTTAAGTTGTGCAAAGTTATGCATCGCCATAGAATTGATGGCTTAGGAGATAAGTTTAGGATCCTTGTATATTAAGGATTTTTCATTTTTATGAGCCGTAAGGGTCTCAAGAAGGTTTTTCTCCCTATGAGTCGTAAGGATCTCACTCGAGTATTTTCTCCTTATGAGTCGTGAGGACCCTTAAATGGCTTCTTCACTTTATTGGTGAATAGGACCCATTGATAGTATACAAGAGTCAATTTGGACCTCCTTATAGGGCAGCGATAGCTTAGGAAATAGGTTTAGATCTATCGCCTAAGGCTTTTCAACTTTATGAGCCATGAGGGTCTCACAAAAACGTTTCTCCTTACGAGTCAAGAGGATCTCGTAGGTGTATTTTTTCCTTAGGAGTCTTGAGAACTTCTAAGTGCATTTTCTCTTGAGAGTCATAAGGATCTCACAAGAGAATTTTTCCCTTTTGAGTCGAGAAGACCCGTAAATTGTTTCTTCTCCTCATCGGTATGCGACTTTGGAGAACATGGCCCGTAGATAGTATACAAGATTCAGTTTGAGCTCCTTGCTGGGCCACAGTGCTTAAGAAAAAGGTTGATATCCCCACCGCCTAAGGCTATTTTACCTTTATGAACCGCCAGGACTCCATAAAGATGTTTTTCCCTACGATTCGAGGGGATCTCGCAGGTGTATCCTAACGTAAAATGTAGATAACCCATTTTTTTTATAAGGTTCCATTAGGTTGGTGGTACTAGGTTTAAGTACAACATAACGTCGCGTTGGCTGATGTATCCTCGATATGCAATCCCTTAGGTTACTGCTCGAGAAGCCCCGTGTCTGTCGTGTCTCTGATCCTTTCTGAGGCTAGACAAGACGCTTTTAAGTAATCTTCCTAGATCGGAATATCCATTTTACCGTCGGAAGAACAAGCGTTAGGTAATTGCCGTGGCGCTTTTTACTTGAGGTTAAGCTTAATTTGAAGCCCCGACGAGTCATAACCGCACCCTTCTAAGGTTGGATGATCTCCAATAGTCTTTAGGTTTTGTATATATTGTCGTCAAGACCCGAAGCTAGGAACATGTTGTCACTTCATTTTTTTTGATGATGTCGCGCCTATTCTTTGCTGAAATATGGTAGATATCCGTATGACCTCTATGCTGTATGTATTGCCATCGAGGTCTGGAGCTAGGGAAATGTCGTCACTCCAATTTCATTTAACCCTTGGGTCTTGGTTGACGTCGCATCTGTATCCTGTTGGCATGAGAAGCACGTCGATATGATCTCTAGGCTGTAGATATTGTCGTCGAGATCTGGCATTTCTTTTTACGAAGCATGGTAGGAAAATATGGTTCCCTTTCTTTCATTTGCGCCCATGGATCGTATACAAGAGTCAATATGGACATACTTGCAGGGCAGAAAAGTTTTATTTAGTTTTATATTTTTTTATTTCCGTGATGCTCTATCTTTTCAGCTTTTCATATCGCAAAAGTCGTGAATGCCCAATCATTTCGGCTATTTTTCGCGGTGCCCAATCATTTTGGCTATATCATTTTTTATTTTTACTCGCTTTTTTTGCAAGTCAGAGACTTTGGTCCTGATACCGATTTTGGCATCAGTATCGCTATGACTGGGATATTGCCAGGAGCGAATCATCATTTGTCTTTGTTGATTTGAACAAAGGTGGCTTAGCAAACAGGGTTAGAATCCTGTCGACTAAGGCTTTTTAATTTATGAGCCGTAAGGGTCTCATAAAGGTATTTCTCTCTAAGAGTCGTAAGAATCTCATAGGTGTGTTTTCTTCTCAGGAATCGTGGAGATTCCTAAGTGATATTTTCCCTCGCAAATCATAAGGATCTTATAAGAGTATTTTCTCCTTGTAAGTCGAGTGGACTTATAAGTGTCGTTCCCCATATGGGGATATTTTTCGCCATTGTTGAAACTCGGTGGGGAATATATTTATTTATGCCCTTGGATTGTATACAAGAGTTGATATTGGACCACTTGTAGGACAAAAAAGTTTGGTGGGGTTTTCGTGGCTTAAGAACGGGTTCAGATCCCTGTATCTTAAGGCTTTTGAGTTCTATAAGCCATAAGGGTCATATAGAGGGTATATTCTCCTCACGAGTCATGAGGATCTCGTAAGTGCATTTTCTCCTTAGGAATCGTATGGAGTCCTAAGTGTGTTACTCTTTTATGAGTCTTAAGGATCTCACGCAGGTGTTTTCTCCTTACAAAGTCGTGAGGACTTTGTAAGTGCATTTTTTAACGAGTTCGCGCTCTTTCGGGTTTTCACTAGCTTGCCGGCAGTCCTGCTGTTTTTACTCACGGCGCCTTGTTCCCTCACGGAAACTGAATAAAAAAATATAAAAGCAACGGGAAAAGTCCCCAAACGGAGCATCACGTGCCACACTTGATAGGCACTGCGCTGGAGAAAGCAAGGCTGAAATTGAGGCTAAAACTGAGCCTCACGTGCAGACACATGACCTTTTATATACAAAGTATATATGCGCCTGAATAAAGCAAACAATTGGACAAAAAAATACTCATGTGTTAGCATGTGACACCTTTTGGTGGGCTTAATTTGGTGGGGTCACGTGCTACACGTGATAGACTCCTATACCTTCTGAACCGATAGAAGTAAATTCTAATTAAAAGGTTCCAAAAGCCTTATTTAGAAAATATTTCCTTGGATCTTTCTAAACAAGAAAGATTACGCACTGTAAAACAGAGCGCCGTTGGATTAAAGATCCAATGGTGATTAAAAATCACTAATCTACAGAAAAATTCTGTGCAAGGAAATATCTTCCTAAACTTGTTAAGAATAACAAAAGAAATATCTTCTGTAAAACAGAAGTCCTTGGATTAATAATCCAACGGTGAATAAAATTCACCGAGTGATCTAAAAGATCATGTTGGTTGATTAGAAAATCAATCAAAATCTCTCAATGAGAGATTTTCTAAACAAATTGATTCCCTTCTTTCTCCTATAAATAAGAGCAAAGAAACACACATGAGAAAGGGACACAGAGAAGGGAAGAAGAAAAGAGAGAGAGAGAAGCCCCTCGTAAGCAAAAGAAAAGAGAATTTAATTCTCCAAAGAAAAAAAGAGAAAAAAAAACTCTAGGTAAGAGGGAAAAAAACACAGATAGAATATCTCATCCCCTTTTTACCTCCATAAGAGTTTAACTCTTCTGAAAAGTACTTAGTTCTTCCTCTGGTTGAGATCTGCAGAAGCAGATCTCAACACAAGTTGAGGATTTAATTCTCATTAGGGAGATTCTGCCATGCAGATCCAAAACCTTGGGGAAAATCTAAGTTCAGAGAATTTAATTCTCCCAAAAAATATATAGGAATTTAATTTCTCTGATAAAACAAGGGTTTAACCCTTCGTATAAGAACTTAGTTCTTCCTTATAGTGAAAGATCTGCAGAAGCAGATCTCCCTACAATTTGAGAATTCAATTCTCACCGAGGAGATTCTGCCATGCAGATCCCAAACCTAAGAGAAAAACTAAGTCCTAAGAATTTATTTCTTACAAAACAGTGGGCTTGAAAGTCTCTAAACTCAGGATCTCCATGCATGTAATACGATTAGCACCCAACATAATAACAGCCGATCACGTGCTCACACGTGAATACCTTTGATGAACAAAAAAGGATAACCGAGATTGGATCACGTAACCCCAAAGTAGTGCTTAGCGCTTACAAAGCGAAGAGGGAATAAATCAAAGGCAGTTTGCATTTTTGGGGCGCATCACATGACCTTACGTGACCCAATAGCACTTAGCGCTCAGAAAAGAACAAGGGAATAAACCCGAAGAAACAGCGCCTAAGATTTTTGGAGTTTAACAAGCGCCTCACGTAACCCTACGTGAGCGCCTCAAAATTTTAGTGTTTAATACTTTTTCAAAAACCTCACGTGGAAGCATGTGAGCCTGAGCATATACTAGTGTTTAACACAATGAAAGGCCAATGTTAGCCAAACTCAGACCAAATTTCCCGAGGACTATAAATTGAGCTCCTCATGCTCAGGATCCCCAAAAAACGTTCTCAGTCCCAGAGATGGCTGATGAGCTCCCAACAGATGGCATCCAAAATGATGTTCATCCCTTTCCCCTCAGTCGGGATATTGGTTCGAGGGTACTTCTTTTCATACCTCTGATACATGTCGTTGTAATTCTTCAACGTCTTCAGAGAGATGGAGGGTCCCAATAACCAATAACTTTTGGCGCATCCCCAAACTGGTTAAAGCAGAACCTTACAGACTATGATGTCTTTAAACTCATGGACTATGATGTCCTTAAACTTTATGGACTATGATGTCCTTAAACTCGCACGGATTATGATGTCCCTAAACCCAATGGACCGAAATGTCCCTAAAATAAAAACAATAAAGCCCACATGCTCTTTTGTTGGATCTAAATGATCCTAAAACCCCGTTAAGTAGATCTTAGTCTAAAATTAGACTAACGTATTCTTAACAAACGTTTGAGTTGATCTTAATCAAAAACAAGATTAACGATCCTTAAACCAACGCAAACCCAAATATAAGATAATACGGATTTGGACTAATCCACGCCCTACGGGCGACAATATAAATTAGTCTCTGTATACAATCCACGGACAACCAAAAATAAATCAAACACACACGACATGAAGTGACCATCTGGAGAATGAGAAAGTGGTTACCGCTATGCGGTAGCGTAATTAACTGCAGGGGCTTGCGCCTGCAGGGAAGAGCATCCCCACAACCAAAAACCCCTCGTACACGATAGGGAATCTGACGAAGTCTGCTACAACGGCTGCATCTATCTAAACCTCCGATACATAGTGCCATAAATCAACTTGGTATCTTCGGAGAGGTGGACGGATAAAACCAAAAAGCATCTGCCCCTAAATTCAGGCAATACGATCTATCCCATATCCATCTCTGTTTTCGGCGGCGAACAGATTCTGGCACGCTCGGTGGGACCTTTTCATCTTTCCACTCCACACTTCGTGTGTCGTGTTCGCAAACGAATCGTGGTTTAATATGGTTGCCCCTGGATTCGAGGAACTAAGATTTGGTGTCTTGCTCCCGTGCAGAGAAAATGGCTTCCAACAGTACCAGCTGCAACAACAACTCTCACTCCGTCCTCGCCGGAGGAGTGACCTATGAGCCCCAAGCGGCCTCCATCTTTGCAATGCCAGTGGAATAGGTGAATCAGGCCACCACTGGACTGTTCTTTAGGACCATGATCCCACCAGCAAGCTTCAGCGCCCCGGTGCCATCACTGGAAGCTTCGAAGAAGTCGGTCTTTGATCGGCTCACTACTACTACGGCCCCTCTCAACGGGTCGTCCAATTCCAAGTCCAGCGCCTCAGTCTTTAACAGACTAGGCCAAAACTCAAATGGGCCCATGAAGAAGCCTGCAATACACGAAGGGGTTATCCCAAAGCGGATAGCCATTCCGGCTCAAGTAGAGGAAATCGTCAAAGCGGCTTCTCCTGCTAAAGGATCAGTCTTTACAAGACTGGCCGCTCCAACTCCCGCTTCAGGCAAAGTCACCAAGGCTGCTTCCCATGCCTAAAAGTCAGTCTTCGACAGGCAGGACGTTCCTTCTCAACGGACGTCGGTCTTCGACAGGCTGGCACCAACAGCAGTTTTTCATCAAAGCATGAAGCACGATGAAGCTACCCCGACAACGGAGGTGATCCCGGCCGCACGACATGCTCGACGTTGCCACTGGCGCCGAGTGAGGAAAGCTGGGGGCAGCTCTCCCTCAGGACTGACTCCACCAGCTCCAATAGTGAAAATTGATGCTGCTGTTCCAACTAGGAACAACTTTGAGCCACTTAGGAGGGTGCGCAAGAACTCTCCGACGGCCGTGCTAAAAAAGTATCCTCTACTGGTAGAGAACGTTACAAAGGCGAAGCCGGAGTAGCCTCCTCAGCGGCTGTCCTCTAAAATCAACAGGGTCTTGCGAAAAGTCCAAGACTCTGTAATCGACAAAGACTACTCCTGCCGACAGAAGAAAATGAAGGTTCGGCAAGAGGAGGACCATCTCACCGCTGTCGTGCCACGGAAAGCATCGGCTGCAATAGCCTTCTCAACTTTGACCATTCATAAAAAGAGAAGGTCGGAGAAGATCCCTGTTTCTGCGACAAAGCTCAAAGGCACAGAATCCAAATGCTCCAAGACTGGGGGTATGGTAGTGCACACCATCTACATGGATTCCGGGAAAGAGGATAGCCGTATCTCCACGGGTCATCGACCACTTACACGGTCTGTGACAAAGGCTCAAGAGCAACAACAGCAAAATCTCCACGGGTCATCGACCACTTTTGGCCGCACTCACTGGGCAAAAAGAAAGCCCGGAGACATCGTCGGAGCAGCGCCAGGAGCAGGAAACCGATGCCGAATTCCTCCAAAGAATGCTCGACAAGAAAGACAAATAGGCCGCGGAACAAGCGGCCAACATAAAACAAATAGCGCTATTGTTCCAAGATATGGTGGGCATGATGATCCAGCCGGACCCTCCAGCCGATGATCCTCCAGTAATAATTGAAGACGATAGAGGGGAGACATCAAACCCTCTTCCGACCTTTTCAACTGAAAAGGAGGAAACAATCTCGAAAGCTGCACTCGATGATTATATAGCTCAACAGATACGAGCTCATCAAGCAAACGAAGTCGCTGGCCAAGTCGTCAGAACTGGGCAACCATATCTAAGATGGTACGATCAGATTAAGTACCCGCCAGGATACACGATTCCTAAGTTCCATGTATACAAGGGGACATGCAATCCCCATCAACATGTCGCTCGGTTCAGGACTCTGTGCGGCAACAATGGAGGTGACGATAAGCTACTGCTTCGCCAATTCGTCGGCAGCTTGGCGGAGACGGCATTCGAATGGTATTCAGAGCTTCCCAATGACTCCGTCAAAACTTTTATGGAGATGGAATTGCTATTTTCCCAGCGTTTCTCAAGCGATAGCGAACGCACCCCAATCACGGAGTTGATCAGTGCCCGGGTGAAGCCGGGAGAAACATGGGTTCAGTATGCAATTCGGTGGCGGAACCTATGGTCGAAATGCGAACAAAGCATCGAGGAAGCTCCTGCAGTAGGCATGTTCGTGGGTACCCTCAATCCGCAGGCGACCATATCCCAGTTCATGATGTTTCTCAAGCCGACTACCTTCCAGGCCTTAATTGACAAGCTGGCCCGAATGGATCAGATGGGCCATAAACCGTCTTACTCGAAAATGGAGCCTCGAAACGAAAAGGTGAAAGGGAAAGCGACCTTCGTCGCTAATGCTCAGCAGCAGCCCAATGGTCCAAAACCAGCTGATCACCAAAACGATAGACAACGATTCTGTAAGTCGATGCACAACACCCCACGACTTGCGAGGAGGCGGAAATATGAAAAACGATCTTGTTCTTTGCTTAAACATCGACTAACCGCATGAATCGAAGCTAAACGATAACTAACATCAAACATAGAAGTTAACAACTACTATGTAAAGGGATTATACCTAACGAATCGTGTCCTTCGTCTTTACGAACTCCACCTCCTTCCTCGGCCTTCCCGAAGTAGTAGACGATCCACCCGAGAGCTTTACTCCAAGCTTAGCCTCTAAACTTGAGGCAACTAACTTTCTTTAAGTGCTAATCAAAGAAGCTAGGTGATATAGAGTGAGGGTTATGGTTTAATCAGTCTAACTAATCCTTGTACTCAACACATGAGAGGGGAGGATTAGGGTTTGAAGAGGGAGAGCTTGAGGAGAGAGAAGGTGAAGATAATAATGAAGTGAGAATAATGAGTTATGATAATATATATCAAGCATTTATTTTTATCAAGAAAATAAAATAAATCATTTAACAACCATGCTTGATAATATCTAGTGATGATTCATCTCCATGAGTCATTAAGCATTTATGATGCATTAATGACATGGATGAATCATCCATATGACTCACTAATCACATTCATTGTATAAGCCACGTAAACCTCCTTAGTCACCACCTTCTAGAAGCTTCTCGCGCAATTACGAGAACGCCCCTCCATTCCGCAAAAATACGGAAAAACTTTAGACTGTATAAATCCAATAACCGGATACCAGTAACTGGCTTAAACCAAAGCCGACTGGTAAAAACTGTCCGAAAGTCGTACGTGCGTAAACACACGTATGCGTCCGAACCCATGTCGTAAAACCATACGACCTCTATATCGTTTCGCCTGGAATAGAGAAACTCTCTGTGTGGGACTCTAGAGACTCGACTACTACGCTGGCAGTGGGTTTAACCACAGACCGCAAGCGGCACTAGCTGTACGTAACGGTCCCCAGGTAGATGTCGATAAGAAGGCCGATGAGGAAACCCATCCGAACTCCTACTGAGTCTGATGTGACAATCTCCATACAGTCCGGTCCGTTCGTCTTAGACTATCGCATATCGGGCCTAGGGGGGCGGCAAGCGTCAGTCCCCTAATAGCGGTATAAGTCGTGTCGGAGCGAAGCCCATTACACCCTGAGAAACTACTGGAACCTACCAGCAAATCTCGCTTGCCCTGGCCAGAGACTTCGCGTAATGGCTCTCTGACACAGCGCGATATCAACCCCCAATACCGGGAGAGACGAATCCTGTCTAACCGCCACTGCCTCCAAGTGCTCGGGACTGCACCCAACTGCTACCTGTTTGCACGACTCTTTTGAGCCGTGGTAGGGTAGCAATCTAAGAACAGTGGGACACACTTGAGGCAAAGTAGCAGTGTCAAGTCTGCGGACTATGCTGTACTCATGTCACCTGGGAACTGTTCACTGACGACTGGTATAAAACCAACCAACAGTTCCCTGTGAGTCCTGTCCGGTGTACCCGTAACCTAACGAGCACCTGCATACTATCTCCAGTATGACGTACTGACGGCTGTGGGACAGACCATCTCCCCAACTGGGATGAGAAGCGTACACACTAGTCTACTCCGGAGTATCGATGCCCTTTCTCGATAATCCAACGACTAGAGACCTGAATAAGGATGTGCTTGTAGACTACCCAGCCCCCACTAGTGTGACTGCCATCACAACGCTGGTAGTCAAGCAAGATCCTAAGAGCTCTATCAATACGTTTACTCACATATTAAGATAGAAAAAACCAAGTAGCATACTACCATGTTTAGCAAGACTGTTATATACATGTGAATATCCCAAGCTTCCATTAAGTAATATACAAACTAGTATGATACAATAATGGCCCCTAGGGCATATACACTAACAATCTCCCACTTGCACTAGGGCCATGTACTGGCATATCGAAGACCAATGATCTCGAGTAGCCTCTCGAACTGAATCTGAGGTAGTGCCTTTGTGAATGGATCAGCAATGTTCTCTTCAGAAGCAACTCTCCGAACCTCGATCTCCTGACGATCAATGATCTCCCTGATCAGGTGATACCGCCTTAAGATGTGTCTGGACTTCTGATGGGACCTTGGTTCCTTTGCTAAAGCTATAGCTCCGTTGTTGTCGCAATACAGAGGTATTGGATCAACTAGGTAGGAACCACCTGAAGTTCTGTTAGGAACTTCTTCATCCAGACTGCTTCTTTTGCGGCATCGCAAGCAGCTATATACTCCGCTTCCATCGTCGAGTCAGCAACGGTGTCCTGCTTGGAGCTCTTCCAGCACACCACCCCTCCGTTGAGGGTAAATACATAACCCGACTTGGACTTGGAATCGTCCTTATCACTCTGGAAGCCGGAATCAACAAAGGCCTCCAACCTGAGGTCTTTTCCGCCGTAAACCAAGAACATCTCCTTAGTCCTTCTCAGGTACTTGAGAATGTTCTTTACTGCTATCCAGTGCTTCTCCCCTGGGTCTGACTGATACCGGCTTACCACGCTCAGTGCGTAAGCTACATCTGGTCTGGTGCACAACATCGCATACATTATAGAGCCTACCGCAGAAGCGTAGGGTATAATAGACATGCGTTCCCTTTCCAAATCAGTCTTGGGAGACATCTCTTTGGAGAGGGTGATTCCGTGACAAGCCGGTAGATTACCGCGCTTAGAATCTTCCATACTGAATCTTTTCAGTACAGTGTCGATATACCTGGACTGCGAAAGTCCCAACATCCTCTTGGATCTATCACGATAGATCCGGATCCCCAGAATGTAAGAGGCATCACCCAGGTCTTTCATGGAGAACCTGTGTGACAAGAATCCTTTGACAGATTGTAGCATAGGAATGTCATTTCCTATCAATAGAATGTCATCCACGTACAAGACGAGGAATATGACACTTTTGGCTACAACTTTACTATATATGCACGGTTCATCTGGATTTTTGATAAAGTCATATTCTTTGACTGTTTCATCAAAACAGATGTTCCAACTCCGCGATGCCTGCTTTAGTCCATAAATGGACTTAAGCAGCTTGCATACTTTCCCGCTGCTCTCACTCTGATTGAAACCCTCTGGCTGATCCATATAGACGCACTCTTCTAAATTTCCATTCAGAAAAGCCGTCTTTACGTCCATCTGCCAGATTTCATAATCATGGAAGGCAGCAATAGCAAAAAGGACCCGAATGGATTTGAGCATAGCCACTGGAGAAAAAGTTTCGTCATAGTCCAAACCAGGTCTTTGACGAAAACCCTTTGCAACAAGTCTAGCCTTATAGGTTTCCACCTGTCCATCTACACCAATCTTTTTCTTGAAGATCCATTTGCATCCTATGGGTTTTACCCCATCTGGAGCAAAGTCCAAAGTCCATACTTTGTTGGTGTACATGGACTCCATTTCTGTCCGCATTGCATCTAGCCATCGTACCGAGTCACCGCTCTGGATGGCCTGCTGGAAGTCAGTAGGTTCATCATCATCTATGATGCAATCCTCTCTATCCCCATCTATGAGAAAACCGTAGTATCTCTCAGGCGGATGAGACGGCCTAATACTCCTGCGGAGGGGTGCGGGAATGTCCTGTTCTTCTTGAACTACCGGTTCTACCAAACTTTCAGTATTAGTTTGTGGTTCTGGAATTTCTTCCAGTTCTACTTCGCTCCCACTTAATTCCTTTTCTAAAAGCTGATGTTCTAGAAAATGGGCATTACGAGAAACAAATACCTTTTGTTCCTCTGCGTAATAGAACAGATATCCCCTGGAGTTCTTTGGATATCCCACAAACATACACTTTACTGATCGTGCCTCGAGCTTGTCCACATGCTGCTTTTTAACAAAAGCTGGACATCCCCAAATCTTTATATACTGTAGATGGGGTTTCTTCCCGCTCCACATCTGATATGGAGTGGTAGGCACAGTCTTGGTAGGAACCATGTTCAAAAGATATGCCGCTGATTCTAGCGCATAACCCCAGAGAGATCGCGGTAACTCAGCATTACTCATCATGGATCGTACCATATCCAATAGGGTTCGATTCCGTCTCTCCGATACACCGTTATGCTGTGGAGTGTATGGAGGAGTAAGCTGAGAGAGAATTCCTTTCTCTTTTAGGTAACCTAGGAACTCGGCACTCAAGTATTCACCACCTCGATCAGATCTAAGTGTCTTGATACTTTTGCCGGTTTGGTTTTCTACTTCATTCTTATACTCTCGGAATTTCTCAAAAGCCTCGGATTTATGTTTCATCAGATAAATGAATCCGTATCTTGAGTAATCATCCGTGAAAGTAATGAAATAGGAAAAACCACCTCTTGCATGTGTAGACATCGGACCGCATACATCGCTGTGTATGAGTCCTAAGAGCTCGCTCGCTCTTACTCCATGTCCAGTAAATGGAGTCTTTGTCATCTTTCCTTTGAGACAAGATTGACAAGTGTCATAAGTTTGATATTCGAACGAGTCCAAATATCCTTCTCTATGCAACTTAGTCAACCTTCTCTCATTGATGTGACCCAGTCTACAATGCCATAAGAAAGCTTTATTTAAATCAGGAGACTTTCTTTTTAGTGTGTTTTGGACGTTGAAAATTTGGAGTTGGTTTAAAACATATATACCGTTATTTAGTGTACCTGACCCAATCAAACCATGATTAAGGTGGATGTTAACAACATCTCTTACAAACGTGAAATCATAACCTTTATTTGATAACAAGGAAACTGATATGATATTACACGTTAAGCTTGGTACAAAAAAACAGTTATGTAAAACCAAAATGTGTCCACTCGTCAATCCTAGGTGATAATCCCCGACGGACGCAGCTCCCACGCTAGCTCCGTTAGCAACCTTTAGGGTCATATCACCTTCCTTCAGCACTCTACGGTTTCTCAGTGCCTGCAATGAATTGCAAATATGAGATCCTGATCCGGTATCCAATACCCAGGAAGTAGAGTTGATCGACAGACAATTCTCAATTACAAACACACCTGAAGTCGAAGCCACAGCTTGCTTCGGTTCCTGGTTCTTGGCGTTCCACGCCTTGCAATCCTTCTTCCAGTGCCCTTTCCTGTGACAATGGAAGCACTCATCCTGGCCAACTACCGGTACCGCAAACTTTTTCTTTCCCTTACCTCCCACCTTACTAACACCTCCTCTAGGTTTGGTGGCGGCCTTCTTCTTCCTTCCTTTGGCTCTAGCCTTGGACCCGGAAGAAGATGCACCGCTAACAAACATAGCGGGTGTTTCCCTTGCTTTCTGCAGGTGCCCTCTGCACTCCTTAACATGTTCAGGAGTTCTGGAAGTTCAACTTCTTTTCTTTGAAGGTTGAAGTTCAGGATAAACTGGGCGTAGGTGTGAGGAAGGGACTGGAGAATAAGGTCTGTATAGAGCTCATTATCCAAAGTCGTCCCAAGGTCTGCGAGCTCTTCAATATAGCCGATCATCTTTAGGACATGTTCTCCTACCGATGACCCGACAGCCAACCTCGCTCGAAACAAGTTCTTAGAGGTCTCGTATCTTGCTATACGAGATTGCTCTCCATAAAGTTCCTTTGTATGGAGAAATATGCCATCTAGGGTCATATCCTCGTGCCTCCTCTGATGTTCATTGTTCATTGAGGCAAGCACGATGCACTTGGCTTTCGCGCAATCTAAATCCCAGGTTTTGCGGATTTCCTTATCCGCATTGCTGGATTTGGGACCAGGGACAGCAGGTGCCATAGCGGTGAGGACGTACCCCAATTTGTCATAGGTCAAAGCCATTTTGACATTCCGCAGCCAATCTTTATAGTTTGGCCTTGTCAGTATATTTTTCTCTAAAAGTAATTTAAGTCCAGTCATTTTCAGAGTCGCTGCAATTAGGAGAGAGAGAAGAAAACTCTTTAGCATGATGCTCTTGCAAGTTTAGAGTGGTTTTTAGTTTATCTAAACTGGATGGCTCCCACTGTTTCTCGAATCCTTCCTCAAACCATAAAAGAAGAATTAGCCAGGACTATTCTCACTGTACAATACTTGCTTAACCGTTCAGCCAGGCTAGTGTCGATACTTCGAGGGAGGTTTTCCAACGCTTTCGTGAAGTTCCTTAATTAAATAACCTCTTTTCTCTGGGGGCGTAACCCCGCTGACACCTTTCTTGACACCTACATGGTTTATAGCATTGATCGTTAAGTGACGAATATCCTGATAAGTAGCATATACTCACAGTAGGATCGGGATCCAAATATCATTGTATGATAATGTTGAAGGAATCCTACCAACATTCATCAAACTCCAAATGGTATGCAACTCTTTGCAAATTTCAGTTTCTTTAGAAATTCCCGATATATATTTTTGCCCCATGCTCTTATGACCTTGGCGTTAGGTCAAAATGTCATAAGTCACATGTCAAGTTCTACCCATCATTATCTTATCAATTTGAACCCATCCGTATATATCCTTGACGTTCGGCCAAAATGATAATACGACTGTCCCAAACTAACTCATCTATCTATGCAACAAATGAATACCCAGTAGCTACCAAACACTATGCCTTGGCGTTAGGTCAAAATACATAGCTTGAATACTACTGAATATCCATATGAAATGACGGAGGGCTACGAATGGTTTTGGCGAAACCGTGAACGTAGTGAACTTGATATAACCGAAGGAACCTGATAGCTTTTAAAAGGAGTGGTTAAATCTCCGTATTTAAAAATATCTGTTTTTAAAATTAACCGAGTGGTTTCTTTTAAATTGTTCCAACGATTAAACTTTTTGGTTTATTTTCTTTGCATTATAAATAATGCGTCCCATCATTAACTTATCATTGCAGAAAACAACGAAAATACAACGTCCTCTTATGCCATCCGCATTCGCCACGGGGTCCCGTCATCACCCGTTAGGTTACTTAACTAACGACAGAGCGGGGGCTGGGCTAGCGCGGGTGTAAAACATAAGTGACGTCTAAATAGCTATCATATATAGATATTGTATATTCGTCAGACGCAATAATAGGCATTCCAGATCACAGATGAACTTTATTGGATTTGCAAGTAATCCGTGTTTGTTTTGAGCCTGCAACAAAAGACGGATTAAACAGTTGTGATGAAAAGCCATTACCCTACCCAAGACCCCAACGGGTACGGCAAACTACCCGCCCGGCAGTTTGTGCACCCCACCTTGGGTCTGTCCTAGGAGCAAAAACAGTAAAATGAAATAATACAACGGTGGCTACAACCGCAACCTGGATGTGCCCCGCAAAATAATATTACAACAAATTACATTTACATCAAATGAATTAAAGAATAACCCATCACATAACCCCGGCTATACATCACAACAGTCCAACACAGTTCATATACATAAACAGTAAAAACCATTACAGAAATGTGCAACCCCCTGCCAACCGACATACTAGCAGTTAGGGGAGGTTTACGAACACATTATACAAACACAGATATAATCCAACAAGCAAATACTGTATAATTTCGATCGATTAAACACTTTTAATTTTGCTCCAACACTTCTCTGTAAATCTAAAACCTGAGCAAAAATAAAAACTTCCAGAAAATACCAAATATCACAGAGAAGCAACACAGGAAAATTGGGTTCCTGAATCGCCAACTCGGCCGCGGAAGCGCGGCGGATCGGTGCGATCCGCCGCGGTTCCGCGGTTCTTTAGGCGATTCAGGGGCCCAAATTTTTTAGGTGTTCTTATACTGTCTTTTTAAGCTTTCTGAACCTCCCTGAAAAATTTTTGGACTTCATTTAAAATTCGACAGAAAACCATGGTTTCGGGCTTTTCCGGTTTCGTTTTTTCCGTTTGAAATTCATACAAATTTACAAGTAAGTTATTTATTGTTTAGCGAGGCTCTGATACTACTGTAAGTCGATGTACAACACCCCACGACTTGCGGGGAGGCGGAAATATGAAAAACGATCTTGTTCTTTGCTTAAACATCGACTAACCGCATGAATCGAAGCTAAACGATAACTAACATCAAACATAGAAGTTAACAACTACTATGTAAAGGGATTATACCTAACGAATCGTGTCCTTCATCTTTACGAACTCCACCTCCTTCTTCGGCCTTCTCGAAGTAGTAGACGATCCACCCAAGAGCTTTACTCCAAGCTTAGCCTCTAAACTTGAGGCAACTAACTTTCTTTAAGTGCTAATCAAAGAAGCTAGGTGATATAGAGTGAGGGTTATGGTTTAATTAGTCTAACTAATTCTTGTACTCAACACATGAGAGGGGAGGATTAGGGTTTGAAGAGGGAGAGCTTGAGGAGAGAGAAGGTGAAGATAATAATGAAGTGAGAATAATGAGTTATGATAATATATATCAAGCATTTCTTTTTATCAAGAAAAGAAAATAAATCATTTAACAACCATGCTTGATAATATCTAGTGATGATTCATCTCCATGAGTCATTAAGCATTTATGATGCATTAATGACATGGATGAATCATCCATATGACTCACTAATCACATTCATTGTATATGCCACTTAAACCTCCTTAGTCACCACCTTCTAGAAGCTTTTCGCGCAATTACGAGAACGCCCCTCCTTTCCGCAAAAATACGGAAAAACTTTAGACTGTATAAATCCAATAACCGGATACCAGTAACTGGCTTAAACCAAAGCCGACTGGTAAAAACTGTCCGAAAGTCGTACGTGCGTAAACACACGTATGCGTCCGAACCCATGTCGTAAAACCATACGACCTCTATATCGTTTCGCCTGGAGTAGGGAAACTCTCTGTGTGGGACTCTAGAGACTCGACTACTACGCTGGCAGTGGGTTTAACCACAGACCGCAAGCGGCACTAGCTGTACGTAACGGTCCCCAGGTAGATGTCGATAAGGAGGCCGAGGAGGAAACCCATCCGAACTCCTACTGAGTCTGATGTGACAATCTCCATACAGTCCGGTCCGTTCGTCTTAGACTATCGCATATCGGGCCTAGGGGGGCGGCAAGCGTCAGTCCCCTAATAGCGGTATAAGTCGTGCCGGAGCGAAGCCCATTACACCCTGAGAAACTACTGGAACCTACCAGCAAATCTCGCTTGCCCTGGCCAGGGACTTTGCGTAATGGCTCTCTGACACAGCGCGATATCAACCCCCAATACCGGGAGAGACGAATCCTGTCTAACCGCCACTGCCTCTAAGTGCTCGGGACTGCACCCAACTGCTACCTGTTTGCACGACTCCTTTGAGCCGTGATAGGGTAGCAATCTAAGAACAGTGGGACACACTCGAGGTGAAGTAGCAGTGTCAAGTCTGCGGACTATGCTGTACTCATGTCACCTGGGAACTGTTCACTGACGACTGGTATAAAACCAACCAACAGTACCCTATGAGTCCTGTCCGGTGTACCCGTAACCTAATGAGCACCTGCATACTATCTCCAGTACGACGTACTGACGGCTGTGGGACAGACCATCTCCCCAACTGGGATGAGAAGCGTACACACTAGTCTACTCCGGAGTATCGATGCCCTGTCTCGATAATCCAACGACTAGGGACCTGAATAAGGATGTGCTTGTAGACTACCCAGCCCCTACTAGTGTGACTGCCATCACAACGCTGGTAGTCAAGCAAGATCCTAAGAGCTCTATCAATACATATACTCACATATTAAGATAGAAAAAACCAAGTAGCATACTACCATGTTTAGCAAGACTGTTATATACATGTGAATATCCCAAGCTTCCATTAAGTAATATACAAACTAGTATGATACAATAATGGCCCCTAGGGCATATACACTAACAGATTCTTCAGCGAGAAGCTAAAACGCCCTCATTCGTTTCCCCGGGATAAAACAAGGAGACTGTTTGAGCTGGCGGTGCGCAACAGGCTCATCAATCTGCCAGATCCAAGACATCCACTGCAGCCGGGTGACACCAACAATCCTAATTACTGCCGCTACCACCGAGCAGTAGGCCATCTAATCGAAGACTGTTTTGTCTTCAAAGGCTGGATTGAGGACCAATACCAACAGGGCAAATTCGCGCTGTCTGAGAATTGGAAGATAAGCCCGCTCCAGCCATACGCTCCTAAAACGATAAACACGCCAGGGGCATATTGCTCTTTTATAGAAGAAGCTCCATGGGAGGTCGCTCTTTCAGCCAAAACAAAACGAATGTTGAAGGATCTCCAAACAAACCTGGTGATTAGGTGGAGAAGCCCGCTAGAACCTGAGATAATTGAGGGAATGCTGAAACCGTGCCCGACGCAAAGAATTGGTAGCGATGGTCAAAACGCTCAGGCCCGGCCATCAAAGTCTTTGAAGAAGAAGAAGAAAACCAAAAAGCCTGTGAAGCCTGATGACGAGCACACGGACCTGCAAAACATATTGACGCGCTGGAGGAATACAACCAAAAGGCGCGAACCCCGGTCACACTTCAAGAATTTCTCAACAATATCCTTTAGAGCGAAAGTAATGACAATGACGACGGAGATGACTCGTCAGAAGAATCTGAGGATGATGTGGCAAGTTGCTACATGATCTCTCATTCTTCGCTAACTAACGAAGAAGCTCACTCAGCGTTAGAAGACAACATAAAGGAGCTGGGGGCAGGATCAAAGCCAAAACCCTTAGAACCGTCTGACGAAATGATTGACATGCTGCTGAACAAAACCCGTCAAAAGAGCAAGGATGATCAAGAACGCGAAATGGCCATATTCGAAAGGGCCAGGAATCGGCGTCAATTTGAAGGAGTCGCGGTAAGGATGGGTCACAAAACACCCCCACCAGATCAAAGCACATCAGCCGCAGACAAAAGCAAACTTAAAACGAGGAAACAGTTCGCCAAAGCCTTGTCCATGGGAATGAAGCTGCCACCATTCAAAGGGAATACTCCCGACAGTACGCACCCTGAAGAAGCGGATGCACATCCCACCTATTGCTTATACCATCAGAGGATTGCACATCCTATCGAAGAATGCATGGCCTTTAAAAAATGGTGGCAAGGGCATGTCGCTCACAGGCAACACTTTAAGAGGATGAAGCATGAAGCTTGTCGACAGCGAAAAAGTGTGACGGATGAACGTGGAAGAACTACCGACAACTGTCACATGGTTGTATCCGGAGGATCACAAGTTCTCACCTTTGGAAGCGACTCTGACGAAGAAATAGCCCTCGGCCCCCTCTTCAAGGAATCCACCTCCGAGACAGAAGAAATGAAGACCTGCAAGAATATTCAGCTGCGCAGCCATACATTGCCTGAAAAGAATCTTAGTTCCACAAACAAAGGGACTAACAAAAAAGATAAAAGGAAGGAAAAGTCCCTGAGGATATCGCCCTTGATGATCGAGTCATCAAAGAGCTTGCAGCTAAGGACCCGCTTAAGAAAAGCAAGGTGGATTACAATGTCTTAGCGCATTTGAGAAAGATACCTTCACAATTGAGTATCTTGGATGCCCTCCTCCAATCCAAAGAGGCGCGAGATTCCCTGATCAAGGTGTTATAAGAGCCCGACCAGTTTCAAGCCTTCCTTGCCGAAGAAAAGATGAAGGACGAGCTGGAAGAAGTGCACACAGCTGACATCACTTTTGGCGATGAAGATCTCCTCCTCGGAACGTGCGAGCACAACCGTCCCTTGTATGTCACTAGATACTGCCATGACATCAAGATAGGGAAGATCATAGTTGACAATGGCTCCTCTATCAACCTCCTAAATGTAAGGGTGCTAAAAGAAATCTGCATGAGCGTCCAGCACCTCGCTCAGGATAAAATCACCATCTCCGGGTTCGACTCCCAGTCATCACGGACGCTCGGGTCTGTGATACTGACATTACGCTTTGGGCTGCTCGTCAATGACATTAAATTTCATGTCATTGACGCCAAGACTTGCTACAACGCTTTGCTCGGCAGGCCTTGGTTACACGAGTACAACATCATCCCTTCTACACAACATCAGTGTATGAAATATTTTAAAGATGGTCTCGAATATACCGTGACGGGGGAACTGAACCCATTCTCCGTAAATGAAGCCCGCAAGTATGAAGACATAAAGTACTTCCTGCCAGACTTTGAAGACACGGAAAGATGCCATAAACCAGAGAATAAGCAAGATGCTATCACCACTATTCCGGTCTTCGGGAGCGATACCGAGGAGGAGGAAGAGATTGTCTATTCAGGACTGCCCCAATGCAACAAGCCAGGACCATCTACCCCTATTCTGGTCTTCGGCAGTGACTCTGAAGATGAGGTCAATGCAGTATTCCTTGTTCGGCCATCAATACATGCCTTCAATGTCGATGAACGGAGTTTGCAAATCGCCATGGTTCCGCAAAAGCATTACAAAGAGATCGACGCACTTCATACCTATAGTGTGCAAGAACTGCAGACGTTATATGTCCCTCCCAGGCGAAAAGATGAAAAGGAGATCCTATTTTATCGATCCGCAGAAACCAAAGTGGAGAAAGAAATTTGGCATGATGCTGATTCTATGCTTGACAGGCTCTAGCCCATCCGTCTGCCCAGATACTACACAGAAGGATTAAAAAGGCTGTTAAGATGCCAAGGCGTAGCCTTCAAACAGACTGCTCGACAAGCTCAGTTCTACAACAGGATCTGGAGCGTCCCCGGAACTCAGCGAAAATTGCCCAATGGGAAAATGGAAATGATTGGGCTTGGATATGTCCAGTCCAAGAAACTGGAGCAATTCAATGACTGCCATGTCATAAAAGACCTTGATGAAGAAGAGGATGCCTTTTTTAAAGACACTGACATTGAACCAGAACGAGATCCTGCCATAAAATGCCAAGTCCGTCGTTTGAAGAACAGATGGACAAGTTAATAAGGGAAGCGAGTCAAAAGGTTCGGAACGACTACAGCCGTGAAATGGCCATTTACGAGAAGGCCAAGATGCAACGTCTCCTTTGGCAGGCTACGAAGGACGACAATGCCCTTCACCGTCAGCCTGCCATGCATTCCCAAGACAAGAAAAAAGCCCGACGTAGAGGCAAAAACAAGTCAACGAACGGAAAAAATGTTCGACGGCAGCAAAACAGATCCAAAAGGCCACGCGATCAAGAAAAGGTTAGCCGGAATCCATCTCTAACGAAAAAGATGGGTCGAGCATATTCTTTCCCTCGAGAAAAGACAAGGAAAATCTTCGATCTCATCATGAAACATCAAATGATGACAGTCCCGGAGTCTCGTCATCCCGATCAAGCAAACGAGGTTCATCACCCAAACTACTGCCCCTATCACCGAGCGATAGGACATTCTCTTGAAGACTGCTTCACTTTTAAAGACTAGGTTTAAGACCAGTATCAGCAAGGCGGGTTTGCTCTATCCGACAATTAGAGGGTAACCGCACCACAAAAACATGAACCAAAAGCAATGTATATAGCGAGAGTAGAACTAGATCAACATCGGTCTTGGAAACGATCTCGTACCTGCCACGTGAAAACGCTGTCAGAAGAAGGAAAGCGCGAGAATGTAAATGACCTATCCTGGTGCTTCAAGAACGAGGATGAAGAGGAATTGATCTCAGAATTTCTATCGGCACCAAAAGAATTGGAAGATGGGATACATACTACTGCAGACAACCTAAGGAAAATCGACTTGGGGACGGCAAACGACCCGCGGCCGACGTTCGTCATTGAGCTTCTATCTGAAGAAAAGGTGGGTACGCTAAAAGATGTCCTCATGCAGTATAAAGACGCTTCGCATGGAACTATTCCGAA
The DNA here is from genome assembly GCA_030015575.1 of Agapanthus africanus. Lineage (NCBI taxonomy): Eukaryota > Viridiplantae > Streptophyta > Magnoliopsida > Asparagales > Amaryllidaceae > Agapanthus > Agapanthus africanus. Next base: position 621,304,665 of record CM057342.1, read on the forward strand.
ATGCCAGGGCTAGATCCATAGATAGCGGTGCATAAATTGGCGATATTTCCAGACGTCAACCAGTCAAACAAGCACCAAGAAGGATGCGGCTCGAGCTGGAGATGAGTATCAACGCCGAAGTCAAGAAGCTAATCGACTCCGGTTTCATCGAAGAAGTTCAATACCCCGACTGGATTGCTAACATTGTCCCAGTGATGAAGAAAAATGGGACAGTGCGCGTCTGCATGGACTTTCGGGACCTCAACAAAGCTGGCCCGAAGGATGATTTTCCCGTATCGGTTACTGAGCTGATGATAGATAACACGTCCACTCACGAAGTCTTCTCCTTCTTGGACGGCTCATCAGGGTACAATCAAATAAAGGCGTATCCCGAAGACCAGAAGCATACCTCTTTCCGGACTCCTCTGGGAATATTTTTTTTACAAAGTGATGCCTTTCGGTCTGAAGAACACCGGTGCCACCTATCAGAGGGGCATGACGAAGATTTTCGATGACCTCATACATGAAATCGTCAAATTCTATATCGACGAACTCATGGTGAAAAGCAAATCGTACGAGGAGTATTGGGAGCATCTGAGGATCGTGTTCCAGCGCCTTCGGAAATACGACCTAAAGATGAAACCTCTGAAATGCGCGTTCGGAGTTTCCTCAGAAAAATTCCTAGGATTCATCGTACGACACCGGGGCATCGAGATAGACCCGTCGAAGATCAAGGCGATCATGGAAATGCCTCCGCCAAGAACTCTCAAGCATCTGCGGTCTCTCCAAGGAAAGCTCGCATATATCCGGCGGTTCATAGCTAACCACTCCAGAAAATGCTGCCCCTACGGTCATCTGATGAAGAAGGGGACCCCGTTCATTTGGGATCACAAATGGCCAAGCGCACTGGGCGAAATCAAGCAATACCTACAGAATCCTCCGGTACTGACCGCTCCAGTCAAGGGAAAGCCCCTCATCCTGTACACAACAGCACTTGAAAGTTCTTTAGGCGCGCTATGGGCACAGGTGAACAACCAAGAAAATGAGAGAGCCCTCTGCTACTTGAGTCGAGTTCTACTGAGAGCAAAAAACGACTACTCCCCTATCGAAAAGCACTGCCTGGTGCTAATCTTCGGGATAACGAAGTTTCGGCATTATGCTTTGGCGCATGAGGTCCATCTCATATCAAAGATGGATCCTCTCAAATACCTGATGTCAAAAGCCATTCTAACAGGAAGGCTCGATAAATGGGCCCTGCTCTTAATGGAATTTTCGTTAACATACCGATCTTTCAAGGCAGTGAAAGGCCATGCCATCACCGACTTTCTCGCTGAGCATCTGATACTTGCAGATTCACCCCTAAATTGTGAATTGCCGGATGAGCACGCGTTTGACATGATCGACGGGGAGAGAGGAGGGAGTGATACCCGATGGGAACTCTACTTCGATGGGGCATCATCCATGAAGAAGCGAAAGCACAGCTCCCCCGTAATCAACTCTGGGGTAGGCCTCATCTTTGTGACTCCGCAAGGAGGGATAATGTGCTTTGCCTTTTCCTTAACAGAGCCGAGGACGAACAATGAAGCAGAATATGAAGCTTTGATAGCAGGTCTTGAGATCATTGTCAACATGGGAATCGAAGACCTCCTCATATACGGAGACTCCCAGCTGGTCGTTAGTCAAGTAAACGGCGACTATCAAACATGCAAACCAGAGATGGTAAAGTACGGTGAGAGAGTGCAATAATTGTTGACTCAAATCCCTTCCTACACCCTAGAGAGCATACTGCGTATGGAGAATAATAATGCGGATGCATTAGCCAAACTCGCTAAAGAACTGGCTGACGAAAACCTCGATGACGTGAGGATCTTTGTGCAAAGCCGTTGGGTTATTACACCAGCGGAAATATCTCCGGAGTCGTCTGAAGAAAAGGAAGCGACCAAGCAAACAACCCTACAAGTAGAGGACCAAGAAAAGGCTAAGGATTAGAGAGAAGTCCTTATAGACTACTTCAAATCCCGTCGAACACCTGAAGATGCATCCTCAAGACATCAGCTCATGAAAAGAGATCTGTCTTTTGCCTTCGTCAATGATACTATGTATAAGAGATCGTTCGACTCCCTGTGGCTAAGATGCCTGGGGCCAGAAGAAGCAAGGAAAGTCGTCCAAAAAACTCACGACGAACTCTGCGGTTCTCATCAAGACAGGCCGAAGTGTTAGTTATATGTATGCCCTAGAGGCCATTACTGTACATGCGATGTATATTGTAGTGGATGCTTGGACATATATAGGGAGGACTTTCTTACTCGATATGATAGTATGCTATCTGGTTGCACTTTATCTTAACATGTTAACAAATACTGTTTTGTGATCACATGTTGATAAAGCCCTTAGGATGATTACTTGACTACCAGGATTATGATGCAGATCATACTAATGGGGACAGGATAGTCGATAAGTACATCCTTCAAATGTTCCTAGTCGTTGGAGTATTGAGACAGGGCATCGGTACTCCAGAGTAGACTAGCGTATGCGCTTCTTGACCCATATGATGGGCGATGGATGATACCATATCCATTTGTGTTTAACATCAGAGAAGGCATACGGGTGCTCAGTGGAGACTGGGTACACTAGACGGACTCATCGAGAACTCCTATATGGTATTATACCTATCGTCGGATAGCAGTTTTCTCGTGACCCTTGTACAGGTTAGTCTGTAGACTCGAGATCGTCATAGAGTCTTGTATGATTCCCACTGTACTTTGATTTCCACCATAACACGGTCAAGAGATCATGCAAAAAGGTGGTTTTTGGGTACAGTCCCGAATCACATGGAGGCAATGAGCGATAGGAGGGGTTTCTTCTCTCCCGGTATTGGGGGTTGATGTTTCGCTGTGCTCGATTGGCCATAATAACAGGAAATTCCTGGCCAGGGTTGCCGAGATTTATTGGTAAGTGTTATCAGTAGTTTCTCGAAAAGTTATGCAACTCACATCGGCATGATTTATCGATTACTGGGGTCTGACGTTTACCACCCCTAGAATAGATATCCGACATATCAGACAATAAGACCAGACTGTACGGTAGTGTTACTGATTGGATTCGTAGGAGAATGAGCAGGCTTGCTTGTTGATCTTCTGATCGCTCAATACCCGGGTGGCCGTTACGTTTAGCAGACCGCTTGCGGCTTGTGGGTGTTTGATATGATCATCACCTACTGCCGGTGTATTGACGAGTCTTTAGAGTCCTACACAGAGGTTTCTGGTTCATGCAAAATGGAATAGGAGCACATATGTGATATGTGTGGGACCAAAATTAATACGAGTATGTGATACCGTATTCTATTCTCGCGATATGTGATATCGGCCGGTTATATGTGATATAGCCGGGTTATCGGATCAAGTGTTGATTCGATGAAATAATATATAATATATGTGTGTGTGTGTGTGTCCACACACACACACACACACACACACACACACACATATATATACATATATACATAAATATATGCTCACTTAAATATTTATTATTCTCACTTATGATGCATTTAACATATATGTGATATATATTTAATGTATTGTTTTCTTTTGTTACATGAATATTATATATGTGATATATAATATTGTGACATGTTAGGTCACAAATGCAACATGTATGTATGAGACTCATAACATGCTAGGGTTTATGTTAGGGTTTCATTTGTCATTAAGTAATTACAAATTAATGGATTTAATCAAAGCTAGAAGCTTGTAGAAGCTTGTAGATAAGTTTTGACTTGGTCCACTCTTTTGTTTCTACTTAAGATATTTTGTGACCTAACCATTAACACTTACCATAGTTAATTCTCTACATGGATTAGTGTATGGATGATATACTCACCCAAGGGTTGCATTTGAACTATGAGAGATATTTTCATCACTTGAGATATTTCCTTCTTCTTCTTCTTCCTCATCTAATTTTTTCTCTCTTGACTTTGAGATCAAGAAGAAATATATTGAGAAATTAAATACTAAAGTGAGCTAAATTCCTACTTCATCACCCTCTACTATTAGCCATTTAGTTTAGGGTGTTTGCTTCACTAATCTACACAATTAGTGAAGAGATAGCATGAGCTAGTGTCTCCTCGACGTAGATCATCTTCGGCCTCGAAGACTTCGAAACAAGCTTGTTCGTTTCTTCATAGGAGGCTCTTTAGAGTCCGAAAGTTCATGATCGCAGCGAAGGGACTACTACATGGAGCTATTGAAGTGAAGGACCGGTCTACAAAGGTTGTATTCCTTGTTCACTTAGATGTAAAGAGTTTACATATCTTGTTTAACCCTAATTCTCTAGTTAAGATCTTGGTTAGGGTTTGTTTAGCACCCCAAATTTTAAAGTAGCATGATTGATGCTTTCCAAAACCTTGCTAAGGTGCTAAGCTAACCCTACAGTGGTATCAGAGCCAAGCTAGAGCATTAGGCGTTGTCTAGACGAAGTTTAAAGTCCAATCGAACTCCGAAAGCCCGAAACGACCCTCTTTCTGGAAATTTTTCCAAAAGTTGGATTTTTCCATGTTAAAAATACTCAGAAAATTATGCGGGTAATTCTATGGACACACCTGAAGAACGAAACCCTAACTCGTCCAAGTGACTGTGGATCCGCGGTCAAAACATGTTTTTGGCGGCGGATCCGCGGCGCCACTTGAGAGGCTTAGGTCGGGCCCTTCAGCTGTTGGTCCGTAGGTACTAGGGCATGCTTCTAGGAACATTAAATTCTTCTTAAGAGTTGTGCTCTCTGGAAATTTTGGGAAGTCATTGCATCGATCGAATTATCTAATTTCGTCTAGCTATCTGTAATTGTGATACAATATTTGGAGTCCACAGAATTGGTTATGTGATAAATAGTTTGAATTTTATAAATCTAGCGGTATAGTCTCATTTGATCGGTTGCCACGGGATTTTGATGTTGATCTAAACTCCGTCGCAATTACGTAGTGTACACGGATACTCGCCGGGTAACCATACTAGATAGCCACGCCCTATAGCCCCGACTAAGTGACTGTAGGAGAACCCCAACGCTAAAAGCATCCATTCGTGTGCTCGCGGCAGCGGTGTTCCGCCTTAGTGCAGTTGGTCGACGGCACCGGGGGGGTGCGGCTGTCTACTAAAGTTTTCGAGGAGCTTTCGATCAGTTTATCGGGAATCTTGTTGAATTACCCGACAGGTTATTGGAAAGTATTTTCAATATCGAGACTAAAATGCGGGGTTTATAATTGTTAGGCATGCGATGTCTAAGGAATTCATTTGGTTGGACATGAAATCCAAAGTATGTGATACGTAGGGTATATGATGTCTAAGGAGGTTGCGGATTCCAACTATTGTAGTTTTTCATTTTCTTTTCTGCGACCGTAAGTGTAATATGTGGTGTATCACTGGTTTCGGTGCTATATGTCAACGACAATTGGGATACGCATATTTACTTACGTTGATGACATGTGATGTTATGTGTTGCTGTGATATGTTATATTGGATCGTCGTGTTTTGAATAGCCGGGGTTTTTTATGTGAGATGAGAGTTGTTTATTTTCATTCATGTAAAATTCATTGTATGTAATATTCTTTTATTGGGGAACATCCTGGTTGAGGATGATGTCATAATTGTTGTATATTATTTACTTTTCCGCATTAGGATAGACCCAAGGCGGGGAGCACAAGTAACCAGGTTCTAGGGTCCAGTGGGAGACCATCTCGAGGAGTCGAGAACGGGTCTCCTAACCCTAGAATTGGCAGGGTTACTTTCCGCTCTCGTAGGGATCTAAGGATGTGGGTTTGGCTATTCATCACGACCGTAGAATCCGTATTTTATACTGGCTTAACTTAGAACTCGGAATTCCTAGTATATCCAATATTTCATATATGATTCTTCTGCTGCTGATATTCTGTTATGTGATCATTTGATATGTTCTGAGACGAATGCCTATATTATATATATGAGATATAATAAATATTGATGCTTTCGTTTCTTATGTGATGCTTGGGAAGCATAAATAAATGGGACTTCATTAATGAGATTAATGAAAGAAATAGAAATCTAAAGATGTTGTAGAAACTTGTTTAATAACTGGTTGCTCTAATTCTTGCTTTGCATAGCAGTATTCCTTGTATCCAGCACCTTATTCGATAAGGAAAGAGCCGAGACCCCTTCACCGGGAGTGACCTCTTTAGCGAAACTAGCAGATGCTACAAACTCGGTTTTTCTTTTGATTGCTTTTATAGTTTTTGATTTGCATAGTGGTATTTATGAAATATCCTGCACCTTATTCGATGAGGAAAGAGCTAAGATCCCTTCACCGGGAGTGACCTCTTTAGCAAAACTAGTAAAAGCCTCAAAAACACTCATTTTAAAATTCACTCGATTCTACAACGATATCAAGTTCATTACGCTCATGGTTTTCTTAAAAATCTGCCCTCCGTCATTTCAGATAAGTACTACCTAGTATTCGTGCTACGTTTATTGACCTCCGTCAAGGCGTAGTGTGCGGTAGTTAACTAGTGCTTATCTGCTGCATACGATGCGATTGGATTAGGATAGTCGAGTGGCCTTGTTGACCTCCGTCAAGGGTCGTGCGGGTGGGTTTAATTCAATCATGAAATGTACGGGTAGAACTTGACTAGCAGCCTATGGTTTGTTGACCTCCGTCAAGGTCATAGGACGCTAGGGGTAAAATATTATCAGGAATTTTAATTGTTGAAATTTGCAATGAGATTGCATACCTTCTATGAGATAGTTGAATCCTGATACCCACTGCGAGTAAGAGTTACTCCTGGGAGAGTTTTACACATTATAAATAGCCGATCAAGTAGGTGTCTAGAAAGGTGTTAACGGGGTTAAGCCCCTGGAAAAATGAGGTTTATTTTAATTAGGTCCATGCGAATGCACGGGGAACCTCCCTCAAAGTACCGACACTGGCCTGGCCGAAAGATTTGCGAACGTGTAGGGTGTAATTAATCCCGGCTAGTCTTACCTTTTATGGTTTGAAGGTAGATTTGACTAAAACAGTGGAAGCTATCCTGATTAGATAAAATAATAACCAAATCTAATCTTGCAAGAGCACACGCAGAGTGTTTTCTTCTCTCTCTCTCCTGGTAGCGACTATGTCACGCCTTAATCAAGATAATAATATGGATGCATTGACCGAACCTGCTTATTATACTGATCTAGGAAACGTTGGTTCTGCTCTATCTTATAACTGTTATAAGTCCGAGCAGGAAATAGGGGAATATCCGGATTTTTATGCCACCCAATTCGAAGATAGTGCATGTTAATGCATATTCTTCGGGTGTCCTTATTACCGAGAAATGTTTTTCAGTATCCTCTACGTCCTGGGTATGTGATACCGAATTAGGATCCCGCATATGTAATATGTTACATGGGCTACAGAAAGGTAGAGAACTGAGAATGGGTGATATGTCTCTAAGTGTTAGAGAATGGTGTAATTGTTGCAGCCAAGTCTGTTGGCAGATATCACCTTGTATTAAATACATTGATTCTGAACGAATGTTATTACATACCGAACCTGATATACAACATTACACCATGTTCTTTACTGAGTTAAAGAAAGATATAATTCTGTATTGGAGGATAATGTTGTGAATATTTTCCTAAATCAAGAGTTGATTCGATCAGGCACGTTATATAATAGCATATATGTTCTAAATCAGACCACAGTTCAAACTATATAGAACACAGACAAGAGGAGCAGTTCAGGAATAAACGAATCCTTCTTAAGGCATTGTAGACTAGGTCATATCAATGCGAAACGACCAGCTAAGTTACATAAGTATGAATATGAGAATCTGTTCGAATTTTCATCTTATGCTACTTGCTAATCTTGTCTCAAAGGTATATGAACAACACTCCGTTTACTGGAAACAGAGAAAGAGTTAGTGAACTCTTGGGACATATATATGATGATGTATATGGTCCCATGTCTACAAATGCCAAAGTTGGTTCTTTTGAGAACCAAACGGGTAGGAGTATTAAAGTCCTACGATGTGATCGAGGAGGCGAATACTTGCGTATGGAGTTCCTGGAGTTTCTAAAAGGAGAATGTGATTCTCTCTCAGCTTACTCCTTTGTATACACCAAAGCACAATGGTGTATCGGGGTGGATGTATCACACCCTATAAGATATGGCCCGCTCTATGATGAGTATTGCTGAGTTACCTATTTCTTTTTGGTGTTATGCACTTGAGAAGCTGCATACCTATTGAATGGGGTTCCGTCCAAATCAGAGCCCACCATTCCATGTGAGATATAGAATGGGAAGAGACCATGTCTTAAACGAGATAAGATATGGGGTTGTTCGGCCTATGTTGAAAAGCAAAATCCGGACAAGCTCGAGGCAAGGTCAGTTCTGTAAGTTTGTAGGATATCCCGAACATTTGTGAAGGTATATCATCTACCACTCTGAGGAGCAAAAGGTGTTTTGTTTCTCAGCATGCCACCTTTTTAGAAAAGGAAATTCTTGTGAAGAAAATAGTGGTCATGAGGTAAAATGAAAGGAGTTCCAGTAAGACAAACTAACAGCTGATGATTTGGTAAAACCAAAAGATTCAATAATCTCCAACGAACCTCAGCCTCTCCGTGAATTTGGTAGGGTTCCTCATCCACTTGAGAGATACTACGGTTTTCTTGGTGACAGTAGGAGCGAGGATTGCATCATAAGATGATGTCCCAACCGGGTTCAGGCAGAAGGAACACCTGTTTTAATATGATAATCAAAGAGTTTGACTTCATCAAAAAGGGAGATGAACCTAGTATATACAAGAAAGTTGTAGAGAGTAAGGTTGTCTTCCATGTATTGTACGTAGATGATATACTCTTGATAGGAAATGGTTTCCTATGCTACACTCGGTAAAGCTTCTCTTATCACGAAGATTCTCAATAGAAGATCTAGATGATGCCTGCTACATCTTGTAGATTATGATCTATGGTGATAGATCTATAGTGGATGTTGGGAGTGTCCCAAATCCAGGTACATAAACACCATACTAAAGGGGTTTAGTATGGATGATTCTAAGCGTGGTGGTTAGCCCACTTACTCTTGGATCACTCTCTCCAAAAAGATGTCTCCCGAAACTAATTTGAAGAGAGCTCGCGTGCAAAGGATACCCTACGCTTTGGCAGTAGGCTCTATCAGAGTATGCGATATTATATACCAGACCAAATGTAGATGACTCAATAGGTGTAGTGATCAGAAATCAATCGGATCTTAGGAGAATCATAGGACAGCTGTGGAGGACATTCTTAAGTACTTGAGAAGCACTAAAAGAAAGTTCTTGGTTCCAGCTTCCAGAGTGATAAGTTCGACTGAGAGTCAGTCACTGGCATTGTCTTTACTCTCAGTGAAGGGATGGTATGTTGGAAGAGTTCCAAGCTAGATACCATGACATACTAGACGATAAAGGCTGAATGCATTGCTACCAACGATACTACCAAAGTGGCTGTCTGGACATTTCCTGTTCATGAGACGAACAAGGTTCCTACCATTGAGCGTCCAATAACTGTTATTGTGACAACAATGAAGTTATAGTTTTGGCCTAGGAACACCGGTTCCATTAGCGTTCCAGACAAATTCCGAGGGAAGTATCATCTGATCAAGGAGATGGTTGATCTCCAACGAATCGAGGTCAGGAGAGTTGACAAGAAGGATGACACAGCGGATCCACTCATAAAGGCCATACCCCTAGAGATACTTCTCTACAAAGGTTGAGTATGGGATACTACAACCACTGCTACATTGTTGGGTATTGGATACTATAACAGATGGCCTTAGTGCAAGTGAGAGATTGTTAGTTATATGTATGCCCTAGAGGCCATTACTGTACAATATTGTAGTGGATGCTTGGACTTATATAGGGAGGACTTTCTTACTCGACATGATAGTATGCTATCTGGTTGCACTTTATCTTAACATGTTAACAAATACTGTTTTGTGATCACATGTTGATAAAGCCCTTAGAATGATTACTTGACTACCAGGATTTTGATGCAGATCATACTAGTAGGGACAGGGTGGTCAATAAGTACATCCTTCAAATGTTCCTAGTCGTTAGAGTATCGAGACAGGGCATGGGTACTCCAGAGTAGACTAGCATATGTGCTTCTTGACCCATATGATGGGCGATGGATGATCCCATATCCATTTGTGTTTGACATCAGAGAAGGCATACGAGTGCTCAGTGGAGACTGGGTACACTGGACGGACTCGTCGAGAACTCCTAGATGGTATTATACCTATCGTCGGATAGCAGTTCTCTGGTGACACTGGTACAGGTTAGTCTGTAGACCCGAGATCGTCATAGAGTCTTATGTGATTTCCACCATGTTTTGATTTCCACCATACCACGTTCAAGTGATCATGCAAAAAGGTGGTTTTTGGGTACAGTCCCGAATCACATGGAGGTAATGAGCGATAGGAGGGGTTTCGTCTCTCCCGGTATTGGAGGTTGATGTTGCGCTGTGCTCGATTGGACATAATAGGAATTCCCTAGCCAGTGTTGCTAAGATTTACTGGTAAGTTTTATCAGTAGTTTCTCGAAACATTATGGACCCCACATCGGCACGACTTATCGGTTACTAAGGTTTGACGTTTACCACCCGTAGACTAGATATGCGACATATCAGACGAGGAGATCGGACTGTACGGTAGTGTTACTGATTGGATTCGCAGGAGAATGAGCAGGCTTGCTTGTTGATCTTCTGATCGCTCAATACCCGGGTGGCCGTTATATTTAGCAGACCTCTTGCGGCTTGTGGGTGTTTGATATGATCATCACCTACTGCCGGCGTATTGAGGAGTCTTTAGAGTCCTACACAGAGGTTTCCTGGTTCATGCAAAATGGAGTAGGAGCACATATGTGATATGTGCGGGACCGAGATTAATACGAGTATGTGATACCGTATTCTATTCTCGCGATATGTGATATCGGCCGGTTATATGTGATATAGCCGGGTTATCGGATCAAGTGTTGATTCGATGAAATAATATATATATATATATATATATATATATATTATATGCTCACTTAAATATTTATTATTCTCACTTATGATGCATTTAACATATATGTGATATATGTTTATTGTATTGTTTTCTTTTGTTACATGAATATTATATATGTGATATATAATATTGTGACATGCTAGGTTAGACATGCAACATGTATGTATGAGACTCATACCATGCTAGGGTTTATGTTAGGGTTTCATTTATCATTAAGTAATTACAAATTAATGGATTTAATCAAAGCTAGAAGCTTGTAGAAGCTTATAGATAAGCTTTGACTTGGTCTACTCTTTTGTTTCTAATTAAGATATTTTGTGACCTAACCATTAACCCTTACCATGGTTAATTCTCTACATGGGTTAGTGTATGGATGATATACTCACCCAAGGGTTGCATTTGAACTATGAGAAATATTTTCATCACTTGAGATATTTCCTTCTTCTTCTTCTTCCTCATCTCATTTTTGCTCTCTTGACTTTGAGATCAAGAAGAAATAAAGTGAGAAATTAAATACTAAAGTGAGCTAAATTCCTACTTCATCATCCTCTACTATTAGCCATTTAGTTTAGGGTGGTTGCTTCACTAATCTACACAATTAGTGAAGAGATAGCATGAGCTAGTGTCTCCTCGACGTCGATCATCTTCGGCTACGAAGATTTCGAAGCAAGCTTGTTCGTTTCTTCATGGGAGCCTCTCTAGAATCCGAAAGTTTGTGATCGCAACGAAGGGACTACAATATGGAGCTATTGAAGTGAAGGACTGGTCTACAAAGGTTGTATTCTTTGTTCACTTAGATGTAAAGAGTTTACATATCTTGTTTAACCCTAATTCTCTAGTTAAGATCTTGGTTAGGGTTTGTTTCGCACCCCAAAATTTTAAAGTAGCATGATTGATGCTTGCGAAAACCTTGCTAAGGTGCTAAGCTAACCCTACACGAAGATGAAGCTGAAGATCAAAAGGATGGGCTACTATTGGCCCACGATGATTCAGAATTGCTTCGAATATGCGAAGCAGTGCCATTCATGCCAGATTCATGGGGACTTCATTCACCAGCATCCAAATCCGCTACATCTAACAGTGGCTAGCTGGCCGTTCGAGATGTGGGGAACCGACATAATTGGGCCCATCGAACCAACGTCTTCCAGAGGACATCGGTTCATATCGGTGACAACCGATTACTTCTCTAAGTAGGCAGAAGCAGTACCGCTAAGAGAAGTGAAGACAGAGAATATCCTCCATTTCTTCAAGACATACGTCATCTATCTGTTCGGCACTCCATGATTGATTATCTCCGATAACGGGCCAGCCTACGGAAGTCACAAAATCAGCCGCTTCGCACAGCAGCATAATATAGACTAGAGATACTTTTCGGTCTATAATCTCCGAGCTAACGATCTAGCTGAGGCTTTCAACAAAACCTTGACGAAGATCATAAAGAAGACGGTGTCCAGAAATAAAAAGGACTGGCAAGAGAGACTGCATGAAGCTCTCTGGGCGTATCGAACTACATTCAAAACAGCTACGAATACAACGCCATATGCGTTAGTATTCGGCACAGAAGCAGTACTCCCCTTGGAAATAGAGCTACCCTCTCTACGAGTGGTGGTTCATTACGAGATAATAGACGAAGAAAATGCTCATCTTCGGCTTGAAGAGCTAGACTCCCTCGATGAAACCCGCCTCATGGCACAGCAAAACTTGGAGTCTTACAAAGTAAAGATGACGCGCTCATACGAGAGATTGACTAGGCTGAGAACATTTCGCCAAGGCAAACTCGTGCTAGTGGTCAAGTGACCTATGATCCCCAATCGTTCCAAACGGGGGAAATTTGAGCCGAACTATGAGGCCACGTACATCATAGACAAAGTCTACCAAGGTGGGGCTTACTTACTCATGGATATGCATGGCGAAAAACCCTTCAGGCCAATAAACGGTCGGTTCCTGAAAAAATACTACGCCTAACGAGTCACGGCCAAGGTCAACGATAGATAACGACGCCTATGTCTGCTTGCTATCTTCCCAAGCCCAGACTCTATAAGTAGTATCCAGCGAAACCGTTGTCTCCAAAATGGCAACAATGGACCGAAACGTCCCTAAACTAACAATGGACCGAAATGTCTCTAAACTAACAATGGACCGCAACGTCCTAAAAACTAGCTAGGGACCGCAATTTCGTAAAAGTAATGACGGACCGAAACGTCTCTAAACTACTACAAACCACAGCATCCTAGAGCCAACACAAAAAAAGGGGTACGTCCATAAGCAAGATGGGCACGGATGAAAACCCGAAAGGGCTTTGTGAGTAAAAACAGCAGGGCTACCGGCGAATTTGTGAAAACCCGAAAGGGCGCAGACACGTAAAAAAAATGTCATGCACACTTGCAAGGTCCTCTCAACCTTGTAAGGAGAAAATACCTGCGTGAGATCCTTTCGACTCAAAAAGGAGAAACACACTTAAGGATCCCCATGATTCCTGAGGAAAAATTACACTTATGAGATCCTCACGACTCATAAGGAGAACCCTCTTATGAGACCCTCACGGCTCGTAAGATTTAAAAGCCTTAAGCTGTAGGGATCTGAACCTGTTCTTAAGCCATCATATCCCCGGATTGCCCTACAAGCGGTTCAATATTGACCTTTGTATACAATCCACGGGCACAAATAAATGTCTCCCTTACCAAGTTCAACCAATAGCGTGAAAGTCCTCATTTGGTGAACAAACACTTGTAAGTCCTCTCGACTTGCAAGAAAAAAATGCTCTTATGAGATCCTTATGACTTATAAGAGACCATACACTTAAGAATCCTCATGATTCTTAAGGAGAAATTGCACCTGCGAGATCCTCATGACTCTAGGGAGAAACATCTTTATGAGACCCATACGGTTCATGAAGTCAAAAGCCTTAGTTGACAGGATCTTAACCCTGTTTGCTAAGCCACCTTTGTTCGAACCGAAAAGGGTAAGTGATGATTCGCTCCTGGCAACGTTCTAGTAGTAGCGATGCTGATGCCCAAATCGCTGACAAATTCTAAGTCCACAAGTGGCAAAAGGACGATTCGTGCCCGGCACAATATTCCGGCACAGCAATGCTGAAGTTGAATCCAAATATTGACCTCCGTGTCGTCAAGCAACACTTCGAATCGGATACATGTCAAACCTTGACCTCCCTATCGTAAAGCAACGCTTCGACTCGGATACATGTCAACCCCTGGCCTCCCTGTCATCAAACAAAGCTTCGACTCGGATACATGTCAAACCCTGACCTCCCTGTCGTAAAGCAACGCTTCGACTCGGATACAAGTCAACACTTGACCTCCCTATCATCAAGCAACGCTTCGACTCGGATACATATCAACCCCTGACCTCCCTGTCGTCAAGCAACGCTTCGACTCGGATACATGTCAAACTTTGACTTCCCATTCGTAAAGCAACGCTTCGACTCGGATACATGTCAACCCTTGACCTCCCCGTCGTCAAGCAACGCTTCGACTCAGATATATGTCAACCCCTGACCTCCCCGTCGTCAAGCAACGCTTCGACTCAGATATATGTCAACCCCTGACATCCCTGTCATCAAGCAACGCTTCAACTCGGATACATGTCAACCCCTAACCTCCCTGTCATCAAGCAACGCTTCGACTCGGATACATGTCAACCTTTGACCTCCCTGTCATAAAGCAACGCTTCAACTCGGATACATGTCAAACCCTGACCTCCCTGTCGTATAGTAACGCTTCGACTCGAATACATGTTAAACCTTGGCCTCCCTGTCGTCAAGCAACACTTCGACTCAGATACATGTCAACCCCTGACCTCCCTGTCGTCAAGAAACGCTTCGACTCGGATACATGTCAAACCTTGACCTCCCTGTCATAAAGCAACGCTTCGACTTGGATACATGTCAACCCCTGACCTCCCTGTCGTCAAGCAACGCTTTGACTCTGATACATGTCAACCCCTGACCTCCCTGTCGTCAAGCAACGCTTCGACTCGGATACTTGTCAAACCCTGACCTCCCTATCGTTAAGCAATGCTTCGACTCGGATACATGTCAACCCCTGACCTCCCTGTCGTAAAGCAACGCTTCGACTCGGATACATGTCAACCCCTGACCTCCATGTCGTCAAGCAACGCTTCGTCTCGGATACATGTCAACCCTTGACCTCCCTGTCGTCAAGCAACGTTTCGACTCAGATACATGTCAACCCGTGACCTCCATGTCGTAAAGCAATGCTTCGACTCGGAAACATGTCGACCCATAACCCCATACCGAAGCAATGCTCCATCTCGGAAATACATCACCCACGATCTTCCTGTCGTAAAGCAATGCTTCAACTCGGAAATAAGTCAACACATGAACCTATCAACCCATAAAAAGAAAGTTCTGACTCTGACAAGAAAATGCACTTAGGAGTCCTCACGACCCCTAAGTAAAAATGGCACCTACGAGATCCTCACGACTTGTAGGGAGAAAATTCTTTATAGGACCCCCACGGCTCATAAAGTTGAAAAGCCTTAGACGACAGATCTGAACCTGTTTCCGAAGCCATCGCTGCCCTGCAAGAAAACCAAGATAAACTACATATGGACCACATCCACCAGAGCTATATGCAAGCATGAGATAAAAAAATATATGTCTTTTATTCATGAATTTAAAATGAATACAAGATACATCTCATAAAAGAATCAAAATGAATACAAAATATTTTTATTCATAATTGGATAAAAAAATGATAATAAAGAAAATACAATAAAGAAAAAAGGGTCTTTAAACCGACAGGTGGCACAATAAGCTCCTCAATTCATCGCTCTTCCGCTGGGCCTCGACTTCAAGCTTGGTTTTGCCATAAGACGGGTCTCCGCCTGAGACTGTTGGGTCCGATACGAGACGAAACGGCTCTCGAGCTCCTTTTCAGTTGCCTTATGAGCTTCAACCATCTTATGGGTAAAGATGACGGCTTTGTCGAGAGCGACCACTTCAGTGATAGCTTCTTGAAGTACTCGCCAGATTTCATATGCATGAGTGGTCTTAGTAGTGAGCTGAGCTTGAATTTCCCCCAAAGCCCTCGAGGCCAGTTCCCTCTCCGAGAATTTCCGGTTAAGCCTATTCTCACATGATTGTAGATTTGCGGCGCACCGTTCAATCAGCCCCTGCAAGCTCGTCTTTACAGCCACGACCTCTGAGGGAAGGCGTGCGCACTCGAGACCATGAAAGCAAGCCCCTACTTGACGACAAAACTCGACCCAGACATGCACCGATGTTTCATCATGGTAAGTGGCGAGAACAGGAAGAGAAATGTTAGCCTCGGCAGCAAATTCTTCGGCTGTGATCGAACTTGCAGCACGAAAATTTTCGATAAGAGCCGACAAAGAGTGAAGTTTTTGCTTCGCCATCCATTCAGTTGCGTGGCGGGTATAGGGACCTGGTGGCATAATGATGCGAGACTCCAGCAGGGTAAGAGCGGGCAAGGCTGTCAAGATCCATGAATAATCTATGTAATTTACCCCCGAAGATTATATAAAGCAACGTCAAAATCTTACTTACCCACAGTCATGCAAGGAGGAATGGACAGATCCTCAGGCCCGTCGAGGATCTCAATTTCCTCATCAGCTTCCAGAACTGCAGAAGACATATCAACATCGTTATACGAAATAATGATAATACAATGAAGGGGTCAAATAACACCAACCTTGCCAAGAAGAGAGGACGATACTTTGCGGGGATATTGCCTGTGGGGCGGCCATCTCGAGCAGACGTTGAAAAGACTTTCTGGGAGATAAATCCACGATGGACGCCGCCAATCCTCGCAATTATGAAAAGACAGAAAGAGTCAGATAATAGAGAGATCATTAAAGAAAAATATAGAAAATTACCTTCTATGCTCCTCCCACTTTGAACTGGAGGAATAAAAGCTTCGTCAACCTCCTCCATACCCTCAGGCACATCACCGAGGATGTGTGTTGGCGTAGCAGCTTCCAGTCGCGAAACTACATCTGCCATTTCGGGCTCTAAAGAGGGAACAGTAGCCATGGCGGTGCTTTCTACAACCTTTGATGTGCCACCAGAAAGATCCATCGGGTCTATGACCGGCAAGGTCGCCTCTGCGAATGGTATAGACGATGGAGAAATGGAGGCCAACACCAGGAGCTCCAAGATAGAGTCAACTGCTTCGATAATCTCTCCAACACCTTTCAGTGTGTCATTAGAGACATCCATAGAATCCTTGGCCAATGGGGCTACCTCCACTGAAGGAATTCACACCAAAGGAACATAGGCTATCATCGGAAGCTCCGCAACAGGGATAGAAACTATAACGATCTCTTCCACACCTACCGGTGTCTCATCAGAGACATTTGTGGAACCCACGGTCGGGGTATGACTTGGGCTTAAATCTTCTGTCATCGCCGAAGTCCCTGCAAATGTTTCGCAAAGACAAGAAGATATAAAAAGCGATACAAATTATTTGCCAAAAAAAATAATAATACGTAAAGCAAACATACCGATGCACCAGGATGCTTCTAGTATGGCTTTTTCAAGCCGACGTTCCTTCCTGAGAATGTGTGCTCGCCGGGGTTCAAATGTAGATTCATGGCCACCGGTCATCAATGACAGCTCATTTTCGGAAGCGGCTGAGATAGATAGGCTGCTTGAGGGCTATCCTATCCTCTGGTCGCAGGGGACCCACAGGTACCCGCTGTAGTGATAGGGATCTTCGTAGAATATGACAGGAGGATAAGGTTTCTTCGAGACACTCACATTCTCAGTTTCGTTCTGTGAGCGCCTTATAGCCTCAGCTAATTGTGCGGCTTCCTCGGCAGACAAACCCAGAAAGTGAAGACAATCATCCGGCTCTTGCATAGATATGGGTTCCTCTTGAGCAACAACTTCAGGTTCGAGCAAAAGTTCGAGCAGACCGGTAACCGTCTTCTTCTTCCTTTTCGAGCCAGAGCTGACACTATAGGAGGACGATCGCTTCTTCCCTTTTGGTGCTTTAATACGGCGCTGCCCAACCTCGCCTCCAATATCCTCTTTTGGCGGTACTACCGATGATGACACTGCCATAGATGACGCCGCAACTGATGAAACTACTGCTGGCGCCTTATCGGAAGCCTTTGCTTGGGCTCCAATACGCATTGGCATGCCAACTGTGGGAAGAGTCGATTCCGCATTCGCCGCCTCAGGGATAAGTAAGGCGCCGCTACCCCTCAATAGAGGAAGAACCACTGTCTGTGGTCGCGGCGGAACGCCCATGGCCAGAGTCGAGGCGGGAGCTCTATATCCGAAAAGTATCCACCTCTCCTCGGCAATGATGGGAACAACTCGATGGCGGTACCAACCAGTAAAAAGCCCCACACACCTTGGAATATAATCAGCCTCGGGGATCACAAAACGAGAGCCGGTGTTCAGCCGCATGAAGTGATGGGTGATGTCATGAACAACTCCCAGAGACGAGTTGGGCTCCACCAAAAATGCCTCGAAGGGAACACCCTGGTTGTAACCCAATTGCCGAGCAAAGCGGTGCGGATTATACCGCATGAAAAGAGCCATATCATTTCGACAGAACACTAAATAACCCGGACTAATCGAATACAAGTGCATAATTTCTTTAGGCTTTTGTAACATTTCAGAAAATATAAAATATTATTTTCGGGAAATATATTAAAATAATATATTTCCCGAAAACTGCACGATTTGCGAAATTGGGGTTTTCGAAAAAGGGTATAAATATATACCAATAATTGTGAAATAAATGAAAATTAAAATGATTTATTCATTTAAAAATATATTTAACGGATTTGGCAATTTTAAAATTTATTATACGGATTTTTGATAAAAACCGGATTAGTGCACTGCTAATCCCGATTAAGCCAAATCCGTGTTTCTACAGTTGTCATGGTTAGTGCACCATGACATGTTTCATTTGGTTACATGTTATTTCATTGTGGTTTTATATGGGTGTATGTGTTTTTGGTGAGAAAAAGATAAGGAAAAAGGGAAAAGTCAAAAAGGGGGACATAATGATTAGGTTAGGTAGGTTTTTGGAGAGAGAGAGTTTGTGATTATGTGAGAGAGAGGGAGGGTGATGCTGCCATTTCATTTCCCCCATCTTTTTTTCTTCTCCCTCTTCATCTTCCTCAAGCCACAACCTTCCACTTAAATCCCTAGATCTATCTCCAAACAATCCCCAAAGCCCTACACTCCCTTCACAAAAATTAGTCCCCATCTCTTCCTCTACGTGTTGAACCGAGCAAAGTGGGATTTTAACGACCTTGGGATGTTAGTGCTGCCTAGAAGGGACTAAATGAGGTATAACTTCTACCTTTTATTTTAGTTTTGTACGATGTCATATTTTCGTGTCGTTTTGTGACATCGATAACTTGCTGTGGCCTCGAGACTTTTTGGTGAAAACAAACAGTGTGTTAGTGTTGTGCTCAAGACCTGGAGTGCCCACCTGAAACCCTATCCCATACCCATCGATTTGGGCCGGCGGCTAGTGAGGAAATTCCGGCGACCCCGGGTGAGTAGGAGAGTTAGGGTTTGGGTTTTGTAGGGTAGTTACCTGAAGGTGTTTAAGGGTGTTTGGTCCTACCCGATTTTTCTGTAATGACTATAGGTAAAATCTGGGAGCTGTTGTGAGTGTTTGTTTGACTATGGTGACATGATTCCTGACCTGAGCCATAGACCTGAACCCGATGCACGAACTTAGGATTTATTCCGTATTGGGTTTGTGACCTTTAGTGTGCCAACTGTGAAATCTGGGATGACCTGGGGAATATCTGAGACAACCAAATAATACCAGAGACCAATTTTAGACCAGAGGAGACCACCATGACAAAACGAGACCGAACTGAGCATGGGGGGCCGGTCTCCCCGGAATTTCTAGGGATGGTGCCGGCCACTTGGTTGTCTGGGGTGTTGGGATTGGTTCAGTAGCTCAATTACACATTATACTTAACCCTATACTTGTTTGCTTGGTTTTATTTGACCTGAGTAAAAATCTGGGAACTCTTGTGTGTGATTTAGGATATGTTTTCCGTATTTTGAATGATGAGTTTTGATATTGGATACTTTTTTGGTTGTCGCATGTTTGTACATCGACAACAAGGGTTGTTTGGTTGATTTTGTACGCATATGCTATAGGTTCTAACCTACGGGCAATGCGCGTGCCATTTTGGATTTTAGAACTTGATGTTAATATCATTACGATATGTGTTGTTATTGTAGGTACTTTCGCATGGATCCCGAAGCGACGGAGCGGGGCGTCAACGACTTCGGCTAGCGAAGACTACGGTGAGTAGATCTATATCTACCGGGAAAGTCGGGTGGATGGCGTATAGAACCCCCGCAAAGTTTTGATTGATAACTGATTTATAGAATATGGTTAAGAAAACCTAGATTAGGAAACTAGGGTTAGAATGAAGATAGCTATGAAACCATATTAGAAACTAGAGGGTAGATGGAAGTGTTACGTTATGACTATCATAGGATGACGTTAGCGAAATTGCCATTTAGGGTACTGTAGGACTAGATAGTCTTTGTAGATGCGTCATCCGAACCATACCTTTTTCTGAACCGAAGAATCGTATGTATCTTTTAAATATATACCTTGAGGGATGTTATGGATTTTCAAATGATAAAAATGCCGTAACCCCTATTTTCAAAACTACGATTCACTTCTTTAAAAATCTGATTGTATGGTTCGGTTGTGTATGTTAGATTAGATACTTATACTTATAATAGAGATAGAATATTTATGTAAACTCGACATGATGAGATGATAATATGATGATATGATATTATGATGATATGACGATATGATGGTATACGGATGCGAGTCGATCGAGATGATTTATACCTTGCCGGTCCCCTGATATGAGATTATTGTGGATGTGATCTGGGACATAGGTATATAGGGATATATATATATATATAGAATGTTGTGAATCATGGATGATAGGCCGTACCCTCATTTGTCCTATAGGATGATAGGATCCCTATTAGCTTAATACCGTCGTTCGATGATTTTTCGTGCGTGATGAGTTTGACGTAATGATTGATTCATTTTCTTGACTAGAGGTTGTCGTGCGATGGATTAGACCGTACGCAATGTTGTTAGGCTGGTTGCCGATTGATAGATTCACCAACTTGACCATGTTAGATATATATACATTATAGCTTCTAGCTGACGATTTACCATATGATGCATTCATGTTATTCACATTGTACTACTTATACCTGTGATAGTACACCTGCACCATTATCGATGATGCGTATGTTACACGTACACAGATTGTAGGCTCACACACTTCAACATCGATAATTGCCATGTCACAACACAGTAGGATTGCTGCATCAAGATATGACCCTTCGTATAACCTGCTTGCGCATATACATTGATACATCCATATCTGTGCACATACACATTATATATTCATATGGATGCACATATACATTGATATATCCATACTTGCGCACATACACAATGTATATCTACATTGGTGCGCATATACATTGATATATTCATACTTGCGCACATACACATTGTATTTTCATATTGGTGCACATACACATTGATATATCCATACTTGCGCACATACACATTATATACCCACATTGGTGCACATATACATTGATATATTCATACTTACGCACATACACATTGTATATTCATATTGGTGCACATATACATTGATATATCCATACTTGCGCACATACACATTGTATATCCACATTGGTGCACATATACATTGATATATTCATACTTGCGCACATACACATTGTATATTCATATTGGTGCACATATACATTGATATATCCATACATGCGCACATACACATTATATATCCACATTGGTGCACATATACATTGATATATTCATACTTGTGCACATACACATTGTATAGTCATATTGGTGCACATATATATTGATATATCCATACTTGCGCACATACACATTGTATATTCATATTGGTGCACATATACATTGATATATTCATACTTGCGCACATACACATTGTATATTCATATTGGTGCACATATACATTGATATATCCATACTTGCGCACATACACATTATATATCCACATTGGTGCACATAAAAATTGATATATTCATACTCGCGCACATACACATTGTATATCCATATTGGTGCACACATACATTGGTACATCTATACTTGTGCATATACATATTGTACGTACATAGATCACTGATTTTATTGGCAGATTGGGAACCGCGGGATATATTTTAAAAACTGAAATCATTTAAAAGAGCGGTTTTCCCTTAATATGTCATATCACTGTTCCAGGTTGCATGATATATTGATTTGCTTACATTTCTGTTATATGTCGCATACATTATGCTATACGCTTTTACGCATTGAGATATGCTGTTTTCATGAGATTTCTGGATTTGAGAACCGTGGCTATTTCAAAAGAAAGCATGTACTATTTTAAAACCCCGGTTTCTCTTGATATGTATTTCAGTGCGTCCACCATCTGTTTTCTCGGTTCTGAGAGTGGCATGTGAAACCCGATTCGAGGAGCGGTAAGCACCGTCTGCGGGTACATGGTGGACCCGGTGAGGTACCCCGGGACAAGAAGACTCGTATATATTAGACGGTGAGCCCGGCAGGGGAGCACTACCTACCGGTGATAGTATTTGGACTCGGCGGTTATCCGGAGGATACCGACCGGAGCAGCGAGATGGTTATGAGGGCCGACCAGGGTGTGCGGCGCCTGAGGGCCGATCTAAGGATGCAGCACCTGAGATATATGAGGATTTACGTGTCGATACTGGACACGGTTTTCGTGATGTTTCGAGTGTCGATGCTGGACACTCAGGTTCCATGATTTTGAGGTGTCGCGAGGGACACATGTTGATTTATATCCTCATACTTTCATGCATATGCTTTTGTGATATTTACATGCATGATATTGTTGTGTCATTGGTTGACACACATGCATACATACATTGATTATATGAGTGGACGAGATCCACATGCATACATGCATTGATTATTACTGTTGGATGTTATCCGCATGCATATAGGTTTGACTACCTTGTTGGCACATATACCGACCCGGTCATCCTAGATATCATAGTATTACCTTTATGATATAGTTGACCTAAGAGTCGTTATTTATTCGATTTCTACTTGTCGATATATTTCTATTCACGAGTTGGCAACTCACCCCCGTTGTGCCACAGTTCTTACAGGTTGACCGCTTAGATCAGTAGCGGCATCGCTGGTACACAGCTTCATTTGGGTGTTTTGCTATGGTAGGTGGGACATTTGTATCGTACCCACTCTTGTATTATATTTCATATTGTATCTAGTTAACTCCATCGATCAATCAAAATTATAAAATTGTATAAGTAATGAGACTTAGTGGGATTGTGGTTGCAAGACTTAGAGCGAGGGGTTTTTCGCTACTTGTGGTATTTATGTCTTGCTTTTCTCTATCTTTTGTGGTGATCTCCGCCGTTGGGCATCGTATACTGATATTTACTGTTTTGCGTGGTTGTGATCCGCCGTTTGGCGAAGAGCTAGCACCCGCTTGGGGATGCCTTTATCATCATTATGTATATGTGGTTTTCGATCAAAATATACAAAGGAGGTGCTGCCAAATTTTTAAAAGACGAAACATGTTTTCAAACTAGTAAATTTCACTTGCATCATTCATGTTTCTTTTCTATGTATTTAAGCACACTTGATTTCATTATATCTTTATTTCAAAAACTTCACCTCCTTTATTTTCTTAAAAAGGTTTAGATTTCTGGGTTTCAGCTTATTTGAATTCCGTTACGCCTTTAGACGTTGCATGATTCAAGTGCTGGTCACGAGCTAATATTTCTGGTCGTGACAAAATTGGTATCAGAGCGTTAGGTTTAACCTTTGTTCGAATCTATGTTTGACTATGCGGAGTCTTGGGCGGGTATGTATCTCGAAACCTAGGCTTGACCTTACGGAACTTAGACTTGAACAGGGGGGGTATTAGATCCGAACTTTCGTTTCATAGGCTGACCCTGATTGATTGAGTAGGTAGTTTGAGTAGTACCGTACGTATGTTCCGCGACATTTATGATACAATACTCCACTTAAGAAACCTTAGGATGTACACATTTTGAGACCTGTGATTCTCTTCGTATCCATGATTATACATCCATTTGAGATCCTTGATTTTATTTGTTCCATGATCATACTTTCATTGGTGCTGTTCCTTCTTATGATCATGTATCCAAGCCGGATCTGTCTTTTTTGTTCATGCCGTTGATCTGCTTTGTTCGATACTCGATTGAGGTTCCTGTCACCTTGTTTGAGCGCAGATTGAGCTGCTGCTAGTGTTGCGGTCAGAATGAGCTCGTCTGGTACGAGGGCTGACCATTGTGTTTTCTGGTGACACGGGAACGTCTCGAGATAGTATTTATGTTGTGACCTCTCGGATGAGGCGAGTGTTTGGTTTTTACACCGGATGTTTGGGCCACTGATAGAGCTTCCAGTTGCGAGAGGACTGTTGATGTACAACATACCTCAGGGATATTGATGTCGCTTACCGTGCAGACAGATGACCCAGCTATTGCTGAGATTGATAGATGTCGCTTCCAGAGCTTATGAGCTGAGATCGCCGGAGCTTCCAGGTAGAAATGCGACAGATGATAGCTAGCCTACCCCGAGTTGAGAGACGAAGGTGATTCGTCAGATTGATGCGCCGACATAGGCCCAGTTGAGTTGAAGATTTCCAGTGTGGAGAGTCTTACTCAGATCTAGAGCAGACCAATCCAGAGATGACCATCGATGTATCACCTTTTCTGAAGGATTGAGGCATTGTTTAGCGTGCGGCGAAGGGTATTGACATGTTGTATAGGAGAAGTTGAAAAGGTTCGAACGAGTGTCAGGAAACCATTTTTCCCAAGTTTAAAGTGTTCGGAGGAACATGCAGGTAATTCTGTGGACCGTCTAGAAGAATGAAACCCTAACTCAACATGATGACCACGGAACCGCTTTGAACCTTAGGGTTTGTGGTAGTTTAGCGATGCCATCGGTGAGGCTTGGGTTTGCCCTTCTACGGCTGGTCCAGAGTTACTGTGGTATGTACCAGATATTTTTAGATTGTGCTCAGGTGTTGAGCTTCGGGAAATTTTGGGACCTCGATGACTCGATCGAAAATTTTAACGCCGTCCGGATACCATGTGATAGGAGACCAGTAAGCTGACCATCTTCGGAATGAGGACCTCACCCAGATGCGTTGTGAGTTGATCGAAAACGGGCGAGTATAGATTATTCCTCCGATGGTTGGGACGAGTTCCCGAGGACGCGTTCTGCCAGACATCTTCTACAGAGTGATGAAGATACCGAGTTCGTGACTTCGAATCCGTGTGAGAGACTTCGGATTGACTATGGCCGAGAACCGTTGCAGTACATAGATAGCATGATGTAACGTCGAAGCGGACGATGACAAAGGCGAGTGGAGCCAGAGGTTCATGCGAGATGCTGACGAGCTGTTACTACTCCCCGTCGAGATTAGAGATCTGATATGCATACAGAGGCATTGGAATACGACCAGTTTCCGAGGAAATGTGTGATGATAACGCAGATGTCCAGAATGCAAGAAAGGATTTTGTGAGAGTACCAGCCTCCTTACAGTTCGGCATAGGCGAGATCGGAAGAGACCTTGAGCAGGATTCCTTCCGGGACACTGCTGCAATGAGACATGCACCTAGGATCAGATGGGTCATGTGTATTCAGAGAACCTGAGGCCGACGCCAGTGAAGTGCTGCCTTACGAGTGGTCATGATGGTTGACCAGGAGATGACCAGAGAAGTGCCAGAACGGAATCGTCCCCGTTGGCACACCTGACAGGGCCGATGAGCCGATGGATTGCGAGAGTAATAATCCGAGGAGAAGATGAGTACCCAGAGACAGAAGACGCCAGACCATGAGCAGGAGGCGAGCGGATATTCTTGTTCTGCCGGTTTTAGGCGCACCGGTTCATTTTTCGACATTGTAGGAGGTGTACATCAGTGTCCTTTGTTGCGATTTGAGTTTTGATGATTGAGTTTCATGATATTGTTTTCGTGCACCATGGTTGCACCTACTGGGTATTTACATTTTACGCATAGTTGTCACACTTGACATATATTTTATACACCGTTGTGTTGATTTGCGATTTGTGCATATCTATTGCATTGATGTCGATTTTTTTTACCTTCGTAGAATGTGTTTATGATTTCGTGGATTTCATATGGATGTTTCTGCACTCGATATAGCTTATATGTGCTTGTTGTGCATTGATACGTATTTTGTGCACCCCAGTTGCACCTGACTTCGTTTTGATGTCATTTGAGATATTTATTGTGATTTCATGCTTAGGGCATGCATATGATTTGATTTATGCTTTCGGCATAGTTTTCATGCACTTTTAGTATTTGGATTTGCTTTTGTGCACGCTGACGCACATGGTTGTGAGATTATATACCACGGTATACCTGATTTGGATTTGGATCGAAATGTGTTGTATACCGTCGATTTCGATTTTGATACTCGATATTTGTTTTGTGCACCTTATGCACCTGATTAGATCCTTGCGCGCGATCGGCACTTGATATTAGATTTAGATTTTATTCATGCATGTTGGATGCACCTGAGTTGGATTTTCACGCGTGTTGGGCGCACGATGTGAGATGCGATTTTAGTGCACACCAGATGCACTAAATCGGGATTCTTGTGCATATCAGATGCACCAGATATTGCTGTCATGCACACTATTGCAGTGGACAGATGCTTTTGTGCACATCGGTTGCACTTAGTTTTGTTTTGTGCTTATAGTGGCACCTGTATTTGGTTTGATTTCCATGCGCACCAGACGCATGTGATTTTTGGATACACCTTTTGAGGCTGATTTTGCTTTTGAGCACTTTGTTTTCATGATAGGTACTATATATAGTATATAGTAGCCAAACAGGACTGATCCGAGGACAGTACCTGAGTACTTTGCATGCATTAGAAGATTACCAAAAGAGTTTTCAAAGGAGCTATAGTCTCGCTATCTCCTACGTGTCCGTAAGCAACGCGAACGTTTATAAAGGAAAACCTTTTAGGAAATTTTTGAAATGACGAAACGTGTATTTAAGAAAACATATATGGACATATATTATTATTTTAAAAATGAGCGTCCGTCAGTTATGCCTTGAGTTACGCATTTCCGCGGCGATTTAGAAAAGATTTTTGCATGAGTTTTATTTAGTTCTTGAAAGTTTTTCAAAGATGCGTACTATACACGTATTATAGTATTTGACTCGTGTATATTGGATTTCAGTAATAGATTTCGAGATCCGAATCTCTATTGTAACTCCGAAGATATGCGTGCAAATCCGATAATTTGCGTGACGCTTGACGGAGTTCGATTTTGAGTTTTGCACTCGTTTTCATGTGCACTTGACGCGCTGTGTTATTTCTGCGTTTTCCATGATTTCGGAGCCCCGTTGATTTGAGCTGATTATTGAAATGTTTTAAATTTTGGGGGTTTAAATTTAAATTCGGGGACCGAATTTATTTAAGGGGGGAAGATTGTAACATTTCAGAAAATATAAAATATTATTTTTGGAATTTAATATCAAAATAATATATTTCCTGAAAACTGCCCGATTTGCGAAATTGGGGTTTTCGAAAAAGGGTATAAATATATACCAAAAATTGTGAAATAAATGAAAATTAAAATGATTTATTCATTTAAAAATATATATAACGGATTTGGCAATTTTAAAATTTATTATACGCATTTTTGATAAAAACCCGATTAGTGCACTACTAATCGCGATCAAGCCAAATCTGAGTTTCTACAGTTGTCATGGTTAGTGCACCATGACATGCTTCATTTGGTTACATGTTATTTCATTGTGGTTTTATATGGGTGTATGTGTTTTTGGAGAGAAAAAGAAAAGGAAAAAGGGAAAAGTCAAAAAGGGGGACATAATGATTAGGTTAGGTAGGCCTTTGGAGAGAGAGAGTGTGTGATTATGTGAGAGAGAGGGAGGGGGCTGCTGCCATATCATTTCCCCCATATTTTTTTCTTCTCCCTCTTCATCTTCCTCAAGCCACAACCCCCTACTTAATCCCTGTAAGTGCACGGCGGCGCCCCGGCCGTCAATCCGACGCCGGAATGCGGAAACGGTGAATAATTTAAATTTTGCGGACTTAGCAAACCGGCACCACCGCGCACTAAAACCGGGATCGAACCACTAACTAGTCTAAGCTACTAACAAGATAGGGAATAGAGATATACCGACGATCCAAGTCCTCCGGTCTTCTCGTCATCGTCCCGATCTCCTGCGGAATGGTCCCGTCTCCTCCTCGTCGCCGGAAGTGCACCACATCGCCAACTTTGTTTACGGGCTCCCACCTCAATGCCGAGGCAACTCGGGCACGAAGCCGGCTACTCGACGTGCCCAAGATTCGCTGTAGAATGAGTGGTGTAGAGATCCATGTCTCATTTTGGGGTTAAGGAGGTGCCATTTGGTGGAGGATAATGAGATGAGCTTTTTGGAGATGGTGTAGTGGGAATTTTCCAACATGAAAGAACCAAAAATTCCCACAACAAAGTTTTGGACAGCCCCAAACAAGGGGGAGGCCGGCCATGCTCAAGTGAGGGAGGGAGAGAATGAGATGGATCACTATGAGAGAGTGAGAGGCTTGAACAATAATGCAAGGCATCAAAAACCAATTATGAAAGAATATGATCACAACACCAAAACCACACTCAAACCACAACCATCACTAAACAAAGTCAAGCCATCATGATAGCTAGAAGTCAAGGAAGTCAATGGATGGTGCATCATCATGAAGACTATCATGATGCTACAAAAAGCAAAGACCCCCTCCACAAATGCCTATTTGCAACAATGCAAATAAACCCTCCTCCACCAATCTTCGGCCAATGAACGGAACAAAGGA
Source organism: Agapanthus africanus (assembly GCA_030015575.1). Taxonomy (NCBI): domain Eukaryota; kingdom Viridiplantae; phylum Streptophyta; class Magnoliopsida; order Asparagales; family Amaryllidaceae; genus Agapanthus; species Agapanthus africanus. Next base: position 621,333,650 of record CM057342.1, read on the forward strand.
AATTGGCCGAAACGGAAAGCAAACTGGCAACTCCAAAAAAAACTGGTCCCGTAATAAATTACAGGAAAACCCCGATACTGTGCATACACACCTGCATTTGTATTCCGACCGAAATACAAATGCAATGAGACAAAATCTACACTGTACTATACTAGGATCCGGCTTAAACCAAAGCCGGCTAGTAATATCTGTTCGATCTTGATCCGTGCAATACCGCATGTATCTAATCGAACCCTGCCATATAACCATACGGCCTATAGTACAAACTGTCTGATCCTGATCCGTGCAATACCGCACGTATCTGATCGGACCTTGCCATATCTCCATACGGCCTCTACAACCTTTCGCCCGAAAGCTGAGTAACTGAATGTGGGGGACTCTAAAGACTCGTCAACACCTCGGTTGCGGATTTAACCACTAGCACGTCAGAGGTATAAGCCAATACGTAACGGGCTACCAGGTACTGACTAAAAGGGATGTCTGTGAGCGAACTCAGCCTGACAACCCTACTGAGCCTGTCAGTGACAATATCCGTGCAGTCCGGTCCGTTCGTCTATGAGTATCGCATGGCGGGCCTAGGGGGTTGGTAAAAGTCAGACCCCCAAAAGCGGTACAAGTCGTGTCGGAGTGTAGCCCAGAACACCCTGAGATACTACTGGAATACCTACCAGTAAATCTCCTTGCCTTGGCCAAGGACTTTGTGTAATGGCTCTCCTAGACACAGCACGACCTCACCCCCAATACCGGGAGAGACGAACCCCTGAAGATACGCTCACTGGCTCCATGTGGCTCGGGACTGTACCCAACTAAAACCTGTTTGCACGACTCCTTTGAGCCGTGGTAGGGTAGTAATCAAAGTACAGTGGGAACTCACACGAGACAAATGACGATCCCCAGGTCGATGAACTAACCTGCACACATGTCACCAGGGAACTGCCATCTGACGTCTGGTATATGACCAACTAGCATGTTCCCGGCGAGTCCTGTCCGGTGTACTCATAACCCAATGAGCACCTGTATACATCTTAGGTGATCCAACTGACACCAGTGGCTTGTGAGACCGGCCACCGCCCCTCGTCGGGGTCTCGACTGTATACACTAGTCTACTAATGGAGTATCGATGCCCAGTCTCGAAACTCCCACGACTAGGGACCTTTTAAGGATAAGCTTATAGACCCCAGCTCCCACTTATATGATCGCCCTCATACTGCTGGTGGTCAAGTAAGAATCCTAGGGGCTCTATTAACGTGTAATAGCGACGTGTCAGGTCACCTAAAGCAGTACACGATGATAAAGGGTAAACCAGATAGCATACTATCATCTCGAGTAAGACTGTCCTACCGGGATAGGTCCTCCCTCAATCATTACAATCACGTACCTGTGACCTAATAATTGACTCTGAGGGCACTATCTCCAACAATCTCCCACTTGCACTCAAGGCTAATTATTGCGATGTCGCATACTCACAGCCCGTGTGATACCGAACATCCAACTCCTCTACTAGTCAGTCTCACAAAGCTCGTTTGCGGAACTATTGCGTTCGAGGAATAGCCTCAGTGAGTGGATCCGCTCAGTTGTTCCTTTCTATGTCTCTCTATATCTCAAGTTCGCGGAGAAAGCCATCTCCCGAAAAGAGCAATACCTGTCTCAGAATATGTCTGGATGTCTGATGGGACCTAGCTCTTAAATGAACTCCAAATCCAAACTTCTTAGACTGTATCGTCAACTGAACTTAATCAGTATCCTGCGCGCCATGCCTCCCTCAGTATTGCCTTGGACCACCTGTCCAAAATACTGCCCCTCATCAGAAGGAAAACTATAACTCTGACAACCTCCTTGTCGTCCATGTCACCTTGGAAGCCTGGAATGATAACTGTCTCCCGAATGAGGCTGTCGTTATCATATCCCTAGAACATCCACTTATGTTCTAAAACTGCTTCCGACCGTTTCTCCAGGATTGGATTAATGTCAGCTTATTGCATCTAGTGCAAGAACAATGTCTGGTGTGGTACTTGACATCTCATGATTGACTCAATTGCCTATGCAAGTGATCTGCCAATCATGCACATCCCTCTCTACTTTAGTCTGTAAGACACCTTTAGAGAGGGTGACTCCATCACCTGCAGGTACACTACCGTGCCAGGAGTCGTCCATCCTAAATGCTCTTAGAATGCTGTCAAGTACCCTGATTGGGAAACCACCCAAATCTAGAGCTAAAACCATAGATCTAGTAACCAGTATGTCTGATATAATATCCATTTCCTTTGTGGAGAAACAACTGTGTGACGACCAAAGTATAACCGATTGTAGTATAGGAGTTTCTTTTCCTATTCTGTGTATGTCATCCAAATACCAGGATATCACACCCTACTACCTTCTCAACTGATCCATCCCCTATTCTGATGAAGTCAAACCCATGACTGTCATATCAGAAATTGATGATCTATCTCCGCTACATCTGCTCTAGTCTATAAATAGACATAAGCAACCTGTCCACCAATGCTTCCGCTGCTCCCACTGACTACGACAACCCTCTGGCAGAGTCATATAGACGTGCACTTCTAAAACTAGTTTAGAACGACGCTATACTCATCCTCCCGCCGGGTCTCGCAGCCTGGAACAACAGCAATGGTAATTGTGGGTAAACAAGAACTTCCCTGTCACCGTCCTTGAGGCTACCGTAGTACCTCTCGGGTGCCTGAAGTTACCCACCTTATCTGCGGAGTGGCCAATGGAATGTCAAACCGGATTGAATCTTTAGGTTCCTTAACAAATCTTCAGTAATCGTTTGTGGTTCTGGAATCACTTCCAGTTCTACCATACTCCCACTACTGTTTTCTGAAAAAATCCATTTTTAATAAAACTGTGGCGAGTCTAGAACAATATTGCTATTGTTCATCCAGATGGTAGAAAGTCAACCCGCGTCATAGCCTGGGTCAACCCACAAACAGCCATTACAGAAACGTGCCTTGGGTTATCTAGAGTCTGGTTTTAAGCATAATCCGGACAACTCCCCGTACCTTAACATCGTTAAGATATGAACTGTTCTATATCCAATATAGAAACAGAGGCACTGATTTAATTGAACCAGATTCAAATCATGCAGCTGTCCCCAGCGCATGTCAACTAAATGGAAGGAGGCCGATCAGCGTTACTCAACTTAGGAATACTTCCAATTATGAGTAACCTGAAAGAGAAGCAAGATCTCTTTATCATTACTATCAACTGAATACCATACACAAGTATCTACATCTTCGATCCTTTGAAGAATCCCGATACTTGCTACACCTGGTTCTCTACTCTATTCAAATACCTATAACTCCTCAAAACTTAGACATGTGTTTCTACGAAACACATGTCTAAGAACTAGAGAAGTTAAAAGTAAACAGAATATAGTATGAGGACCAACCCCTTTGTCCTGATGGACCCTGGACAACATACAATCCTTTGTATAAGTCCCTTGAGTCTGATAACTCATTCACTGTGTGTCGTAGGTTGAAAACTGTACTTATGGTTAAGAAGAATTACACCGCTGTTCAATGCTCCTTACCTGACCATCCACTGATATAGGTAAATGTCGTAGACATAATTTCAAAAAGGTATATCTCACTCTATGAAAATAGACGTACAGATATATCAATTTGAAATTGGTGCATAACAGCGGATATTCAAAACCAAATATTTGCCGACCGGCAAACAGCCCAGGTGATTTCCTCAAATATCACCGATTACAACGAATCCCGATATAATGAGGATAATCACCCAATTCCCAATAACTTACTCCCACTCATCATCTATAAAACCATACAGATGTGAGAATCGTACCTGGTAAATACATACCCTGGAGTAAGTATCTAATCGGGAAATCAGTTTTCCTTTAACATTACACAGTGAAACTGAAACATTGAAATGTTCCGATGGGGTATTCTGGTATTCCTAGTAATGCCTCTTCCAGATTCACGACTGTAACCGTATAGTTCTTTGCCACCTCTCCAAATCCCTTCATATGTCTTTAGTCTTTACCTTCTGCACACCCTTTTAGGCCAAATGGTTTTCTTCCTTCCCTACCGTTCGGCACCAGCCTATGGTTTGGAAGAAGACTATCCAATAAGCATAATGGGTGTACTGTCCCAATCCTAGGAACACTCGCAATGCGAGAGAAGGTGAAGATAAAAGACACCTGAATAAATCTTATTCCTATTTCTCCTGAACCAGAATCCATCCCCGAACTGGAACAAGTTCCTTTCGAGTTCGTATATAACCATACGATGGAATATCCAAATATCTGTGGATCTTCGTAGTGATACGGAGTGTCCTGGAGAAATACAAAGGTGATGTGGAGTGGTAATGAAATATTTGGTTTGGTCGTGAATATCAGTCGCAATTTACTTTGCCCTCCTTCTAGTCCCTTTATTTTGTCTTAACTTAATACCTTCTGCACACCATCGTTAGGCTAATTGGTTTTCTTCATTCCCTACCGGTCGGCACCAGCCTAAGGTTTGGAAGAAGACAATCCAATTTGCGTAATAGGTGTACTACCTCTAAACCAAGGAGTACTCGTAACCTGAGAGAGGGTAAAAAGGAAAAGACAACTGAATAATCCTATCCGTTTTCTCCAGAACCGGAAACCATCCTCGAATAAATTCTTTCGAGTTCGTATCTAACCATACGATGGTTTTGTCCAATGGAAGTGGACGTTCGTAGTAAAACGGGGTGTCCTGGAGAAAAGGGTAAAAATAGGAGTGGCAATGAGGTTTGCAACTCTGACAATCCAAAAGCCAGTGTTAAGAAGGTTCGGTTAATTTGGTCACTGAGTCAAAGTCTTAGGGTCGGGTCAATGGTCGCTGCCAAAGAGAGAGAGAAAAGAAACACTCAGCGTGCACTCTAACCTAGATCAGAATGGTCACCAATTTATCTAATCTGGAAACCTCCCACTGTACCTAAAATTCTCCTCCAAACCTGAAAGAAGAATTAGTCGGGGTCACCCGAGGAGTAAACTAACTCATCAGTGGGAATTGGGATCCAACTATCATTGCATGATAACGTGACGGAATCCGCTCACGCTATCACACTCCAGAAGGTATGCGCATATCTTGCAAGTTTCAGTTCTTTTGAAACTCCCGATGTGATTTCTGCCCCATGCTCTTATGACCTTGACTTTGGCCAACATATCATAAGTCACATGTCAAGTTCTACCCGTCATTCTCCAGGTTAATTTGAATCCACCCGTACATACCCTTGACTTTGGCCAACATGGCAGTACGACTGTTCCAAACCAACGCATCTATCTATGCTGCATATGAATAACCAATAGCTACCAAACACTGTGCCTTGACTTTGGCCAACATACACAGCTTGAATACTACTGACTATCCATATGAAACGACGGAGGGCTACGAATGGTTTCTGGCGAAAACCTTTAACGTAATGAACTTGATATCGTTGAAGGAACGGATAGCTTTTTAAAAATATAGTGACGACAACTTCCGCTAAAGAGGTCACTCCCGGTGAAGGGATCTCGGCTCTTTCCCCGTAGAATGGGGTGCAGGATATCCCAAATGAATACCGCGATGCAAAGCAAAAGTAATCGGCTATAGTGAAGTTAATGCCCTGACGCAAACTTCTGTCCAAGGGGTCACTCCCGGTGAAGGGATCTCGGCCCTTGCCTCGTCGACTGAGGAGCAGGATATTCCAATGAATACCACGATGCAAAACAAAAGTAAACGTCCTTGCAATAACAGCTTTTTGAAAAGTGTTCCAACAACATCAGATTAGGTTTTTTTTAACTTGCATTGATCCGAATCAATGCAGTCCCATCAATTGATCACACCAAAAAGAACGAAAATATACTGATGTACGTATATGCCATCCGCATTCGCCACTGGGTCCCGTCATTACCCGTTAGGTTAGCTAACTAACGACAGAGCGGGGACTGGACTAGCGCGGATGAAAAACATATACAACATCTACTAATATATATACCAATATATTATATTCGCTCAAGGTGTGAATAAAATGCAACATCACAGAGAATGAACAGCATCACAGAAACAATACAGATATCTAGGATCCCCGGGTTTCACAGAGCCACTACTGAAACCCGACGTTCCCCTGGTCGTGTGGATAGCCTGTGCAATGAAATCCTAGACCCCTATGGGTGCGGCAAGTCACCCGCCAAAACCTGAAGCGAGGCAGCCCCCTTCAGCGCCGTGAATGGACCACCCAGCACTTCACGGAATCCGGTAACTTGGGCACCCCTCCTGGGTCAACCTGTACCCCCTACGAGTGCGGCGAATAGCCCGCCAATCCTAGAGTGAAGCCCCCTCCGTCTCAATGCCATGAGATGCGGGCTTGTTGCCCTCTAGAACCCGGCTATCCGTGCACCCCTCCGCGGGGCAATCCTAGTACAGAAAGTAAAATATACATACACCGGGTACATCGACCGCAACCAGGTCGTGCCCCAAAATAATAATACAAACAGGCAGTGACGGCAGTCCACATGTCGGACGCTCGCCCCGCAAAATCAAATGTACATAATACAACAAAACTGTACTAGCATTGCATCCAGGCTATCCCCCACGACCGATCCGCAACATCACAGCAAATACATAGAACATCAACGTGAAAGTCACGTTCGCAAATCCGTCTAACCGGGCTATAGCAGTTAGACCGGATTTACCGATCGAGTGACATTCACGGTCGCAGATATAATGTAAATACTGTGAAAAATGTGTTTAAAATATTCCGATTGATCAAACTTTAACAAGTGGGCCCACAAAGAATACTGCAGCAGTCACAGAAACAATTGGCCCAACTTTAATATTCCAAAGCCCATATATTAAACCCAGAAAACATCTGAAAAAAAATGGTGCAGTAATGTGAACAGTGTGCCGCGGAAGAGCGGCTGAATTGGGGTTTTGGCCGCCCTTCCGCGGTCGTACGGACGAATTGTGCTACCAAATTTTTTCTGTGTTCTTTGTACTCCCTGCACATCATTCTGAGATCACCTGAAAAATTTTTAGACTCCAAAAAATTTCGACAGAAACTGATGCGAAGGGAATACGGGTTTTGGAACTTTTTGATCGATCAGAAATGCAAAAAACATTACAAAAAGCTAGACGAAGTTAATGGCGAGTCTCTGATACCACTGTAAGTGCACGGCGGCGCCCCGGCCGTCAATCCGACGCCGGAATGCGGAAACGGTGAATAACTTAAATTTTGCGGACTTAGCAAACCGGCACCACCGCGCACTAAAACCGGGATCGAACCACTAACTAGTCTAAGCTACTAACAAGATAGGGAATAGAGATATACCGACGATCCAAGTCCTCCGGTCTTCTCGTCATCGTCCCGATCTCCTGCGGAATGGTCCCGTCTCCTCCTCGTCGCCGGAAGTGCACCACATCGCCAACTTTGTTTACGGGCTCCCACCTCAATGCCGAGGCAACTCGGGCACGAAGCCGGCTACTCGACGTGCCCAAGATTCGCTGTAGAATGAGTGGTGTAGAGATCCATGTCTCATTTTGGGGTTAAGGAGGTGCCATTTGGTGGAGGATAATGAGATGAGCTTTTTGGAGATGGTGTAGTGGGAATTTTCCAACATGAAAGAACCAAAAATTCCCACAACAAAGTTTTGGACAGCCCCAAACAAGGGGGAGGCCGGCCATGCTCAAGTGAGGGAGGGAGAGAATGAGATGGATCACTATGAGAGAGTGAGAGGCTTGAACAATAATGCAAGGCATCAAAAACCAATTATGAAAGAATATGATCACAACACCAAAACCACACTCAAACCACAACCATCACTAAACAAAGTCAAGCTATCATGATAGCTAGAAGTCAAGGAAGTCAATGGATGGTGCATCATCATGAAGACTATCATGATGCTACAAAAAGCAAAGACCCCCTCCACAAATGCCTATTTGCAACAATGCAAATAAACCCTCCTCCACCAATCTTCGGCCAATGAACGGAACAAAGGAAATTGGCCGAAACGGAAAGCAAACTGGCAACTCCAAAAAAAACTGGTCCCGTAATAAATTACAGGAAAACCCCGATACTGTGCATACACACCTGCATTTGTATTCCGACCGAAATACAAATGCAATGAGACAAAATCTACACTGTACTATACTAGGATCCGGCTTAAACCAAAGCCGGCTAGTAATATCTGTTCGATCTTGATCCGTACAATACCGCATGTATCTAATCGAACCCTGCCATATAACCATACGGCCTATAGTACAAACTGTCTGATCCTGATCCGTGCAATACCGCACGTATCTGATCGGACCTTGCCATATCTCCATACGGCCTCTACAACCTTTCGCCCGAAAGCTGAGTAACTGAATGTGGGGGACTCTAAAGACTCGTCAACACCTCGGTTGCGGATTTAACCACTAGCACGTCAGAGGTATAAGCCAATACGTAACGGGCTACCAGGTACTGACTAAAAGGGATGTCTGTGAGCGAACTCAGCCTGACAACCCTACTGAGCCTGTCAGTGACAATATCCGTGCAGTCCGGTCCGTTCGTCTATGAGTATCGCATGGCGGGCCTAGGGGGTTGGTAAAAGTCAGACCCCCAAAAGCGGTACAAGTCGTGTCGGAGTGTAGCCCAGAACACCCTGAGATACTACTGGAATACCTACCAGTAAATCTCCTTGCCTTGGCCAAGGACTTTGTGTAATGGCTTTCCTAGACACAGCACGACCTCACCCCCAATACCGGGAGAGACGAACCCCTGAAGATACGCTCACTGCCTCCATGTGGCTCGGGACTGTACCCAACTAAAACCTGTTTGCACGACTCCTTTGAGCCGTGGTAGGGTAGTAATCAAAGTACAGTGGGAACTCACACGAGACAAATGACGATCCCCAGGTCGATGAACTAACCTGCACACATGTCACCAGGGAACTGCCATCTGACGTCTGGTATATGACCAACTAGCATGTTCCCGGCGAGTCCTGTCCGGTTTACTCATAACCCAATGAGCACCTGTATACATCTTAGGTGATCCAACTGACACCAGTGGCTTGTGAGACCGGCCACCGCCCCTCGTCGGGGTCTCGACTGTATACACTAGTCTACTAATGGAGTATCGATGCCCAGTCTCGAAACTCCCACGACTAGGGACCTTTTAAGGATAAGCTTATAGACCCCAGCTCCCACTTATATGATCGCCCTCATACTGCTGGTGGTCAAGCAAGAATCCTAGGGGCTCTATCAACGTGTAATAGCGACGTGTCAGGTCACCTAAAGCAGTACACGATGATAAAGGGTAAACCAGATAGCATACTATCATCTCGAGTAAGACTGTCCTACCGGGATAGGTCCTCCCTCAATCATTACAATCACGTACATGTGACCTAATAATTGACTCTGAGCGCACTATCTCCAACAATCCCTAGATCTTTCTCCAAACAATCCCCAAAACCCTACACTCCCTTCACAAAAATTAGTCCCCATCTTTTCCTCTACGCGTTGAACCGAGCAAAGTGGGATTTTGACGACCTTAGGAAGTTAGTGCTGCCTAGAGGGGACCAAAAGAGGTATAACTTCTTCCTTTTAGTTTAGTTTTGTACGATGTCGTATTTTAGTGTCGTTTTGTGACATCGACAACCTGCTGTGACCCCGAGACTTTTTGGTGAAAACAAACAGTGTGTTAGTGTTGTGCTCAAGACCTGGAGTGCCCACCTGAAACCCTATCCCATACCCATCTGTTTGGGCCGGCGGCTAGTGAGGAAATTCCGGCGACCCCGGGTGAGTAGGAGAGTTAGGGTTTGGGTTTTATAGGGTAGTTATCTGAAGGTGTTTAAGGGTGTTTGGTCGTACTCGATTTTTCTGTAATGACTATAGGTAAAATCTGGGAGTTGTTGTGAGTGTTTGTTTAACCATGATGACACGATTCCTGACCTGAGCCATAGACCTGAACCCGATGCACGAACTTAGGATTTGTTCCGTATTGGTTTTGTGACCTTTAGTGTGCCAACTGTGAAATCTGGGATGACCTGGGGAATATCTGAGACAACCAAACAATACCAGAGACCAATTTTAGACCAGAGGAGACCACCATGACAAAACGAGACCCAACTGAGCATGGGGGGCCGGTCTCCCCGGAATTTCTAGGGATGGGGCCGGCCACTTGGTTGTCTTGGGTGTTGGGGTTGGTTCAGTAGCTCAATTACACATTATACTTCACCCTATACTTGTTTGCTTGACTTTATTTGACCTGAGTCAAAATCTAGGAACACTTGTGTGTGATTTAGGATATGTTTTCCGTATTTTGAATGATGAGTTTTGATATTGGATTCTTTTTTGGTTGTCGCATGTTTGTACATCAACAACAAGGGTTGTTCGGTTGATTTTGTACGCATATGCTATAGGTTCTAACCTACAAGCAATGCGCGTGCCATTTTGGATTTTAGAACTTGATTTTAATAACGTTACGATATGTGTTGTTATTGTAGGTTCCTTCACGTGGATTCCGAAGCGAAGGAGCGGGGCATCAACGACTTCGGCAAGCGAAGACTACGGTGAGTAGATCTATATCTACCGGGGAAGTCGGGTGGATGGCGTATAGCACCCCCACAAAGTTTTGATGGATAACTGATTTATAGAATATGGTTAAGGAAAGCTAGATTAGGAAACTAGGGTTAGAATGTAGGTATGAAACCATATTAGAAACTAGAGGATAGTTAGAAGTGTTACGTTACGACTATCATAGGATGACGTTAGTGATATTGCCGTTTAGGGAACTGTAGGACTAGATAGTCGTTATAGATGCGTCATCCGAACCATACCTTTTTCTGAACCGAAGAATCATATGTATCTTTTAAATATATACCTTGAGGGATGTTATGGATATTCAAATGATATCTTTTTCTTAAAAACGCCGTAACCCCTATTTTCAAAACTACGATTCACTTCTTTAAAAATCTGATTGTATGGTTCGGGTGTGTATGTTAGATTAGATACTTATACTTATAATAGAGATAGAATGTTTATGTAAAATAGATATGATGAGATGATAATATGATGATATGATGAGATGATAATATGATGATATGACGATATGATGGTCTACGGATGTGAGTCGATCGAGGTGATTTATACCCTGCCGGTCCCCTGATATGAGATTATTGTGGATGTGACCTGAGACATAGGTATATAGGGATATATATATATATATATATAAAATGTTGTGAATCATGGATGATGGCCCGTACGTGATATTAGGCCGTACCCTCATTTGTCGTATAAGATGATAGGATCCCTATTAGCTTAATGCCGTCATACGATGATTTTCCGTGCGTGATGAGTTTGACTTGATGATTGATTCATACCCTCGACTAGAGGTTGTCGTACGATAGATTATACCGTAAGCAATGTTGTTAGGCTGGATGCCGATTGATAGATTCACCGACTCGACCATGTTAGATATGTATACCTTATAGCATCTAGCTGACGATTTACCTTATGATGCATTCATGTTATTCACATTGTACTACTTATACCTGTGATAGTATACCTGCACCATTATCGATGATGCGTATGTTACACGTACACAGATTGTAGGCTCACACACTTCATCATCGATAATTGCCATGTCACTACACAGTAGGATTGCTGCATCACGATATGACCCTTCCTATAACCTGCTTGCGCATATACATTGATACATCCATATCTGCGCACATACACATTGTATATTCTGTTAGTTTTATGTATGCCCTAGAGGCCACTACTATACATGTGATGTATATTGTAGCGGATGCTTGGACATATATAGGGAGGACTTTCTTGCTCGACATGATAGTATGCTATCTGGTTACTCTTTACCTTAACGTGTATACTGATTGTCTCTCTGTTACATGTTGGTAAAGCCCTTAGGATGTGTACTTGACTACCTGGACTATGATGCGGATCATACTAGTGGGGACATGGTAGTCCATAAGTATATTCTTCAAGGTCCCTAGTCGTGGGTGTATCGAGACGGGGCATCGATATACTAGAGTAGACTAGCGTATCCCTTCTCGACCCATACAGATGGGCGATGGATAATCCCATATCCATTAGTTTTTGACATCAGAGATGATATACGGGTGCTCAGTGGGGACTGGGTACACTGGACGGACTCGCCGAGAACTCTCAGATAGTATTATACCTTACGTCAGATGGCAGTTCTCTGGTGACACTGGTGCAGGTTAGACTGTAGACCCGAGATCGTCATAGAGTCTTGTGTGATTCCCACTGTGCTTTGATTTCCACCTTACCACGTCCAAGAGGGCATGCAAAACAGTGGTTTTTGGGTACAGTCCCGAGTCACATGGAGGCAATGAGCGATAGGAGGGGTTTCGTCTCTCCCGGTATTGGGGGTTGATGTTGCGCTATGCTCGATTGGCTATAACAGGGAAGTCCCTGGCCAGGGCTGGTTTAGAGATATACTGGTAAGTGTTACCAGTAGTTTCTCGACCCGTTATGAGCCTCATATCGGCATGAATTATCAGTTATTAGGGTCTGACGTTTACCACCCCTAGACTTGATATACGACATATCAGACAGGAGACCGGACTGTACGGTAGTGTCACTGTCAGGCTTTTACAGGAGTTGGAGCGGGCTTGCTTGCTGATCTTCTGATCGCTCAATACCTGGGTAGCCGTTACGTTCAGCTAGTACCGCTGACGGCTTGTGGGTGCTTGATATGATCATCACTTACTGCCGGCGTATTGATGAGTCTTTAGAGTCCTACATAGAGGTTTTACTGGCTCAGGCAAAACGAAATAGGAGCGCATATGTGATATGTGCGAGACCGAGAATAATGCGAGTATGTGATGCCGTATTCTATTCTCGCGATGTTTGTATCGATCGGTTGTATGCGATATAACCTAGTTATCGAATCAAGGGTTGATTCGATAAGTCGATACATTGGATGTTAGTCGGTTATATGTGATATAACCGGATTATTAAGTCAAGTGTTGATTTAATAATTTAGTGTATAATTGTATATGTGATATACTAATTTACATTAACTAACATTGGTTCACTTAAGCATTTATTTTTCTCACTTGTGCACAAGTTAATATATATGTGATATATATTTATTTGTGTACAAATTGTATCATGGTTGTTGATACACATTACATGGGTATAGAAGACTTATACCATACTAATTATATTTGTTAGGTTTTTATATTTAAAGTAATTCTAAAACAAATGGATAATGAGCACAAATGCATGAAGCTTCATGAAGTTTATCATTGCATTTGACTTAGTCCACTAGTTTTGTTTTATTTAAGATATTAGTTAACCTAACCACTTTGATTACCCATGGTAATGTCTCTACATGAGTTAGTATATGATACTCACTCACCATGGTTAGCTCAATTCTCTCTCTTGATAAGTTTCATTCTCATTTGAGCTCATCTTCTTCCTCCTTCATTTTCTTTCTAGGGTTTGTAAAAGAGAGAGATACAAAGTGAGAAAAGAAATTCTAAAGTGTACCCATTTCCTATCTCACCATCCTCTACTAGACTAGCACTTTAGTTTAGGGTGTTTACTTCACTAATTCTTTGGTTAGTGAAGTAGAAGCTTGAGTTCGTATTCTCTCGACGTAAATCATCTTCGGCCTCGAAGACTTCAAGCAATACCGTTGCCTCTTCTCATGGAGCCGTCCTAGAGTCCGGATGTTCGATGATCGCAGCAAAGGGACTACTACAAGGAGCTCAAGAAGTGAAGGACCGATCTACAAAGGTTGTATTTCGTATTCACTTAGTGTTAAAGAGTTTAATTTGCATGTGTTAACCTAATTTTCTTGCAAAGATCTTGTTTAGAGTTATTCGGCACGGATAAAATTTTAAGCCGGCATGGTTGATGCCTTGTAGATCCTTATTAGAGTGCCTAGTAACCCTACAGTGGTATCAGAGCCTAGCTAGAGCATTAGGCGATGTGTTAACGAAGTTAAAACCCTGATCGAACCCGAAAACGTCAAATTATAACCCTCTCTGGAAAAAATTTCAAAACTGGGATTTTTCTGAATTAAAAATACCTAAAAAATGCAGTAGGGTTTTCTAAGAATTACTATGGAAAACGAGCCCCTAAGTCCTCCACGTGGCCGCGGAACCGCGGCAATGACATGCTCCTGCCGCGGAACCGCGGCCGTACCGATGACCTATTGACTCGTTTTGCCACAGTAACACCCGTATCTAAAATTGCTATTTTCTGGAAATTTAATATCTGACTCAAGTGTTGAGTGTTCTAGGGTTTATTTTGTATTCGTTGATTCGATCGGAATATTTAATTTCGTTGTGTTTTCCGGATATTTAGAAAATATTAAAAAGTTCGAACGGATATCAATAACTCACTTTTTCCCGACCCGGAAAATTTCCAAGTGTTGGATTTTTCCGTTTGTTTAAGAACGTCTAAAACGTGCAAGTTACGCGATGGACCCTATAGAAGACAACAAACCTTAACTCGATTATGTGACCGTCTTGAACTGCCTTTTGAACCTTAGGGTTTGGGGCAGTACGGCGTGCCACATGTGAGGCGTTGGCTTGACCCTTCTACGGCTGGACCATTGGTACTGTGGCATGTGATGGATGTTTTTAAACTCCCCTCAAGTGTTGAGAACTTGATGGAAAACTTGGGTGTTTGATCATTCGATCGGAAAGTTTAACATTGTCTATTTATCTGGAATGTGATACAATATTTGGAATCCACAAGCAGTTATGAGATAACTAATTTGGATGTTATAAACATAGCAGTTTAGTCTCAATTGTTCGGTTGCCACGGAATTTTGATGCGATCAAAAGTCCGTTGCAATCACGTTGTGTACGCGGATACTCGCTAGGTAAACTTAATAGAAACCCATGCCCCATAGCTCCGACCAAGTGACTGTAGGAGAACCCTGTCGCTAAAAGCATCCGTTCGGGTGCTCGCGGCAACGGTGTTACGCCTTAGTGCACTTCGTCGACGGCATTGGGGGTGCGGCCATCTACTAAAGTTTGCGACGAGCATTCGATCAGTATATCGGGAATCTTGTTGAATTGCCCGACTGAATATTGAAAAGTGTTTTCGATATGGAGACTAAAATGCGGGGTTTATAATTGTTAGGCATGTGATGTCTAAGGAGGTTGCGGATTCCAACTGTTGTAGTTTTACACTTTCTTTTCTACGACCGTAAGTGTAATATGTGATATCGCCGGTTTCGTTGCTATATGTCAACGACAATTGTGATGCGCATATTTACTTACGTTTATGACATGTGATGTTATATGTTGCTGGATATGTTATATTGGATCGTCGCGTTTTGAATAGCCGGGGGTTTTATGTGAGATGAGAGTTTTTATTTTCATTCATGTAAAATTAAATGTATGTAATATTCTTTTATTGGGGCACTTCCGGGATGAGGTTGATGTCACCATTTGTATATTATTTACTTTTCCGCACTAGGATAGACCCAAGGAGGAGAGCATAAATAACCGGGTTCTAGAGTCTAGTGGGAGACCAACTCGAGAAGTCGAGTCCGGGTCTACTAACTCTATAATTGGTGGGGTTGCTTGCCGCTCTCGTAGGGGTCTAGGGGTGTGGGTTTGGCTATTCATCGCGACCGTGGAATCCGTGTTTTATAAAGGCTCAAAATAAAACACGGACGTCCTAGTATATCCAATGTTTTATATGCTTCTTCTGCTGCGATATCTGTGATGTGATCATTTGATATGTTGTGATAAATACTGTATAGAGTATATTTGATATATTATATAGACGTTACTTATGTTTTACACCCGCGCTAGCCCTGCCCCGCTCTGCCGTTAGTTACCTAACCTAACGGTGCACGAGGGGACATCGAGGCGAATGCGGATGGCATAAGTGTACGTCATATTTATCTGTGATGTTTAGATACTTAAATGATGGGACTTCATTAATATGATTAATGAAAGAAAAGAAACCTAAAAGATGTTGTGGAATCGAATTTTCAAAAATAGGTAGCTACAGTTCTTGCTTTGCATCGCGGTGTTCCTTGTAGAACATCCTGCACCTTATTCGATAAGGAAAGGGCCGAGATCCCTTCACCGGGAGTGACCTCTTTAGCAATAACTGGCAAATGCTACAACACTCGGTTTGTCTTTTGATTGCTTTTGGAGTTTTGCTTTGCACAGTGATATATATGATATATCCTGCACCTTATTCCATAAGGAAAGAGCCGAGATCCCTTCACCGGGAGTGACCTCTTTAGCGAAACTAGTAAAAGCCTCAAAAACACTCCATTTTAAAATCATTTGATTCTACAACGATATCAAGTTCATTACGCAATAGGTTTTTAGAAAAACCTGTCGTAGCCCTCCGTCATTTCAGATAAGTTGTATATAGTATTCGTGCTACATTTGTTGGCTTTCGTCAAGGTGTAGTGTGCGGTAGCTATATGCTGCTTATCTGCTGCATACAATGCGATTGGATTAGGGTAGTCGTACGGCTTTGTTGGCTTTCGTCAAGGGTCGTGCGGGTGGGTTTAATTCAGTCAAGAAATGTACGGGTTGAACTTGACTAGCGGGCTATGGTTTGTTGGCTTTCGTCAAGGTCATAGCACGTTAGGGGCAAAATTATCGGGAATTTCAAGTGTTGAAATTCGCAATGAGATTGCATACCTTCTATGAGATAGTTGGATCCCGATACCCACTGCGAGTAATTGTTACTCCTGGGAGAGTTTTACACATTACAATTAACCGATCAAGTAGGTGTCTAGAAAGGTGTCAACGGGGTTACGCCTCTGGGAAAACGAGGTTTACTTTAATTAAGTCCGTGCGAAAGAATGGGAAACCTCCCTCAAAGTACCGACACTGGCCTGGCTGAAAAATTGGCGAAGTTGTAGGGTGTAATTAATCCCGGCTAGTCTTTCCTTTTAGGATTTGAAGGAAGATTTGATAAAAACAGTGGGAGCCATCCTGATTAGATAAAATAATAACCAATCTGATCTTGCAAGAGCGCACGCAGAGTGTTTTCTTCTCTCTCTCTCCAGGTAGCGACCATATCACGCCTTAATCAAGATAATAAAACGGATGTATTGACTGAACCTGCTTGTTATACTGAGCTGGGGAACGTTGGTCCCGCTCCAACTTATAACTGTTATAAGACAGAGCTGGAAACAGGGGATTACCAGAATTCCCGTGCCGCCCAAACGAAGAAAGTGCATACTGATGCATCATCTTCGGGTGTGTTCATTACAGAGAACTGTTTCTTAGTATCCTTTACGTCCTGGGTATGAGATACCGGATCAGGATCCCGCATATGTAATCTGTTACATGGGCTACAGATAGGTAGAGAACTGAGAACGGGTGATAAGTTTCATGAGACAGAAAACGGTGCAAGTGTTGCAGCTAAGACTGTTGGTCACTATCACCCTGTATTACCAGAATACATTGATTCTGAACGAATGTTATTAGATACCGAACCTGATATACAAAATCATATCAGTCTCTTTATTAGTAAAGAAAGGATATAATTTTGTATTGTTGGATAATGTTTTGAACATTTTCTATATCAAGAGTTGATCGGTTCAGGCACGTTATCTAAAAGCATTGGCGTTCTAAATCAAACTACAGTTCTTAGTATACAGAACACACACAAGAGGAAGAGTTCAGAAATGAATGAATCCTTCTTGAGGTATTGTAGACTAGGTCATATCAATGCGACCCGACTAGCTGAAGTTACATATAGATGCATATTTAAATTAGTTTGAATTTACATCTTGTGAAACTTGCCAGTCATGTCACAGAGAAAAGATGACCATAGCTCTGTTTATAGGAAGCAGAGAAAGAGTTAGTAAACTCTTGGGATGATACATGTTGATGTATGAGGGTCCCCTGTCTACACATACCAAGACCGGTCGTTTGTACTTCATTACATTCTCTGATAATCTCTCAAGATTCAGACATATGTTCCTGTTGAAATACAAGTCCGAACCTTTTGAGATATTCACAGAATATAAGTTAGAAGTAGAGAACCAAAAGGGGTATAAGTATTATGTCCTTTGATGCGATCAAGGAGGAGAATACTTGAGCACGTAATTCCTGGATTATTCTAAAGGAGAATGAGATTCTCTCTCAGCATTACTCCATCATATACACCACAGCACGTCGGTGTATCGGGGCGGAGCAATCACACCCTATATGATAAGGTGTGCTCTATGATGAGTACTACTGAGTTTCCTATTTCCTTTTGGGAGTTATGCACTTATGAAACTGCATACCTATTGAATGGTGTTCCAACCAAATCAGGTGCCTACCACTCCATATGAGATATGGTAAGGGAAAAGCCCATCTCTTAAGTCAGTTAAGGTTTGGGGTTGTCCGGCCTATGTCTAAAAGCAAAATCCGGACAAACTCGAGGCAAAGTCAGATCTGTAAAAGTTTGTTGGATATCCTAAGTATTCGCAAAGGAATATCTTCTACCGCACCGAGGAACAAAAGATGTTTTATTTCTCGGCATGCCACCTTTTTAGAAAAAGGAATTTATTTTGGAAACAAATTTGTGGTCATGAGGTAGAACTGGAAGGAGTTCCAGCTATACAAACTACAGCTGACGATTTGGTAGAACCGGAGGATTCAATAGTAACCAACGAACCTCAGCCTCTCCGCCGATCTAGTAGGGTTCCTCACCGACCTGAGAGATACTTCGGTTTCTTTATGACAGTGGGAGCGAGGATTACATCATGAGATGATGACCCAACTAAATTCGAGCTGGCCATCAGGAGTGAGACTCTGTAAGAATGGCTGGATGCTTGGTGATCTGAGATGGAATCCTTATACACCAACAAAGTATGGACTTTGGTTGCTTTATCTGAAAGGTTAAATCCCCATCAGGAGCAAGTATATCTTGAGAAGATTACTTGGTGTACATGGAAGGGTTGAGATTTTCAAAGCTAGACTTGTTAAAGGTTTGCATCATAGACCAGTTGTGGCTAATGATGAAACCTTTTCTGAGGCCTATGGTTAAGTACATTTAGATCCTACTTGCCACGGCTACATACCATGACTACGATATCTGGCGGTTGGGTGTCATGACTGCTTTTCTAAATGATGTTTTAGAAGAGGGAGTCTATAAGCATACAGTCAGACAGTGGGAGCAGCGGAAACGTGTGCAAGATATTTTATGTGATAAAGCAGGCATCGCGGAGTTGGAACGTCTGTTTTGATGTGTTAGTCAAAGAGTTTGACATCATCAAAATGGTAGATGAACCTTGTATAAATAAAATGGTAATAGGGAGTATGGTGGTGATCCTCGTAGAGTACGTGGATGACATACTCTAGATGGGGAAGGAGTTTCCTATGCTACGCTCGGTCAATCTCCGCTTATCACAAGGATTCTCCATATAGGATCAAAGTGATACCTACTAAATCCTAGGTTTTGGATCTATGAGATAGATCTAATTGGATGTTAGGATTCTCACTAGTTGTTGTGAGATGGTATCAAACGATCCTGGGGAGAATCACTGGAAGGGTTCCAGGGTGATAAGGACGACAGAATGTCAGTCACAGGCATTGTCTTTACTCTTAGTAAAGGGATGGTATGTTGGAAGAGTTCCAAGCTAGATACCGTGGCATACTAGACGATAAAGGCTGGATACATCGCTACCAAAGATACTACCAAAGAGGCAGTCTGGGTGTATATTAGTTCATGAGATGAACTTCGTTCCTACCATTGTGTGACAATGGAGTTGTGGCTTATGCCCAGGAACGCCCGTCCCATCAGTGATCCAGATATATTCTAAGGCAGTGTCACCTGATCATGGAGATGGTTGATCTCCAGGGAATCGAGGTCAGGAGAGTAGATTCAGAGGACAACACGGCGGATCCACTCACAAAGGCCATTTCCCAGAGAGAGACTTTTATGGGATGGTTGAGTATGAGATACTACAACCACTGTTATCAGATGGCCCTAGTGCAAGTGGGAGATTGTTAGTTATATGTATGCCCTAGAGGCCATTACTATACATGTGATGTATATTGTAGTGGATGCTTGGACATATATAGGGAGGACTTTCTTGCTCGACATGATAGTATGCTATCTGGTTACTCTTTACCTTAACGTGTATACTGATTGTCTCTCTGTTACATGTTGTTAAAGCCCTTAGGATGTGTACTTGACTACCTGGACTATGATGCGGATCATACTAGTGAGGACATGGTAGTCCATAAGTACATCCTTCAAGGTCCCTAGTCGTGGGTGTACCGAGACGGGGCATCGATATACCAGAGTAGACTAGCGTATACCTTCCCGACCCATACAGATGGGCGATGGATGATCCCATATCCATTGGTGTTTGACATCAAAGATGATATACGGGTGCTCAGTGGAGACTGGGTATACTGGACGGACTCGCCGAGAACTCCCAGATGGTATTATACCTTACGTCAGATGGCAGTTCTCTGGTGACACTGGTGCAAGTTAGTCTGTAGACCCGAGATCGTCATACAGTCTTGTATGATTCCCACTGTGCTTTGATTTCCACCTTACCACGTCTAAGAGGACGTGCAAAACAGTGGTTTTTGGGTACAGTCCCGAGTCACATGGAGGCAATGAGCGATAGGAGGGGTTTCGTCTCTCCCGGTATTGGCGGTTGATGTTGCGCTATGCTCGATTGGCCATAACAGGGAAGTCCCTGGCCAGGGCTGGTTTAGAGATATACTGGTAAGTGTTACCAGTAGTTTCTCGACCCGTTATGAGCCTCATATCGGCATGACTTATCAGTTATTGGGGTCTGACGTTTACCACCCCTAGACTTGATATGCGACATATCAGACGAGGAGACCGGACTATACGGTACTGTCACTGTCAGGCTTTTACAGGAGTTGGAGCGGGCTTGCTTGCTGATCTTTTGATCGCTCAATACCCGGGTAGCCGTTACGTCCAGCTAGTACCGCTGACGGCTTGTGGGTGCTTGATATGATCATCACCTACTGCTGGCGTATTGACGAGTCTTTAGAGTCCTACATAGAGGTTTTACTGGCTCAGGAAAAACGAAATAGGAGCGCATATATGATATGTGCGGGACCGAGAATAATGCGAGTATGTGATACCGTATTCTATTCTCGCGATGTTTGTATCGATCGGTTGTATGCGATATAACCTAGTTATCGAATCAAGGGTTGATTCGATAAGTCGATACATTGGATGTTAGTCGGTTATATGTGATATAACCAGATTATTAAGTCAAGTGTTGATTTGATAATTTAGTGTATAATTGTATATGTGATATACTAATTTACATTAACAAACATTGGTTCACTTAAGCATTTATTTTTCTCACTTGTGCACAAGTTAATATATATGTGATATATATTTATTTGTGTACAAATTGTATCATGGTTGTTGATACACATTATATGGATGTAGAAGACTTATACCATACTAATTATATTTGTTAGGTTTTTATATTTAAAGTAATTCTAAAATAAATGGATAATGAGCACAAATGCATGAAGCTTCATGAAGCTTATCTTTCCATTTGACTTAGTCCACTAGTTTTGTTTTACTTAAGATATTAGTTAACCTAACCACTATGATTATCCATGGTAATGTCTCTACATGAGTTAGTATATGATACTCACTCACCATGGTTAGCTCAATTCTCTCTCTTGATATGTTTCATTCTCATTTGAGCTCATCTTCTTCCTCCTTCATTTTCTTTCTAGGGTTTGTAAAAGAGAGAGATAAAAAGTGAGAAAAGAAATTCTAAAGTGTACCCATTTCCTATCTCACCATCCTCTACTAGACTAGCACTTTAGTTTAGAGTGTTTGCTTCACTAATTCTTTGGTTAGTGAAGTAGAAGCTTGAGTTCGTATTCCCTCGACGTAGATCATCTTCAGCCTCGAAGACTTCAAGCAATACCGTTGCCTCTTCTCATGGAGCCGTCCTAGAGTCCGGATGTTCGATGATCGTAGCGAAGGGACTACTACAAGGAGCTCAAGAAGTGAAGGACCGATCTACAAAGGTTGTATTTCGTATTCACTTAGTGTTAAAGAGTTTAATTAGCATGTGTTAACCTAATTTTCTAGCAAAGATCTTGTTTAGAGTTATTCGGCACGGCTAAAATTTTAATCCGGCATGGTTGATGCCTTGTAGATCCATATTAGAGTGCCTAGTAACCCTACATATTCATATTGGTGCACATATACATTGATATATCCATACTTGCGCACATACACATTGTATATCCACATTGGTGCGCATATATATTGATACATCCATATCTGTGCACATACACATTGTATATTCACATTGGTGCATATATATATTGATATATTCATACTTGCGCACATACACATTGTATATTCATATTGGGGCACATATACATTGATATATCCATACTTGCGCACATACATATTGTATATCCACATTGGTGCACATATACATTGATATATTCATATTTGCGCACATACACATTGTATATTCATATTGGTGCACATATACATTAATATATCAATACTTGCGCACATACACATTGTATATCCACATTGATGCACATATACATTGATATATTCATACTTGCGCGCATACACATTGTATATTCATATTGGTGCACATATACATTCATATATCCATACTTGCGCTCATACACATTGTATATCCACATTGGTGCACATATACATTGATATATTCATTCTTGTGCACATACACATTATATATTTATATTGGTGCACATATACAATGATATATCCATACTTGCGCACATACACATTGTATATTCATATTGGTGCGCATATACATTGATATATTTGTACTTGCGCACATACACATTGTATATTCATATTGGTGCACATATACATTGATATATCCAGACTTGCGCACATACACATTGTATATCCACATTGGTGCACATATATGTTGATATATTCATACTTGCGCACATACACATTGTATATCCATATTGGTGCACACATACATTGGTACATCTATACTTGCACATATATATATTGTACCTACATAGATCACTGATTTTATTGGGAGATTGGGAACCGCGGGATATAATTTAAAAACTTGAATCATTTAAAAGAGTGGTTTTCCCTTAATATGTCATATCACTGTTCCAGGTTGCATGATATATTAATATGCTTACATTTCTGTTATATGTCGCATACATCATGCTTTACGCTTTTACGCATTGAGATATGCTTTTTTCATGAGATTTCTGGATTTGAGAACCGTGGCTATTTCAAAAGAAAGCATGTACTGTTTTAAAAACCCGGTTTCTCTTGATATGATATTTCAGTGCGTCCACCATGTGTTTTCTCAGTTCTGAGAGTGGCATGTGAAACCCGATTCGAGGAGCGGTAGGCACCGTCTGCGGGTACATGGTGGACTCGGTGAGGTACCCCGGGGCAAGAAGACTCGTATATGTTAGACGGTGAGCCCGGCAGGGGAGCACTACCTACCGGTGATAGTATTTGGACTCGACAGTTATCCGGAGGATACCGACCGGAGCAGCGAGATGGTTATGAGGGCCGACCAGGGTGTGCAGCGCCTGAGGGCCGATCTGAGGATGCGGCGCCTGAGATATATGAGGATTTACGTATCGATACTGGACACGGTTTTCATGATGTTTCGAGTGTCGATGGTGGGCACTCAGGTTCTATGATTTTGAGGTGTCACGAGGGACACATGTTGATTTATATCCTCATACTTTCATGCATATGCTTTTATGATATTTACATGCATGATATTGTTGTGTCATTGGTTGACACGCATGCATACATACATTGATTATATGAGTGGACGAGATCCACATGCATACATGCATTGATTATTACTGTTGGATGTTATCCGCATGCATATAGGTTTGACTACCTTGTTGGTACATATACCGACCCGGTCACCCTAGATATCATAGTATTACCTTTATAATATAGTTGACCTAGAAGTCGTTATTTATTCGATTTCTACGCGTCGATATATTTCTATTCACGAGTTAGCAACTCACCCCCATTAAGCCACAGTTCTTGCAGGTTGACCGTTTGGATCAGTAGCGGTATCGCTGGCACACAGCTTCATTTGGGTGTTTTGCAGTGCTAGGTGGGACATTTGTATCGTACCCACTCTTGTATTATATTTCATATTGTATCTAGTTAACTCTATCAATCAATCAAAATTAGAAAATTGTATAAGTGATGAGACTTGATGGGATTGTGGTTGCAAGACTTAGGGCGAGGGGTTTTTCGCTACTTGTGGTATTTATGTCTTGCTTTTCTCTATCTTTTGTGGTGATCTTCGCCGTTGGGCATCGTATACTGATATTTACTGTTTTTCGTGGTTGTGATCCGCCGTTTGGCGAAGAGCTAGCTCCCGCTTGAGGTTGCCTTTATCATCATTATGTATATGTGGTTTTGGATCAAAATATACAAAGGAGGTGCTGCCAAATTTTTAAAAGACGAAACATGTTTTCAAACTAGTAAATTTCACTTGCATAATTCATGTTTCTTTTCTAAGCATTTAAGCACACTTGATTCCATTATATCTTTATTTCAAAAACTTCACCTCCTTTATTTTCTTAAAAAGGTTTAGATTTCTGGGTTTCAGCTTATTTGAATTCCGCTACGCCCTTAGACGTTGCGTGATTCAAGTGTTGGTCATGAGCTAATATTTCGGGTCGTGACAACTTTAAGGATGATGCGCTTCCTTCCGATAAGTCGAATAGCTGTTGGATATGTCCCGAAGGAGCAGAGAGGACTCTGTTGGTGAATATCATCCCACCTTCGTTAGCATATGGGTTAAGCAACACACGAAGGGCCCCTAGCTGAGTCGGATTAGGAGCAGAAGCATCCACCAACCTCATGAACCACGGGAAGGTGTAAGCATCGTAGAAATCCGGCCTCTGATGCACTGCGAACGCCCCCATTACATGCATCTCAATCCACGACGTAAAGTAGTGGAGGGAGAAACTCACGACATCTGCACCCGGGTTAGAAGTATTGGCCGCAGTACTCAGCCCATGATATAAGTGTGATAGCTCCGCGATGCCCACGGCCAGTCGTGTTCCTTTAGCCACGCGATGAGTAAGATAGATAGCCGAAGCTCTCATGAAGCGACGAGGCATTGGAACGACAAACCAGCTAAGCCAAAGGCTGATAAAACTGACGAAGAAGGCCTCTTCATCCATGCCGGGAGCCGCAATCGAATCAAAAGACACGATCGACAAGATTGGGATGTAAAACTATGGTAAATCTTCTTCTTTGGCCGGCAGTTTGTTTAGCCCAAACCCGAAGGGGTCGTTAATATTCGCAAATTTTGGAGCCTCCTTTGATAAGACATCTTCACAGAGGAAGCAGGCAATGAAGCTTTTAAAGGTGACGCCCTGTCCCTATGACTCCGCAAACAGCTTCTCGAAAATACCCAGAGTCTTGATTAAACTGGGGTACTTATGATGAACAGCGTTTTCGGTCGTCAAGCCGTCAAGCAAAGTCGGCACCGTCTCGAACACATACACATCGGGAGGCAGCAACTCTTCATAGTGCTCTCCCCTGATCGACAATCCAGAAATCTCGCGGAATTCTTCCAAAGAAATCGAGACCTCACGATCTCCTAGCAAGAAAGTGTTGGTGGGAAGATTCCATTGATTCAGAAAAGCTTTAACCCACCAAATATGAGGGGACTGATAATGAAAGAGGGACACGTACACCGCCTGATAAAGCCCGACCTTTTGCAACCATGCATGATGAGCGGAGATAATATATTGAGCCCAGGGAAGATAGCCCATGGGGTGGCGAGGGGTAAGCCCTATCTTATAGACTTGTCCCCAGGGTTAGGCTTCACCTTGGCAAATGCGATGCCCCAAGATTTCTATGGCCGGCAAAGGCTGGTTTGGTATCCCAACCGTCGACGGCTCAAGCCGGCCTATAGGAGTCCAATCAGCTACCTCCACCGCAAAAGTAGTCTGCGGATGCTCCATTGGCGAAATTGGGCGAAAAGGCTCTGTTGGCACTTCACAAAGAAAGCTACGGCGGCCTCGGATGATATGCCAATACCAAGTTCCCCACAAGAATAAACTAGTACAGCCTATGTCATGAGCCCTGATCATCGCCATTGCTTCTTCGTCTGACGGCGATTGTAGAAAAGCAGCGTCTGAGTGATTAAAAGGGAAATAGGGAAGAGAAGCCATTGTTCCTGAAACAAGGGAAAGAAAAACCATTAGTGGAGCCCATATATATATAATAACAAAAAAAACGACAAAATGTCTGTTTCGCAGGACCACTGCCTACAAGACACATAGACCCCACAAAATCAATATGGCGGCTCACCAATGATGAGACAGGGGAATTATTACGAGAATCAAGAAGATCCTCATTAAACAGACATTGGAATTCAAACAAATTCTTGGGAAAACGAGTTCTGTTAAGCACGCAACAAATTCAAATTTGTGCGAATAAGGGTAAAACCCTGTGAAAAATTTTCAAGAACACCAGGGGATAAAATTCCCGAAGGGTCCTCTTGATCATTCAGAGCTAAGCTCTTCGCTTTAGGAATTAAATTCCTTTTATATGATGGAATTAAATTCCAAAAACTCATGAAAACATATGAGAAGAAAAACCCCACGAAGCCTAAAAAAGAATCAGAGGAGAATGCCCGAGATATGAAGGTTTACTGTTCAAAGATCACATCTTTGGATCTCTAAGAGACGGGTTTTCAGAGGAGAGCAAAGCCCTCATAATGGATTTAAAATCCAGAAGTTTTGTTTAAAAAGAAAAGTTCTTTCTGATGTGCAAGATCTTTACCAAAAAAAGGGTTTCTTTTTTACAGAGTTTTAACTCTGGAATTGCAATGGCAGAGAACAAAGCTCTGAGGAGGAGAATTAAATTCTCAAAGAAAATGAAGAAGGAAGAAGATAAAAGAAACAATGGCTTCCTATGGAACCAAACCCTTGCATTTATAAGACATGATAAGGGCGGTTCACCTCCCCGTTCTCCTAGACACTCCAACGGCTATAAAGGTGACAGCGTTGCACCCACGTGCAAACCACGTGAGAACAACGCTGTGGGGGCATTTGTTCCCTCATGGAAATTGAATAAAAAAATATAAAAGCAATGGGAAAAGTCCCCAAACGGAGCATCACGTGCCCACACGTGATAGGCACTGCGTTGGAGAAAGCAAGGCTGAAATTGAGGCTAAAACTGAGCCTCACGTGCAGACACGTGACCTTCTATATACAAAGTATATAGGCGCCTGAATAAAGCAAACAATTGGACAAAAAAATACTCACGTGATAGCACGTGACACCTTTCGGTGGGCTTAATTTGGTGGGGTCACGTGCTACACGTGATAGACTCCTATGCCTTCTAAACCGAGAGAAGTAAATTCTAATTAAAATGGACCGAAAGCCTTATTTAGAAAATATTTCCTTGGATCTTTCTAAACAAGAAAGATTACGCTTTGTAAAACAGAGCGCCGTTGGATTAAAGATCCAATGGGGATTAAAAATCACCAATCTACAGAAAAATTCTGTGCAAGGAAATGTCTTCCTAAACTTGTTAAGAACAACAAAAGAAATATCTTCTGTAAAACAGAAGTCCTTGGATTAAAAATCCAACGGTGAATAAAATTCATCGAGTGATCTAAAATTTCATGTTGGTTGATTAGAAAATCAATCAAAATCTCTCAATGAGAGATTTTCTAAACAAATTGATTCCCTTCTTTCTCCGATAAATAAGAGCAAAGAAATACACAGGAGAAAGGGAAACAGAGAAGGGAAGAAGAAAAAGAGAGAGAGAGAGAAACCCCTCATAAGCAAAATAAAAGAGAATTTAATTCTCCAGAGAAAAAAAAGAGAAAAAGAAACTCTAGGTAAGAGAGAACAAAACACAGAGAGAATATCTCATCCCCTTTTTACCTCCATAAGAGTTTAACTCTTCTAAAAAGAATTTAGTTCTTCCTCTGGTTGAGATCTGCAGAAACGGATCTCCCCACAAGTTGAGAATTTAATTCTCATCGGGAAGGTTCTACCATGCAGATCCAAAACGTAGATGAAGATTTAAGTTCAGAGAATTTAATTCTCCCAAAAAGTATATAGGAATTTAATTCCTTTGATAAAACAAGGGTTTAACCCTTCGTATAAGAAATTAGTTCTTCTTTATAGTGAAAGATCTGCAGAAGCAGATCTTCCTACAAGTTGAGAATTCAATTCGCACCGGGAGATTCTGCCATGCAGATCCCAAACCTAAGAAAAAACCTAAGTCCTAAGAATTTAATTCTTACAAAACAGTGGGCTTGAAAGTCTTGAAACTCAGGATCTCCATGCACGTAATAGGATTGGCACCCAATATAATAACAGCCGATCACGTGCTCCCATATAAATACCTTTGATGAACAAAAAAGGATAACCGAGATTGGCTCACGTGACCCTAAAGTAGTGCTTAGCACTTACAAAGCGAAGAGGGAATAAATCAAAGGTAGTTTGCATTTTTGGGGTGCATCACGTGACCTCACGTGACCCAATAGCACTTAGCGCTCAGAAAAGAACAAGGGAATAAACCCGAAGAAACAGCGCCTCAGATTTTTGGAGTTTAACAAGTTCCTCACGTGACCCCATTTGAGTGTCTCAAAATTTTAGAGTTTAACACTATTTCAAACACCTCACGTGGAAGCACGTGAGTGCTGAGCATATACTAGTGTTTAACACAATGAAAGGCCAATGTTAGCCAAACTCAGACCAAATTTCCTGAGGACCATCAATTGAGCTCCTCATGCTCAGGGTCTCCAAAAAACGATCTCAGTCCCAGAGATGGCTGACAAGCTCCCAACAGATGGCATCCAAAATGATGTTCATCCTCTTCCCCCTCAGTCGGGACATTGGTTCGAGGGTACATCTCTCCATACCTCTGATAAATGTCGTTGTAATTTTCAACGTCTTCAGAGAGATGGAGGGTCCCAATAACCAATAACTTTTGGCGCATCCCCAAACTGGTTAAACCAGTACCTTACAGACTATGATGTCTTTAAACTCATGGACTATGATGTCCTTAAAATTTATGGAATATGATGTCCTTAAACTCACACGGACTATAATGTCCCTAAACCCAATGGAACGCAATGTCCTTAAACTAAAAACAATAGAGCCCACATGCTCTTTTGTTGGATCTAAATGATCCTAAAACCCCGTTAAGTAGATCATAGTTTAAAATTAGAATAATGTATCCTTAACAAACGATTGAGTTGATCTTAATCTAAAAACAAGATTAACGATCCTTAAACCAATGCAAACCCAAATCTAAGATAATACGGATTTAGACTAATCCACGCCCTACGGGCGACAACATAAATTAGTCTTCGTATACAATTCACGGGCAACCAAAAATAAAACAAACACACACGACACGAAGTGACCATCTGGAGAAGGAGAAAGTGGTTACCGCGATGCGGTAGCTTAATTAACTGCAGGGGCTTGCGCCTGCAGGGAAGAGCGTCCCCACAATCAAAAACCCCTCGTACACGAGGGAGAATCTGACGAAGCCTGCTACAACGGCCGCATCCGTCTAAACCTACAATACATGGTGCTATAAATCAACTTGGAATCATCGGGGAGGTAGACGGATAAAACCAAATAGTATCTGCCCCCAAATTCAGGCAAGACGATCCATCCCGGATCCGTCTCTGTTTTCGGCGGCGAACACGCCTTTTCGGGTTTTCATCCGTGCCCATTTCGCTTATGGACGTACCATTTTTTTAGGCGGCCCGTAAGGTAATGCACCATTAGCTGTAGGCCCCGACCTTTTTCAAGGGACTGCATCATGTAGAACCTGGGAAGGTTACGAATTTTTTGTGCCCGTGGATTGTATATGGTAATCAAGGTGAGGATTCACCATAAGGCTAAACGTATTAGTTTAAGGACATGGCGGTCCATTATCGCCGTATTTTGGGGCGGGTTTTTAGTTTAAGGACTTTTCGGTTCATATATCACCATGTTTTGGGGAGAAATGTTAGTTTAGGGACGTTACAGTCTATTATTAGTTTTGGGACTTCTCGGTCCATGGTTAGTTTAGGGACTTCTTGGTCCATGATTACTGTTTTCTGAGGCGACGGGGTTTTTTGGTACAACTCTCAGAGTTCTGATTCAGGAAGATAGCGAGCGGACACAAGCGTCGTCATCTATTGTTGATCTAAGTCATGACTCGTCAAGCATAGTACTTTTTGAGGAATCGGCTATTTATTGGCCGAAAGGGTCTTTCGCCATGCATTTCCATGAGCAGGTAGGCTCCATCGTAGTAGACTTTGTCTATGATGTACGGGACATCATAGTTCGGCTCGAACTTCCCCCATTTTGCATGATTGGGAATCATTGGTCTTTTGATGACTAGCACGAGTTCGCCTTGGCGGAATATTTTCAGCCTGGTCAATCTTTCATTTGACCATGCCATCCTTGTCTTATAAGCCTTCAGATTTTGCTGTGCTATAAGGCTGGTTTCGTCAAGGGCGTCGAGCTCCTCAAGCCTGAGATGAGTGTTTTCTTCATCTGTCAGCTCGTATTGAACTGCCACTCTTAAAGAGGGTAGTTCTATTTCCAATGGGAGTACTGCTTCCGTGCTGAACACCAATGCATAGGGTGTTGTATTCATGGAAGTCTTGAACGTCGTTCGGTATGCCCAAAGAGCTTCGTGCCAGTCTTTTTTGTTTTAGACACCGTCTTTTTTATAATCTTGGTCAGGGTCTTATTGAAGGATTCAGCTAGACCATTGGCCCGAGGATTATAGACTTAGGAATATCTCGAGTCAATTTTGTGTTACTGTGCGAAGCGGCTTATTTTATAGATTTTGTAAGCTGGTCGATTATCCGAGATAATTCGTCACGGAGTGTTAGTTATATATATGCCTTGAGGCCATTGTTATACATATGATGTATATTATAATGGATGCTTGGATATATATAGAGAGGACTTTCTTGCTCGTCATGATAGTATGCTATTTGGTTTTACTTTGTCTTAACATGTTGACTTGTATTAGTTTACTGTCTTGCTCTCACATGTTGATAAAGCCCTTACGATATGTACTCGACTACTGGGACTATGATGAGATCATACTAGTGGGGCCACGGTAGTCGACGAGTACATCCTATAACTGTTCCTAGTCGAAAGTGTATCGAGACAGGGCATCGATACACCAGAGTAGACTAGCGTATACACATCTTGACCCATATGATGGGCGATGGATGATCCCATATCCATCGGTGTTTGACATCAAAGATGGTGTATAGGTGCTCAGTGGAGACTGGGTACACTGGACGGACTCGACGAGAACTCCCAGATGGTATTATACCTCACGTCAGATGGCAGTTCTTCGATGACACTGGTACAGGTTAGTCTGTAGGCCCGAGATAGTCATAGAATCTTGTGTGATTCCCACTGTGCTTTGATTTCCACCTTACCACGTCCAAGAGGGCGTGCAAAACGGTGGTTTTTGGGTATAGTCCCGAATCGCATGGAGGCAATGAGCGATAGGAGGGGTTTCGTCTCTCCCGGTATAGGGAGTTGATGTTGTGCTGTGTTCGATAGGCTATAACTGGAAGTCCCTGGCCAGGGAGGATATTGAGTACTACTGGTAAGTGTTATCAGTAGGTTCTCGACCTGTTATGAGCCTCACATCGACACGACTTATCGGTTACTGGGGTCTGACGTTTACCACCTCTAGACCAGATATGCGACATATCAGACAAAGAGACCGGACTGTACGGTAGTGTTACTGACTGGATTCACAGAAGAATGTACAGGCTTGCTTGTTGATCTTTTGATCGCTCAATACCTGGGTGGCTGTTACGTTTAGCTGACCGCTTGCAGCTTGTGGGTGTTTGATATGATCATCACCTACTGCCGGCGTATTGACGATTCTTTAGAGTCCTACGCAGAGCTTTCTTGACTCAAGAAAAACGGAGTAGGAGAATATATATGATGTGTGCAAGACCGAGGATAATACGATATGAGATACCGTATTCTATTCTCGCGATATTAGATATCGGCCGGGTATATGTGATATAGCCGGGTCATCGGATCAAGTGTTGATTCGATGAACTGATAAAGATAATATTAGTCGGTTATTTGAGAAATAGCCGAATTGTCGGATCAAGTGTTGATTCGATAATTTAATGTATAATTATATATGAAATATATTACATTACATTATCTAATATTGGCTCGCTTTATAGATTCATTTTCTCACCGGGTAATACATTGATATATGCGATATATGTTAATTGTATTATTTTCTTTTGTTACAAAAATATATTATATAAGTGATATATATTATTGTAACAATTTATGTTTACAAATGCAACATGATTAGTGGAGATTAAACATGGTTAGGGTTTGATTTGGGTTAGTCTTTTCTTGAAGTTTCTTGAAGCTTTTGTTTTGTTTTAAGCAAAGATATTATGTGTTGATATTTTGGAGATATTATTTAACCCAACCCAAACCCTTAACCCTAGTAAACTCTCTACATGAGTTAATGCTTCATATTATTAACTCAAGGTTCATTTGTAAGCATAGTAACTTTTCATTATTCATCACAAAAGAAATCATCTTCTTCTTCCTTCATCAAAGCTTTCTAGCTTTTTGATTTTGTGATGAATTAGTGTGAGATCTTGAAAATAAAAGAGAGCATAATTCCTACTTCATCATCCTCATCTAATCTAGCCAATTAGATTAGGGTGTTCACTTCATTAACACTTGATTATAGAAGTGAGAGCTTGAGTTAAAGAAACTTCAAGGTAGATCATCTTCGAAAAGGAAGACTTCAAGCAAGCATGGATCGTTCGGCTTGTGGAGCCTCTCTTGAGTCCGGGAGATCATGGATCACGGCGAAGGGACTACAACTCGGAGCTTATGAAGCGAAGGAGCGGACTACAAAGGTTGTAATCCCTCTCTCTTAGTTGTAAAGATGTTTACTTGCATGTTTAACCTTAATTATCTAGCAAAGTTCCTCGCTTTAGGTTGTTCGATACGTCTAAATTTTAAATCGGGCATGGTTGATGCCTTATAAACCCTTGTGACAGTCCCTAGTAACCCTACAGTGGTATCAGAGCCAAGCTAGAGCATTAGGAGACGTGTATACGAAGTTAAAAGTCCGATCGAACCCTGAAACGTCGGTTTTGAACCCCTCTCTGGAAATTTTTTTAAATGTTGATTTTTTCTGTATTAAAAATACTCAGAAAATTAAGTAGGGAATTCTAAGAATTACTGTGAAAAACGACAACCTAATTCCCTTAAAGCGCCGCGGAACCGCGGCAATATCATGCCTTGCGCGGCGGTTCCGCGGCCGTACAGGGGCATTAGAGTTAGCTTTTTTCACAGTAACATCCGTAGGTACTTTTGCATACTTCTGGGAATTTTTAATTCTACTCAAGTGTTGAGTTTTCTGGAGATCTTTTGCATTCGTTGATTTGATCGGAAAGTTTAACTTCGTTAAGTTTTCCGGATAATTTAGAACGTGTTAAAATGTTTGAACGGATATCAATAACTTATTTTTTCCCGACATGAAAAACTTTCAAGTGTTGAATTTTTCTCGAGTTTAAAACTTTCGGAAAAACATGCAAGCATATCTGTGGACCCTCTAGAAGAACGTAACCTTAACTCGATTATGTGACCGTCAAAACTGCCACTGAACCCTAGGGTTTGTGGTAGTTTGGCGTTGCCACATATGAGGCGTTGGTTTGACCCTTCTACGGCTGGTTCACTGGGGCGGTGACATGTTCTGGGATTTTTTGAACTCCGTTCAAGTGTCGAGCTATTTGGAAATCTTAGGTATCTGATTGTTCGATCGAAAAGTTTAACTTTGTCTATTTATCTGGAATATGAAACAATATGTGGAATTCATATAGTTAGGCATGAAATGCGAAGTATGTGATATTTCGGATTTATGATGTCTAAAGTAATTATGGACTCCAAATGTTGTAGTTTTACACTTTATTTTCTGTGACCGTAAGCGTAGTATGTGGTGTATCGCCGGCTTCGTTGCTATACATCAACGACAATCGGGATACGCATACTTGCTTACGTTGATGATATGAGATATTATGTGTTGCTGTGATATGTCATATTAGATCGTCGTATTCTGAATAGCCGGGGTTTTTATGTGAGATGAGGGTTTTTATTTTCATTCATCTAAAATTCATTTGTATATAATATTCTTTTATTGGGGCACTTCCGGGATGAGGTTATTGTCACCATTGTATATTATTTTCTTTTCCGCATTAGGTAGACCCAAGGAGGGGAGCATAAATAACCAGGTTCTAGGGTACAGTGGGAGGCCATCTCGTGGAGTCAAGACCGGGTCTTCTAACCCTAGAATTGGCAGTGTTACTTGCCGCTCTCGTAGGGGTCTAGGGATGTGGGTTTGGCTATTCATCGCAACCGTGGAATCCGTGTTTTATACAGGCTCGATATAAAACACGGACGTCCTAGTATATTCAATATTTCATATGTTATCGTCTTCTGCAATGTTCTGTGATGAGATCATATTACTGCCTGAGACGAATGCTTATACTATATATATATATATATATATATATATATATATGTTGATATATAAATATTACTGCTTCCGTTTCTTCTGTGATGCTTAGGAAGCATTAACTGATGGGATTTATTAATGAGATTAATAAATGAAAAGAAACATAAAAGATGTTGTAGAATCAAAACTTTATAAAAAGGGTAGCTACAGTTTTGCGTTGCATAGCGGTATATATGATATACCCTGCACCTTATTCGATGAGGAAAGAGCCGAGATCCCTTCACTGGGAGTGACTTCTTTAGCAAAACTGGCAGATCCTACAAACTCGCGGTTTAGTTTTTGATTGCTTCTATAGTTCTTGCTTTGCACAGCGGTATATATGATATACCTTGCACCTTATTCGATGAGGAAAAAGCCAAGATCCCTTCACCGGGAGTGACCTCTTTAGCGAAACTAGAAAATCCCCAGAAACACTCCTTTTCAACATCACTTGTTTCTACAACGATATCAAGTTCATTACGCTCATGGTTTTCTGAAAAACCTGCGTAGTCCTCCGTCATTTCAGATAAAAACTAGTTAGTATTCGTGCTGCGTTTGTTGACCTTAGCTAAGACGTAGTGTACGGTAGCTAATTAGTGTTTATCTGCTAAAACATGAGATGTGATTGAGTTAGGGTAGTCGTACGACTTTGTTGACCTTAGCCAAGGGTCATACGGGTGGGTTTAATTCAATCGGGAAATGACGGGTTGAACTTGGCTAGCACTTATGATTAGTTGACCTTAGCCAAGGTCATGAGTTGCTAGGGGCAAAAGCATTATCGGGAATTTCAAGTGTTGAAATTTGCAAATGAGATTGCATACCTTCTATGAGATAGTTGGATCCCGATACCCACTGCGAGTAAGAGTTACTCCTGGAAGACTTTTACATAGGACAATTAGCTGATCAAGTAGGTGTCTAGAAAGGTGTTAACGGGGTTAAGCCTCTGGGAAAACGAGGTTTATTTTAATTAGGTCCGTGCGAAAGCACGGGGAACCTCCCTCAAAGTACCAACACCGATCTGGCTGAAAGATTGGCGAACTTGTAAAGATGTAATTAATCCCGGCTAGTCTTTCCTTTTAGGGTTTGAAATAAGATTTGATAATAACAGTGGGAGATATCCTGATTAGATAAGATAAGAACCAATCTAATCTTGCAAGAGCATACGCTAAAATATTTCCTTCTCTCTCTCTTCAGGTAGTGACCATGTCAGGCCTTAATCAAGATAATAATATGGATGTATTGACTGAACCCGCTTATTATACTGAGCAGGGGAACGTTGGTCCCATTCTTTCTTATAAGTGTTATAAGACTGAGCAGGGAATAGGAGAATATCTGGATTCTCACGCCGCCCAAACGAAGAACAAGCATGTTGATGCAACTTCTTCGGGTGTGTTAGTTATTGAGAACTATTTCTCAGTTCACCCTACGTCTTGGGTATTAGATACCGGATCGGGATCCCACATATGTAATTTGTTACATGGGCTACGTAAAGGTAGAGAACTGGGAAGGTGTGATCATTCCGTACAAGTAGGGAATGGTGCAAATATTGCAGCCAAAGCAGTTGGCGAAAATCACCTTGTATTACCTAGTAGTAATACATTGATTCTGAACGAGTGCTATTATATACCGAACATGATGTGCAACATTATATCAGTTTCTTTATTAAGTAAAGAAGGATATAATTTTGTAATACAGGATAATGTTATGAACATTTTCCTAGATCAAAAGTTGATTGGAACAGGCTCGTTACATAATGGCATATACATTCTCAATCAAAATACAGTCCTTAATATACAAAACACACACAAGATGAAGAGTTTAGAAATGAACGAATCCTTCTTATGACATTGTAGACTTGGTCATATCAATGCGACACGGCTAGCTAATTTTCATAAGGATGGATATTTGAATCCGTTCGAATTATCATCTTATGATACTTGCCATTCATGTCTCAAAAATAAAATGACCAAAACTCCGTTTAGTAGATACAGAGAAAGAGTTGAGGAACTCTTAGGACTGGTACATAGTGATGTATGCGGTCCCATGTTTACACATGCCAGGAACGGTTCTTCTTACTTCATTACATTCACTGACGATCTCTCAAGATTCAGACATGTGTTCCTGATGAAACACAAGTCTGAAGCTTTTGAGAAATTCAGAGAATATAAGCACGAAGTAGAGAACCAAATGGGCAAAAGTATTAAGATCCTTCAATCTGATCGAGGAGGAGAATACTAAGCAAAGAGTTCCTAGATTATCTAAAGGAGAATGGGATTCTCTCTCAGCTTACTCCTCCTTATACACCACAGCACAACGGTGTATCGGAACGGAGGAATCGCACCGTATTAGATATGGTGCGCTCTATGATGAGCTATGCTGAGTTGCCTATTTCCTTCTGGGGGTATGCGCTTGAGACAGCCATATACCTATTGAATAGAGTTCCAACCAAATAAGTGCCTAACACTCCATATGAGATATGGAATGAGAAGAGACCATCTCTTAAACGAGTTAAGATATGGGGTTGTCCGGCCTATGTCAAAAGGCAAAATCCGGATAAACTCGAGGCACGATCAGTTCTTTGCAAGTTTGTGGGATATCCAAGCAATTCGTATGGATATATATTCTACCACGGTGAACAACAAAAAGTGTTTGTTGCTCAACATGCCACCATTTTAGAAAAGGAATTTCTTGCAAAAGAAATCAGTGGCAAAGAGGTAGAGCTGGAAGAGGTTCCAGCACCGCAAACTACAACTGATGATTTAATGGAACCGGAGGATTCAGTAGTACCCCACGAACCCCAGCCTCTCCGCCGATCTAGTATGGTTTCTCATCCACCTGAGAGATACTACGGTTTTCTCCTTGATGGTGGGAGCAAGGATTGCATCATGGAAGATGATGACCCAACTAGTTTCGAGCAAGCCATCACGAGTGGTGACTCTGTGAAGTGGCTGGATGCAATGCGATCTGAGATGGAATCCATGTACACCAACAAAGTATGGACTTTGGAAGTTGCTCCTGAAGGGGTAAAACCCATTGGGAGCAAATGGATCTTTAAGAAGAAACTTGGTGTAGATGGAAAAGTTGAGACTTTCAAAGCTAGACTTGTTGCAAAGGGTTTTCGTCAACGACATGTATGGATTATGACGAAACCTTTTCTCCAGTGGCTATACTTAAGTCCATCCGGATCTTACTTGCCATTGTTGCATACCATGACTACGAAATCTGGCAGATGGATGTTAAGACCGCCTTTCTAAATGGTGATTTAGAAGAGTGCGTGTACATGACTCAGCCAGAGGGCTTCGTAGATAGTGGGAGCAGTGGGAAGGTGTGAAAGCTGCTTAAATACATTTATGGGTTAAAGAAAGTATCGCGGAGTTGGAACATCTACTTTGATGTTGTAGTCAAAGAGTTTGACTTCATAAAAAACGTAGATGAAGCTTGTATTTATAAGAAGGTTGCAGAGAGTAAGGTTGTCTTCCTTGTATTGTACGTGGATGACATACTCTTGATAGGAAATGATGTTCCTATGCTGCAATCGGTCAAGCTCTTCTTATCACAAAGATTCTCAATGAAAGATCTAGGTGATGCCTCCTGCATACTTGGAATTATGATCTATAGAGATAGATCTAAACGGATACTGGGATTGTCCTAATCTAGGTACATTGACATCATACTAAAGAGGTTTAGTATGGAAGAATCCAAGCGTGGGAACCAACCCACGATCTTTGGACTCACTATCTCCAAAAAGATGTCTCCCAAGACTGATTTGGAGAGAGCTCGCATGCAAGGGATACCCTATGCTTTGGCAGTAGGCTCTATCATGTACGCGATACTATATACCAGACCCGATATAGCATACTCACTAAGTGTAGTGAGTAGGTATCAAGCAGATCCTGGAGAGAGTCACTGGATAGCTGTGAAGAACATTCTCAAGTACTTGAGAAGAACTAAGAAGATGTTCTTGGTGTATGGTAACGGAGAACTCCAGGTGGAGTCCTTGACCGATTCGAGCTTCCAAAGTGATAAGGACGACTCTAAGTCGCACTCGGGATTTGTCTTTACCCTCAATGGAGGGGCAGTGTGTTGGAAGAGTTCCAAACAGGATACCGTTGCAGACTCGACGATGGAGGCTGAATACATCGCTGCCAACGATGCTGCCAAAGAGGCTGTCTGGATGAAGTAGTTCATTATTGAACTTGGTATGGTTCCGTCCATTAAGCATCCAATACCTTTGTATTGCGATAACAATGGAGCTGTGGCTTTGGCCAAGGAACCCAGGTCCCATCAGAAGTCCAGACATACTTTGAGGCGGTATCACCTGATCAGGGAGATAGTTGATCGCCGGGAGATCGAAGTCAGGAGAGTTGATACGAAGGAAAACACTGCGGATCCACTAACAAAGGCCATTCCCCAGATACAGTTTGAGAGATTATTCGGGATGTTAGGTATGAGATACTACAACAGCTGGCCTTAGTGCAAGTGGGAGATTGTTAGTTATATATATGCCCTAGAGGCCATTGTTGTACATATGATGTATACTATAATGGATGCTTGGATATATATAGAGAGGACTTTCTTGCTCGTCATGATAGTATGCAATTTGGTTTTACTTTGTCTTAACATGTTGACTTGTATTGGTTTACTGTCTTGCTCTCACATGTTGATAAAGCCCTTAGGATATGTACTCGAGTACTGGGACTATGATGAGATCATACTAGTGGGGCCACGGTAGTCGACGAGTACATCCTATAACTGTTCCTAGTCGAGGGTGTATCGAGACTGGGCATCGATACACCAGAGTAGACTAGCGTATACGCATCTTGACCCATATGATGGGTGATGGATGATCCCATATCCATCGGTGTTTGACATCAAAGATAGTGTACGGGTGCTCAGTGGAGATTGGGTACACTGGACGGACTCGCTGAGAACTCCCAGATGGTATTATACCTCACGTCAGATAGCAGTTCTCCGGTGACACTGGTACAGGTTAGTCTGTAGACCCGAGATCGTCATAGAGACATGTGTGATTCCCACTGTGCTTTGATTTCCACCTTACCACGTCCAAGAGGGCATGCAAAACGGTGGCTTTTGGGTACAGTCCCGAATCGCATGGAGGCAATGAGCGATAGGAAGGGTTTTGTCTCTCCCGGTATAGGGAGTTGATGTTGTGCTGTGTTCGATTGGCTATAACTGGAAGTCCCTGGCCAGGGCGGATATTGAGTACTACTGGTAAGTGTTATCAGTAGGTTCTCGACCTGTTATGAACCTCACATCGACACGACTTATCGGTTACTGGGGTCTGACGTTTACCACCTCTAGACCAGATATGCGACATATCAGATGAAGAGATAGGACTGTACGGTAGTGTTACTGACTGGATTCACAGGAGAGTGTACAGGCTTGCTTGTTGATCTTCTGATCGCTCAATACCTGGGTGGTTGTTACGTTTAGCTGACCGCTTGCAGCTTGTGGGTGTTTGATATGATCATCACCTACTGCCGGCGTATTGACGATTGTTTAGAGTCCTACACATAGGTTTCTTGACTCAGGCAAAACGGAGTAGGAGCACATATGTGATGTGTGCAGGAACGAGGATAATACGATATGAGATACCGTATTCTATTCTCGCGATATTAGATATCGGCCGGGTATATGTGATATAGCCGGGTCATCGGATCAAGTGTTGATTCGATGAACTGATAAAGATAATATTAGTCGGTTATTTGAGAAATAGCCGGATTGTCGGATCAAGTGTTGATTCGATAATTTAATGTATAATTATATATGTGATATATTACATTATATTATCTAATATTGGCTCTCTTTATAGATTCATTTTCTCACCGGGTAATACATTGATATATATGCAATATATGTTAATTGTATTATTTTCTTTTGTTACAAAAATATATTATATATGTGATATATATTATTGTAACAAGTTATGTTTACAAATGCAACATGATTAATGGAGATTAAATATGGTTAGGGTTTGATTTGGGTTAGTCTTTTCTTGAAGCTTCTAGAAGCTTTTGTTTTGTTTTAAGCAAAGATATTATGTGTTGATATTTTGGAGATATTATTTAACCCAACCGAAACCCTTAACCCTAGTAAACTTTCTACATGAGTTAATGCTTCATATTATTAACTCAATGTTCATTTGTAAGCATAGTAACTTTTCATTATTCATTACAAAAGAAATCATCTTCTTCTTCCTTCATCAAAGCTTTCTAGCTTTTTGATTTTGTGATGAATTAGTGTGAGTTCTTGAAAATAAAAGAGAGCATAATTTCTACTTCATCATCCTCATCTAATCTAGCTAATTAGATTAGGGTGTTCACTTCATTAATACTTGATTATAGAAGTGAGAGCTTGAGTTAAAGAAACTTGAAGGTAGATCATCTTCGAAAAGGAAGACTTCAAGCAAGCATAGATCGTTCGTCTTGTGGAGCCTCTCTTGAGTCCGGGAGATCATGGATCGCGGCGAAGGGACTACTACTCGGAGCTTATGAAGCGAAGGAGCGGACTACAAAGGTTGTAATCCCTCTCTCTTAGTTGTAAAGATGTTTACTTGCATGTTTAACCCTAATTATCTAGCAAAGATCCTCGCTTTAGGTTGTTCGGCACGTCTAAATTTTAAATCAGGCATGGTTGATGCCTTATAAACCCTTGTGACAGTGCCTCGTAACCCTACAGGAGTACCGAACCGATAGATGACATAGGTTCTGAAGAAATGGAGGATATTCTCCGTCTTCACCTCCCTTAGTGGTACTGCTTCTGCCCACATAGAAAAGTTGTCGGTGGTTGCCAATATGAACCGATGTCTTTTGGACGACGCTGGTTCGATGGGGCCGATTATATCCGTTCCCTACATTTCAAATGGCCAGCTAGCCACTGTCGGGTGCAGTAGATTTGGGTGCTGGTGTATGAAGTCCCCATGAATTTGGCACGAGTGACACTGCTTCACATATTCGGGGCTGTTCTGAATTATTGTAGGCCAGTAGTAGCCCATCCTCATTATCTTCAGTTTCATTTTTTGGCCCTGCATGATGGGAGCCGCAAAGCCCATCGTGCATTTTTTAGATGACTTTATTTGCTTCCTCTTACCCCAGGCACCTCAGCTATAGGAGGTAAAATGATCTCTTATAAATGGTATCATTGACGAAGGTGAAAGACAAAGCTTGTTTCTTGAGCTGATGTCTAGACGACGCATTTTCGGGAGTTCTTTGGGACTTGAAGTGGTCTATGAAGAATTCCCTCCAGTCCTTGACCTTTTCTTCATCCTCTATTTGAAGGGCTACTTGTTCGGTCGTTTCTTTTCCTTCGGACGTCTCTATCAGATCTTTCTGTTGGGGTAAAAATTTACACCCCCATTGACCGAGTCAAAGTCAAGGTCAACCCCAAGCCAGGTGGGCCTAAGCCCAGGTCAAGCGGGCCCAGGCCCAAGTCGAGCCCGCGGCCAGCCTCCTCCATGATAAAATATAGATCATGTAATAAATAGTTTTTATATAATTTTTTATACATGAATGTATGCAAAATGGGCATAAAGCCAATATTTTGTAAGCCCATGGCTTATGTGCAAAAATGAAATGGCACATGAGCCATGGGATGGCTAAAATGCCATTTTTGTAAAGCCCAAGGGGCTATATGTAAATATGTAAGCCTATAAAAGACAACATGATGATGAATAAAAAAACAACTTTTTCATTCCCCCAAAAACTAGGGTTCTTTGTGCCTCCTGCTCCTTCTCCAAGGTTCTAAACCTTCTCAATTCTTTTGAATTAAATCAAGAGTTTTACTCTTTCTTTTCCAAAACTAAGTAGTTTTAAACCACAAAACCCACAAAGGGGAACTCAGATCTCCCCTCAGATCTCAAAAAGGAGTGATTTTTAAAATCTCCTACTTCTTGATCTTCAAGATCCGGCCAAACAACAGAAGAAAGAAGAAGAACCCCCTTCATCAGCTTCAAAACATCCCAGGAGTTTAACTCCATACATATATACATAACAAATATTTCCTTTCTGAAGCATAGCTTCTGTTTCTTAGGCTAAAAGCCATTTTTTCTCGCCGGCACTCAAGCGCAGAGCGCCCACGTGCCAACACGTGGCACACTTGCGCTCACGCGCAAGCGCCCGAGCGCAAGTCGCCCACATGTCGACACGTGGCGCGCTTGCGCTCAAGCGCAAGCGCCCGAGCGCAAGTCGCCCACGTGCCGACACGTGGCGCGCTTGCGCTCAAGCGCAAGCGACCGAGCTCAAGTCGCCCACGTGCCGACACGTGGCGCGCTTGCGCTCAAGCGCAAGCGCCCTAGCGCAAGGTGCCCCGGTGCCGATACGTGGCGCGCTTGCGCCCAAGCGCAGGCGCTCAAGCGGAAAGCGCCTCCGTGCCGATACGTGGCGCGCTTGCGCTCAAGCGCAGGCGCTCAAGCGCAAAGCGCCTACGTGCCGACACGTGGCGCGCTTGCGCTCAAGCGCCCAGCGCTCAAGCGCAGAGCGCCCACGTGCCGACACGTGGCACTCTAGCGCCTGAGCGCACAGCACCTAGACGCACAGCGCCCAAGATGCTGCCTCCACACATCCTTTGGATGCCTTTTCCCCCTTCTTTCTTTTATATATATACATATATACATATATATATACATATGTATACATATTTGCACACACACGTGCTCCACGACACTGTCCCTGTTAGAAAAAAATTTCTAACGGGGCGCTGCCCCGCACCCCGCAAGGGGGCTGCTAGCCCCCTTGACCCCCAGTCCGCTATCCGGGTAGCGGGACCCCCATAAAAACTCTGCGTGGCTCCCAATATATCCAAAACCCCCCTTTCAAAACACAACACACGCACACTGCACATTGAGTTCGCATGACCAGTTTAACCCGTCAATCGGAGGTTCCCTCGCTCCAAAGGCGAGGGGTAATTAACGGCAGCTTAGTCCGCGGCTGCCGGAGATTCGGATTCCCACAATCATTAAACCACGGCCTACCCTAGGCAGGGGGAATCTGTAGTACGCCTGACAAGCGCGCGCGTATTCCCATCTCAATGGGGTAACGAAAAACACCCTACAGATTCTGGCACGCCCGGTGGGACCAATCTCTCCTCCCATATTTCGGGTTAAGCGTTCATGCGAACTCAATCTATATACATGTCTATATTTATACTAAAATAATGCTCTTTCATGTAGGTTTTCAAGCAATCACTTTCCAACAATGTCTTCGATGATGAACTCAGCTCCCGTCTCCTACACGATGAAGATAGACTCCAGGACGGTCCTTCCGGCCAGTCTCGGGCGACAATGGGAGGAGCCGCTGCTACCATTCGGCTCTATTATGTTCATACCTGTTGGCGCCATCCCGGCTCCTCAAGCTCCAGCAACAGACAGACCGGTCTCGAAAGGAAAAAGAGACCAAATGTGGTGATCTCGAGGGGCCCCAACCCAAACGCAAGTCGGTGTCTGAACGACTTTCCTTGGCCCCAACTGGGGGCAAGGCCATCAACACCAACAAAGCTACAACGCGTCTTGAGCAATCTCCAGCGGTGCCCTTGACCACTGCTCGATTGGGTGTCTTCTCAAGCCACTCCATCACTCAGCCTATGGCGGCTTCTCGAAGAGCAGAAGCCTGCCAAGCGCTCAAGGCAGAGAAGCTGAGGCAGAAGCGGCTCAGATATAGAGCCAACAAAAGGGCTAGGGCTCTGGCCATGTTAAAATTTATGAATTTCCAAAGCCCGGACCGCTCCGCGAAATCATCCGCCAAAGATAAAGAGATGGCTGGGTACGTGGTTCGTACTGTCTACATGGTCGGACATGAAGAAACGAATCCTCCTCTTCTTCACAGCCATGGTGATGATATGATTGAAGCTACCCAGCATCGGCTCGATCTAAATGATGAAGAGCCCGCTCAGGACGATAAGCCAGAGGAGCCCGTGGTTCCTGCGGAATTAAGCTCAGGCAATAAAGATTACCCGGTTGTCATTGTCGGAACTGCAGAACAAGCATTATTCCAATGGCTTCTAAGGCAATTTCAGGACAGGGATGAGAAGATTGCCGAAGTCTATTCCAAAGTCGACGAGCTGGCAAACGTCGTGGCAGATCTCGCGACCCAAGTTGCCCGATTGCAATTACAGCAGGGTCAAATTTTGGTTCATGAGCCAGGGATTGATACCCGGAGGCAGCCAACTGATA
This sequence comes from Agapanthus africanus, assembly GCA_030015575.1. Classification (NCBI taxonomy): domain Eukaryota; kingdom Viridiplantae; phylum Streptophyta; class Magnoliopsida; order Asparagales; family Amaryllidaceae; genus Agapanthus; species Agapanthus africanus. The sequence continues at coordinate 621,378,353 of CM057342.1, forward strand.
TCCCCTTCAACCTAACAACGGAGCGCCTTCATGAAAAACGGCCGCAATCAGCCTCCAGTCCCCCCGATACATACGCCGGGGGGAATCGCCTCTGAAAGAGAAGCTGGAAAAGGTCTATTCCTTCAAAAGGGAAAAAGTTCACAAGATATTCAGGGACGCCCTAAGAAACGGTCTACAACTGCCGGAATCAAAGAGACCGCAAGAAACGAATATGACCGACGACCCAGAATATTTCCCCTATCACAGGGTGATAGGTCATGCCATCAAGGACTGCTTCATCTTCAAAGATTGGGTCGAAAGGCAATACAGGATGGGAGAGATAGAACTGTCCAAAGGCGCGTTAGCAAACAGTCAAGCTACGACCGCCGATTTCATGCAAATGGAGACCGAAGCCTTTCAGGAACCTAATCCTCCCAGACATGTGCCATTATCTGAAAGGGGCGAACCAAAGACCAATCGGCCTCGAGGACCAGCATCAGTAAAGGCACCAACTCCAATGGAGAGAAAGAAGAAGGTATACTCCTTTAGGAGGGAGGAAGTCCGCAAAATATTCATGGACGCCTTGAACAGCGGTCTGCGACTGCCTGTTCCAAAGAGGCCACAGGAAATGAACATGACCGGCAATCCCATATACTGCCCATATCATAGAGTGGTGGGTCATACCATCGAAGACTGCTATATTTTCAAAGATTGGGCAGAGGACCAATATAAGCTTGGAAAAACCTCACAATCCTCGGATGTATCGGCAAGCCACAGAGCTAGGTCATCAACACAGCTCCGCCATGTGTAGGGTTCCTAGGCACACTAATGAGGTCTTACAAGGCATCAACCATGCCAATTTCAAAGTTTTACAAGTGCCGAGAAACCCTAATACGGATCGTTAACTAGAATTTAGGCGAAACTAGAAGCTAGTTAACAACTTAACTATGAGTAAACGAAAATACAACCTTTGTAGATCCGGTCCTCCACCTCCATAGCTCCGCGATGAAGTCCCCTCGCTGCGATCATCGGATCCCGGGCTCTAGCGTCGGCTTCATCGGAGAAATGGGCGGGCTAGGTCGTCGACTTCGATGCCGAAGATGATCTACGTCGAGGCAACACAAGATCAAGCTCCAACTTCACCAAGTCATGAAACTTGTGAAGAAAACACCCTATACTACTTGGCAAGAGGTAGAGGATGAAGAAATAGGAAGTGGGTTCACTTTAGATTTGGATTTCTCACTTGGAATCAACACTTGATAAATTTCAAGAAAGCTTTTCTTTCTTCATTAAGAAGAAGAAGAAGAAAAAAATGGAAAATGAATTAAATCTAATTGAATAATCAAGTGATGGTTATCATAATGTAACCATGGTAAAGTGTAGAGAATAAACTAGGGTTAGGTGAATGGTTAGGTTTAGTGGTAAAAACAAAATGGAAGACTTTTCAAAGATGCTTTGAAGCTTCAAGAAGCTTTTAGCAAAGAACAAATAAATCCACCATTTTATTTTTCCAAAAATGATTAAATAAATAAACAAATAAATAAATAAAATCAAAACCCTAACTATTACACAACCATGGTTTAATCATACACTTAACCAAGTTAGCATGTATCATCAAACATGATACAATCTTGTGCACAAAAGTATATCACATATACAACTTGTGTAATTCAAGTGAGAAAATCCATTTAAAGTGAACCAATACTAGTTAATGCAAAGTAATATATCAGATATATAATTATACATTAAATCATTAAATCAACACTTGATTTAATGATCCGGTCATGTCGCATATAACCGACTAGTATCCAATGTAGACTTATCGAATCAATCCCTGATTCGATAACTTGGTTATATCGCATACAACCATTCGATACATTCATCGCGAGAATGAAATACGGTATCACATATACGCATTATTCTCGGTCCCGCACATATCTCATATGCGCTCCTATTTCGTTTCGCTTGAGCCAGGAAACCTCTGTGTAGGACTCTAAAGACTCATCAATACGCCGGCAGCAGGTGATGATCATATCAAACACCCACAAGCCGCAAGTGGTCTGCTAAACGTAACGGCCACCCGGGTATTGAGCGATCAGAAGATCGACGAGCCAGCCCGCTCACACTCCTGTGAATCCAACCAGTAACACTTACCGTACAGTCCGGTCTGTTCATCTGATATGTCGCATGTCTCGCCTAGGGGTGGTAAACTTCAGACCCCAATAGCTTGATAAGTCATGCCGACGTAGGGTCCATAACATTCGTGAAACTACTGATAACTCTTACCAGTATATCACTGCAACCCTGGCCAGGGATTTCCTGTTTTGGCCAGTCGTGCATAGCGCAACATCAACCCTCAATACCGGGAGAGACGAATCCTCTCCTATCGCTCATTGCCTCCATGTGAATTGAGACTGTACCCAAAAACCACCTGTTTGCACGACTCAGTAGAGCCGTGGTAGGGTGGAAATCAAAGCACAGTAGGAGACACACAAGACTTTATGACGATCTCGGGTCAACAGACTAAGCTGTACCAGTGTCACCAGAGAACTGCCATCTGACGTGAGGTATAATACCATCTGGGAGTTCTCGGTGAGTCCGTTCAGTGTACCCAGTCTCCACTGAGCACCCGCATACCATCTCCGATGTCAAACACCAATGGATATGGGATCATCCATCGCCCATCACATGGGTCGAGAAGATATACGCTAGTCTACTCTGGAATATCGATGCCCCGTCTCGATATTCCCACGACTAGGAACATTGAAGGATGTACTCATTGACTACTCAGACCCCACTAGTATGATCTGCATCATAGTCTTGGAAGTCGAGTACACATCCTAAGGGCTTTATCAACATGTAATCAGAGAGACAGAAAGTATACATGTTAAGATAAAGAGCAACCAGATAGCGTACTATCAGGTCGAGCAAGAAAGTCCTACCTATATATGTCCCAGCATCCACTACAATATACATCCAATGCACAGTAATGGCCTCTAGGGCATACATATAACTAACAATCTCCCACTTGCACTTGGGCCATCTGTAGCAGTGGTTGCAGTATCACATACTCAACCATCCCATATAAGTCTCTCTTTGGGAAAAGGCCTTTGTGAGTGGATCCGCCGTGTTGTCCTCTGAGTCTACTCTCCTAACCTCGATCACCCTGGAGATCAACTATCTCCATGATCAGGTGATGCTGCCTCAGAATATGTCTGGGTCATTGATGGGACCAGGGTTCCAGGGCCAAAGCCACACTTCCATTGTCACACAATGGTAGGAACCTAGTTCATCTTATGAACCAATATACATCCAAACTTCCTCTTTGGTAGTATCTTTAATAGCGATGTTACCAGCCTTTATCGTCTAGTTTGCCATGGTATCTAGCTTGGAACTCTTCTAACATACCGTCCCTTTACTGAAGGTAAAGACAATGCCTGTGACTGACATTCAGTCGTCTTTATCACCCTGGAACCATTCCAGTGATTCTCCCCAGGATCGATTGATACCATCTCACTACATCTAGTGAGAATCCTAGCATCCAATTACATCTGTCTCATAGATGAAAACTCAGGATTTTAGGAGGTATCACTTTGATCCTATTGGAGAATCCTTGTGATAAGCGGAGATTGACCGAGCGTAGTATAGGAAACTCTTTTCCTATCAAGAGTATGTTGTCCACGTACAATACGAGGATGACTACCTTACTCTCCACTACCTTTTTGTATATACAAGGTTCGTCTACCATTTTGATGAAGTCAAACACTTTGACTACCACGTCAAAACAGACGTTCCAACTCCGCGATACCTGCTTTATTCTATAAAGCAACTTGCACACGTTTCCGCTGCTCCCACTGTTTACGAAGCCCTCTGGCTTTGTTCTTATAGACATTCTCTTCTAAATCACTATTTAGAAAAGTAGTCATGGCACCCAACCACCAGATATCGTAATCATGGTATGCAGCAATGGTAAGTAGGATCTGGATAGACTTAAGCATAGTCCCTGGAAAAGGTTTCATCATTATCCACGCCTGGTTGATGACGAAAGCCTTTAACAAGTCCAGCTTTGAAAGTTTCAACTTTTCCATCTACACCAAGTAATCTTCTCAAGATATACTTGCTCCTGATGGGGATTTAACCCTTCAGATATAGCAGCCAAAGTCCATACTTTGGTGGTGTACATGGATTCCATCTCAGATCGCTAAGCATCCAGCCATTCTTACAGAGTCCCTACTCTTGATGACCTGCTCGAATCTAGTTGGGTCATCATCTCATGTTGCAATCCTCGCTCCCACTGCCATCGAGAAACCGAAGTATCTCTCAGGCAGGTGAGGAACCCTGCTAGATCGGCGGAGAGGCTTGAGGTTCGTTGGGGACTATAGAATCCTTTGGTCCAGTCAAATTAGCTGCAGTTTTGTATAGCTGGAACCTTTCCAGTTCTACAGAAATGACCATGCCTCGATCTTGTCCGGATTTTGCTATTGACATAGGCCGGACAATCCCAAATCTTAACTTACTTAAGAGATGGGCTCTTCCCATACCATATCTTATATGGAGTGGCAGGCACTGATTTGATTCAAACCTAATTCAACAGGTATGCAGTTTCTCAAGTGCACAACCCCAAAAGGAAATCAGTAACTCAGTAGTACTCATCATAGAGCACACTATATCCAATATGGTGCGATTGCTCCACCCCGATACACCGTTGTGCTGTGGTGCATTCAGAGGAGTAATACTGAGAGAGAATCTCATCTTCTTTTAGAATGGTCCAGGAATGCCACGCACAAGTATTCTCCTCCTTGATCTCATCATAGAACATAATACTTATACCCGTATTTTGGTTCTCTACTTCTAACTTATATTCTGTGAATATCTCAAAAGGTTCGGACTTGTGTTTCAACAGGAACATATGTCTGAATCTTGAGAGATTATCAGAGAACGTAATGAAGTATAAAGAACCAGTCCTGGCAATTATAGACAGGAGACCTTACATACATCATCATGTATAAGTCCCAAGAGTTCATTAACTCTTTCTCTGTTTCCAATAAGCAGAGCTCTGGTCATCTAATCTTTGCGACATGACTGGCAAGTTTCATAAGATGTAAATTCAAACTGATTTAAATATGCATCTAAAAAGTATCTTCAGCCAGTCGGGTCGCATTGATATGACCTAGTCTACAATGCCTCAAGAAGGAATCGTTCATTTCTGAACTCTTCCTCTTATGTGTGTTCTGTATACTAGGAACTGTAGTTTGATTTAGAACGTCAATGCTTTTAGATAACGTGCCTGAACCGATCAACTTTTGATATAGGAAATGTTCAAAACATTATCCATTAATACAAAATTATATCCTTTCTTTACTAGTAAAGAGACTGATATGATTTTGTATATCAGGTTCGGTATCTAATAACATTCGTTCAGAATCAATGTATTGGTCATACAGGATGACAGTGACCAACAGACTTGGCTGCAACACTTGCCCCGTTCTCTGTCTCATGAAACTTATCACCCGTTCTCAGTTTTCTACCCTTTTGTAGCCCTATGTAACATGATTACATATCTGGGATCCTGATCCAGTATCAAATACCCAGGACGTAGAGGATACTGAGAAACAGTTCTGTATAATGAACATACCCGAAGATGATGCATCAGTATGCACTTTCTTCGTTTGGGCGGCACGGGAAATCTGGTATTCCCCAATTTCCTGCTCTGTCTTATAACAATTATAAGTTGGAGCGGGACCAACGTTTCCCAGCTCAGTATAACAAGCGGGTTCGGTCAATAATCCGTATTATTATCTTGATTAAGGCGTGATATGGTCGCTACCTGGAGAGAGAGAGAAGAAAACACTCTGCGTGCGCTCTATCAAGATTAGATTGGTTATTATTTTATCTAATCAGGATGGCTCCCACTGTTTTAATCAAATCTTCCTCCAAACCTTAAAAGGAAAGACTAGCCGGGATTAATTACACTCTACAAGTTCGCCAATCTTTCAGCCAGGCCAGTGTCGGTACTTTGAGGGAGGTTCCCCGTGTTTTCGCACGGACCTAATTACAGTAAACCTCGTTTTCCCAGAGGCGTAACCCCGTTGACACCTTTCTAGACACCTACTTGATCGGCTAATTGCAAAGTGCAAAACTCTCCCAGGAGTAACAATTACTCGCAGTGGGTATCGGGATCCAACTATCACATAGAAGGTATGCAATCTCATTGCAAATTTCAACACTTGAAACTCCCGATATTGATTTTTACCCCTAGCACCTATGACTTTGGCTAAGGTCAACAAATCATAGGTACTAGTCAAGTTCTACCCGTCATTTCATGATTAATTAGACCCACCCACATGACCCTTGGCTATGGTCAACAAAGCCATATGACTGTCCTAACTAATCGCATCATATGCTGTGTAGGAAGACATCACTTAGCTACCACACACTGCGCCTCGGCTATGGTCGACAAACGTAGCACGAATACTAAATACTCTACTTCCTAAAATGACGGAGGGTTGCGAATGGTTTTTAAGAAAACCTTTGACGCTTTGAACTTGATCTCGTTGCGGAATCAAATGGTTTTAAATGGAATGTTTTTGAGGCTTTTCTAGTTTTGCTAAAGGGGTCACTCCCGGTGAAGGGATCGTCGGCCCTTTCCTCGTCGAATGAGGTGCGGGATATATCATATATATCACTGTGCAAAGCGGAAACTATAGAAGCGATCAAAAGACAAACCGAGGGTTGTAGCATCTGCCAGTTATTTCTAAAGGAGTCACTCCCGGTGATGGGATCTCGGTCCTTTCCTCATCGAATAAGGTGCAGGATGTTCTGTAAGAAACACCGCGATGCAAAGCAAGAGCTGTAGCTACCTGTTTTATTTTTGAAATTCGATTCCACAACATCAATTAGATTTATTTTCTTTCATTAATCTCATTAATGAATGTCCTATCATTTAAGTCCATCTAAACATCACAGATAAATATAACGTACGCTTTTGCCATCCGCATTCGCCTCGATGTCCCGTCTGCACCGTTAGGTTAGGTAACTAACGCCAGAGCGAGGCAGGGCTAGCGCGGGTGTAAAACATAAGCAACGTCTATATAATATATCATATATACTATATATAATATCCATCTGAACAAATCTCATGATCACATCACAGATAACGCAGCAGAAAATTATCATATGAAATATTGGATATACTAGGACGTCCGTGTTTTTAATACGAGCCAGTATAAAACACGGATTCCACGGTCGTGATGAATAGCCAATCCCACACCCCTAGACCCCTACGAGAGCGACAAGCAACCCTACCAATTCTAGGGTTAGGAGACCCGGACTCGACTCCTCGAGTTGGTCTCCCACTGGACCCTAGAACCCGGTTACTTGTGCTCCCCTCCTTGGGTCTATCCTAGTGCAGAAAAGTAAATAATATACAAATGGTGACATCATCCGCAACCTGGAAGTGCCCCAATAAAAGAATATTACATACAAGTTTTTACATGAATGAAAATGAAAAACACACATCTCACATAAAAAAAACCCGGCTATTCAAACAAGACGATCCAATATAACATATCCAGCAACACATAACATCACATGTCATCAACGTAAGTAAATATGCCCATCCCAATTGTCGTTGACATATAGCAACGAAACCGGCGATATCACATATTACACTTACGGTCACAGAAAAGAAAGTGTAAAACTACAACAGTTGGAATCCGCAACCTCTTTAGACATCACATGCCAAATCAAATGAATTCTTTAGACATCGCATGCCTAACAATTATAAACCCCGCATTTTAGTCTCATTATCGAAAACACTTTTCAATATCAAGTCGGGTAATTCAACAAGATTCCCGACATTCTGATCGAATTCTCGTCGCAAACTTTAGTAGGCGGCCGCACCCCTGACGCCGTCGACGAAGTGCACCAAGGCGGAACACCGCTGTCGCGAGCACCCGAAAGGATGCTTTCGGCGACGGGGTTCTCCTACAGTCACTTGGTCGGGGCTATGGGGTGAGGCTGTCTATTAAGTTTACCCGGCGAGTATCCGCGTACGCTACGTGATTGCGACGGACTTTTGATCGCATCAAAATTCCGTGGCAACCGATCATGTGAGACTAAAGTGCTATGTTTATAACATTCAAATCAGTTATCTCATAACTGCTTGTGGATTCCAAGTATTGTATCCCATTCCAGATAAATAGAAAATGTTAAACTTTCCGATCGAACAATCAAACACCCAAGTTTTCCCGAAACAGCTCAACACATGAAAATGTTAAACATTCACTTCGTGCCTCAGTACCAACGGTCCAGCCGTAGAAGGGTCAAGCCAACGCCTCACATGTGGCACGTCGTACTGCCCCAAACCCTAACGTTCAAAGGGCAGTTCAAGACGGTCACATAATCGAGTTAAGGTTTGTTGTTTTCTAGAGGGACCATCGCGTTACTTGCACTACTTAGAACGTCATTAAACCACGGAAAAATCCAACACTTGGAAATTTCCCGACAGGGGAAAAATTGGGTATTTATATCCGGTCGAACTTTTTAACATATTCTAAAATATCCGGAAAAGCATGCAGACAAAATTAGAAAAATCCGATCGAATCATCGAAGCCCCAAAGCATCCCAGAAAACTCAACTCTTGAGTAAAATATAAAAATTTCCAGAAGACTCAGCACTTCAAGACAAGAATTACTGTGCAAGCCACATGGTCTAACTCACTAAAATGGCCGCGGAACCGCCGCGAAACCCAAGGTGGGGCCGCGGTTCCGCGGCGCTTTGGTAGAGTTAGCATCACGTGCTTCACAGTAACTCATAGAATTCCCTCCTGAATTTTTTGGCAATTTTTAATTCACAAAAATCCAAATTTTCAGAAAATTTCCAGAGAGCAATTTGAGTTAGGGTTTCGATGTTCGTTCGGATTTCAAACGTCGTATACACTTTGCCTAAGGCTCTAGCTAGGCTCTGATACCACTGTAGGGTTCCTAGGCACACTAATAAGGTCTTACAAGGCATCAACCATGCCAATTTCAAAGTTTTACAAGTGCCAAGAAACCCTAATACGGATCGTTAACTAGAATTTAGGCGAAACTAGAAGCTAGTTAACAACTTAACTATGAGTAAACGAAAATACAACCTTTGTAGATCCGGTCCTCCACCTCCATAACTCCGCGATGAAGTCCCCTCACTGCGATCATCGGATCCCGGGCTCTAGCGTCGGCTTCATCGGAGAAATGGGCTGGCTAGGTCGTCGACTTCGATGCCGAAGATGATCTACGTCGAGACAACACAAGATCAAGCTCCAACTTCACCAAGTCATGAAACTTGTGAAGAAAACACCCTATACTACTTGGCAAGAGGTAGAGGATGAAGAAATAGGAAGTGGGTTCACTTTAGATTTGGATTTCTCACTTGGAATCAACACTTGAAAATTTTCAAGAAAGCTTTTCTTTCTTCATTAAGAAGAAGAAGAAGAAGAAAATGGAAAATGAATTAAATCTAATTGAATAATCAAGTGATGGTTATCATAATGTAACCATGGTAAAGTGTTGAGAATAAACTAGGGTTAGGTGAATGGTTAGGTTTAGTGGTAAAAACAAAATGGAAGACTTTTCAAAGATGCTTTGAAGCTTCAAGAAGCTTTTAGCAAAGAACAAATAAATCCACCATTTTATTTTGCCAAAAATGATTAAATAAATAAACAAATAAATAAATAAAATCAAAACCCTAACCATTACACAACCATGGTTTAATCATACACTTAACCAAGTTAGCATGTATCATCAAACATGATACAATCTTGTGCACAAAAGTATATCACATATACAACTTGTGTAATTCAAGTGAGAAAATCCATTTAAAGTGAACCAATACTAGTTAATGCAAAGTAATATATCAGATATATAATTATACATTAAATCATTAAATCAACACTTGATTTAATGATCCGGTCATGTCGCATGTAACCGACTAGTATCCAATGTAGACTTATCGAATCAATCCCTGATTCGATAACTAGGTTATATCGCATACAACCATTCGATACATTCATCGCGAGAATGAAATACGGTATCACATATACGCATTATTCTCGGTCCCGCACATATCTCATATGCGCTCCTATTTCGTTTCGCTTGAGCCAGGAAACCTCTGTGTAGGACTCTAAAGACTCGTCAATACGCCGGCAGCAGGTGATGATCATATCAAACACCCACAAGCCGCAAGCGGTCTGCTAAACGTAACGGCCACCCGGGTATTGAGCGATCAGAAGATCGACGAGCCAGCCCGCTCACACTCCTGTGAATCCAACCAGTAACACTTACCGTACAGTCCGGTCTGTTCATCTGATATGTCGCATGTCTCGCCTAGGGGTGGTAAACGTCAGACCCCAATAGCTTGATAAGTCATGCCGATGTAGGGTCCATAACATTCGTGAAACTACCGATAACTCTTACCAGTATATCACTGCAACCCGGGCCAGGGATTTCCTGTTATGGCCAGTCGTGCATAGCGCAACATCAACCCCCAATACCGGGAAAGACGAATCCCCTCCTATCGCTCATTGCCTCCATGTGAATCGGGACTGTACCCAAAAACCACCTGTTTGCACGACTCAGTAGAGCCGTGGTAGGGTGGAAATCAAAGCACAGTGGGAGACACACAAGACTCTATGACGATCTCGGGTCAACAGACTAAGCTGTACCAGTGTCACCAGAGAACTGCCATCTGACGTGAGGTATAATACCATCTGGGAGTTCTCGGCGAGTCCGTTCAGTGTACCCAGTCTCCACTGAGCACCCGCATACCATCTCCGATGTCAAACACCAATGGATATGGGATCATCCATCGCCCATCACATGGGTCGAGAAGATATACGCTAGTCTACTCTGGAATATCGATGCCCCGTCTCGATATTCCCACGACTAGGAATATTGAAGTATGTACTCATTGACTACCCAGACCCCACTAGTATGATCTGCATCATAGTCCTGGAAGTCGAGTACACATCCTAAGGGCTTTATCAACATGTAATCAGAGAGACAGAAAGTATACATGTTAAGATAAAGAGCAACCAGATAGCGTACTATCATGTCGAGCAAGAAAGTCCTACCTATATATGTCCCAGCATCCACTACAATATACATCCAATGCACAGTAATGGCCTCTAGGGCATACATATAACTAACACCATGATCAAAGTTCAAGGAGCTGGGATAAGCAAAAAGGACCACCACGTCGTTAAACTGGGAGCAGTAGACTACTAAGTCTTTAAACTGGGAGCAGTCGACCTCTAAGTCGTTAAACTGGGAATGTAAAAAAAAATGTGTAAATAAAAAAATGTGTAAATAAAAGAAAAATAAAGAAAAGCCGAAATGATGGGGCAACTCGCAATAAAAATCAGTGAGTAAAATAAAGATGAAAATAAAGCCGAAATGATTGGGCAACCGCGAATAAAAGCCGAAAGGATAGGGCAATCGCGACCTTCGCGATAAGAAAAGATGAAATGGTAGAGCGATCGCAGTAAAACAAAAAAAAAACAAAAACAAAAAAAACAAGGGCGGATGATGAGTTGCTCCTGGCATTATTCCAGTGCAGCAATGCAGACGCCAAACAAAAATCCAATTTCCCAAAATTCTTTCAGCCCTACGGCCGGTCCCCAAATTGACTGCCGTATACAATCCACGGGCTCAAATAATTCTCAGCATACCCATGCCCCATTGCAATCACCAGTCCAACGGTTGGTCTCCGCCCTCGGAATCGTGTTCCATTGGGAATACCCACTCATGTGTCTTGGCACATGTGCTTCAGGGTCAACAACGCTGATGCCGGCCCCTACACCAAAATTCCAAGCTCGCCATCCGTAGACCTCTAAGTCATTAAACTGGAAACATATGACTTCTAAGTCTTTAAACTGGAAACAGATGACATCCAAGTCGTTAAACTTGAAACAGATGACTACCAAGTCGTTAAACTGGAAACAGATGACCTCAACGTCTTTAAACTGGAAACAGATGACCTCTAAGTCTTTAAACTGGAAACAGATGACCTTTAAGTCGTTAAACTAGAAACAGATGACCACCAAGTCGTTAAACTGGAAACAGATGACCTCTACGTCTCTAAACTGGAGACAGATGACCTCTAACTCGTTAAACTGGAAACAGTAGACCTCTAAGTCTCTAAACTGGAAACAGATGACCTCCAAGTCGTTAAACTGGAAACAGATGACCTCCAAGTCGTTAAACTGGAAACAGATGACCACCAAGTCGTTAAACTGGAGACAAATGACCTCTACGTCTTTAAACTGGAAACAGATGACCTCTACGTCGTTAAACTGGAAACAGATGACCTCTATGTCGTTAAACTGGAAACAGATGACCTCTATGTCGTTACACTGGAAACAGTAGACCTCTAAGTCTCTAAACTGAAACAGATGACCTCCAAGTCGTTAAACTGGAAAAAGATGACCTCCACTTCGTTAAACTGGAAACAGTCGACCTCCAAGTCGTTAAACTGGAAACAGATGACCTCTAAGTCGTTAAACTGAAAAAAGATGACCTCTAAGTCGTTAAACTGGAAAAGGATGACCTCTAAGTCGTTAAACTGGAAACAGTCGACCTCCAAGTCATTAAACTGGGAACGAGAGAAATCCACTCATATGCCCTCACGATACATGAGGAGAACAAACCTTCGTGGGATCCTTACGACTCACGAAGGAAAATAACACTTAGGAGTCCTCACGACTCCTAAGGAGAACATACACCTGCGAGATCCTTACGACTCGTAGGGAGAAAATGCTTTTATGGGACCCCCACGGCCCATAAAATTGAAAAGTCTTAAGTGACAGGGATCTAAACCTGTCTCCTAAGCCATCGCTCTCCAACCCCCAAGTGGCGAATGATGAGTCGCTCCTGGTACCATATTCCAGTGCAGCGATGCAGACGCCAACCAAATTCCAAACTCAAATTCCCAAGCGGCGAATGATGAGTCGCTCCTGGTACCATATTCCAGTGCAGCGATGCAGACGCCAACAAAGTCCCGAAATGTCTTCGGCCCTACGGTCTGGATCATACATCCTGCAAAACCGTATACAATCCACGGGCGTAAAACAATCCCAATCTCTCAAAAAATAATAAAATAAAAATAAAAAGAGGTATGTCCACAAGCAAAATGGGCACGGATGAAAACCCGAAAGGGCTCCGTGAGTAAAAACAGCAGGACTGCCGGCGAGTTTGTGAAAACCCGAAAGGGGGCAAACTCATGAAAAAGAGATGAAATGCACTCACAAGGTCCTCTCGAGTTTGTGAGGAGAAAATTCCCGCGTGAGATCCTTACGACTCACAAAGGAGCAACACACTTGGGAGTCCCCACGACTCCTAAGGAGAAAATACACTTACGGGATCCTTACGACCCGTAGGGAGAAAATGCTTTGTGAGACCCTTACGGCTCACAAAATTGAAAGTCTTAGGTGATAGGGACCTAAAACCTGTCTCCTAAGCCATCGTTTCCTGATAAGCAAACGCAAATGATGATTCGCTCCTGGTACCATATTCCAGTGTAGCGATACTGATGCCAAGCAAAAACCAATTCCCAAATCCTCTTGGGGCAAATGATGAGTTGCTCCTGGCATCATTCCAGTGCAGCAATGCAGATGCCGACAAAAAAAATCCCCAAATCCTCTTGGGGCAAATAATGAGTTGCTCCTGGCATCATTCCAGTGCAGCAATGCAGATGCCGACAAAAAAAAATTCCCAGATCCTCTTGGGGCAAATGATGAGTTGCTCCTGGCATCATTCCAGTGCAGCAATGCAGATGCCGATAAAAAAAAATCCCCAAATGCTCTCGAGGCAAATGATGAGTTGCTCCTGGCATCATTCCAGTGCAGCAATGCAGATGCCGACAAACCAAATCCAAATCCTCCCGGGGCAAATGATGAGTTGCTCCTGGCATTATTCCAGTGCAGCAATGCAGATGCCAAACGAAAAAAAAACAAATCCCAAATCCTCTCAAGACAGATGATGATTCGCTCCTGGTACCATATTCCATTGTAGCGATGCTGATGTCAACCCAAATCAAATCAAACCAACAACCTCTATGACGGAATCATGCTCCGTCCCAGAACTTACCCCATGTCGAAATCATGCTTCGCCTCGGGATATCTACCCTCCCTGCCGGAATTATGCTCCGCCTCGGAATCAAGTCAACCACCGACACTCCGCGTCGGGGAAAAGTCGAACAGCGACACTCCGTGCCGGGGAAAAGTCAACCTGTGACACTCCGCGCCGGGGAAAAGTCCATCAGCGACACTCCGTGCCGGGGAAAAGTCAACCCGACACTCCGTGCCGGGGAAAAGTCGATCAGCGACACTCCGCGCCGGGGAAAAGTCAACCCGACACTCCGCGCCGGGGAAAAGTCGATCAGCGACACTCCGTGCCGGGGAAAAGTCAACCCGACACTCCGCGCCGGGGAAAAGTCGATCAACGACACTCCGTGCCGGGGAAAAGTCCACCAGCGACACTCCGCACCGGGGAAAAGTCCATCAGCGACACTCCGTGCCGGGGAAAAGTCAATCCGACACTCCGCGCTGGGGAAAAGTCCATCAGCGACACTCCGCGCCGGGGAAAAGTCAACCCGACACTCCGCGCCGGGGAAAAGTCGATCGGCGACACTCCGTGCCGGGGAAAAGTCAACCAACGACACTCCGCACCGGGGAAAAGTCCATCAGTGACACTCCGTGCCGGGGAAAAGTCAACCCGACACTCCGCGCCGGGGAAAAGTCCATCAGCGACACTCCGTGCCGGGGAAAAGTCAACCCGACACTCCGCGTCGGGGAAAAGTCCATCAGTGAAACTCCGTGCCGGGGAAAAGTCAAACCGACACTCCGCACCGGGGAAAAGTCCGTCAACGACACTCCGTGCCGGGGAAAAGTCAACCAGCGACACTCCGCACCGGGGAAAAGTCCATCAGCGACACTCCGTGCCGAGGAAAAGTCAACCCGACACTCCGCGCCGGGGAAAAGTCCATCAGCGACACTCCGAGCCGGGGAAAAGTCAACCCGACACTCCGCACCGGGGAAAAGTCCATCAGCGACACTCCGTGCCGGGGAAAAGTCAAACCGACACTCCGCGCCGGGGAAAAGTCCGTCAGCGACACTCCGTGCCGGGGAAAAGTCAACCACCGACACGCCGCGCCGGGGAAAAGTCGATCAGCGACACTCCGTGCCGGGGAAAAGTCAACCCGACACTCCGCGCCGGGGAAAAGTCGATCAGCGACACTCCGTGCCGGGGACACGTCAACCAGCGACACTCTGCATCGGGGAAACGTCCAACACAGACACTCCGCATCAGGGAAACATCAACCAGCCGATACCCCGCCTCGGGGAAACGTCAAGCAGACACTCCGTGCCGGGGGCACATCGACAACAGACACTCCGTCGCGGGGACACGTCAACCAGCGACACTCTGCATCGGGGAAACGTCCAATACAGAAACTCCGCATCAGGGAAACGTCCAACAGCGACATTCCGTACCGGGGACACGTCTACCAAATCGCTCCGGATCAGAGCGTCGACCGTCCATATCGCAAAAAGGGCAGTGCAGGCTTCCTACAAAGCAGGAACCGGATCATTCCGGACAAGGGAAACGTCTACCACAGACACTCTGTCTCGGAGACGCGTCAAGCGCCGACCGTCCACGTCGTAAAAAGGGCAGTGCACCCCAAAAAGTGGGAACCAAAGCAACTCGCCTCCACGTGAAAGAAGATCCATCAATTTCATGCACACGACCCACATGTGCGGTGTGCATTTATTGATGGGGGCAATTTGTTGGGGTAAAAATTTACACCCCCGTTGACCGAGTCAAAGTCAAGGTCAACCCCAAGCCAGGTGGGCCCAAGCCCAGGTTAAGCGGGCCCAGGCCCAAGTCGAGCCCGCGGCCAGCCTCCTCCATGCTAAAATATAGATCATGTAATAAATAATTTTTATGTAATTTTTTATACATGAATGTATGCAAAATGGGCATAAAGCCAATATTTTGTAAGCCCATGGCTTATGTGCAAAAATGAAATGGCACATGAGCCATGTGATGGCTAAAATGCCATTTTTTTAAAGCCCAAGGGGCTATATGTAAATATGTAAGCCTATAAAAGGCAACATGATCATGAATAAAAAAACAACTTTTTCATTCCCCCAAAAACTAGGGTTCTTTGTGCCTCCTGCTCCTTCTCCAAGGTTCTAAACCTTCTCAATTCTTTTGAATTAAATCAAGAGTTTTACTCTTTCTTTTCCAAAACTAAGTAGTTTTCCACCACAAAACCCACAAAGGGGAACTCAGATCTCCCATCAGATCTCAAAAAGGTGTGATTTTTAAAATCTCCTACTTCTTGATCTTCAAGATCCGACCAAACAACAGAAGGAAGAAGAAGAACCCCCTTCATCAGTTTCAAAACATCCCAGGAGTTTAACTCCATACATATATACATAACAAATATTTCCTTTCTGAAGCATAGCTTCTGTTTCTTAGGCTAAAAGCCACTTTTTCTCGCCGGCGCTCGAGCGCAGAGCGCCCACGTGCCGACACGTGGCGCGCTTGCGCTCAAGCGCAAGTGCCCGAGAGCAAGTCGCCCCGGTGCCGACACGTGGCGCGCTTGTGTTCAAGCGCAAGCGCTCAAGCGCAAGTCGCCCATGTGCCGACACGTGGCGCGCTTACGCTCAAGCGCAAGCGCCCGAGCGCAAGTCGCCCCGGTGCTGACACGTGGCGTGCTTGCGTTCAAGCGCAAGCGCTCGAGCGCAAGTCGCCCCCGTGCCGACACGTGGTGCGCTTGCGCCCAAGCGCAGGCGCTCGAGCGCAAGTCTCCCCCGTGCCGACACGTGGCGCGCTTGAGCTCAAGCGCAAAGCGCCTACGTGCCGACACGTGGCGCGCTTGTGCTCAAGCGTCCAGCGCTCAAGCGCAGAGCGCCCACGTGCCGACACGTAGCACTCTAGCGCCTGAGCGCACAGCACCTAGGCACACAGCGTCCAAGGTGCTGCCCCCATACATCCTTTGGATGCCTTTTCCCCCCTCTTTCTTATATATATATACATATATACATATATATATACATATGTATACATATTTGCACACACACGTGCTCCACGACACTGTCCCTGTTAGAAAAAAAATTCTAACGGGGCGCTGCCCCGCACCCCGCACCCCGCAAGGGGGCTGCTAGCCCCCTTGACCCCCAGCCCGCTATCCGGGTAGCGGGACCCCCATAAAAACTCTGCGTGGCTCCCAATATATCCAAAACCCCCTTTCAAAACACAACACACGCACACTGCACATTGAGTTCGCATGACCAGTTTAACCCGTCAATCGGAGGTTCCCTCGCTCCAAAGGCGAGGGGTAATTAACGGCAGCTTAGTCCGTGGCTGCCGGAGATTCGGATCCCCATAATCATTAAACCCCGGCCTACCCTAGGCAGGGGGAATCTGCAGTACGCCTGACAAGCGCGCGCGTATTCCCATCTCAATGGGGTGACGAAAAACACCCTACACTTTCGAAAATGTATTTGCTGGCACAAGGACCTGTTGGATATAGTGCCCTCAGAATCAATTATAGGATCGCAGCCACGTGATTGCAATGATTGAGGGAGGAACTATACCGGCAGGACAGTCTTACTCGAGAGGTTTGTATACTATCCGGTTTGTCTTTATCATCGTGTGCATGCTTTAGGTGACATTGTAGTTCACTATTACACGTTGATAGAGAATAGTATGCTATCATGGTTTGTCTTTATCATCGTGTACTGCTTTAGGTGACCTTACAGGTCGCTATTACACGTTGATAGAGCCCTTAGGATTCTTGCTTGACTGCCAATAGTATGATGGCGATCATATACGTGGGAGCTGGGGTCTATAAGCACATCCTTAAAAGGCCCCTAGTCGTGGGAGTTTCGAGACTGGGCATCGATACTCCATTAGTAGACTAGTGTATACAGGCGATGGCCGATCTCACAAGCCATTAGTGTCAGTTGGTTCACATAAGATTGTAGGGTTCCTAGGCATCCTATAGAGGTCTCACAAGGCATCGAACATGCCAAATTTAAAAATTATGGTGCCGAGAAACCCTAGTTAACGGATCGTTGCTAGATGTCTAGGCGAAAAACAAAACTAGTTAACTATTTAACTAGAAGTTGAGATGCTACAACCTTTGTAGATCCGGATATCCACTTGCTTAGCTCCATGTGGTCGTCCCCTCGCTGTCCATCACGAACCTCGGACTCTCGCGACGGCTTCATCGGAGAAGTGAGCGGAATAGTTCGACGGCTTCGTGTCAAAGACGATCTACGTCGAGGTTGCACTAGTTCAAGCTCCGACTTCACCAAGTAGTGAAACTTGTGAAGAAAACACCCGAAACCACTTGGCAAGAGGTAGAGGATGAAGAAATAAGAGGTGGGTTCACTTTAGATTTGGATTTCTCTCACTAGATCTCAAGTTGCCATTAAAGTAGCAAGCATTTCTTTTGAAGAAGAAGATGAAGAAGATGATAGAATATGATAAAAGTCTTAATCAAAATAGAAAAGAAAATGATCTTTATCATATCCTAACCATGGTCAAGTGTAGAGAATTGACCATGGTTAGTGGGAGTGGTTAGGTTTAAGTATGAAGACAAAATAGCATCATTAGTAAATGCTTCATGAAGCTTCACCATTCTTTATGATAAATGAAGCCATTTTATTTTCATAAAAACCAATTAATAAATAATGAATGGATTAAATAATAAGTGAATAAAACATAAACCCTAACCACTCTCATAACCATGGTTCAATTCTTTTACACATGGTCAAGTCAACATGCATCATCAAACATGATACAATCATGTGCACAAAACATATCACATATACAATGTGCACATCAAGTGAGAAAAATCCGTTTAAAGTGAACCAATACTAGTTAATGCAAAGTAATATATCAAATATATAATTATACATTAAATCATTAAATCAACACTTGATTCAATGATCCGGTCATGTCGCACATAACCGACTAGTATACAATGCATCGATTTATCGAATCAATGATTCGATAACTAGGTCATATCGAATATAACCAATCGAAACATATATCGCGAGAATGAAATGCGGTATCACATACACGCATTATTCTCGGTCCTGCACATATCTCATATGTGCTCCTATTTCGTTTCGCTTGAGCTAAGAAACCTCTATGTAGGACTCTAAAGACTCGTCAATACGCCGGCAGCAGATGATGATCATATCAAGCACCCACAAGCCGCAAGCGGTCTGCTAAACGTAACGGCCACCCGGGTATTGAGCGATCAGAAGATCGACGAGCTAGCCCGCTCACACTCCTGCGAATCCGACCAGTAACACTTACCATACAGTCCGGTCTCTTCGTCTGATATGTCGCATATCAAGTCTAGGGGTGGTAAACGTCAGACCCCAATAACCCGATAAGTCGTGCCGATGTGAGGCTCGTAACGGGTCGAGAAACTACTGGTAACACTTACCAGCAAATCTCTGATCAGCCCTGGCCAGGGACTTCCCTGTTACGGCCAATCGAGCACAGCGCAACATCAACCCCCAATACCGGGAGAGACGAAACCCCTCCTATCGCTCATTGCCTCCATGTGACTCGGGACTGCACCCAAAGACCACCGTTTTGCACGCCCTCATGGACGTGGTAAGGTGGAGATCAAAGCACAGTGGGAATCACATAAGACTCTATGACGATCTCGGGTCTACAGACTAACCTGTACAAGTGTCACCAGAGAACTGCCATCTGACGTGAGGTATAATACCATCTGGGAGTTCTCGGCGAGTCCGTCCAGTGTACCCAGTCTCCACTGAGCACCCGTATACCATCTCTGATGTCAAACACCAATGGATATGGGATCATCCATCGCCCATCACATGGGTCGAGAAGCGTATACGCTAGTCTACTCTGGTATATCGATGCCCCGTCTCGATACACCCATGACTAGGGACCTTGAAGAATGTACTTATGGACTACCATGTCCCCACTAGTATGATCTGCATCATAGTCCAGGTAGTCAAGTACAAATCCTAAGGGCTTTACCAACATGTAACTATAAGACAGTATAAAGAGACTAGTGTACATGTTAAGATAAAGAGTAACCAGATAGCATACTATCATATCGAGCAAGAAAGTCATCTCTATATATGTCCAAGCATCCAATATAATATACAACATCTGTACAATACTGGCCTCTAGGGCATACATACAACTAACAATCTCCCACTTGCACTAGGGCCAGTTGCTGTAGTATCGCATACCGAGCATCCCGAAGAGTCTCTCAAACTGTATCTGGGGAATGGCCTTCGTGAGTGGATCCGCCGTGTTGTTCTTCGTGTCAACCCTCCTGACCTCGATCTCCCGGCGATCAACTATCTCCCGGATCAGGTGATACCGCCTCAGAATATGCCTGGATCGCTGATGGGACCTGGGTTCCTTGGCCAAAGCCACCGCTCCATTGTTATCGCAATACAAAGGTATTGGACGCTCAATGGATGGAACCACTCCAAGTTCAGTAATGAACTTCTTGATCCAGACAGCCTCTTTAGCAGCATCGTTGGCAGCGATGTATTCAGCCTCCATCGTCGAGTCTGCCACGGTTTCCTGCTTGGAACTCTTCCAGCTAACCGCCCCTCCGTAAAGGGTAAAGACAAATCCCGACTGCGACTTAGAGTCGTCCTTATCACTCTGGAAGCTCGAATCGGTAAAGGACTCCACTTGGAGTTCTCCGTTACCATACACCAAGAACATATCTATAGTCCTTCGCAAGTACTTGAGAATGCTCTTCACAGCTGTCCAGTGATTCTCTCCAGGATCAGCTTGATACCTGCTCACTACACTTAGTGAGTATGCTACATCGGGTCTGGTACATAGCATCGCATACATGATAGAGCCTACTGCCGAAGCATAGGGTATCCCTTGCATGCGAGCTCTCTCCAAATCAGTCTTGGGAGATATCTCTTTGGAGAGAGTGACTCCAGAGATCGTGGGCAAGTTCCCACGCTTGGACTCTTCCATACTAAACCTCTTTAGTATGGTGTCAATGTACCTGGATTGGGACAATCACAAAATCCGTTTGGATCTATCTCTATAGATCCTAATTCCCAATATGCAGGAGGCATCACCAAGATCTTTCATTGAGAATCTTTGTGATAAGAAGAGCTTGACCGATTGCAGCATAGGAATATCATTTCCTATCAAGAGTATGTCGTCCACGTACAATACGAGGAAGACAACCTTACTCTCTGCCACCTTCTTGTAGATACAAGGTTCATCTAGGTTTTTGACGAAATCAAACTCTTTGATAACGACGTCAAAGCAGATGTTCCAACTCCGCGATGCTTGCTTTAATCCATAAATGGATTTAAGCAGCTTGCACACCTTTCCGCTGCTCCCACTGTCTACGAAGCCCTCTGGCTGAGTCATGTACACGCACTCTTCTAAATCACCGTTTAGAAAGGCGGTCTTAACATCCATTTGCCAGATTTCGTAATCATGATATGCAGCGATGGCAAGCATGATCCGGATGGATTTAAGCATAGCCACTGGAGAAAAGGTCTCGTCATAGTCCACACCTGGTCTTTGACGAAAACCCTTTGCTACAAGTCTAGCTTTGAAAGTCTCCACTTTCCCATCTACACCAAGTTTCTTCTTAAAGATCCACTTGCTCCCAATGGGTTTTACCCCTTCAGGAGCAACGTCCAAAGTCCTTACTTTGTTGGTGTACATGGATTCCATCTCGGACCGCATAGCATCCAGCCATTTCACTGAGTCCCTACTCGGGATGGCCTGCTCGAAGCTAGTTGGGTCATCATCCTCCATGATGCAATCCTCGCTTCCACCGTCAATGAGAAAACCATAGTATCTCTCAGGTGGACGAGATTCCCTACTAGATCGGCGGAGAGGCTGGGGTTCGTTGAGTTCTACTGAATCCTCTGGTTCCACCAAGTCTTCTGTTATAGTTTGTGTTGCTGGAACTTCTTCCAGTTCTACCTCAATGACACTAATCTGTTTCATAAGAAAACCTTTTTTCTAAGAAAGTGGCATGTCGAGAAACAAACACCTTTTGTTTCTCGGGGTGGTAGAAGATATACCCTTGTGAATTTTTGGGATATCCTACAAACTTACATAAGACCGATCTTGCCTCGAGTTTGTCCGGATTTTGTCTTTTGACATAGGCTGGACAACCCCATATCTTAACATACTTAAGAGATGGTCTCTTCCCTCTCCATATCTCATATGGAGTGGTAGGCACTGATTTGGTAGGAACCATATTCAATAGGTGTATGGCTGTCTCAAGCGCATACCCCCAGAAGGAAATAGGTAACTCAGCTGTGCTCATCATTGAACGCACCATATCTAATAGGGTGCGATTCCTTCGTTCCGATACACCGTTGTGCTGTGGTGTATAAGGTGGAGTAAGCTGAGAGAGAATCCTATTCTCTTTTAGATAATCTTGGAACTCATTGCTCAAGTATTCTCCTCCTCGATCAGATCGAAGGATCTTAATGCTTTTTCCCGTTTGGTTCTCTACTTCGTGCTTATATTCTCTGAATTTCTCAAAAGCTTCAGACTTGTGTTTCAACAGGAACACATGCCCGTATCTAGAGAGATCGTCAGTGAATGTAATGAAGTAGGAAGAACCATCCCTGGCATGTGTAGACATCGGACCGCATACATCACTATGTATCAGTCCTAAGAGTTCAGTAACTCTTTCTCCGTGTCCACTAAACGGAGCTTTGGTCATTTTTCCTTTGAGACATGAATGGCAAGTATCATAAGATGATAATTCGAACGGATTCAAATAACCATCCTTATGTAACTTAGCCAGTCGTGTCGTATTGATTTGACCAAGTCTACAATGCCACAAGAAGGATTCGTTCATTTCTGAATTTTTCCTCTTGTGTGTGTTTTGTATATTGAGGACTGTATTTTGATTTAGAATGAATATGCCATTATGTAGCGAGCCTGATGCAATCAACTTTTGATCTAGGAATATGTTCATAACATTATCCTTTACTACAAAATTATATCCTTCTTTACTTAATAAAGAAACTGATATAATGTTGCACATCATGTTCGGTATATAATAGCACTCATTCAGAATTATTGTATCACCACTTGGTAATACTAGGTGATATTCGCCAACTGCTTTGGCTGCAACACTTGCACCGTTCCCAACTTGAACGGAATGATCACCTTTCCCCAGTTCTCTACCTTTTCATAGCCCATATAACTGTTTACATATGTGGGATCCTGATCCGGTATTTAATACTTAGGACGTAGGGTGAACTGAGAAACAGTTCTCAATAACTAACACACCTTTAGAAGATGCATCAACATGCATATTCTTTTGGGCGTCTTGAGAATCCAAATATTCTCCTGTTTCCTGTTCAGTCTTATAACATTTATAAGATAGAACGGGTCCAACGTTCCCCTGCACAGTATAACATGCGGGTTCGGTCAATACATCCATATTATTATCTTTATTAAGGCATGAAATGGTCGCTACCTGGAGAGAGAGAGAAGAAAACACTTTAGCGTAAGCTCGTGCAAGATCAGATTGGTTATTATCTTATCTAATCAGGATGGCTCCCACTGCTTTTTATCAAATCTTCCTTCAAACCCTAAAAGGAAAGACTAGCCGGGATTAATTACACACTACAGGTTCGTCAATCTTTCAGCCAGGCCAGTGTCGGTACTTTGAGGGAGGTTCCCCGTGCTTTCGCACGAACCTAATTAATGTAAACCTCGTTTTCCCAGAGACGTAACCTCGTTAACACCTTTCTAGACACCTACTTGATCGGCTAATTGTAATGTGTAAAACTCTCCCAGGAGTAACTCTTACTCGCAGCGGGTATCGGGATCCAACTATCTCATAGAAGGTATGCAATCTCATTGCAAATTTCAACACTTGAAATTCCCGATAATATTTTACCCCTAGTGTTCTATGACCTTGACGAATGCCAAACAACCCATAGTCCACTAGTCAAGTTCAACCCGTACATTTCTTGATTGAATTAAACCCACCCGCACGACCCTTGACGAATCTCAAACAACGCCGTACGAATACCCTAATCCAATCTGCATCATATGCATAAGCAGATAAATACTAGTTAGCTACCGTACACTACGCCTTGACGAATGCCAAACTACCGTAGCACGAATACTAATTAGTACTTATCTGAAATGACGGAGGGCTACGCAGGTTTTCATAAAACCATGAGCGTAATGAACTTGATATCGTTGTAGAATCAAATGAAGTTTTTAAAAATGGAGTGATTTTGAGGCTTTTCTAGTTTTGCTAAAGGGGTCACTCCCGGTGAAGGGATCGTCGGCCCTTTCCTCATCGAATGAGGTGCGGGATATATCATATATATCGCTGTGCAAAGCAAAAACCCAAAAGCAGTCAAAAGCAAACCGAGTGTGTAGCATCTGCCAGTTATTGCTAAAGGAGTCACTCCCAGTGAAGGGATCTCGGTCCTTTCCTCATCGAATAAGGTGCGGGGTATATCATATATACCGCTATGCAAAGCAAGAACTGTAGCTACCTGTTTTATTTTAAAATTCGATTCCACAACATCTTAGGTTTCATATCTTTCATTAATCACATTAATGAAGTCCCATCATTTAAATACCTAAACATCACAGATAGATATGACGTACACTTATGCCATCCGCATTCGTCTCGATGTCCCCTCGTGCACCGTTAGGTTAGGTAACTAACGACAGAGCAGGGCAGGGCTAGTGCGGGTGCAAAACATAAGTAACGTCTATATAATATATCATATATACTATATACTATATCCATCACAGAGTCACATCACAGATATCGCAGCAGAATAATCATATGAAATATTGGATATACTAGGACGTCCGTGTTTTCAATACGAGCCAGTATAAAACACGGATTCCACGGTCGTGATGAATAGCCAATCCCACACCCCTAGACCCTTACGAGAGCGGCAAGCAACCCTGCCAATTCTAGGGTTAGGAGACCCGGACTCGACTCCTCGAGTTGGTCTCCCACTGGACCCCAGAACCCGGTTACTTGTGCTCCCCTCCTTGGGTCTATCCTAATGCGGAAAAGTAAATAATATACAAAGGGTGACAACTTCCGCTACCTGGAAGTGCCCCAAATAAAAGAATATTACATACAAGTTTTTACATGAATGAAAATGAAAAACACTCATCTCACATAAAAACCCCCGGCCATTCAAACACGACGATCCAATATAACATATCCAGCAACACATAACATCACATGTCATCAACGTAAGTAAGTATGCATACCCCAATTGTCGTTGACGTATAGCAACGAAAACGGCGATATGAACATACTACACTTACGGTCACAGAAAAGAAAGTGTAAGACTACAACAATTGGAATCCGCAACTGCTTTAGACATCACATGCCTAATCAGATATAAATCCCGCATTTTAGTCTCATTATCGAAAACTCTTTTCAATATCATATGGGACTAAATTGCTAGATTTATAACATTCATTCAGTTATCTCATAACTACTTGTGAATTCCAATTATTGTATCGCATTCCAGATAAACAGAAAATGTTAAACTTTCCGATCGAACAGTTGAATACCCAAGTTTTCCGATACAGCTCAACACATGAAATAAGTCTAACAACATTCAGTTCGTGCCTCAGTACCGACGGTCCAGCCGTAGAAGGGTCAAGCCAACGCCTCACATGTGGCACGCCGTACTGCCCCAAACCCGAAGGTTCAAAGGGCAGTTCAAGACGGTCACATAATCGAGTTAAGGTTTGTTGTCTTCTAGAGGGTCCATCGCGTTACTTGCACTACTTAGAACGTCGTTAAACTACGGAAAAATCCAACACTTGGAAATTTCCCGACAGGGGAAAAATTGGGTATTTATATCCGGTCGAACTTTTTAACATATTCTGGAAATTATCCGGAAATACACAAAAGACGAAATTTGATAATCCGATCGAAATACCGAATCCCCAAAATAACCCCAGAAAATTCAACTCTTGAATGAATACTAAAAATTTCCAGAAGACTCAGCACAACACTACATGAATTACTGTGCAAGCCACGTGCTGTAAATCAATACAGTGGCCGCGGAACCGCCGCTATGTCTATAGTGGGGGCCGCGGTTCCGCGCCTAAGTTGTGGATTTATCAGCACGTGTTTCACAGTAACTCACTAAATTCCCTGCTGAATTTTTTGGCAATTTTTAATCTGGAAAAATCCACGTTTTCAGAAAAAGTACAGAGAGCAATTTGTATTGGGGTTTCGGGTTCGTTCGGAGTTCAAATTCCGTCTAGACTTCGCCTAAGGATCTAGCTAGGCTCTGATACCACTGTAGGGTTCCTAGGCATCCTATAGAGGTCTCACAAGGCATCGAACATGCCAAATTTAAAAATTATGGTGCCGAGAAACCCTAGTTAACGGATCGTTGCTAGATGTCTAGGCGAAAAACAAAACTAGTTAACTATTTAACTAGAAGTTGAGATGCTACAACCTTTGTAGATCCGGATATCCACTTGCTTAGCTCCATGTGGTCGTCCCCTCGCTGTCCATCACGAACCTCGGACTCTCGCGACGGCTTCATCGGAGAAGTGAGCGGAATAGTTCGACGGCTTCGTGTCAAAGACGATCTACGTCGAGGTTGCACTAGTTCAAGCTCCGACTTCACCAAGTAGTGAAACTTGTGAAGAAAACACCCGAAACCACTTGGCAAGAGGTAGAGGATGAAGAAATAAGAGGTGGGTTCACTTTAGATTTGGATTTCTCTCACTAGATCTCAAGTTGCCATTAAAGTAGCAAGCTTTTCTTTTGAAGAAGAAGATGAAGAAGATGATAGAATATGATAAAAGTCTTAATCAAAATAGAAAAGAAAATGATCTTTATCATATCCTAACCATGGTCAAGTGTAGAGAATTGACCATGGTTAGTGGGAGTGGTTAGGTTTAAGTATGAAGACAAAATAGCATCATTAGTAAATGCTTCATGAAGCTTCACCATTCTTCATGATAAATGAAGCCATTTTATTTTCATAAAAACCAATTAATAAATAATGAATGGATTAAATAATAAGTGAATAAAACATAAACCCTAACCACTCTCATAACCATGGTTCAATTCTTTTACACATGGTCAAGTCAACATGCATCATCAAACATGATACAATCATGTGCACAAAACATATCACATATACAATGTGCACATCAAGTGAGAAAAATCCGTTTAAAGTGAACCAATACTAGTTAATGCAAAGTAATATATCAAATATATAATTATACATTAAATCATTAAATCAACACTTGATTCAATGATCCGGTCATGTCGCACATAACCGACTAGTATACAATGCATCGATTTATCGAATCAATGATTCGATAACTAGGTCATATCGAATATAACCAATCGAAACATATATCGCGAGAATGAAATGCGGTATCACATACACGCATTATTCTCGGTCCTGCACATATCTCATATGTGCTCCTATTTCGTTTCTCTTGAGCTAAGAAACCTCTATGTAGGACTCTAAAGACTCGTCAATACGCCGGCAGCAGATGATGATCATATCAAGCACCCACAAGCCGCAAGCGGTCTGCTAAACGTAACGGCCACCCGGGTATTGAGCGATCAGAAGATCGACGAGCTAGCCCGCTCACACTCCTACGAATCCGACCAGTAACACTTACCATACAGTCCGGTCTCTTCGTCTGATATGTCGCATATCAAGTCTAGGGGTGGTAAACGTCAGACCCCAATAACCAGATAAGTCGTGCCGATGTGAGGCTCGTAACGGGTCGAGAAACTACTGGTAACACTTACCAGCAAATCTCTGATCAGCCCTGGCCAGGGACTTCCCTGTTACGGCCAATCGAGCACAGCGCAACATCAACCCCCAATACCGGGAGAGACGAAACCCCTCATATCGCTCATTGCCTCCATGTGACTCGGGACTGCACCCAAAGACCACCGTTTTGCACGCCCTCATGGACGTGGTAAGGTGGAGATCAAAGCACAGTGGGAATCACACAAGACTCTATGACGATCTCGGGTCTACAGACTAACCTGTACAAGTGTCACCTGAGAACTGCCATCTGACGTGAGGTATAATACCATCTGGGAGTTCTCGGGGAGTCCGTCCAGTGTACCCAGTCTCCACTGAGCACCCGTATACCATCTCTGATGTCAAACACCAATGGATATGGGATCATCCATCGCCCATCACATGGGTCGAGAAGCGTATACGCTAGTCTACTCTGGTATATCGATGCCCTGTCTCGATACACCCACGACTAGGGACCTTGAAGGATGTACTTATGGACTACCATGTCCCCACTAGTATGATCTGCATCATAGTCCAGGTAGTCAAGTACAAATCCTAAGGGCTTTACCAACATGTAACTATAAGACAGTATAAAGAGACTAGTGTACATGTTAAGATAAAGAGTAACCAGATAGCATACTATCATATCGAGCAAGAAAGTCATCTCTATATATGTCCAAGCATCCAATATAATATACAACATCTGTACAATACTGGCCTCTAGGGCATACATACAACTAACAAAGATGTATACAGGTGCTCATTGGGTTATGAGTACACCGGACAGGACTTGCCGGGAACATGCTAGTTGGTATTTTACCAGACGTCAGATAGCAGTTCCATGGTAACATGTGTACAGGTTAGTTCATCGACCTAAGATCGTCATATGTCTCGTGTGAGTTCCCACTGTGCTTTGATTACTACCCTACCACGGCTCAAAAGAGTCGTGGAAACAGGTTTTAGTTGGGTACAGTCCCAAGCCACATGGAGGCAGTGAGCGGATCGGCAGGGGTTCGTCTCTCCCGGTATTGGGGGTGAGGTCGCGCTGTGTCTAGGAGAGCTATTACATGAAGTCCTTGGCCAAGGCAGGAGATTTACTGGTAGGTATTCCAGTAGTATCTCAGGGTGTTCTGGGCTACACTCCGACATGACTTGTACCGCTTTTGGGGGTCTGACTTTTACCAACCCGCTAGGCCCGACATGTGATGCTCATAGACGAACGCACCGGACTGTATTGATATTGTCACTGACAGGCTCAGTAGGGTGTCAGGATGAGTTCGCTCATCGACCTTCCTTTTGGTCAATACCTGGTAGCCCGTTAAGTACAGCTAGTACCTCTGACGTGCCGGTGGTTAAATCCACAGCCAAAGTATTGACGAGTCTTTAGAGTCCCCCACAGACAGTTTTCAAGTTTCGGGAGAAACGTTGTAGAGGTCGTATGATATATGGCAGGGTTCGATCATATACGTGCGGTAGTGCACGGATCATGATCGGACGGATCATACTAGTGGGCTTTGGTTTAAGCCGGATCCTAGTATTAGATTTGTTGGAGTACTTTAGTCTCATCGCATTCGCATTCAGTCGGAATGCGGATGCAGGTATGTATATACAGGTGAGGGGTATCCTTGTGATCCGTCACGAGTTTACTTCAGATGTTGCTGTATCTTTTTGTTGTGGCAAACATTTTGATTAATGTTTGCATATAGAAATAATGAGCTAGAAATCATCATTTTGTGCATTTAATGTGACATGGACTTCATTAGTTACTCATGGTCTCTTTTTATGTGCTAATGTCACATTATGAGATGGTTTTGTGTCTTGATATGATAAGGAGAGAGAGAGGGGCTGCCATGATATTGTTTTTGGTCTTGTATTTTTCAAATAACTCACTCACTCTCATTATCATAACAACAACAACAAAAGAAAAAGAAACCTCTTCTTCTTCTTCTTCCTCTAGCTCATTATCTCCATCAATGGCAATACCTCTAACCTCCATCCAAATTAATGGATGCAAGAGACAAAGTGATCACAAACATTCTCTACATCACCTTGGACACGTCGGCTAGCACACTTCGTGTCCGAGTTGTTTCGGATGAATAGGGAGCCCGTAAAAAGACTCATAGATGTGGTGCCCTTTCCGACGAGGAGATCGAGACCGGAGTTGCCGCGAGGAGCTTGGGATGGTGGCCAAAGACCGAAGGATACGGATCGATCGGTATAGCCTTTCTTTCCCTTCTCTAGATAGCTAGTTGTAGGTTAATGGTTCGATCCTGGTTTTAAGCATACGATAGCGCCGGTTTCTAGTTTAGAAAAAGTTTCGTTTCCGCATTTTGGCATCGGAAAGACGGCCAGGACGCTACCGTAGACTTACAGGACCCTGCTGCTTTGCATAATGATCCTTACGTCATCAAGGTATTCATCGGCCAATTCCTTAGCCAATTTGGCCAACGCAACTGCCTTGTTGTTTTCCGCTTGCTGTATGCTTTCCAGGGTATAGGAAGAGATTTGTGTCAATAGTTGCTGCACCTTATTGCCATACCTTATCAGTTCTGCTTTGCACATTTGATAATCATCGTTTACTTGATTAACGATTAGCTGGGAGTCTCCATATATGGGGAGGTCTTTGATTCCCATGTCGATAGCGATCTCAAGAACGGCTATCTAAGCTTCATATTCAACTTCGTTGTTTGTCCTTGGCTCCATTAAAGAGAGGGCGTAACACAATATCCCTTATTGCAGGGTCATGAAGATAAGGCCCACCTCGGCTTTAATTATGGTTGTGTTTCGCTTTCTCCGCTTCATGGAGGATGCTCCATCGAAATAGAGTTCCCATTAGGACTCATTCTCTTCTCTCTCTTCTTTGATTGCGCCGAACGCGTGTTCGTCTGGCAACTCACAATTTATGGGAGAGTCGGCTAGTATTGGATGCTCCGCTAGAAAGTCGGCTATTGCCTGTCCTTTCACTAGTTTGAGAGGTGGATACGTTACCGAGAACTCCATCAAGAGGAGGGCTCATTTGGCAAGCCTTCCTGTCAGTATGGACTTTGACATTAGATATTTGAGAGGATCTACTTTCGATATGAGGTAGACCTCATATGCCAAGGCGTAATGTCTGAGCTTCGTTATCACGAAGATCAGCGCTAGGTAATACTTTTCGGTAGGGGAATAGTTTCTTTTTTCCCTAGGAGAACTCGACTTAAATAGTAAGAGCTCTCTCATTTCCTTGATCGTTCTCTTATGCCTACAATGCGCTTAGAGAACCTTCAAGGGATGTTGTATATAGGATAAGGGGTTTTCCCTTAACCGGAGCGGCCAATACCGGCAGATTTTGTAAGTATTGATTGATTTTTTTAGTGATATATGCCCTAGAGGCCATTATTGTATCATACTGGTTTGTATATTACTTAATGGAAGCTTGGGATATACAAGGATATAGTAACAGTCATGCTCAAAATGGTAGTATGCTACCTGGTTTATTTCTACCTCAATATGTGCATGTGTTTCTTAGCATATCACTTATACATATTGGTAGAGCCCTTAGGATCTTTCCTTGATTACCAGCGTTGTAATGGCATTCACACTAGAGGGGGCAGGGTAGTCTATAGGCACATACTTGTACAGGTCCCTAGTCATAGGATTATCGAGACGGGGTATCGATACTGCAGAGTAGACTAGTGTATACGCTTATCATCCCAGCAGGGAAGATGGTCTGTCCCACAGCCATTAGTACGTCGTACTGGAGATAGTATGCAGGTACTCATTAGGTTATGAGTACACTGGACATGATTCATTTGGGACTGCTGGTGGGTATTAAACCTATCTTCGGGTAGCAGTTCCCAGGTGACATGAGTACAGCTTAGTCCGTCGACTTGACACTGCTATTTCGCCTCGAGTGTGTTCCCACTGTTCTCAGATTACTACCCTAGTACAGCTCAAAGGAGTCGTTCAAACAGGTAGTAGTTGGGTGCAGTCCCGAAGTACTTGGAGGCAGTGGCGGTTAGATAGGATTCGTCTCTCCCAGTATTGAGGGTTGATATCGCGCTGTGTTCGGAAGGCCATTATACAAAGTCCTTGGCCAAGGAAAGCGAGATTTACTGGTAGGTACTCCAGAAGTTTCTCAGGATGTTTTGGGCTACACTCCGACACGACTTATTGCGCTATTAGGGGTCTGACGTTTACCACCCCTAGGTCTGATATGCGATACTCTTAGACGAACAGACCGGACTGTACGGAGATTGTCACAGATAGGCTCGGGAGGAGTTCGGATGAGTTTGCTCATCGGCCTTCTTATCGACAGATACCTGGGTAGCCGTTACGTGCAGATAGTACCGCTGACAGCTTGTGGTTAAACCTACTGCCTGCATAGTGTCGAGTCTTTAGAGTCCTACACAGAAGGTTTCCCTGCATCGGACAAAAGATGTAGAGGCCGTATCGTTTTACGGCAGCGCTTCGATCACATATGTGTACTTGTGCACGCATGATGTTCGGACGGATAATACTAGTGGGCTTTGGTTTAAGCCGGATCCTAGTATTATGCTGATGGATTATTTTCGTCTCTTTTGTATTCGTATTTTTCGTTATACGGATACGGGTATGTATATACAGTTGAGGGGAATTCTCGTAATTTATTCGAATTTGCTTCTAGAAGAAGACACCTCATTTAGGGTTTTTTTATTCTTTTGATTAAAAGATAATGAGGTGGAGGAAATGAGGTGGAGATATTTGTTGGATGAGGTGGAGATATTTGTTGGATGAAACGTGACTCATTATCTTGACAAAAGAGATATTTTGAAGCATGCTTGATATTTTTGTGAGATATTTATGTCATAGAATATTGTATGCTTCATTATTCTTCTCACTTGAGCCATTCTTTTGTTCCTTGCTCTTTTCTTCACTGGCTTTTCCTCAAGTCCCCTTCTTCTTCTTCTAGCCTTTCATGTCTCAGGTGTTGAGAAACCTAAGGCAATTTGAGACACACTAATCCATCTACACTCTCTACATTATCTAGGCCATCTAGTTTAGCGAACTAGGTGTCCTAGTTACCTCGGATTTGAAGTAGGAGCTCGGACTATAGACTCTCGGGTGGATCATCGAGGAGGCCAACGAGGAAGCATCGATCCGTTATGATCCTTGGAGCCTATGACGATGAGGAAGACAACAAAGAAGACCCGAAAGACATGTAACATGAGGTATAAACTTCTTTCCGAGTAGTTAACCTCATAGCAGTTAGCTAGTTAGGGTTTACTATCGATCATGGACTTCAAATCGGTGTTGCGAGCTTTGAAAAATCGTTTTTTAAATATTCTGCCTCCCCGCGAATTCGCAAGATGCGCGACATCGACTTACAGTAGTATCAGAGCAAACTAAACCATAACTAACTAGTTAGCAAGTAGTTAGAATTTCGATCGTCGGAAAAACCCGAAAAAATAACACAAAACCCTAGCTTTCTGTCTTTCTTAAAATCTAGTCTTAAAAATATTTCAGAGGCCTTAAAAATTAAAGCAGGGAATTCTAAGATCACCTAAGAAACACAGGTCACTAACTCGTCAAGACTGCCGCGGAAGCGTGGCGAAACGGTATGTTTCGCCGCCGTTCCGCGGCAGAGTTAAGGCAGAGTTGACTTGTTTTTGTTCTGTTGGTCTTTTCTGTTATGTTATGCTTTCTGGTATATTTGGTTTCTACCTAGTATTGTTTCTGTGCTGGTTTGCACTTGGGGTAGACACGTAAAATATGTTTCGATCGAATTTCTATCGTTCTTGGCTATGTATCGTTTCTGTGTTTGATATATGTGTTCGTAAACTTCCGCTAATTACTATATGTCGGTTAGTTGCGGGTAGCACATATCTGTGATGATTGGTTTGTGTATATGAACATTATTAGATCGTCGTAGATGAATAGCCGGGGTTGTGAGATAAGAGTTTCTTTCATTCAAATGTAAAATATAATTTGATGTAATATTTTTTCGCGGGGCACATCAAGGTTGAGGTTATAGCAGCGTTGTATTATTTCATTTACTGTTTTTTGCTTCTAGGATAGACCCAAGGTGGGGTACACAAACTACCGGGTTCTTTGAAGTACTGAATGGCCTACTCATATTACCGAGGGAGGTTGCTTCACTTCTGAAATTTGGCGGGTAGTTTGCCGCACCCGTAGGGATCTAGGGTGGGGTTTGGCTATTTATCACGACCGCGGAATCCGTCTTTCGTTACAGGATTAAACGAAACACGGAATTCCTAGTATATCCAATATTTTCATCTATGATCTGGAATGCCTATTATTGCGTGAGACGAACGGATATTATTATATATATTATATAATAGACATTGCTTATGTTTTGCATCCGCGCTAGTCCAGCCTCCAGCTCTGGCGTTAGTTAAGTAACATAACGATAAGATGGCGCCCCGTGGCGAATGCGGATGGCATAATCGTGCATTGTATTTTCGTTTCTTTCTATAATGGTAGGTTAATTGATGGGACTGCATATTAATGCAAAGCAAACAAACCAAAGCTGAATTGTTGGAACACTTTTAAAACCACCCGGTTTTTTCAAAAAGCAAACTTTTAAATGCGGAGCCTAGACCACTCCTTTTAAAAGCTACCAGGTTCCTTCGATTATATCAAGTTCACTACGTTCACGGTTTCGCCAAAACTATTCGTAGCCCTTCGTCATTTCAGTTGGGTATTCAGTAGTATTCAAGCTATGTATTTTGACCTTCGCCAAGGCATAGTGATTGGTAGCTGCTGAATATTCATCTGTAGCAAAGATAGATGCGTTGGTTTGGGACAGTCGTACTACTATTTTGGCCTTCGTCAAGGTCATGTATGGATGGGTTCAAATTAAACTGGACAATGACGGGAAGAACTTGACATGTGACTTATGATATGTTGGCCTTCGTCAAGGTCATAAGAGCATAGGGCAAAAATCCACAACGGGGGTTTCTAAAGAAACTGAAACATGCTAGTATTGCATCCCATTTAGAGTATGATAATTTTGGTATGATTCCTTCAACTTTATCACATAATGATATTTGGATCCCGATCCTACTGTGAGTATATGCTACTCCTCGGGAGATTTCTTCATTAAATGATCAATGCTATAAACAAAGTAAGTGTCTAGAATGGTGTTAGCGAGGCTACGCCTTCAGGGAAAAGAGCTTATTTAATTAAGAAACATCGCGAAAGTATCGTAAAACCTCTATCGAAGTACCGACACTAGCCTGGCCGAAAGGTTAAGCAAGAATTACACGGTGAGATTAATCCTGACTAATTCTTCTTTTATGGTTTGAGGAAGGATTCAAGAAACAGTGAGAGACATCCTGTTTAGATAAACTAAAAACCAATCTAAACTTTCAAGAGCATCATGCTAAAGTGTTTCTTCTCTCTCTCCTAATTGTAGCGAACAAGATGACAGGCCTTAAGTAACTTTTAGATAAAAATATATTGACGGGACCGAACTATAAAGATTGGCTCAGGATGTCAAGATGGCCATCACATATAACAAACTGGGCTATCTTCTTTCTACTAAAGCCTCCGCCGTCCCATATCCAGATTCCAGCGTCGCGGATAAGGAGATCCGGAAGACCTGGGAAATTGACAGTGCGAAAGCCAAGTACATCTTGCTGGCCTCTATGGACAATGAACACTAGAGGCGGCATTTGAAGATGGATCTTGAATCCATCTTCCTCCATACCAAAGACTTATATGGAGAGCAGTCTTGTATCACAAGATACGAGACATCGAAAAAGCTATTTCAAGCGAGGTTGGCTATCGGGTCATCTGTAAGGGACCACATCCTTAAGATGATCAGCTACATTGAGGAGCTCACGGACCTGGGCACCACGTTGGAGAACGAGATATATACTGACTTGATTCTATAGTCCCTCCCTTCTACCTACGCCCAGTTTATCTTGAATTTCAATATTCAAGGTAAGGAAGTTACACTTCCAAAACTCCTCAACATGTTGAGGAGCGCTGAGGGCACCCTACAGAAATCCAGGGAGACACCCGCTCTGCTTGTTAGTGGTGCTTCCTCTTCTAGATCTAAGGCAAAGGCCAAGGGAAAGAAGAAGAAGGTCCTCACCAACTCGATAGGCGGTGTTAGTAAGGTTGAAGCAAAGGGCAAGGAAAAAGTTGGGGGCCGACAGTAAGGAAGGAAGAATGCTTCTACTGTCATAAGAAAGGCCATTGGAAAAAGGATTGCAGGGCCTGGAGAGCCAAGAACCAGGACTCGAAGAAAGTTGTGGCTTCGACTTCAGGTGTGTTTGTAATTGAAAACTGTCTGTCAATCAACTCTACTTCCTAGGTATTGGATACCAGATCATGATCTCATATCTGTAATTCTTTGCAGGCACTCAAAAGTCGTAGAGTTCTGAAGACGTGTGATATGA
Source organism: Agapanthus africanus (assembly GCA_030015575.1). Taxonomy (NCBI): domain Eukaryota; kingdom Viridiplantae; phylum Streptophyta; class Magnoliopsida; order Asparagales; family Amaryllidaceae; genus Agapanthus; species Agapanthus africanus. Next base: position 621,414,578 of record CM057342.1, read on the forward strand.
CCCTCAGGGTTGCTAACGGAGCGAGTGTGGATGCTGTGTTCGTAGGGGAATATCACTTAGGATTGACAAGTGGGCATATTTTGGTTTTGCGCAACTGTTTTTGTGTACCTAGTTTGACTTGTAATATCATTTCTGTATCTTTGTTATCTAAAGAAGGTTATGATTTTACATTTGTAAGTGATGTCGTAAATATATACCTTAATCATGGTTTGATTGGGCCGGGTACACTAAACAACGGTATATACGTATTAAACCAACTACAAGTTTTCAACGTCCAGAACAAACACAAAAGAAAGTCTCCAGAATTAAATCAAGCTTTCTTATGGTATTATAGATTGGGTCACATCAACGAAACACGGTTGACCAAGTTACATAAATAGGGATATTTGGATCCGTTCGAATATCAGTCTTATGCAACTTGTCAATCATGTCTCAAAGGAAAGATAAAAAAGACTCCGTTCACTGGACACAGAGTAAGAGCGAGCGAGCTCTTGGGACTCATATACAATGACGTGTGTGGTCCAATGTCTACACATGAAAGAAGTGGTTATTCCTATTTCATTACTTTTACGGATGATTTCTCTAGGTATGGACATATCTTCTTGATGAAACATAAATTCGAGGCCTTTGTGAAATTCCGAGCATATAAGAATGAAGTGGAAAAACAAACCGGAAAAAGTATCAAGACACTGAGATCTGATCGAGGTGGTGAATACTTGAGTGCTGAGTTCTTGGATTACCTAAAAGAGAATGGAATTCTCTCCCAGCTTATTCCTCCATACACACCACAACACAACGGTGTATCGGAAAGGAGAAACAGAACCCTATTCGATATGGTACGTTTCATGATAAGTAACGCTGAGTTACCGCAATCTTTCTGGGGTTATGCACTAGAATCAGCTGCATATCTTTTGAATAAGGTTCCTACCAGGACTGTGCCTACGACACCATATCAGATGTGGATGGGAAGAAACCCTATCTTCAGTATTTGAAGATATGAGGATGTCCATCTTTTGTTAAAAAGAAGCATGCGGACATGCTCGAGGCACGCTCAGTACTGTATAAGTTTGTGGGATACCCAAATAACTCCAAGGGGTATATTTTCTGTTAAGCAGAGGAACAAAAGGTTTTTGTTTCTCGGCATGCCCACTTTTTGGAAAATCAATTTTTTGAAAACGGAACTAGTGGGAGAGCAATAGAACTGGAAGAAATTCTAGAACCACAAACTATCACTGAAAGCATAGTAGAACCAGAGGTTTAAAAAGAATAGGACATTCCCACGCCACTCCGCAGAACTAGTAGGCAGTCTCATTCGCCCGAGAGATACTACAGTTTTCTCATAGAAGGGGATCGAGAGGATTGTATCATCAACGACGATGAGCCAACTAGCTTCCAACAAGCCATTCAGAGAAGAGACTCGGTAAAATGGCTGGATGCAATGCGAACCGAGATGGAGTCCGTGTACACCAACAAAGAATGGACTTTGGACATTGTTCCGGAAGGGGTAAAACCCATAGGTTACAAATGGATCTTCAGAAAAAATATTGGTGTAGATGGACAGGTTGAAACCTATAAGGCTAGACTTATTGCAAAAGGCTTTCATCAAAGACCTGGTTTGAACTATGACGAAACCTTTTCTCTAGTGGCTATGTTCAGATCCATTGGGATCCTTCTTTCCATTGCTGCATTCCACGATTATGAAATTTGGCAGATTGATATATAGACCGCTTTTCTAAATGGTAATTGGGAAGAGTACGTCTATATGGATCAGCCAGGAGGTTTTATTCAGAGTAGGAGCAACAGGAAAGTGTTCAAGTTGCTTAAGTCCATTTATAGACTAAAGCAGCCATCGCGGAGTTGGAACATCTGTTTTGATGAGATGGTCAAGGAATTCGACTTTATCAAAAATCCAAATGAACCATTCATCTATAGTAAGATTGTAGCAAGAACTGTGGTATTCCACGTCTTGTATATGGATAACATTCTCTTGATATGAAATGACATTCCTATACTACAACCAGTCAAAGGATTCTTGTCATCGAGGTTCTCCATGAAAGACCTTGGTGATGCCAATTACATTCTAGGGATCCAGATCTATCGTGATAGATCAAAGAGTATGGTGGGACTTTCACAGTCAAGGTACATCAACACCATACTGAAAAGATTTAGTATAGAAGATTCAAAGTGCGGTAATCTACCGTCTTGTCATGGAATCACCCTCTTCAAAGAGATGTCTCCCAATACTGATTTGGAAAGGGATCGCATGTCTATTATACCCTACACTTCTGCGGTAGGCTCTATAATGTATGCGATGTTGTGTACCAGACTGGATGTTGCTTACGCACTAAGCATGGTAAGCCGGTATCAGTCAAGCCCTGGGAAGAAGCATTGGATAGCAGTAAAGAACATTCTCAAGTACCTGAGAAGGACTAAGGAGATGTTCTTGGTGTACGGCGGAAAAGTCCTCCAGATCGAGGCCTTTGCTGACTCCAGCTTCCAGAGTGAGGATGACTCCAAGTCTATGTCGGGTTATATATTTACCCTCAGTGGAGTGGCAGTCTGTTGGAAGAGCTCCAAGAAGGACACCGTTGCAGACTCGACGATGGAAGTGGAGTATATCGATGCATGTGATGCCGTGAAAGATGTAGTCTGGATGAGGAAGTTCCTAACATAACTTCATGTGGTTCCTTCCATTGTTGATCCAATACCTAAGTATTGTGACAACAACAGCGCTATAGCTTTAGGGAAGGAATCCAGGTCCCATCAGAGATCCAAACATATCTTGAGGCGGTACCACCTGATCAGGGAGATCGTTGATCGCCTGGAGATCGAGGTAAGGAGAGAAGATACGAAGAACAATATTGCAGATCCACTCACAGAGGCCATCCCTCATATAAAATTCGAGAGGCTATTCGAGATCTTAAATATGCCAATACATGGCTTTAATGCAAGTGGGAGATTGTTAGTGATATATTCCCTAGAAGCCATTATTGTATCATACTGGTTTGTATATTACTTAATAGAAGCTTGGGATATACACGGATATAGTAACAGTCTTGCTCTAAATGGTAGTTTGCTACCTGGTTTGTTTCTACCTCAATATGTGAATGTGTTTCTTATCATATCGCTTATACATATTGGTAGAGCCATTAGGATCTTTGCATGATTACCAGCGTTGTTATGGCATTCACACCAGTGGGGGTTGGGTAGTTTATAAGAACATCCTTATACAGGTCCCTAGTCGTAGGATTATCGAGATGGGGCATCAATAAACCAGAGTAGACTAATGTATACGCTTCTTATCCCAGCAGGGTAGATGGTCTGTCCTACAGCCATTAGTACGTCGTACTGGAGATAGTATGCAGGTGCTCATTAGATTATGAGTACACTGGACAGGACTCGTTGGAGACTGCTGGTGGGTATTATACCTATCGTCGGGTACAAGTTCCCAGGTGACATGAGTACAGCTTTGTCCGTCGACTTGACACTGCTACTTCGTCTCGAGTGTGTTCCCACTGTTCTTAGATTACTGCCCTACCACGGCTCATAGGAGACGTGCAAACAGGTAGTAGTTGGGTGCAGTACCGAAGCACTTGGAGGAAGTGGCGGTTAGATAGGATTCATCTCTCCAAGTATTGAAGGTTGATATCGCGCTGTGTTCGGAAGGCCATTATTCAAAGTCCTTGGCCAAGGCAAGCGAGATTTACTGGTAGGTACTCCAGTAGTTTCTCAGGGTGTTTTAGGCTACACTCCAACACGACTTATTGCGCTATTAGGGGTCTGACGTTTACCGCCACTTAGGCCCGATATGCGATACTCTTAGACGAACAGACCGGGCTGTATGGAGATTGCCACAGATAGGCTTAGTAGGAGTTCGGATGACTTTGCTCATCGGCCTTCTTATCGACAAATATCTGGGTAGCCGTTACGTGCAGCTAGTACCGCTGACGGCTTGTGGTTAAACCCACTGCCAGCATAGTGTCGAGTCCTTAGAGTCTCATACAGAGGGTTTCCCTGCATTGGGCAAAAGATGTAGATGCCGTATGGTTTTACGGCAGGGCTTCGATCACATACGTGTACTTGTACACGTATGCTGTTCGGGCGGATAATACTATTGGGCTTTGGTTTAAGCCGGGTCCTAGTATTATACTGATGGATTATTTTCATCTCTTTTGTATTCGTATTTTTCGGAATACGGGTACGGGTATGTATATACAGTTGAGGGGCATTCTCGTAATTTATTCGAAATTGCTTTTAGAAGAAGGCAACTCATTTAGGGTTTTTTTATTCTTTTGATTAAAAGATAATGAGGTGGAGGAAATGAGGTAGAGATATTTGTTCGATGAAGCATGACTCATTGTCTTGACAAAAGAGATATTTTGAAGCATGCTTAATATTTTTATAAGATATTTATCTTATAGAATATTGTATGCTTTATTATTCTTCTCACTTAAGCCATTCTTTTATTCCTTGCTATTTTCTTCACTAGCTTTTCCTCAGGTCCGCTTCTTCTTCCTCTAACCTTTCATGTCTCATGTGTTGAGAAACCTAAAGCAATTAGAGACACACTAATCCATCTACACTCTCTACATCATCTAGGCCATCTATTTTTGTGAACTAGGTTCCCTAGTTACCTCGGATTTGAGGTAGGAGCTCGGACTATAGACTCTTGGATCGATCGTTTTTGACTCGAGGAGGCCGACGAGAAGGCATCGATCCATTACGATCATTGGAGCCTAAGACAAGGAGGAGGACAGCAAAGAAGACCCGAAGGACATGTAACGTGTGGTATAAACTTCTTTCTGAGTAGTTAACCTCATAGTCGTTAGCTAGTTAGGGTTTAGTATCGATCCTGGAGTTCAAGTCGGTGTTGCGAGCTTTGAAAATCGTTTTTTAAATATTCCGCCTCCCCGCGAACTCACGTTGTGCATGACATCGACTTACAGATTTTGTCCAGTGCGTTTTGGCACTTTTGATCCCAGACGAACAGGGTCCCCTTCTTCCTCAAATGACTGTAGGGACGGAATTTTCCAAAGAGATTAGCTATGAACCGTCGGATATACATGAGCTTTCTTTAAAGAGATCGTATTTGTTTGAAGGTCCTTGGCCTGGACATTTCCATAATCTCCTTGATCTTTGAGTGATCAATTTCAATACCCCGGTGACGTATGATGAATCCCAGGAATTTTCCTGAGGAAACTCCAAACGCGCATTTTAGAGTGTTCAACTTCAGATTATACTTTCGAAGACGTTGCAACACTATTTTTAGATGTTCCAAATGTTCTTCATAAGATTTACTCTTTACTATAAGGTCGTCGATGTAGCTTTCGACAATCTCATGTATGAGGTCATCGAAGATGTTTATCATGGCCCTCTGTTAGGTAGCGCCGGCTTTCTTCAAACCGAAAGGCATCACCTTATAACAGAATATGCCCAATGGGGTCCGGAAGGCGGTATGCCTCTGGTCTTCATGATGCATTTGTATTTGATTGTATCCTGAAGATCTATCCATAAAGGAGGAGAAGACTTCATGGGTAGACGTGTTATTGATCATCAGCTCGGTGATGGGCACTGGGAAGTCATCCTTCGAGCAGGCTTTGTTGAGGTCCCGAAAGTCCACGCAGATGCGAACCGTCCCGTTTTTCTTCATCACCGGAATGGTGTTAGCGATCCAGTTAGGATATTGAACTTCTTGGATGAAGACGGAGTCGATTAGTTTCTTGACTTCAGCATTGATACTCATCTCTAGTTCAAGTCGTATCCTCCTTGGCGCCTGTTTGATTGGCTTTATGCCCGACGATATAGCCAATATATGTACTTCTACTTTTGGATCTTGACCCGGCATTTCAGAGTAGTTCCAGGAGAAGCAATCTTTATACTGCATGTGCACGTCTTTTAACGTGGCTACCTTTTTCAGATAATAGCTTACTGACGAACGTTGGCCTCGGATCATTTTCTGTCCTTAAGTCAATTTTTCTTAGGTTGTCCGGTGTGGTGTGTATCCCATCTTCCATCCCTTTTGGTGCTGGTGGAAATTTTGAGATCTCCTCATCCCCATCTTCATTTGCGAAGCACCTGTAAAGGTCATTCATACTCTCGTGCCCTTCCTCTTTTGAGAGTGTTATCATATGGCAAGTATGAGTTCGCTTCCTTTCTTGATGTCGAGCTGGTCCTATCCTGACGGTATAGGTCTTTTATAGCTCATACTTTTGTGGCGGGTTACCCTCCAGCTGTCGGATAACGTAAACCTGCCTTGTCGATACTTGTTTTCTACCCAGTATTTGAAGGTGAAGCAGTCTTCAAGGGGCCATTATTGTATAGTACTAGCTTGTATATTACATTTTGGAAGCTTAGGATATATACACGGATTTATGACTGTCTTGCTCGATATGGTAGTATGCTACTTAGTTTGTATCTATCTTAATATGTGTATATGTTTCTTTTGACGTATTGCTAATACATATTGATAGAGCCCTTAGGATCTTTGCTTGATTACCTGCGTTGTGATGGCAGTCACACTAGTGGGGGCTGTGTAATCTACAAGCATATCCTTATACAGGTCCCTAGTCATAGGATTATCGAGACATGGCATCGATATTCCAAAGTAGACTAGTGTATACGGTTCTCATCCCAGTAGTGGAGATGGTATGTTCCACAGCCATCAGTACGTCGTACTGGAGATAGTATGCAGGTGCTCGTTAGGTTACGAGTACACTGGACAGGACTCGTCGGGAACTGCTGGTTAGTACTATACCTATCGTCAGTTAGCAGTTCCCAGGTGAAATGAGAACAGCTTAGTCCGTTGACTTGACACTGCTGCTTCGCCTCAAGTGTGTTCCCACTGTTCTTAGATTACTACCCTACCACGGCTCTATTGAGTCGTGCAAACAGGTTGTAGTTGGGTGCATTCCCGAAGCACTTGGAGGCAGTGGCGATTAGATATGATTCGTCTCTTCCGGTATTGAGGGTTGATCTCGCGTTGTGTTCGGAACGCCGTTACACAAAGTCCCTGGCCAGGGCAAGTGAGATTTACTGGTAGGTACTCCAGTAGTTTCTCAAGGTGTTTTGGACTATACTCCGACACGATTTATACCGCTGTTAGGGGTCTGACGCTTGCCGCCCCCTAGGCCCGATATGTGACACTCTTAGACGAACAGACCAGACTGTATGGAGATTGTCACATTCAGGCTCAGTAGGAGTTTGGGTGGGTTTTCCTCATCGGCCTTCTTATCGACATCTACCTAAAGATCGTTACGTACAGCTAGTACCGCTTGCGGCCTGTGGTTAAACCCACTGCCAGCGTAGTGTCGAGTCTTTAGAGTCCCACACAGAGGGTTTTCCGCTTTTGGGCGAAACGATGTAGAGGTCGTGTGGTTTTACGACAGGGTTCGTTCACATACGCGTGCTTGTGCGTGTTTGGTGTTCGAGCGGTTGATACTAGTGGGCTTTGGTTAAGCCGGATCCTAGTATTAGATTTTGGATTGGTTTAGTCTCATTGTATTTGTGTTTCTCAGAACACGGATGCGGGTATGTATATACGGATGATAGGGGCAGAAAAGGAGACACCTCATTAGGGTTTTGACCATTGACTTGATTAAAACCATAATAAGATAGAGGAAATTGTTTACTAATTTTTATTAGAGATAATTGTGTCAAGGCTAATTGGTTTGACCATTTGACTATGTTGACTTAGATATTTTTGCTGAGCACAAGATATTTTGCTTAGCATTAATTATGACATGATAATGGTCAAATCAAAGGAGCCATCACAATTATCCTAATAAAACTTATTTTTCTCTTTCCTCAGAAGAGAGCTCTCTTCATTATTTCTCATATACTCTCTCTCAAGGTTCTCTCCTTCTTTCTCTCTCAAACCCTAGTGTCCCATGAGTTGAGAACCAAGGGTCATTGAGACTTAGCCACCAAAATCCTTCTCTACTCACTCTAGGATACTTAGTTTAGCACACAAAGTACCATAGTTACTTCATTATAGAGGTTGGAGCTCAAGGTAGAGACCTTCGGGTGGATCATCTTTGACGTGGAGAAGCCGGTGAGGAGGAACCATCCACCACCACTCCAAGGAGCTCACAACAAGGAGTAGACGGACATGAAGCTTGAGATATAATCATCTAACATAGTAGTTACAACGCCTAGTTAGTATGTTAGTTAATGTTTAGCAAAGATTCTTATGGGTAGTCTATGTTACCTTGTAAAGAAAATTTTGATTTTTACCTATTCCGCCTCCCCGTTAACTAGTGGGGTGAGTAACATAGACTTACACTTTTCACGTGAGGCGCTGAGTTCTTTTAGAGATTTAATCTCTTCTGATGTTTTTAGAGAACTTAAAACTCTGTTAATGGAATTTTGACCATTAACAATCACTAAAATCACTATTTTGAGGATCTGGGATCAGGTTCTTTAAGAACTAAGTTCTTGATTTGAAGGAACTAAGTTTCCAGAGTATTATGAACTCCATCTTCTCCATATTCTTTTATCCATATTCTCCTGTTCATGTTTTCATGGAGGTTAAAACTCTGTTAAAGGTGTTTTTACCATTAAGGATCACCAAGATCACTATTTTCAGGATATTGGATCGGGTTCTTAAAGCATTATGTTCTTGATTTGAAAGAACTAAGTTCCTGGAGTATTATAGACGCCATCTTCTTTCTTTTCAACCTTATTCTTTCCTGAATCTTTGATTCTCAAGAACAAGATCATCTAGATGAGAATTAAATTCTCAACTTGTGGGAGACTTGCCTTGTGGATCTTAGATTCAGAGAAAGAACTAAGTTCTTTTGAAGGGTTAAACCCTTAAAAATGGTATGATAGGTAAAGGAGATATTTTGATCTCTGCTTTTTTCTTTACCTCGGGTTTTAGAGGAGGGAGATCTTCTTCTTTAAGAGAATTAAATTCTCTATTGCTTTTGAGAGCCTTCTGTATTTTTTTAAAGAAACTTATGTGGTGGTCTCCTCTTTTTAGGTTTGATCTCTTTGCTTCTATTTTTAAAAGAAGAGAAAAATCCATTTTGTTGAGAAAATCTCCCATTGAGAGACCATGATTAATTTCATTATCGATCAAAATAATTTTAAAGATCAACCGATGAATTTTATTCAACATTGGATTTTAATCCAAGGGCTCTCTATTTTACCGAGAAAATTATTCTTGTTTATTTAACAAGATTAGGAAGATAATTTCCTAAAATACAATCTATCATATGAATATCTTATTTGTTTAACAAGATTAAGAAGATATTTTCCTAACCATAGAATTTAATTCTGTTTAACAGAGAAGATCTTTCTTATTTTAGAAAAAAATGATCAGGAAGATATTTTCCAAATAGAATTTAATTCTATCATATAAAATTTATTTCGATCAGATGGTTTAATTGGTGATTTTATAATCACCGTTGGATTTTTGATCCAAGAGTTCTCTGTTTAACAGAGAGGATCTTTCTAGTTTGAGAAAGATCAAGAAAATATTTTCCCCCGTAGAATTTAATTCTACCAAAAAGAACATTCACGTACATTGCACGTGGAGCGCTGGCCTATAGCGCTCAAATGGATATCTCGTGAAGCGCTGCCTAGATACAAGAAAGTATGCTCATATGGATATCACATGAGGCGCTACCAAGATGCTAGTACTAGCGCTCACGCGGATATCACGTGAGACGCTCACATGTTTAACACGTAGGAACCAAAATAGGATTTGATCCTATCTGAAACAGCACTTGAATGCTTTGCATGTGGGTGCGCACGTGTTTAACATATGGGGGCTATCATAGGATTTAATCCTATCTGAAACTGATACTCATATGCTTTGCATGTGAGTGCTCACGTGCTTTGCAGGTGAGTGCTCACGTGCTTTGCATGTGGGGGCTATCCTCTACTTTTATAAAAGGAACAACAAGCTTTGAACCAAAATTTTCGGCGGGAACATGGGTCGAGGACCAATATCAACAAGACAATTTTATATTATCCGACTGCTGGAGGAGAAACACTCCATAAAAGCACGATCAAAAAACGACCTATACCGTCAGGATGGGACCAGCTTAACCGTGAAAATTGAAGCGGACTCATACCTGTCATATGGTAACTCTTTTAAAAGAGGGAGAGGACGAGGATAAGGACGTGATGACCTTTTCGGATGCATCGCAAACAAAGACGATGATGAAGAGATCTCAGAATTTCCGCCAACACCAAAAGAGCTGAAGGATGGGATACAAACCACATAAAACAACCTAAGGAAAATCGACTTAGGAACAGAGGATGATCTGAGGCCGACATTTGTCAGTGAGCTGCTGTCCAGAAAACAGGTAGCTACACTAAAAGATGTGCTTATGCAGTATAAAGACTGCTTCGCTTGGGACTATTCTAAAATGCCCGGTTTAGATCCAGAAGTGGCGGTACATTCCGATATAAAACCAATCAAACAGGCACCAAGAAGGATGCGACTCGAACTTGAGATAAGTATCAACGCTGAAGTCAAGAAATTAATTGACTCTGGCTTCATCTAAGTAATTCAATATCCCAAATGGATCGCTAATATCGTTCCAGTAATGAAGAAAAATGGGACGGTTCGTATTTACGTGGACTTTTGGGATCTTAACAAAGCATGCCCAAAGGATGACTTCCCAGTGCCCGGTGCCGAGCTGATGATCGATAACACCTCCACCCATAAAGTCTTCTCTTTCATGGATGGATCTTCAGGATACAACCAAATAAAAATAGATCCTGAAGACCAGAATCATACCGCCTTTCGGACTCCGTTAGGCGATTCTGCTACAAGGTGATCCCCTTCGGTTTGAAAAACGCCGATACTACCTAACAAATAGCCATGACAAAGATCTTCGATGACCTCATACATAAGATCGTCAAATGCTATATCGATGACCTTGTGGTCAAGAGCAAATCTTATGAGGAGCATTGGGAACATCTAAAAACTGTGTTCCAACATCTTCGGAAGTATAATCTGAAGATGAACACTCTAAAGTGCGTGTTTAGAGTCTCCTCAGGAAAATTCCTGGGATTGATCATTTGTTACAAAGGCATCGAAATTGATCCCTCAAAAATCAAGGCGATTGTGGAAATGCCATCGCCAAGAACCCTCAAACAACTGTGATCTCTCAAAGGAAAGCTCACGTATATCCAGCGGTTCATAGCTAACCTCTCCGGAAAGTGTTGTCCCTATAGCCATTTGATGAAGAAGGGGACCCCGTTCATCTGGGATCAGAAGTGCCAAAACACACTAGATGAAATCAGATAATACCTGCAAAATCTGCCGGTATTGGCCGCCCCAGTTAAGGGAAAACCACTTATCTTATACACGACGGCTCTTGAAGGATCTCTAGGCACGCTATGGTCGTAAGAGAATGATCAAGGCAAGGAAAGAGCTCTGTACTATTTAAGTCGAGTTCTCCTTGGAGCAGAAAGCAACTATTCCCCTATCGAAAAACACTGTCTGGCGCTGATCTTCGCAGTTACAAAGCTCAGACACTACGTCTTGGCGCATGAGGTCCATCTCATATCAAAGTGGATCCTCTAAAATATCTGATGTCGAAGTCCATACTGACGGGAAGACTCGCCAAATGGGCCTTACTGCTGATGGAATTCTTGATAACAAATCGACCATTCAAAGAAATGAAAGAACAAGTCATCGCAGATTTTCTTGTGAAACATCCGATACCATCCGAATCACCTCTAAATTGCGAGTTGCCGGATGAATACGCGTTCGACGCAGTCGAAAAAGAGAAAGAAGAAAATTAGCCCCAATAGGAGCTCTACTTTGATGAGCATCTTTCATGAAACGGCGAAAGAGGAACACTAACATATTCAAAGCCGGTGTGGGTCTTATCTTCGCGACCCTGCAAAGAGGAATATTGCATTACGCCCTCTCCTTGATGAAATTCAAGACTAATAATGAATCAGAATATGAAGGTTTGATAGCCGGTCTTGAGATCGCTATCGATATAGGAATCAAAGACCTCCTCATATATGAAGATTCTTAGCCGATTGTTAGTCAAGTCAATGGTGACTATACGACATGCAAGTCATAACTAATATGTATGGCGAAAGAGTACAACAGCTGCTGAGCCAAATCCCTTCCTATACCCTAAAAATCATACCGCAAGTGGAAAACAGAAAGGCGAATGCATTAACCAAGTTGGCTAAAGAATTGGCCGTCGAAGATCTCGATGATGTAAGGATCATTGTTCAAAACCGCTAGATCCTAGTGCCAGCAGATATACCTTCGGAAGATCTAACAAAACTATTCGAAGAAAAAGAAATGACCGAACGAGAAGTTCTCCAATAGAGAACGAAGAAGAGGTCAGGGACTGGAGAGAAGTCTTAATATACTACTTTAAGTCCCAAAGCACTCCTGAAGATGCGTCATCTAGGCATCAGCTTATGAAATGAGATCTGTGATTCGCCTTCATCAATGATACTGTGTACAAGAGATCCTTCGACTTCGTATGGTTAAGATTCCTAACGCCGAACAAAGCAAAGAAAGTCGTCCAAGAAATACACGACAGACTTTGCGGTTCCCATCAAGCAGGGTCAAGGATGAAGCTGAAAATAAAAAGGATGGGCTATTATTAGCACATGATGATTCAGGACTGCTTTAAATATGCGAAGCAGTTTCACTCGTGCCAAATACACGAGGAATTTATTCATCAGCATCCAAATCCGCTGCATCCAACAATGGCCAGCTGGTCGTTCGAGGTGTGGGGAACTGATAGAATCGCCCCTATCGAACCAGCGTCATCCAAGGGACATCGATTTATACTGGCAACAACCGACTACTTCTCTAAGTAGGCAAAAGCAGTACCGCTAAGAGAAGTGATGAAGAAGAATATTCTCCACTTCTTCAAAACCTATGTCATCTACCGGTTCGGAACTCCGCGATGGATAATCCTGGATAATGGGCCTGCTTATAGTAGCCATAAAATAAGTCACTTCGCACAGCAACACAAGATAGACTGGAGATACTCCTCAGTCTATAATTCTCAGGCCAATGATTTAGCTAAAGCGTTTAACAATACTTTGACCAAGATTATAAAAAAAACGATGTCTAAAAGAAAAAATGGCTGGAACGAGAGGCTGCATGAAGCTCTTTGGGCGTACCGAACAACGTTCAAAATGGCTAAAAATACAACACCATACGCATTGGTGTTTGGCGCTGAAGCAGTACTTCCACTGGAGATAGAACTCCCCTCACTACGAGTAGCGGTTCAATACGAGCTTACGGATGAAGAAGATGCTCATGTTAGGCTCAAGGAACTCAATGCTCTCGATGAAAGCCGCCTTATAGCACAACAAAACCTGGAGGCATATAAGCAAAGGATGATACAGTCATATGAAAGACTGATCAGGCCGAGAACATTCTGCCAAGGCGAACTCGTGTTGGTCGTCAAAAGACCAATGATCCCCAATCATGCAAAACATGGGAAGTACGAGCCAAACTATGAAAGCAACCAAACGATGAAGGCCCATACATCATAGATAAGGACTACCAAGGTGGAGCTTATCTGCTTATAGATATGCATGGCGAATGTCCATTTCGGCCGATAAACGGTCAATTCATTAAAATGCACTACGCCTAAAGAGTCGTGACTTAGGTCAATGATAGATGATGATGCTTGTGTCCGCTCGCTATCTTCCTAAGTCAAAACTCTGAAAGCGGTGCTAAATGGAATTCTTCTTAAATACAGGAATGATGGACCGAAACGTCCCTAAACTAACAATGGACCACTACGTCCTTAAACTGGTATCGGACCGAAACATCCCTAAACTAATAATGGAACAAAATGTCCTTAAACTAATAATGGACCAAAACGTCCTTAAACTAATATATTGCCCTACGGTGAGTCTCCATATCGAGCGTCGTATACAATCCACGAGCATAAAACAATTTACATCATCTCCATGTCCCATATGATACAGTCCTTCGAAGAATGTCGTGATCGACAACTGTTAGTGCGTTACCTTATGGGCCGCCTAAAAAAAGAGCATGTCCGCAAGCGAAATGGACACGGATGAAAACCTGAAAGGACGTCGTGAGTAAAAACAGCAAGGCTACCGACGAGCCTGTGAAAACTCAAGAGGGCACAAACTCGTTAAAAGAAAGGAAAAGATGCACTTGCAAAGTCCTTATGACTTTGTAAGGAGAAAACACCTGCGTGAGATCCTTATGACTCACAAAGGAGCAGCACACTTAGAAATCTATACAATCCCTAAGGAGAAAATGCACTTACGAGATCCTCATAACTCGTAAGGAGAATATACCCTCTATAAGACCCTTACGGCTTATAGAATTCAAAAGCTTTAAGTTACAGGGATCTGAACCTGTTCTTAAGCCACCAAAACCCCACAAATTTATGTCCTAAAAGTGGTCCAATATCGACCCTTGTATAAAATACACAGGCATAAATAAAGATATTCTCGACTAAGTCCTACCAAAAATGAGAAAATCACTCAATATGGTGAACGGCACTTGCGAGTCCCCACGAGTTGCAAGGAGAAAGTACTCTTGTAAGATCCTTAGAGCTTATAATAGAAAATACCACGTAGGAGTCTTTAAGATTTCTAAGGAGAAAATACACCACCGAGATCCTCTCGACTTGTAGGGAGAAATACCTTTATGAGACCCTTACAACTCATAAAGTCAAAAGCCTTAATCAACAGGATCTTAACCATGTTTGCTATGATACTTTTGTTCAAATCAAGAAAGACATATGATGATTCACTCTTGGCAACATTCTAGTTATAGCGATGCTGATACTAAGATTGGGATCAGATTTCAAATCCCAACCCGCAATAAAAAATCAGCGAGGAAAAGAAAAGAAAAGAAACCCGAAATGATTAGGCACCTCAAATGACATAGCCGAAATGATTGGGCAATCGCAGCTTTCGTGATATAAAAAGAAGAAAAGATAGAGCATCACATAAATAAAAAATAATAATAAAATAAAATAAAACATTTTCTACCCTGTAAGTAGGTCCATACTAACTCTTGTATACAATTCATGGGCACAAATGAACGAAAGGGAACCATATTTCCCACCATACTTCGCCAAAAGAGGAACCGGGTCTTGACGGCACATCTACAGCCTAGAGACTATTTGGACGTCCCTCTTACTCCAACAAAGTACATACGTGGTGTCGACAAAGCTCTAAGGAGCCAAATCAAAACGAAGTAATGGAAAAATCCTAGCTCCAGCTCGACGTTCCTTCTCGATGCAGATGCGACGTCAAGAAGGACCAAAGGGTCAAAACAAAAGTGGAGTGGCAGTATATGCCTAGCTCCAGATCTTGATGGCACATCTACAGCGTAGAGATCATCTTGACGTTCCTCATAATTCCAGAAGTGTGTGGACGCAACGATCAAATAAAAGTGGAGTGACGGTAAAATCCTAGCTTCAAATCTCGATGGCGATATATATAGCATAGAAGTCATACGGATGTCTATCCTACTTCAGCGAAGAAAAGGTGCGATGCCAAAGCAAAAGCGAAGTGACAGTATATTCCTAGCTTCGGGCCTTGATGGCAAGCCTAGAGACCATTGGATGTCATCCAACCCCAGAAGGGTGCGGTTATGACTCATCGGGGCTTCAAATCAAGCTTAACCTCAAGTAAAGCGCCACGGCACTACCTAATGCTTGATCTTCTGATAGTAATATGGATATTCCAATCTAAAAAAATTACTTGAATTCGTCTTTTCCAGCCTCAGAAAGGATTAGAGATACGACAGACGCGTGGCTACTCGAGCAGCAACCTAAGAGACTGCATATCGAGAATATATCAGCCAACGCGATCGTACGATGGACTTAACCCAGTACCACAGACCAAATGGACCCCTATAATAAAAGAGGAGGGTTATCTACATTCAACGTTAGGGCGAGTTTTCCTGTAAACATAAAGGAAAGGTAAACTAAACACTCCGAAATGAGTAAATAAACTAGAAACTCCGAAATGAGTGAATAAACTAACCCATGCCAGATCACGACAATCAAGAGCAAAGAAAAGTGCAGATATGAAAAGGAAAGATTATTTCATTCATATTTCAAAAAAAAGGAACTACATACTCTTAAAGTGGCAAAAAAAGGGCTGCCTCATCCAAGATCTACAATGGCAAGACGCTGAATTTCGGACACGGATTCTCAAACTCAAAAGCAAGTTTGAGCAAGGCACCTTCAGCTTCATCGACTATCTTCTTATGCATCTTCTCTCGGATGCAAGCATCAGGGTCATCGCTGATATCCTCCATCCTCTGATATGATGATACTATTGCTTTTTATTGGAAGACGTGATGCAAGATGGTGATAAGACCATCTCTCCGTTTATTCGAGATCAGCCACATCAGATACACTAAATGTACCTTTTCTTCGGCATCATCAAGTGCTTCGAGCGGCATAACCTCAAGACGCCCAGGTAAAACTTCCCAGATTGACCCAACGGCGATCTTCAAAAGGGTAGAGCGACGGGGAGCAATCGACCGTTGTAATCATGGAAGTAACGTATCACATCATCGCATTGCAACACAGTATACTCCTGACCTTGAAGGCGGCCTTGAATGTGAATCTCTTCATAGGATACAATCTCCTCGATGTCATACAAGCGACTAGCCATTGTACCTAAAAAAGGGATAAAAGAAGCGTTATCCAAAAGACATAAGTTCATTTTAACGAACTACGGGCGGCTCATTAATGATTGGAACATGTGCCCAATAGAGAAATCGAAAAAGATTCTCTAAGGCTAGTTTTAATAATAATAAAATTTCAAAGCAGAGCTTTGTTTTAAAAAAAATAGTATAAAATACCAAAAATTTCCCCAAAAGGAAAAATGATCAAGATTAGGGCACAACTCTACAAAATAAAATAGAGTTAAGTCCTAAAAATCCCCAAACAGGAGATTTGATATTAAAATTGACAGAACAAAGCTCCGTTGAATAAAAACTCAAGAAAATCCCCACAAGAGAGAAGATCTGAAATTGAAATCAGAACTAAGTTCTATAACAACAAGTGAAGTTAAAGCATCAAGAAAATCCCCAAAGGAGAAACGATTTAAGATTGAAAATTAGAACTAGTTCTGTGACCATAAATGAAGTCAGAAATTCAAGAAAATTCCCAGAGCTAAGCTCTGGCATCAAAAATAGAGTTAATCTTCCAAAAATTTTCTAAGAAACAATGTTCTAAAGACAAGAGTTGAGCTCTACTGAAGAAGACTCTTACCGAGAAAATTTTGGCAGAGTAAGTCTGCAATATAGATCTGTGAAAAACGAAGAACTAAGCTTCAAGAAACAGAGCTAAGCTCTAAACGAGAATAAAATTCTCAATGAAGAAGAAAAGATGGAGGTACAGCTGTCGCCTAAAACTTGAAGCCCTATTTAAAGTGATGAGGGTCGGTTCAGATTCCACGAATCCCAAGACGGATCGGATAGCTCAAAGCTGGACACCGTTGCACTCACGTGCAAGCCACATGAGAACAACGATGGGAGCATTTGTTCTCCCATACAAAAATTATTAATAGATAACTATAATACGGCAACGCCTCACGTGAAAGTTACATGAGCGCCGGTGCCAGTCTTTAATAGGATTAAATTCTATAGCAGCGCCTCACGTGAAAGGCACATAAGTGCTGGTATGCAAAGCACGTGGATGCTTGACTGAGTCATATGACCAGCGCCGCATATGAAAAGCACGTGAGCGCCGTCATGCAAAGCACGTGGGTGCCTATTGCAGTAAAAATTAAATTCTTTGGTTACGCCCACGTGCATAGCATATGAGCGTCAGGGCCCAAATTAAAGTGGGTCTGCTTGGGTAAAATTAAATTCTACATGGAAAATATTTCACGAAAATCTGGAGATATTCCCTGTTAAACAGATCCGTTGGATCAAAAATCCAATTGTGATTAAAAATCATCAAATGATGGAATTAAATTCTATTGGGAAAATATTTTCCTTAATCTTTCTAAACAAGAAAGATAGTCTATATGGGAAAATATTTCCCTAAACTTGTTAAAAAAACAAGAAAATGTATTATGTTAAATATAAAATCACTGGATCAAAGATTCAACGGTGGATACAATTCCCCGAATAATCTTTGAGGCTAATTAAATCAATTGGTATCTCGGAAATGAGAGATTTTCTTAAAACTGATCAATAGTTTGCCTAACCTATAAAAAGGACCCGAAACTTCAAGTCTCATAATGAGAAAACCCCCCATAAGCTTGAAAAAAATTCAAGTCCTCTTCTTCTTCAACAAAGAATTGCGCAAGGTAGAAATGAAGAGAAAACTTCTCTTTTTCCATTAAAAAAAGCTTTCGCTTTTATAAAGAAGCATCTGCTTCTCTTTGAATCGATCAATTCACTATTAAAAGCGATCAAATGATCTTAGGGCTCGTCCTTCATTCTTAAAAACTAGAGAAGAAAGATGCGCATCCTATAAAAAAATAGATGAGAACCAAGATTTTCACTTCTTTGCAAATGAGAGAAGAAGAAAGAAGATAAAACAGAAGCCATGGTTTCTTAATGAAAACTTATGCTTTCTAATAAAAACAAGTGCACACCCAAATCAATGCGTGCTTAATGGAAGAGTTGCTGCCCTTGGGAAATAATGCCCCGAAGACATGCGCACCACGTGATACACACGTGTACGCAGTTGATGAAAACTGCTATTGAAGGCATGCGTACCACGTGATACTCACGTGTGCGCACTTGATGAAAACTGCCAATGATAGCATGCGCATCACGTGACATTCACATGTGCACACATGACCACCAATATGCAAGTGCCAGATGCAACGCATGAAGGCTTACTGAATACATACGCACATACATACATGTGCACATATATAACTTGAAATCCATAACAGATGTGTCATGTGATACACATGCACGCACCCTTTTCAAATGAAATAAATGGGCATGTGTGTCGCATATACGTGCACACTTGTACCATAAAACATCATTTAATCGATTAAACAAAGTTTAATTAAATGATTAAGCTTCTATTGATCAAAATATCAATAGACCCAAGTGATCTTAGCCTCAAAGATGACTAAAGATCCTTAATCCATACTTGTTAGGTTGATCTTAATCCAAAATAGGATTAACAAGCCTTAACTATATATTCCTGAGTCGATTTTAGTCTTAAATACGACTAACGATCCTCATATAACATATCTCGAACTGATGGAGCTTGTTCATTCAAGATCTGCGTCCTTAGTTCAGAAACCCAAATTTAATGTACGGATTTAGACTAATTCGCGCCCTACGGACGACGACATAAACTAGTCTTCGTATACAATCCATGGGCATCCAAAAGAAACAAAATACGACATGACACGAAGTGACCTACCGGAGCAGTAGAAAGTCGTTATCGCAACACGATAACGTAATTAACTGCAGGGGCTTGTGCCTGTAGGGAAAAGCAACCTCACAATCAAAAACCCCTCATAAATGAGGGGG
This sequence comes from Agapanthus africanus, assembly GCA_030015575.1. Lineage (NCBI taxonomy): Eukaryota > Viridiplantae > Streptophyta > Magnoliopsida > Asparagales > Amaryllidaceae > Agapanthus > Agapanthus africanus. The sequence goes on from CM057342.1 coordinate 621,434,043, forward strand.
GATATGATAAAGTCATGCTGCATCGGTCACATCTATCCAAACCTCCGATAAGTGCCATAAATCAACTTGGTATTTTTGGAGAGATGGATGGATATGTCAAAACAGCATCTGCCCCCAAATTCAGGTTAGACGTCTCAACGTCTCAGTCCAGTCTTTGGCGGTAAACAACCATCTTGTTGAAGCTATCTAGATGGTCATAAATAACAGTTCCTTCCTTCATGCGTAATCTGTAAAGTTGCTTTTTTAATTAAAGCTTGTTTGAAAATGACTTTATCATGTACAGGCTCTCTAGTTTCAACCACAAACTTGGTGTAGAAGTCTCCTTCATAACGTTATACATCACATTATCTGCCAAACAAAATTCTATCGTGCATTGTGCTTTCAGTTCCATTTCTTCCTATATGTCATCTGTTATGGTGATAGGTTTACTACCCCCCAAGTGTCATAAACAGCCCTTCCTTTACCAGAAGTGCTTTTACCCTTCTCTGCCACATCGAGAAGTTTTGTTTCCCATTAAATTTATCAACCTCAATCTTTGTGCTATTTATTTTGTTATTCGTCATCATTAATTCCAAAGAAAAAACCTTTCCCTCGGATCCTTATGAACTATTATCAATAGAATCACAACCTAAAAAGATGGGGAGCGTACACAAGCGTCATCACCCACCATAAACATAAATTGCAAAACTACTGAACGTAGCTCTGATACCAATTATTGATGAACATAGATCGATCGGTGCAGCGGAAAACCTTACAGATCTATAAACCTAAATCCCTTTATAGACGAATAACAAAACTTTATGCAAACCGCGATAATAAATAACACAAGAGATTAATGAAAAGAAATGGGGAGAACCATTATTAGAACTAAAGAGAAAGAATAAAACCATACAATACAATTACAAGTAACCCTCTCCTAGATCTTCAATGAGATCACCTTGCGCTCTCTCTCTCTCTCTACAAGTTCTCCTTAGTCGATATTCTTCAATCCCTTATAGAGGTATCGTCGTCTCTCATTAAACTTTATGATCAAAAAACATCTTATTTAATGGGCTTCATCTTGATCTCTTAAACTTTATGATCAAGATCTCCGACACTTTAAACTTTAACCCTAAGATCCTATATATAGCCTATACAATTTAAGTTATAATAAGATCTCAGAAATTACAAAACTGTCACCAAATAACTGAATTTTCGAGATAATTCTCGTTCGAAAATTCGCACTTATCTATAGACAGACGTCTGCATTTGCTCTAGGATTAAGGGTTGCCCCTACGGATGGCGGAATCCGTAGAGGCAACTTTTTTTGTCCATTTACACTGTAGAGGCAAACAATGCCCCTATAGTGCCCACCGTAGGGACTTAAATAAATTTAAAAATATTAAAATGTAATCTCTTTATTTGCCTCTACGGTGCCACAAAACAAAACCTTACGGTTTGCATCGTAGGGGCAAAAAAAGGTTATTTTAAAAAATAATACAGCTAAGTAAAACCCTACGCCCCCAAAAATATTTCCCACCAACCTTATCTCTCACACACCCTGAGCCAAAAAAAATTCCCCCAGCCCACTTTCCTCCTTCATCGCCGCCAATTAAGCTCGTCGTTGAGTTCCTCATTGTCGCCAATCGACATCAAGGTCCTCATCACTGCCTCCACCTCGTCAAGCTCCTCCTTCCTGACCTCTTCCACCTTGTCAAGCTCCTAACCTCCTTCTCGGCCTCCTCCAGCTCCTCATCAAGCTCGTCGCCGCCAATCGTTGCCAGCTTGCCACCGGCCTTGATTTGTCGCCGCTAGATCGAGGTTAGTTTCTTTAATTTGAATTTTTATTTTCCTTAATTTTGTTTTTGGCTTCCTTAAATTAATTAGGAATTTAATTTATAATTTTGTTGTTTTGATATTATTGTTGTTGATTTTAGGGTTAAGGTTAGGGTTATAAGGCCGGGTTAGAGGCCAGGTTAAGGGTTAATTTGGGTTATAGGGTGATGATTAGGATTATAGTTAAGGTAATTAGATTAATTTAGGTTAATTTGGGTTAGGGTTAGGGTTAGGGTAAATTAGATTAAATTGGGTTAATTAGGGTTAGGGTTAGGGTTAGGGTTAGGGGCAATTTGGTTAATTAGGTTAAATAGGGTTAATTTGGGTTAGGGCGTTGATTAGGGTTAATTTGCATTAATTAGGATTAGGGTTTGGATGATGATTAGGGTTGATTAGGGTTAATTTGGTTAGGGTGATGATTAGGGTTAATTTAGGTTAATTTGGGTTAATTAGGGTTAGGGTTTAGGTGATGACTAGGGTTTGGGTTAATTTGGCTAATTTTGGTTAATTAGGGTTAATTTGGCTAATTTGGGTTAATTAGGGTTATGGTTTGGTTAGGGTTAGGGTTAGGTTTAGGATTAGGGGTAATGTTCAGCTTAGGATTAGGGGTATGATTAGGGTTAATTAGGGTTATTGTTATGGTTAGGATTAGGGTTAGTTAGGGTTAAACTTATTATTAGGTTTAAGTGTTAGGATTTGGATAATGTAGTGAATCGTTGTTGGATACTCAATGATAACATAAACGTAAAACTATACCATAAATGTAATAAAATTTTACCCTAAATTAAAAACTTCATACCCTTGAAATTGAAACGTAAACGTAAAACCAATTCAAGTTAAATCTTCTAGTTAATACCAATATATGATACTCAATGATAATATGGACATTTCATATTTTCATCGATAGTTATATATGAAAATCATAGCACGCCTTACTCTCCGTCTATCGGTTAACATAAGTTCAATGTTCGTCGTGACATAAAACTACAGAAGGTTGTTAAATATCGGACGGTATCGTTCGGTGCTAAGTCGTGTAGTCTATGTGACGAAAATATTCAATCATATGATAACCGATGGATTTGTCCTGTATGGACAAATTAGGAATGTATAAAGTAAACACCTGCATTCACTTGTGTTTTCATTCATTTCGAGTTATTTCTTCGGTACCTTTCCGCTGGTTCTCCATATACGAAGATAGATTAGATGTCCATTTCAATGTTGTTTCACAGCATTGAAATGATTATCTGTTCTATTACAGTGTACTCGAGAATAACGGGGAGGTGCTTCCAAAATTTTCTCAAAACGGATGAAAACACAAGCAAATAGGTGTTTGCTTTATACATTCTTAATGGGATAGAAGCCTTACCCCCGACAACCGAAACACACACATACAACACACATACACTGTTAGTAATATATTCCCCAGAGCCATTATTGTATAGTACTGGATTGTATATTGCATTTTGGAAGCTTGGGATATACAAAGATAAAATAACAGTCTTGCTCAATATGATAGTATGCTATTTGGTTTGATTCTATCTTAATATGTGTATATGTTTCTTTTAACATATCACTAATACATATTGATAGAGCCTTTAGGATGTTTACTTGACTACCAGTGTTGTGATGGCAATCACACTAGTGGGGGCTGGGTAGTCTATAAGCACATCATTAAGTTTTTCCCTAGTCATAGGATTATCGAGACAGGGCATTGATACTCCAGAGTAGACTAGTGTATACGCTTCTTATCCCAGTCAGGGGAGGTGGCATGTCCCGCGGCCATTTGAATACGGTACCAGAGATATTATACATGTGCTCATTGGGTTATGAGATACACTGGATGGACTCGTTGGGAACTGCTGGTTGGTATTGTTAGTAATATGTAGGCCGTAGAAGCCATTACTGTACATACGATGTATAGTGTAGTGGATGCTTGGACATATATAGGGAGGACTTTCTTGCTCGACATGATAGTATGCTATCTGGTTGCACTTTATCTTAACATGTACACTTATTGTCTCTCTATTACATGTTGATAAAGCCTTTAGGATGAGCACTAGACTACCAGGATTATGATGCGGATTATACTAGTGGGGCAAAGGTAGTCGGTAAGTACATCCTTCAAATGTTCCTAGTCGTGGGAGTATCGAGACAGGGCATCGATATTCCAAAGTAGACTAGCGTATACGCTTCTCGACCTATATGATGGGCGATGGATGATCTCATATCTATTGATATTTGACATCAGAGATAGTATACGGGTGCTTAGTAGAGACTGGGTACACTGGACGAACTCGCCGAGAACTCCTAGATGGTATTATGCCTATCGTCAGATAGCAGTTCTCTGGTGACACTGGTACAGATTAGTCTGTAGACCCGAGATCGTCATAGAGTCTTGTGTGATTCCCTCTGTGCTTTGATTTCCACCATACCACGTTCAAGAGATCGTGCAAAACGGTGGTTTTTAGGTACAGTCCTGAGTCATATGGAAGCAATGAGCGATAGGAGGAGATTCGTCTCTCCCGGTATTGGGGGTTGATTTTGCGCTATGCTCGATTGACCATAACAGAAAATCGCTGGCCATGATTGTTGAGATTTACTGGTAAGTGTTATCAGTAGTTTCTCGAACCGTTATGGACCTTGCATCGGCATGACTTATCAGGCTATTTTGGTCTGACTACCACCCCCAGGCTGTGATATGCGACATATCAGACGAAGAGACCGGACTGTACGGTAGTGTTACTAATTGGATTCGCAGGAGTATGAGCAGGCTTGCTTGTTGATCTTTTGATCGCTCAATAGCCGAGTGGCCGTTACATTTACCAGACCGCTTGCGGCTTGTGGGTGACTGATACGATCACCACCTACTGCCGGCGTATTGACGAGTCTTTAGCGTCCTACACAGAGTTTTCTTGGCTCAGACGAAACGAAGTATGAGCATATATGTGATATGTGCGGGACCGAGATTGATACGCGTATGTGATATCGTATTCTATTCTCGCGATATGTGATATCGGTCGGTTATATGTGATATAACCGTGCTGTCGAATCAAGTGTTGATTAGACAAATTTATACATTTGATATCAGTTGGTTGTATATGATATAGCCGGATTATTAAATCAAGTGTTGATTTAATAATTTAATGTATAATTATATATCTGATATATTATCTTACATTAACTAATATTCGCTCACTTAAGATTTGTTTTTCTCACTAGTGTACACTTAGTATATATGTAATTTATATTAATGTACATCTTTTATGTCATGCTTGATGCCACATGCTATTTGGGTGTATGAGACTCACACCATGATTATAATAATGATGGGTTTTATTCATTTATAGTAAATCAAATTAGTTGGAAATTAGTCACATGGTTGAAGCTTGTAGAAGCTTGTGGAACCATTGACCAAGTCCATTCATTTTGTTTTACATGAAGATATTTATTAACCCAACCATTATTGTTTAGCCATGATTTAGTTTCTACATGAGTTAGTATATGATACTAACTCACCCATGATTGTTATTCTCAATTATTATTCCATTCACACTTCATCTTCTTCCTCATCTCCAAAAAACTTTCTAGCTTCATGAGAGGTGAAGAAAAACAGTGAGAATATAATTTCTAAAGTGAGCAAAAGTCCTACTTCATCAACCTCTTCTCTAATAGCCATTTAGATTGGGTTGTTTCTTCACTATTTCATCACTTAGTGAAGAGGTAGCTTGAGTTAGTGTCTCCTCGACGTATATCATCTTCGGGCTCGAAGACTTCAAGAAAGCTTGTTCATTTCACCTTGTGGAGCCTCAGTAGAGTTCGGGAGATCACTACTTGGAGCGAAGGGACTACTACACGGAGCTATTGAAGTGAAGGACCGGTCTACAAAGGTTGTATTCCTTGTTCACTTAGATGTAAAGATGTTTTCATGCTTGTTCGTCTAATTCTTTAGTTTAGATTCTAGCGTTAGGGTTCTTTAGCGCACAATTTTTTTTGAAAACGGCATGGTCGATGCCTCCCGAAACCCAGCGGCCGTCTAGGGAACCCTGCAGTGGTATCAGAGCTATGCTAGAGAATTAGACGATGTTGTTGAGTTACGAAACCGAAACAACTCCAAAACATGCAACACCAATCTCTAGTTTCTGTCGTTTTTTTAAAGTCCTTTAAAAAAAATTTAAGAAACCGCAGAATGTCACATGAGATATAACATGAACACGGTGGAAAATTGAACCCATCTCGCCGGAAAATGGCCAGCCACATAGCAAGAAAATCCAGCCTGGCCGGTTTTTGAAGATGGTTCAGGGTTGAATTTTTAGGGTCTTCCAGTCTCTGGTTTTGGTATTTCAGGTGTTGCTTGTTTTTGCTAAAATTGCATGTGATGTTATCTTTAAGTAAAGGCAATTCGGAGTGTTTCGTAATCGTAATTCTAACATCATTTCGGGTTATTTAGACGACGTTAAAAAGTTTGAACGGATATCAATAACCCAATTTTTCCTTCGCTAGAAATTTTCCAAGAGTTGGATTTTTCTATGTTTAAAATCTTCAGAAAATCGTGCAAGTGTTTTCTATGGACCCTCTAGAAGAACGAAACCCTAACTCGATTCTGTGACCGTCAGAACCGCCACCAAACCTAAGGGTTTGTGGTAGTTCCACGGCGCCACAGGTAAGGCAAGGGTTGATCTTTCTACGGTTGGTCCATAGGTGTTGTGGGATATTCTGGGTACTTTTTGAACTCCGCTCAAGTGTTAAGCTTTCCGGGAAATTTTGGGTGTTTGTTTATTCGATCGAAAAGTTTAACATCGTCTAGCTATCTATGATTGTGATACAATATTTGGAATCCACAATAATTAGTTATGTGATAACTAGTTTGAATTTTATAAATCTAGCAGTTTAGTCTGATTTGATCGGTTGCAACGGAATTTTGATGTGGATCAAAAGTCCGTCACAATTACGTAGTGTACGCGGATACTCGCTTTGTAACCTTACTAGATAGCCATGCTCCATAGCCCCGTCCAAGTGACTGTAGGAGAACCCCGTCGCCAAAAGCATCCATTCGGGTGCTCGCGGCCGCGGTGTTCCGCCTAAGTACACTTCGTCGATGGCATTGGGGGTGCGGCCGTCTACTAAAGTTTCCGACGAGCATTCGATCAGGTTGTTGAGAATCATATTGAATTACCTGAATGGTTATTGAAAAGTGTTTTCAATATCGAGACTAAAATGCAGGGTTTATAATTGTTAGGCATGCGATGTCTAAGGAATTCATTTAGTTAGGCATGAAATCCAAAGTATGTGATACATTAGGTTTATGATGTCTAAGATACTTGCGGATTCCAATTGTTGTAGTTTTTCACTTTCTTTTCTGCGACCGTAAGTGTAATATATGGTGTATCGCCGGTTTCGTTGCTATATGTCGACGACAATTGGGATACACATATTTACCTATGTTGATGACATGTGATGTTATGTGTTGCTGTGATATGTTATATTGGATCGTCATATTTTGAATAGCCGGGGTTTCTTTTATGTGAGATGAGAGTTTTTCATTTTCATTCATGTAAAAACTTGTATGTAATATTCTTTTATTGGGGCACTTCCGGGTTGAGGATGATGTCACCATTGATGCATATTATTTACTTTTCCGCATTAGGATAGACCCAAGGAGGAGAGCGCAAGTAACCGGGTTCTAGAGTCCAGTGGGAGACCATCTCGAGGAGTCGAGACCGGGTCTCCTAACTCTAGAATTGGTAGGGTTTCTTGCCGCTCTCATAGGGGTCTAGGGATGTGGGTTTGGCTATTCATCGCGACCGTGGAATCCGCCTTTTTTATTGGCTTAATTAAAACACGGAATTCCTAGTATATCCAATATTTCATATGTGTTCTTCTGCTGCTGATATTCTGTGATGTGATCACTTGATATGTTGAGACGAATGCTTATATTATATATATGATATATAATAAATATTTTTGCTTTCGTTTCTTCTGTGATGCTTAAGAAGCATAATTGATGGGACTTCATTAATGAGATTAATGAAATAAATGAAAACTAAAGATGTTGTGGAATCTTTTTTCGAAAACTGGTAGCTCTAGTTCTTGCTTGGTATAATGGTATTCCTTGTAGAATATCCAGCACCTTATTCGATAAGAAAAGAGCCGATATCCTTTCACCGGGAGTGACCTCTTTAGCGAAACTAGCAGATTCTACAACCTACTCGGTTTTGTCTTTTGATTGATTTTTTAGTTCATGCTTTGTATAGTGGTATTTGTGAAATATCTAGCATCTCATCGATGACGAAATAGCCGAGATCCCTTCACCGAGAGTGACCTCTTTATCAAAACTAGTAAAAGCTTCAAAAACACTCCTTTTCAAAATCACTCGATTCTACAACGATATCAAGTTCATTACGCAAAAGGTTTTCTTAAAAACCTGTCGTAGCATTCTGTCATTTCAGATAAGGATTATTTAGTATTCGTGATGCGTTTGTTGACCTTAGCCAAAGCGTAGTGTGCGGTAGCTAATTAGTGTTTATCTGCAAGCATATGATACGATTGAGTTAGGGTAGTCATACGGCTTTGTTGACCTTAGCCAAGGGTCGTACGGGTGGGTTTAATTCAATCACGAAATGACGGGTTGAACTTGGCTAGCGCTTATAATTTGTTGACCATAGCCAAGGTCATAAGTTGCTAGGGGTAAAATATTATCGGGAATTTCAAGTGTTGAAATTTCCGATGAGATTGCAAACCTTCTATGAGATAGTTGGATCCCGATACCCACTGCGAGTAAGAGTTACTCCTGGGAGAGTTTTACACATTACAATTAGCCGATCAAGTAGGTGTCTAGAAAGGTGTTAACGGGATTACGCCCCTGGGAAATGAGGTTTATTTTAATTAGGTCAGTGTGAAAGCACGGGGAACCTCCCTCAAAGTACCGACACTGACCTGGTCGAAAGATTGGCGAACTTGTAGGGTGTAATTAATCCCGGCTAGTCTTACCTTTTAGGCTTTGAAGGAATATTTGATAAAAAAAGGTGGGAGCCATCCTGATTAGATAAAATAATAACAATCTGATCTTGCAAGAGCGCACACAGAGTGTTTTCTTCTCTCGCTCTCTCCTGGTAGCAACCATGTCACGCCTTAACTAAGATAATAATATGGATGCATTGACCGAACCCGCTTATTATACTGAGATGGAGAACGTTGGTTCCGTTCTTTTTTATAATTGTTATAAGACTGAGCAGGAAATAGGGGATTATCCGGATTTCCAAGTGACCCAATTGAGGAATAAGCATGTTGATGCATATTCTTCGGGTGTGTTCATTACCAAGAACCATTTCTCAGTATCCTCTACGTCCTAGGTATGAGATACCGGATTAGGATCCCACATTAATAATATGTTACATGGGCTACAGAAAGGTAGAGAACTGGGATAGGGTGATAAATCTCTAAGTGTTAAAGAATGGTGCAATTGTTGCAGCCAAATCAGTTGGCAGATATCACCTTGTATTACCAAATGGTAAATACATTGATTCTGAACGAATGTTATTACATACCGAACCTGATATACAACATTACATCAGATTCTTTATTGAGTTAAAGAAGGATATAATTCTATATAGGGATAATGTTGTGAACATTTTCCTTAATCAAGAGTTGATTGGATTAGGCGCGTTATAAAATGGCATATACGTTCTAAGTCAAACCACAGTTCAAAATAAATAGAATACACACAAGAGGAGTAGTTCAGAAATGAACGAGTCCTTCTTGTGGCATTGTAGATTAGGTGATATCAATGGGACACGACTAGCTAAGTTACATAAGGATGAAAATAAGAATCTGTTCCAATTTTCATCTTATGATACTTTTCAGTCTTATCTCAAAGGTAAAATGGCCAATACTCCATTTATTGGAAATGGAGAAAGAGTTGTTGAACTCTTGGGACAGATACATGTTGATGTATACGGTCCTAAGTCTACACATGCCAGGCTTGGTTTTTTGTACTTCATTACATTCATCGACGATCTCTCAAGATTCGGACATGTGTTCCAGTTGAAACACGAGTCTGAAATTTTTGAGAAATTCAAGGAATATATGCTTGAAGTTAAGAACCAGAAGGTTAGAAGTATTAAAGTCCTTCGATGTAATTGAGGGGGAGAATACTTGGGCATGGAGTTCCTGGATTATTTAAAAGAGAATGGGATTCTCTCTCGGATTACTCCTCCGAGTACACCACAGCACAACGGTGTATCGGGGCGGAGGTATCGCGCCATATGAGATATGGCGCGCTCTATAATGAGTACTGCTGAGTTACCTGTTTCCTTTTGGAGTTATGCACTTGAAAAGATGCATACATATTAAATGGGGTTCCAACCAAATCAGTGCCTACCACTCCATATGAGATATAGAATGGAAAGATACCATGTCTTAAACGAGTTAAGATATGGGGTTGTCCGGCCTATGTTGAAAAGCAAAATCCGGACAAGCTCAAGGCAAGGTCAGTTCTGTATAAGTTTGTTAGGATATCCCAAACATTTGCGAGGGAATATCTTCTACCACACTCAGGAGCAAAAGGTGTTTTGTTTCTTATCATGCCACCTTTTTAGAAAAGAAATTTCTTGTGAAGAAATTAGTGTTCATAAGGTAGAACTGGAAAGAGTTCCAGCTAGACAAACTAACAGTTGATGATTTGGTGAAACCAAAGGATTCAATAGTCTCCGACGAACCTTAGCCTCTCCGCGAATCTGGTAGGGTTCCTCATCCCCCTGAGAGATACTACGGTTTCCTCGGTGACGGAAGGAACGAGGATTGCATCATGGTAGATGATGACCCAACCAAGTTCAGGCAGGCCATCACAAGTGTGGACTCTGTGAAATGGCTGGATGCTATGCAATCAAAGATGGAATCCATGTACACCAACAAAGTATGATTTTGAATGTTGCACCTGAAAAGGTAAAACCCATTGGGATCAAATAGATCTTGAGAAAATTCTTGGTGTAGATGGAAAAGTTGAGACTTTCAAAGCTAGACTTGTAGTAAAAGGTTTTTGTCAATAACCAGGTGTGGTTTATGATGAAAGCTTTTCTCCTGTGGCTATGCTTAAGTCCATCAGGATTAAAGCATGCATCGCGAAGTTAGAACATCTGTTTTGATGTGGCAGTCAAAGAGTTTGACTTCATCAAAAGGTAGATGAACCTTGTATATACAAGAAGGTAGTAGAGAGTAAGGTTGTCCTCCATATATTGTACGCAGATGACATACTCTTGATAGGAAATGGTTTCCTATGCTACACTCGATCAAGCTCCACTTATCACGATGATTCTCCGTGGAAGATCTGGATGATACCTGCTACATCTTCTGGATTATGATCTATGGTGATAGATCTAAGTGGATGTTGGGAGTATCCCAAATTCAGGTACATTAACACCATACTAAAGGGGTTTAGTATGGAAGATTCTAAGCGTAGTGGTTCACCCACTTACTCAGGAATCACTCTCTCTAAAAAGATGTCTTCCAAGACTGATTTGAAAAGAGCTCGCTTGCAAAGGATACCCTTTGCTTCGGCAGTAGTCTCTATCATGTATGCGATGTTATATACCAGACCAGATGTAGCTGACTCACTAGGTGTAGTGATTAGGAATCAATCGGATCTTGGGAGAATCACTGGATAGCTGTGTAGGACATTCTTAAGTACTTGAGAAGCACTGAAGAAATGTTATTGGTTTTTGGTAACGGTGAACTCCAGTGGGAGTCCTTTACCAATTCAAGCTTCCAGAGTAATAAGGACGGCTGAAAATAAGTCACAGGCATTGTCTTTACCCTCAGTGGAGGGACGGTATGTTGGAAGAGTTCCAAGGTAGATACCGTGACATACTAGACGATAAAGGCCGAATACATTGCTACCAATGATGCTGCCAAAGTGGCTGTCTGGACATTTCTTGTTCATGAGATGAACATGGTCCCTACCATTGAGTGTCCAATAACTGTTATTATAACAACAATGGAATTGTGGCTTTGGCCTAGGAACGCCGGTCCCATCAGCGATCCATACATATTCTGAGGACAGTATCACCTAATCAGGGAGATGGTTGATCTCTAAGGGATCGAGGTAAGGAGAGTTGATGCGAAGGATAACATGGCGGATCCACTCATAAAGGGCTTTCCCTAAAGAGACTTCTATAGGACGTTGAGTATGAGATACTACAACAAATGGTCTTAGTGCAAGTGGGAGATTGATAGTAATATGTATGCCCTAGAGGCCATTACTGTACATACGATGTATATTGTAGTGGATGCTTGGAATTATATAAGGAGGACTTTCTTGCTCGACATGATAGTATGCTATCTGGTTGCAGTTTATATTAACATGTACACTTATTGTCTCTCTATTACATGTTGATAAAGCCCTTAGGATGAGTACTAGACTACCAGGATTATGATGCGGATCATACTAGTATGGCAAAGGTAGTCGGTAAGTAAATCCTTCAAATGTTCCTAGTCGTGGGAGTATCGAGACAGGGCATCGATATTCCAGAGTAGACTAGCGTATATGCTTCTCGACCTATATGATGGGCGATGGATGATCCCATATCCATTGGTGTTTGACATCAGAGATGGTATACGGGTGCTCAGTGGAGACTGGGTACACTGGACGGACTCGCCGGGAACTCCTAGATGGTATTATACCTATCATCAGATAGCAGTTCTCTGGTGACACTGGTACAGATTAGTCTGTAGACCCAAGATCGTCATAGAGTCTTGTGTGATTCCCACTGTGCTTTGATTTCCACCATACCACGTTCAAGAGATCGTGCAAAACGGTGGTTTTTGGGTACAATCCCGAGTCATATGTAGGAAATGAGCGATAAGAAGGGATTCGTCTCTCCCGGTATTGGGGGTTAATGTTGCGCTATGCTCGATTGGCCATAACAGAAAATCCCTGTCCAGGGTTGCTGAGATTTACTGGTAAGTGTTATCAGTTTCTCTAACCGTTATGGACCTTGCATCGGCATGACTTATCAGGCTATTGGGGTCTGACGTTATACCACCCCCAGGCTGTGATATGCGACATATCAGACCGGACTGTACGGTAGTGTTACTAATTGGATTCGCAGGAGTATGAGCAAGCTTGCTTGTTGATCTTCTGATCGCTCAATACCCGGGTGGCCGTTACGTTTAGAAGACTGCTTGCGCTTGTGGGTGACTGATACGATCACCACCTACTGCCGGCTAATGACGAGTCTTTAGAGTCCTACACAGAGGTTTCCTGGATCAGGCGAAACGAAGTAGGAGCATGATTGAAAGAATTAAAGTTAACCGCAATCAAGATGGTGTCGCTTTACAGCTAGCCGCGATGAGCACGAGTCGATCCACAGGGAGACGGTGCGTTTTAAGTTCTTATTTTAACGAGTTAATGCGCATGGGCGGAAAGTTCGTATCTATCCTCTGTGTTATATGCAAAGTATAAAGTTGTTAGGAAAAGTTACAATAGTGTAAGCTAAGGGAATCCGCACTAAAAACCTTTGAGCCGAACTTAACGATTGAAGCTAGAGTAATCGGCAACAACGTGGATTAGGGTGCTTAAGCATGGTATTCGTGGAATCCGGCTTATTGACCCTTGTCCGTCCGTTCTTGTCTCTTACTTTCGCCTCCGGCCAAACCGAACGCAACCGGTCGCGGTTAGGAATCACCGTTACCTTGGTAGGGTAGGGTGCCTAACGGAGCGCTTGCGTAACGTTTGGACGGAGTTCAATTGGAAAATATGGGAAAAGAAAACGAGCAAAGAAAACCTTAACTTACAATATCATATTCGTTTCCTAACAACACATATTTACAACCATTACAATAACAAACTAAAAGAGCAAAGAAAAGATAAGCAAAGAAAAGAAAACAATACAAGTAAGTAAATTGCATGGAATGAAAAGAGCAAGAATGTAAAGCATGGAATGTAAATGACATGAATGTAAAGCAAGTAATAAAAGAGAAAGAATGAAAAGCAAGTAAGAACAACTAGGAACCAAAGAGCACATTACACACCATGGGTTTAATAACCCAAACTTAAACTTACAAGCTCAATTAAGAGGTTGCAAGATTAAGAGAGGGCTAAAAACACAAGGCAAATGAAGGCACAAAAGAACACTTTATTGATCTTCAAGAATGATACAACCCTTGAGATCAATAACCAAAGCTTAACCTTACAAGCTCAATGAAGAGTTTGCAAGATCAAGTTAAGGCAAAGAACTCAAGGGGAAGCTATGTACAAATACAAAATGAAAAGAGAAACAAAGCTTGGACAAAAGAATGATACAAAATGTGAGACCTCTCCCTTGCACACTCATCTGCTATATATAGGCTCAAAAGGAAAATAAACAAACAATAAAAATATGATAAGGTGGCATCAGGGAAGGGGCTGTGAGAATCTGGGGCCATTTGGGGCATATGGGGCCCGCCACATAGGTCGTGATCTCGGCCCAAATCCGAGATCCTATGCTCGTTCTTTGTGTGTTGGCTTGTTTTGTCCACCACATCACTCTGATGTTGTTTGCTTGGTCTATAGAGGCTTTGGATGCACTCAGGGCTTGGAGGGAAACTTGTAGCTATGAATCACATCAACACTTTATGCATTGAATGCACCATTAATGCACATCACACCATGCCCACTTGTGCCATGATTCATGGCTGCTCCATCATGGTCCATATGCCAAAGATCATATGTGTGCACATGCTATGTATTTGACCAAAATATTGTGCACACATTTTATTCGCAAAAACTCTTTGGATATCGGTCGGTTTTCAGTTCTGGTTGCAGTGTTGGCTCACAAATGATCTATCCATGATTTTAAGTGTATTTCCAGTATTTTGTCATGGATACCTGTAATCTGTATTACTGAGCAGACACTGGTTAATAGTACCGATATATAACAAAATAGATAATGAATGAGTGGTATTAAAATGCAGTTTTCTGATATGAACAAATACCCCCAAACTTATCTTTTGCTCGTCCCGAGCAAAACAAAATCCCAGCCTCACTTTCGCAGGGAACGCGATTGCACTGAGCACGTACAATAAGCCGTTAAATCTCTAGGTGTCCCTAATAGGGGTAGTGTTGTCTCCTGAGGGTTTTCAGCGGATTACACCCACAAAATCCCATCAAGCTAGTTTCATAAGTTAACATCGATTCTACTCCTACAGTTTAGTATCTACGTTAGAAATTCTATCATCCTAAGTTAAAAATGTCCAACCCTTATTTTTCACACCTCCTATCTATTCAACCTTAGATCCTATATGTTCCAAAAAAGTTTAGAAAGATATTGGTATCTCCTGAGTTTTCCTTATAAAGTACGGTCTTAAATCAGGGATTTTTATCAACTTTACAGAAAACATAAGTCTTATTCCTCATTTTTATCTTTCCTCCAAACATCGATTGTATACCCCTACGTGTGTATATATTTGCACCCCTACACTCAAGAATTCAATTCAAGCTATAATACCCTTGCCCTAATACCTAATACTACTTCTTTTCATTAATGATGGACGGTGTTGCTCACACACCTTTTATGCGACTATTAATGCTTCTTGAGACACTAACGGCCGATTACTGAATGTGTGAGCTTAAAGCGTAAATAGCAATTTCCAGGTCTTGACTTTATTTATTTTTCTTTTTCTTTTCTTTTTCTTTTTCAAGACCAGATATATTTTTTCAACGATGCTCTTTTGGTGTTTAGCTTTAAATACCAAATTTTCTTTCATACTAGGTTTTCAGGCAAGAGTATTTCTAGGTATCCTCTACTATCCCAAGTTTCAAGGTGCGTGTAAGTGCAGTTTGTAGGGTATATACTTTCTAAATTTGGACTCAAGAATAGAAACTATTTTTCAGACTTATCCTTCAGTAAAGCATCAATACTTTCCCTTCATCTTGACTTAACTCAAGAACAGAACTCAAGATTACCTACTTCTAAAAAAACTGTAAGGACGTATACTTTCCAAAGTTTAAGAGAAAGAGGGTTATTTTTAGGGTTTTCAATTTCTAAGCCTAAGATATAGTTATTTCTAACGTATCAACTAAACTATCAGAATAAAAATCCAAGTTACCCTATTAGCTAACTTGACGACAAAATTTTTATATCTTTGTAAAATTTTCGATTTTTATTGGTTTTTAAATAAGAATGCAAATGAAAAATATACATATGAATGCGAAGGAAGAAATCTTACCGACCACACCACCAAACTTAAACTTGACATGCCCTCACTGTCAGGCCATACCAAGAGGGTCAAAATTGTCGGCGCTTCCTAAAAAGAAATTTTATACAAAACAAAAAGCAAAGAAAAAATATATACACAAAAAGGGTCCCCCCTAAACTTAAGTGAAACAGTGTTTCCACTGTTAGGCGTTAAAGTTCAGGATTAGGGGGAAAAGAACAGTATCTATCTATACAAGGCCTTACACAGGCCAAAAGTGAGCACCAACCATTCAAAAAATTTATCGCTATATTGTGTTGGTTGGTGAAAGAATACGGTGAGGAAAGACATGGAGAATACGCAAGACCGTATTGCGATAGAAGTGGTATACGGTCCCGGTATATAAGAAGAAGAATGGAGGAAGGGAAAAAGAAATGGAGTACGAACTTGAGGGTGAAAATGGAGTGAATAGATTAGCACAATTTGTAATGACCGATATATAAAAAGCGATTGGGTTATCAACACGTCGAGAAATGGGGTCAAATCCCTCAAGATTCGTGAGAAAACATAGGTACGCCGAACTTGGTAAACCAGACACAGGAAGTGAAAGTGCTACGGTTTCTTGCAAGGTCGGAACGATGGAAAGAATAGAGGGAAGTGATCGAGGAAGGGTATCAGTTAAAGGTTCAGAAGGGTGTACACAGTCAATGAAAGGGATGGGATGAATTGGAAAATCCGACTCATCAAGCAAAACTGGTTCATCCTCAAAAATATGCTCAAAATTCTCCTCAAAGTTAAGCTCATCCATGCATTTATCTTCAATATCTAGACGCGTATGGAGTTCGGGGAGAATAGTTAATGACTCGGGATGATGAATTGGAGAGAAAAACTCCAAAGCAGCGGGTTCATCATCCAAAATATTCCCAGCGTCAATATCCCCAATCAAGTGAAAGTCAAATTTCTCAGACACCTCATCAAAAGCATGGATTTCAATCAATTTTGGCTCTAAGATGGAGGTGTGGAGGTCAAAAGAATTGGGTGTTGTTTCACTCGAAAGGGACCCTTCATAATCAGGTAAATCAAACGCTACAAAGTCGCACAACTCATTAATCATTCTATCTTCAATTGATAAATCATTTGGGATTCTTGATAGACATTCAAAACTGGAGTTGTGGGATTCAATTTGGGATGGGTAGGTTTGATTTGTAAGGGTGTACAGCTCACTCTCTCCACTCAAATTCTCATCCTGTCCTACCGCCTCATCATACATTGGAAAATGTGGAGCTAGTTGAAAACTAGCTACCGGGTCACTAGGTTGTATGAGGGCGGCCATGGACGCATTCAAATCCATCATCTGTTGGCAAGACGCTACCCTAAAGTCTTCCAACGACTGTTCTAGACTAGACATGGGTTGTGAAATGGTTTCAGTAAAAGATTTAAAATTGTTTGGATACTGAAAACTCCCAAATGGCGGTTCAGAAGCAATGTCTAGGAAAGGTGCAAAAGTTGGGTAGGATGGATAGGAATTGAATGGTTGGACAGGGGTAGGATCAACATACGGATAAGAAGGTGAATGGAATTGTTGATCCAAAGAATTCGCAGTGGTGAAAAGAGTGAAAGATCGGTTACGAGATTGTTCAATACGTTCAGCAAGATAGGTCTTGGAGTTACAACTGGACTCTCAAAAGGGGTATCAACATAAGAAGGTGGTGAAGGTTGAAATGGTTGATATAAGATGGATTGCGGAGTCCAATTGGTTATCCTAGACGCGTCTATCCGATCTTTCAAAGAAATTTTTGGCATGGATGGATCGTTCGACGTTAGGCCAAAGCAAGAACCGTAGGAAGTTATGTCTGGTTGTGGGTACCAAAGCTCGGCAAGAGTTTTTCGAGGTGGGATACCCATGATATGAAGAGAGGAAGAAGAAGAAGAGAAAAGGAGGGGAAAAGAATGTGGGGCCTTTTTTTTGTTTTTTTTAAGTTAGTTATCAACAAAAGAATGAAATATACACACAAAAATAATCTGGACAAAAATAATCACGACACAAAAATACCACACACCTAATCGGTCTAGGGTTCACCTAGGTCAACTAGACCTGCTCAAGAACTTGATTGACGAAATAAAACTGTGTCGAGAAACGGGCTCAAGATATACTGATCACGAGGCCAGGTAAGTGCAGAGATAAAGGGAGGTTTTCCGACGCTTTCCCGAAGGTCCTTAATTAAATAACCCTTTCTCTTTTGGCGGTTTCGCCATTAACACTTTCCTAGACACCCCGGGAACGATATACCGTTAAGCGGTTTTCTAAACACAGTTAACTTCTCCTAGTGAGCGCGAAGTCCTTAAAGGCTTAAAGTATAGTTTCTTTTAAAAATTTGTTTAGGTAAGCGTTATGTTCAAGTTCATGATTTGTGGGCCACGGAAAAGGTGATGAAATCATTTACCGTATGTTGTGGGGTTCGCTTGCCCTTAAGTCCGTATTAATGTATGCAATGCGCAATTCAATAAAAATTCAAAGAATCAAACAATCGTTTTTCGTTTAAGCTCGGCACTATAACAAATACGGGTTAGTCACTTTAGTGTTTGCTAGCGAACTTGCAAAGAATCCTGCAAAGATATTATATTGGATGCGTCGGATTTGAGAAGAAGGTGTTAGTAAAGTGCGTACCATTAAGTTTTTGGGTTAGAAACCCCCCGTTGAATCAAATCCGGTAATCTTGAAAAGTTCGCTTGCGCGGTTCAAACTACCCGGATCTTTGGCACTGTACTTCGCAATCACCTTAGCTTGGAATGTACACTTTGCTCCCCACAATCGCAGTTCGCAAATCCGCAAAAATCTGAAATGTCGAAAAAACGGATTTTAGTGCGAAAGCGATACGGATGCCCAAATACCTGCACACTAAAAATTATTAAAAAAAACAATAAAATAGGACAAAAATAGAACACTGGAGCACAGAGGAAAGTTTGGAGGCAGAAGGAAGCAACTTGGCCGGCGAGCTCGGATTTCCTTGGTGTGGCGCCAATTTCCTTTGGAGAATGGGCTCCAATCTTCTTTTGGGTTCACACTGTTATACTAATGTCACACTGGTATTGTTTATTTCTTCAGTTGAGTTACAGAGTCAAGCAGGTCTAGAATCCAGAGAGCAAAATTGTTAGTTTAGTTAGTTTTTTGTTTGGTTTTGAAATTTTGAATTTTTAGTTTGTTTTTGAAAATAGGGTTAGTTGTATAGATGAAATGTACAAAAATTAACCTGAAACAGTAAGAATTAAAACGTTACCATTACCCCGGCAACGGCTCCATTTGATTGAAAGAATTAAAGTTAACCGCAATCAAGACGGTGTCGCTTTGCAACTAGCCGCAATGAGCACTGGTCAATCCACAGGCAGGCGGTTCGTTTTAAGTTCTTGTTTTGACGAGTTAATGCGCGTGGGCGGAAAGTTCGTATCTATCCTATGTGTTATATGCAAAGTATAAAGTTGTTAGGAAAAGTTACAATAGTGTAAGCTAAGGGAATCCGCACTAAAAACCTTTGAGTCGAACTTAACGATTGAAGCTAGAGCAATCGGCAACAACATGGATTAGGGTGCTTAAGGACGGTATTCGTGGAATCCGGCTTATTGACCCTTGTTCGTCCGTTCTTATCTCTTGATTTCGCCACCGGCCAAACTGAATGCAACCGGTCGCGGTTAGGAATCACTGTTACCTTGGTAGGGTAGGGTGCCTAACGGAGCGCTTGCAAACGTTTGGACGGAGTTCAATTGGAAAATACGGGAAAAGGAAATGAGCAAAGAAAACCTTAACTTACAATATCATATTCGTTTCCTAACAACACATATTTACAACCATTACAATAACAAACCAAAAGAGCAAAGAAAAGATAAGCAAAGAAAAGAAAACAATACAAATAAGTAAATTGCATGGAATGAAAAGAGCAAGAATGTAAAGCATGGAATGTAAATGACATGAATGTAAAGCAAGTAATAAAAGAGCAAGAATGAAAAGCAAGTAAGAACAACTAGGAACCAAAGAGTACATTACACACCATGGGTTTAATAACCCAAACTTAAACTTGCAAGCTCAATTAAGAGGTTACAAGATCAAGAAAGGGCTAAGAACACAAGGCAAATGAAGACACAAAAGAACAATTTATTGATCTTCAAGAATGATACAACTCTTGAGATCAATAACCAAAGCTTAACCTTGCAAGCTCAATGAAGAGGTTGCAAGATTAAGTTAAGGTAAAGAACTCAAGGGGAAGGTATGTACAAATACAAAATGAAAAGAGAAACAAAGCTTAGACAAAAGAATGATACAAAATGTGAGAGACCTCTCCTTTGCACACTAATCTGCTATATATAGGCTCAAAAGGAAAATAAACAAACAATAAAAACATGATGAGGTGGCATTAGGGAAGGGGCTGTGAGAAACTGGGGGCATTTGCGGCAGATGGGGCCGGCCACATAGGTCATGATCTCGGCCCAAATCTGAGCCCCTAGGCTCGTTCTTTGTGTGTTGGCTTTTTTTGTCCTTCACATCACTCTGATGTTGTTTGCTTGGCCAGTAGAGGCTTTAGATGCACTCATGGCTTGGAGGGAAACTTGTAGCTATGAATCAAATCAACACTTTATGCATTGAATGCACCATTAATGCACATCACACCATGCCCACTTGTGCCAGAATTCATGGCTGCCCCATCATGGTCCATACGCCAAAGAGCATGTGTGCACACATGCTATGTGTTGGACCAAAATATTGTGCACACATTTTATTTGCAAAAACTCTTTGGATATCGGTCGGTTTCCAGTTCTGGTTGCAGTGTTGGCTCACAAATGATATATCCGTGATTTTAAGTGTATTTCCAGTATTTTGTCACGGATACCTGTAATCTGTATTACTGAGCAGACACTGGTTAATAGTACCGATATATAACAAAATAGATAACGAATTAGTGGTATTAAAATGCAGTTTTCTGATATGAACAGAGCACATATATGATATATGCGGGACCGAGATTGATACGCGTATGTGATACCGTATTCTATTCTCGCGATATGTGATATCGGTCGGTTATATGTGATATAACCGGTATTGGTTATATGTATGCCCTAGAGGCTATTATATGTATAGTGGATGCTAAGACATGTATATATGTATAGATGACTTTCTTGCTCGACATGATAGTATGCTATCTGGTTTCACTTTATCTTGACATGTTTACTTGATATAGTTTATTGCATACATGTTGATAAAGCCCTCAGGATATATGCTTGACTTCCATGGCTATGATGGAGATCATACTAGTGGGGCATGTGTGGTCTATAAGAATATCCTTAAATGTTCCTAGTCGAGGGTATATCGAGACAGGGCATCGATATTCCAGAGTAGACCAGCATATACGTTTCTTGACCCATATGATGGGAAATGGATGATCCCATATCCATTGGTGTTGTGACAAAAAAATTTGCATACGGGTGCTCAGTAGAGACGGGGTACACTGAACAGACTAATTGAGAACTCCTATATGGTATTATGTCTATCGTCGGATAGCAGTTCTTAGGTGACACAGGTACAGGTTAGCCTGTAGACCCGAAATCTTCATAGAGTCTTGTGCGTTCTCCCACTATACTTTGATTGCCACCCTACCATGGCTCTACCGAGTCGTGCAAATAGGTGGCTTTTGGGTACAGTTCTGAGATACATGGAGACAATGAGCAATAGGAGGGGTTTCGTCTCTCCCGATATTTGGAGTTTATGTTGTGCTATGCACGATTGGTTTTGACTCGATGTCTCTGGCCAGGGCTGATGAGATTTACTCATAAGTGTTATCAGTAGTTTCTCAACCGGTCACAGTCCATATTGGCATAAATTATTAAGTTATTAGGGCTCGACGATTTCATCCCTAGACTTAATATGCAACATATCAGACGAAGAGACCGGACTGTACGGTAAGTGTTACCAATGGCTCGACGGGAGTTTTGACGGGTTCGCTTGTTTTTTTTCTGATCGCTCAATACCCGAGTGGCCGTTACGTTTGGCGACCACTTGCGTCTTATGGGTGTTTTGATATGATCATCACCCACTGCCGGCGTATTGACGAGTCTTAGAGTCTCACAAAGGAGTTTCCTAGCTCAGGAAAAACGATGTGGTGTGCATATGAGATATGCGCGGGGATCCGATTAAATGCGAGTATGTGATACCGTATTTTAATCGGACGTTTACTATTGGTCGGGTCATATGTGATATGACCGGTTTATTAAATCAAGTGTTGATTTAATATTAAACTTTTAGCTCAATTTTATTAAACCTTTTCTTTATGGATATATGCATATATGTATATACGTACACATGATGATGTGTATGCACACATACATACATGCATGTGTATCATGGTTGATGATACATGGAAGATGGCAATGCAAGAATCACATGGTTGGATTTAATATGTGGATTTTTGTTTTAAGATAAAAGGATAAAGGAAATTATCATGGCTCATTGTTTCTACACAATTCTTTGTTGACCATTGACTTAAACCCTAAATATTTTCTTTGTTCTTTTAACTCATTACAAAAATATCTAGATATTTGTTTTAACCATGGTTAGTTGTGAGAGTGTCTCACAAAAATATCCTTTGGTTTTTCTTTTCTATTATCAATTATCATTATCTTGATAAAAGCTTTTCCATCTTCATCTTCCTCCTTCTTCAAGCTCTCTTGAGTTTTACAAAGAGTGAGGAACATAAAAAGAAAGGGTTTTTTTAGAAGTGAACATAAACCACTTCATCATTCTACACTACCCTAGCCCTTTAGTGTAGGGTGTTTTCTTTACTTGTTCCAAGATCAAGTGAAGCTTGGAGCTTTGAGCAAAGGGACTTCGGGTGGATCGTCGTGGACAACGAAGGATTCAAGCGAGCCATTCCAAACTCTAGGAGATCGAAGGAGTCACTCAAGGAGGTCTACAAAGGTTGTAATTTCTCCACTTAGTGATAGATACTTGTAGCATGTGATACTATAAGTTTTATTACCCTAACTTTCTAGTTTGATCCATGGATGATATTGTTTAGCACCCCTAAAATTTTGTTATGGCATGTTTGATGCAACCCAAACCCTAGGTGTAGTGCTTGAGAATCCCAATAGTGGTATCAGAGCCAAGTAGAGCTTTAGAGCAACCTTCGAAGTTAAAAACCTCGAACGAACGAAAATCGACACCCGATGCATGCTCACTAGAAATTTTTCAAAAAGTTGGATTTTTTCATATTAAAAATGCTCAGAAAATCATCCAGGGTATTGTATGGGCCTGCAAGAAGAACGAAGCCCTAACTCGACTTAACGACCGCGGAACCGCGGCCTAAATGGTCTTTTTGCGGCGGTTCTGTGGCGCCGTTGGTGAGGCTTGGACTGTGCCTTCTTGTGCTGGCCCATATGTGCTAATAGCAGTCTCTGGTATATTTTAAAACTGGTCAAGTGTTGAACCTTCTGAGAATTCTTTGGGTGATTGATTGTTCGATCGAACGTTTTAACTGCGCCTAGTATATGAGAATGTGATACAATAATTGAAATCTACAAATTTGTTTGTTACTTGTAAATCTAACATTTCGGTCTCGGGTATATTCGGAAATCTTGTTGAATTATCCGACTATTTTGGAAAAGATGTTTTCATGGAAGAGACCTAAATGCGAGCTTTACATTGTTGGGCATGAAATCTTTGATATGTGATATCCTAGGTTTGTGTTGTCTAAGGGCAGTTACGGTTCCAATTGTTGTAATTTTTCAATTTATTTTCTGTGACCGTAAGTGTAGTATGTGGTGTATCACCGTTTTCGTTGCTATACATCAACAACAATTGGGATACGCATACTTACTTACATTGATGATATGTGATATTATGTGTTGCTGAGATATGTTGTGCAGGATTGTCGTGATTGAATAGCCGGGTGTTTTATGTGAGATGAGAGTTTTATTTTCATTCATGTAATATTCATTGTATGCAATATTCTTTTATTGGGACACTTTCGGGTTGAGGATGATGTCACCATTGTTGTATATTATTGACTTTTCCGTATTAGGATAAACCTAAGGAGGGGAGCACAAGTGACCGAGTTCTGGGGTTCAGTGGGAGACCATCTCGAGGAGTCGGGACCGGGTCTCCTGAACTTTAGAATTGGTAAGGTCACTTGCCGCTCTTGTAGGGGTCTATGGGTGTAGGCTTGGATATTCATCGCGACCGTGAAATCTGTATTTTCTATTGCTGGCTAAATACAAAATACGGACCTCCTAGATATCATTATTTTCATATGTGCTTCTGCTGTTGATATTCTGTGATGAGATTACATGGTATCTGAGACGAATGGATTATTATTATATATATATGATATATAATAAACGTTGCTTATATTTTACACCCGCGCTAGTCCCGCCCCACTGTGCCGTTAGTTAAGTAACATAACGGTGCATAGCAGGACACTGTGGCGAATGCGGGGGGCATAAGTGTACCTTCTATTTTCGTTTCTTTTCTGTGATGGCTTAGGAACTTAAATGATGGGAATAAATTAATGAGATTAATGTAAAGAAAAAGAAACCTAAAAATATTGTAGAATCGGATTTGAAACACACTCAGCCTTTTTATGAAAAATGCAAGTTTCAAAAGATGCGGAGCTTAAGCCACTCCTTTCTAAAACAATTTAGATTCTACAATGATATCAAATTCTAAGCGTTAAAAGTTTTCATAAAAACCATCCGCAACCCTCCGTCATTTTAGGAAGCAGAGTACTTAGTATTCATGCTACGTATGTTGATCATAGTCAAGGCGTAATGTACGGTAGCTAAGTGATGTCTTCCTATAAAGCATATGATGCGAATTAGTTAGGACATTCATATGATTATATTGATCATAGTCAAGGGTCATATGGGTGGGTCTAGTTAATCACGAAATGACGGGTAGAACTTGACTAGTACTTATGATATGTTTACTATAACCAAGATCATAAGTTGCTAGGGGTAAAAACCATATCGGGAGTTTCAAGAGTTGAAATTTGCAATGAGATTTCATACCACCTATATGATAGTTGAATCCTGATCCCACTGTGAGTAAAAGTTACTCCCAGGAGAGTTTTGTACTTTACAATTAGCTAACCCATTAGTTGTCTAGAAAGGTGTTAACGGGGCTACGCCTCTGGGAAGATGAGGTTTATCTTAATTAGGTCCGTGCGAAAGCACGGGAAACTTCCCTCAATGTACCGACACTGGCCTGGCTGAACGGTTAGCGAAATTGTAAACTATAATAAATCCTGGCTTGTTTTTTCTTTTTGAGGTTTGAAAGAAAATTTGACAAAGCAGTGAGAGACATCGATTAGATAAGATAATAACCAATCTGATCTTTGCAAGAGTATTTCGCTGAGTTTATTCTTTTCTCTCTCCTAATGGCAGATACCAATGACGGGACTGAAACTTCTGTTAAAGAAAAACAAACTGACTGGACTGAATTATGTTAGTGTATATGCCATAGGGGCCATTATTGTATCATACTAGATTGTATATTACTTAATGGAAGCTTGGGATATTCACAGTTGTATATACAGTCTTGCTAAAAATGGTAGTATGCTACTTGGTTTGTGTCTACTTTAATATGTGCATATGTTTCTTGTAACGTATCACTTATACATATTAGTAGAGCCCATAGGTTCTTTGCTTGATTACCAGCGTTGTGATGGCAGTCACACTAGTGGGGGCTGGGTAGTCTGTAAGCAACATCCTATACAGGTCCCTAGTCGTAGGATTATCGAGAGAGGGCATCGATACTCCAGAGTAGACTAGTGTGTACGCTTCTCATCCCAGTTGGGGAGATGGTCTGTCCCATAGCCATCAGTACGTCGTACTGGAGATAGTATACAGGTGCTCGTTAGGTTACGGGTACACCGGACATGACTCGCAGGGGAACTGTTGGTTGGTATTATACCCATCGTCAGTTAACAGTTCCTAGATGACATGAGTACAGCATAGTCCGCAGGCTTGACACTGCTACTTCGCCTCGAGTGTGTCCCACTGTTCTTAGATTGCTACCCTACCGCGGCTCAAAGGAGTCGTACAAACAGGTAGCAGTTGGGTGCAGTCCCGAGCACTTAGAGGCAGTAGTGGTTAGATAGGATTCGTCTCTCCGGGTATTAGGAGATGATATCGCGCTGTGTCAGAGAGCCATTATGCAAAGTCCCTGGCCAGGGCATGCGAGATATACTGGTAGGTTCCAGTAGCTTCTTAGGGTGTAATGGGTTTCGCTCCGACACGACTTATACAGCTATTAGGGGACTGACGCTTGCCGCCCCCTAGGCTTGATATGCGATAGTCTTAGACGAACAGACCGGACTGTACGGAGATTGTCACATCAGGCTCAGTGGGAGTTCGGATGAGTTTCCTCATCGGCCTTCTTATCGACATCTACCTGGGGACCGTTACGTACAGCTAATGCCGCTTGCGGTCTGTGGTTAAACCCACTGCCAGCGTAGTGTCGAGTCTTTAGAGTTCCACACACAGAGTTTCCCTGCTCCAGGCGAAACAATATAAAGGTCGTATGGTTTTACGACAAGTGTTTGGATGCGTACGTGTGTTTACGCACGTATGACTTTTCGGACAGTTTTTACTAGCCGGCTTTGGTTTAAGCCAGATTCTAGTATTGGGTTATTGGATTTATACAGTCTAAAGTTTTTCTGTGTTTTCACGGATTGGTGGGGCGTTCTTGTAATTTGTCGGAAAGCTTCTAGAAGAGTGGTGACTTGGGGGGTAAGGTGGCATTGCATTAAATGAGATTAGTGACTCATTTGTGTGATTCATCCATGTCATTAATGCATCATAAATGCTTAATGACTCATGGAGATGAATCACTCATAGATATTTATGAAGCATGGTTGTTAATTCTATTATTTCATTTTTGGATAAATAAATAATGCTTCATATATATTATGACAGATCATTATCTCATTTCGTTATGATTTTCACCTTCTCTCTCCTCAAGCTCTCTCATTCTTCAAACCCTAACCCTAACCTCTCATGAGTTGAGATCAAGGGTTAGCTAGACTAATACATCCATAACCTCACTCTATATCCCCTAGGTAGCTTAGATTAGCACTTTAAGCAACCTAGTTATCTCAAGTTTGAGATTAAGCTTGGTGTAGGAGCTTTCGGGTGGATCGTCTTTGATTCGAGGAGGCCGTTGAGGTGCCGATGTTCTAAGGAGCCTACGAGGAGTGGAGGACAGTGATGAAGACCCGAAGGACATGCAACGTGAGGTATAACTTCGAATTCGAGTAGTTAAACCTCTAGCATATAGTTAGCAATGGTTTAGATAACGATTCATGCGCTCAAGTCCGTGTTACGAAGCTTTGATAATCGTTATTCATATATTCCGCCTCCGCGCAAGTTCGTAGGGTGCGTGACATGGACTTACAGTGGTATCAGAGCCAACTAAACCATTACTAGCTTGTTAGCAACTAATTAGAAGTTCGATCGACGGAAAACACGAAAACAAAACCCCGAAAATTCCAAGTTTCTAATAATTTTAAAAGTGTCTGAAAAAATATTTGACATACCTTAAAATTCACAGCAGGGAATTATAAGAATACTGGGAAAATACGAGGACTCAAATCGGTGTTATGGCCACGGATCCGCGGCAATAGAGTGCTTGTGCCGCGGATCCGCCGCCGAGTCAACTCCTAGTTGACTCGGATTTGCTCTGTTATTCTTGTTTTATGGTATTCTGTTTTCCAGTATTCTGTTTCTACCCAGGTTACTTCAGTGCAAGTTTTCTTTTGGGGTAGACACGGAATATGGTAATCGATCGATATTCTAAAGAGATTTGCTAATTGCGTTTTTATCTGTAATGTTTAATGTGTTCGTAAACCTCCCCTAACTGCTAGTATGTCGGTTGGCAGGGGGTTGCACATTTCTGTAATGTTTACTGTTTCTGTATATGAACTTGATTGGAATGTTGTGATGATTAGCCGGGGTTTGAGATGGGTTTAATATTCATTCATTCGATGTAAATGTAATATGATGTAATATTCTTTTGCGGGCACATCCAGGTTGCGGTTGTAGCCACCGTTGTATTATTTTTTTTTACTGTTTTTGCTCCTAGGATAGACCCAAGGTGGGGTACACAAACTACCGGGTACTTTGAAGTGTTTAGTGGCCTACTCACTTTGTTGAGGGAGACCGCTTCACTTCGGGTACTTGGCGGGTAGTTTGCCGTACCCGTAGGGGTCTAGGGTGGGGTAATGGCTATTCATCACAACTGTGTAATCCGTCTTTTATTGCAGGCTCAAAGCAAATGCGGATTGCTGGTATATCCAATAAAGTTCATCTGTGATCTGGAATGCTTATTATTGCGTCTGACGAATGTACAATATCTATATATGATAGCTATTAGACGTCACTTATGTTTTACACCCGCGCTAGCCCAGCCCCCGCTCTGTCGTTAGTTAAGTAACCTAACGGGTGATGACGGGACCCAGTGGCGAATGCGGATGGCATAAGAGGACGTAGTATATTCGTTGTTTTCTGCAATGATAGGATAAATGATGGGACGCATTAGTATAATGCAAAGAAAATAAACCAAAGTTCAATCGTTAGAACAAATTTAAAAGAAACCACTCGGTTATTTTAAAAGAGCAGAATTTTTAATTGCGTAGCTCTAACCACTCCTTTTAAAAAGCTATCAGGTTCCTTCAATTATATCAAGTTCACTACGTTCACGGTTTTTGCCAAAACCATTCGTAGCCCTTCGTCATTTCATTTAGGTATTCAGTAGTATTCAAGCTATGTATTTTGGCCAAAGTCAAGGCATAGTGTTTAGTAGCTGCTAGGTATTCATTTGTTGCATAGTTAGATGAGTTAGTTTGGGACAGTCGTATTATCATTTGACCAAAGTCAGGGGTATGTACGGATGGGTTCAAATTAACCTGGATAATGATGGGTAGAACTTGACATGTGACTTATGACATTTTGACCAAAGCCAAGATCATAAGAGCATGGGGAAAAAATTTATATCGGGAATTTCTAAAGAAACTGAAATTTACAGAGAGAGCATACCATTTTGGAGTTTGATGAATGTTGGTAGGATTCTTTCAACATTATCATACGATGATATTTTGGATCCCGATCCTACTGTGAGTACATGCTACTTATCAGGAGATTCGTCACTTAACGATCAATGCTATAAACCAAGTAGGTGTAAAGAAAGGTGTCAGCGGGGCTACGCCCCCAAAGAAAAGAGGTTATTTAATTAAGGAACTTCGCGAAAGCGTTGGAAAACCTCCCTCGAAGTATCGACACTGGCCTGGCTAAACGGTTAAGCAAGTATTGTACGGTGAGAATTGTCCTGACTAATTCTTCTTTTATGGTTTAAGGAAGGATTCGAGAAACAGTGGGAGCCATCATGTTTAGATAAACTTAAAACCAATCTAAACTTGCAACAGCATCATACTAAAATATTTTCTTCTCTCTCTCTTAAATGCAGCGACCTTGTGACCACACATAGGTTACATCTAGATAACAAATTGACTGAATCTGACTTATATGACTGGCAAAGGTCTGTCCAGATGTCCATTGCCTATAACAAGCTAGACCACCCTATTACTACTCAAGATCCCACCGTCTCAGGTCCAGTTTCCACCGTCACGGATATGTATATCCGCCAGAAAAGGGAAAAGGATAAAGTAAAAGCCAAGTGCCTCGTATTAGCTTCAGTTGATGGTGTATACCAGAAACAGCACGAGAAGATGGACTCAGTTTCCATCTTTCTCCATAACAAAAATTTATATGGAGAGCAATCTCATATCGCAAGATATGAGACCTCGAACGAATTAATTCAAGCGAGGATGGCTGTCGGGTCATCTATAGGGGACAACGTCCTTACAATGACTAACTATATTGATAAGCTCCAGGACCTGAAAACCACGTTAGGAAACAGGTCAGATACTGACTTGATTCTACAGTCTCTGCCTTCTACCCTGAAGGAAACCAGGGAAGCAGAAGGAAAGAGAAGGGCAAAAGTTTCGGGACTGAATGTAGTAAAAGAGGGACATTCCTATTGTTATGGGATTAGGCATTGGCAGAATGATTGCAGGGCTTTGGAAGCCTGTAGCCAGGATATGAAGCATGTTGTGGCTTCAGCCTCAAGTGTATTTGTAATTGAGAACTGTTTGTCAATTAACTCTACTTCCTGGGTACTAGATACCGGAGCAGGATCTCATATCTGTAATTCATTACATACTTTGAGAAACCGTAGAGTTATGAAGGTATGTGATTTGTCTCTCAGAGTTGCAAACGGAATGAGCGTGGACGCTGAATCCGTGGGAGAATATCGCCTAGGTTTGACAAGTGGGCAGATATTGATTCTACGTAACTGTCTGTATGTACCTAGTATGACTTGGAATATCATATCAGTGTCCTCACTTTCAAGAGAGGGATATGATTTTACATTCGCAAGTGATGTAGTTCACATCCACCTAAATCAAGTTTTGATTGGGTCCGGTACATTGGATGACGGCATATACGTATTGGGTCAAGCTCAGGTTTTCAATGTCCAGAACACACTTAAAAGAAAGTCTCCGGGATTAAATCAGGCTTTCTTATGGCATTGTAGACTAGGTCACATCAATGAGAGAAGGTTGACTAAGTTAGATAAAGAAGGATATTTGGATCCATTCGAATATCAAACATATGCAACTTGTCAATCCTGTCTCAAAGGAAAGATGACAAAGACTCCGTTCACTGGACACGGAGTAAGAGCAAGCGAGCTCTTGGGACTCGTACACAGTGATGTGTGCGGTCCAGTGTCTACACATGCGAGAGGTGGTTATTCCTACTTCATTACCTTTACGGATGATTTCTCTAGGTATAGATATGTTTCTTAATGAAGCATAAATCCGAGGCCTTTGAGAAATTCCAAGAATACAAGAATGAAGTGGAAAAACAAACAGGAAAGAGTATAAAGACACTAAGATCTGATCGAGGTGGTGAATACTTAAGTGCCGAGTTCCTGGGTTACTTAAAAGAGAATGGAATTCTCTCTCAGCTTACTCCTCCATACACGCCACAACATAACGGTGTATCGGAAAGGAGGAATCAAACCCTATTGGATATGGTTCGTTCCATGATGAGTAACGCCGAGTTACCGCGATCATTCTGGGGTTATGCGCTAGAATCAGCGGCATATCTTCTAAACAGGGCTCCTACCAAGACTGTTCCTACCACCCCATATCAGATATGGAGTGGAAAGAAACCCCATCTTCAGCATCTGAAGATATGGGGATGTCCAGCTTTTGTTAAAAAGCAGCATGTGGACAAGCTCGAGGCACGATCAGTACAGTGTATATTTATGGGATATCCGAAGAATTCCAAAGGATATTATTTCTATTACGCAGAGGAACAAAAGGTTTTTGTTTCTCGTAATGCCCATTTTCTAGAATATCAGTTTTTAGAAAAGGAAACAAGTGGGAGCGAAATAGAACTGGAAGAAATTCCTGAACTACAAACTACAACTGAAAGTATGGTAGAACCAGAAGTTTCAGAAGAAAGGGACATCCCGACGCCACTCCGCAAGAGTAGTAGGCAGTCTCATCCACCCGAGGGATACTACGGTTTTCTTATAGACGGGGATAGAGAGGATTGCACTATTGACTATGATGAGCCTACTAGCTTCCAGCAAGCCATTCAGAGCGGTGACTCAGTAAAATGGCTGGATGCAATGCGGACCGAAATGGAGTCCATGTACACTAACAAAGTATGGACTTTGGACATTGCTCCAGATGGGGTAAAACCTATAGGATGCAAATGGATCTTCAAAAAGAAGATTGGTGTAGATAGACAGGTTGAAACCTATAAAGCTAGACTTGTTGCAAAGGGTTTCCGTCAAAGACCTGGTTTGGACTATGACGAAACCTTTTCTCCAGTGGCTATGCTCAAATCCATTAGGGTCCTTCTTGCTATTGCTGCCTTCCACGATTATGAAATCTGGCAAATGGACGTAAAGACGGCCTTTCTAAATGGAAATTTGGAAGAAAGCGTCTATATGGATCAGCCAGAGGGATTCATTCAGAGTGGGAGCAGCGGTAAAGTATGCAAGCTGCTTAATTCTATTTATGGACTAAAGCAGGCATCGCAGAGTTGGAACATCTGTTTTGATGATGCTGTCAAAGAATTCGACTTTATCAAAAATCCAGATGAACCTTGCATATACAGTAAGATTGTAGGGAGAGCTGTAGTATTCCTCGTCTTGTACGTGGATGACATTCTCCTAATAGGAAATGATATTCCTATGTTACAGTCAGTCAAAAGATTCTTGTTACATAAATTCTCCATGAAAGACCTGGGTGATGCCACCTACATTCTGGGGATCCGGATCTATCGTGATAGATCAAAAAGGATGTTGGGACTTTCGCAGTCCAGGTACATAGACACCATATTGAAAAGATTCAGTATGGAAGATTCTAAACGCGGTAACCTACCGGCTTGTCACAGAATCACCCTCTCCAAAGATATGTCTCCCAAGACTGATTTGGAAAGGGATCGCATGCCGATTAAACCCTACGCTTCAGCGGTAGGCTCTATAATGTATGCGATGTTATGTACCAGACTAGATGTAGCATACGCATTGAGCGTAGTAAGCCGGTATCAAGCAAACCCAGGGGAGAATCACTGGATAGCAGTAAAGAACATTCTCAAGTACCTAAGGAGGACTAAGGAGATGTTCTTGGTGTATGGCGGAAAAGACCTCCAGATGGAGGCCTTTGCCGACTCCGGCTTCCAGAGTGACAAAGATGACTCCAAGTCTATGTCGGGTTATGTCTTTACCCTCAATGGAGGGGCGGTCTGTTGGAAGAGTTCCAAGCAGGAGACCGTTGCTGACTCAACAATGGAAGCGGAGTACATAGCTGCTTGCGATGCCGCAAAAGAAGCTGTCTGGATGAAGAAGTTCCTCACAGAACTTCAGGTGGTTCCTTCCAGTGTTGGTCCAATACCTTTGTATTGTGACAACAACGGCGCTATAGCTTTAGCGAAGGAACCCAGGTCCCATCAGAAGTCCAGACACATCTTAAAGCGGTATCACCTGATCAGGGAGATCGTAGATCTTCGGGAGATCGAGGTGAAAAGAGTAGAGATGGAGAATAACATTGCTGATCCATTCACAAAGGCCATTCCTCAGACGCAGTTCGAGAGGCTATTCGAGATGATAGGTCTGCGATATGCCAGCTCATGGCCCTAGTGCATGTGGGAGATTGTTAGTGTATATGCCCTAGGAGCCATTATTGTATCATAATAGATTGTATATTACTTAATGGAAGCTTGGGATATTCACAGTTGTATATACAGTCTTGCTAAAAATGGTAGTATGCTACTTGGTTTGTGTCTACTTTAATATATGCATATGTTTCTTGTAACGTATCACTTATACATATTAGTAAAGCCCATAGGTTCTTTGCTTGATTACCAGCGTTGTGGTGGCAGTCACACTAGTGGGGGCTGGGTAGTCTATAAGCAACATCCTATACAGGTCCCTAGTCATAGGATTATCGAGAGAGGGCATCGATACTCCAGAGTAGACTAGTGTGTACGCTTCTCATCCCAGTTGGGGAGATGGTCTGTCCCATAGCCATCAGTACGTCGTACTGGAGATAGTATACAGGTGCTCGTTAGGTTACGGGTACACCGGACATGACTCGCAGGGGAACTGTTGGTTGGTATTATACCCATCGTTAGTTAACAGTTCCTAGATGACATGAGTACAGCATAGTCCGCAGACTTGACACTGCTACTTCGCCTCCAGTGTGTCCCACTGTTCTTAGATTGCTACCCTACCGCGGCTCAAAGGAGTCGTGCAAACAGGTAGCAGTTGGGTGCAGTCCCGAGCACTTAGAGGCAGTAGTGGTTAGATAGGATTCGTCTCTCTCGGTATTGGGAGATGATATCGCGCTGTGTCAGAGAGCCATTACGTAAAGTCCCTGGCCAGGGCAAGCGAGATATACTGGTAGGTTCCAGTAGCTTCTCAGGGTGTAATGGGTTTCGCTCCGACACGACTTATACAGCTATTAGGGGACTGACGCTTGCCGCCCCTAGGCTTGATATGAGATAGTCTTAGACGAACAGACCGGACTGTACGGAGATTGTTACATCAGGCTCAGTGGGAGTTCGGATGAGTTTCCTCATCGGCCTTCTTATCGACATCTACCTGGGGACCGTTACGTACAGCTAGTGCCGCTTGCGGTCTGTGGTTAAACCCACTGCCAGCGTAGTGTCGAGTCTTTAGAGTCCCACACAGGGAGTTTCCCTGCTCCAGGAGAAACGATATAGAGGTCGTATGGTTTTACGATAAGGGTTTGGACGCGTACGTGTGTTTACGCACGTACGACTTTTCGGACAATTTTTACTAGCCGGCTTTGGTTTAGGCCAGATTCTAGTATCGGGTTATTGGATTTATACAGTCTAAAGTTTTTCCATGTTTTCACGGATTGGATGGGCATTCTCGTAATTTGTCGGGAAGCTTCTAGAAGAGTGGTGACTTAGGGGGTAAGGTGGCATTGCATTAAATGAGATTAGTGACTCATTTGTGTGATTCATCCATGTCATTAATGCATCATAAATGCTTAATGACTCATGGAGATGAATCACTCATAGATATTTATGAAGCATGGTTGTTAATTCTATTATTTCATTTTTGGATAAATAAATAATGCTTCATATATATTATGATAGATCATTATCTCATTTCATTATGATCTTCACCTTCTCTCTCCTCAAGCTCCCTCATTCTTCAAACCCTAACCCTAACCTCTCATGAGTTGAGATCAAGAGTTGGCTAGACTAATACATCCATAACCTCACTCTATATCTTCTAGATAGCTTAGATTAGCACTTTAAGAAACCTAGTTATCTCAAGTTTGAGATTAAGCTTGGCGTAGGAGCTTTCGGGTGGATCGTCTTTGATTCGAGGAGGCCGTTGAG
This sequence comes from Agapanthus africanus, assembly GCA_030015575.1. Taxonomy (NCBI): domain Eukaryota; kingdom Viridiplantae; phylum Streptophyta; class Magnoliopsida; order Asparagales; family Amaryllidaceae; genus Agapanthus; species Agapanthus africanus. Next base: position 621,469,011 of record CM057342.1, read on the forward strand.
GTGCCGATGTTCCAAGGAGCCTACGAGGAGTGGAGGACAGCGATGAAGACCCGAAGGACATGTAACGTGAGGTATAACTTCGAATCCGAGTAGTTAAAACTCTAGCATATAGTTAGCAATGGTTTAGATAATGATTCATGCGCTCAAGTCCGTGTTACGAAGCTTTGATAATCGTTATTCATATATTCCGCCTCCCCGTAAGTTCATGGGGTGTGTGACATGGACTTACAGATTATATTGAATGGCTGAGAAACCTGAACATTGCACTCACATATGATAAAGTATCATATGGCCTCACTGCCAAAGCCCCACCCGTCCTAGGTCCTGAATCATCTGTTTCGGATAAGGAGATCCAAAAAACATGGGATATTGATTGTGACACGGACAAGTGCATCGCTCTTGCTTCTAAGGACGGTATACATCAGAAGCAACACGAGAAGATGGATATTCAATCCATCTTTCTTCATACAAAAGAGTTGTATAGAAAGCAATCTCGGACTTTACGATACGACGCATCTCGAAAGTTGTTTCAGATGCGGATGACCCCTAGCACATCAGTAGGTGAACATGTCTTGAAGATGATTGGTCTTATAGAAGAACTTGAGGACCTAGGATGGACCATGGACAACGAGAAATATACTGATATTGTTCTACAGTCTCTCCTCGCTGCCTTCGCTCCGTTCATTGTGAATTTCAATATGAACGATTTGGAGAAATCACTGCCTCAACTTCTTAATATGTTGAGAAGTACAGAAAGCACGCTTAAGATAGCGAAAACTCCCGCTCTGCTTACTAGGCCATCTTCCTCTTCCATCCCAAAAGCCAAAGCCAAGGGAAGGAAGAAGAAGAAACCCACTAAGCCAACAGGTGTAGTAGTAAAGGCAAAAGGGAAAGACAAGTCTGGGGCCGTGGGAAGTGGAAAAGGAGAATTTTTTTACTACCACAAGTCGGGACACTGGAAACGCAATTGTGCTTTGTATCTTACTGATCTCAAGAAGAAGAAGTATACTGATGCTTCCGCTTCAGGTGCGTTTGTAACTGAAAACTGTTTTTCATTAAACTCTGCTTCTTGGGTATTAGATACCGGTTCTGGTTCTCACATCTGCAATTGTGTGCAGGGATTGAGAAACAGAAGAGTTTTGAAGACTGGGGACCACACTCTATGGGTTGGAAATGGTTCCAATGTACATGCTGTATCCATAGGAGAATAGCATCTGGGGTTGCTTTCAGGATGTATTTTGGTTTTGAACCCTTATTATTATGTACCTAATATGTTGTGTAATATAATATCCGTTTCCTCGTTAGACAATGAAGGATATCATTTTGTGTTGCAAAATAGTATTATGAACATTAATCTGAATCAACAGTTGATTGGGTATGGTACACTGAATAACGGTATTTACGTCCTAAACCAACAAACAGTTTTCAACATACAAAATAAACATAAAAGAAAATTTTCAGATATAAATGAATCTTTTCTTTGGCATTGTAGACTTGGTCATATTAATGAAACAAGACTAAACAAGCTACATAAAGATGGATATTTGAATCCTTTTAAGTATAAATCTTATGCGACTTGTCAGTCCTGTATCAAAGGTAAAATGACCAAAACTCCATTTATTGGACACGGAGAGAGAGCTACAGAACTCTTAGGCCTCATACATAATGATATATGCGGACCAATGTCTACACATGCTAGAGGCGATTTTTCATACTTCATTACTTTTACTGATGATTTCTTAAGATACGGACACGTGTTTATTGAAACATAAATGCGAAACTTTTGAGAAATTCAAGGAGTATAAATTTGAGGTAGAAAAACAAACTGGCTCGAGCATCAAGAAACTTCGATCGGATCGAGGTGGAGGGTATTTAAGCACAGAGTTTTCAGACTTCTTAAAAGAGAATGGGATTCTCTCTCAGCTCACTCCTCCTTACACACCACAGCACAACGGTGTGTCAGAAAGGAGGAATCGTACCCTATTAGATATGGTACGGTCCATGATAAGTGATGCTGAGTTACCGCTTTCCTTTTGGGGACATGCATTAAAGACAGCAATTCATCTATTGAACAGGGTTCCAACCAAGACTGTGTCTACCACTCCATATGAGATTTGGTGTGGGAAGAGACCATCTCTTAAAAGAGTTAGGATATGGGGTTTTCTGGCTTTTGTCAAAAAGCAGAATCCGGATAAACTCAAGACACGATCGGTCATGTGTACTTTTGTGGGATATCCAAAACATTCATATGGATATCTATTCTACCACAAGGAGGAACAAAAGGTGTTTGTTTCTCAACATGCCACATTTTTAGAAAATAAATTTTTTATAAATAGTACTGATGGCAATATGGTAGATCTAGAAGAGGTTCTAGAGACATAAATTACTCATGAAGAATTGGTTGAACCTGATGTTGCAGTAGAACATCAAGAACCTCAGCCGCTCTGAAGATCTAGTAGAACTTCTCGCCCACCGGAGAGATACTATGGTTTTCTCATTGATGGTGATAGAGAAGATTGCATCATGGATGATGTTGACCCTACTAGTTTTCAGCAGGCTATCACGAGTGGTGACTCGGTGAAGTGGATGGATGCCATGAGATCCGAAATAGAGTCCATGTACACCAACAAAGTATGGACTTTGGACGTTGCACCTCCTGGGATAAAACCCGTAGGGTGCAAATGGATCTTTAAGAGAAAGATTGGTGTAGATGGACAGGTAGAGACCTATAAAGCAAGGCTTGTAGAAAAAGGTTTTCGTCAAAGATCAGGACTGGACTACGTTGAAACTTTCTCTCCAGTAGCAATGCTTAAATCCATTCGGATCCTACTTGCTATTTCTGCTCACTACGACTATGAAATCTAGCAGATGGACGTTAAAACTGCATTTCTAAATGGTGATTTAAAAGAATTCGTTTTTATGGATCAGCCAGAGGGCTTCATTGACAGTAGGAGCAGCGAAAAGGCGTGTAGGTTGCTTAAATCCATTTATGGATTAAAGCAGGCATCGCGGAGCTGGAACATCTGTTTTGATGATACAATCAAAGAGTTTGATTTCATCAAAAATATAGATAAACCATTCATTTATAAGAAGATTGTAGGGGTCACTTTCCTCGTACTGTACGTGAATGATATTCTCTTGATAGGAAATGATATTCCTATGCTACAATCGGTCAAACTATTCTTATCACAAATGTTCTCCATGAAGGACCTGGGTGTTGCCTCATGCATTTTGGGCATAAGGATCTATAGAGATAGATCCAAGAGGTTATTGGGATTGTCCCAATAAAAGTACATTGAAACCATCCTAAAAAGGTTTAGTATAGAAGATTCCAAGCGAGGTGCCTTGCCCGCTTGCTATGGAATCACTCTCTCCAAAGACTTATGTCCGAAGACTGATGTAGAGAGAGCCCGCATGAGCATTATACCCTACACTTCAGCCGTGGGATCTATAATGTATGCAATGATATGTACTTGCCCTGATGTAGCTTATGCACTAGCTATAGTAAGCAAGTATCAATCTACCCAGGGGAGCAACACTGGATAGCTATGAAGAACATTCTTAAGTACTTGCGAAGGACTAAAGAATTGTTCTTGGTGTATGGTAATGGCGATCTACAAATAGAGGCCTTTACCAATTCCAGCTTACAAAGTGATAAGGATGACAGTAGATCTATCTCAGGGTTTGTATTTACCATCAATGGAGGGGAGGTGTCTTGGAAGAGTTCCAAACATGATACCGTTGCAGACTCCACGATGGAATCTGAGTATATTGCTACAAATGTTGCTGCCAAGGAAGCCGTCTGGATGAGGAAGTTCGTCGCGGAACTAGGAGTAGTTCCAACCGTTGTTAATCCAATACCAGTGTATTGTGATAATAATGGAGCTATGGCATTAGCCAAAGAACCTAGATCCCATCAGAAGTCCAGACACATCCTGAGGTGATATCATTTGATCCGGGAGATTGTAGATCGCCAAGAGATCGAGATTCGGAGAGTAGATACAAAGAATAACACCGTGGATCCACTCACCAAGGCCCTTCCACAGCCGCAACATGAGCGACTATTTGAGATGTTGGGTTTGAGATATGCCAATAATTGGCCTCAGTGCAAGTGGAAGATTGTTGGATATATGTATGCCCTAGAGGCTATTATATGTATAGTGGATGCTTAGATATGTATATATGTATAGATGGCTTTCTTGCTCGACATGATAGTATGCTATCTGGTTTCACTTTATCTTGACATGTTTACTTGATACTCATTGCATACATGTTGATAAAGCCCTAAGGATATATGCTTGACTTCCATGGCTATGATGGAGATCATACTAGTGGGGCATGTGTGGTCTATAAGAATATCCTTAAATGTTCCTAGTCGAGGGTATATCGAGACAGGGCATCGATATTCCAGAGTAGACTAGCGTATACGTTTCTTGACCCATATGATGGACAATGAATGATCCCATATCCATTGGTGATGTGACAAAAAAAATTGTATTAGGGTGCTCAGTAGAGACTGGGTACACTGAACGGACTCATTGAGAACTCCTATACGGTATTATGTCTATCGTCGGATAACAGTTCTCAGGTGACACGGGTTCAGGTTAGTCTGTAGACCCGAAATCGTCATAGAGTCTTGTGCATTCTCCTACTATACTTTGATTTCCACCCTACCACGGCTCTATGAGGCGTGCAAACAGGTGGCTTTTGGGTACAGTCCCGAGACACATGGAGACAATGAGCAATAGGAGGGGTTTCGTCTCTCCCGATATTGGGAGTTGATGTTATTCTATGCGTGATTGGTTTTGACTCGAAGTCTCTGGCCAGGGCTGATGAGATTTACACATAAGTGTTATCAGTAGTTTCTCGACCAGTCATAGTCCATATTGGCAAAACTTATTAAGTTATTAGGGCTCGACGATTCCATCCCTAGACTTAATATGCAATATATCAAACGAAGAGACCGAACTGTACAGTAAGTGTTACCAATGGCTCGATTGGAGTTTTGACGGGTTCGCTTGTTTTTCTTCTGATCGCTCAATACCCGGGTGGCCGTTACGTTTAGCTGACCGCTTGCGAGTTGTCGGTGTTTTGATGTGATCATCACCCACTACCAGCATATTGACGAGTCTTAGAGTCTAACACAGGAGTTTCCTAGCTCAGGAACAACGATGTGGTGTGCATATGAGATATGCGCGGGGACCCGATTAAATGCGAGTATGTGATACCGTATTTTAATCGGGCGTTTACTATTGGTCGGGTCGTATGTGATATGACCGGTTTATTAAATCAAGTGTTGATTTAATATTAAACTTTTAGCTCACTTTTATTAAACCTTTTCTTTATGGATATATGCATATATGTATATACATACACATGATGATGTGTATGCACACATACATACATGCATGTGTATCATGGTTGATGATACATGGAAGATGGTAATGCAAGACTCACATGGTTTGATTTAATATGTGGATTTTTGTTTTAAGATAAAAGGATAAAGGAAATTATCATGACTCATTGTTTCTACACAATTCTTTGTTGACCATTGACTTAAACCCTAGATATTTTCCTTTGTTCTTTTAACTCATTACAAAACTATCTAGATATTTGTTTTAACCATGGTTAGTTATGAGAGTGTCTCACATAAATATCCTTTGGTTTTTCTTTTCTGTTTTTCTTTTCTATTATCAATTATCATTATCTTGAGAAAAGCTTTGCCATCTTCATCTTCCTCCTTCTTCAAGCTCTCTTGAGTTTTACAAAGAGTGGGGAACTTAAAAAGAAAGGTTTTTTTTTAAGAGAGAACATAAACCACTTCATCATTCTGCACTACCCTAGCCCTTTAGTGTAGGGTGTTTGCTTTACTTCTTCCAAGATCAAGTGAAGCTTGGAACTTTGAGCCAAGGGACTTCGGGTGGATCGTCGTAGACAACAAAGAATTCAAGCAAACCGTTCCAAACTCTAGGAGATCCAAGGAGTCATTTAAAGAGGTCTACAAAGGTTTTAATTTCTCCACTTAGTGGTAGATACTTATAGCATGTGATACTATAAGTTTTGTTACCTTAACTTTCTAGTTTGATCCATGGATGATATTGTTTAGCACCCCTAAAATTTTATTATAGCATGTTTGATGCAACCCAAACCCTAGGTGTGGTGCTAGAGAATCCCAACAACTGGGCTATCGAATCAAATGTTGATTCGACAAATTGATACATTTGATATTAGTCGGTTGTATGTGATATAGCCGGATTGTTAAATCAAGTGTTGATTTAATAATTTAATATATAACTATATATCTGATATATTATCTTACATTAACTAATATTCACTCACATAAGATTTATTTTTCTCACTTAGTATATATGTGATATATATTAATATACATCTTTTGTGTCATGCTTGATGCCACATGCTATATGGGTGTATGAGACTCACACCATGCTTATAATAATGATGGGTTTTATTCATTTAAAGTAAATCAAATTAGTTGGAAATTAGTCACATGGTTGAAACTTGTAGAAGCTTATGGAACCATTGACCAAGTCCACTCATTTTGTTTTTCTTGAAGATATTTATTAACCCAACCATTATTGTTTAGCCATGGTTTAGTCTTTACATGAGTTAGTATATGATACTAACTCACCCATGGTTGTTATTCTCAATTATTATACCATTCACACTTCATCTTCTTCCTCATCTCCAAAAAGCTTTCTAGCTTCATGAGAGGTGAAGAAAAATAGTGAGAATATAATTTCTAAAGTGAGCAAAACTCCTACTTCATCAACCTCTTCTCTACTAGCCATTTAGATTGGGTTGTTTCTTTACTAGTTCGTCACTTAGTAAAGAGGTAGCTTGAGTTAGTGTCTCCTCGACATAGATTATCTTCGGCCTTGAAAACTTCAAGCAAGCTTGTTCATTTCACCTTTTGGAGCCTCACTAGAGTCCGGGAGATCACTACTTGGAACGAAGGGAATACTACACGGAGCTATTGAAATGAAGGACCGGTCTACAAAAGTTGTATTCATTGTTCACGTAGATGTAAAAATGTTTACATGCTTTTTCGTCTAATTCTCTAGTTTAGATTCTAGCTTTAGGGTTCTTTAGCGCGCCATTTTTTTTTGAAAACTGCATAGTCGATGCCTCCCGAAACCCAGCGGCCACCTAGGGAACCCAGCAGGTATTATATCTATCATCAGTTAGCAGTTCCCCGGTGACATGAGTACAGGTTAGTCCGTTAACTTGACATCACTATTCATCTTGAGTGTGTTCACACTGTACTTTGATTCCTACCCTACCACAGCTCAAATGAGTCATGCAAATAGATAGTAGTTAGGTGCAGTCCCGAAGCACTTGGAGGCAGTAGGGGTTAGAAGGGATTCGTCTCTCCCGGTATTGGGAGTTGATATTGCGCTGTGTTCGGTTAGCCAATACACAAAGTCCCTGGCTAGGGCAAGTGAGATTTACTGATAGGTACACCAGTAGTTTCTCAGGGTGTATTGGGCTCTACAGTGACACGACTTATTGCGCTATTACGGGTCTGACGTTTACCACCCTCTAGGCCCGATATGCGGTACTCTTAGACGAATAGACCGTACTGTTTGGAGATTGTCACGGATAGGCTCAGTAGGGGTTCAGATGAGTTCGCTCGTCAGCCTTCTTTTCGACAGGTATCTGGGTAGCAGTTACGTATGTTAGTTATATGTATGCCCTAGAGGCCATTACTATACATAGGATGTATATTGTAGTGGATGCTGGGACGTATATAGGGAGGACTTTCTTGCTCGACATGATAGTATGCTATCTGGTTGATCTTTACCTTAACGTGTATACTGATTGTCTCTCTGTTACATGTTGGTAAAGCCCTTAGGATCTGTACTTGACTACCTGGACTATGATGCGGATCATACTAGTGGGGACATGGTAGTCCATAAGTACATCCTTCAAAGTCCCTAGTCGAGGGTGTATCGAGACGGGGCATCGATATACCAGAGTAGACTAGAGTATACCTTCTCGACCCATACAGATGGGCGATGGATGATCCCATATCCATCGGTGTTTGACATCAGAGATGATATACGGGTGCTCAGTAGAGACTGGGTACACTGGACGGACTCGCCGAGAACTCCCAGATGGTATTATACCTCACGTCAGATGGCAGTTCTCTGGTGACACTGGTACAGAGTAGTCTGTTGACCCGAGATCGTCATAGAGTCTTGTGTGGTTCCCACTGTGCTTTGATTTCCATCTTACCACGTCCAAGAGGGCGTGCAAAACGGTGGTTTTTGGGTACAGTCCCGAGTCACATGGAGGCAATGAGCGATAGGAGGGGAGTCGTCTCTCCCGGTATATAGGGAGTTGATGTTGCGCTGTGTTCGATTGGCTATAACAGGAAATCCCTGGCCAGGGTTGCTGAGATTTACTGGTAAGTGTTACCAGTAGTTTCTCGAACAGTTATAGACCTCATATCGACACGACTTATCGAGCTATTGGGGTCTGACGTTTACCACCCCTAGGCGAGATATGCGACATATCAGACGATCAGACCGGACTGTACGGTAGTGTTACTGGTCGGATTCACTGGAGTGTGAGCGGGCTTGCTCGTCGATCTTCAGATCGCTCAATACCCGGGTGGCCGTTACGTTTAGCAGACCGCTTGCGGCTTGTGGATGCTTGATATGATCATCATCTGCTGCCGGCGTATTGACGAGTCTTTAGAGTCCTACACAGAGGTTTCCTGGCTCAAGCGAAACGAAATAGGAGCGCATATGAGATATGTGCGGGACCGAGAATAATGCGTGTATGTGATACCGTATTCTATTCTCGCGATAAATATATCGAATGGTTGTATGCGATATAACCTAGTTATCGATTCAAGCGTTGATTCGATAAGCCGATATATTAGATACCAGTCGGTTATGTGCGCATGACCGGATCATTGAATCAAGTGTTGATTTAATGATTTAATGTATAATTATATATTTTATATATTACTTTGCATTAACTAGTATCGGTTCACTTTAGACGGATTTTCTCACTCGGATGTGCGCATTGTATATGCGATATACTTTTGTGCACTTGCTTGTATCATGTTTGATGATACATGTCATGCTAGGGTTCAAGTGTAAAGATTAAACCTTGGTTAATGAAATAGTTTAGGGTTTCTTATTTGTTATTCATTTATCTATTTAATTATGCTTTTTATTTTTGATAAATGAATAAAAGAAATAAGAAAAGAATGGTGGCTTCTTTTGTTCTTTAGTTGAAGCTTCATGAAGCTTTGTTCAAGTCAACCATACTTATCTCATCCTTAACCCTAACCATTCCTACTAACCATGATTCATTCTCTACACTTAACTCTAGTTAGAATTATGATAAGATTTCATTTTCTTTTCTTTTTCTATAGACTTATCATAATATCTTTCTTCTTCTTCTTCATGCTTCAAGTGAAGAAGCTTGAAGTCCATCAATGGTGATTGATGCATATGAGTGAGAAATCCAATTCTAAAGTCTACCCACTTCCTATTTCTTCATCCTCTACCTCTTGCCAAGTAGTAGAGTGTGTTTCCTTCACAAGTTTCATGACTTGTTGAAGGTGGAGCTTGATTCATCGATGCTTCGACGTAGATCATCTTCGGCATGGACATCGACGACCTAGCTTGCCCATTCTCCGACGAAGCCGACTCTAGAGCCCGGATTTGATTTGGACAGCGGAGACGACCTCGTTGCGGAGCCGTGGAGGTGGAGGACCGGATCTACAAAGGTTGTATTTCCGTATTCTCATTAGTTAACTGTTAACTAGTTCTTTGTTCGCCTAGACTTCTAGCAAACGATCCGTACTTTAGGGTTTGTAGGCACCATAATATTTGAAATTGCCATGGTTGATGGCTTGGGAGACCTCACTAGTATGCCTAGGAACCCTGCAGTGGTATCAGAGCCTAGCTAGAGCCTTAGGCGAAGCGTAGACGGAAATTGAAGTCCGAACGAATCCGAAACCCCGAACCAATATTGCTCTCTGTACAATTTTTAAAATCTGGGATTTTTCAACATTAAAAATATTCAGAAAAATAAGCAGGCAATTCTAAGAAATACTGTAAAATTCGTGCAGCCAATTCCTTCAATGCGCGGCGCTTCCGCGGCACGAGCTAGGCTTGTGCGGCGGAAGGGCGGCCATTTTGTCGTTTCTGGCATCCTAGTTTCTACAGTAATTCTTATTGTGCTGTGCTGGTGTTTTTGGGAATTTTTAATATTTTTTCCAGAGTTGATTTTTTCAGAGTTGTTTTGGGGATTCGGTATTTCGATCGGGGTATCAAATTTTGTCTGTGTGGCTTTCCGGATAAATTTTAGAATATGTTAAAAAGTTCGACCGGATATAAATACCCAATTTTTCCCTTGTCGGGAAATTTCCAAGTGTTGGATTTTTCCGTAGTTTAACGACATTCTAAGTAGTGCAAGTAACGCGATGGTCCCTCTAGAAGACACAAACCTTAACTCGATTATGTGACCGTCTTGAACTGCCCTTTGAACCTTCGGGTTTGGGGCAGTACGGCGTGCCACATGTGAGGCGTTGGCTTGACCCTTCTACGGCTGGATCGTTGGTACTGAGGCACGAACGGAATGTTGTTATACTTGTTTCATGTGTTGATCAGTTTCGGGAAAACTTGGGTGTTCGATTGTTCGATCGAAAAGTTTGACATTTTCTATTTATCCGGATTGGGATACAATAATTGGAATTCACAATAGTTATGTGATAACTGAATGAATGTTATAAACGTAGCAATTTAGTCTCACTTGATCGGTTGCCACGGAATTTTGATGTGATCAAAAGTCCGTCGCAATCACGTAGCGTACGCGGATACTCGCCGGGTAAACTTAATAGACAGCCTCGCTCCATAGCCCCGACCAAGTGACTGTAGGAGAACCCCGTCGCCGAAAGCATCCGTTCGGGTGCTCGCGGTAGCGGTGTTCCGCCTTGGTGCACTTCGTCGACGGTATCGGGGGTGCGGCCGCCTACTGAAGTTTGCGACGAGTATTCGATCAGACTGTCGGGAATCTTGTTGAATTCCCGGCTTGATATTGAAAAGTGTTTTCGATAATGAGACTAAAATGCGGGGTTTATAATTGTTAGGCATGCGATGTCTAAGTAATTCATTCGGTCAGGCATGCGATGTCTGAGGAGGTTGCGGATTCCAACTGTTGTAGTTTTACACTTTCTTTTCTGTGACCGTAAGTGTAATATGTGATATCGCCGGTTTCGTTGCTATATGTCAACGACAATTGGGATGCGCATATTTACTTACGTTGATGACATGTGATGTTATGTGTTGCTGGATATGTTATATTGGATCGTCGTGTTTGAATAGCCGGGGGTTTTTATGTGAGATGAGTGTTTTTCATTTTCATTCATGTAAAAACTTGTATGTAATATTCTTTTATTGGGGCGCTTCCAGGTTGCGGGAGTTGTCACCGTTTGTATATTATTTACTTTTCTGCACTAGGATAGACCCAAGGAGGGGAGCACAAGTAACCGGGTTCTGGAGTCCAGTGGGAGACCAACTCGAGGAGTCGAGTCCGGGTCTCCTAACTCCAGAATTGGTAGGGTTGCTTGCCGCTCTCGTAGGGGTCTAGGGGTGTGGGTTTGGCTATTCATCACGACCGTGGAATCCGTGTTTTATACTGGCTCGTATTGAAAACACGGACGTCCTAGTATATCCAATATTTCATATGTTTCTTCTGCTGCGATATCTATGATGTGTTCATGCGATGTTCTTTGATAGATACTTTATATAGTATATATGATATATTATATAGACGTTACTTATGTTTTACACCCGCGCTAGCCCTGCCCTGCTCTGTCGTTAGTTACCTAACCTAACGGTGCACGAGGGGACATCGAGGCGAATGCGGATGGCATAAGTGTACGTTATATCTATCTGTGATGTTTAGGTACTTAAATGATGGGACTTCATTAATGAGATTAATGAAATAAAAGAAACCTAAGATGTTGTAGAATCGAATTTCAAATTAAAACAGGTAGCTACAGTTCTTGCTTTGCACAGCGGTATATGTGATATATCCTGCACCTTATTCGATGAGGAAAGGACCGAGATCCCTTCACCGGGAGTGACTCCTTTAGCAATAACTGGCAGATGCTACACATTCGGTTTGTCTTTTGATTGCTTTTAAGAGTTTCTGCTTTGCACAGCGATATATGTGATATATCCCGCACCTCATTTGACGAGGAAAGGACCGACGATCCCTTCACCGGGAGTGACTCCTTTAGCAAAACTAGAAAAGCCTCAAAAGCACTCCATTTTAAAATTCATTCGATCCTACAACGATATAAAGTTCATTACGCAAAAGGTTTTCTTAAAAACCTGTCGTAGCCCTCCGTCATTTCAGATAGGTAATAGTTAGTATTCGTGCTGCGTTTGTTGACTCAGTCAAGGCGTAGTGTGCGGTAGCTGATTATTGCTTATCTGCAAAGCATATGATGCGATTGGATTAGGGTAGTCGTGCGGCCTTGTTGACTCAGTCAAGGGTCGTGCGGGTGGATTTAATTCAATCGAGAAATGACGGGTTGAACTTTACTTGCGGTCTATGGTTTGTTGACTCAGTCAAGGTCATAGATCGCATGGGGCAAAATATTATCGGGAATTTCAAGTGTTGAAATTTGCAATAAGATTGCATACCTTCTATGAGATAGTTGGATCCCGATACCCGCTGCGAGTAAGAGTTACTCCTGGGAGAGTTTTATACATTACAATTAGCCGATCAAGTAGGTGTCTAGAAAGGTGTTAACGAGGTTACGCCTCTGGGAAAACGAGGTTTACATTAATTAGGTTCGTGCGAAAGCACGGGGGACCTCCCTCAAAGTACCGACACTGGCCTGGCTGAAAGATTGGCGAACTTGTAGTGTGTAATTAATCCCGGCTAGTCTTTCCTTTTAGGGTTTGAAGGAAGATTTGATAAAAAGCAGTGGGAGCCATCCTGATTAGATAAAATAATAACCAATCTATTCTTGACAGAACGCACGCTGAGTGTTTTCTTCTCTCTCTCTCCAGGTAGCGACCATATCACGCCTTAATCAAGATAATAATACGGATTATTGACCGAACCCGCTTGTTATACTGAGCTGGGGAACGTTGGTCCCGCTCCAACTTATAATTGTTATAAGACAGAGCAGGAAATTGGGGAATACCAGATTTCCCGTGCCGCCCAAACGAAGAGAGTGCATGCTGATGCATCATCTTCGGGTGTGTTCATTATACAGAACTGTTTCTCAGTATCCTTTACGTCCTGGGTATATGATACCGGATCAGGATCCCAGATATGTAACATGTTACATAGGGCTACAGAAAGGTAGAGAACTGAGAACGGGTGATAAGTTTCATGAGGCAGAAAACGGGACAAGAGTTGCAGCCAAGTCTGTCGGTCACTATCACCCTGTATTACCGATACATTGATTATGAACGAATGTTGTTAGATATCGAACCTGATATACAAAATCATATCTATCTCTTTATTAGTAAAGAAATGATAAAATTTTGTATTGTTGGATAATGTTTTGAACATTTCCTATATCAAAAGTTGATCGGTTCAGGCACGTTATCTAAAAGCATTAATGTTCTAAATCAAACTACAGTTCTTAGTATACGGAACACACACAAGAGGAAGAGTTCAGAAATGAACGAATCCTTCTTGAGGTATTGTAGACTAGGTCAGATCAATGTGACCCGACTAGCTAGAGTTACATATAGATGCATATTTAAATCAGTTTGAATTTACATCTTGTGAAACTCGCCAATCATGTCACAAAGATAAGATAACCATAGCTCTGTTTATTGGAAACAGAGAAAGAGATAGTAAACTCTTGGGATGATACATGTTGATGTACGTAGGTCCCCTGTCTACATATGCCAGGACTGGTTCTTTATACTTCATTATGTTCTCTGATGATCTCTTTAGATTCAGACCTATGTTTCTGTTGAAACACAAGTCCGAACCTTTTGAGATATTCACGGAATATAAGTTAGAAGTAGAGAACTAATACGGGTATAAGTATTATGTCCTATGATGAGATCAAGGAGGAGAATACTTGAGCACGGAAATCCTGGACTATTCTAAAGGAGAATGAGATTCTCTCTCAGTATTACTCCTCCGTATACGCCATAGCACGATGGTATATCGGGGTGGAGCAATTACACCCTATGTGATAAGGTGTGCTCTATGATGAGTACTACTGAGTTACCTATTTCCTTTAGGGAGTTATGCACTTGAGAAGCTGCATACCTATTGAATAGGGTTCGAATCAAATCAGTTACCTACCATTTCATATGTGATATGGAAAGGGAAGAGCCCATATCTTAAGTTGGTTAAGATTTGGGGTTGTCCGGCCTATGTCTAAAACCATAATCCGGACATGTTCGAGGCAAGGTCTGTTATGTAGAACTGGAATAGTTCCAGCTATACAAGCTACAGCAGATGATTTGGTACAGCCAAAGGATTCAGTAGATTCCAACGAACCTCAGCCTCTCCGCCGATCTAGGAGGGTTCCTCACCCACCTGAAAGATACTTCGGTTTCTCTATGACAGTGGGAGCGAGGATTGCATCATGAGATGATGACCCAACTAACTTCGAGCTGGCCATCGAGAGTAAGACTCTATAAGAATGGCTGGATGTTTAGCGATCTGAGATGGAATCCTTATACACCAGCAAAGTATGGACTTTGGCTGCTAGATCTGAAGGGTTAAATCCCCATCAGGAGCAAGTATATCTTGAGAAGATTACTTGGTGTAGATGGAAAAGTTGAGACTTTCAAAGCTAGACTTGTTAAAGCTTTTCGTCATCGACCAGGCATGGATCATGATGAAACCTTTTCAAGTAGCTATGCTTAAGTCCATCCAGATCCTACTTGCCACGGCTACATACCATGACTGCGATATCTGGTTGGGTGTCTTGACTGCTTTTCTAAATGATGATTTAGAGAGCGTCTATAAGTACACAGCCAGAGGGCTTCGTAGACAGTGGGAGCAGCGGAAACGTGTGCAAGATGCTCTATAGGATAAAGCAGGCATCGCGGAGTTGGAACGTCTGTTTTGATGAAGTAGTCAAAGAGTTTGACATCATCAAAATGGTAGATGAACCTTGTATAAAAAAAAAGGTAGTAGGGAGTATGGTGACGATCCTCGTAGAGTACGTGGATGACATACTCTTGATAGGGAAGGAGTTTCCTATGCTATGCTCGATCAATCTCCGCTTATCACAATGATTCTCCACTTAGGATCAAAGTGATACCTACTAAATCCTGGATTTTGGATCTATGAGATAGATCTAAATGGATGTTAGGATACTCACTAGATGTAGTGAGATGGTGTCAATCGATCCTGAGGAGAATCACTGGAAGTGTTCCAGGGTGATAAAGACGACTGAGTGTCAGTCGCAGGCATTGTCTTTACCCTCAGTAAAGGGACGGTATGTTGGAAGAGTTCCAAACTAGATACCGTGACATACTAGACGATAAAGGCTGGATACATCGCTACTTAAGATGCTACCAAAGAGGCTGTTTGGATGTATAATGGTTCATGAGATGAACTATGTTCCTCCTATTGTGTGACAATGGAGTTGTGGCTTATGCCAAGGAACGCCGGTCCCATCAGTGATCCAGACATATTCTAAGGCAGCATCGCCTGATCATGGAGATGATTGATCTCCAGGGTGATCGAGGTTTGGAGAGTAGACTCAGAGGACAACACAGCGGATCCACTCACAAAGGCCTGTTCCCAGAGAGAGAGACTTTCATGGGATGGTTGAGTATGAGATACTGCAACCACTGCTAAAGATGGCCCTAGTGCAAGTGGGAGATTGTTAGTTATATGTATGCCCTAGAGGCCATTACTATACATAGGATGTATATTGTAGTGGATGCTGGGACGTATATAGGGAGGACTTTCTTGCTCGACATGATAGTATGCTATCTGGTTGATCTTTACCTTAACGTGTATACTGATTGTCTCTCTGTTACATGTTGGTAAAGCCCTTAGGATCTGTACTTGACTACCTGGACTATGATGCGGATCATACTAGTGGGGACATGGTAGTCCATAAGTACATCCTTCAAAGTCCCTAGTCGAGGGTGTATCGAGACGGGGCATCGATATACCAGAGTAGACTAGCGTATACCTTCTCGACCCATACAGATGGGCGATGGATGATCCCATATCCATCGGTGTTTGACATCAGAGATGATATACGGGTGCTCAGTAGAGACTGGGTACACTGGACGGACTCGCCGAGAACTCCCAGATGGTATTATACCTCACGTCAGATGGCAGTTCTCTGGTGACACTGGTACAGAGTAGTCTGTTGACCCGAGATCGTCATAGAGTCTTGTGTGGTTCCCACTGTGCTTTGATTTCCATCTTACCACGTCCAAGAGGGCGTGCAAAACGGTGGTTTTTGGGTACAGTCCCGAGTCACATGGAGGCAATGAGCGATAGGAGGGGAGTCGTCTCTCCCGGTATATAGGGAGTTGATGTTGCGCTGTGTTCGATTGGCTATAACAGGAAATCCCTGGCCAGGGTTGCTGAGATTTACTGGTAAGTGTTACCAGTAGTTTCTCGAACAGTTATAGACCTCATATCGACACGACTTATCGAGCTATTGGGGTCTGACGTTTACCACCCCTAGGCGAGATATGCGACATATCAGACGATCAGACCGGACTGTACGGTAGTGTTACTGGTCGGATTCACTGGAGTGTGAGCGGGCTTGCTCGTCGATCTTCAGATCGCTCAATACCCGGGTGGCCGTTACGTTTAGCAGACCGCTTGCGGCTTGTGGATGCTTGATATGATCATCATCTGCTGCCGGCGTATTGACGAGTCTTTAGAGTCCTACACAGAGGTTTCCTGGCTCAAGCGAAACGAAATAGGAGCGCATATGAGATATGTGCGGGACCGAGAATAATGCGTGTATGTGATACCGTATTCTATTCTCGCGATAAATATATCGAATGGTTGTATGCGATATAACCTAGTTATCGATTCAAGCGTTGATTCGATAAGCCGATATATTAGATACCAGTCGGTTATGTGCGCATGACCGGATCATTGAATCAAGTGTTGATTTAATGATTTAATGTATAATTATATATTTTATATATTACTTTGCATTAACTAGTATCGGTTCACTTTAGACGGATTTTCTCACTCGGATGTGCGCATTGTATATGCGATATACTTTTGTGCACTTGCTTGTATCATGTTTGATGATACATGTCATGCTAGGGTTCAAGTGTAAAGATTAAACCTTGGTTAATGAAATAGTTTAGGGTTTCTTATTTGTTATTCATTTATCTATTTAATTATGCTTTTTATTTTTGATAAATGAATAAAAGAAATGAGAAAAGAATGGTGGCTTCTTTTGTTCTTTAGTTGAAGCTTCATGAAGCTTTGTTCAAGTCAACCATACTTATCTCATCCTTAACCCTAACCATTCCTACTAACCATGATTCATTCTCTACACTTAACTCTAGTTAGAATTATGATAAGATTTCATTTTCTTTTCTTTTTCTATAGACTTATCATAATATCTTTCTTCTTCTTCTTCATGCTTCAAGTGAAGAAGCTTGAAGTCCATCAATGGTGATTGATGCATATGAGTGAGAAATCCAATTCTAAAGTCTACCCACTTCCTATTTCTTCATCCTCTACCTCTTGCCAAGTAGTAGAGTGTGTTTCCTTCACAAGTTTCATGACTTGTTGAAGGTGGAGCTTGATTCATCGATGCTTCGACGTAGATCATCTTCGGCATGGACATCGACGACCTAGCTTGCCCATTCTCCGACGAAGCCGACTCTAGAGCCCGGATTTGATTTGGACAGCGGAGACGACCTCGTTGCGGAGCCGTGGAGGTGGAGGACCGGATCTACAAAGGTTGTATTTCCGTATTCTCATTAGTTAACTGTTAACTAGTTCTTTGTTCGCCTAGACTTCTAGCAAACGATCCGTACTTTAGGGTTTGTAGGCACCATAATATTTGAAATTGCCATGGTTGATGGCTTGGGAGACCTCACTAGTATGCCTAGGAACCCTGCAACGTATAGATAGTGTTACTAACGGACTTGTGGTTAAACCCACTGCCAGCGTACTGTCTAGTCTTTAGAGTCCCATACATAAGGTTTCCCTAGTTTAGGAGAAATGATGTAGAGACCGTATGGTTTTACGTGCGGGGTTCCGATCATATACGTATACTGGCTACACAGATGTTGTTCGGTCAGATAATACTAGTGGGGTTAGGATTAAGCCGGATTCTAGTATTATATTATTGGATTATCTTTATCTCTGTGTATTCATATTTTTTGCAGTACGAACACGGATATATATATACGGTGAGGGGATTCTTGTAATTTTTACAAGAGATGCTTCTAGAAGGGGACACCTCATTTTGTTGAAGCATGGCTAATTCACTTGTTTATTTCATTTGACTTTACTATTCAAGCATGGTTGTATTTTTCTATGGAAAAATATTACATGCTTGATTTGGAGAAAAGTATTAGCCATTCTTCACTTTCTCACTTGACTTGATCATTTGTGTTTTCTCATTCTCTCTCCAATTTTTCTCTCCTCTTTCTTCCTCAAACTCTAACCTTCACATACATTGTGAATCCTAGAGTTCTTTGAGATAAAATTGTCCAATTAACTCTCTACATATATTAAGCTTTCTAGATTAGCAAACTAGGTACTATAGTTACCTCATTCTTGAGGTTGGAGCTTGAACCATTGTCTCTCAGGTGGATCGTCTTCGACACGAGGAGGCCGACGACCGAGGTTGATCCACATCTTCTAGGAGCTCAAGAACAAGACCCGAAGGACTAGAATCTTGGAGGTATAAAACTCTATCATAGTAGTTTAGAAGCTCTATGTGTATTGCTAGTTAAGGTTTTTGAACGATCTTGGATATTTAGTCAATGTTACATGTCTTGAAAATCATTTTTGAAAATTCCGCCTCCCAAAAACCTTGTGTGGTGTGTGACATCAACTTACAGTGGTATCAGAGCCAGGTTAAACCTTAACTAGCTAGTTAGCATGTATTTAGAACTTCGATCGACAGAAAATATCCGAATCGCATCTCTGTTACAAGCTTGTTGTTCGATTTTTAAAGTTGTTCAAAAAAAAATTTATTTCGGTGACCTTAAAATTATATGCAGGCTTTTCTAGAACCAAGAAAAAAATTTGAGCACATGAGATAATAATTAGACCGCTAATCCGCGGTCAAATAGGTCATTTGGCCACGGATCCGCGGCCTAATTGTGGCTAACATGCTCCAATTTTTTCTGCGGTTCAGGTTCATGGAAATATGATTTTTGGTACATTTGGTTTTTGCCCAGATTTGTTTGTGTACTAGTTTGTACATGGGGTAAATGCGGAAAGTTTTAATCGATCGAAATTCTAAATTCTTGCTTATCTGTGTATTTTGTTCGTATATGTGTTTCTAAACATCTATTGATTGCTTTATGTCGATTAGTCGGGGTTTCATATATCTTGTATCTTGTTTATTGTTTGTGGATATGAAGTATTGGATTGTCATGAATGAATAGCCGGGGAGATGTGAGAAGATTGTTTTTCATTCATGTATATTTGTAAATTGATGTAATATTCTTTTGGGGGCACATCCTGGTTGAGGTTGTAGCCACCGTTGTATTATTTCATTTACTTTTTTCTTGCACCTAGGATAGACCCAAGGAGGGATGCATAAACTACCGGGTTCTTGAAGTGCCGAGTGGCATACTCATTTCATTGAGAGAGATTGCTTCACTTCGAAAATTTGGCGGGTAGTTTGCCGCACCCGTAGAGGTCTAGGGTGGGAGTTTAGCTATTCATCATGACTGTAGAATTCGTTTTTCGTTCTAAGTTAAAACGAAACACAGAAATCCTAGCATATCCAATATATTCATCTATGTTGCTGTGATCTGTAATCTGAAATGGATATTATTGCGTGAACGAATGGCTATATATATATATATATATATATATATATATATATATATATATATATATATATATATATATATATATATATATTAAGCGTTGCTCATGTTTTGCACCTGCGCTAGTCCATCCCCCGCACTGCCATTAATTAAGTAATCTAATGGTGCATGACGGGACCCCATGGCGAATGCAGATGGCATAAGCGTACGTTCTATTTTCGTTTTTTTCTGCAATGATAGGGTTAAATGATGGGACAACATTAATATTGTTTAATGCAAAGAAAACAAACCAAATTTAAATCGTTGGAACAATTTCAAAACCACTCGGTTTTCTTTAAAATCAACTTTTAAATGCGGAGCCTAAACCATTCCTTTTAAAAGCTATCATGGTTCCTTCGACTATATCAAGTTCATTACGTTCACGGTTTTCGCCAAAACCAGCCGTAGCCCTCCGTCATTTCAGATGGGTATTCAGTAGTATTCAAGCTATATATTTTGACCTTCACCAAGGAATAGTGATTGGTAACTGCTGGGTATTCATCTGTAGCATAGATAGATGCGTTAATTTGGGACAGGCGTACAACTATTTTGGCCTTCGTCAAGGGTTTGTACGAATGGGTTCAGATTAACATGGACAATAATGGATAGAACTTGACTTACGTCTTATAATATTTTAGCCTTCATCAAGGTCATAAGCACCTGGAGCAAAAATCTACATCGAGTGTTTCAAAGGAAAAGGAAACTTGCTAGTTTTGCATACCACAGTGTGATAATTTTGGTAGAATTCCTTCAAAGTTGTCATATAATGATAGTTGGATCCCGATCCCACCGTGAGTTTTATTACTCCTCGGGAAAGTTTTTCACTTTACAATCAATGTTATAAACCAAGCAGGTGTCTAGAATGGTGTTAGCGGGGCTACACCTCCATGGAAAAGAGGCTTTTTAATTAAGGAAATTCGTGAAAGCGTTGTAAAACTTTCCTCGAAGTACTGACACAAGCCTGGCCGAAAGGTTAAGCAAGAATTGTAAGGTGCAATTAATCCCGACTTATTCTCCTTTTATGATTTGAAGGAGGATTTGAGGAAACAGTGGGAGTCATCCTGTTTAGATAAACTAATAACCAATCTAAACTTGCAAGAGTATCATGCTGAGTGTTTCTTCTCTCTCTCTCTCCTAATTGCAGCGACCAAAATGACTGGCCTTAAGTTACTACTAGATAAAAATATATTGACGGGGCCAAACTATAAAGATTGGCTAAGGAATGTCCAGATGGCCATTACCTATGATAAGCTGGGCCACCTCCTTACTTCTAAAGCCCCCGTCGTCCCAGGTCCAGATTCCAACGTCACGGATATTGAGATCCGTAAAACATGGAAATTAGACTGTGCGAAAGCCAATTGCCTCGTGCTGGCCTCTATGGATAATGAATACCAGAGGCGGCACGAGAAGATGGACTTAGCTTCCATCTTCCTCGATACCAAGGATTTATATGGAGAGTAATCTCATATCGCAAAATATGAGATGTTAAAGAAATTATTTCAGGCGAGATTGGCTATCGGGTCATCTGTAGGGAACTACGTCCTTAAGATGATCAGCTATATTGAAGAGCTCGTGGACCTTGGGACCACATTGGAGAACGATTTATATACAGACTTGATTCTACAGTCCCTCCCCTCGACCCATGCCCAGTTTATATTGAATTTCAATATTCAAGGAAAGGAAGTTACACTTCCAGAACTCCTCAACATGTTGAGGAGTGCAGATGGCACCCTAAAGAAAACCAGGGAGATACCCGCTCTGCTTACTGGGGAACCTTCCTCCTTTAGATCCAAAGAAAAATCCAAGGGGAAGAAGAAGAAGGCCCCCACCAATCCGAAAGGCGGTATCAGTAAGGTACAGGGAAAGGGCAAGGCAAAAGTTGGGAGGCCAACAGTAGGGAAGTAGGAATGCTTCTATTGTCATAGGGAAGGTCATTGGAAGAAAGACTGCAGGGCTTGGAAAGCCAACAACCAGGATTCGAAGTAAGTTGTGGTTTCGGCTTCAGATGTGTTCATGATTGAAAACTGTCTGCCAATCAACTCTACATCCTGGGTATTGGATACCGGATCAGGAACTCATATCTATAATTCATTGCATGCACTGAGAAATCGTAGAGTTTTGAAGGCAGGTGATATGACCCTCAGGGTTGCCAACAGAACGAGCGTGGATGCTTTTTCCGTAGGGGAATATCACCTAGGATTGACAAGTGGACACATTTTGGTTTTGCATAACTGTTTTTGTATACCTAGTTTGATTTGTAATATCATATCTGTATCTTTACTATCTAAAAAAGGTTATGATTTTACATTTGCAAGCAATGTTGTAAACATTCACCTTAATTATGGTTTGATTGGGTCAGGTACACTAGACAACGGTATATACGTATTAAATCAACACCAGATTTTCAATGTCCAGAACACACTTAAAAAAAGTCTCCAGAATTAAAACAAGCTTTCTTATGGCATTGCAGACTAGGTCAAATTAATGAAACACGATTGACAAAGTTACATAAAGAGGGATATTTGGATCCTTTTGAATATCTGTCTTATGCAACTTGTCAATCATGTCTCAAAGGAAAGATGACAAAGACTCCGTTCACTGGACACGGAGTAAGAGCCACCGAGCTCTTAGGACTCATAAACAGCGGCGTGTGTGGTCTAATGTCTACACATGCAAGTAGTGGTTATTCCTACTTCATTACTTTCACGGATGATTTCTTAAAGTATGGACATGTATTCTTAATGAAACATATATCTGAGGCCTTTGAGAAATTCCAAGATATAAGAATGAAGTGGAAAAACAAACAGGCAAAAGTATCAAAACACTTCGATCTGATCGTGGTGGTGAATACTTAAGTGCCGAGTTACTGGGTTATTTAAAAGAGAATGGAATTCTCTCTTAGCTTTCTCCTCCATACACACCTCAACACAACGGTGTATCAAAAAGATGGAACATCACCTTATTAGATATGTTACGTTCCATGATTAGTAACGCTGAGTTACTGCGATCCTTCTGGGGTTATACACTAGAATCTGCTGCATATCTTTTGAAAAAAGTTCCTCCTAAGTCTGTGCCTACCACACCATATGAAATGTGAAGTGGGAAGAAACCCTATCTTAAGTATCTTAAGATATGGCAATGTCCAGCTTTTGTCAAAAAGCAGCATACAGACAAGCTCTAGGCACGATCAGTACTGTGTAAGTTTGTAGGATACCCAAGGAACTCCAGGGGGTATCTTTTCTATTACGCAGAGGAACAAAAGGTTTTTGTTTCTCGGCATGCCCACTTTCTGGAGACTCAATTTCTTGAAAACGAAATAAGTGAGAGCGGAATAGAACTGGAAGAAATTCTAGAACCACAAACTATTACTGAAAGTATGGTGGAACTAGAAGTTTCAAAAGAACCGAACGTCTCTGAGCCACTCCAAAGACCTAGTAGGCAGTCTCATCCACCCGTGAGATACTACGGTTTTCTTTTAGACGGGTATAGAGAGGATTGCATCATCAATGAAAATGAGCCAACTAGTTTCCTGTAGGCCATTACGAGCAGAAACTCAGTAAAGCGGCCGGATGCAATGCGGACCGAAATGGAATCCATATACACCAACAAAATTTGGACTTTGGACATTGCAACTCAAAGGGTAAAACTCGTAGGCTGGAAATGGATCTACAGAAAGAAGATTGGTACAGATGGACATGTTGAAACCTATAAGACTAGACTTGTAGCAAAAATTTTTCGTCAAAGACTAGGCTTGGACTATGATGAAATCTTTTCTCCAGTGGCTATGCTTAAATCCATTCAAATTAAGTATTGCTGCCTTCCATGATTATGAAATTTGGCAGATGGACGTAAAGACCGCTTTTCTGAATGGAAATTTAGAAGAGTATGTTTATATGGATCAGCCAGAGGGTTTCATAGAGAGTGGGAGAAGCGGAAGAGTGTGCAAGTTGCTTAAATCCATTTATGGATTAAAGCAGGTATCATAGAGTTGGAACATCTTCTTTGATGAGACGGTCAAAGAATTTGACTTTATCAAAAATCCAGATGAACAATGCATTTATAGTAAGATTGTAGCGAGAACTGTAATATTTCTCGTCTTGTACGTGGATGAAATTCTCCAAATAGAAAATAACATTCCTATGTTACAATCAGTCAAAGGATTCTTGTCACAAAAGTTCTCCATGAAAGATCTAGGTGGTGCCTCCTACATTCTGGGGATCCAGATCTAAGAGAATGTTGGGACTTTCACAGTTCAGGTACATCGACACCATACTGAAAAGATTTAGTATAGAAGATTCCAAGCGTAGTAATCTACCGGCTTGTCACGGGATCACCCTCTCCAAAGAGATGTCTCCCAAGACTGATTTGGAAAGGGATCGCGTAGGTATTATATCCTACGCTTCTGCGGTAGGACCTATAATGTATACTATGTTGTGTACCAGACCAGATGATGCTTACACACTGAGCGTAGTAAGCAGGTATCAGTAAAACCCTGGGGAGAAGCACTAGATAGCAGTTAAGAACATTCTTAAGTACCTGAGAAAGACTAAGGAGATGTTCTTGGTGTACAGCAGTAAAGACCTCTAGATCGAGGCCTTTGTTGACTCCAGCATTCAGAGTGATAAGGATGACTCCAAATCCATGTCAGGTTATGTCTTTATCCTCAATGAAGGGGCGGTCTTTGAAAGAGCTCTGACTGATAAAGATTTTCTGTGTTTAAATTTACCACAATCAAGACGGTGTCGCTTGGTAGCTAGCCAGTTGAGAACGGGTCGATCCACAGGGAGAATGAATCCTTTTCTTTATGTTCTAACGAGTTAAGTCCAATTAAATTGGGTTTTGTTTTAAGATCTATGAATGAGAATAAATTGATAAAAATCTTGCTAGGGTTAGGATTAGGTTAGTTCGAAAAAGGGATCTTCTCACTTCTTTCAATGCCTTAGTTGTGAATAAAGGTGTTAGGGTAATCGGCAACAACGGGGATTAGCACGACTGGGAAGAAACTTAGTTTCTTCCTTTTGGTCCTTGTCCGTCCGTTCTTGGCTCTTAGCCCTAACCTCCGGTTAATTCAACCACAACCGGTCTAACTAGAGAATCACCTCTATCATGTAGGATAGAGCGCCATAGTGAGCGGATTATGGTTTAATTAAAGGGAGTCCGTATATAAAATTATTTGGGTAAAGAAAGGAGTGAGAGAGATTTCCTTCTCTCAAACCTTCCCTCTCCTACCCTAACAAGTGAGGAATTACTCACTCATTAGAGAGATAACAATAAAATTCATTATAAGGAAAAAAAAAAGCAGAAAAATTTCTATTACTGGATTAACAATAAAAAATTGCAGGTACGATAAAAAGAATGCGAGATAAATATAAAGCTTACTTTATTGATGTCCTCTCAAAAATGCATTACAATCGAATTTAAATTTAGATCAAGAAATTAAAAAGCGGAATAAATAAAGAGAGGCCTCCAAATTTGGCTTTGAACCCTCCTATTTATAGATAGGAAAACCCCTAGGTTTACATTCTGATCAATACATGAAATTACAAAACAACCCTAAAAACCGAGTCAAAGCACCGACACCCCACCGACCTGTGCAGAGCACGGCCGCGGAACCGCGGCAGATGTGCCTGTTTGGCTGCGGTTCCGCGGCCATTTGATGGTCTTGGTAGTTCATTTTTCCAGGGTTTCTTCATGTTATTTTTGTCTTCTGTTTGGCACACTTGGTTTCTCAAAACCTCTTCAGTTCTCTTCCAGATATTCAACAGTGGACTTTTGCCTTGAGCTCCGTGTTTGAAGTCTTGGATCTTGTGCTGCCCTTGTGCTTTGTGCATTGAAATGCTCAACGATTTTCCATTTGTTCCTTGAACTGGTAGGTGGCATTATACGGATAGTGTGCGGAAACTCGTATTTCTCTGTTTGTTGGTCGTAATCCTACATTTGTAGCGACTTTTCATGAATTTCACTGTAACGAGCTGAGAACCTGTAACCTGCAACTATTTAGCAGACATGGATCAAAAGTACCTACTTATATGCAATGTGATTAAGAATGGGCGATATAAAAATGCAAAAATCTGATATGAACAAATACCCCCAAACTTATCTTTTGCTCATCCCGAGCAAAGCCAATTTTATTCTCAAAAATTCCTAAGCTCACTTTCGCAGGGAACGCGATTGCACTGAGCTCGTGCAACAAGCTGTTAAACCTCTAGGTGTCCCTAGTAGGAGGAGTGTTGTCTCCTGAGAGTTTTCAGCGGAAACTACCCATAAAATCCGATCAATTTGGCCATTGATTCTAATTCTTTAATTCAGTATTCTAGTAAAAAATTCTATCATCTTCAACTTAGAAATCATCAACCCATATTTTTCACACTCACTTTTCATTTAACTTAAGATCGTATATGTTTTGCAAATTTATTAAGCTTTCAGCATATTTTGAATTTTCCTTCTAAGGTGCAATCTCAACTCAGGAATTTTTATCATCTTTACTGAAGATATAAGGCCTATCTTTCATTCCTATCTCTCATCCAAACCCCAATCATATACGCCTACGTGTATGTAATTTTTACCCCTACACATGGGAATTCAATTCAAGCCATCATACTCTTGTCCATCGTCCAAAGTACTTTTTAGTTGGTGATGAAATTGCTCACACATTCTTCATGCGACCGTTAATACTTC
Source organism: Agapanthus africanus (assembly GCA_030015575.1). Taxonomy (NCBI): domain Eukaryota; kingdom Viridiplantae; phylum Streptophyta; class Magnoliopsida; order Asparagales; family Amaryllidaceae; genus Agapanthus; species Agapanthus africanus. Next base: position 621,495,722 of record CM057342.1, read on the forward strand.
TTGAGGTACTAAACTACCGATTACAAAATGTGCTTGAGCATTTAGGCGTAATTCCTTGTCTTGTAATACCTAAGGCTTAGCAGTGACTTCCAAACCAGTTGGTCTAAGGCACTAGGTGATAAAGCACCCTCGCTATATTTTATATTTATGTTGCCTTCAGCAATTACAAAACCAGTGTTCATTTTTTTTATGTCTCTTTATTCACCATTTATACTTTTATTTTATTTTCCTTCATACTATGGTTTTTAGACAAGAGCATTTCAAGGTATCCTCTACTATTCCAAGTTTCAAGATGTGTGTAAGTACGTGTAGTAGGGTATATATTTTCAGAATTTAGACTAAAGGTTCAGAATTTATTTTTCAGACTTACATTTCAAATAAAAATTTCAATACCCTTCCCTTATTTTGACTTAGCCCAAGAACTGAACTCAAAATTTGCCTATTTCTAAATAAAGTGCAAGGACATATATTTTCTATAATTGAACTTTAAAAAAGGTTATTTTTATGGTTTTTAATTTACCAAGTTTAGGATCTAGTTTTTCCTAACCAGTCAACCATCATGTTGAACTTAAGTCAAATATGGACAAAATTGAACTTTTCAATTTTTAAAATTTTTAAAATTTTTCAATTTGTATTGATTTTTTTTTATATTATTATATTTTTTAGTTTTTATATTTTTTATAAAGATGCAATGCGGAATTAAATATGCAAAGAAATAAAAAACAAATATGTACAAAAATAAAAATATGGATATGCAATGCAAAGATAACTATTTATAATCAATCTCCACCCCGAAACTTATCGAAAGCAGTGATCTCACTGCTCATAGCCTCTCCGTCCCCTCGATCGTGAGCGGGATCATTCCTCTCTAGCCAATAGGGTGGTCATGCCCTGCTCCAAACTCGTCACTCGCTGATCAAGGTTGGTCATCATCCCTATCAATCTTTCTACCCCACCCCCTATTTGTTTGTCGCATCAAGCGTGCTTGCGCAGCGGGAGTAAGCTCTTCATCGCTCGCGGTTGAGCTCGAGCTGGGTGTCTTTGCGGGCACGTCTTCGGCCGTCTTGGTGCGCGACCATAAATCATGTAATCGTGTATAGGACGTGGAGACACCCTCAAGAAGGGGTCTAATGGGAATCCTACCATGCATATAAAATTCAAATTTCTCAAGAAGGAGGAAGTTGCAACACAGTTGTGTCACCAACATAGGGCATGGATAGTTGGCAGCCCTCTTACCAGCACCAATCGAATGAAGCAAAATAGTGCACATATCGTAGCTCGGGTTTCGAGTCATTAGTGTGTGCACTATGTGTAGGGATGGTGTGAAAAATGTTGTATTGTGCGAACTTCGAAAAATATTATTTTGTGCCCAACGGCACACAATTAAGACGTTCGCAAAAAGGGTTCTGGCCTGGATGCCTTTTCGTGGCTCCCTTAAACAATCGTTACCCATCAAGGGTAGGTAGTCCTCGAATCGGAGGGGTTGATCGTGAATAGGGAGTGTAGATATTAAGGTGACTTCATAGATGAAGTCCCTATCAATTATTATTTCCCTACCCCCCCCCACATTAATTTAATGTAACCATTTTGTGCAAGACAACTCTCTTCCATACACTCATAAAAACGGGTGACAAGATCCGAAAGCATGAAGGCATTCGGATGGTTAAAAAGTAAAAAGTTCCATCCACGCCTTCAGATCTCATCACCGAAGTAACTACCATAAATCGTGTGTGCGAACATTTGGGAAAAGTCTCTTTCATATTGCAGTGTAGGTGACATTGAAATAAAATTGCGGAAATCTAAAAATTTAGCAGAGAAGTGCAGAGAAAATTGAACCTCCTCTGAAAATTTCAGATGGAGAAGCAGCAAGGAGGCGGCGGTTGCGCGGCAATAAGGCACCTTCGGCGGCGGATGGGCGGCAATAAGAAGAGATCTCTCTGCAATTTTTGGAGCGGCGGCTAGGGTTTCTGTGAGGGATAATTTTAGGGTTCAGGAAATGCAAAGAGGGGTGGGGTTGTCTTTATAGGGGTATTGGTTATTTGCAAAAGAGACCCCTTAAAAAGAGGAATTTATTTTGTAAAGAAAAAATTGTATAATTTATTTATTAATAGAACTGAATATTTACAAAAATACCCCTGAAAATTTGAATTTTTTTAATTTTTTTTATTTTTATTTATTTATATAATTACAAGTGTGACATACCCCCAAACTTATTTGAAACAGTGTTTCCACTGTTTATGGCTGGATAACTGAAATTTGGGGGTAAGTGGAGGAAGATCAGTCGATGTAAACCGGCTCCTGCAACATCAGGAGCTCCTCCGAAGGGTCCGCGGTGAGGAACGGTTTTAACCTATGTCCGTTCACTTTGAAGAGTGAACCGTCCTTAAGATTTTCTAAATCGACCGCACCGTGCGAATATACGGTACTTAAAAAAATGACCCTTTCCATCGAGATCTAAGCTTGCCGGGATGGAAATTTTGCCGGGTGTCGTAAAGTAATACCTGTTGACCAGGTGTGAATGTTTTGCGCATAAGGTGTTTATCATGAAACACCTTCGTTCGGTTTTTTACGACAACCACGTTCTCGTAAGCTTCATCCCGAAGCTCGTTCAATTCGTTTAACTGCAGCTTTCTATAGCTGCCTGCATCTTCGATAGATAGATTCAACTCTTTTATCGCCCAAAATGCACGATGCTCTATTTCCACTGGAAGGTGGCATGCCTTTCCGTAATCAAGCCGATAAGGAGACATGCCAAGATCGATCTTATAAGCAGTTCGAAATGCCCAAAGTGCATCAGTAAGTTTTAAAGACCAATCCTTGCGGTTCTTGGAAACCGTCTTCTCCAATATCTGCTTGATTTGCCAATTTGAAATCTCGGCTTGCCCACATGTTTAGGGATGATAGGACGTTGATAGCTTATGATTAATGGAATATTTTCGCATCAAGGACTCGAAAGTCCTATTACAGAAATGAGTTCCATTGTCGCTAATGATTGCTCGGGGGTGCCCAAACCGGGAGAAAATGTTTTCTTTGAGGAATCTAACGACAACCTTGCTGTCATTAGTCCGGCTGGGCACATCTCGACCCACTTAGAAACATAATCAACAGCAAGAAGAATATACAAGTTCCCAAAAGAATTGGGAAACGGCCCCATAAAATCAATCCCCCAAACATCAAAAATTTCCACAACCAAGATTGGTTGTAGCGGCATTTCGTTTCTCCTGGATATCCGGCCCAAGTGTTGTCACCGGGAGCACGTCTTACAGTAATCATGTGCGTCTTTAAAGAGTTGTGTCCAGTAGAAACCACACTGCAAGATCTTTTCGGCTGTCTTTCTAGGGCAAAAATGCCCACCACATGCTTGATCGTGGAAAAATGACAGCACGCTCTTGAATTCATTGTCGGGGACACACCGACGAATAATCTGGTCGGGACAGTATTTAAACTGATAAGGTTCGTCCCAGTAAAAGTGTTTTACCTAGGATAGGAATCGGAGTCTGTCCTGTTTTGACCATTAATTCGGCAGTAGTCCGGTGGCTAGATAGTTTACAATATCTACGAACCAAGCTTCGCATGATACTGTCAAGAACTGCTCATCCAGAAAAACGTCGTTTATCGGAAATTGAAGCGTCGGCGAAGAAGGGAGGCGTGAAAGATGGTCGGCGACTACGTGTTCGCATCCTCTTTTGTCTTTGATGACAAGGTCAAACTCTTGGAGTAAGAGGATCCAACGGATCAACCGAGATTTTGCGTCCTTCTTCGCAAAAAGATGGTGAAAAGCTGAATGGTCAGTGTATACGATGACTGGAGAGCCGATCAAGTAGGGCCTGAACTTTTCTACGGCAAACACAACAGCCAAGAATACCTTCTCGGTTGTTGTGTAATTCAATTGGGCATCGTTCAAGGTTCGGCTAGCATAATGGATTACATGTGGCATCTTATCGATATACTGTCTAAGGACAGCACCAATGGCAAAATCGGATGCATCGCACATAATCTTAAATGGATGCATCCAGTCAGGAGAAGAAAGAACGGCAGCAGAGGTGAGTGAGCTTTTTTATGACTCGAACGCATTCATACAGCTCGAGTCGAAATCGAATGTAGTGTCCTTGGCCAGCAAAAGAGTCAAGGGTCTAGTAATCTTGCTAAAGTCCTTGATGAACCGTCTATAGAAACCGGCATGGCCAAGGAAAGCTCGAATGTCTCGGACGCATTTCGGAGGAGGGAGATTGGAAATGACTGCAATCTTCGCTTTATCTACCTCAATGCCATTTTGCGAGATGATATGTCCTAAGACAATACCTTCACGTAACATGAAGTGGCACTTCTCCCAATTTAAAGTAAGGTTCTTATCCTTACACCGGGTAAGGACTGCGTTGAGATGTAGCAAACACTCATCAAAGGAGTCGCCGAAAATGGAAAAATCATCCATGAAGATCTCCAAGAATTTTTCCACCATATCTGAAAAAATTCCCATCATACACCGCTGGAAAGTAGCGGGTGCATTGCATAACCCAAAGGGCATGCGACGATATGCAAACGTGCTGAAAGGACAAGTGAATGTGGTCTTGTCCTGATCTTTTTCGGCGATGGGAATTTGATTATAGCCGGAGTAGCCATCCAAAAAGCAGTAATATTCATGCCCAGCCAATCGTTCAAGCATTTGGTCAATGAAAGGTAATGGAAAGTGGTCTTTCCGTGTCGCGGCATTGAGTTTTCTATAATCGATGCATACTCGCCACCTAGTTAGGGTGCGAGTAGGAATTAACTCATTCTCCTCATTAGTTATGACCGTTATGCCTGATTGTTTTGGGACAACGTGAATGGGGCTAACCCACTGGCTATCAGAGATAGGGTAAATGATACCACAATCAAGACACTTTACGATCTCCTTTTTAACAGCCTCCTTCATGACTGGGTTGAGTCGTCTCTGTAGTTCCCTGGCTGGCTTGGCATCATCTATCATATGAATATGATATTCAACTACTAGGGGACTAATCCCCTTGATGTCCGCCATTGTCCAGCCAAAAGCTTGCCGATTGCTCTGCAAGACCGTCAGAATGGCTTTCTTTTGCTCTGAGCCTAGAAAAGCCGAGATGATAACAGGTAAGGTCTTGTTCTCACCTAAGTAAGCGTATTTAAGATGAGATGGCAACAGATTGAGTTCAAGCGTTGGAGGTGAAACAATTGAAGGTAAAATCGGTGAAATTGTCTCAAACTCAAAGGATTCCGGCAGAGGTTCAAAACGAGTGTAAGCCACCGAGTCAGATGGTTCAGCTAACTCATCCGAGAACTCAAAGGATTCAAACTCGGGTGGTGACCGGTCAAGTTCGTTCAAAAAGTGAAACACTCGTAGTCATTATCGGGAGTAAAAACAGTATCAGGTTCAAGGATGAACGCACTGGTGGCGTTAAGATTGCTGTGATCGAACAAAAAATTTTCTAATTCACAGTCCTCCGGGGTGATCTCTTGGATCGAGCAAACGTCTAGTATATTAGCATTTGGTTCAGAGGGCTGATTCCCCAACTTAAAAATGTTGAGTTCAACTGTCGTGTTTCTAAAAGATAGATTCATCGAACCGTTTCGACAATTGATCACAGCATTCGAAGTCGCAAGTAATGGTCGACCGAGTATCACCGGAATTTGATTCCGGGGGTTAGCCACAGACTGTGTGTCTAAAACAATGAAATCAACGGGGAATATGAAGTCCCCAACTTTGATCAACACATCCTCTAACTCACCCTTAGGATGGGTGATGGATCGGTCGGCCATTTGGAGAGTACAATATGTAGGTTTCAGCTTTCCTACACCTAATTGCTCATATACTAAATAAGGAAGTAGGTTAACACTGGCACCAAGATCCAAAAGTGCGCGGTTGATGTTCTTATCCCCAATAGTTATTGAAATCGTAGGACGACTAGGGTCCTTTCGTTTTTGAGGTAAATGTTGTATAAGAGCATCACTCACGGCACTAGCTAAGAAAACTTTCTTAGGTACCTGTGATTTCCTTTTCTTAGTGCATAAGTCCTTCAAGATTTTTGCGTAAGTGTTGGATTGCATCAAAGAGGGGAATGTTAATTTTAACCTGTTTAAACAACTCCACAATCTTCTCCATTTGTGGATTTTGTTTATTGGATCTCAACCGGTTTAGAAATGGAACATTTTGAAAATTGGTTGAGTCCAATGTTTGTGGAGGAGATTGTGGAGCAGGAACGGACCCCAGAACTGGTGTTTTCTTGGAGTGAGAAGTGGGTCCGTTCGGAATAGTAGAAGAAGAGCCTTTTGAAGAATGGAGAACAGGCTCAGAAGACGAAGAAGAAGCAAGAGAAGAAGCAGCAGAAGAAGAAGCGGCGGCTTGGGTGTCATCATCAGTGCCAACGTTGTTGTGCAACATCCTTCCAGATCTCAATGTAGTCACGGCACTCACATTATGGTTTTGTTGTTCAAGAGCAACATGTGCATTTTGTGGGTGACCAGGATTTGGGAGTGGTTGAGATAGAAGCTTCCCTTTCTCTCGCTTGCTTAAAGCTGCAATCAGTTGTGCAATCTGGGCTTCGATGGTTTTGATGCTTTGCCCATGTGACGCATTGTGTTGCACCAAAGACTGAATGGAAGACTGGATGTTGGCGGTGGATTGAGTTGATTGCTTTAAAAATGCTTCCAGACTTCGTTCTAGCGAAGAAACCTTATCGTTATTTTGTGGAACAAAATTGTTTTGAGGAAAAGAATTGTTGGGTGCAAAATTGTTCATCTGATTTTGGAAAGGTTAGGGTTGGAAAGGTTGCTGATATTGAGTTTGTTGAGGAGCTTGTTGTTGAGGAGGAGGCCTCTGGAAGTTGTGTTGCCTTGGAATTGTTGTTAATTTTGATTCCAGGCGAAATTAGGGCGGTTCCTCCAACCAGGATTGTAAGTTGAAGAGTATGGATCATTTCTTTGTCTCTGCTAAAAGGCAGCATTGACTTGATCCTGTTCTTGAGCAGGTGGGTTGTAAAGACACTCTTCGGTCAAATGGGATGGATCCGAACAATAAGCGCATATAGTGCGAGGGGAAAGAGCAGGGGCAGGAGAAGACGATGAGAATTTGCTCTCAATTGCTTCCAGTTTTCGTGTAATCGCTGCCATTTCGGCTTTCATTGCAATTGGCATATCAACTTGATGAACTCCTGCCCTAGATGGACCGGAAGAAGTGGACGAAGTGATCGGTCTAGTGCTTTCCCACTGAAGAGTTTGTTCAGCAAGATCATCGAGAAATTGCCAAGCTTCCTTGTCAGATTTGGATAAGTAGTGGCCTTGACAAATGGTCTCCAGCAACTGCTTAGTTGATGGGTTCAGTTCTTCGTATAAGGTCTGGCAAAGTTGCCATCTCTCAATACCATGATGAGGGCACTGAACAAGAAGGTCTTTGTATCGTTCGAAACACTTCCAAAAAGGTTCAGAAGGAAGCTGGGAAAATTGGTTAATTTCATTTCGTATTCTCGCGGTCTTGTGATTTGGGTAAAAAAATTTAAGAAACGTTTTAACTAACTCTTCCCAACTGTTTATGGAATGCGATGCAATACTATACAGCCACTTTTAAGCTAGGTCACACAAAGTGAAAGGAATGACTCGTAGCCTTATAGCATTATCGGACAGTTGTGTTGTCTTCATCATTGCACAGACGTTCTGGAATTTGTTGATGAAGATATAGGCATCTTCAGATTCCAGTCCCTGAAATTTAGGCAACATGTTGATGAAGTGGGGCTTAATTTCGAAATTATCCCCATTTGCCGGCGGTAATGAAAGACAGGTAGGAAGTGCGTAGCGGGTAGGATAGAAACGATCCTGGAGCATGATTCGCTGTGGCGCTTCAACAGGAGGTTGTTGCGAGTTATTCGCACCCAGTTGAGGTGGAATCAGTCCCGAAGTAGGTAAAGGGTTGTTAGGATTGAATCCTGACATCTCAGAAGAAGAGGAAGATGAAGGTGAAGATGTATGAACAGAATTCCGGTCAACGTCGGAGTTGGCCAGCAAAGGTAAGGATGAAAAAGGTATGGAGGGAGTTTCGACTTCGGAGTCGATCGCGTAGTCGGTAGTGACTAACGAAACATGGACTAAACGGGCACTAGTGTCCCAAGTCCAACCGGACATACACTAAACGAGTTTAGTGTAGTCAAAGCGTAGAATGTAAGGGTAAGAAAACGTCAATGGGGAAATGTGGATGAAAAGTGGGTGAAATGGGATTCTAGCGACAAAGTGCAAGTTTTTATAAAAATTTTGTTTTGTTATTTTTTATTTTTTATTTTTTTTAATTTATAAAGAATTTTGCAAAAATGTGTACGGTCTTACGGCGTAACAATCACAGTTTAAAACATGCACAATCAAACCTAGAGCTAGGGTCTTCTAAGTACACTAGACTGCTTCTAACTATTCCAAAGTGACAAGTTGTGTGATATCCCTCAAATCGCCTCTTCACCGCCAATTGTGGCCAGATAAGCACAAATGAAGAAAGGAGGGTTCCGCTCACGAATCACCGTGAGACGGGCCTTTTAAATCTACCTTTCTCACTTGTCTAGCCTAGGCACCACAAAATCAGGTTTAGATAAACGACCGAATGCCCACAACCTTTCTCTGTCCTAATGAGCGTGACAGTCCTTAATTGGCTGATTCTAGATATTTTTTAATTAACTCAAGGGTGATGCATATGCTTTTTAGTGATTTTTTGGGTCTTTGGAAGGGTAATGAAATCCCCACCCAATCTTAATTGGTGTTATAGCCCCTTAGATTTCGTATTAATTATGCAAAGAAGAAACACACAAAAAAAAATTATTTGCGGCGCAAAGAATCCTGCACAAAAACAATTTGTTGGAGAGGGAGAAAAGGTTGTTGTGCAAAGAATCCTGCAGGAAATTTTTTTCAGTGGAGTGCAGAGAAGAGGAGATAAGAAATGGGATGCTTACAAAGAAAAGTGGGTCGCTGACGTCAGCAGTTGACCGCGGTTCCGTGGTCAAGAGTTTAATTCTGCAGCGGTTCCGTGGCAGATAAGTAAGTTTGGATCCTCTGAATTCTTCTCTGTGCTAAGTTAGTTCTCCCCTTTCTGTTTAGATCCCCTGTTTCTAGATTTGTTCACTGAGCTTGCTCCAGATCTGAATCAGTCCGTCTTCTTTTCAAGCACAATTCGCACAAAAACCAATCAAAAATAACAAGTTGATTTTTTTGTATGTTTTAAAAATTTTCAATTTTTTATATTTTTATATTTTTAATTAACCCGAAATTTCACAAAGAAAGAAACCACCGTCTCCCCGGCAACGGCGCCATTTGACTGATAAAGATTTTCTGTGTTTAAATTTACCGCAATCAAGACGGTGTCACTTGGTAGCTAGCCGGTTGAGAACGGGTCGATCCACAAGGAGAAGGAATCCTTTTCTTTATGTTCTAACAAGTTAAGTCCGATTAAATTGGGTTTTGTTTTTAGATCTATGAATGAGAATAAGTTGATAAAAAGCTTGCTAGGGTTAGAATTCGGTTAGTTCGAAATAGGGATCTTCTCACTTCTTTCAATACCTTAGTTGTGAATAAAGGTGTTAGGGTAATTGGCAACAACGGGGATTAGCACGACTGGGAAGAAACTTAGTTTCTTCCTTTTGGTCCTTGTCCGTCCGTTCTTGGCTCTTAGCCCTAACTTCCGGTTAATTCAACCACAACTGATCTAACTAGGGAATCACCGCTATCATGTAGGATAGGGCGCCGTAGTGAGCGGATTATGGTTGAATTAAAGCGAGTCCGTATTTAAAATTATTTGGGCAAAGAAAAGAGTGAGAGAGATTTCCTTCTCTCAAACCTTACCCCTCCTACCCTAACAAGTGAGGAATTACTCACTCATTAGAGAGATAACAATAAAATTCATTATAAGGAAAAAAAGCAGATAAATTTCTATTACTGGATTAACAATAAAAAATTGCAGGTACGATAAAAAGAATGCGAGATAAATAAAAAGCTTACTTTATTGATGTCCTCTCAAAAACGCATTACAATCGAATTTAAATTTAGATCTAGAAATTAAAAAGAGGAATAAAAAATAAAAAGAGGCCTCCTAATTTAGCTTTGAACCCTCCTATTTATAGATAGGAAATACCCTAGGTTTACTTTTTGATCCACACATGAAATTACAGAACAAGCCCAAAAACCGAGTCAAAACATCGACACCCCACCGACATGTGAAGAGCACGGCCGCGGAACCGCGGCAGATGTTCCTGTTTGGCCGCGGTTCTGTGGCCATTTGATGGTCTTGGTGGTTCATTTTTCCAGGGTTTCTTCATGTTATTTTTGTCATCTGTTTGGCACACTTGGTATCTCAAAAGCTCTTCAGTTCTCTTCCAGATATTCAACAGTGGACTTTTGCCTTGAGCTCCGCGTTTGAAGTCTTGGATCTTGTGCTGCCCTTGTGCTTTGTTCATTGAAATGCTGAATGATTTTCCATTTGTTCCTTGAACTGGTAGGTGGGATTATACGGATAGTGTGCGGAAACCTGTATTTCTCTGTTTGTTGGTCGTAGTCTCACATTGGTAGCGACTTTTCATGAATTTCACTGAAACGAGCTGAGAACCTGTAACCTGCAACTATTTAGCAGACATGGATCAAAAGTACGTACTTATATCCAATGTGATTAAGAATGGGCGATACAAAAATGCAAAAATCTGATATGAACAAGCTCCATGTTAGTGTATATGCCCTAGAGTCCATTACTGTATCATACAAGTTTGTATATTACTTAATGGAAGCTTGGGATATTCACAGTTGTATAGACAATCTTGCTCAAAATAGTAGTATGCTACTTGGATTGTTTCTACTTTAATGTGTACATGTGTTTCTTTTAGTACATCACCTATACACATTAGTGGAGCCCTTAGGATCTTTGCTTGATTACCAGCGTTGTGATGGCAGTCACACTCGTGGGGGCTGGGTAATCCACAAGCACATCCTTATACAGGTCCCTAGTCGTAGGACTATCGAGACAGGGCATCGATACTCCGGAGTAGACTAGCGTATGATCTTCTCATCCCAGCAAGGGAGATGGTCTGTCCCACAGCCATTAGTACGTCGTACTTGAGATAGTATGCTGGTGCTCGTTAGGTTATGAGTACACTGGACAGGACTCGTCGGGAACTGTTGGTTGGTACTATACCTATCGTCACTTATCAGTTCCCAGGTGACATGAGTACAGCTTAGTCCGCTGACTTGACACTGTCACTTCGCCTCGAGTGTGTTCCCACTGTACTTTGATTACTACCCTACCACGGCTCAAAGGAGTCGTGCAAACAGGTAGTAGTTGGGTGCAGTCCTGAAGCACTTGGAGGCAGTGACGGTTAGATAAGATTCGTCTCTCCCGGTATTGGGGGTTGATATTGCGCTGTGTCTAGGACAGCCATTACACAAAGTCCCTGGCCAGGGCAAGCGAGATATACTGGTAAGTTTCCAGTGTTATCTCAGAGTGTTCTGGGCTACACTCCGATACGACTTGTACCGCTATTAGGGGACTGACGTTTACCGCCCCCTAGGCCCGCCATGCGATACTCTTAGACGAACAGACCGGACTGTACGGAGACTGTCACATTCAGGCTTAGTAGGAGTTCAGATGGGTTCACCTCGTCGGTCTTCTTATCGGCATCTACCTGGGGACCGTTACGTACAGCTAGTACCGCTTGCGGCCTGTGGTTTAACCCACTGCCAGCGTAGTGTCGATTCTTTAGAGTCCCACACAGAGGGTTATTCACCTTTGGGCAAAACAGAGTATAGGTCACGTGGTTTTGCGACGGGGTTCGTTCACATCCGCGCACTTGTGCACGTTTGGTGTCCGGACAGTTAAAATTAGCGGGCTTTGGTTTAAGCCAGATCCTAGTATATGTTTTGGGATTGGTTTTATCTCATTGTATTCGTGTTCCTCAGAACATGGATACGGGTGTGTATGCACAGTTGACTGAGGCTGAGGCTGAGGCAGAGGACTTTCATTAGGGTTGATGACCGTTGTCTTTTTCTTAACCCTAATGAATATGTGAAATATGATTATTGATATTAATTAATTATAATTGTGTTATGGTTAGGGTTGTTAACCATTTGACTATGGTTGACTTGTTGACATATGTTGACAAATTGACCATCATCATTTCACATGAAAGATGCTCTTTGATTCTTGCAAAATTCATTAATGTGAAATGATAATGGTCATTTCAAGTTAACCATCACTATTATCTTTGATTAATTATTTAATTATCATAATTCATATATATGTGAGGTTGGTTGATATTATCCTCATTCTCTCATGCTCATTCTCTCTCATCCTCTTCCTCTCTCTCTCTCAAAGCTCTCCCCTCTCATGAGTTGAGAACCTTTTTTGCTTTTGAGATAAAACACCAAAATTACTCTCTACTCATCCTAAGGTTCTGGGTTTAGCACACCAAGCACTTTAGTTACCTCTAGGTTGATGTAGGAGCCTAAGGTAGAGGCCCTCGGGTGGATCTTTCTTCAGCAAGAGAAGGCGATCAGGACGACCCGTTCATCCCACTCCAAGGAGCAAGAAGAGAAGGAGTTCAAGACTTAGGTATAACCCTTTAACCGAGTAGCTAAATCTCTTAGCTTGGTTGTTAGTTTTTGTTTAGCAAAGATCCTCCTTTTAGTCCATGTTGCCTTGAGTTCTAAAAATTGATTTTTATACCGTTTCCGCCTCCCCGTAAGCACCGGGGTGGGCAACGTGGACTTAGAGTGGTATCAGAGCCTAGCTAAACACAAACTAGCAAGTTAACGAAGTATCTAGAATTTCGATCGGAGAAAAAACCGCAAAACACGTGAAAAATATCAACTTTCTGCCGATTTTTATTTCTGTTCAAAAAATAATAAATCGTGTACTAAAAATCGGCTCAGGGTTTTTACAGAACAGGCAAGAAAAACGATCCAGTGAGTCGACCAACTCACCGTGGATCCGTGGCATGAGCTTGCTCCTGCCGCGGAACTGCGGCCGAGTTGACTCGGCCGTGGATCGTTTCTCCTGCAGTGTTGTTGTGTTGGTGTTTTGTGATTTTTAGGATGGTTTGTTTCTGCCCAGAATTTCCAGAGAACAAATTTGTTTTTCGGGTGGTTACAAATCCGTATTTTGATCGATTTTCTGTAAACTTTGGCTAATGGGTTGTATCTGTAATGTTATATATGTATTGAACGTCTGCTAATCGCTATACGTCGATTAGTGGGGGTTATATATATCTGTGATCTGTAATGTTGATGGTATGTGTATATGAATTCGTTGGATTGCCGCGGATGAATAGCCGGGGGGGTTGTGAGATGAGAGTTTTTTCTTTATCTTTCAATTCATGTAATATGTAAATTGATGTAATATTATTTTATTGCCGCACATCCGGGATGAGGTTGTAGCCGCCATTGTATATTATTTCTTTTACTGTTTTTGCTCCTAGGATAGACCCAAGGTGGGGTGCACAAACTACCGGGTACCTCGAAGTGCCGAGTGTCCTACTCACATTGTTGAGGGAGGTTGCTTCACTTCGAGTACTTGGCGGGTAGTTTGCCGCACCCGTAGGGGTCTAGGGTGGGGTTTGGCTATTCATCGCGACCGTGTAATCCGTCTTTCGTTACAGGCTCGAACGAAACGTGGATTCCTAGTATATCCAATGTTTTCATCTGTGATCTGGAATGGCTATCATTGCATCCGACGAATGTTAATATCTATATATGATATCTATTTAGGCGTTGCTTATGTTTTGCATCCGCACTAGTCCAGCCCCCGCTCTGTCGTTAGTTAAGTAACCTAACGGGTGATGACGGGACCCCGTGGCGAATGCGGATGGCATAAGCGTACGTCATATTTTCGTTGTTTTCTGCAATGGTAAGATTAAATGATGGGGTGCATTAAAATTAATGCAAGAAAATAAAACAAGTAAAAGTCGTTAGAACACTTTCAAAACCACTCGGTTCTTTTCAAAAACCAACTTTTAAATGCGGAACTTAAACCACTCCTTTTAAAAGCTATCTCGTTCCATCGATTATATCAAGTTCACTACGTTCACGGTTTCGCCAAAACCATTCGTAGCCCTCCATCATTTCAGTTAAATATTCGGTAGTATTCAAGCTATGTATTTTGACCTCACGCCAAGGAATAGTGATTGGTAGCTGCCGGATATTTATCTGTTGCATAGATAGAATGCGTTGGTTTGAGACAGTCGTACTGTCATTTTGGCCTACGTCAAGGGTAGGTACGGGTGGGTTCAAATTAACCTGGATAATGATGGGTAGAACTTGACATGTGACTTATGACATTTTGACCTCACGCTAAGGTCATAAGAGCATGGGGCAAAAATCCACATCGGGAGTTTCAAAAGAAACCGAAACTTGCTAGCGCTGCATACCATTTGGAGTGTGATGATTCTGGTAGGATTCCTTCAGTTTTGTCACGCGATGATATTTGGATCCCGATCCTACTGTGAGTATATGCTACTCCTCCGGAACTTTCTCACTTAACGATCAATGCTATAAACCAAGTAGGTGTCTAGAAAGGTGTTAGCGGGGCTACGCCCACAGGGAAAAGAGGTTATTTAATTAAGGAACTTCACGAAAGCGTTGGAAAACCTCCCTCGAAGTACCAACACTGGCCTGGCTGAACGGTTAAGCAAGTATTGTACGGTGAGATTGATCCCGACTAATTCTTCCTTTTTGGTTTGAAGAGGGATTCGAGAGACAGTGGGAGCCATCCTGTTTAGACAAACTAAAAACCACTCTAAATTTGCAAGAGCATCATGCTAAAGTGTTTCTTCTCTCTCTCCTAATTGCAGCGACCAAGTATCATGACTGGACTTAAGTTACTACTATATAAAAACATACTGACAGGGCCAAACTATAAGGATTGGCTCAGGAATGTCAAAATGGCAATCACTTATAACAAGTTGGGGTATCTCCTTACCACCAAAGCTCCCTATGTCCCAGGTCCCAAATCCAGCGTCGCGGATAAGGAAATCCGAAAGACCTGGGAGATTGACTGCGCGAAGGCCAAGCGCCTCGTGCTTGCCTCTGTGGACAATGAACATCAGAGGAGGCACGAGAATATGGACCTTGAATCCATATTTCTCCATACAAAAGAACTATATGGAGAGGAATCCCGTATCGCCAGATACGAAGTCTCGAAAAAGTTGTTTTTGGCGAGATTGGCCGTCGGATCATCGGTAGCGGAACACGTGCTTAAGATGATTGGCTATATTGAAGAGCTCGCGGACCTTGGGACCACGTTAGAGAATGAGCTCTACACGGACTTGATTCTCCAGTCCCTTCCTTCCACTTACGCCCAGTTTATCCTGAACTTCAACTTGCAAGAAAAAGAAGTTGAACTTTCAGAACTCCTCAACATGCTGAGGTGTGCAGAGGGCACCCTACAGAAAGGTAGGGAAACATGCACTTTGTTTGTAGGAGGATCTTCCTCTTCTAAGTCCAAGGCGAAAGCCAAGGGAAAGAAGAAGAAAGCCCCCGCCAAACCAAGGGGCGGTGTTAATAAAGTGGATACGAAAGGAAAACAAAGGCAACAAAGGTAGCGGGAAAGCTTATAGGAAAGGAAGAATGCTTTTACTGTCACAAGAGTAGACACTGGAAAAAGGATTGCAGGGCTTGGAAGGCCAGAAACCAGGATCCAAAGCAAGTTGCGGCTTCGGCTTCAGGTGTGTATGTTATTGAAAACTGTCTTTCAATAAACTCTACTTCCTGGGTATTGGATACCGGATCAGGATCTCATATCTGTAATTCTTTGCAGGCACTGAGAAGGCATAAGGTTTTGAAGGCAGGTGATATGACCCTCAGAGTTGCAAACGGAGCTGGCATGGATGCTGAGTCCGTGGGGGACTATCACCTCGGAATGTCAGATGGACATGTTTTGATTTTGCGTGATTGTTATTTTGTACCCAATGCAACCTGTAATATCATATCTGTATCTTTATTATCTAAAGAAAATTATGAATTTGCATTTGTAAGTAATGTTATGAACATTCACCTTAATCAAGTTTTGATTGGGTCGGGTACATTAAACAATGGTATATACGTATTAAATCAACCATAGATTTTCAATGTCCAGAATACACACAAAAGAAAGTCTCCAGAAATCAATCATGCTTTCTTATGGCATTGTAAACTGGGTCACATCAATGAGAGAAGGTTGACGAAGTTACATACAGAAGGATATTTGGATCCGTTCGAATATCATTCATATGCAACTTGTCAATCCTGTCCCAAAGGAAAGATGACAAAGACTCTGTTCACTGGACACGGAGTAACAGCGAGCGAGCTCTTGGGGCTCATACACAGCGATGTGTGCGGTCCAATGTCTACACATGCGCGAAGCGGTTATTCTTACTTCATTACTTTTACGGATGATTTTTCAAGGTTCGGACATGTCTTCTTAATGAAGCATAAATCTGAAGCCTTTGAAAAGTTCCAGGAATACAAGAATGAAGTAGAAAAACAAACAGGTAAAAGTATCAAGACACTAAGATCTGATCGAGGTGGTGAATACTTAAGTGCCGAGTTCCTGGATTACTTAAAAGAGAATGGAATTCTCTCTCAGCTTACTCCTCCATACACTCCGCAACATAACGGTGTATCGGAGAGACGGAACCGAACCCTATTGGATATGGTACGTTCCATGATGAGTAACGCTGAGTTGCCGCGATCATTCTAGGGATATGCGCTAGAATCAGCTGCATACCTTTCGAACCGAGTTCCAACTAAGACTGTGCCTACCACACCATATGAGTTATGGAGTGGAAAGAAACCCTATTTTCAATATCTGAAGATCTGGGGATGTCCAGCTTTTGTCAAAAAGCAGCATGCGGACAAACTCGAGGCACGCTCAGTACTGTGCAAGTTTGTGGGATACCCAAAGAACTCCACGGGGTATCTTTTCTATTACGCAGAGGAACAAAAGGTCTTTGTTTCTCGTAATGCCCACTTTCTGGAACACCGGTTCTTAGAAAAGGAAATAAGTGGGAGCGCAATAGAACTGGAAGAAATTCCAGAACCATAGACTATTACTGAAAGCTTAGTAGAACCAGAGCGTTCAAAAGAACAGGACATTCCTACGCCGCTCCGCAGGAGTAGTAGGCAGTCTCATCCGCCCGAGAGATACTACGGTTTTCTCATAGACGGGGATAGAGAGGATTGCATCATTGATAATGATGAGCCAACTAGCTTCCAGCAAGCCATTCAGAGCGTTGACTCGGTAAAATGGTTGGATGCAATGCGGACCGAAATGGAGTCCATGTACACCAACAAAGTATGGACTTTGGACGTTGCTCCAGATGGGGTAAAACCTGTAGGATGCTAATGGATCTTCAAGAGGAAGATTGGTGTAGATGGACAGGTTGAGACCTATAAGGCTAGACTTGTTTCAAAGGGTTTTCGTCAAAGACCTGGTTTGGACTATGACGAAACCTTTTCTCCAGTGGCTATGCTCAAATCCATTCGGATCCTTCTTGCCATTGTTGCCTTCCACGATTATGAGATTTGGCAGATGGACGTAAAGACCGCTTTTCTAAATGGAAATTTAGAGGAGTGCGTCTATATGGACCAGCCAGAGGGTTTCATTCAGAGTGGGAGCAGCGGAAAGGTGTGCAAGTTGCTTAAGTCTATTTATGGACTAAAGTAGGCATCGCGGAGTTGGAACATCTGTTTTGATGAGACGGTCAAAGATTTTGGCTTTATCAAAAATCCAGATGAACCATGCATCTATAGTAAAATTGTAGCATGAACTGTCATATTCCTCGTTTTATACGTGGATGACATTCTCTTGATAGGAAATGACATTCCTATGCTACAATCTGTCAAAGGATTCTTGTCACACAGGTTCTCCATGAAAGACCTGGGTGATGCCTCTTACATTCTGGGGATCCAGATCCATCGTGATAGATCCAAGAGGATATTAGGACTTTCACAGTCCAGGTACATCGATACCATACTGAAAAGATTCGGTATGGAAGATTCCAAGCGCGGCACTTTACCGGCTTGTCACGGGATCACCCTCTCCAAAGAGATGTCTCCCAAGACTGATTTGGAAAGGGATCACATGTCTGTTATACCCTACGCTTCTGTGGTAGGCTCTATAATGTATGCGATGTTGTGTACCAGACCAGATGTAGCTTATGCACTGAGTTTGGTAAGCCGGTATCAGTCAAACCCTGGGGAGAAGCACTGGATAGCGGTAAAGAACATTCTCAAGTGTCTGAGAAGGACTAAGGAGATGTTCTTGGTGTATGGCGGAAAAGACCTCCAGATCGAGGCCTTTGCTGACTCCAGCTTCCAGAGTGACAAGGATGATTCCAAGTCCATATCGGCTTATGTCTTTACCCTCAATGGAGGGGCGGTGTGTTGGAAGAGTTCCAAACAGGAAACCGTTGCTGACTCGACGATGGAAATGGAATATATCGCTGCATCTGATGCCGCAAAAGAAGCCGTCTGGATGAGGAAGTTCTTGACAGAACTTCAGGTGGTTCCGTCCATTGTTGATCCAATACCTCTGTATTGTGACAACAATGGGGCTATAGCTTTAGCAAAGGAACCCAGGTCCCATCAGAAGTCCAGGCACATCTTGAGGCGGTATCACCTGATCAGAGAGATCGTTGATCGCCAGGAGATCGAGGTTCGGAGAGTTGCTACGGAAAATAACACTGCTGATCCACTCACGAAGGCCTTACCCCAGACTCAGTTCGAGCGGCTGATCGAGATGATAGGTCTTCGATACGCCAGTACATGGCCTTAGTGTAAGTGGGAGATTGTTAGTGTATATGCCCTAGAGGCCATTACTGTATCATACTAGTTTGTATATTACTTAATGGAAGCTTGAGATATTCACAGTTGTATAGACAATCTTGCTCAAAATAGTAGTATGCTACTTGGTTTGTTTCTACTTTAATGTGTACATGTATTTCTTTTAGTATATCACCTGTACACATTAGTGGAGCCCTTAGGATCTTTGCTTGATTACCAACGTTGTGATGGCAGTCACACTCGTGGAGGCTGGGTAATCCACAAGCACATCCTTATACAGGTCTCTAGTCGTAGGACTATCGAGACAGGGCATCGATACTCCGGAGTAGACTAGCGTATGCGCTTCTCATCCCAGCAGGGGAGATGGTCTGTCCCACAGCCATTAGTACGTCGTACTTGAGATAGTATGCGGGTGCTCGTTAGGTTACGAGTACACTGGACAGGACTCGTCGGGAACTGTTGGTTGGTACTATACCTATCGTCACTTATCAGTTCCCAGGTGACATGAGTACAGCTTAGTCCGCTGACTTGACACTGTCACTTCGCCTCGAGTGTGTTCCCGCTGTACTTTGATTACTACCCTACCACGGCTCAAAGGAGTCGTGCAAACAGGTAGTAGTTGGGTGCAGTCCTGAAGCACTTGGAGGCAGTGACGGTTAGACAGGATTCGTCTCTTCCGGTATTGGGGGTTGATATCGCGCTGTGTCTAGGAGAGCCATTACACAAAGTCCCTGGTCAGGGCAAGCGAGATATACTGGTAGGTTTCCAGTGTTATCTCAGGGTGTTCTGGGCTACACTCCGACATGACTTGTACCGCTATTAGAGGACTGACGTTTACCGCCCCCCTAGGCCCGCCATGCGATACTCTTAGACGAACAGACCGGACTGTACGGAGACTATCACATTCAGGCTCAGTAGGAGTTCAGATGGGTTCACCTCGTCAGTCTTCTTACCGGCATCTACCTGGGGACCGTTACGTACAGCTAGTACCGCTTGCGGCCTGTGGTTAAACCCACTGCCAGCATAGTGTCGAGTCTTTAGAGTCCCACACAGAGGGTTATTCGCCTTTGGGCAAAACAAAGTAGAGGTCGCATGGTTTTGCGACGGGGTTCGTTCACATCCGCGCACTTGTGCACGTTTGGTGTCCGGACAGTTAATACTAGCGGGCTTTGGTTTAAGCCAGATCCTAGTATATGTTTTGAGATTGGTTTTATCTCATTGTATTCGTGTTCCTCGGAACATGGATACGGGTGTGTATGCACAGTTGACTGAGGCAGAGGCAGGGGACTTTCATTAGGGTTGATGACCGTTGTCTTTTTCTTAACCCTAATGAATATGTGAAATATGATTATTGATATTAATTAATTATAATTGTGTTATGGTTAGGGTTGTTGACCATTTGACTATGGTTGACTCGTTGACCTATGTTGACAAATTGACCATCATCATTTCATATGAAAGATGCTCTTTGATTCTTGCAAAATTCATTAATGTGAAATGATAATGGTCATTTCAAGTTAACCATCACTATTATCTTTGATTAATTATTTAATTATCATAATTCACATATATGTGAGGTTGGTTGATATTATCCTCATTCTCTCATGCTCATTCTCTCTCATCCTCTTCCTCTCTCTCTCAAAGCTCTCCCCTCTCATGAGTTGAGAACCTTTTTTGCTTTTGCGATAAAACACCAAAATTACTCTCTACTCATCCTAAGGTTCTAGGTTTAGCACACCAAGCACTTTAGTTACCTCTAGGTTGAGGTAGGAGCCAAAGGTAGAGGCCCTCGGGTGGATCTTTCTTCGGCAAGAGAAGGCGACGAGGACGACCCGTTCATCCCACTCCAAGGAGCAAGAAGAGAAGGAGTTCAAGACTTAGGTATAACCCTTTAACCGAGTAGCTAAATCTCTAAGCTTGGTTGTTAGTTTTTGTTTAGCAAAGATCCTCCTTTTAGTCCATGTTGTCTTGAGTTGTAAAAATAAATTTTTATACCGTTTCCGCCTCCCCGTAAGCACCGGGGTGGGCAACGTGGACTTACACTCAAAGCAGGATACCGTTGCTGACTCGACTATGGAGGTAGAGTATACCGCTGCATGTGACTCCACGAAAGAAGCAGTCTGGATGAAAAAATTCATTATAAAACTTCAAGTGGTTTCGTCCATTCTTGATCCAATACAGTTGTATTGTGACAACAACGGGGCTATAGCTTTAGCGAAGAAACCAAGGTCCTATCAAAAGTCCAGACATATCTTGAAGCGGATCACCTGATCAAGGAGATCGCGGATCGCTCGGAGATCGAGGTGCGTAGAGTAGACACGGAGAAAAACACTGCAAATCCACACACAAAGGTCATGGTAGGAATATGCATGCCCTAGAGGCCATTATTGTTGATATAGTAGATGCTTGGACATATATATAAAGGATTTTCTTGCTCGACATGATAGTATGCTATCTGGTTACTTTTTATCTTAACATGTGGACTGGTATTATTATACTGTCTTTCTCTTACATGTTAATAAAACCCTTAGGATATGTACTTGACTACCAGGACTATGATGTAGATCATACTAGTGGGGTCAGGGTGTCCAAAAGTATATCCTTTAACAGTTCCTAGTTGAGGGGATATCGAGACAGGGCATCGATATTCCAGAGTAGACTAGTATGTACGTTTCTTGACCCTGTAAGGGGAGATGGTTGATCCCACAGCCATTGGTGTTTGATATCAAAAATTGTACACAGGTGCTCATTAGAGAATGGGTGCACCGAACAGGACTCGCCGAGAACTCCTAGTTGGTATTATACCTATCGTCAGATAGCAGTTCTCTGATGACACTGGTACAGGTTAGTGTGTAGACCTGAGATAGGCATAGAGTCTTGTGTGGCTCCTACTGTGCTTTGATTTCCTCCCTACCATGCTCAAAGGAGTCATGCAAACAGGTGGATTTTAGGTACAGTCCCGAGTCATGTGGAGGCAATGACAATCCATATCATTCCCTGCTCATGATATGCGACATATCAGACGAAGAGACCGGACTGTATGGTAAGTGTTACTGATAGGCTTCATGGAGAGTATGGACAAGCTTGCTTGTTGATCTTCATATCGCTCAATACCCGGGTAGCCGTTACATCCAGCTAGTACCGTTGACGGCTTGTAGGTGACTGGTGTGATCATCACTTACTGCTGGCGTATAAACGAGTCTTTAGAATCCCACACAGAAGTTTCCTGGTTTAAGAGAAACGGAGTAGGGCATATATGGTGATATGTGCGGGGGACAGATTAACTGCGAGTATGTGATACCGTATTCTAATCTGACGGTTATCTGTTATCGGTTAGGTTATATGTGATATAACCAGATTATCGAATCAAGTGTTGATTTGATAATGTGAATTATAGAAAAATGATATTAGTCGGTCATATGTGATATAACCGAATTATTAAATCAAGTGTTGATTTAATAATTTGATATATTTTTAAATTTGATATAATTATATGTTAACTAATATTATTAGCTCACTAATTTCTTTATTAATATATATATATATATATATATATATATATATATATTTATATTTGATATAAATATATATATATATATATTATTAAATGAAGCATGGCATGATTTTCTATTTTATGAAAATAGAAAATGAGGTGGAAATTGTGGAGATATTTGTAGAATGGTGAGGTATGGCTTGGGCAATATTTTATTTTCTCTTGACTCACTATTCAAGTATGGATCTATTTTTCAAATTGAAAAATAATGGATGCTTGAATAAGTGAGGGTTTTGGTTTTGAGTCATTCTTCATTCCATTGCTTTGTGCCTTAGCCATTTTCATAAGATCTTGCTCTCTCTTGCTCTCTACATTTTCATCGCCTCACCTCCAAGTTCAAACCCTCACATGTAATGTGAATCATTGAACTTGTGAGAACTCTAGTGAGCCTTAAATCCCCTACTTCACCATCCCACACTAAACTAGCACTTTGGTGTGGCGTGTTTCCTTCACTAATAGGAGATTAGTGAAGAGGTAGCTTGAGCTAGTAGGCTTCGGATGGATCATCTTCGGCACGAAGGTCATCGGAGAAAGATCATTTATTCTTTCAAGTGGTTCATAGTGGAGTCGCGTGGACTACAACCCGGAGCTTGTGAAGTGAAGGACTCGATCTACGAGGGTATAACTTCTTTCACTTCTTTAGTTTTTCATATCATCGTAGGTTAAACCCTAATTATTCTAATTAAGATCTTGGTTAGTCTAACTTAGCACCTAGAAAAAATTAAATTTGGCATGCTTGATGCTACTAAAACTTGTTATGGTGCTAGGGTAGACTTTCAGGTCATCCCTTAGACGCACTTCGAGAGGCTTTTCGAGATGCAAGGTCTACGATATGCCAATACATGGCCTTAGTGCAAGTGGGAGATTGTTAGTGATATATGCCCTAGGGGTCATTATTAGGATGTACACAAATATAATAACAGTCTAGCTCAATATGATAGTATGTTATCTTGTTTGATTCTGTCTTAATATGTATATATGTTTCTTTTAACATATCGCTAATACATATTGATAGAGCCCTTAAGATCTTTGCTTGACTACCAGCGTTGTGATGGCAGTCACACTAATGGGGGCTGGGTAGTCTATAAGCACATCCTTAAGCTTGTCCCTAGTCGTAGGATTATCAAGATCGGGCATCGATAGTCCAGAATAGACTAGTGTATATGCTTCTTATCCCCGTCAAGGAAGGTGGTCTGTCCCGCAGCCATTGGTATACGGTACCAGAGATAGTATACAGGTGCTCATTGGGTTATGAGTTATACCGGATGAACTCGCTGGGAGCTGCTGGTTGGTATTATACTTATCGTCAGTTAGCAGTTCCCTGGTGACATGAGTACAGGTTAGTCCGTTGACTTGACATCACTATTCGTCTCAAGTGTGTTCCTACTGTACTTAGATTACTGCCCTACCACGGCTCAAATGAGTCGTACAAACAGGTAGTAGTTAGGTGCAATCCCAAAGAACTTGGAGGCAGTAGGGGTTAGAAGGGATTCGTCTCTCCCGGTATTGGGAATTGATATCGAGCTGTGTTCAGTTAGCCAATACACAAAGTCCCTGACTAGGACAAGTGAGATTTACTGGTAGGTACATCAGTAGTTTCTCAAGGTGTATTAGGCTCTGCACCGACATGACTTATTGCGCTGTTAAGGGTCTGACGTTTACCACCCCCTAAGCCCGATATACAATACTCTTAGATGAACAGAATGGACTGTACGGAGATTGTCACGGATAGGCTTAGTATGGGTTCGGATGAGTTCATTCATCGGCCTTTTTTTTGACGGTATCTGGGTAGCCGTTACGTACAGCTAGTTCCATTGACAAAATTAAGGTTAAATCTACTACCAGCGTACTGTCGAGTCTTTAGAGTCCCACACAGAGGGTTTTCCTGGTTCAGGAAAAACGATATAGAGGCCGTATGGTTTTACGTGCAGGGTTCCGATCATATACGTGTACTGGCTACACGGATATTGTTCGGACGGATAATACTAGAGAGCTTAGGATTAAGCCGGATTCTAGTATTATATTATTGGATTATCTTTATCTCTTTGTATTCAATTTTTTTGCAGTACGAATACGGGTATGTATATACGGTGAAGGCATTCTTGTAATTTTTATAAGAGATGCTTCCAAAAGGGGACACCTCATTTTGGTTTTATCTATTTTTGGAAAATAGATTAATGAGGTAGAAAATGTAGATATTTTTGGTATGGTTGAAGCATGGCTAATTCATTTGACTTTACTATTCAAGCATGATTGTATTTTTCCATGGAAAAATATTACATGCTTGATTTGGAGAAAAGTATTAGTCATTCTTCACTTGCTCACTTGACTTGATCATTTGTGTTTTCTCATTCTTTCTCCATTTTTTCTCTCCTCCTTCTTCCTCAAACCCTAACCCTTACATGTTTTGTGAATCCTAGTGTTCTTTGAGATAAAATTGTCCAATTAACTCTCTACATCTTCTAAGCTACCTAGATTAGAAAACTAGGTACTTTAGTTACCTCATTCTTGAGATTGGAGCTTAAACTATAGACTCTTGGGTAGATCGTCTTCAACACGAGGAGGCCGACGACCGAGCTTGATCCACATATTCTAGGAGCTCAAGAAGAAGACCTGAAGGACTTGATTCTTGGAGGTATAAAACTCTATCATTGTAGTTTAGATCCTCTATGTGTTTTTCTATTTAAGGTTTCTGAACGATTTTGGATGTTTAGTCGATGTTACTTGTCTTGAAAATCGTTTTTGTAAATTCCGCCATCCCACAAACCTTGTAGGGTGTGTGACATCGACTTACATACACAGCACACACATACACAAAGCACATACACAATAACAACTCTACACCTAAGAGAAATCATAAATTGAAATACACATACACAAAATATAACTCATACTTGGGTATTTTCGAACATAACTTTGTTAATCGATGATTTATCTTCTTCAACGACAAACTTGCCCTTCCTATTATCTTCATTGCTAATAACCATCTAGTTCTTAGATTTCTCAATGTAGTCACCATCAAAAACCAACTAGCCTCACGGTCTCCGATTCAAGCACCGATTCCATAACTTCATTACTTTCTTCCATTTCTGAAACTTACAATTTATATGTTATACGGTCCAACATGGCCCATAAGTACATCAGAGTTAAGAACTGGATGTACGCAGATTGGCAAAGATGCATGAACCCTAAGTTCATCGCAGGAGTTAATGCTTTCATCGGATTTGCACGCGAACATCATAAGGAAATCTTAGGGAAGATCCTTTGTCTGTGCGAATGGTCTGGGAATAAGTATTGGCAGAAGACAGAACTGGTAGAGTTTTACATTGTTAAGAATGGTTTTACCAGATTTTATACAACTTGGTTATATCATGGGGAAGAATAAGAAGACAATAATGCGATGGAAGAAGAAGAAGATAATTTGTTTCCAGGAGAGAAAATGGAGGATATAGTAGAGTCTGCTCTCGGTGATAGTAATCTTACCAAAGAAGACATTTCTTCCTGTCAAGGACAGCGTGTGGATAAGTATGAGAAGTACATGAATGATGCCAGGAGACCAATCTATGAGAATGCAAAGTATTCAACACTATCATGGTTCGTCAATCTTTTCCAGATTAAGTGCCTAAATATATAGAGCAACAAGTCCTTCATGATACTTATCAAATTCCTGAAATATTCTATACCCCTGGGAAATAACATGCCCGAGAGCTGGTACGAAGCCCAGAAGATGATGTCTTATTTGAGTCTGAACTGTGAGAAGATTCATATATGTCCCAATGATTGCGTGTTGTACAGGAAAGAGAATTCGGATTGGAAAGAGTGTCCCAACTGCGGAAAAGACATGTATAAGGCGAAAGAATCTGATAAGAAACCAGATATACCTGTCAAAATAGCATGATAATTTTCCATAATACAAAGACTGTAGAGGATATTCAAGTGTAAGAAGACAGCGGAGGCAATGATTTGACTTCACCGTGCTGCTCCAAGCGGAGACGGAAGAATGATTCATCCATGAAATTCACTAGCATGTAAGGATTTCGATAGGAGGTACCAAACATTCAGCAGTGATCCTCGCAGTATTAGGCTCAGACTCGCTAGTGATAGCTTTTGCCCTTTCACCTATATGGGTGAAGGCCACAGTACATGGCCTATAATAATGGTGGTTGGTAATCTTTCGCCGTGGTTGGTTATGGATAAATCCTACTTTATGATATCTCTTCTTATTGACAGACCAAAATCACTGGGAAACAATATCGACGTCTTTCTCCGACCATTCATTAATGAGTTAAAATCCTTATTCACCGATGGTGTGGAGACTTACGATACAAACACGGATACTACGGCCTTCATGATGCGTGCAGCTTTAATGTGGACAATTAATAACTTTTCTGCGTATGGAATGCTATCAGGTTAGTCCGTACATAGTTACAAATCATTTCCTTACGGCCATTAAGATACAACATCGAGACGGTTGATTTATAGAAAAAAAATGCTTGTTATTGCGGTCGTCGGTGTTACCTACCACTAAACCATCCCTATAGGTTTGACGGTGCTTGCTACAATGATCATCAGTTGCTTCATGGGCCTTCAGATCCATTGTCCGAAGAAGAAGTGATTGCCTAGTGGAATGGTTACGATAACGTGACCTTCGGGATAGATCTGGCAAGACATGACACACCACCCTACCGGGATAAGTTAAGCATTTTCTATGAGCTACCGTACTGGTCAACAAATTTAGTTCATCATTGTCTAGACGTCATGCACATCGAGAAGAGAGTATTTGAGCACATACTTAACTTGCTTCTTTGTGAAGATGGAAAATCGAAAGACAGCCTCCGTACTCTGATGGTTCTTAAGGACTGGGAAATTAGAAGTGATTTGCATCCTAAACCGATAGCGGGTAAACCAGGCAAGTTTCTACTTCCCAATGTCCCGTATCATATCTCAACCCAGAGAATAAAAGATTCTTGCATGTCTTACATGATTTGAAAGTACTCACAGGTTTCTCAGGATCATTTAGTAAGAAGATAAAGATTGTGAAAGGCAAGATCGATGGGCTGAAAAGTCATCATCACCATATTATTATGGAGCATCTTCTCCCATTAGCCCTCAGTACTTCCCTTCCTGAATTGGTTGGTCTAGTACTCAATGATCTTTGCTGCTTCTATAGGGAATTGTGTGCTAAAAACATTGAGATTGTGGCGCTGGAGAAGCTATAAACTGCGATTCCCTTGATACTATGCAAGTTTGAGCGGATTTTCTCGTCGTCGTTCTATGATATCATAATACACCTGACAGTTCATCTTGCAACCGAGGCTAAGCTTACCGAACTAGTACAATATCGATGGATGTATCCCTTTGAAAGGTACCTTGAATTTTTTGGTTCACGCATTTTATAAAAAAATTCTATCTTATATATATGCTTGTATTTCTTTATTTAACATATATTTTTTAAGTACCTCTATACTCTAAAAAATTATATACGCAATAAAAATCGAACAGAGGGTTCTATCATGCAAGATTATCTCCTAAATGAAATAACCATATTTTGTTGCCACTATCTGAACTAAGACATTGAGAAGAAGCTTAACAGGCCTTATAGAATTCAGGACGGACCATACGGTAAAGCTGATTACAAGAGAGTAGAACCCATGCTTATTAACAAGATACATCAGTTTGTCCTCCTTAATCACGGATGTCTTGATGAAGTTAAAGAGTAAATCTATTTTTTATTAATTGCTCTTTATATATATATATATATATATGAAATAATATAATATTGATGTCAAAATTTAATGTTGATAACAGAATTCATAACAATGAAGTACATGAGGGGCATCCTAATTGGACTGATGATTGATTGGATAAATATCAATGGGAAAATTTTTACGACTAGTTTGCAGATCATGTAAGATATTCGAATCTCATGTTTTTGCGACTAGTGTTAATCTAAACTTATATCGTTATGTATTTTCCGCATAATTTTTTTCAGATCCAAGATCCGAACATGTTTGTATCATTAGAGAGAGACTCAGAATGTCTAGCTCAGTATACTAGCATGGAGGTTGCATACTACAAAGGATTCGGTGTCCTTGGATACAAATTTAAAGTTAAGAACAGAAAAATCTCGAATCACCCAAAATAGTGGGGTTGCGACTGTATGATCAGATAATGTGGTTTATTATAGGTTCTTAGATTGCATACTTAGTATATATCCCAGACAATCAGAACCGTTTTATATATTTCAGTGTATTTAGTACGATATACAAACCGACGAATAGGTGGAGCGACAATCTTGAGACTTGGAAAGATAAATATGGATTAACTAGTATAAACACACGTCGATTTTGCTATTAGGACGATCCGTTTACTTTCAGCAACAAACATTTCAATTATACTACTCAATGTGCTTAAGCATCCAGGATGGAGTACCGTATGCCGATGGAAACCCAGGGATATTTATGATGTCCCGGAATTCGAGGATCGCATGGACGACGGCGATAAAGAGGAAGAAGAGAGAAGACTTAAAGTGCTCCAACGGTCTATCTTCGTAGACGGGTTGTCTTCGGCTGAAGGTGAAATTACTTGAGTTAGGAATGATATTGATAATGAAATCCAAGTAGATATTCATACGGCGTCTAATGCGTCTACGAAATGAAAAAGATTATCATTAATATTATATTATTTCTTTACATTTTATATTATCTATATGTTAGTTATATGTATGCCCTAGAGGCCATTATAATATACATCACATGTATAATAATGGCCTCTAGGGCATACATATAACTAACAATCTGAACGGTTACCTAAGACAGCAGCAAGATTTTGGGAGGCTTCGTCCATGCCAAATTCAAAAATTTGACATTTTAGCTAACCCTAACTAGAATCGTAAACTAGAAATATACGGAATACTAAAGCAAACTACTTTGCAATAAGAAGTGAGCAAGGAATACAACCTTTGTAGACTGGTCCTTCAATTCAATAGCTCCGTGTAGTATTCCTCTTTGCTATGATTGTGAACTCCGGACTCTAGAGAGGCTCTGATGAAGAAACGAACATGCTTGCTTCGAAGACTTCTAGGCCGAAGATGATCTACGTCGGGAAGACACTAACCCAAGCTATTTCTTCACTAGGTCAAGAACTTTATGAAGAGAACACCCTATACCTAATGGAAAGTAGTAGAGGATGATGAAGTAGGAAGTTTGCTCACATTAGAAATCATTTTCTCAGTCATTTTCTCACAACTCCATTGATGCTAGAAAGCTTTGAGGAAGAAGAAGAAGAAGATAAGCTAACTCATCAAAATGAATTATTAGTAAGGTTAATAGTGCAACCAAGGGTTAAGCATGTCATGCTTAACCCTTGTAAAGAGTTAACCATGTACTATGGTTAAAGGTTAGGTCAAAAATATCTTAAGCAAGACAAAGAAAATGGACAAAGTCAAAGATGCTTACAAGCTTCTACAAGCTTTCAACAAATACCAACCATGACTATTATCCATAGTATTTGAGTTACTTAATGATAAATTTAAACCCTAATCTTAACCCTAGCATGGTTTAACCCTCATTAACCCTAGTTGCATTTGTAACCATGCATGATACATTTAATATATATCACATATACATCAATGTATCCAAAGTGAGAAAAGAAATCATTAGTGAGCTAATACTAGTTAATGTAATGTAATATATCAAATATATAATTATACATTAAATTATTAAATCAACAATTGATTTAATAATTCGTCTATATCATATATAACCAACTAATATCAAGTGTAATAACTTATCGAATCAACACTTGATCCGATAACCGGGCTATATCGCATATAACCGACCAATGTCATAAATCGCAAGAATATAATATGGTATCTCATACTCGTATTAATCTCGATCCCGCACATATCACATATGTGCTCCTACTCCATTTTGCTTGAGCCAGGAAACCCCTGTTTAGGACTCTAAAGACTCGTCAATACACCGGCAGTAGGTGATGATCATATCAAACACCCATAAGCCGCAAACGGTCTGCTAAACGTAACGGCCACCCGGGTATTGGGCGATCAGAAGATCAATAAGCAAGCCTGCTCACACTCCTGTGAATCCAATCAGTAACACTACCGTACAGTCCAGTCTCTTCGTCTGATATGTCGCATATCTCGTCTAGGGGTGGTAAACGTCAGACCCCAGTAACTCGATAAATCGTGTCGATATGAGGCTCATAACAGGTCGAGAAACTACTGATAACTCTTACCAGTATATATCTGAAGCAGACTTGGCCAAGGACTTCCTGTTATAGCCAATCGAGCACAGCGCAACATCAACTCCCAATACCGGGAGAGACGAAACCCCTCCTATCGCTCATTGCCTCCATATGACTCGGGACTGTACCCAAAAGCCACCGTTTTGCACGTTCTCTTGAACATGGTAAGGTGGAAATCAAAGCACAGTGGGAATCACATAAGTCTCTATGACGATCTCAGGTCTATAGACTAACCTGTACCTGTGTCACCAGAGAACAACCATCTGACGTGAGGTATAATACCATCTGGGAGTTCTCGGCGAGTCCGTCCATTGTACCCAGTCTCCACTGAGCATCCATATACTGTCTCTGATGTCAAACACCAATGGATATGGGATCATCCATCGCCCATCTACATGGGTCAAGAAGCTATACGCTAGTCTACTCTAGTATATCGATGCCCTGTCTCCTTACACTTACGACTAGGAACATTTGAAAGATGTACTTAGCGACTATACTATCCCCACTAGTATGATTTGCACCATAGTCCTGGTAGTCAAGTACTCATCCTAAGGGCTTTATCAACATGTAATATAGAGACAATAAGTGTACATGTTAAGATAAAGAGCAGCCAGATAGCATACTATCATGTCGAGCAAGAAAGTCCTCCCTATATATGTCCAAGCATCCACTACAATGTACATCGCATGTACAGTAATGGCCTCTGGGGCATACATATAACTAACATTCTCCCACTTGCACTAGGGCCATCTATTGTAGTATCCCATACCAAACAATCAGCAGTGGTTGAAGTATCACATACTCAACCATCCCATAAAAGTCTCTACTGGGAAATAGGCCTTTGTGAGAGGATCCGCGTTGTTGTCCTATGTGTCCACTCTCCTAATCTCGATCTCCTTGGTGATCAACCATCTCCATGATCAGGTGATACTGCCTAAGAATATGTCTCGATCACTGATGGGACGAGGGTTCCTAGGCCAAATCCACAACTCCATTGTCTCACAATGGTAGGAACGAAGTTCATCACATGAACTAATATACATCCAGACTACCTTTTTGGTAGTATCCTTGGTAGCAATATATCCAGCCTTTATCGTCTAGTATGTCATGGTATCTAGCTTGGAACTCTTCCAACATACCGTCCCTCCACTGAGGGTAAAGACAATGCCTGTGACTGACATTCAGTCGACCTTACCACCCTGGAAGCTATCCAGTGATTCTCCCCAGGATCGATTGATACCATCTCACTACACCTAGTGAGAATCCTAACATCCATTTAGATCTATCTCATAGATCCAAAACCCAGGATTTAGGAGGTAACACCTTGATCCTATATGGAGAATCCATGTGATAAGAAGAAATTGACTGAGCGTAGCATAGGAAACTCCTTTCCTATCAAGAGTACATCATCCACGTACAATATGAGGATCATCACCATACTCCCTACTACCTTTTTGTATATACAAGGTTCATCTACCATTTTGATGACTTCAAACTCTTTGACTACCACATCAAAACAGATGTTCCAACTCCGCGATGCCCGTTTATCCCATAAAGCAACTTGCACACGTTTCCGCTGCTCCCACTGTCTACGAAGCCCTCTGGCTGTGTACTTATATACGCTCTCTTCTAAATCACTATTTAGAAAAACAGTCATGACACCCAACCGCCAGATATCGTAGTCATGGTATGTAGCAATGAAAAGTAAGATCCGGATGGACTTAAGCATAGGCACTAGAAAAGGTTTCATCATTATCCACACCTGGTCTATGACGAGAACCTTTTGCATCAAGTTTTAGCTTTGAAAGTCTCAACTCTTCCATGTACACCAAGTAATCTTCTCAAGATATACTTGCTCCTGATGGGGATTTAACCCTTCAGATAAAGCAACTAAAGTCCATACTTTATTGGTGTATATGGATTCCATCTCAGATCGCTTAGCATCAAGCCATTCTTACAGAGTCCCCACTCCAGATGGCCTGCTCGAAACTAGTTGGGTCATCATCTCATGATGCAATCCTCGCTCCCACTGTCATAGAGAAAACCAAAGTATCTCTCAGGTGGATGAGGAACCCTACCAGATCGGCGGAGAGGCTGAGGTTTGTTGGAAACTATTGAATCCTCCAGGTTTACCAAATCATCAGCTGCAGTTTGTATAGCTGAGACTCCTTCCAGTTCTACCTCATGACCACTAATTTCTTCACAAGAAATTCCCTTTCCCAAAGGCATGCGGAGAAACAAAACACCTTTTGTTCATCGATGTGGTACAAGACATTCCCTTGCGAATTCTTGGGATATCCAACAAACTTCCACAGATCTGATCTTGCCTCGAGCTTGTTCGGATTTTTCTTTTAGACATAGGCCAGACAACCCCAAATCTTAACATCTTTAAGAGATGGGCTCTTCCCATACTATATCACATATGGAATGGTAGGCACCTGATTTGGTTAGAACCCTATTCAATGGGTATGCAGCTTCACAAGTGCATAACCCCCAAAAGGAAGTAGGCAGTTCAGTAGTACTCATCATAGAGCACACCATATCACATAGGGTGCGATTACTCCGCCCCGATATACCAGCGTGCTGTGGTGTATGCGGAGGAGTAATGCTGAGAGAGAATCTCATTCTCTTTTAGAATAGTCCAGGAATTCCGTGCTCAAGTATTCTCCTCCCTGATCTCATCAAAGGATATAATACTTATACCCATTGTGGTTCTCTACTTCTAACTTATATTCTTTGAATTTCTCAAAAGCTTCAGACTTATATTTCAACAGGAAGACATGTGCGAATCTTGAAAGATATTCAGTTAATGTAATGAAGTACAAAGAACCAGTCCTGGCATGTGTAGACAGGGGACCTACATACATCATCATGTATCAATCCGTTCTTTCTCTGTTTCCAATAAACGGAGCTATGGTCATCTTATCTTTGTGACACGACTGGCAAGTTTCACAAGATGTAAATTCAAACAGATTTAAATATGCATCTAAATGTAACTTCAGCTAGTCGGGTCGCATTGATATGACCTAGTCTACAATGCCTCAAGAAGGATTCGTTCATTTCTGAACTCTTCCTCTTGTGTGTGTTGTGTACGTTAAAAACTGTGGTTTGATTTAGAACATATATGCTTTTAGATAACGTGCCTGAACCGATCAACTCTTGATATAGGAAATGTTCAAAACATTATCCAACAATACAAAATTATATCTTTCTTTACTAAATAAAGAGACTGATATGATGTTGTATATCAGGTTCGGTATCCAATAACATTCGTTCAGAATCAATGTATTTGGTAATACAGTGTGATAACTGTCAACAGACTTGGCTACAACAATTGCATCGTTTCTAACTCTTAAAACTTTATCACCCGTTCTCAGTTCTCTACCTATCTGTAGCCCATGTAACAGATTACATATGTGGGATCCTGATCCGGTATCACATACCCAGGACGTAAAGGATACTGAGAAATAATTTTCTGTAATGAACACACCCGAAGAAGATACATCATTATGCACTTTCTTCGTTTGGGCGGCACGGGAATCCTGGTAATCCCTATTTCGTGCTCAGTCTTATAACAATTATAAGATGGAGCGGGACCAACGTTCCCCAGCTTAGTATAACAAGCGGGTTCGGTCAATACATCCATATTTTATCTTGATTAAGGCGTGATATGGTCGCTACCTTGAGAGAGAGAGAAGAAAACACTCAGCGTATGCTCTTGCAAGATTAGATTGGTTATTAATATATATAATCAGGATGGCTCCCACTGTTTTAGTCAAATCTTCCTTCAAACCCTAAAAGGAAAAACTAGCCGGGGTTAATTACACCTTACAAGTTTGCCAATTTTTCAGCCATGCCAGCGCCGGTACTTTGAGGGAGGTTCCCCGTGCTTTCGCACGGACCTAATTAAAACAAACCTCACTTTCCCATGAGCGTAACCCCGTCAACACCTTTCTTGACAGCAACTTGATCGGCTAATTGTAATGTGTAAAACTCTCCCAGGAGTAACTCTTACTCGCAATGGGTATCGGGATCCAACTATCTCATAGAAGGTATGCAATCTCATTGCAAATTTCAACACTTGAGATTTGTAGGGTTCCTAGGCACACTAGTGAGGTCTCGCAAGGCATCAAACATGCCAATTTCAAATTTTAACGTGCCGAGAAACCCTAAACTACGGATCGTTTGCTAGAAATCTAGGCGAAACACAATCTAGTTAACACTTAACTAAGGGAATACGGAAATACAACCTTTGTAGATCGTGTGCTCCACCTCCATAGCTCCGCAACGAAGTCGTCTCCGCTGTCCAAATCAAATCCGGGCTCTAGCGTCGGCTTCGTCGGAGAATGGGCAAGCTAGGTCGTCGATGTCCATGCCGAAGATGATCTACGTCGAAGCATTGCTAGATCAAGCTCTCACTTCACCAAGTCAAGAAACTTGTGAAGGAAACACACTCTACTACTTGGCAAGAGGTAGAGGATGAATAAATAGGAAGTGGGTAGACTTTAGATTTGGATTTCTCACTCATTTTCTTCACTTGCCATTGGAGTAGCAAGCTTTCTTCATGAAGTGAAGAAGATGAAGAAGATGATATATGATAAGTTTTTTAAAAATCAATAGAAAAACAATACTTATCATAATATTAACTCTAGTCAAGTGTAGAGAATGAATCATGGTTAGTGGGAATGGTTAGGGTTAAGAATGAGATAAGAATGGTTGACTTGATCAAAGCTTCATGAAGCTTCAACTAAAGAACAAAATTAGCCACCATTCTTTTCTCTTTTCTTTTATTCATTTATCAAAAATAAAAGGATAATTAAATAAGATAAATGAATAACAAATAATAAACCCTAACCATTTCATTAACCAAGGTTTAATACTTTACACTTAACCAAAAAGCATGTATCATCAAACATGATACAAGCAAGTGCACAAAATCATATCGCATATGCAATGCGCACATCCGAGTGAGAAAATCCATTCAAAGTGAACCGATACTAGTTAATGCAAAGTAATATATCAAATATATAATTATGCATTAAATCACTAAATCAACACTTGATTCAATGATCCGGTCATGTCGCACATAACCGACTGGTATCATTAGTAACAACTTATCGAATCAACACTTGATCCGATAACCCGGCTATATCGCATATAACCGATCAATGTCACATCGCGAGAATCAAATACAGTATCACATACTGGTATCATTCTCGGTCCCGCACATATCTCATATGCACTCCTATTTCGTTTCGCTTGAGCCAGGAAACCTCTGTGTAGGACTCTAAAGACTCGTCAATACGCCGGCAGCAGATGATGATCATATCAAACATCCACAAGCCGCAAGCGGTCTGCTAAACGTAACGGCCACCCGGGTATTGAGCGATCTGAAGATCGACGAGCAAGCCTGCTCACACTCCAGTGAATCCAACCAGTAACACTACCGTACAGTCCGGTCTGATCGTCTGATATGTCGCATATCTCGCCTAGGGGTGGTAAACGTCAGACCCCAATAGCTCGATAAGTCGTTTCGATATGAGGTCTATAACTGTTCGAGAAACTACTGGTAACACTTACCAGTAAATCTCAGCAACCCTGGCCAGGGATTTCCTGTTATAGCCAATCGAACACAGCGCAACATCAACTCCCTATACCGGGAGAGACGAATCCCCTCCTATCGCTCAATGCCTCCATGTGACTCGGGACTGTACCCAAAAACCACCGTTTTGCACGCCCTCTTGGACGTGGTAAGATGGAAATCAAAGCACAGTGGGAACCACACAAGACTCTATGACGATCTCGGGTCAACAGACTACTTTGTACCAGTGTCACCAGAGAACTGCCATCTGACGTGAGGTATAATACCATCTGGGAGTTCTCGGCGAGTCCGTCCAGTGTACCCAGTCTCTACTGAGCACCCGTATATCATCTCTGATGTCAAACACCGATGGATATGGGATCATCCATCGCCCATCTGTATGGGTCGAGAAGGTATACGCTAGTCTACTCTGGTATATCGATGCCCCATCTCGATACACCCACGACTAGGGACTTTGAAGGATGTACTTATGGACTACCATGTCCCCACTAGTATGATCCGCATCATAGTCCAGATAGTCAAGTACATATCCTAAGGGCTTTACCAACATGTAACAGAGAGACAATCAGTATACACGTTAAGGTAAAGAGCAACCAGATAGCATACTATCATGTCGAGCAAGAAAGTCCTCCCTATATATGTCCCATCATCCACTACAATATACATCCTATGTACAGTAATGGCCTCTAGGGCATACATATAACTAACAATCTCCCACTTGCACTAGGGCCATCTGTAGCAGTGGTTGTAGTATCTCATACTCAACCATCCCATAAAAGTATCTCTCTGGGAACAGGCCTTTGTGAGTGGATCCGCTGTGTTGTCCTCTGAGTCTACTCTCCAAACCTCGATCACCCTGGAGATCAACCATCTCCATGATCAAGTGATACTGCCTTAGAATATGTCTGGATCACTGATGGGACGGGCGTTCCTTGGCATAAGCCACAACTCCATTGTCACACAATGGTAGGAACGTAGTTCATCTTATGAACCAATATACACCCAAACAGCCTCTTTGGTAGCATCTTAAGTAGCGATGTATCGTGCCTTTATCGTCTAGTATGTCACAGTATCTAGCTTGGAACTCTTCCAACATACCGTCCCTTTACTGAGGGTAAAGACAATGCCTGTGACTGACATTCAGTCGTCTTTATCACCCTGGAACCATTCCAGTGATTTTCCTCAGGATCAACTGATACCATCTCACTACAACTAGTGAGAGTCCTAACATCCAATTAGATCTATCTCATAGATCTAAAAACCAAGGATTTAGGAGGTATCACTTTGATCCTTTGTAGAGAATCATTGTGATAAGCGGAGATTGATCGAGCGTAGCATAGGAAACTCCTTCCCTATCAAGAGTATGTCATCCACGTACTCTACGAGGATCGTCACCATACTCCCTACTTCCTTTTTGTTTATACAAGGTTCATCTACCATTTTGATGATGTCAACTTCTTTGACTAATCCATCAAAACAGATGTTCGAACTCCGCGATGCCTGCTTTATCCTATAAAGCATCTTGCACACGTTTCCACTGCTCCCACTGTCTACGAAGCACTCTGGCTGTGTACTTACAGACGTTCTCTTCTAAAACATCATTTAGAAAAGGAGTCATGACACCCAACCGCCAGATATCGTAGTCATGGTATGTAGCCGTGGCAAGTAGGATCTGGATGGACTTAAGCATAGCTACTGGAAAAGGTTTCATCATTATCCACGCCTGGTCGATGACGAAAACCTTTAACAAGTCTAGCTTTGAAAGTCTCAACTTTTCCATGTACACCAAGTAATCTTCTCAAGATATACTTGCTCCTGATGGGGATTTAACCCTTCAGATATAGCAACTAAAGTCCATACTTTGTTGGTGTATAAGGATTCCATCTCAGATCACTAAGCATCCAGCCATTCTTACAGAGTCTTACTCTTGATGGCCAGCTCGAAACTAGTTGGGTCATCATCTCATGATGCAATCCTCGCTCCCACTGTCATAGAGAAACCGAAGTATCTCTCAGGTGGGTGAGGAACCCTACTAGATCGGCGGAGAGGCTGAGGTTCGTTGGAATCTACTGAATCCTTTGGTTCTATCAAATCATCTGCTGTAGTTTGTATAGCTGGAACCTTTCCAGTTCTACATTACAGACTTTGCCTTGAGCTTGTCCGGATTTTGCTTTTAGACATAGGCCGGACAAACCCAAATCTTAACTAGCTTAAGACATGGGCTCTTCTCTTTCCATATCATATATGAAGTGGTAGGCAACTGATTTGATTCGAACCCTATTCAATAGGTATGCAGCTTCTCAAGCGCATATCTCCTAAAAAGGAAATAGGTAACTCAGTAGTACTCATCATAGAGCACACCTTATCACATAGGGTGTGATTGCTCCACCCCGATATACCATCTTGCTATGGTGTATACGGAGGAGTAATGCTGAGAGAGAATCTCATTCTCCTTTAGAATAGTCCAGGAATTCCATGCTCAAGTATTCTCCTCCCTGATCACATCAAAGGACATAATACTTATACCCTTATTTTGGTTCTCTACTTCTAACTTATATTCTGTGAATATCTCAAAAGGTTCGGACTTGTGTTTCAACAGGAAAATAGGTCTGAAACTTGAAAGATCATCAGAGAACGTAATGAAGTATAAAGAACCAGTCCTGGCATGTGTAGACAGGGGACCTATATACATCAACATGTATCATCCCAAGAGTTCATTAACACTTTCTCTGTTTCCAATAAACAGAGCTGGTGTCATTATATCTTTGTGACATGACTGGCAAGTTTCACAAGATGTAAATTCAAACTGATTTAAATATGCATCTATATGTAACTCTAGCTAGTCGGGTCACATTGATCTGACCTAGTCTACAATGCCTCAAGAAGAATTCGTTCATTTCTGAACTCTTCCTCTTGTGTGTGTTCCATATACTAAGAACTGTAGTTTGATTTAGAACATTTATGCTTTTAGATAACGTGCCTGAACCGATCAACTTTTGATATAGGAAATGTTCAAAACATTATCCAACAATACAAAATTTTATCATTTATTTACTAATAAAGAGACTGATATGATTTTGTATATCAGGTTCGGTATCTAATAACATTCGTTCAGAATCAATGTATTGGTAATACAAGGTGACAGTGACCAACAGACTTGGCTGCAACTCTTGCCCCGTTTTCTGTCTCATGAAACTTATCACCCGTTCTCAGTTCTCTACCTTTCTGTAGCCCTATGTAACAGATTACATATCTGGGATCCTGATCTGGTATCACATACCCAGGACGTAGAGGATACAGAGAAACAGTTCTTTGTAACGAACACACCCGAAGATGATGCATCAGCATGCACTCTCTTCGTTTGGGCGGCACGGGAATTCTGGTAATCCCCAATTTCCTGCTCTGTCTTATAACAATTATAAGTTGGAGCGGGACCAACGTTCCCCAGCTCAGTATAACAAGCGGGTTAGGTCAATATTCCGTATTATTATCTTGATTAAGGCGTGATATGGTCGCTACCTGGAGAGAGAGAGAAGAAAACACTCAGCGTGCGCTCTTGCAAGAATAGATTGGTTATTACTTTATCTAATCAGGATGGCTCCCACTGCTTTTTATCAAATCTTCCTTCAAACCCTAAAAGGAAAGACTAGCCGGGATTAATTACACACTACAAGTTCGCCAATCTTTCAGCCAGGCCAGTGTCGGTACTTTGAGGGAGGTCCCCCGTGCTTTCGCACGAACCTAATTAATGTAAACCTCGTTTTCCCAGAGGCGTAACCCCGTTGACACCTTTCTAGACACCTACTTGATCGGCTAATTGTAATGTATAAAACTCTCCCAGGAGTAACTCTTACTCGCAGCGGGTATCGGGATCCAACTATCTCATAGAAGGTATGCAATCTCATTGCAAATCTCAACACTTGAAATTCCCGATAATATTTTGCCCCGAACGATCTATGACCTTGACAAGGTCAACAAACCATAGACCGCAAGTCAAGTTCAACCCGTCATTTCTTGATTGAATCAAACCTACCCGCACGACCCTTGACAAGGTCAACAAGGCCGCACGACTACCCTAACCCAATCTGCATCATATGCATAAGCAGATAAAAACTGGTTAGCTACCGCACACTGCGCCTTGACAAGGTCAACAAACGCAGCACGAATACTAAACAGGACTTATCTGAAATGACGGAGGGCTACGACAGGTTTTTCTGAAAACCTATTGCGTAATGAACTTGATATCGTTGTAGAATCAAATGATTTTAAAAATGGAGTGCTTTTGAGGCTTTTCTAGTTTTGCTAAAGGAGTCACTCCCGGTGAAGGGATCGTCGGTCCTTTCCTCGTCGAATGAGGTGCGGGATATATCATATATATCACTGTGCAAAGCAAAAACACTTAAAAGCAATCAAAAGACAAACCGAGTGTGTAGCATCTGCCAGTTATTGCTAAAGGAGTCACTCCCGGTGAAGGGATCTCGGTCCTTTCCTCATCGAATAAGGTGCAGGATATATCACATATACCGCTGTGCAAAGCAAGAACTGTAGCTACCTGTTTTATTTTGAAATTCGATTCTACAACATCTTAGGTTTCTTTTAATTCATTAATCACATTAATGAAGTCCCATCATTTAAGTACCTAAACATCACAGATAGATATGACGTACACTTATGCCATCCGCATTCGCCTCGATGTCCCCTCGTGCACCGTTAGGTTAGGTAACTAACGACAGAGCAGGGCAGGGCTAGCGCGGGTGTAAAACATAAGTAGCGTCTATATAATATATCATATATACTATATACAGTATCTATCACAGAACATCACATGATCACATCACAGATATCGCAGCAGAAGAATCATATGAAATATTGGATATACTAGGACGTCCGTGTTTTAAATACGAGCCAGTATAAAACACGGATTCCACGGTCGTGATGAATAGCCAAACCCACACCCCTAGACCCCTACGAGAGCGGCAAGCAACCCTACCAATTCTAGAGTTAGGAGACCCGGACTCGACTCCTCGAGTTGGTCTCCCACTGGACTCCAGAACCCGGTTACTTGTGCTCCCCTCCTTGGGTCTATCCTAGTGCGGAAAAGTAAATAATATACAAACGGTGACATCTTCCGCAACCTGGAAGTGCCCCAATAAAAGAATATTACATACAAGTTTTTACATGAATGAAAATGAAAAACACTCATCTCACATAAAAACCCCCAGCTATTCAATCACGACGATCCAATATAACATATCCAGCAACACATAACATCACATGTCATCAACGTAAGTAAATATGCGCATCCCAATTGTCGTTGACATATAGCAACGAAACCGGCGATATCACATATTACACTTACGGTCACAGAAAAGAAAGTGTAAAACTACAACAGTTGGAATCCGCAACCACCTCAGACATCACATGCCTGACCGAATGAATTCCTTAGACATCGCATGCCTAACAATTATAAACCCCGCATTTTAGTCTCTATATCGAAAACTCTTTTCAATATCAAGTCGGGCAATTCAACAAGATTCCCGAAATACTGATCGAATACTCGTCGCAAACTTCAGTAGACGGCCGCACCCCCGATACTGTCGACGAAGTGCACCAAGGCGGAACACCGCCACCGCGAGCACCCGGACGGATGCTTTCGGCGACGGGGTTCTCCTACAGTCACTTGGTCGGGGCAATGGCGTGAGGATGTCTATTAAGTTTACCCGGCGAGTATCCGCGTACGCTACGTGATTGCGACGGACTTTTGATCACATCAAAATTCCGTGGCAACCGATCAAGTGAGACTAAACTGCTATGTTTATAATATTCATTCAGTTATCTCATAACTTTTTGTGAATTCCAATTATTGTATCCCATTCCAGATAAATAGAAAATGTTAAACTTTCCGATCGAACAATCGAACACCCAAGTTTTCCCGATACAGCTCAACACATGAAATAAGTCTAACAACATTCCGTTCGTGCCTCAGTACCAACGGTCCATCCGTAGAAGGGTCAAGCCAACGCCTCACATGTGGCACGCCGTACTGCCCCAAACCCGAAGGTTCAAAGGGCAGTTCAAGACGGTCACATAATCGAGTTAAGGTTTGTTGTCTTCTAGAGGGACCATCGCGTTACTTGCACTACTTAGAACGTCGTTAAACTACGGAAAAATCCAACACTTGGAAATTTCCCGACAGGGGAAAAATTGGGTATTTATATCCTGTCGAACTTTTTAACATATTCTAAAATTTATCCGGAAAGCCACACAGACAAAATTTGATACTCCGATCGAAACACCGAATCCCCAAAAACACAGCAGAAAAATTCAACTCTTGAATAAATATTAAAAATTCCCAGAAAACTCAGCTCTTTGAACTAGGAATTACTGTGCAAAGGAACAGGGCTGACGTCATCAAGGGGCCGCTGATCCGCCGCAGAAGCCATGCTTCTGCCGCGGATCCGCCGCGAAATTTACTGTTCACCAGAAACTTTTTGCACCGTAATTCTTATTTTTCCCTGCTGAATTTTTTAGCAATTTTTAATTTGGAAAAACTCACTGTTTTCAAAAAAGTACAGAGAGCAAGATTGATTTGGTGTTTCGGGTTCGATCGGGTTTCAAATTCCGTCTAGACTTCGCCTAAGGCTCTAGCTAGGCTCTGATACCACTGTAGGGTTCCTAGGCACACTAGTGAGGTCTCGCAAGGCATCGAACATGCCAATTTCAAATTTTAACGTGCCGAGAAACCCTAAACTACGGATCATTTGCTAGAAATCTAGGCGAAACACAATCTAGTTAACACTTAACTAAGGGAATACGGAAATACAACCTTTGTAGATCGTGTGCTCCACCTCCATAGCTCCGCAACAAAGTCGTCTCCGCTGTCCAAATCAAATCCGGGCTCTAGCGTCGGCTTCGTCGAAGAATGGGCAAGCTAGGTCGTCGATGTCCATGCCGAAGATGATCTACGTCGAAGCATCGCTAGATCAAGCTCTCACTTCACCAAGTCAAGAAACTTGTGAAGGAAACACACTCTACTACTTGGCAAGAGGTAGAGGATGAAGAAATAGGAAGTGGGTAGACTTTAGATTTGGATTTCTCACTCATTTTCTTCACTTGCCATTGGAGTAGCAAGCTTTCTTCATGAAGTGAAGAAGATGAAGAAGATGATATATGATAAGTTTTTTAAAAATCAATAGAAAAACAATACTTATCATAATATTAACTCTAGTCAAGTGTAGAGAATGAATCATGGTTAGTGGGAATGGTTAGGGTTAAGAATGAGATAAGAATGGTTGACTTGATCAAAGCTTCATGAAGCTTCAACTAAAGAACAAAATTAGCCACCATTCTTTTCTCTTTTCTTTTATTCATTTATCAAAAATAAAAGGATAATTAAATAAGATAAATGAATAACAAATAATAAACCCTAACCATTTCATTAACCAAGGTTTAATACTTTACACTTAACCAAAAAGTATGTATCATCAAACATGATACAAGCAAGTGCACAAAATCATATCGCATATGCAATGCGCACATCCGAGTGAGAAAATCCATTCAAAGTGAACCGATACTAGTTAATGCAAAGTAATATATCAAATATATATAATTATGCATTAAATCACTAAATCAACACTTGATTCAATGATCCGGTCATGTCGCACAAAACCGACTGGTATCATTAGTAACAACTTATCGAATCAACACTTGATCCGATAACCCGGCTATATCGCATATAACCGATCAATGTCACATCGCGAGAATCAAATACAGTATCACATACTGGTATCATTCTCGGTCCCGCACATATCTCATATGCACTCCTATTTCGTTTCGCTTGAGCCAGGAAACCTCTGTGTAGGACTCTAAAGACTCGTCAATACGCCGGCAGCAGATGATGATCATATCAAACATCCACAAGCCGCAAGCGGTCTGCTAAACGTAACGGCCACCCGGGTATTGAGCGATCTGAAGATCGACGAGCAAGCCCGCTCACACTCCAGTGAATCCAACGAGTAACACTACCGTACAGTCCGGTCTGATCGTCTGATATGTCGCATATCTCGCCTAGGGGTGGTAAACGTCAGACCCCAATAGCTCGATAAGTCGTGTCGATATGAGGTCTATAACTGTTCGAGAAACTACTGGTAACACTTACCAGTAAATCTCAGCAACCCTGGCCAGGGATTTCCTGTTATAGCCAATCGAACACAGCGCAACATCAACTCCCTATACCGGGAGAGACGAATCCCCTCCTATCGCTCATTGCCTCCATGTGACTCGGGACTGTACCCAAAAACCACCGTTTTGCACGCCCTCTTGGACGTGGTAAGATGGAAATCAAAGCACAGTGGGAACCACACAAGACTCTATGACGATCTCGGGTCAACAGACTACTTTGTACCAGTGTCACCAGAGAACTGCCATCTAACGTGAGGTATAATACCATCTGGGAGTTCTCGGCGAGTCCGTCCAGTGTACCCAGTCTCTACTGAGCACCCGTATATCATCTCTGATGTCAAACACCGATGGATATGGGATCATCCATCGCTCATCTGTATGGGTCGAGAAGGTATACGCTAGTCTACTCTGGTATATCGATGCCCCGTCTCGATACACCCACGACTAGGGACTTTGAAGGATGTACTTATGGACTACCATGTCCCCACTAGTA
This sequence comes from Agapanthus africanus, assembly GCA_030015575.1. NCBI lineage: Eukaryota > Viridiplantae > Streptophyta > Magnoliopsida > Asparagales > Amaryllidaceae > Agapanthus > Agapanthus africanus. The sequence continues at coordinate 621,540,596 of CM057342.1, forward strand.
TGATCCGCATCATAGTCCAGATAGTCAAGTACATATCCTAAGGGCTTTACCAACATGTAACAGAGAGACAATCAGTATACACGTTAAGGTAAAGAGCAACCAGATAGCATACTATCATGTCGAGCAAGAAAGTCCTCCCTATATATGTCCCATCATCCACTACAATATACATCCTATGTACAGTAATGGCCTCTAGGGCATACATATAACTAACAAGATTCCCAATAATATTTTACCCCTAACGTGCTATGACCTTGACGAATGCCAAACAACCGATAGTCTGCTAGTCAAGTTCAACCCGTACATTTCCTAATTGAATTAAACCCACCCGCACGACCCTTAATGAAAGCCAAACAATGTTGTACGAATAGCCTAATCCAATCGCATCGTATGCTAGCAGATAAGCACTAGTTAGCAACCGTACACTATGCCTTGACGAATGCCAAACTACCGCAGCACGAATACTAAGTAGTACTTATCTGAAATGACGGAGGGCTACGTCAGGTTTTTAAGAAAACCTTTTGCGTAATGAACTTGATATCGTTGTATAATTGAGTGATTTTTAATTGGAGTGTCTTCGAGGCTTTTACTAGTTTTGCTAAAGAGGTCACTCCCGGTGAAGGGATCTCGGCTCTTTCTTTATCGAATAAGGTGCAGGATATTTCACAAATACCACTATGCAAAGCATAAACTATAAATGCAATCAAAAGACAAACCGAGTTTGTAGCATCTGCTAGTTTCGCTAAAGAGGTCACTCCCGGTGAAGGGATCTCGGCACTTTCCTTATCGAATAAGGTGCTGGATATTCTACAAGGAATACCGCTATGCAAAGCAAGAACTAGAGCTACCAGTTTTCGAGACAAGTTTCTACAACATCTTTAGGTTTCTTTTATTTCATTAATCTCATTAATGAAGTCCCATCATTTTAAATTTCCTAAACATCACAGATAAATACAACGTACGCTTATGCCATCCGCATTCGCCTCGATGTCCCCTAGTGCACCGTTAGATTAGGTAACTAACGGCAGAGCGGGACAGTGCTAGCGTGGGTGTAAAACATAAGCAACGTCTATATAATATATCTCATATACTATATCCAGTATCTATATCAACATATCAAATGATCACATCACAGATATCGCAGCAGAAGAACAACATATGAAATATTAGATATACTAGGATTTCCGTGTTTTAAATTAAGCCAGTATAAAACACGGATTCCACGGTCATGATGAATAGCCAATCCCACACCCCTAGACCCCTACGAGAGTGGCAAGTAACCCTACCAATTCTAGAGTTAGGAGACCCGGTCTAGACTCCTCGAGATGGTCTCCCACTGGACTTCAGAACCCGGTTACTTACGCTCCCCACCTTGGGTCTATCCTAATGCGGAAAAGTAAATAATATACAATGGTGACATCATCCTCAACCCGGAAGTGCCCCAATAAAAGAATATTACATACAATGAATTTTACATGAATGAAAATGAAAAACACTCATCTCACATAAAAACCCCGGCTATTCAAACACGACGATCCAATATAACATATCACAGCAACACATAACATCACATGTCATCAACGTAAGTAAATATGCATATCCCAGTTGTCGTTGACATATAGCACTGAAACTGGCGATACACCATAAATTACACTTACGGTCGCAGAAAAGAAAGTGAAAAACTACAACAGTTGGAATCCGCAACTACCTTAGACATCATAAACCCAACGTATCACATACTTTGGATTTCATGCCTAACCAAATGAATTCCTTAGACATCATATGCCTAACAATTATAAACCCCGCATTTTAGTCTCGAGATTGAAAACACCTTTTAATATCTTGTCGGGCAATTCAACAAGATTCCCGACATCCTGATCGAATGCTCGTCGGAAACTTTAGTAGACGGCCGCACCCCCCGATACCGTCGACAAAGTGCACTAAAGCGGAACACCGCAACCGCAATCACCCGAACGGATGCTTTTGGCGACGGGGTTCTCCTACAGTCACTTGGTCGGGGCTATGGGGTGTGGCTATCTATTAAGTTTACCCGGCGAGTATCTGCGTACGCTACGTGATTGCGACGGACTTTTGATCTCATCAAAATCCCGTGGCAACCGATCAAATGAGACTAAACTGCTAGATTTATAACATTCAAACTAGTTATCTCATAACTACTTATGGATTCCAAATATTGTATCCCATCACATAATATCCGGATGACGTTAAACTCTTCGATCGATTCATCAAAGTCCCACAATTTCCTGACAGCTCAACACTTGAGCACAGTTTTAATAATACCCAAAAGAAGTCATAGTACCTATGAACCAGCCGTAGAAGGGTCAAACCAACGCCTCACATGTGACAACGCTAAACTACCACAAACCCTAGGGTTCAGTGGCGGTTTTGACAGTCACATAATCGAGTTAAGGTTTACGTTCTTCTAGGGGGTCCACAGAATCACTTGCATATATTTCCGAATACGTCAAACTTGGAAAAATGGGTTTTTGACATTCGATCGAACTTTCTAATTTCGTCTAGACAACATGCGAAAACCCGAAACAATGTTAAAACTATGAATACAAAAGACTCCGATTTGCTTATAGTTTAAGATTACATCACATGCAAAATTAACAAAAATAAACAACACCTGAAACACCAAACCCAAGTAACTGGATCAAACAAAAAAATTTCAACCCAATTCCTCTCTAAAAATCCGAGGTCGCCGGCCCAGGCCTTCATGTCGCCGGCCATGGTTTGAGGGGATGGGCTCAATTTTGTTGTGTGTTCATGTGGTATCACATACTACATTCTGCAGTTGTTTAAATAATTTTTTGAACACTTCTCAAAAACGACAGAAACTATAGTTTTGTGTTTCAAGTTTCGGAGTTGTTTCGGTTTCGTGATCTTAACAAAATCAGTATAAATTTCTAGCATGGCTCTGATACCACTGAAAGGTTACCCAAGATAGCAGCAAGGTTTCGGGAGGCATCGTCCATGCCAAATTCAAAAATTTGACGTTTTAGCTAACCCTAACTAGAATCGTAAACTAGAAATATACAGAATACTAAAGCAAACTACTTTGCAATAAGAAGTGAGCAAGGAATACAACCTTTGTAGACCGGTCCTTCACTTCAATAGCTCCGTGTAGTAGACCCCTTCACTGCGATCGTGAACTCTGGACTCTAGAGAGGCTCTGATGAAGAAACGAACATGCTTGCTTCAAAGACTTCGAGGCCGAAGATGGTCTACGTCGGGGAGACACTAACCCAAGCTATTTCTTCACTAGGTCAAGAAATTTATGAAGAGAACACCCTATACTAAATTCCAAGTAGTAGAGTATGATGAAGTAGGAAGTTTGCTCACATTAGAAATCATTTTCTCGCTCATTTTCTCACAACTCCATTGAAGCTAGAAAGCTTTGAGAAAGAAGAAGAAGAAGATAAGCTAACTCATCAAAATGAATTATTAGTAAGGTTAATAATGCAACCAAGGGTTAAGCATGTCATGCTTAACCCTTGTAGAGAGTTAACCATGTGCTATGGTTAAAGGTTAGGTCAAAAATATCTTAAGCAAGACAAAAGGTCAAAGATGCTTACAAGCTTCTACAAGCTTTCAACAAATATCAACCATGACTATTATCCATAGTATTTGAATTACTTAATGATAAATTTAAACCCTAATCTTAACCCTAGCATGGGTTAACCCTCATTAACCCTAGTTGCATTTGTAACCATGCATGATACATTTAACATATATCACATATACATCAATGTATCCAAAGTGAGAAAAGAAATCATTAGTGAGCTAACACTAGTTAATGTAATATAATATATCAAATATATAATTATACATTAAATTATTAAATCAACAATTGATTTAATAATCCGGCTATATCACATATAACCGACAAATATCAAGTGTAACAACTTATCGAATCAACACTTGATCCGATAACCCGGCTATATCGCATATAACCGACCAATGTCACAAATCGCGAGAATATAATACGGTATCTCATACTCATATTAATCTCGGTCCCGCACATATCACGTATGTGCTCCTACTCCATTTCGCTTGAGCCAGGAAACCCCTGTGTAGGACTCTAAAGACTCGTCAATACGCCGGAAGTAGGTGATGATCATATCAAACACCCACAAGCCGCAAGCTGTCTGCTAAACGTAACGGCCACCCGGGTATTGAGCAATCAGAAGATCAACAAGCAAGCCTGCTCACACTCCTGTGAATCTAATCAGTAACACAACCGTACAGTCCGGTCTCTTCATCTGATATGTCGCATATCTCGTCTAGAGGTGGTAAACGTCAGACCCCAGTAACTCGATAAGTCGTGTCGATATGAGGCTCATAACGGGTCGTGAAACTAATGATAACTCTTACCAGTATATCTTTGAAGCAGCCTTGGCAAAGGACTTCCTGTTATAGCTAATCGAGCACAGTGCAACATCAACTCCCAATACCGGGAGAGACAAAACCCCTCATATCGCTCATTGCCTCCATGTGACTCCGGACTATACCCAAAAGCCACCGTTTTGCACGTTCTCTTGAACGTGGTAAGGTAGAAATCAAAGCACAGTAGGAATCACATAAGACTCTATGACGATCTCGGGTCTACAGACTAACCTGTACCAGTGTCACCAGAGAACTGCCATCTGACGTGAGGTATAATACCATCTGGGAGTTCTCGGCGAGTCCGTCCAGTGTACCCAGTCTCCACTGAGCACCCGTATACTATCTCTGATGTCAAACACCAATGGATATAGGATCATCCATCGCTCATCTATATGGGTCGAGAAGCTATACGCTAGTCTACTCTGGTATATCGATGCCCTGTCTCGATACACCTACGACTAGGAACATTTGAAGGATGTACTTAGTGACTACACTGTCCCCACTAGTATGATCTGCATCATAGTCCCGGTAGTCAAGTACTCATCCTAATGGCTTTATCAACATGTAATATAGAGACAATAAGTGTACATGTTAAGATAAAGAGCAACCAGATAGAATATTATCATGTCGAGCAAGAAATTCCTCCCTATATATGTCCAAGCATCCACTACAATGTACATCGCATGTACAGTAATGGCCTCTAGAGCATACATATAACTAATACAATCTCCCACTTCATTAAGGCCATTTGTTGTAGTATTTCGTACTCAACGCCCCATAAAAGTCTCTCAAGGAAAAGGCCTCTGTGAGTGGATCCACCGTGTTATCCTTCGCGTCAACTATCCTTACATCGATCCCTTGGAGATCAACCATCTCCCTGATCAGGTGATACTGTCCTCAGAATATGTCTGGATGGCTGATGGGACCGGCATTCCTAGGCCAAAGCCATAACTCCATTTTTGTCACAATAACAGTTATTGGACGCTCAATGGTAGGAACTATGTTCATCTCATAAACAAATATTATCCACACATCCACTTTGGTAGTATCGTTGGTAGCGATCTATTCAGCCTTTATCGTCTAGTTTGCCACGGTATCTAGCTTGGAACTCTTCCAACATACCGTACCTCCACTGAGGGTAAAGACAAAGCCCGAGACTGAATTTCAGTCGACCTTATCACTCTGGAAGCATGAATTGGTAAAAGACTCCTACTGGAGTTCACCGTTACCAAACCCCAAGAATAATTCTTTAGTGCTTCTCAAGTACTTAAGAATGTCCTTTACAGCTGTCCAGTGATTCTCCCAAGATCCGATTGATTCTTGATCACTACACCTAGTGAGTTAGCTACATCTGGTCTGGTACATAACATCACATACATGATAGAGCCTACTGCCAAAGCATAAGGTATCCCTTACACGCGAGCTTTCTCTAAATCAGTCTCGGGAGACCGTCTTTTTGGAGAGAGTGATTCATGAGTTAGTGGGCGAACCACCATGCTTAGAATCCTCCATACTAAACCCTTTTAGTATGGTGTTAATGTACCTGGATTTGGGACACTCCCAACATCCACTTAGATCTATCACTGTAGATCATAATCCACAAGATATAGTAGGTATCATCCAGATCTTCCATGGAGAATCTTCATGATAAGAGGAGCTTGACCAAGTGTAGCATAGGAAACCATTTCCTATCAAGAGTATGTCATCTACGTACAATACGTGGAAGACAACTTTACTCTCTACAACCTTCTTGTATATACATGGTTCATCTACCTTTATGATGAAGTCAAACACTTTGACTGCCACATCAAAACAGATGTTCCAACTCCGTGATGCATGCTTTAATTATGATGGACTTAAGCATAGCCACTGGAGAAAAGTTTCATCAAAATCAACACATGGTTATTGACGATAGCCTTTTACTAAAAGTCTAGCTTTGAAAGTTTCAACTTTTCCATCTACACCAAGAATCTTCTCAAAATCCATTTGCTCCCAATGGGTTTTACCCCTTCAGATGCAACATTCAAAGTCATACTTTGTTGGTGTACATGGATTCCATCTTTGATCGCACAGCATCCAGCCTTTTCACAGAGTCCCCACTCCTGATGGCCTGCCTGAGCCTAGTTGGGCCATCATCTACCATGATGCAATCCTCGCTCCCACTGTAACCAAGAAAACCGTAGTATCTCTCAGGTGGATGAGGAACCCTACCAGATTCGTGGAGAGGCTGAGGTTCATTGGAGACTTGTTCATATCAGATTTTTGCATTTTCATACCGTCCAATTTTTATCATATTGCATATCGGTAGATACTCTTGAGCCGTGTTTGCTAGTCAATTGCAGGATACAGGTTCTCAGTTCTAAAACGGTGAAATTCATGGAAAACACGACAAAATCCGGGTTCCTGCCAACCACAGATAAAAACACGGTCTCTGCTCTTCATCCGTATGTTGCCAGATATCAATAGGAAGACAAAAGGTCAAATCAATGTCATTCTCATGCACAAGGCTCAATGGTAGCACAAAATCCAAGAGATCTACGCGGAGCTCGAGGCAAATCATGACAAAATCTTGACAAAAAGTCCACCTTTCCCTCAACAGAAATTCTGGAAGAAATATGGAGGTATTTTCAGAATATCTATGTACCAGAATAATGTACTCATCAAACCAGGGAACCACAGAAAATTGGGAAGCCCAAATCAACTATAAGGCCGCGGATCCGCGGCCAAAGTGGGGTTCATGCCGCGGATCCGCGGCCATATAGTGGCGGCAGACAGAAAGTTTTCAGGGTTATTTTGGTATTTTCAGATGTGTTCTGGTGGTTGCCCTAGGGTTTCATTCTCTGGCCTATAAATAGCCCAGAAGTTTGTGAAGGAAAGGGTCAATTTTTGTATTCTCATTTTGCCTAGTTTTAGTGTTGTTCTTCTTCCTCTTCTCACCTCTTCTCCATTAAACTTGTAGTGAGCTTTTGAGTGAAGAGTGATGAATAAAGAAGACCATTTTTTATCATGCTTGTCTCTTTCTTTACTTGTTGTAATTTGTTGTAATTTTAATTGTTAAGTAGTTGTTGTTATTTGCTAGATTGTTTCTTTCTTCTCTCTTTTTCTTTATCATTCATACGACAATGATACTTACGCTTGATCCTCGCCAAGGTGAGGTCGCAAATAATTAGTCGTATTCTTCTAGTCTCCTTCTTTCTATCTTCCTCTTTTGTTTGTTTTATTTTTCCGTATTATGAAGTGTGAGTAGTTTTATACTTGTTAGGGTAGGATAAGGGAAGTTTGAGAGAAGGAAATCTCTCTCACTCTTTCCTTGCCCAACAACTTAAATCGACTCCCGTTAATTGAACCACAATCCGCTCCTTACGGCACCCTATCCTACATGATAGCGGTGATTCCGTACTGAGACCGGTTGTGGTTGAATTAACCGGAGGTTATGGATAAGAGCCAAGAACGGACGGACAAGCACCAAAAGGAAGGACTATGCGTTGGAAAGCCTAGCTTATACTCGCAAGTTCCTTCCTAGCCGTGCTAATCCCCGTTGTTGCCGATTACCGTAACACCGATATTAAGTGGGGCAACGAAAGATGTGGAGACTCCTAACTCAAACTAACCTAATCCTAACCCTAACAAGCTCTCTTTAAATATCAACTCAACACTTAGATAATCCAACAAAATCTGAACAACCGGACTTAACTCGTCGAAAAACACATAGAAAAAGATTCCCATCTCCCTGCGGACGACCCATACTCAACCGGCTAGCTACGTGCGAAACCGTCTTGATTGCGGTATTTAAACTTGAACTTGAACATGAACGTATCCTAACAATCAAGACTATTGAATCCTTTGGTTTCACCAAATCATCAGTTGTTAGTTTGTCCAGCTGGAACTTCTTCCAGTTCTACCTGATGACCACTAATTTCTTGACAAGAAATTCCTTTTCTAAAATGGTGGCATGCTAAGAAACAATTTTTCTCCTCAGTGTGGTAGAAGATATATTCCCTCTCGAATGTTCGGGATATCCTGCAAACTTACAGAACTGACCTTGTCTCGAGTTTGTCTGGATTTTGCTTTTCAACATAGGCCGGACAACCCCATATCTTAACTCGTTTAAGACATGGTCTCTTTGCATTCCATATCTCATATGGAGTGGTAGGCACTGATTTGGATGGAAGGTATGCATCTTCTCAAGTGCATAATACCAAAAGGAAACAGGTAACTCAGCAATACTCATCATAGAGCGCGCCATATCCCATAGGGTGCGATACCTCCGTCCCGATACACTGTTGTGCTGTGGTGTACTCGAAGGAGTAAGCTGAGAGAGAATCCCATTCTCCGTTTAGAAACTCCAGGAACTCCATGCGCAAGTATTCTCCTCCACGATCACATCGAAGGACTTAATACTTCTACCCGTCTGGTTCTCAACTTCAATCTTATATTCCTTGAATTTCTCAAAAGTTTCAAATTCATGTTTCAACAGGAACACATGTCCAAATCTTGAGAGATCGTCGATGAATGTAATGAAGTGTAAAGAACCAACCCTGGCATTTGTAGACATAGGAACGTATACATCACATGTATCTGTCCCAAGAGTTCAATAACTCTTTCTCTGTTTCCAGTAAACGGAGTATTGGTCACTTTATTTTTGTGACAAGACTGGCAAGTATTATAAAATGAAAATTCGAACGGATTCAAATATTCATCCTTATATAACTTAGCTGGTCGTGTCGCATTGATATGACCTTAGTCTACAATGCCACAAGAAGGATTCATTCATTTCTGAACTATTCCTCTTGTGTGTGTTCTATTTACTTTGAACTGTGGTTTGATTTAGAACGTATATGCTATTTCATAACGTGCCTGATCCAATCAACTCTTGATTAAGGAAAATGTTCACAACATTATCCATCAATACAAAATTATATCCTTCTTTAACTTATTAAAAAAACCGATGTAATGTTGTATATCAGGTTCGGTATGTAATAACATTCGTTCAGAATCAACGTATTAATACAAGATGATATTTGCCAACTGATTTGGCTGCAACACTTGCACCATTCTCTATACTTAGAGACATATCACGCATTCCCAGTTCTCTACCTTTCTGTAGCCCATGTAACATATTACATATGCGGGATCCTGATCCGGTATCACATACCTAGGACGTAGAGGAAACTGAGAAAACAGTTCTCGGTAATAAACACACCCGAAGAAGATGCATCAACATGCAATTTCTTCGATTGGGTGGCATGGGAATCCGGATATTCCCCTATTTCCTGCTCGGACTTATAACAATTATTAGATAGAGGGGAACTAATGTTTCCTAGCTCAGTATAATAAGCAGGTTCAGTCAAAACATCCATATTATTATCCTGATTAAGGCCTGACATGGTCGCTACACTCTGCGTGCGCTCTTGCAAGATCAGATTAGTTATTATTTTATCTAATCAGGATGACTCCCACTGTTTTAATCAAATCTTCCTTCAAACCCTAAAAAGGTAAGACTGGCCGAGATTAATTACACCCTACAAGTTCGCCAATCTTTCGGCCAGGCCAATGTCGGTACTTTGAGTGAGGTTCCCCGTGCTTTCACACGGACCTAATTAGAATAAACATCATTTTCCCAGGGGCGTAACCCCGTTAACACCTTTCTAGACACCTACTTGATCGGCTAATTGTAATGTGTAAAACTCTCCCAGGGGTAACTCTTGCTCGCAGTGGGTATTGGGCAGTGGGTATTGGGATCCAACTATCTCATAGAAGGTATGCAATCTCATTGCAAATTTCAAAACTTGAAATTCCCGATAATATTTTGCCCCTAGCGTCTTATGACCTTGATGGAGGCCAACAAACCATAGGCTGCTAATCAAGTTCAACCCGTACATTTTATGATTGAATTAAACCCACCCGCACGACCCTTGACAGAGGCCAACAAAGTCGCACGACTACCCTAATCCAATCTCATCTTATGTTACATATAAGCACTAGTTAGCTACCGCACACTACGCCTTGATGGAGGCCAACAAACATAGAGCGAATACTAAGTAGTACTTATCTGAAATGACGGAGGGCTACGACAAGTTTTTAAGAAAACCTTTTGTGTAATGAACTTCATATCGTTGCAGAATCGAGTGATTTTGAAAAGGAGTGGTTTTTAGGCTTTTACTAGTTTTGCTAAAGAGGTCACTCCCGGTGAAGGGATCTCGGCTCTTTCCTCATCGAATGAGGTGCTGGATATTTCAAAAATACCACTATGCAAAGCATGAACTAAAAAGCAGTCAAAAACTAAACCGATTGGGTTGTAGCATCTGCCAGTTTCACTAAAGAGGTCACACCCGGTGAAGGGATCACGACTCTTTCCTTATCGAATAAGGTGCTGGATATTCTACAGGGAATACCTCTATGCAAACCAAGAACTAGAGCTACCAGTTTTTAAAACAGGATTCTGCAACATCTTTAGGTTTCTTTTTTCATTAATCTCATTAATGAAGTCCCATCATTTATGCTACCTAAGCATCACAGAAGAAACGAAAGCAGCAATATTTATTATATATCATATATATATAATATAAGCATTCGTCTCATCATATAAAGTGATCACATCACAAAATATCAGCAGCAGAAGAACACATATGAAATATTGGATATACTAGGAATTTCGTGTTTTAAATTAAACCAAGAAAAAAACGCGGATTCCACAGTCGTGATGAATAGCCAAACCCACATTCCTAGACCTCTACGAGAGCAGAAAGAAACCCTATAAATTCTAGAGTTAGGAGACCCGGTCTCGACTCCTCAAGATGGTCTCCCAGTGGACTCTAGAACCCGGTTACTTGTGCTCTACACCTTGGGTCTATCCTAATGCGGAAAAGTAAATAATATACATCAATGGTGACATCATCCTCAACCCGGAAGTGCCCCAGTAAAAGAATATTTCATACAAGTTTTTACATGAATAAAAATGAAAAAACTCTCATCTCACATAAAAAAACCCGGCTATTCAATACAAGACGATCCAATATAACATATCACAGCAACACATAATATCACATGTCATCAACGTAAGTAAATGTGCGTATCCCAATTGTCGTTGACATATAGCAACGAAACCAGCGATACACCACATATTACACTTACGGTCGCAGAAAAGAATGTGAAAAACTACAACAATTGGAATCCGCAACCACCTTAGATATCATAAACCCAATGTATCACATAGTTTCGATTTCATGCCTAACCAAATGAATTCCTTAGATATCACATGCCTAACAATTATAAACCCCGCATTTTAGTCTCGATATTGAAAACACTTTTCAATAACCAGTCGGGTAATTCAATAAGATTCCCGACAACCTGATCGAATGCTCGTCGAAAACATTAGTAGACGGCCGCACCCCCGATGCCGTCGACGAAGTGCACTTAGGCGGAACACCGCAACCGCGAGCACCCGAACGGATGATTTTGGCGACGGGGTTCTCCTACAGTCACTTGGTCGGGGTTATGGGGCATGGCTATCTAGTAAGGTTATCCGGCGAGTATCCGCGTACACTACGTGATTGCGACGGACTTTTGATCCATATCAAAATCCCGTGGCAACCGATCAAATGAGACTGAATTGCTAGATTTATAAAATTCAAATTAGTTTTCATAAAACTAAATTTTGTGGATTCCAAATATTGTATCACAATCACAGATAGCTAGACGATGTTAAACTTTTCAATCGAATCAACAAACACCCAAAATTTTCTAAAGTGCTCAACACTTGAGCGCGGTATAAAAAATACCCAGAACATACCACAGCACCTATGGACCAACCGTAGAAGGGTCAACTCTTGCCTCACCTGTAGCACCGTGTAAATACCACAAACCCTAAGGTTTGGTGGCGGTTCCGACGGACATAGAATCGAGTTAGGGTTTCGTTCTTCTAGAGGGTCCATAGAAAACACCTGCATGATTTTCTAAAGATTTCAAACTTGGAAAAATCCAACCCTTGGAAAATTTCCAGCTAGGGAAAAATTGGGTTTTTGATATCCGTTCGAACTTTTTTACGTCATCTAAATAATCCGAAATGATGTTCGAATTACGATTACGAAACACTCTGAATTGCCTTTACAAAAAGATAACATCACATGCAATCTTAGCAAAAACAAGCAACACCTGAAATACAAAAACCCAGAGACTGGAACACCATAAAAAAATTCAACCCAGAACAATGGAGAAAACCCGACCAGGCCGGTTTTTATCTTCATGTGGACGGCCAAAATCCGGCGAGGGTGGCTAAATTTTCTGTGGTGTTCATGTTACATCTCATATAACATTCTGCAATTGCTTAAAAAAAATTTAGACACTCTGAAAATTTCGACAGAAACTGGGTATTTGTTTCGAGTGTTTCGGAGTTGTTTCGGTTTCGTAATTCTACAAATATCGTCTAACTATCTAGCATGGCTCTGATACCACTGCTGGGTTCCCTAGTGTCACCGCTGGGTTTCGAGAGGAATCGTCCATGCCGTTTTCAAAAAATTGGCGCGCTAAAAAACCCTAACGCTAGAATCTAAACTAGAGAATTAGACGAACAAGCATGTAAACATCTTTACATCTAAGTGAACAAGAAATACAACCTTTGTAGACTGGTCCTTCACTTCAATAGCTCCGTGTAGTAGTCACTTCGCTCCAATAGTGATCTCCCGGACTCTAGCGAGGCTCCACAATGTGAAATGAACAAGCTTGTGGAGCCTCACTAGAGTCCGGGAGATCACTACTTGGAGCGAAGGGACTAATACACGGAGCTATTGAAGTGAAGGACTGGTCTACAAAGGTTGTATTCTTTGTTCACTTAGATGTAAAGATATTTACATGCTTGTTCGTCTAATTCTCTAGTTTAGATTCTAGCGTTGGGGTTTTTTAGCGCGCCAATTTTTTGAAAACGGCATGGTCGATGCCTCATGAAACCCAGCGGTGACAGTAGGGAACCCAGCAGTGGTATCAGAGACATATAGGAAGGACATTCTTGCTCGACATGATAGTATGCTATCTGGTTACCCTTTATCTTAACATGTACACTTATTGTCTCTCTATTACATATTGATAAAGCCCTTAGGATGAGTACTTGACTACCAGGATTATGATGCAGATCATACTAGTGGGGCAGAGGTAGTCGGTAAGTACATCCTTTAATAGTTCCTAGTCGTGGGAGTATCGATACGGGGCATCGATATTCCAGAGTAGGCTAGCATATACGCTTCTCGACCAATGTGATGGGCGATGGATAATCCCATATCCATTGGTGTTTGACATCAGAGATGGTATAAGGGTGCTCAATGGAGACTGGGTACACTGAACGGACTCTCCGAGAACTCCTAGATGGTATCATACCTATCGTCAGATAGCAGTTCTCTGGTGACACTGGTACAAGTTAGTCTGTCGACCCGAGATCGTAATAGAGTCTTGTGTGATTCCCACCGTGCTTTGATTTCCACCTTACCACGTCCAAGAGATCGTGCAAAATAGTGGTTTTTGGGTACAGTCCCGAGTAACATGGAGGCAATGAGCGATAGGAGAGGATTCGTCTCTCCCGGTATTGGGGGTTGATGTTGCGCTATGCTCGATTGGCCATAACAGGAAATCCCTGGCCAGGCTTGCTGAGATTTTCTGGTAAGTGTTATCCGTAGTTTCTCGAACCGTTATGGAGTTCACATTGGCATAACTTATCAGGCTATTGGGGTCTGACGTTCACCACCCCCAGGCTATTATATGCGACATATCTGACGAAGAGACTGGACTGTACGGTAGTGTTACTGATTGGATTCGCAGGAGTATGAGCAGACTTTCTTGTTGGTCTTCTGATCGCTCAATACCCGGGTGGCCGTTACGTTTAGCAGACCGCTTGCGGCTTATGGGTGACTAATATGATCACCACCTACTGCCGACGTATTGACGAGTCTTTAGAGTCCTACACAGAGGTTTCCTGGCTCAAGCGAAACGAAGTAGGAGCACATATGTGATATATGCCGGACCGAGATTAATACGTGTATGTGATACCGTATTCTATTCTCGTGATATGTGATATCGGTCGGTTATATGTGATATAGCCGAGTTATCGGATCAAGTGTTGATTTGATAAGTTGATACATTTGATATTACTCGGTTGTATGTGATATAGCCGGATTATTAAATCAAGTATTGATTTAATAATTTAATGTATAATTATATATTTGATCTATTATCTTACATTAACTAATATTAGCTCACTTAAGTATTCTTTTTCTCACTAGTGTACACTTAGTATATATGTGATATATATTAATATACATCTTTTATGTCATGCTTGATACCACATGCTACATGGGTGTATGAGACTCACACCATGCTTATAATAATGTAAGGTTTTGTTTATTTAAATTAAATCAAATTAGATGGAAATTGTCACATGGTTGAAGCTTGTAGAAGCTTGTGGAACCATTGACCAAGTCCTCTAATTTTGTTTTACTTGAAGATATTTATTAACCCAACCATTATTGTTTAGCCATGGTTTAGTCTCTACATGAGTTTGTATATGATATTAACTTACCCATGGTTGCTATTCTCACCACTTGATTCATTCTTCACTAGCTTCATTCCATGGTTGCTTTCTTCATCTCCTTCCTCAAACTCTCTATCTTTTTAGGAGGTGAAGAAAATTAGTGAGAAAATTATTTCTAAAGTGAGCAAAATTCCTACTTCATCAATCTCTTCTCTACTAGCCATTTAGATTGGGTTGTTTCTTCACTAGTTCATCACTTAGTGAAGAGGTAGCTTGAGTTAGTGTCTCCTCGACGTAGATCGTCTTCGGTCTTGAAGAATTCAAGCAAGCTTGTTCATTTCACCTTTTGGAGCCTCACTAGAGTCCGGGAGATCACTACTTGGAGCAAAGGGACTACTACACGGGGCTATTGAAGTGAAAGACCAGTCTACAAAGGTTGTATTCCTTATTCACTTAGATGTAAAGATGTTTACATGCTTGTTCGTCTAATTCTCTAGTTTAGATTCTAGCGTTAGGGTTCTTTAGCGTGCTAATTTTTCGAAAACGGCATGGTCGATGCCTCCCGAAACCCAGCGACGACACTAGGGAACCCATAACTATACATGTATTGTTGTTATTTCTCTTGCATACATGCATATGTGATGATTGTATTTCTATTTAGGGGTGATGGAGATGTCAGGAGCAGCGAGGGGCAGGAACAGCGACAGAGGTAGCTCCAAGGACGGCATGGGTAGAGTGGTTCTTACACCTGGGGAGCTGCTAAGGAGCTCCAGAGTGTAGGTGTTTCTCCCCCGTCCGTACCCCCTCTTGATGACTCATTGCGTGTGGACATTCCCACACTGTTCGTACCCCCTCCAGATGAGTTATTCTATGTGGACTTTGCCACACCTGCAAGTATATTGCGTGCATATGCATTTATTTTGAACGATAAATTGTAGATATGCATGCATATTCATTCTAAAGTTACTTATGTAGTCATTTTTATTGTCTAGTTGTTGGGGCTGCCTCCACATCCGGGGCACGCCTAGGTCCCATACCTACAGCAGGTATATTTATATATTCTATACTGTACGCATATTCATTTTAATTGTTATATTATAAATATACACGCATATTCATTTCAAAATTACTTATATATTCATTTTTTATTGTCTAGTTGGAGGGGGTGCCTCCACATCCAGGGCGCAGGCCTCTCTCGCACTATCCGTACCTTCCGCGCAGTCTGCAGGTTAGTATTCTTTACTATATAATACGTCAAATTGATTATATATTATTGTATTCAGAAGTTACTTACATCGTCATTATTTATCATCTAGTTGGAGTAGATGCATCCACGTCCGGGTCATCGGCTATTGCTCACCGGAGGAACTATTGTCCAATTCGTGTTGCTGCCCAGGCTCAAGCTCATGGTGCTGCATCCGGTGGTATATACTAGAATCCAAAAATTATAATATTATTTAAACGAGACAAATTCATTATGCTTAATTGTGATAAATAGATCAAACAAACATATTAGAATCCATGGCTCAGATTCAAGTAGGTTTTCAGTTGAGCCACGAGATAACGGATAAATATGAATAATAATTTCCCTCCATAAAACTTATTTTTTTCCAATTATTTTTTCCTTGCTAAGATTCTTTTATCATATATTGACATCATATCCTTGTTTTATTGAATATTGTACGCAAAATTTATTTTGACTTGATATTGCATGTATATCTATATATTTTATACATGCAGGGCTGCCACGGCCCGTCTATAGGACTCGGGGGCCGACTCAGTCCCACAAGTTGCCCGATACCGCTAAGGGCCAAGGCGCATTCTCCCTCATCTTTACCACCGAATCCCGACCCACTGACGAGTATGCCGAGAAGTTCGGCCGGTATACGGAGGATGAGAGTCGCCACTTCAAGAAGTATCTTTTTTATTATGAGTGAGGCGTGCAGCACAGGCACTCCTTTGACCTCTTCTTTGAGCAAGCTCGTGTATTATTAAATATTTTTATTTGATTTATCACATAAATTTACTATCATTCGGCACTTATAATTTAAAAATGTTAATTTCTTATATTTACGAGTGGATTATGACTTTCAAGCCACAGTCGATCCTGATGACCCTGATAGAGGGTTCAATCTTCAAACTATTTTCTGGGGCCTCACGATCAGCATGCAGGGTCATGTCCGGTATAATAGGGATAAGATGAAGTCTGATTGCTACGATATGTAGCTGGCGACCCCCGAGGCAGAGAAACCGGCTCTTCTATAGTCTTCGTCCTTTACCGACGTCGATATAGAGACATGGCCTGTCTTGTGCGAGTTTTGGGCGTCTGAGCGCAAGGTGAAACAGGCCGTCCAAAATAAAGAGAATCGGAAGTCCGCAAAGAAAGGTCGACCTAGCTACACGGATGGGTCGAGAAACATTACTCGTGCCACGGAGGCAAAGGTAAATTACTGTAACACCCTAGTACGATCGTACGTTATTATTATATTAAATAAATGTTTTGGGCATTTTTTATTATTATTGTTTGGGTTGATAGTATGTATGTTTATTGGATCTGGTCCGCTTATGTGAAATCCGTTATGGGTTGATAGTTAGATAAAGTATATTTTATTGATATTTATCCTTAGACCATATCTATATGAATCTCAATTAATAGATATATAATATTTAAACTATATACATATATATTTTCTGGTAGCCATACGTTATAGGTATTTTATATTATTTGTTAGTATGCTTTATCCCATTTAAATATCTCATGATATTTTATTGACGGTTATCTATTACACATAAATCCTAAACATTCTAAGATACTGTGTATAATATATTAGAATAGAATATATTTTTCTAACCATTATATTTATGGTTTAAGTAGACTACGTATGTGTATATAACTTCTAGTTATATTTTGAGATTTAGTAGAGAAGGATCAGAGATCATAATATCTTTATAAAATATTATTTAGTTATTAGTTATGTACATATCTATATATACATATATATAATACTTATACCTAATATATAATAATTTATATATTCTTTTTATATAAATTAAACTCTCTCTCTCTTCCTCGTTTCTCTCTCTCTTCCTCTCTTTTTCTCCCCCTCGTAACCTACACTCTCACCTTTTCACCTCCCCGTCTCCATCTCCGACCACCATCACCCTCCTCACAATCGACCAAGCCTCAACCGCCATCACCATCACTTTCTTCTTCTTCTTCTTCTTCTTCATCAAGCCGCAACCCTCGACACCAAGTCACCTTCACCTTTGCTACTCCTTCATCTTCCTCGTCTTCTTCTTCTTCGTGTTCCCTCGGCAACACCCAATCATCGCCGCCATTGCCATCTCTCTTCATCATCTTCTTCAACTCGGTGGCAACCGAGACCTCACCAAAATCTTTCGATTCTCTCATCTCAAAAGCCTCCAGCCGAGCCCAACTCCGACGAACCCATCTCTCCATATCACCCGAGCACCCACCATCTTCTCTTTTATTCCAACAGCTATCGCCGTTGACTTGTCCTTCTCCTTTCTAGAAAACCCACTCGCCTGCATCCCACCATCGACCCGAGAGCAATATCTCTATCTTCTCCGAGCACCCCTACGTCATCGTAGCCGGAGCCCAATTCCAGCAACCCAAACGATCATGCATCGACCCTCATCTCCTTGTCGTCACCCTCGTCATCACCGGCGCTTCATCGTCTAAACTGAACCTAGTTCTGGCCGAGCACTGCAAGGCCGAGACCCACCGGGCATCAAAGCTTCGACCTTACTTTGTGTCATGTTCTACATCTTCATGTCATCATCGTGTCCGTGTTCGTCTCGAGGCAAGTATCTTTATATTTTCTGCATGCTAGTTACGGCAAATTCATATCAAGCCGTAATATTTTACTATTATTATCATATCATTTTATATAGATAGTTAATTATGAATTTAGTGTATAAATAAATAAAATTATAATATATCAATTAAATTCATTTCATAATCGAGTATATAACTTGCATATAAAGTGTTTCCCTCATTTAAAGATTACTTTAATAGGGTTAAACTAATATAATGAATTGAACGGAAACGATTTGATCAATGTCGTCATTTAATACCATTAACTAGATTAACAATAATAAGTTTCATTAATAAGGATAAGTTGATTCATAATAGTAAGTTCAATTAATATAGTTTAATTTATATAATAATACTTGATAATCTTAACAACACTATTTTAAATACGGTCATACTAACCTATTGCACAAGTAATAGTTGATACATCTTTTTCATCACATCATGTATTATATCTAGATAACTGTTATAACTATATTTCTTGCTATTCATCATGACTTGTTTGTGTGATATTATTGTGATATAAACACTTCACCTATTTTAGTATACTATCCCTGACATACTTGTAACCTGACATTGTGTTACTGTTATTGCTATCATGCTAGTACATATTTGACTATAGCACTTACCGATTCCAACAATCGTGACTTGTTGTCCTGATGTACATAACATGTTGTTTTGATAGATATAACTTATACCTTCATGTTCCTGTGTTAGTATTAGGTAGAAATTATATTCATATCTGATTTGGAAAACGAAACCTGGGGAAATCAAAAGCGTAATTAAAGTGTAATTTAAAAGGATATTACATATTTCCGTGGTTCCGGGAGGTAACGGAACAGAATTATTCTTGATTCATACATCTTACATCCGTGGTCCCGGGAGGTAACGGGATATATCTTGCAACCGTAGTCCCGGGGGGTAACGGGATATATACTTTTGAGTTACATGGAAGAGTACATTAATTGGTTTCAAATACCTGTAGGATAGATAATCTAGCGATATGGACCCTTAGGATACATATAATATGGTTGCTATTGATATCTTGCTTCATATGTTATTGATATTGCTTGTTACTTATACTCATGACATCTTGCACAATACATACTATATTGTATACTGCTTATACTATTATTATGATATCTATTACGTACTAAGGTCTAGGTTTTGCATGGCCCAGATACTTGACTTTAGCACATGAAAATCATGAGTACTTCGACAGGATTGCCGATCGGTAAGGACCATTTCACTGATATAGCTCTTATTGATGGTTAGATATTTTTATTCTATTGGATCTTTATTGCTTCCGCTGCTGTTTCCTATTAACGTTCTTATGGCTATTGGATATGTTTAAAGATAGATAATTATATTATTGTTCTTTCTTACTGATTAACAGCCGTAATAAGACTATGGGAGGGTATTTCCTTACCGTAGGTAGCATAGTTGGCTTTGTTACATTCCCGAAACTTCGATATTTTGGGAAGGGGGTAGGACAATTACAATATATCTCTTTTAATATAATACAATATGAAAAGATATGTTATATATATGTGCTTTTGGTGAATTCTAGAGAGCTCGGACCGTAGCGGCGGGTGGTACACCGGATGTATTGACAGATTATCTGTCCGTCCACACCACATCGACAGATCCTGTCATGGGCGAGTTTCGATATCCCAACTCTGCTATCGAGGAGTATTGTATAAGTGTTACTAAATATTCTAATTCCAATGGGATTTTGTTTTTATACATTTAAATTTAAATGGTTTACATACGTTTCAATGTTTTACATGGTGTAGGCGCAGATGGTAAAACATGCGGAGATATCAGGTACTGACTTCAGCGCAGAGATCAATCCGGCTGTGTTGACCTCTGTCCTAGATGCCGTACATGGAGGGCACCACATTGGTTGAGAGAGAGACCGGGAAAATAGTCCCAGCAGGGCCTAACTGAAGTTGGCCTCCTCTTTGGAGGTTACTTATGGTACCCCCGCGAGCGACGTCTGGAGATGCGGATGGCCGCACTGAGCTCCCAAGTTAAGGAGTTGAAGGAGATGATGGTAAGTATGTTATTTCTGTTCGTCTATACTTATATTTTTATAGTTCTAGTCTACATAGCATGGATTCGAATACGAATAAGATACAGGGATACCGATATGTGTGTGTGTGTGTGTGTGTATAATTATAAAAATTATAATATCATATCATTGCAACGACATATTCAACAAAAAGCATAGCTTTTTAATATTTTTTTAGCGTATTTATCAAATTTCAATAAAGAACTTAATTATTTTAGCATAACTTAGATAGCACATCATTTCAAATCGCAAGACTTTATTTATAGACTTAGAATTAAACAACAAGACATACAGACTAAATCTAGTACACTTATTCATTTATTACACAAACTTAAAAATTTTACAAATTCGGCAAGCCACTTCTTTGGTTGCAGCTGCCCAAGCCACTACTTCGGCTGCAGCTCTATAAGCCACTCATCCAGGTTTTTCTACGCATGCCACTTTTCGACTCCAGCTCCACATGCCACTGCTCGTCCTGCCCCATAGTACTCGAGTTTTTATCATCCCAGGGCTGCACCAAAGAGCAGATGTGCCAGATTTCTCAGATACTTCGAGATGGAGCACCAGGACCGAGCAAGTAATGATTTATTTATATTTTTTTATTTTTGTAGGATGACTGTACTTTATTTGATACTTGTTGTATATTTTCGATATCGGTTGTTGTATACGTTAATTATGATCCTAAATTTATAGTGATTTTATATTATATTTGTTTATTTCATTATATATTATGCGTGAGATATTATTGATTAATATTTCTATCTCGATATTGTATATTTCTGTGTGGTATATATTATTGTGTACAGTGTGGTAAAAAAAGGGAAAGCATTTTTTAAAAATATAATATTATTTGCCCTTACGGTTGTAACCGTATGGGAAAACATATGCCACTACGGTTTTAATCGTAAGGAAATAATGTCAGATTTATTTGCCCCTACGGTTGTAACCGTAGGGGCAAACAGATGCCCCTACGGTTTTAGCCGTAAGGGAATAATGTCAGAAAAAATCTGACATTATGCCCCTACGGTTTACTTCGTAGGGGTATATGTTTGTCCCTAAGGCTACAACCGTAGGGGAAAAAATATAAATATTATTAAAAATATATAAAATATTGAACTTTGACCCCTACGGTTTAATCCGTAGGGGCATATACTTTCCCCTACGGGGGGAACCGTAGGGGCAAGATATTAGTATTTTTTAAAATAAATTTTTTAAAAAACTGCCATTACGTTTAAAACGTAGGATCAATTACCCCTATGGCGTACACTATAAGGACGAAGTTTCATCCATAGGAGCAAGAACTTGCTCCGACGCCGTTTCGACCTACGGTCGATATTTTTGCCCCTGCAGTAGGGACCGTAGAGGCAATGATTTGTCCTTACGAGCCTAACCGTAGGGGCATACTACTACAATAATGGGTTGCCCCTGAGGATTTAGCTTGCCCCTACGAATATGTCCATAGGGACATAAAATTCCCCCATAGGGGGAAAGGCCGCAGGTGCAAGTCTTCGCCCTGAACATGTCCCTACGAAGTAATAATTGCCCCTACGTCATACTCCGTAGGGACATAAATCCCTACGGATTACTCCGTAGGGACAAAATATTTATTTAATTTATTGGTTTATAAAGGAAAATACTTGCCCTTACGGATTTATCCGTAGGGCCTGATACTTACCCCTACGGATTT
The DNA here is from genome assembly GCA_030015575.1 of Agapanthus africanus. Taxonomy (NCBI): domain Eukaryota; kingdom Viridiplantae; phylum Streptophyta; class Magnoliopsida; order Asparagales; family Amaryllidaceae; genus Agapanthus; species Agapanthus africanus. The sequence continues at coordinate 621,563,118 of CM057342.1, forward strand.
ATCCATAGGTCCAGATAAATGCCTCTACAGATGAATTCGTAGGGAAAAGTTTAACGCCTGTTACTGAATCCATGGGGACAAAATATCAGGTATCCTGATATTTTGTCCCTACGGCTAACTGTGTAGGGGAAAACTATGCACCTATGGATTAATCCGTAGGTGCAACATATAGCCCTACAGATTAATCCGTATGGACAAAATATCAGGGTTTTTTTTTTAAAAAGGGGCTTCCTGTTTTTTTCTCGCCCTGTGCACAATAATATATACATTATATAACCAAATAAAGAAATATTCATAATTAACATCTCACACATAATATATAAAATAAATAAACAAACAGAATACGATATCAATCTAAATTATCGTGAACAAGCAAACAACCACCAATATCGTCCAAAATATATACAATATGTATCAGATAAGTACATCCATCCTCAAAAATATATATATAAAAAAAAAAGCTACCCTAGCTCAGTCCAGCTCCTCCACCTCTGATAAACGCCGTAATCTGGCGCATCTGCTCCTCGGTGCAGCCCTGAGTCGTCAAAAACCCGACTAATGAAGGAGCGGACTGTGCAGGAGTCTGGGTAGGATTTGGAGCTGCAGAAGTGGTCTGCGCAACCGCAGCCGAGATAGTAGCTTGCAGAGCCGCAGCCGAAGGAGATGCATATGGGGCCGTAGCCAAAGTAGCCTGTCGCATCCGTTAAATTTTGTGTGTGATAAACGAGTAAGAACAGTGTATAAGATTTTAGTCGAATTCATATCATTATCAGGTTATTGCGAAACCTCAATCTAAGAATACTTAGGGACTTAGTCATATTTTGGGTATCTAGTTTGGAAAATTGTAGTTTATTTTAATTAGATAGTTTTATGTAAATATGATTAATCAAAACTAAGTCTACAATCAAATAAGCTTAGGATACTAATATTGCATATGTTACTATCTATAATGTGATATACTATTTTACTATTAAGTAGTATATGTACCAACATCTCCTTCAACTCCTCGACGGTGGTCTTCAAGACGGCAACATCATGCTCTAGACGTCGCTCACGGGGAGTAGGGGAAGTAACCACCGGAGTGGAGCCTAACCTCATATGGGCCCGCTAGGATGTAGTCCTCGGCCTCTTTTCCAACCTCCGTAGTGCCCTCCGTGTGCGGCGTCTAGGATTGGGGTCAGTAGCATCGGATCGGTCTGTCCAGTAAAATAGATCCCCGATGCCTCCGCCTACTCCACCACCCGCTCCTATACCCACATTAACCATTAAAATATAAGTATATCATTTAAATTTGAACTTTTCAAAACAAAAGTTTCAAATCTGTTAGAAACAATATTAATACTTACGCAGTACTCCTACGTAGCATTGTCGGGGAATCGAAGCTCATCCATTGCGGGTTTGTCGAGGTGCCGTGGACGGTAAGATACGCGGTCAACACGCTCGGTGTACCACCCTGCGCCAGGGTCTGAGCTCTCTGCAATCCGCCAAAAATTTACATATATTATAAAATAACTTTAAAATTACATTATATCAAAATAGATCTTTTGTAATTTACCGATACCTCCATGGCACGAGTAATGTTCCTCGAGCCTCCTGTATAAGTGGGGCGACCCCACTTCGCCGACTTCTTATTCTTCTTATTTTGATTGGCTTGTTTCTGCACAACACATTCAGATTTAGTTTTCTAATTAAGAAACACAAAAAAATAAATTATATACTAAACAATGAATTAAATTTAAATTACAAAACTGTTTGCGCTGAGAGTCAAAATATTGGCACAAGAGAGGCCATGTATCTACATCGACTCTCGCAAAAGCCGGAGTATATAGGAGAGCCACTCTCTCTGCCTCGAGGGTCGCCATCCACAGGAAATAGCAGTCGATCTTCAACTCGTTCCTATTATATCGGACCTTTGATTGCATGTTCTTCATCAGCCCCTAGTACAGAGCATGAAGATCGAGCACTCTCTCAGGGTGATCAAGGTCGGGTATAGGCTGAAAGTCATAACAACTGCAAATACAAAAAAATAATGTATTTAAATTGCAAATGTTAAATAATAATAAATATATTAGATAAGTCAAATGAAAATATATATTAATACACGAGCCTGATCCCAGAAGAGGGCAAATGAAAATATATATTAATCCAAGTATGAGTTGCATTTTGTGTATGTGTGTTTCAATTTATCATTTCGCTTAAGTGTAGGGTTGTTAGTGTGTATGTGCTTTGTGTGTGCGTTTGTTGTGTATTCGTGTTGTATGTGTGTGTTTCGGCTGTCGGAGGTAAGGCTTCTATCCCATTAAGAATGTATAGAGCAGACACCCATTCACTTGTACTTTCATCCGTTTCGAATAAATTTCGGCAGCACCTCCCCGCTGTTCTCCGAGTATACTATAATAGAATAGATAATCATTTCAATGTTGTTAAACAACGTTGAAATGAACATCTAATCTATCTTTGTACACGAAGAACCAGCGGAAAAGTACCGATGAAATAACTCGAAACGAATGAAAACACAAGTGAATGCAGGTGTTTGCTTTATACATTCCCAGCTATCCACACTGGACAAATCTATCGGTTATCATACGATTGAATCTTCTCATCATATAGACTACACGATGGTTGTTAGTACCGAACTATACCGTCCGATATTTAACAACCTTCGTATAGTTCTATGTCACGACGAACATCAAACGTATGTTAACCAATAGACGGGGACTAAGTCGCGCTTTGATTTTCACATATGAGTATCGATGAGAATATGAAAGTTTTATATTATCATTGAGTATAATATATTGGTTTTAACTTGAACATTTAAGTTGAATTGGTTTTACGTTTACGTTTCGTTATTAAGGGTTCGAAGTTTTTAGTTTAGGGTAAATTTTTATTGCGTTTACGGTAAAATTGTACGTTTACGTTATCATTGAGTATCCTACTGAAGGAACTAGTGCACCGTAAACCCTAACCCTAATTAACCCAATTAACCCAAATTTACCTAATTAACCCAAATTAACTCTAATCATCACACTAACCCAAAAGTAACCCAATTAACCCAAAATTAACCCAATTAACCCAAATAAACCCTAATCAACATCCTAACACAAATACACTCTATTTTACCTAATTAACCCAAATTAACCCTAACCCAAACCCTAACCCAAATTAACCTAAACCTAATCATCACCCATACCCTAACCCAAATTAACTCTAGCCCGAACAAAAATTAACCCTAGCTCGAAAAAAAATTAACCCTAATTAATCTAATTAACCCTAACCCTAATCATCACCAACCGTATTTTACCTAATTAACCCTAACCCTACCTAGTTAACCTTAACCCTAACCCTAAACCGAACCCTAACCTAACCTTAAACCGAACCATAATCCTAACCCTAACCCTCACCCTAACCCTAATTAACCTCCAATTAACCCGGAACTAACCCTAACCCTAAAATCAACAATAACACCAAAAAAAGCATAATTATAATTTCAAATGGAATTAAATCACCTCGGTTGTAGTTTTGCCGACAGATGGAGCTCGACGAGGTGGAGGAGGCCGGGGATGGAGCTCGACGAGGTGGTGGCTGCAAGATGGCGACGAGCGAGAAATTTTGGAGTGACTATGGTGACGACGGCGGCTGGAAATTTTTGCGACGAGAGGTAGGTCCTGCGGGTGACGAGACGGAGGTGGAGGAAGGGGTGATCGATCGCGCGGGGGAATTGGTGGGAAAAATTGGAGGAGGTGGGAAATTACTGAGCTTTATTTTTTTATATAAATAATCCTTTGATGCCCCTACGGATTAATCCGTAGGGGCAATAAAAAGTTGTCCTTACGGATTTCTATCTCCATAAGAGCAACCCCTTATTGTAGTCATCCTTAGATTGTATTAGTGAACAATAAAGTTAACTTCCATGACAAGTTACATAATATAATACATACATTAACAAAGAGTAACCTATGATAAGTTTTCACTCAAATGGAGAAGCTATCCATCTACAACCCATAAAACATATAGGAAGGCTTTGGTAAAACCCTGAAACTAAACAAACCTCTAGTACTATGCACGTGCGATACACGTTTTATAGAAAATATAATATATTTAACAATTCATTGGTTCATTTCAAATGTTACCTTCTTCTTCTTCCAATTGATTAAATCTATGGAGATAAATAAAACGACATCAAATTATTAAATAATTTATAAAATTCATAAGATTAAAATGTGTAAGAAATTATAAATTATAAAATTCATAAGCTTAAAATGTGTATGTGATACGAACACCCATCTTATATTCTTTCTTTTACTTCTATTTCTCTTCTTCTTCTTCTTTCATATTTGAAGAATGTTACTTGTATCGTTGAGCTTGCCTCCTATTCTTGATCTCCACTAAAGATTTTCATTGATTCGGCGTTTCACGGAGATTTGAAGTTGAGCCGGCCCATAAGTCATTAAGAATTGGCATTTGCTTTCTGGGTACAAGAGACGGCTCAAGACAATCTTAAGCCGTCTCACAAGACGTTTAGAATGATGATCTGCTCTCTGTTTGTAAGAGATGGCTCATGATATACTTGAGCCGGCTCACGACTAATGTAGATTCTCTGTTTATAAGAGCTAGCTCATCATTAACTTGAGCCGGCTCTAGAGCGGATCAGGCCGAATATCTGTTGTTTTGAGATAATTGGGAAATTAGTTATTCAGTTAGATCTTTTATATACTATATATATTGTAGTATTTTTTAACCCTAGATTTGATAGACTTTTTTGATAGCTTTTGAGATAATCTTTGAAAGAACCCTTTGCAATTTGAGAGTTAGGGTTTTGAGAGGGATTTGAGAGATTCATCCACCGTTTGTAATCCTTCATAATTTTGTCGATTAATAAAACTTCTCCTTCGCCTGTGGTTTTTCCCGAAAGGGTTATCCACATAAAATATGGTGTCTTGTGGTTAGTATTTTTATTTCATTACTTTTGGTTTATTTGTTCTCTTCTCTTTATCGTTTGTTATTACTTCGAGATCGTATTTACCGCAACAAATTAGTGAGCTACTTTGTGGTTATTTGGGAGATTTGGGGTTTTTTTTTAACCTTTAGGTTTTCGATCTCACGATCTAAGTTTAAGGTAGGTAACGACGCTTATGTACTGTTTCCTATGTTTTTAGATTGTGATTTTGAAGTTTTAGGATTTGTAAGCACTCAAGATGTCTTCTTTTAATCCTACATCATGTCTCCAATGATTATAAAGTCCAATATTGGGAAGTTTGATGGAAATATGAGTTTTAGTTTATAGCAAGTTCATATGATTGCCATATTGATATAGAATAATTTATGAAATGTAATTTATGGGAAGGATTCAAGGCCTTCCGCTATAACTGAGGAAGCATGGGAGGAGTTGGATGAAAAAAGACCTCATGGCTATCCAGTTGTGTTTGACAAATGAAGTTTTGCAAGAAGTTTTGGTAGAGAACACGGCGTCTAGTTTGTGGTTAAAGTTAGAAAAGTTATATTTGAAGAAGTCTCTCCCAAATTGACTCATGTTGAAGCAGCGTCTCTATACACTTCGTAACTCAGAAGGCTCTCCTATCAACTCTTATATCGGTGGGTTTAATTCGATCATTACAAATTTGGGTAAGATCGATATTAAGAATGATGATGAAGATCAAGCATTGTTATTATTATGTTCTTTGCCACCCCTTTATAAGCACTTTCGTAACATCATGATATATGGACGAGATAATATCTCGATCAAGAATGTTAAAGAAAATTTGATGAACAATGAAAAGATCAACAATGAGTTAACTTCTAAAGAAGGCGATGGTCAATTTTCAGGCTTATTTGTTTGTGGGAGAGCAGAAAAGAGAGATCCGGAAGGTAGCAAGAAGAAGTTAATGTCAAAATCCAAGAATAAGAACTTGACCTACAACTATTATAAGAAGAAAGGGCACTTTAAAGTTGACTGTTAAAAATTGCAGAACAAGCAAAAATTTGAAGAAAAACAGAAGAAGGGGTCTTCAGTTGAAGCTAGTATAGCAGAAGGAGAAGGAGATCTACTTGTGGTTCTTGACAACATACATTGATCCAAGGACGAATGTATTATGGATTCGGCTTGTTCCTACCATATGTGTATCAATAGGGATATGTTTACCACTTATGAGTCTGTTGATGATAGAGTGGTTTTGATGGACAACAATAGTTCGTGTCGAGCTATTAGTACAGGGACGATCCAAATCAAGATATTTTACGACGTTGTAAGAACATTAGCGGAAAGTAAGCATGTATCTGACTTGAAGAAGAATCTCATCCATTGGGCACACTCGACATTAAGGGTTACAAGTTCTCTGCTTAAGGTAGAGTTTTGAAAGTAACCAAAGGTACTCTCGTCGTTATGAAAGGTTTGAAAACTGGGTCCTTATATGTGTTGTAGGGTTCGACAACTATCGGGTCGGCGGCAGTTTCATCATTTAAACCTATGTCATATTCAGATGTTACCAGATTATGACATATGAGGCACGGATATATGAGTGAGAAAGGTATGACCGAGTTATCGAAGCAGGGTCTACTTTGTAGTCAAAATACATCGAAGATGGATTTTTGTGAGCGTTGCATTTTGGGAAGCAGAAACGAGTAAACTTCAATTCGGCGGTGCACGATGTAGGGTGTTTTTCGTCACCCCATTGAGATGGGAATACGCATGTGCTCGTCAGGCGCATTACAGATTCCCCCTGCCTAGGGTAGGCTGGGGTTTATTGATTGCGGGGATCCGAATCTCCGGCAAACGCGGACTAAGCTGTCGTTAATTACCCCTCATCTTTGGAGCGAGAGAACCTCCGATTGACGGGTCAAATAGGTCATGCGAACTCAATGTGCAGTGTATGTGTGTTTTGAAGGGGTTTTGGATATATCGGAGGCCCCGCAGAGTTTTTATGGGGGTCTCGCTACCAGGATAGTTGGCTGGGGGTCAAGGGGCTTAGAAATTTTTTCTAACGGGGGATAGTGTTGTAGAGTATGTGTGTGTGTATATGTATACATACACACATACACACACACACACACATATAAGGAAAGGGCATCCAAAGGATGCGTGGGAGAAAGCGCCAGCGCCATACGTGCGCGGCACGCGGGCGATTGGGCGCTCGGGCGCTGGCGCGATCGCTTGGGCGCTAGCACTTTGGGCGCTCGGGCGCTCGCGTGCCAGGAACGTGGGCTCTCGGGCGCTAGCACTTTGAGCGCTAGCGCCTCACGTGCCAGGTACGTGGACGCTCGGACGCTAGCGCTTTGGGCGCTAGCGCCTCACGTGCCAAGCACGTGAGCGCTCGGACGCTCGCGCTTTGGGCGCTCTCGGGTGCTAGCGCTTTGGGCGCTAGCGCTACACGTGCCAGGCACATGGTCGCTCGGACGCTAGCGCTTTGGGCACTCGGGCGCTAGCGCTTTGGGCGCTAGCACCTCACGTGCCAAGCACGTGGGCGCTCGGGCGCTCACGCTTTGGGCGCCTGGGCGCTCGGGCGCTGGGCGGCAAAAGGGACTTGGTCCCTGCACTGGGAGTTGTACTCCCAGAAAGAAATACTTATTATTTTGTGTGTGTGTGTGTGTGTGTGTGTGAGGAGTTAAACTCCTAAGATATTTTTGAAGCTGATGAAAGGGCTTCTCCCCTTGAGTCCTGAATCTTCCCCAAAGTGGGGTCTTTGGAGATGGGTCTCCTTCTTCTTCCTTTGTTGGCCGGCTCTTTGATAACAAGAGGGGTGAGATTTTAAAAATATCTCCTTTTTAAGATCTGATGGAAGATCCAAGCTCCCCTTTGTGGGTTTTGTGGTGAAAAACTATTTAGTTTTGGAAAATGAACAGTAAAACTCTTGATTTTATTCAAAGGAAAGAAGAAGGTTTAGAACCTTGAGGAAGGAGAAGAAGGCACAGACCTTGATATTTTTTAGAGAGAGAAAAAGATCCTGAGATATTTTCATTATCTTTACCATTATAGGCTATACACTTTACATATAGCCCCTTGGGCTTTACAAAATGGTATTTTGCCCATCCCATGCCTCATGTGCTATTTATTTTTGCACATAAACCATGAGCTTTATAAAAATTTGGCTTTATGTCCACTTTCCTTACATTTATTTATAGAAATAATAAAAGAAATACACCAAAAATTATTTATTACAAAAAAATTTATTTTGGTGGGGGGGAGCCGGTTGCTTCATGTTCAGGCTCGACTTGGGCCAAGGCCCACTAGCTTGGGCTTGGGCCCGCTTACTTGGGGTTAACCTTGACTTTGACCTGGTCAACTGGGGTGCAAATTTTGGCCCCAACAAAGTGCCCCCATCAATAAATTCACTCTACATATATGGGTCGTATGCATGAAATTGATAGATCTTCTTTCGCGTGGAGGCGACTTGCTTTGGTTCCCACTTTTTGGGATGCACTGCCCTTTTTACGACATGAACGGTCGACGTTTGACGCGTCTCCGAGACGGAGTGTCTGTGGTAGACTTTTCCCTGGCCCGGAGTGATTTGGTTTCCGCTTTGTAGGAAGCATGCACTACCCTTTTTACGACATGGACGGTCAACGCTTGACGCGTCTCCGAGACGGAGTGTCCGTAGTAGACTTTTCCCTGGCCCGAAGCGATTTGGTTCCCAATTTGTGGGAAGCCTACACTGCCCTTTTTACGACATTGACGGTCGATGCTTGACGCGTCTCCGAGGTGGAGTGTCCGTGGTAGACTTTTCCCTGGACCGGAGTGATTTGGTTCCCAATTTGTAGGAATCCTGCACTGCCCTTTTTACGACATGGACGGTCGACGCTTGACGCGTCTCCGAGGAAGAGTGTCCGTGGTAGACGTTTCCTTGGCCCGGAGTGATTTTGTTCCCGCTTTATAGGAAGCCTGCACTGCCCTTTTTACGACATGGACGGTCGACGCTTAACATGTCTCCAAGACGGAGTGTCAGTGGTGGACGTTTCCCTGGCCCGGAGTGATTTGGTTCCTGATTTGTGGGAAGCCTGCACTGCCCTTTTTACGACATGGACGGTCGACGCTTGACGCGACTCCGAGACGGAGTGTCCGTGGTAGACGTTTCCCTGGCCGAGAACGATTTGGTTCCCAATTTGTGGGAAGCCTGCACTGCCCTTTTTACGACATTGACGGTCGATGCTTGACGCGTCTCCGAGGTGGAGTGTCCATGGTAGACTTTTCCCTGGACCGGAGTGATTTGGTTCCAAATTTGTAGGAATCCTGCATTGCCCTTTTTACGACATAGACGGTCAACGCTTGACGCGTCTCCGAGGCGGAGTGTCCGTGGTAGACGTTTCCTTGGCCCGGAGTGATTTGGTTCCCAATTTGTAGGAAGCCTGCACTGCCCTTTTTACGACATGGACGGTCGACGCTTGACGCGTCTCTGAGACAGAGTGTCAGGGGTGGACGTTTCCCTGGCCCGGAGTGATTTGGTTCCTGATTTGTGGGAAGCCTGCTCTGCCCTTTTTACGACATGGACGGTCGACGCTTCACGCATCTCCGAGACGGAGTGTCCGTGGTGGACGTTTCCCTGGCCCGGAGTGATTTGGTTCCTGATTTGTGGGAATCCTGCACTGCCCTTTTTATGACTTGGACGGTCGACGCTTGACGCGTCTCCAAGACGGAGTGTCCGTGGTAGACGTTTCCCTGGCCCGGAGCGATTTGGTTCCTAATTTATGGGAAGCCTGCACTGCCCTTTTTACGACATGGACGGTCGACGCTTGACGCGTCTCCAAGGCGGAGTGTCCGTGGTAGACTTTTCCCTGGCCCAGAGCGATTTGATTCCCAATTTGTGAGAATCCTGCACTGACCTTTTTACGACATGGACGGTCGACGCTTGACGCGTCTCCGAGGCGGAGTGTCCGTGGTAGACTTTTACCTGGCCCGGAGCGATTTAGTTCCCAATGTGTGGGAAGCCTACACTGCCCTTTTACGACATGGACGGTCGACGCTTGACGCGTCTCCGAGACGGAGTGTCCATGGTAGACGTTTCCCTGTCCCGGAGCGATTTGGTTCCCGATTTGTGGGAAGCCTGCACTGCCCTTTTTACGACATGGACGGTCGACGCTTGACGCGTCTCTGATGTGGAGTGTCCGTGGTAGACTTTTTCATGGCCCGGAGCGATTTGGTTCCCAATTTGTGGGAAGCCTGCACTGCTCTTTTTACGACATGGACGGTCGATGCTTGATGCATCTCCGATGCGGAGTGTCTGTGGTAGACGTTTCCCTGGCCCAGAGTGATTTGGTTCCCGCTTTGTAGGAAGCCTGCACTGCCCTTTTTACGACATGGACGGTCGACGCTTGACGCGTCTCCGAGATGGAGTGTCCGTGGTAGACGTTTCTCTGGCCCGGAGCGATTTGGTTCTCGATTTGTGGGAAGCCTGCACTGCCCTTTTTACGACACGGACGATCGACGCTTGACGCGTCTCCGAGACGGAGTGTCCGTGGTAGACATTTCCCTGGCCCAGAGCGATTTCGTTCCCAATTTGTGTGAAGCTTGCACTGCCCTTTTTACGACATCGACGGTCGACGCTTGACACGTCTCCGAGACGGAGTGTCCATTGTAGACTTTTCCCTGGCTCGGAGCGATTTGGTTCCCAATTTATGGGAAGCCTGCACTGCCCTTTTTACGACATGGACGGTCGACGCTTGACGTGTCTTCGAGACGGAGTGTCCGTGGTAGACGTTTCCCTGGCCAGGAGAAATTTGGTTCCCAATTTGTGGGAAGCCTGCACTGCCCTTTTTACGACATGGACGGTCGACGCTTGACGCGTCTCCGAGGCGGAGTGTCCATGGTAGACTTTTCTCTGGCCCGGAGCGATTTGGTTCCCAATTTATGGAAAGCCTACACTGCCCTTTTTACGACATGGACGGTCAATGCTTGATTTGACTTGCTCTGCTTCTTACAGTGTCAGGGGTGAACTTGACTTGCTCTGCTTCTTACGGTGTCGAGATTGGATTCTGACTTGCTCCGCTTTCTGCGGTGTCGGAATTGAAGTTGACTTGTTGATTGTGATTTGGGTTGACATCAGCATCGCTACACTGGAATATGGTACCAGGAGCGAATCATCATCTGTCTTGAGAGGATTTGGGGATTTGGTTTTGGATTGGCATCTGCATTGCTGCACTGGAATAATTCTAGGAGCAACTCATCATTTGCCTGGTAGGATTTGGGAATTGGCTTTTGGGTTGGCATCTGCATTGCTGCACTGAAGTAATGTCAGGAGCAACTCATCATTTGCCACGGGAGGATTTAGAAATTGGTGGCTTAGGAGACAGGTTTAGATCCCTGTCACATAAGGCTTTTCAATTTTATGGGCCGTAAGGGTTCCATAAAAGTATTTTCTCCCTACGAGTCGAAAGGATCTCGTAGGTGTATTTTCTCCTTAGGAATCATGGGGACTCCTAAGTGTGTTTCTCCTTTGTGTGTCGTAAGGATCTCAAGAGGGAAATTTCTCCTCACTAAGTCGAGAGGACTTTGCGAGTGCATTTCATCTTTTTTCACGAGTTTGCGTCCTTTCGGGTTTTCACAAACTCGCCGGCAGTCCTGCTATTTTTACTCACGGAGCCCTTTCGGGTTTTCATCCATGCCCATTTTGCTTATGGACATACCTTTTTTTCTTTTTTTTTGAATCTTCACCGCCGGTCGGACTTTGAATGTGGTCTCGCCGGTAGGACTTGGGAGAGATTAGGATCGTTTTATGCCCATGGATTGTATACGGTTTTGCAGGATGTATAATCCAGACCGTAGGGCCGGAAAAATTTCGGGACTTTGTTGGCGTCTGCATCGCTGCACTGGAATATGGTACCAGGAGCGACTCATCATTCGCCGTTGGGGTATGGGATTTGGAATTTGGTTGGCGTCTGCATCACTGCAATAGAATATAGTACCAAGAGCGACTCATCATTCGCCACTTGGGGTATAGGATTTGGAATTTGGTTGGCGTCTGCATCGCTGCACTGGAATATGGTACCAGGAGCGACTCATCATTCGCCATTTGGAGTATGGGGTTTGAAATTTGGTTGGCGTCTGCATCGCTGCACTGGAATATGGTACCATGAGTGACTCATCATTCGCTATTTGGAGTATGGGGTTTGAAATTTGGTTGGCGTCTGCATCGCTGCACTGGAATATGGTACCAGGAGCGACTCATCATTCGCTATTTGGAGTTTTTTTTATCGCGAAAGTCACGATTTCCCTATCATTTCGACTTTTTATTCGCGATTGCCCCATCATTTCGGCTTTATTTTCATTTTTATTTTTTACTCACTGATTTTTTTTGCGAGTTCCCCCATCATTTCGGCTTTTTATTATTTATTTTTTTTACTTACACTTCTTTTTTTTATTTACACATTTTTTTATTTACACACATTTTTTTTACATTCCCAGTTTAACGACTTAGAGGTCGATTGTTCCCAGTTTAACGATGTGGTGGTCGATTATTCCCAGTTTAATGATATGGTGGTCGACTGGTGTTCCCAGTTTAACAACGTGGTGGTCCTCTTTGCTTATCCCAGCTCCTTGAATTTTGATCTTGGTGGAGCTGTGTTGATGACCGTAGCTCTATGGCTTGCCGATACATCCGAGGACTGTGAGGTTTTTCCAAGCTTGTATTGGTCCTCTGCCCAATCATTGAAAACACAGCAGTCTTCAATGATATGACTCACCACCCTATGGTATGGGCAGTATACGGGATTGCCAGTCATATTCATTTCATGTGGCCTCTTCGGAATAGGCAATTGCAGACCGTTGTTCAAGGCTGCCTCAAATATATTGCGGACTTCATCCCTCCTGAAGGAGTACACCTTTTTCTTTCTCTCCATTAGAGTAGGTGCCCTTACTGATGCTGGTCCTTGAAGCCGATCAGTCTTTGGTTCGCCCTTTTCAGATAATGGCACATATTTGAGAGGATTAGGCTCCCTAAAGGCTTCGGTCTCCATTTGTATGAAATCGGCGGTCGTAGCTTGACCGTTTGCTAACACGCCTTTAGACAGTTCTATCTCTCACGTCTTGTATTGCCTTTCGACCCAATCTTTAAAGACGAAGCAGTCCTCAATGGCATGACTTATCACTCTGTGATAGGGACAATATTTTGGGTCGTCGGTCATATTCGTTTCTTGCGGTCTCTTTGATTCTGGCAGTTGTAGACCGTTTCTTAAGGCGTCCTTGAATATCTTGTGGACTTTTTCCCTTTTGAAGGAATAGACTTTTTCCAGTTTCTCTTTCAGAGGCGATTCCCCTTCGGTGTATGTATCGGAGGGACTGGAGGCTGATTGTGGCCGTTTTTCGCGAAGGCGCTCCGCTCTTAGTTTGAAGGGGGTATTAGTTGGCGGCCTCCGGGTATCAATCCCTGGCTCATGACCCAAAATTTGATTCTGCTGTAATTGCAATCGGGCGACTTGGGTCGCGAGATCTGCCGTGACGTTTACCAATTCGTCGACCATAGACTGTACCTTGGCTAACTTCTCGTCCCTGTCCTGAAGCTGCCTCTGAAGCCATCGGAATAATGCTTGTTCTGTAGTTCCGGTTATGATAACCGGGTCATCCTTATTGCCTGAGCACAATTCCGCAGGAACCCCGGGCTCTTTTAGCTTATCGGCCTGAGCGAGCTCATCATCATTTAGACCGAGTGGACGTTGGGTAGCGTCCACCATATCATCACCATGGTTGTGAAGCATGGGAGGGTTCGTTTCTTCATGTCCGACCATGTTGACGGTATGGACCACATATCCAGCCGTCTCTATATCTTTGGCGGGGTAACCCCGTTCTTAGAGCCTCATGAAGCTCAGCCTAGTATGAGCCCTAGACCTTTTGTTGGCTCTGTATCTGAGCCTTTTCTGCTTTAGCTTCTCGATTTTGAGGGCTTGGCGGGCATCCATTTTCTGGGAAGCCACCGTGAGTCGATTGATAGGGAGGTTAAAGAAGATACCCGATCGAGCAGTTGTCGAGAGTACCGCTGGAGCTTGCCCGAGATGCCCCGTTGCTTCGTTGACGTTGATGGCCTTGCCCCCAGCTAGAGCGATGGAGAGTCGTTTGGAAACGGATTTGTGCTTGGGATGAGGTGCCCTTGCGACCATGACATTCGGCCTTTTCCCTTTTGAGACCGGTTTGTCTGTTACCGGAGCTTGAGGAGCTGAGACGATGTTAGCTGACACGAACAGAATAGAGCCAAATGGTAGCGGCGGCTCCTCCCATTGTCACCCGAGACTGGCCGGGAGGACTGTCCTGACGTCCATCTTCATCGTGTAGGAGATGGGAGCTGTGTTGAGAGCTGAGTTGATCCTTAGAGACATTTTGTTGCGTCCGGAGATTGCAATTTGAAATTTGTTAACCTGCATAAAGAAGCATGATTTCAGTACAAGCAATCGATATGTACATTGATTGAGCTCGCATAAACGTTTAACCCGAAATATGGGAGGAGAGAATAGTCCTACCGGGCGTACCACATGTTGGATATATGTATGCCCTAGAGGCCATTATATGATAGTGGATGTATCTATACATGTATATATATATATATATATTCAGTATGCATTCTTGCTCGACATAATAGTATGCTATCTGGTTATTCTTTATCTGACATGTTGATTTGATCATGCTTTTATTCATTCATACATGCTGATAAAGCCCTGAGGATATCGGCTTGACTACTCTGATTATGATGGAGATCATACTAGTGGGACATCTGTAGTCTATAAGCATATCCTGGAACGTCCCTAGTCGTAGGTATATCGAGACGGGGCATTGATATACCAGAGTAGACTAGCGTATATGATACTAGACCCATACGACGGGCGATGAATGTTCCCACATTCATCGATGTTTGACATCAAGATCATATACGGGTGCTCAGTGGTGACTGGGTACACTGGACGGACTCACCGAGAACTCCTATATGGAATTATATATATCGTCGAATAGCAATTCTCAGGTGACACTGGTACAGGTTAGTCTGTAGACCCGAAATCGTCATAGAGTCTTGTGTGTTCTCCCACTGTACTTTGATTGTCACCCTACCACGGCTCTACTGAGTCGTGCAAACAGGTGGCCGTTGGGTACAGTCCCGAGACACATGAAGGCAATGAGCGATAGGAGGGGTTTTCGTCTCTCCCGGTATTGGGAGTTGATGCTGTGCTGTGCCCGACTGGTTATATCAGTAAGTCCCTGGCCAGGGCTGCTGAGAATTGCTGATAAGTGTTATCAGTAGTTTCTCGATCTGTTATAGACCATTCACCGGCATGACTTATTGAGTTATTAGGGTCGACGTGACCATCCCTAGGCTCGATATGCAGCATATCTGATGAAGAAACCGGACTGTACGGTAGTGTTGCCGGTTGGCTCGACGGGAGTTGTAGCAGGTTCGCTTGTTTTCTTCTGATCGCTCAATACCCGGGTAGCCGTTACGTTTAGCTGACCGCTTGCGGCTTGGGGGACTTGATATGATCATTACCCTCTGCCGGCGTATTGACGAGTCTTAGAGTCCCACAAAGGAGTTACCCAGTCCAGGCGAAACGTTGTGGTGCGCGTATGCGATATGCGCATGCACCCGATTAAAATGTGCGTATATGATATCGGACATTGATCGGGCGGCCTTCTTTTGGTGGGGTCATATGAGATATGACCGGATTGATAAATCAAGTGTTGATTTATCATTTAACCATTAGTTTTCTCACTTAAAACCTTTCATGGACATGATGGATGTATGCATGTGTGTATATGTTTCTTTCTTTCTATCTAGTTTCATGCACATGTGGATGTGCATACATGCATACACACATACACCCATCTATCATGGTTGTTAGCACATGGAAATGGTGGCAATATAAGACTTACACCATAGATTAAGTGATGGTTTTTTATTTAATTTTGGATTTAAAACAAAATGAAAAGAAAAGGATAATCATTTCTAGCTTCTACACTCTTCATTTAACCTAACCAAGCTCACCTACCTCTAACCATGGGTTATCCTTCTCTTTATCATTTAAAACTCAAGTTAAATAAACTCTCCATCACTTAACCATGGTTGGACATGAGAAGAAATAAAATATATAAAGATATATTTCATTTCTTTTCTATGGTTATCATATTAACCCTTGTTCAAAGAAAGCCTCCATCTTCATCCTCCTTCTTCCTTTTGCTCTCTAGTTTTTTTTTAGTGAGTAATACACACTTAAAGAAAGGTTTTTGAAGTGAGAACCTTAACCACAACTTCATTCTACACAAGTTTAGCCGACTTGTTTAGAGTGTTCTCTTCGGTTTTACGAAGTTGCGAGCTTGGACGGAGAACTCCGTGGTGGATCGTCGTGGACGCGAGAGGACTTCAAGAGGACCTCCATTCAACACCCAAAAGACCAAGGAGTCCAGCGAAAGGGAGCTACAAAGGTTGTAGTCTCGAAACCCTAGTTTAGTTCGCTTTAATTTTCCGAAACCCTAATTTTCTAGGATCGATTCCATTGCATGCTTGCTTAGCACCATAAAAACTTGAACTTTGTGACATGTGATGCTTCCAAACTCATTATAGGGTGCTAGGCAAACCTAACAATGGTATCAGAGCCGACCTAGAACATTAGGCGACGCTTTTACGAAGTAAAAATCCCGATCGGACAAAAATACGATTTTTTGGACCCTCTCTGGACAAATTTTAAAATCTGACATTTTTCAGAATTAAAAATACTTAAAAAATACAGCAGGGAAAACTAAGAATAATGGTAAAATACGATCAAGTGAACTGTTCATATGGCCGCGGAACCGCGGCAATTCCTTGCTTAGGCCGCGGATCCGTGGCCGTACAGTGGCATCTTGCTATAAAAATTGCACCATAATTCCTAGTTCTGATTGTATACTGTTTTAGGTATGTTTAATCTGAATATAGTACTGTATTTTCTGGAGATGGTTTTGGACGCGTAGTTTTGATCGGTATTTTCATTTCGTAGCTTTTCCGGGTAAATTAGAAAGTGTTGAAGTGTTTGAACGAGTATCATTTACTCACTATTCACGGGGTTTAAATGCTTTGAAGATACGTGCAAGTCTTTTTGTGGTGGTCCCTCTAGAAGACAACAAACCTTAACTCGATTATGTGACCGTCTTGAACTGTCCTTTGAACCTTAGGGTTTGGGACAGTACGGCGTGCCATATGTGAGGCGTTGGCTTGACCCTTCTACGGCTGGACCGCTACTACTGTGTCACACTTCGGATTTTTTGAACCCTGCTCAAGTGTTGAGCTTTAGTGAATCTTGGGTACTTGATCGTTCGTTCGAAAACTTTAATACTGTCTGTTTATCTGGAATGTGATACAATATGTGGAATTCATATAGTTTAGGCATGAAATACGAAATATGTGATATTTCGCATTTATGATGTCTAAAGAGAATCTGGATTCCAAATATTGTAGTTTTACACTTTCTTTTCTGTGACCGTAAGTGTAGTATGTTCGATATCGCCGGTTTCGTTGCTATACGTCAACGACAATTGGGGTATGCATACTTACTTACGTTTATGCTATGTGATATTATGTGTTGCTGAGATATGATGTGCAGGATTGTCGCGATTGAATAGCCGGGGGTTTTTATGTGAGATGAGAGTTTTATATTTTCATTCATGTAAATTCAAATGTAATGTAATATTCTTTTATTTGGGGCACTTCCGGGTTGAGGTTGTGTTACCAGTGTTGTATATTATTTACTTTTCCGCATTAGGATTGACCCAAGGTGGGGAGCACAAGTGACCGGGTTCTGGGGTTCAGTGGGAGGCCATCTCGAGGAGTAGAGAACGGGTCTCCTAAACTCCAGAATTGGCAGGGTCACTTGCCGCTCTCGTAGGGGTCCAGGGTGTGGGCTTGGCTATTCATCGCGACTGTGGAATCCGTATTTTCTATTCTGGCTAAATACTAAATACGGACGTCCTAGTATATCCCACGTTATATCTATGTTTCTGCTGCCTGTGTTCTGTGATATCTGAGACGAATGACATATTATATATATGATATATAGTAGACGTTGCTTATGTTTTACACCCGCGCTAGTCCCGTCCCGGTATACCGTTAGTTAAGTAACCTAACGGTGCATAACGGAACATTGCGGCGAATGCGGATGGCATAAGCATACGTGTTATTTTCGTTTCTTTTTCTGTGATTGGCTTAAGGACTTAAATGATGGGATTACATTAATGTGATTAATGTAAAGAAAATAAACCTAAAAAGATGTTGTAGAATCGGATTTGAAAACCACTCGGCTATTTATGAAAAAGCTATATTTTAAAACTGCGGAGCTTAAGCCACTCCTTTTGAAAACCATTTGATTCTACAACGATATCAAGCTCAAAGCGTTAAAGATTTTCTTAAAAATCATCCGCAACCCTCCGTCATTTTAGGAAGTAGAGTACTTAGTATTCGTGCTACGTTTGTTGACTATAGTTAAGGCGTAGTGTACGGTAGCTAAGTGATGTCTTCCTACAATGCATATGATGCAGATTAATTAGGACATTCTTATGACTTTGTTGACCATAGTTAAGGGTCATATGAGTGGGTCTAATTAATCAAGAAATGACGGGTAGAGCTTGACTGGTACTTATGATTTGTTGACCTTAGTTAAGGTCATAGGTACTAGGGGTAAAAACTACATCGGGAATTTCAAGAGTTGAAATTTGCAATGAGATTGCATACCTTCCATGTGATGGTTGGATCTCGATCCCACTGTGGGCAATAGTTGCCCCTAGGAGAGTTTTACAGTTTACAATTAGCTAACTCATTAGGTGTCTGGAAAGGTGTTAACGGGGCTCCGCCTCTGGGAAAACGAGGTTTACTCTAATTAGGTCCGTGCGAAAGCACGGGGAACCTCCCTCAAGTACCGACACTGGCCTGGCTGAACGGTTAGCGAAGTTGTAGACTGTAATTAATCCTGGCTAGTTTTTCTTTTTAAGGTTTGAAAGAAAAACTCGATAAAAGCAGTGGGAAACATCGATTAGACAAGATAATAACCAATCTGATCTATGCAAGAGCTTTCGCTGAGTGTATTCTTTTCTCTCTCTTAATGGCAGATACCCATGACTGGACTCAAGCTTTTACTAGATAAAAACAAACTGAATGGGACCAACTATAAAGACTGGCTGAGGAATCTGAAAATCGCCTTGACTTATGATAAAGTATCATATGTCCTCACGGCTTCAGCCCCGCCCGTCCCTGGTCCAAAATCCTCAGTTGCGGACATTGAAGTCCGCAAGACGTGGGACGCTGACTGTGCCACGGCCACATGCCTCGCGCTTGCATCGATGGATAACACACATCAAAAGCAGCACGAGGACATGGACATTCACGGTATATTGCTCCATACAAAGGAGTTGTATGGGGAGCAATCCCGCGTATTACGATACGAAGCATCAAAGAAATTGTTTCAGATGCGAATGGCCCCTGGCACACCAGTAGGAGACCATGTTCTGAAGATGATAGCTCTCATAGAAGAGCTTGAGGACCTTGAATGGACGATGGACAATGAACAATATATAGATATTATTCTGCAGTCCCTCCCCTCCACCTTTGCTCAGTTCATAGTGAACTTCAACATGCATGGCATGGAGAAGGACCTCCCTGAACTCCTTAACATGTTAAGGAATGCAGAGAGCACTATGAAGTTAGCAAAAACTCCCGTTATGACTATTGGACAGTCTTCATCTTCTCGTCCGAAAGCCAAGGCCAAGGGAAAGAAAAAGAAGAAACCCACTAATCCTAAGGGCGGAGTTAAAAAGGAAAAGGGAAAGGGAAAGTCCAAGGCTGGAGACTCGGGGAAGGGCGAATATTTTCATTGCCACAAGACAGGACATTGGAAGCGCAATTGCACGGAGTACTTAAGTCTCAAGAAGAAGCATGGTGATGCTTCTGCTTCAGGTGCGTTTGTGACTGAAAACTGTTTTTCTATAAACTCTGCTTCCTAGGTATTGGATACCGGTTCAGGTTCTCACATTTGCAATTCTATGCAGGGGCTGAGAAATAGCAAGGTTTTGAGGACAGGTGACCATACTCTCCGCGTTGGAAATGGTTCCAATGTACATACAGTCGCAGTGGGAGAGTATCACTTGGGGTTGCCATCTGGATGTATTTTGGTTTTAAATCCATGTTATTTTGTACCAAGTATGCTATGTAATAAAATATCCGTTTCTTTGTTGGACAATGAAGGGTATAATTTTGTATTGCAGAATAATGTTATGAACATTAACCTGAATCAAAAGTTGGTTGGGTATGGTACACTAAACAACGGAATATATGTCCTAAATCAACACACAGTTTTCAGTATACAACACACTAATAAAAGAAAATTTTCAGAATTAAATGAAGCTTTTCTTTGGCACTGTAGACTTGGTCATATTAACGAAACAAGACTAAACAAGTTACACAAAGATGGATATTTAAACTCTTTTGAATATAAATCTTATGCGACTTGCCAGTCTTGTATCAAGGGTAAAATGACCAAAACTCCGTTTACCGGACACGGAGAAAGAGCTACTCAGCTCCTGGGCCTCATACATAGTGATGTATGTGGGCCAATGTCTACACAGGCTAGAGGCGGTTTTTCATACTTCATTACGTTCACTAACGATTTCTCAAGATTCAGTCATGTATTTTTATTAAAGCACAAGTCCGAAGCTTTCGAGAAATTCATTGAATATAAACAAGAAGTAGAAAAACAAACCGGCTTGAGTATAAAGATGCTTCGATCAGATCGAGGTGGTGAATATCTCAGTACAGAATTTGCACACTTCCTAAAAGAGAATGGGATTCTCTCTCAGCTCACTCCTCCTTACACACCACAGCACAACGGTGTGTCAGAACGACGGAATAGGACCCTATTAGATATGGTCTGGTCCATGATGAGTGACGCTGAGTTACCCGTCTCGTTTTGGGGGCATGCATTGGAGACTGCAGCGTTTCTACTAAATAGGGTTCCAACCAAAGCCGTGTCTACCACATCATATGAGATATGGCATGGGAAGAGACCATCTCTTAAGAGAATTAAGATTTGGGGTTGCCCGGCCTATGTTAAAAAGCAGAATCCGGACAAACTCGATACACGGTCAGTCTTATGTAACTTTGTGGGATATCCAAAGAATTCTTATGGATATCTATTCTACCACAAAGAGGAACAAAAAGTGTTTGTTTCTCAGTATGCCACATTCTTGGAAAAAGAGTTTTTCACAGATAAAGATAATGGCGAGGTGGTAGATCTAGAAGAGGTTCTAGAGACACAAACTACAAATGACGATTTGGTTGAACCAGCTGTTGCAACAGAAACTGAAGAACGTCGGCCACTCCGTAGGTCTGGTAGGACTTCTCGCCCACCGAAGAGGTACTACGGTTTCCTCATTGATGGTAACGGAGAAGATTGCATCATGGATGATGATGATCCTACCAGTTTTCAGCAAGCTATCACGAGTAAAGACTCTGTGAAGTGGCTGGATGCCATGAGATCCGAAATGGAGTCTATGTACACCAACAAAGTGTGGACTTTGGACGTTGTACCCCCTGGGGTAAAACCTGTGGGGTGCAAATGGATCTTTAAAAGAAAGATTGGTGTAGATGGGCAGGTGGAGACCTATAAGGCAAGACTTGTGGCGAAGGGTTTTCGTCAAAGACCAGGTTTGGACTATGACAAGACTTTTTCTCCCGTAGCCATGCTTAAATCCATTCGGATCCTACTTGCTATTGCTGCTCACTACGACTATGAAATCTGGCAGATGGACGTTAAAACCGCATTTCTAAATAGAAATTTGGAAGAATGCGTTTATATGGATCAGCCAGAGAGCTTCATTGATAGTGGGAGCAGCGGGAAAGCATGTAAATTGGTTAAATCCATATATGGGTTAAAGCAGGCATCACGGAGTTGGAACATCTATTTCGATGATGTTATCAAAGAGTTTGATTTCATCAAAAATCCAGATGAACCTTGTGTTTATAAGAAGGCTGTAGGGAGAGCTGTCACATTCCTCGTATTGTACGTGGACGACATTCTTCTGATAGGAAATGATATTCCTATGCTACAGTCGGTCGAATCTTTCTTATCACTGAGGTTCTCCATGAAGGACCTGGGTGATGCCACGTACATTCTGGGCATTAGGATCTATAGGGATAGATCCAAAAAGTTATTGGGATTGTCCCAAACCAAGTACATTGACACCATCCTAAAAAGGTTTAGTATGGAAGACTCCAAGCGGGGTGCCTTACCCGCTTGCCATGGGGTCACTCTCTCCAAGGATTCTTGTCCAAAGACCGATGAAGAGAGAGCTCGCATGAGTATTATACCCTATGCTTCGGCAGTAGGATCTATAATGTATGCGATGTTATGTACACGCCCAGATGTAGCTTATGCACTTAGTGTAGTAAGCAGGTATCAATCCAACCCAGGGGAGAATCACTGGACAGCTGTGAAGAACATTCTTAAGTACTTGCGAAGGACTAAAGAATTGTTCTTGGTGTATGGTAATGGAGATCTCCAAATGGAGGCCTTTACCGATTCAAGCTTCCAGAGTGATAAGGACGACAGCAAATCTATCTCTGGGTTTGTATTTACCCTCAATGGAGGGGCGGTGAGTTGGAAGAGTTCCAAACAAGATACCGTTGCAGACTCTACGATGGAAGCTGAGTACATTGCTGCAAATGATGCTGCCAAGGAAGCCGTCTGGATGAAGAAGTTCGTCTTGGAGCTAGGAATAGTTCCAACCATTATTGATCCAATACCTTTGTATTGTGACAATAATGGGGCTATGGCGTTAGCCAAGGAGCCCAGATCCCATCAGCGGTCCAGACATATCCTGAGGCGTTTTTATTTGATCCGGGAGATTGTAGATCGCCGCGAGATCGAGATTAGGAGGGTAGACACAAAGAATAACGCCGCGGATCCATTCACCAAGGCCCTCCCTCAGCCGCAGCATGAGCGACTTTTTGAGATGTTGGGTGTGAGATACGCCAATAACTGGCCTTAGTGCAAGTGGGAGATTATTGGATATATGTATGCCCTAGAGACCATTATATGATAGTGGATGTATCTATACATGTATATATATATATATATATTCAGTATGCATTCTTGCTCGACATAATAGTATGCTATCTGGTTATTCTTTATCTGACATGTTGATTTGATCATGCTTTTATTCATTCATACATGCTGATAAAGCCCTGAGGATATCGGCTTGACTACTCTGATTATGATGGAGATCATACTAGTGGGATATCTGTAGTCTATAAGCATATCCTGGAACGTCCCTAGTCGTAGGTATATCGAGACGGGGCATTGATATACCAGAGTAGACTAGCGTATATGATACTAGACCCATACGATGGGCGATGAATGTTCCCACATTCATCGATGTTTGACATCAAGATCATATACGGGTGCTCAGTGGTGACTGGGTACACTGGACGGACTCACCGAGAACTCCTATATGGAATTATATCTATCGTCGAATAGCAGTTCTCAGGTGACACTGGTACAGGTTAGTCTGTAGACCCGAGATCGTCATAGAGTCTTGTGTGTTCTCCCACTGTACTTTGATTGTCACCCTACCACGGCTCTACTGAGTCGTGCAAACAGGTGGCCGTTGGGTACAGTCCCGAGACACACGAAGGCAATGAGCGATAGGAGGGGTTTTCGTCTCTCCCGGTATTGGGAGTTGATGCTGTGCTGTGCCCGACTGGTTATATCAGTAAGTCCCTGGCCAGGGCTGCTGAGAATTGCTGATAAGTGTTATCAGTAGTTTCTTGATCTGTTATAGACCATTCACCGGCACGACTTATTGAGTTATTAGGGTCGACGTGACCATCCCTAGGCTCGATATGCAGCATATCTGACGAAGAGACCGGACTGTACGGTAGTGTTGCCGGTTGGCTCGACGGGAGTTGTAGCAGGTTCGCTTGTTTTCTTCTGATCGCTCAATACCCGGGTAGCCGTTACGTTTAGCTGATCGCTTGCGGCTTGGGGGACTTGATATGATCATTACCCTCTGCCGGCGTATTGACGAGTCTTAGAGTCCCACAAAGGAGTTACCCAGTCCAGGCGAAACGTTGTGGTGCGCGTATGCAATATGCGCATGCACCCGATTAAAATATGCATATATGATATCGGACATTGATCGGGCGGCCTTCTTTTGGTGGGGTCATATGAGATATGACCGGATTGATAAATCAAGTGTTGATTTATCATTTAACCATTAGTTTTCTCACTTAAAACCTTTCATGGACATGATGGATGTATGCATGTGTGTATATGTTTCTTTCTTTCTATCTAGTTTCATGCACATGTGGATGTGCATACATGCATACACACATACACCCATCTATCATGGTTGTTAGCACATGGAAATGGTGGCAATATAAGACTCACACCATAGATTAAGTGATGGTTTTTTATTTAATTTTGGATTTAAAACAAAATGAAAAGAAAAGGATAATCATTTCTAGCTTCTACACTCTTCATTTAACCTAACCAAGCTCACCTACCTCTAACCATGGGTTATCCTTCTCTTTATCATTTAAAACTCAAGTTAAATAAACTCTCCATCACTTAACCATGGTTGGACATGAGAAGAAATAAAATATATAAAGATATATTTCATTTCTTTTCTATGGTTATCATATTAACCCTTGTTCAAAGAAAGCCTCCATCTTCATCCTCCTTCTTCCTTTTGCTCTCTAGTTTTTTTTTAGTGAGTAATACACACTTAAAGAAAGGTTTTTGAAGTGAGAACCTTAACCACAACTTCATTATACACAAGTTTAGCCGACTTTTTTAGAGTGTTCTCTTCGGTTTTACGAAGTTGCGAGCTTGGACGGAGAACTCCGTGGTGGATCGTCGTGGACGCGAGAGGACTTCAAGAGGACCTCCATTCAACACCCAAGAGACCAAGGAGTCCAGCGAAAGGGAGCTACAAAGGTTGTAGTCTCGAAACCCTAGTTTAGTTCGCTTTAATTTTCCGAAACCCTAATTTTCTAGGATCGATTCCATTGCATGCTTGCTTAGCACCATAAAAACTTGAACTTTGTGACATGTGATGCTTCCAAATAGGTTTGCCTAGCACCACAATCTGTAGGGTGTTTTTCGTCACCCCATTGAGATGGGAATACGCGCGCGCTCTTCAGGCGCATTACAGATTCCCCCTGCCTAGAGATAGGCTGGGTTTTATTGATTGCGGGGATCCGAATCTCCGGCAGCCGCGGACTAAGCTGCCGTTAATTACCCCTCGCCTTTGGAGCGAAAGAACCTCCGATTGACAGGTCAAACAGGTCATGCGAACTCAATGTGCAGTGTAGGTGTGTCTTGAAGGGTTTTTGGATATATCGGGGGGCCCGCAGAGTTTTTAAGGCGGTCCCGCTACCCAGATAGCGTGCTGGGGGTCAAGGGGGCTAGCAGCCCTTTTGCGGGGTCCGGGGCAGCGTCCCGTTAGAAATTTTTTCTAATGGGGGACAGTGTTGTAGAGTATGTGTGTGTCTATATGTATATATACATACATATATATATATATATAAGGAAAGGGCATCCAAAGGATGCGTGGGAGAAAGAACAACGCCTCACGTGCGCGGCACGCGGGCGCTCGAATGCTGGCGCTATCGCCTTGGGCACTGGCGCTTTGGGCGCCAGGGCGCTAGCGCACAAAGCGCTAGCGCCTTGCGTGCCAGACACATAGGCGCTCGGGCGCTAGAGCTCAAAGCGCTAGCGCCTCACGTGCTAGGCACGTGGGCGCTCGGGCGCTAGCGCCTCACGTGCTAGGCACGTGGGCGCTCGGGCGCTAGCGCCTCACGTACCAAGCACGTGGACGCTCAGGCGCTCGCGCTTTGGGCGCTTAGGCGCTAGCGCCAAACGTGCCAGGTACGTGGGCGCTCGGGCGCTACGCCACACGTGCCAGGCGCTAGCGCTACACGTGCCAAGCACGTGGACGCTCAGGCGCTAGCGCATGTGCCACGCACGTGGGCGCTCGAGCGCTCGCGCTTTGGGCGCTCGGGTGCTGGGCGGCAAAAGGGACTTGGTCCCTGCACTGGGAGTTGTACTCCCAGAAAGAAATACTTATTATTTTGTATATATATATGTATATATATATATATGAGGAGTTAAACTCCTAAGATATTTTTGAAGCTGATGAAGGGGCTTCTTCCCTTGAGCCCTGGATATTCTCCAAAGTGGGGTCTTTGGAGATGGGTCTCCTTCTTTCTCCTTTGTTGGCCGGCTCTTGGATAACAAGAGGGGTGAAATTTTAAAAATATCTCCTTTTTAAGATCTGATGGAAGATCCAAGCTCCCTTTTTATGGGTTTTGTGGTGAAAAACTATTTACTTTTGGAAAAGGAAGAGTAAAACTCTTGATTTTATTCAAAAGAAAGAAGAAGGTTTAGAACCTTGAGAAAGGAGAAGGAGGCACAGACCTTGTTTTTTTTTAGAGAGAGAGAAAGATCCTGAGATATTTTCATTTTCTTTGCCTTTATATACTATACACTTTACATATAGCCCCTTGGGCTTTACAAAATGGTATTTTGCCCATCCATGCCTCATGTGCTATTTATTTTTGCACATAAGCCATGAGTTTTATAAAAATTTGGCTTTATACCCACTTTCCTTACATTTATTTATAGAAATAAAAAAAAATACACCAAAAATTTTTATTTTGGCACGGGAGGGAGGCCGGCCGCTTCATGTTCGGGCTCGACTTGGGCATGGGCCTACTAGCTTGGGCTTGGGCCCGCTTACTTGGGGTTGACCTTGACCTTGACTTGGTCAACCGGGGTGCAAATTTTGACCCCAACACACGACACAAAAGGTACTCTAGATTATATCCATTCCGATATTTGGGGACCCTCTCAAGTTGCTTCCAAAAGAAGCAATGCAAAATATCTGCTTACTTTCATCAATGATTTTTTAAGTAAGGTTTGGGTCTACTTCTTGAAGTACAAGAGTGATGTGTTTCTTATGTTCAAGCAATGAAAAATATTGATTGAGAAGCAGACATGCAAACAGAACAAGAAACTAAGGATGGACAACAGATTAGAATTTTGTAGTAGATATTTCAATAAATTCTTCAAAAATGAAGGTATTGTTTGGCATCATACCATTGTCTACACACCACAGTAAGAGCGCATGAATCAGACTCCTTTGGAGTAAGCTCTGTGCATGTTATCGAATGCAGGGCTCGGTAAGAGATTTGGACAGAGGCGGTGAATACGACATGCTACGTGGTAAATCAATCACCTCATACGTTTCTTGGTAGTAAAACACCGGAGAAGGTATGGTCTGGAAAGCATGTCGATTATTCTACACTTAAAATGTTTGGTTATCCCGCATATGCACATTACCGTGAAGGCAAGTTGTATCCTCGACCGAAGAAATGCATTTTTCTTGGCTATACTACCGGAGTCAAAGGTTATAGGCTGTGTTGTTCATATCCTAAGTCGCCAAAATATATGTTTAGCAAAGATGTGACATTTTACGAATCTGCTATGTTGAAGTTGAAGAACGCGGAATCTCCAATTCCAGACGGTTCAAGGAAGGACGAGCCGATCGTTGAATTTGAGGTCGGTGAAAACTCGGGTTTGCAGGAGATCTCTCCTTTACCATCATCTAATGAAGAACAGTTCTAAGATGATCAGCATCTACTTGTTCGAGACCGACAACGAAGGGACATTAGGCAGCCATGGAGATATGGCTATAATGATCTAGTGGCGTATGCACCGTCCTTTGCAGAGTCAGTTGATAGTAGCGAACCTACGAGTTATCAAGAAGCTATCTCATCTGATAAGTCAGCTCGTTAACTAGTCTCTATGAATGAAGAGATTGGGTCTTTTCATAAGAACTAAACATGGAAGCTCGTTAAGCCTAAAAGAGGAAAGAAAGTAGTTGGTTGTAAGTGGGTTTTCAAAAAGAAGGAAGGAGACCAAGAGGTTGCTGATACATGATACAAGACACTATTGGTAGCTAAAGGATATTCGTAGATTCGGAGAGTGGACTTCAATGAAATATTTTCTCTAGTTGTAAAACACATATTTATATGTGTCTTGCTCAGTTTAGTAGCTATGCAAGATTTGGAGCTCGAGCAGCTCGATTTTAAGACCGTGTTCTTTCATGGTGATTTGGTAGAGAAGATCACATGCAACAACTCTAAGGTTTCAAAATTGAAGGTAAGGAAGACTATATTTCTTTATTAAAAAAGTCTCTCTATGGTTTGAAGCAGTTACCTAGACGTTGGTACAAGAAATTTGACTTCTTCATGAAGGATATTGAGTTTACGAGAAGTAAGGGCGACAATTGCGTTTATTGCAAGAAGCTCGCCAATGGTTCTTTCATATACTTCTTGCTTTATTGCTTTATGTTGATTATATGTTAATAGCGGTAGGATATATGGTTGATATTCAGAAGCTTAAGGAACAGTTGAAAGGCAAGTTCGAAACCAAAGATTTGGAAGTGGCCAAGAAAATTCTCGGTATGGAAATTAGACGCGATCGCCAGGGAGGAAAATTTTACTTTTCTCAGTAGCGATACATTAAGAAAGTTTTGAAGCATTTTGACATGGCAAACGCTAAATCTATAAGTACTCCGTTGGCAACTCATTTCAAACTTTCAACTCGTTTATCACCGCAAACAGAGAATGAAAATCAGTATATGTCGCATGTTCCTTATTCGAGTGCAGTAGGTAACATTTTTTATGCCATGGTTTGTATCCGACCAGATATTTCACATGCAATTAGTGTTGTTAGTTGTTATATGACATCTCCTGGTAAAGGCCATTGTCAAGCAGTGAAATAGATTTTACGATACCTACGAGGTAAGTCTGATGTGGGGTTGGAGTTTGGAAGGAACAATGACGGTTTGGTTGGTTTCGGTATTCTGATTATGTAGATGATCTCAACAGGCAAAGATCGATCATCTGCTATGCATTCTCTTTAGGACGATATTTTATTAGTTGGCATGCTTCATTATAGCCTACAGTAGCATTGTCTACGACGGAGGCGAAGTATATGGCTATTGTTGAGGCTGTTAAGGAAGAAATCTGATTGAAGGGGTTATTTTCGGAACTTAGTATCTAAATAGATATCATAATAGTCTATTGTGATATCTTAAGCACGATTTATTTAACAAAGGACCATATGCATCATGACAGAATGAATCATATCGATATTCGATATTAGTTTGTTCAGGATATCATTGAAGTGGAAGATATAATTATAAAGAAGGTTGGCACATTAGATAATCCGACCGGCATGTTGAATAAATCTCTTTCATTTGTTAAGTTTAAGTATTTCTTGAATTTAATTGGAGTGTGTCGCGCTCATTGATCCCTTTAAGGGTTTGTGGAGAAGGTGGAGCTACTATTAATTTTATGGAAAAGTTTTGTGGCGAATGCGTAGGACAATGGAGATTTGTTATGCCTCGTATTCTTGATCCCTACTAAAGTTTCCCATCAATTCGGCGTTTCACAGAGATTTGAAGTTGAGCCGGCTCAATGTCTCAATGAGCCGACATACAAGTCGTTCAGAATTGGTATTTTCTCTCTGAGTACAAGAGACGGCTCAAGACAATCTTAAGCCTTCTCACAAGACGTATAGAATGATCGTCTGCTCTCTGTTTATAAAAGACGGTTCAGGATATACTTGAGCCGGCTCATGACTAGTGTGGAGTTCTTTGTTTGTATGAGCCGGCCCATCATCAACTTAATTCGTCTCTAAAGCGGATCGGGCCGAATATCTGTTGTTTCGAGATAATTAGAAAATTAGTTATTCGGTCATATCTTTAGTATATTATATGTATTGTAATATTTGTAACCTTAGATTGGATAACCATTTGTGATAGCTTTGAAGATAATCTTTGAGAGAACCCTTTATAATTTGAGAGCTAAGGTTTTCAGAGGGATTTGAGAGATTCATCCACCGTTTGTAATCCTCTATAATTTTATCGATTAATAAAGGTTCTTCTTCGCCCGTGGGTTTTCCTGAAAGGGTTTTTCCATGTAAAATCTGGTGTCTTGTGGTTAATACTTTTATTTTCATTACTTATGGTTTATTTTTTTCTCTTCCTTTTATCGTTTGTTATTATTTTGATATCGTATTTGTCGCAACATGTATCAACAAATAGTTATAAAAAATATTACCACCATCTTTTATATAAAATCATTGCATATTAAAATGAAAAGCAATGAGTGCAGGGTTACCTAAGACGGCAGCGAGGTTTCGAGAGGTATTGTCCATACCAAATTCAAAATTTTGCATTTTTAGCTAACCCTAACTAAGAATCGTTAACTAGAAATCGACGGAAATATAAATGCAAACGTACTTTGCAAGTCTAGTGAGCAAGGAATACAACCTTTGTAGACCGGTCCTGCACTTCAATAGCTCCGTGTAGTAGTCCCTTTTACTGCGATCGTGAACTCCGGACTCTAGAGAGGCTCCCATGAAAAAACGAACATGCTTGTTTCGAAGACTTCGAGGCCGAAGATGATCTACGTCGAGAAGACACTAACCCAAGCTATCTCTCACTAATTATAGAATTAGTGAAGCAAACACCCTATACTAAATGGCAAGTAGTAGAGAATGATGAAGTAGGAAGTGGGCTCACTTTAGATTTGATTTTCTCACATTTTTTTCTCATACCTCCATTGAAGCTAGAAAAATTTGAGGAAGAAGAAGAAGAATGGACTCATATGAAAAATTGATGATCCAAATGAATTATTGCAACCATGGGTGAGTTAAGCCCTCATGCCTAACTCATGTAGAGAATAAACCAAGGGCTAAGGTTAAGGGTTGGGTTAACTAATATCCTAAGGAATGACAAAAGAGTGGACTTTGTCAATATTTCTACAAGCTTCATCCAAGCTTGACAACATTGACCAAGCCTTCTCTCTTTTGTTATAACTTAAGAAATAAATAAAACCCTAACTTAACCCTAGTATGGTTTAAGTCTCATACACCCATCTTGCTATGTATCATCAAGCATGACACAAAATAATTTACACTTGCATATATCACATATATACAATGTGCACAAACCAAGTGAGAAAAGAATCATAAGTAAGCTAATACTAGTTAATATAATGTAATATATCTAATATATAATTATACATTAGATCATCAAATCAACTCTTGATTTAATAATCCGGCTATATCATATATAACCGACCAATATCATGTGTAACAACTTATCGAATCAACACTTGATCCGCTAACCCGGTTATATCGCATACAACCGACCAATGCCACAAATCGCGAGAATAGAATACGGTATCTCATATCGTATCAATCTCAGTCCCGCACATATCACATATG
The DNA here is from genome assembly GCA_030015575.1 of Agapanthus africanus. NCBI lineage: Eukaryota > Viridiplantae > Streptophyta > Magnoliopsida > Asparagales > Amaryllidaceae > Agapanthus > Agapanthus africanus. The sequence continues at coordinate 621,594,399 of CM057342.1, forward strand.
TGCTCCTACTCCGTTTCGCTTGAGCCAGTAAACCCCTGTGTAGGACTCTAAAGACTCGTCAATACGCCGGCAGTAGGTGATAATCATATCAAACACCCACAAGCTGCAAGCGGGCTGCTAAACGTAACGGCCACCTGGGTATTGAGCGATCAGAAGATCAACAAGCAAGCCTGCTCGTACTCCTGTGAATACAATCAGTAACACTACCGTACATTCCGGTCTCTTCGTCTGATATGTCGCATATCTCATCTAGAGGTGGTAAACGTCAGACCCTAGTAACTCGATAAGTCGTGCCGATATGAGGCTCATAACGGTTCGAGAAACTACTGATAACACTTACCAGTATATCTCTGAAGCAGCCCTGGCCAGGGACTTCCTGTTATAGCCAATCGAGCACTGCGCAACATCAACTCCTAATACCGGGAGAGACGAAACCCCTCCTATCGCTCATTGCCTCCATATGATTCGAGACTGTATCCAAAAGCCACCGTTTTGCACGTTCTCTTGAACGTGGTAAGGTGGAAATCAAAGCACGGTGGGAATCACACAAGACTCTATGACGATCTCGGGTTTACAGACTAATCTGTACTAGTGTTACCAGAGAACTGCCATCTGACGCGAGGTATAATACCATCTGGGAGTTCTCGGCAAGTCCGTCCAGTGTACTCAGTCTCCACTGAGCACCCATATACTATCTCTGATGTCAAACACCAATGGATATGGGATCATCCATCGCCCATCTATATGGGTCGAGAAGTTATACGCTAGTCTACTCTGGTATATCGATGCCTTGTCTCGATACACCCACGACTAGGGACATTAGAAGGATGTACTTAGCGACTACACTTTCCCCACTAGTATGATCTGCATCATAATCCTGGTAGTCAAGTACTCATCCTAAGGGCTTTATCAACATGTAACATAGAGACAATCGGAGTACATGTTAAGATAAAGAGCAACCAGATAGTATATTATCATGTCGACCAAGAAAGTCCTCCATATATATGTCCAAGCATCCACTACAATATACATCATATGTACAGTAATGGCCTCTAGGGCATACATATAACTAACAATGAGTTGAGAAAGAAACAAAAGAATCACCCACCTTCTTTTTCTTCTTCCAATTGATTCAACCTATTGAAAAAAATATCATACAAAAAATAAAAGAAATGAGTTGAGAAAGAGAGAATAATCACCCAACTCTTCTTCTTCCAATTGATTCAACATTTGAAAAAGAATGAGCTTTCTTCTTCTTTCAATTGATTCTATCTATTAAAAAAATAAAATATTATATAAAAAATAAAATAAAAAAATGAGTTGAGAAAGATAGAGTAATCACACATCTCTTCTTCCAATTGATTTAACATATAAAAAAAACGTCTATACATTAATAACTTCATACTAATATGGGAAGGACATGGGAATACCTTTATTTATCTCATCCATCTTCAAATGGCTTTCTACTAGTTTGATTAAGAATATTAAGAGATGCATGCGGTTTTTCCTTTTCTTCTTCTATTTTTCAAATCGTGAGTAATTCGGTGAGATATTGGGACATGGTCAAGATGTGAGAAAATATGTGGAGTGGTTAATGGAGAAGGGAAGTTCTAAATGTGTTTTGATTGTGAAGAGTTTGTTGGGGATATATTGTAACTGTAAAACCCAAAATTCTCTATTTTTTAATTTTATAAGTTTAAATTAAACAGAAAAGTTCTCATATTTTGACAATTCAGTATTGCTGACATGACAGAAAATTAAAGGGTTTTTTTACATGTATCCCGTATACCCCTCAGGTGGTATTAACGCAGTAGGAGATAAATATCCTTAACCTTTCACTAATAATTTAACTTAAATTAAAAAAGAATTAATACTAGAGAGAGAGGGAGACCGAGACAAGCGCAATCTAAGTCTCCCGTGTGTTTGCGGGTTATGTTACCAATACCCAATTCCTCCATTCTCTCTCTACTCTCTCTCTCTCTCTCGCTCTCGAATTATAAATAAATCTCTCTCTCTCTCTCATTATAAGTAAATCTTAAACTCTCGCTCTCTCTCTCTCACCTCATCCATCTCCAGTGACCACTTTGTCACACCTTCCCATTTCCCAATCCCCATATAAATTCACGCCCCTCACCCTCAACGCTTCAATCCCTCACATCCCTCTCTCTCTCTAATCTTTCTCTAAAACTAAAACAATGGAAGGCATCCAGTGTCAACCGAGGCTAAAGCTCTTCGGCTTCCACGTGTCGGACGACGAGATCTCCTCAACCTCGCCACTGGGCCCGACATCCCCCCTCTCATCCACCTCCACCACCACAGGCGGCGGCGGCGGCGGCGACAACCGTAAGTACGAGTGCCAATACTGCTGCCGCGAGTTCGCGAACTCGCAGGCCCTCGGCGGTCACCAGAACGCGCACAAGAAGGAGCGGCAGCAGCTCAAGCTCGCGCAAATGCACCAGGCCGGCGCGGCCCGCTCCCCGCCCGGCGTGCTATACCCGCGGAGCGCCATAGCAGCCTCGTTCTCCCCGGCCGTGCCGCACCATCATCTCCTCTCTCCCCCCGCCGCCAACTGGTTGTACTTCTCGCGCCCGGGCCCGGCGCCCCTCCACGTGTCACACGGCTGCGTCATCCCGTCACGGCCCCCGCCGGTGATGTACGGCGTCGGCCAGGACCACGTCGTGGACGGTCCGGTTCCAGACATGAACCGGCTGGACCGATTCGTAATGGACAATTCGGCCGGCGTGGCCTCCGATGAGGTCTGCGGGCTGGATTTGCACCTGAGCCTTGCGCCCGCAGGTTCTTAATGAGTTTTTCTTGTAGGGGCTCGACTGGTTCGTTTGTTAAGGTTAATGACTATGATCATTAATTAGGTAATGATCATGATCGTATCGTTGTTATGAATTAGTATGTGCATGGTTGGATGCATGGCAAGTCTTTGTAAATTTGGTTTATTTTTTCAATTTTTGGGTTTGATCAGCAATTAAAATGCATGGTGTTAATTTAATTTTCTTCTTCTTCTTCTTCTTCTTTTTATCTCTTCTGATTTTATTTTACATCGAATTGATCTATGACAAAGAGTAAATTTAGAGCTAATTAAATATTCTTAAGACAGAAATTAATAGTAGTTATTGATGTGAGTATATATTGCAAGATTGATTGATTTGGAAGTTTTGTAGAACAAAAGGTACTGATTATATATGATGTCCTCTAAATATTAAATGTGTTGCTTTTAGAGTCCCTACATTCTCGAAGTTGTGTGGATATACAGTGATAAATGTACCTTTGTCTTTCACCATGTGCATATGATCACTCCTATAATAAAGGCTTGTCCCTACGGATTCGGGCAACTTTTTATTGCCCCTACGGATTAACCCGTAGGTACATCCGTTTGCCTTTACGGTGCCCTACGGATTAAGTAAAAAATATTAAAATGTAATCTTTTATTTGGCACTACTGAACCGCAAAAGAAAACCCTACGGATTAAATCGTAGGGATAAAGAAGGTTAATTTATATATAAAAAAAGCCTCTGAAATTTGCTCATCTCCCTCAATTTTTTCTCACCCACACGCGCGATCGATCACCTGCGCCGCCTCCACCTCTCGTCAGCCGCCTCCGGAACCCCTCGTCGTCAAAATTTCCCGTCAGCCGCTGCCTCCATCTCTATCCCGCCATCTGCTGCGTCCACCTCCACCTTTGTCCCGTCAGCTCGTCGCCATCTTTCCGCCACACCAGAGGATCTCGTCGAGCTCCATCCCCGGCCTCCTCCACCTCGTCGAGCTCCATCTGTCGGTAAAACTATAAGTGAAGTGAGTTAAATCCATTTTGAACCATTAATTATTCTTATTTTTTGTGTTATTGTTAATTTTAGGGTTAGGGTTAGGGTTAGGGATAGTTTTAGGGTAAGGGTTAGGGTTAGTTTGGGTTAATTAGGTAGGGTTAGGGTTAGTTTGGGTTAATTAGGTAAAATATGCTTGGTGATGATTAGGGCTAAGGTTTGGGTTAATTAGATTAATTAGGTTTAATTTTGGTTAATGCTAGAGTTAATTTGTGTTGGGGTTTGGATGATGATTAGGATTAGATTAATTTGGGTTAGGGTTTGGGCTAGGGTTAATTTGGGTTAATTAGGTAAAGTAGAGTGTATTTGTGTTAGGGTGTTGATTAGGATTAATTTGGGTTAATTAGTGATAATTTGAAGGGTTATGGTGTTTATTAGGGTTAATTTGGGTTAATTTGGTTAATTTGGTTTAATTGGGTTAATTTTGGGTTAATTAGGGATAATTTGAGTTAGGGTGATGATTATGGTTAATTTGGGTTAATTAGGTTAATTTGGGTTACTTAGGGTTAGGGTTTACAGTGCACTAGTTCCTTCAGTAGGATACTCGATGATAACGTAAACGTACAAGTTTACTGTAAACGCAAGAAAAACTTACCCTAAACTAAAAACTTCGAACCCTTAATAACGAAACATAAACGTAAAACCTATTCATGTTAAATGTTCAAGTTAAAACCAACATATGATACTCGATGATAATATGAAACTTTCATATTCTCATCGATACTCATATCTGAAAATCAAATCTGGACTTAGTCCCCGTCTATCAGTTAACATGCGTTCGATATTCGTCGTGACATAAAACTATACGAATGTTGTTAAATATCGGACGGTATAGTTCGGTACTAACAACCGTCGTGTAGTCTATGTGACGAGAAGATTCAATCGTATGATAACCGATAGATTTGTCCAGTGTGGACAAGTTTTGAATGTATAAAGCAAACACCCGCATTCACTTGTGTTTTCATTCGTTTCGAGTTATTTCGTCGGTACTTTTCCGTTGGTTCTCCATGTACAAAGATAGATTAGATGTTCATTTCAACGTTGTTTTACAGCATTAAAATGATTATCTATTCTATTACAGTGTACTCGGAGAACAGCGGAGAGATACTGCCGAAATTTACTCGAAACGTATGAAAGCACAAGCGAATGAGTGTCTGCTCTATACATTATTAATGGGATAGAAGCCTTACCCCCGATAGTCGAAACATACACATACAACACGAATACATAACAAACGCACACACAAAGCACATACACACTAACAACCCTATATTTAAGCGAAATCATAAATTGAAACACGCATATACAGAATACAACTCGTACTTGGGTATCTTCAAATCTAACTTTGTTTATCAATAATTTATTCTTCTCAACGACAAACTTGCATCTACGGATTTTCTTCTTTGTCAGTAACCATCCCGTTCTTAGATTTCTCAATATAGTCATCATAACCTACAATTTATATGTTATACAGTCTAACATGGCCTATGAGTAAATAAGAGTTAAGGACTGAATGTACGTGTATTGGCAACAACGTATGCAACCTAAGTTTGTCGCGGGAGTTACTACTTTCATTGAATTTGCACGATCACATAATAAGATCGTGTTAGATAAGTTATGTGGGTTAGAAATGATATCGATGATGAAATCCAAGTAGATATGTCTAATGCGTCAACGAAACGAAAAAGGTTCTCAGTAATATTATATTATTATTTTCACATTTTTACGATCTATACATATATATCATGCATATGTAATGATTGTACTCTTGTCTAGATTTGATGATGACGACCGAAGCAGCGAATTGCGGCAGGAGCACCAGCCGCGGTACCGGCAGAGACAGAGGCAGAGCGGTTCTGCCACCCGGAGAGCGGTGTAGGGAGCTTCAGAGGGCCGGTCTTGTACCCCAATCGGAGACTCCTTCCGTGTGGACTTTGCCACACCTCCAGGTATATTGCACGAATATTCATTTTAATATTATAGTCAATATTTGATTGTCTAGCTGTTGGTGGTGCGTCCACATGAGAGGCAGATGCCACTCCCGTACATCTAAGTATGTTTATATATCGTATAGTGCATGCATATTGATTTAGAATGTAATATAATAATAAACACACATTCTTTTTGCTCTTACTTAGATAATCATTTTTTACTGTCTAGCTGTAGGTGGTGCCTCCACTGCACCTGCGGGTATATTTATATATCCTATAGTGTATGCATATTAATTTAGAATGTTATATTATTGATATACGCATTCTTTTTGCAATTACTTATATAATCTATTTTTAATTGTCTAATTATGGCTGGTGCGTCCACATCTGGCGCAGGGGCCACTCCCGCCACTTTCGTACCCTCCGCTCAGTTTGCAGGTTAGTATGAATAAATATAAAATATTTATTCAATTTACATATTCTTTAAGAACAACATGAACTTCATGTAATTTTATCGTCAATATTTATTTTCTAGTTGGAGGGGATGCGTCCACTCTGGGTCGCCGGATGTTCCTCACCGGAGGAACTATCGTCCCGCTCGTGCTGCTGCTCGGGCTCAGGCTCGTGCTACTGTCGCCGGAGGTATATATCGCACTTCAATTTTCATTAAGCCTTAATTTCTTAATACCACTTTGTCTTAATATTGATTGTCTTGATATTTCTTGTAGATGCAGGGCAGCCCCATCCCGAGAGAGGAACTCAAAGGCCAAATCAGTCCCATAGGCTGAGGCCCGACTGAACTAGGGGGAGGCAGCATTCTCTCTCTTCTTTACCCCCGATTATCTCTACACCGGCGATTATGCCGAGAGGTTCAGCCGGTATATAGGGGATGAGAGCTACCTCGTGAAGAAGTATCCACTTCACGTTGAGTGGGGCGATCAGTACCGGCGCTCATTCGCCCTCTTTTGGGATCAGGCTCGGGTATTAATATATATTTTCATTTGACTTATCCAATATTTTTATTATTATTTAACACTTTCAACTTAAATACATCGTTTTTTTTGTATTTGCAGTTGGATTACGACTTTCAGCCTATACCCAACCCTGATCACCTCGAGAGAGTGCTCGATCTTCACGCTCTGTACCATGGCCTGATGAAGAACATGCAATCAAAGGTCCAATACAATAGGAACGAGCTGAAGATCGTCTTCTATTCTCTGTGGATGGTGACCCCCGACGCAGAGAGAGCGGCTCTCCCATATACTCCTGCCTTTACCAGAGTCGACGTAGATACATGGCCTCTCTTGTGCCAATATTTTGACTCTCAGCGCAAACAGGTTTGTAATTTAAATGTAATTCATTGTTTAGTATATAATTTATTTTTATTGTTGCTTAATTAGAAAACTAAATCTGAATGTGTTGTGCAGAAACAGACGGATCAAAATAAAGAGAATAGGAAGTCGGCGAAGAGGGGTCGCCCCACTTATACAGGTGGCTCAATGAACATTACTCGTGCTATGGAGGCATCGGTAAATTACAATAGATTTATTCTAATATAATATAATATTAAGAGTTATTTTATAATATATGTAATTTTTTTGCGAATTGCAGAGAGCTGAGACCCTGGCGTAGGGTGGTACACCAAGCATACTGACCGCGTATCTTGCCGTCCACGGCATCTCGACAGATCCCACCACGGGCGAGCTTCAATTCCCCGACACCGCTACCCAGGAGTATTGCGTAAGTGTTAATATTTATTCTAACAGGTTTGAAATTTTTGTTTTAAAAGTTCAAATTTAAATGATATACTTATATTTTAATGGTTAATGTGGGTGGTGGAGCGGGTGGTGGAGCATGCGAAGGTATCGGGATCGATTTACTGGATAGACCGATCCGATACTGCTGACCCCAGTCCTAGATGCCGCACACGGAGGGCGCCATGGAGGTTGGGAGTGAGGCCGGGGACTGGGTCCTAGCAGGGCCCATATGAGGTTGGACTCCACTCCGGCGGTTACTTCCCCTACCCCTCATGAGCGACGTCTAGAGTATGATGTTGCCGCCTTAAAAACCACCATCGAGGAGTTGAAAGAGATGGTACGTATACTACTTAATAGTAAAATATTATATCACATTATAGATAGTAACATATGCAACATTAGTAGCCTGAGCTTATTCGGTTGTATACTTAGCTTTGATTAATTATACTTACATAAAACTATCTAATTAAAATAAACTACGGTTTTCCAAACTAGATATCCAAACGAGGCCTAAGTCCCTAAGTATTCTTAGATTGGGGTTTCGCAATAACCTGATAATGATACGAACTCGACTAAAATCTAATACAACGTTCTTAATCGTTTATTACACACAAAATTTAACAGATGCGACAGGCTACTTCGGCTACGGCTCCACATGCATCTCCTTCTGCTGCGGCTCCGCAAGCCACTACCTCGGCTGCGGCTCCGCAAGCCACTACCTCGGCTGTGGCTCCACAAGCCACTACCTCGGCTGTGGTTGTGCAGACCACTCCTGCAGCTCCACAGCCCGCTCAGACTCCCGCACAGTCCGCTCCTTCATTGGTCGGGTTTTTGACGACTCAGGGCTACACCGAGGAGCAGATGCGCCATATTACGGCGTTTATCAGAGGTGGAGGAGCTGAACCGAGCCAGGGCAGCTTTTTTTTTTATATTTTTGAGGATGTATGTACTTACTTGATACATATTGTATATATTTTGGACGATATTGGTGGTTGTTTTATTGTTCACGATGATTTAGATTGATATCGTATTCTGTTTGTTTATTTCTTTTATATATTATGCGTGAGATGTTGATTATGAATATTTTTGTATTTGGTTATATGATGTATATATTATTGTGCATAGGGAGGGGAAAAACAGTAGCCCCGAGCTTTTAAAGAAACCTTGATATTTTGTCCCTACGGATTAATCCGTAGGTCATATATTGCACCCACGGATTAATCCGTGGGTGCAACATTTGCCCCTACACAGTTAGCCGTAGAGATAAAATATCAGGATACCTGATATTTTGTCCCTGTGGACACAGTAAAACTTGTCCCTACGAATTTATCCGTAGGGGCATTTATCTGGACCTACAGATATATCTGTAGGGGCAACAATCAGGCCCTACGAATACATCCGTAGGGATAAGTATTTTATTTTATAAACCAATAAATTAAAATATTTATCAGACCTTATGGATTACTCCGTAGGGATAAGTGTCCATACAGATTAAGGCGTAGGGGCAATTATTACTCCATAGGGGCATGTTGAGGACGAACACTTGCACCTGCGGCCTTTGCATCTACAGGGTATTTTTTGCCCCTGCCGGTATATCCATAGGGGCAGTGCTTTGCTCCTACGGATAAATCCGTAGGGGCAACCCCTTATTGTAGTAGTGGATATATGGGAATGAACATTATACCCCGTTCGATAAATTGATATATCCAATAAATCTGAACTGTTAATGTTAACCGTTAGTTAAAGTAGCGGTTAAAATCGAACGGCTCAAATTTAACCGCTACTTAAAATAGCGGTTCCCATTTAATAAAAAGAGTCATCGCTCAAACAGCTTCAGTACAGTATCAACGGTTCAAGAGTTAGAGATCAAAAGAAATTGGACGATTTTTTTATGATTTGAACTACGATTCTTGCTGGAATTCTCTTAATTCGTGGATCGATCTCATAAGGTAAATTAATTAGTTTAATCAGAATAAGTTTTGTTATTTTTTGGGGATTTTTGTTAGGGTTTTCAAATGTAAATTGGGGATTTTTTCCTGTGATTTGAATTGCAATTGTTGATGGGTATTCTTATTTTTTTTGGATCGATTTTATAACATAAATTAATAATTTTATTAGTTTAGGGTTTGTTCTCATTTATGTAGGGTTTTTTGTTAATATATTTGTGATTTTTTATGTTTATTATGTAGTTATAATGGTCGATAAACGCAAATATACACCCAAAAGGGCTACACCGAAGAGGGTTACACAAAAGAGAGCTAAACCGACTCCTACTCCTTCTCCTCCGCCAAAAAATATTCGTAAAGAAGAACTTCAAGAACGTAACAAAAAAAAGGAAATTACAATCAAAGGTGAATGTAGTCAATCCTACACAGCCATCAACATCCCAGACATCATTTATTCGATACAACCCTGTCCCCATGAAGAATGTTGTATTGTATAATCAAGAAGATCACATTTCTGAAGTTATTTGGAGTGGTAAAGATGGGGGAAATCTTCTTACACTCAAATCTACGAGCATGTCTGCGCAATGGTCTCTGACGGATCGGCAGATTGAATTATTAAATGAATAAGGTTTTGGTGGGTATCGTAAAGTTGGCCACCAATAACATGACCTACCATCGATATCTGCATTAGTTAAGAGATGGTGACCCAAGACGAACACTTTTCATTTACCCATTGGAGAGTCGATTACTCTTGAAGTCGTATCATGGATTCTCGGTCTGCCGGTCATAGGTTCTCCAATTGTTTATGAAAGATGTATGGATTCTTTCATACACTTTTACGAATTATTAGGAGTTGATCCCTCGAAGGAGACTAGGAAAGAAGGTGCCCTACTTGCGACGTAGGTGTATGCGACTTTTAATAGTCTTGGGACTAATGCTGATCAGAAGTAATACACCCCCATAGTCGTCAACCAACTACGATATACGAGCCTAACATCGAGATTAGCCATCAGTTGCTTTTCGATTATGTAAGTATTGTTTATGTTTTGTTTTGTTTTATATCACCTTTAATATATTAGATCGAATTATTGATATTTATTACTTATTATTTGTCGGTGAACTCGGTTGAACTTAATAATTCTTTATTGGATGACGATAATCTCAAGAGATTACACGAATAGATCAAACGAATATTAAAAGGTGAGATTGATGAGAAGGGGGAATGAAGCCTCAAAAAGGGATGAAATCATCGAGACTGAAGAACCCGAAGTTGAAAAAGTTAAGGAGGCTGTTGAAACAAATTTGGGGGAGATGACCGTCAGAAAAAAGGTGGGGGATGAAAATCTCGGGGTTGAAATTCCCGAAGATGAAAATGTTGATAAGACGATAGGAAAAACGGCGGAGGAGGAGATCATTTTTTATGAATATTTTAAGATTGATTTAAGTGATGCCGATGCAAATTTGAATGTATGTTTGGAAGATATAACCCCCGAAATTGAAGTAGAAAATCTATTGAAAAATCGAAGCGACAGAGGGTATTCGTAAGGAATTACCATTTGAACAACCTATTGTGATGGATTTGCCTTCCCAGGACAGTCGGAAATGAATGTTCCTAGTTCTATCACTGCTAACCTGTGGCCAATGCGGAATTCAAAAACGAAAAATTTCATGGAATTAGAAACTAATATCCAAGAATCTAAATCAAACTCTTAAACTAGCAAACACAAAAGGATAAAAATCATAACTTTTGCAGTGTTTTCATTTGCTCCAATTGGGTTGGACTCTAACATGCTCTCAAGAGCTCCGGATCGCGCTTGGAAACTGGTCTTCCTCCGCCGAAGATGATCTACCCAAGGGAACCAAGTTCAAGCTTCAACTTCGTCAATGAAGTAACTAAAGATCCTAGATTGCTAATCTAGGATACTTAGTGATGTGTGTGAGTGTTCTAGCAATTTTCTTTCTTTATATCTTTATGATTCTCAACTCATGACAGTATTGAAGATGAAGAAGAAGGAGGAGGAGCCATGGAAGAGAGAGAAGCTAAATGGTGGAATGAATAAGTCTTCCTCACAAATTCAAACATGCAACATATTCTTTGCTAAAAGAATTTTATCCATTTAAAATTACAACCATGCTAGAATAGTAAATGAAAATGAAATTATAATTCATTTGCCCATACCCTTCACCATTTCTTTTTTCCGCCTCATTTCATAATTTCTTTAAAAAAAATACTAAAAATGAGTTGTCCTTCTTCTAAAAGTATTCTTGATAAATACAAGAATACGTCCCCGCAAATACATGCCCATATTCATATCAAAATACGAATACACTAGAGATAGAAAAATACAATGAACATAATACCAGAATATACATATCGAAATATATATATATATAAATTATTAAATCAAAACTTGATTTAATAATACGGCTTAATTCTAAGCTGGCTAGTTTTATCATCCGTCCGATTGAAATCCGCGTGGCTAGCATACAAACCTAATTGGAACCCCGCGCGTATCAATATACAGCCACTACATCATTTTATCTGAACCAGGAAAACCCTCTATGTGGGACACTAAAGACTTGTCAATACGCTGACAGTGGGTTTAACCATAAGTATGTTGTTCATCACAGAAAACTGCATTTTAATACCACTCATTCATTATCTGTTTTGTTAAATATTGGTACTATTAACCAGTGTCTGCTCAGTAAATACAGATTACAGGTATCATGACAAAATACTAGAAACACACTCAAATTCACGGATATAACATTTGTGAGCTGACACTGCAACCAGAACTGCAACCGATCGATATCCAAAGAGTTCTTTTGCAACAAATAAATGTGTACACAATTTTGGTCCAACACAATACAAGTGTGCACATAACTCTTTGGCACATGGACCATGGTGGGGCTGTCCATGGCACAAGTGGGCACAAGTGAGATGATGCGTGATAAATGCTAAAAAGTTATGATGTGATATAAAGCTACAAGTTTCCCTCCAAATCCATGAATGCAAACCAGATTCATATAAACAAATCAAACAGCACCAGTGGGATTATAGAGAGAACACAACATCACAGAACAAACACGAGCCCAATTGACCCAACCAAAACCGGCGAGATGATCAAAAACCCCAGCGCCGCCGGTCTTGTCATGTCCAATGAGCCACATTTTTCTACTGTCTTTTCCTTGTTGTCACATCATCCATATTATATTGTTTGTTTAATCTTATTTTGTGCCTATAACACTACTACAAAAAGGGTTTGCCCCTATGGCTTTATCCGTAGGGGCAAAGCACTGCTCCTACGGATATATTCATAAGGCTCGAAAATTCTCCGTAGGTGCAATCGCCGCAGGTGCAAGTCTTCGTCCTGAACATGCCCCTACGAAGTAAAAATTGCCCCTACGGTTTAATGCGTAGGGGTATATGTCCCTACGGTGTATTCCGTAGGGACAAAATATTTATTTAATTTAGTGGTTTATAAAATATAATACTTTCCTCTCCGGTGCTATCCGTAGGGGCAACTTCCTGCCCCTACGGCGTTAGCCGTAGGTCCAGAAATAAGCCCCTACGGATATAGCCGTAAGTGAAAGTGTAACGCCTGTTACTGAGTCCATAGGGACAAAATGTCAGGTTTCCTGATATTTTGTCCCTACGGATAAATATGTAGGGGAAATCTATAAACCTACGGATTAATCCGCAGGGGCAAAAGTTAACCCTACGGATTAATCCATAGGGATAAAATATCAGTTTTTTTTTAAAAAAAGGGGCTTCCTGTTTTTTCTAATTAAGCAATACAAAAAAATAAATTATATACTAAATAATGAATTACATTTAAAATACAAACCTGTTTGCGCTGAGAGTCGAAATATTGGCACAAGAGAGGCCGTGTATCTACGTCGATTCTCGTAAAGGCCGGAGTATGTAGGAGAGCCGCTCTTTATGCCTCGGGGGTCGCCATCCACAGGGAATAGCAGTCGATCTTCAGCACGTTCCTATTGTATCGGACCTTTAATTGCATGTTCTTCATTAGGCCATGGTATAGAGCATGAAGATCGAGCACTCTCTCAGGATGATCAGGGTCGGGTACAGGCTGAAAGTCGTAATCCAACTGCAAATACAAAAAAAACAATGTTATTAAATTGCAAGTGTTAAATAATAATAAATATATTGGGTAATTCAAATGAAAATATATATTAATACCCGAGCCTGATCCCAGAAGAGGGCAAATGAGCGCCGGTGCTGGTCGCCCCACTCAACGTGAAGTGGATACTTCTTCACGAGGTGGCTCTCATCCCCCATATACCAGCTGAACCTCTCGGCATAATCGCCGGTATAGCGATAATCAGGGGTAAAGAAGAGGGGGAATGCTGGCTCCCCCTAGCTCTGTCGGGCCTCAGCCTGTGGGACTGATTCGGGTCTCGAGTCCCCCTCTCGGGATAGGAATGCCCTGCAATTACAAGAAATATCAAGACAATCAATATTAAGACAAAGTGGTATTAAGAAATAAAGATTTAACGAAAATTGAAGTGTGATATATACTTTCGGCGACAGAAGCACGAGCTTGGGCCTGGGCAGCAGCACGAGCGGGACGATAGTTCCTCCGGTGAGGACAGCCGGTGACCCGGACGTAGACGCATCTCCAACTAGAAAATAAATATTGATAAAATTACATGAAATTCATCTTTATTCTTGAAGGATATGTAAAATGAATAAATATTTTATATTTATTCATACAAACCTGCAGACTGAGCGGAGGGTATAGAAGTGACGGAAGTGGCTTCTGCACCAGATGTGGATGCACCACCTATAATTAGACAATCAAACATTGACTATATAAGTAATTGCAAAAAGAATGTGTATATCAATAATATAACATTCTAAATCAACATGTATACACTATAGGATATATAAACATACCCGCAGGTTCGGTGGTGGCCTCTACCCGAGATGTAAGTACGTAAGAGCAAAAAGAATATATGTATATTTATGATATAGCATTCTAAATCAATATACATGCACTATATGATAAATAAACATACCTGGAGGTGCGGGAGTGGCCTTTTTCCCTGATGTGGACGCACCACCCACAGCTAGACAATCAAACATTGACTATATAAGTAATTTTGACATAAATATGTATGTATATTTATAATATTACATTCAAAATGAATATGTGTGCAATATACCTGAAGGTGTGGCAAAGTCCACACGGAAGGAGACATCCGAAGGGGTCTCCGATCGGGGTGCAAGACCGGCCCTCTGAAGCTCCCTACGCAGCTCTCCGGGCAGCAGAACCGCTCTGCCTCTGCCTCTGCCTCTGCCGGTGCCGCGGCTGGAGCTTCTGCCGCCCCTCGCTGCTCCCGTCATCGTCATCAAATCTAGATAAAACGGTTCGTGGACGCATTAGATTATCATTACATATGCATGCTATATATGTATAGATCATAAAATGTGAAGTAATAATATAACATTACTGATAACCTTTTTCGTTTCGTGGACGCATTAGACATATCTACTTGGATTTCATTATCGATATCATTTCTAACCCACGTAACTTCATGATCAGCCGAAGACAACCCGTCTTTTGAAACAGACGGTCGGAGCACTCTAAGTATTTTCTCTTCTTCATCTTCATCGCTGTCCTCAAATTATGGGACATCGTAAACAACCCTGGGTTTCCAACAGCATACGACACTCCATCCCGGATGCTTCAAACACTGTGAGTAGTATACTTGGAACGCTTGGTTCGGAAAGATAAACGGATTGTCCAGACCGTAAAATCGAAGTTTGTTCACACTGGTCAATCTATATTCATCTTTCCAAGTCTCGAGATTGTTCCTCCACTTATCCGTATCGGTTCGTGTATCGTACCAAGTACACTGAAATTTATAAAACGGTTCTGATCGTCCGGGATATTGGATGCCAAGTATACAATTTAAGTATCCATAATAAATCATACCATCTGATCCTATCGTCGCAATAACACTATTCTGAGTGGTTCTAGATATTTCTATGTTCTTAACTTCGAATTTGTATCCAAGGACACCGAATCCTTTATAATATGCAACCTCCATACTAGGAAACTGAGCTAAACATCTTGAATCACTCTCTAATGATGCAGACAAGTTCGGATCGTGGATCTAACAAAACAAATTTTACGACAAATACATAACGATATAAGTTTAGATTAAAACTGGTAAAAATAACATGTTATTCGAATAACTTACATGATCTGCGACCCAATCGCAAAAATTATCCTGATGATATTTTTCCAATCGTTCATCGTTCCAATCAGGATGCCCCTCACGTACCTTGTTAAAATGAATTCTGTTCTTAACAATAAATTATGACATTAATATTATATCATTTCATACACACACAAACACAAATATAACAATTAATCCAAAAAACTTACTCTCTATTTTCTCTAGACATGCGCTATTGTGGAAGATAAACCGGTATATGTTGTTGATAAACATAGTGTCTACCCTCTTATAATCAGTTTTACCATATGGCCCGTCCTGAATTCTTCGAGGCCGGTTAAGTCTCGTCTCAATGTTCTCGTTCAGATAGCGGGAACAAAATATGGTTACTTCATCTAGAAGATAAGCATGCATGATAAAACCCTCTGGTCGATTTCTATTGCGTATATACTTTTTTAGAGTGTAGAGTTACCTAAACAAAAATATGTTAAATAAATAAATACGGGCATACAGGACAACAATAATTTTACAAATTGCGTGAAACGAAAAATTCCATGTAGCTCTCGACGGGATACATCCATCGATATTGTATCGGTCCGGCTAACTTAGCCTTAGTTGCAAGATGAACCGTCAGGTGTATTATGATATCGAAGAATGACGGTGGGAAAATACGCTCAAACTTGCAAAGGATCAACGAAATAGAATTTTCTAATTTCTCCAGCGTCACAACATCCAGTGTTTTAGCGCATAATTCTTTGAAAAAACAACATAGGTCATTGATTACTAGACCAACCGATTCGGGAAGGGAAGTCCTGAGGGCTAATGGGAGAAGGTGCTCCATAATAACATGGTGATCATGACTTTTCAGCCCATCGATCTTACCTTTCACAATTTTTATTTTCTTGCTAAGTGATCCTGAGAAACCTGTGGGAACTTTCAAATCATGCAACACCTGCAGGAATCTTTTTTTCTCCGGTTGTGACATATGATACACGGCATTGGGAAGTACAAACTTGCCTGGTTTACCCGCTATCTGTTTAGGATGCAATTCACTTCTAATTTCCCAGGCCTGTAGATCCATCTGAGCATTGAGATTGTCTTTCGATTTCCCGTCTTTACAAATAAGCAAGTTGAGTACGTGATCGGATACTTTCTTCTCTATGTGCATGACGTCCAGATAATGAAGCACTAAATTTGTTGACCAGTACGGAAGCTCGAAAAAATGCTTAATTTGTTCCAGAATGGTGGTTTGACCTGTTTTGTCGGATCCATCCCGAAGGTTACATTATTGTAACTATCCTACTGAGCAGTCACGCCCTCTACGGACAATGGGGCTGGAGGTCTAAGAAGCTCCTGATAACCATCAAAGTGAACGGCGTCTAACCTGTAGGGGTGGTCTAGAGGCAGGAAATGTCGATGGCCACAATAACAAACCTTCCTGCTAAAATTCAAGAATTTCGATGTTGTATGTTGATGGCAATAAGGACATGCTTTGTGACCATGTACGGACCAACCTGATAGCATTCCATACGTAGGAAAGTCATTAATTGTCCATATTAAAGCCGCACGCGGTATGAAGGTTGTATTTGTGTTTGCATCGTAAGTCTCTACACCATCAATGTATAAAGATTTTAACTCATCGATCAGAGGTCGGAGATAGACGTCGATATTGTTTCCCGGTGAGTTTGGTCCATCGATAAGAAGAGGCATCATAAAGTATGATTAGTCCATAGCCAAACAAGATGACAGATTATAAACTATCATTACAACGGGCCATGTGCTGTGGCTTCCAGCCATATAGTTGAATGGGCAGAAGCCATCACTAGCGAGTCCGAGCTTGACATTGCGAGATCGCTACTGAATATTTCGTGCCTCCTATCGAAATCCTTCCATACCGATGAATCTCTTGGATGACTCATTTTTCCATCTTCACTTGGAGGAGCACGGTGATGCCAAATCATTGCCTCGGCTGTTTTCTTGCACCTAAATAGCCTCTGCAGCCTCTGTGTTATGGGAAAGTATCGTGCTACCTTGACATGTATATCGGGCTTCTTATAAGAATTTTTCGGCTTATACCTGGCCTCTCCACATGTTGGACACTCTTTCAAATATGAATTCTCTTTTCGGTACAACACGCAATTTTTAGGACATGCTTGAATCTTCTCACACTTCAGACCCAAATCAGACATCATCTTTTGGGCTTCGTACCAGGTGTCAGGCATGTTATTTCCTAGGGGCATAGAATCTTTCAAGAATGAAAGAAGCATTGTGAATTACATGTTGCTCCATCCATTTAGGCACTTAATCTGGAAAAGTTGGACGAACCATGAGAGGGTGGAATACTTTGCATTCTTATAAATTGGTTTTCTAACATCATTCATGAAATTTTCATACTTATCCACACGCGGTCCTTGACCGGAAGGAATGTCATTTTCGGTATGAATAGATTCACCTAGGGCAGCCTTTACCATATCCTCCGTTTCTTCTCCTGGAAAGAAATTACCGTCTTCTTCTTCTGCCGCATTACCGTCTTCTCCTTTTTCTTCTGCCGCATTACTGTCTTCTCTTTCTTCTTCTGCCGCATTACTTTCTTCTTCTCCTTCCCCGTGATATAGCCAAGTTGTATAAAGTTTAGTAAAACCATGTTTAACGATATGAAGCTCTGCAAATTCTACCTTCTGCCAGTACTTATTCCCATATCTATCGCACGGGCAGAGAATCTTCTCTAACATGATTTTATTATGTGCACGTGCAAATTCAATAAAAGCAGCAACTCCTGCGACAAACTTAGGTTGCATACGTTGTTTCCAATCCACATACATCCAGTCCTTAACTCTGATGTACTCATGGGCCATGTTAGACTGTATAACATATAAATTGTAGGTTATGATGACTATATTGAGAAATCTAAGAACGGGATGGTTACTGACAAAGGAGAAAATCTTTGTATGTGCTTTGTGTGTGCGTTTGTCATTGAAAAGAATAAATTATTGATAATCAAAGTTAGATTTGAGGATACCCATGTATGAGTTGTATTCTATATATGTGTGTTTCAATTTATGATTTCGCTTAAGTGTAGGGTTGTTAGTGTGTATGTGTGTTTGTTGTGTATTCGTGTTGTATGTGTGTGTTTCGCTGTCGGGGGTAAGGCTTCTATCCCATTAAGAATGTATAGAGCAGACACCCATTCGCTTGTGCTTTCAACCGTTTCGAGTAAATTTCGGCAGCACCTCCCCGCTGTTCTCCGAGTACACTGTAATATAATAGATAATCATTTCAAAGCTGTGAAACAACGTTGAAATGAACATCTAATCTATCTTTTTATACGGAGAACCAGCAGAAAAGTACCGACGCAATAACTCGAAACGGATGAAAACACAAGTGAATGCAGGTGTTTGCTTTATATATTCCTAACTTGTCCACACTGGACAAATCTATCGGTTATCATACGATTGAATCTTCTCGTCACATAGACTATACGACGGTTGTTAGTACCGAACTATACCATCCGATATTTAACAACCTTCATATAGTTCTATGTCACGACGAACATCGAACGTATGTTAACCGATAGACGGGGGCTAAGTCGCGCTTTGATTTTCATATATGAGTATCGATGAGAATATGAAAGTTTCATATTATCATCGAGTATCATATATTGGTTTTAACTTGAACATTTAACTTGAATAGGTTTTACGTTTACGTTTCGTTATTAAGTGTTCGAAGTTTTTAGTTTAGGGTAAATTTTTCATGCGTTTACGGTAAAGTTGTACGTTTACGTTATCATCGAATATCCTACTTAATGAACTAGTGCACCCTAAACCCTAACCCTAAATAACCCAAATTAACCAAATTAACCACAATTAACCATAATCGTTACTCTAACACAAATTATCCATAATTAACCTAATTTACCTAAATTAACCTAATTAACCCTAATCAACCCAAACTTAACCCAATTTACCCAAATTAACCTAATTAACCCTAATCAACACCCTAACACTTTCAAATTATCACTAATTAACCCAAATTAACCCTAGCCACTAATTAACCCAAATTAACCCTAGCCTCTAACCCTAAACCTGAACTAAACCCTAACCCTAAACCCTAACCCTAACCCTAACCATACACTGAACCCTAACCCTAACCCTAACCCTAACCATAGCCTAAGTCTTACCCTAACCCTAACTGAACCTAACCCTAACCCTAACTGAACCTAACCCTAACCCTAACCCTACCCTAAATTGAACCCTAACCCTAACCGAACCCTGAATCCTAACCCTAGACCAAGTAGCAACCCAATAATCAATAAAAAAAGAAATAAAAGCATAATTAAAAGTAAAAATATGAAATTTACTAACCTGTAGCTAGGCCGGGGATGGAGGAGACCGGAGATCGTCGACAACGCAATCGGCGACGAGTCGCGGGCGGTGGCGACGAGGAAGTCAACGGTGATGTCGGCGACGAGGCGCGTGCGGGAGGGCGGTGGAGACGAGGGGCGGGCAGTGGCGACGAGAGGTGCACGCGGGAGAGTGAGAGCGAGGAATTTTTGGGAACGAGGACTTTTCTGTGCTTTATTTTTTTATTAATAACCCATGTATATGCCCCTACGGATTTAACCGTAGGTCCTTCTTTTGCGGCTCCGTAGGGCCAAATAACAAATTACGTTTTAATATTTTTAAATTAATTCGTATGGCACCGTAGGGGCAACCATGTGGACCTACGGAGTAATCCGTAGGGGCAACCTTTTACTGCCCCAACGGATACCTTTATCCGTATGGGCAACCCCTTATTGTTGTAGTGTAAATGCCAGATCAGTGAGCAAGAGAAGGACATACTTAGGCTTGGATATACATTTTTTTGCAATAGTTCAACTCTTTTTCACTTCCTTTTTTTTGTTTTAGCTCTTGTACATAGCTAGTTCACTTGAGTTCTTAGCCTTCTCTTGATCTTGCAACCTCTTCATTGAGTTTACAAGTTTAAGTTTTGGTTATTGAACTCAAGGTTTGTATCATCACTTGAAATTAATAAAACTTTCATTTTGCACTTCAGTTCTTAATATTCATTTTCTATCTCTTTTACTTACTTGCAATTTATTTCTTGCCATTTACAATGTTGTGTTATTCCTCTTTATTATTTCATTTGCTCTTTCTTTTTGTTGTTTTGATGGTTTGTGAATAATTGTGTTGTTAGGAAAAGAAAGTGATATTGTAAGTTAGGAATTCCATTTGCTCATTTCCTTTGCCCGATATTTACCAATTGAACAGTGCCCAAACCTTACGCAAGCGCTTCGTTAGGCACCCCACCCAACCAAGGTATCGGTGATCCCTAACCGTGACTGGTTGCGTTCGGTTTGGCCGGATGCGAAAGTCAAAAGACAAGAACGGACGGACAAGGGTTAATAACCCGGATTTCACAAATACCGTGCTTAAGCACCCTAATCCACGTTGTTGCCGATTACTCTAGCTTCAATAGTCAAGCACGGCACAAAGGATTGAGTACGGACTTCCCTAACTTACAATAACCTACCTATATTCCTAACAAACTTATACTTTGCATATACAACACTTAGGTTAGAAACGAACCGTTCCGAACCTTGCATTAACTCATTATAATAAGAACATAAAATGCACTGTCTCCCTGCGGAAGACCCGTACTCATCGCGGATAGCTGCACGTGACGCCGTCTTGATTGCGGTTAACTTTAAATTCTTTGAAAAACGACACGCGAAATCTGTAACAATCATATGTCCGTGGCACTAGCTGTATGTAATGGCTACCCAGGTATTGAGCGAAAGGAAGGACGATGAGCAAACTCACCCATACCCCTACCGAGCCTGTCTATGACAATCTCCGTACAGCCCGGTTTCTTCGTCTGAGATAATCGCATACCGGGTCTAGGGGTAGATAACGTCAGACCCCTACTAACCCGATAAGTCATGCCGGTCTAAAGCTCATCACCCACTGAAAAACTACTAATATCACATCAGTAAATCTCATCCACCTTGACTAAGAATTTCCGGTGATGGCTGACCCAACACAGCTCGACATCGACTCCCAAAACCAGGAGAGACGAATCCCTGACGATTGTTCACTGCCTCCATGTGGCTCGGGACTGTACCCAACTAAAATCTGTTTGCACGACTGTTCTGAGCCATCGTAGGTTAGTAATCTAAGTACAGTGGGAAATCACACGAGACAAATGAAAATCTCAGGTCAAAGGACTAACCTGTACTCATGCCATAAAAGAACTTCTATCTGACGATAGGTATAATATCATCTAGAAGTTCTCGGTGAGTCTGTCCGGTGTAGTCATCTCCAGTAAGCACCTGTATACTATCTCAGGTGACTCAACACTAATGGCTTATGAGATCGGCCACCGCCTCTCGTTAGAGTCTCGAAAAGTATACACTTGTTTACACCGGATTATCGATGCCCAGTCTCGATATTCTCTCGACTAGGGATATTTAAGAATATGCTTATGGACCACCCAGTTCCCACGTATAGGATCGCTATCATAATGCTAGTAGTCAAGCAATAATCCTATGAGCTTTATCAAAACATATACACATAATGATAAAGACAAACCAGATAGTATACTATCATCTCGAGTAAGACTATTCTACCCGTATAGGTCCTCGTTCAATTATCATAATCGCCTACTTACAATTACAATAATTGTTTTGAGGGCACTATATCCAACAATCTCCCACTTGCACTAAAGGCTAATTATTGCGGTATCGCATACTCACAGGTCATGTGCTACCGAATACCCTACTTCTATAGTAGTCATTTTTTCAAAACTCGTTTTGAGAAACTTACGTGTTCGAGAAATAGCCTTAGTGAGTGGATCCACTCCAATATTTCTATCTTTATCTCTCTATATCTCAACTTCGCAGAGAATGACTATCTCCTGAAATGAGCAATACCTGTCTTAGAACTTGTCTGAATATCTGATGGGACCTTGTTCATAACATGAACACTAAATCCAACAAGTTTCTTAGACTGTATCTCATTGCAGATGTAATCAGCACCCAGCGCTATGACCACCTCAGTATGCTTCTTAGAAACCTATCCAATATACCGCAATTCAAAAGAGGGAAAATTATTAACTCTGACAACCACTATGTTTTTCAGGTCATCTTGGAAACCTGAAATCATAACCGCCTTCTTCGGGAGGCTACCGTTGTTAGTTGTATGTATGCCCTAGAGGCCAGTATTGTACAGATGATGTATATTATATTAGATGCTTGGACATATATAGAGATGACTTTCTTGCTCGATATGATAGTATGCTATCTGGTTGCTCTTTATCTTAACATGTATACTAGTCTCTTTAAACTGTCTTATAGTTACATGTTGGTAAAGCCCTTAAGATGTGTACTTGACTACCTGGACTATGATGCAGATCATACTAGTGGGGACATGGTAGTCCATAAGTACATCCTTCAAGGTCCCTAGTCGTAGGTGTATCGAGACGGGGCATCGATATACCAGTGTAGACTAGCGTATACGCTTCTCGACCCATGAGATGGGCGATGGATGATCCCATATCCATTGGTGTTTGACATCAGAGATGGTATACGGGTGCTCAGTGGAGACTGGGTACACTGGACGGACTCGCCGAGAACTCCCAGATGGTATTATACCTCACGTCAGATGGCAGTTCTCTGGTGACACTTATGCAGATTAGTCTGTAGACCCGAGATCGTCATAGAGTCTTGTGTGATTCCCACTGTGCTTTGATCTCCACCTTACCACGTCCATGAGGGCGTGCAAAACGGTGGTTTTTGGGTACAGTCCCGAGTCACATGGAGGCAATGAGCGATAGGAGGGGTTTCGTCTCTTCCGGTATTGGGGGTTGATGTTGCGCTGTGCTCGATTGGCCGTAACAGGGAAGTCCCTGGCCAGGGCTGATTCAGCGATTTGCTGGTAAGTGTTACCAGTAGTTTCTCGACCCGTTATGAGCCTCACATCGGCACGACTTATCGGTTATTGGGGTCTGACGTTTACCACCCCTAGACTTGATATGCGACATATCAGACGAGGAGACCGGACTGCACGGTAGTGTCGCCGATTGGCTCGACGGGAGTTGTAGCAGGTTCGCTTGTTCTCTTTTGATCGCTCAATACCCGGGTGGCCGTTACGTTTAGCTGACCGCTTGCGGCTTGGGGGTGCTTGATATGATCATCACCCACTGCCGGAGTATTGACGAGTCTCAGAGTCCCACAATGGAGTTTCCTAGTCCAGGCGAAACGTTGTGGTGCGCGTATGCGATATGCGCATGGACCCGATTAAAATGCGCGTATAGGATACCGTATATTGATCGAGCGGCTTGCTTTTGGTAGGGGTCGTATGTGATATGGTCGGATTGATAAATCAAGTGTTGATTTATCATTTAACCATTAGATTCTCACTAGAAATCCTTTCTTGTTTCTATGGATGTATGGATGCATGTATGCATTCCTTTTTGATTCATGCACATATGAATGTACATATACATATACATACATACATACATACATCCATCATGGTTGCTTATACATTGAGAATGGTGGCAATATAAGAATCACACCATGGTTATTATGTGGATTTTTATTGCTTTTGAATTAAAACAAAAAGGAAAAGAAAAAGGGTTAAATGATAGAAAGTTTCTACACTCTTCTTTACCTTACCATGCTCACCCATCTTTTAACCCTTGGTTTATTTTCCTTTTGTGCTTTTAACTCCATTACAATAATATCTATATAATTAACCATGGTTTGAAATAAGAGATGGAAAATATATATACTTATATTTTTCATTTTTTTGAGAGAGTTTTTTCTTCTCTTCTTCTAAAAAGCCACCATCTTCATCAACCTTGATCATTTGCTCTCTATATTTTTGTAGTGAGAAATATACTCATCAAGTTAGGATTTTGAAGTGAGAAAGAGAACCACAACACCATTCTACACAAGTCTAGCCCACTTGTTTGGAGTGTTAGCTTCTTTTCGTTCTCTTGATCGGGTAAAATTGCAAGCTTGGACAAAGCGGACTCCGGGTGGATCAACGGTGACCTCGAGGAGTTCAAGCGGAGCTTTTTCAAACCCCAAGTAGCCGAGGAGTCTAGCGTAGGGAGATACAAAGGTTGTACTCTCTAAACCCCATCTATTCTTTTATATGTTGATGTGAAAATTTTAGAAACCCTAATTTTCTAGGCACGATCCGATGTTTGTTAACTTAGCACCCTAAAGACTCTACCTTTGGTACATGTGATGCTTCCAAACCCTTCATAAGGTGCTAAGCTAACCCAACATTGGTATCAGATCCGACCTAGAACATTAGGCGATGCTTTAGCGAAGTGAAAACCCCGATCGAACCGAAATACGATTTTACGGGACACTCTCTGGAAATTTTTTAAAATCTGACATTTTCCAGAATTAAAAATATGTAAAAAATTCAGCAGGTAAATATAAGTATTACGGTATAAAAATTATTCGATGAACAGTCATTCCTGCCGCGGAAACGCGGCCTAAGCTTGCTTAGGCCGCGCTTCCGCGGCCGTACACATCAATCACTGAATAAATTTTATACAGTAATGCTGGAATCTGCTTGTATATTTTTTAGGGTATTTTTAATTTGAATTTAGTGCTGAAAATTCTGGAGATAGTTTTGGACTCGACAGTTCGATCGAAATTTTGATTTCGTGACTTTTCCGGGTAAATTAGAAAGTATTGAAGTGTTTGAACGAGTATCATTTGCTCACTTTTCACGGGGTTTAAATCCTTCGGAGGTTCGTGCAAGTTTTGTGGTGGTCCCTCTAGAAGACAACAAACCTTAATTCGATTATGTGACCGTCTTGAACTGCCCTTTAAACCTTAGGGTTTGGGGCAGTACGGCGTGCCACATGTGAGGCGTTGGCTTGACCCTTCTACGGCTGGACCGCTACTACTGTGTCACACTCCAAGTTTTTGAACTTCGCTCAAGTGTTGAGCTTTAGGGAATCTTGGGTATTTGATCGTTCGTTCGAAAACTTTAATACTGTCTAATTATCTGGAATGTGATGCAATGTGTGGAATTCATATTATAAGACATAAAATACGAGGTATATGATATTTCGCATTTATGATGTCTAAGGAGAATGTGGATTCCAGATATTGCAGTTTTACACTTTCTATTCTGTGACCGTAAGTGTAGTATGTAGTGGTATTGCCAATTGTCGTTGCTATACGTCGACAACAATCGGTATATGCATACTTACTTACGTTGATGATATGTGATATTATGTGTTGCTGAGATATGATGTGCAGGATTGTCGCGATTGAATAGCCGGGTTTTTTTTTATGTGAGATGAGAGTTTTATATTTTCATTCATGTAAATTCAAATGTAATGTAATATTCTTTTATTTGGGGCACTTCCGGGTTGAGGTTGATGCCACCAGTGTTGTATATTATTTACTTTTCCGCATTAGGATGGACCCAAGGAGGGGAGCACGAGTGACCGGGTTCTGGGGTTCAGTGGGAGGCCATCTCGAGGAGTCGAGACCGGGTCTCCTAAACTCCAGAATTGGTAGGGTCACTTGCCGCTCTCGTAGGGGTCCAGGGTGTGGGCTTGGCTATTCATCGCGGCTGTGGAATCTGTATTTTCTATTGCTGGCTAAATACTGAATACGGACGTCCTAGTATATCCCACATTATATCTATGTTTCTGCTGCGATATCTGTGATGTGATCATTTGATATGTTCTGATGGATACAGTATATAGTATATATGATATATTATATAGACGTTACTTATGTTTTGCACCCGCACTAGCCCTGCCCTGCTCTGTCGTTAGTTACCTAACCTAACGGTGCACGAGGGGACATCGAGGCGAATACGGATGGCATAAGTGTACGTCGTATTTATCTGTGATGTTTAGGTGACTTAAATGATGGGACTTCATTAATGTGATTAATGAAAGAAAAGAAACCTAAAAGATGTTGTAGAATCAAATTTTAAATAAAAAGGGTAGCTACAGTTTTGTTTTGCATAGCGGTATATATGATATACCCTGCACCTTATTCGATGAGGAAAGAGCCGAGATCCCTTCACCGGGAGTGACCTCTTTAGCGAAACTGGCAGATGCTACAACACTCGGTTTGACTTTTGACGAATTTTAGAGTTTTGCTTTGCACAGTGATATATATGATATATCCCGCACCTCATTCGACGAGGAAAGGGCCGACGATCCCTTCACCGGGAGTGACCCCTTTAGCAAAACTATAAAGGCCTCAAAATCACTCCATTTCAAAATTTACTAGATTCTGCAACGATATCAAGTTCATTACGCTCATGGTTTTTCTGAAAAACCTGCATAGCCCTCCGTCATTTCAGATAGATATTATTTAGTATTTGTGCTATGTTTGTTGACTTAGTCAAGGCGTAGTGTACGGTAGCTAAATAATGTTTTATCTGTTACAACATGAGATGTGATTGGATTAGGGCATTCGCACGGCCTTGTTGACTCAGTCAAGGGTCGTACGGGTGGGTTTAATTCAATCGAGAAATGTACGGGTTGAACTTGACTTGCGATTTATGGTTTGTTGACTTAGTCAAGGTCATAGATCGTTAGGGGCAAAAGCATTATCGGGAATTTCAAGTGTTGAAATTTACAATGAGATTGCAAACCTTCTATGAGATAGTTGGATCCCGATACCTACTGCGAGTAATTGTTACTCCTGGGAGAGTTTTACATAGGACAATTAGCCGATCAAGTAGGTGTCTAGAAAGGTGTCAACGGGGTTACGCCTCTGGGAAAACGAGGTTTACTTTAATTAGGTCCGTGCGAAAGCACGGGGAACCTCCCTCAAAGTACCGACACTGGCCTGGCTAAAAGATCGACGAAGTTGTAAGGTGTAATTAATCCCGGCTAGTCTTTCCTTTTATGGTTTGAAGGAAGATTTGATAAAAACCAGTGGGAGCCATCCTGATTAGATAAGATAATAACCAATCTGATCTTGCAAGAGCATACGCTAAAGTGTTTTTCTTCTCTCTCTCTCTCCAGGTAGCGACCTTGTCATGCCCTAATCAAGATAATAATATGGATGTATTGACCGAACCCGCATGTTATACTGTACAGGGGAACGTTGGACCCGTTCTATCTTATAAGTGTTATAAGACTGAACAGGAAACAGGAGAATATCTGGATTCTCACGCCGCCCAAACGGAGAACATGCATGATGATGCACCTTCTTCGGGTGTGTTTGTTATTAAGAACTTTTTTCAGTTCACCCTACGTCCTAGGTATTAGATACTGGATCAGGATCCCACATATGTAAGCAGTTACATGGGCTACGGAGAGGTAGAGAACTGGGAAAAGGTGATCATTCCGTTCAAGTAGGGAATGGGGCAAATGTTGCAGCCAAAGCAGTTGGCAAATATCACTTGGTATTACCAAGTGGTGATGTACTAGTCCTGAATGAGTGCTATTATATACCGAACATGATGTGCAACATTATATCGGTTTCTTTATTAAGTAAAGAAGGATGTAATTTTGTAGTAAAGGATAATGTTATGAACATATTCCTAGATCAAAAGTTGATTGCATCAGGCTCGTTACATAATGGCATATTCATTCTCAATCAAAATACAGTCCTCAATATACAAAACACACACAAGAGGAAAAGCTCAGAAATGAACGAATCCTTCTTGTGGCACTGTAGACTTGGCCATATCAATGAGACACGACTAGCTAAGTTACATAAGAATGGATATTTGAATTCATTCGAATTATCATCTTATGACACTTGCCATTCATGTCTCAAAGGAAAAATGACCAAAACTCCGTTTAGTGGACACGGAGAAAGAGTTACTGAACTCTTAGGACTGGTGCATAGTGATGTATGCGGTCCTATGTCTACACACGCCAGAAACGGTTCTTCCTACTTCATTACATTCACTAACGATCTCTCTAGATACGGGCATGTGTTCCTGTTGAAACACAAGTCTGAAGCTTTTGAGAAATTCAAAGAATATAAGCACGAAGTAGAGAACCAAATGGGCAAAAGTATTAAGATTCTTCGATCAGATCGAGGAGGTGAATACTTAAGCATTGAATTCCTGGATTATCTAAAAGAGAATGGGATTCTCTCTTAGCTTACTCCTCCTTATACACCACAGCACAACGTTGTATCGGAATGAAGGAATCGCACCCTATTAGATATGGTGCGCTCAATGATGAGCAATGCTGAGTTACCTATTTCCTTTTGGGGGTATGCGCTTGAGACAGCCATATACCTATTGAATCTGGTTCCGTCTAAATCTGTACCTACCACACCATATGAGATATGGAGTGGGAAGAGACCATATTTTAAACGAATTAAGATATGGGGTTGTCCGGCCTATGTCAAAAAGCAAAATCCGGACAAACTCGAGGCACGATCAGTTCTTTGCAAGTTTGTGGGATATCCAAAGAATTCTCAAGGATATTTTTTCTACCAAGCCGAGGAACAAAGAGTGTTTGTTGCTCAACATGCCACCTTTTTGGAAAGGGAATTTCTTGCAAAAGAAATTAGTGGCAAAGAGGTAGAGCTGGAAGAGATTCCAGCACCACAAACTACAACTAATGATTTAGTAGAACCAGAGGATTCAGTAGTGCCCGACGAACCCCAGCCTCTCCGCCGATCTAGTAGGGTTTCTCATCCACCTGGAGATACTACGGTTTTCTCATTGACGGTGGAAGCGAAGATTGCATCATGGAGGATGATGACCTAACTAGTTTCGAGCAGGCCATCATGAGTAGAGACTCAGTGAAATGGCTGGATGCAATGCGGTCCGAGATGGAATCCATGTACACCAACAAAGTATGGACTTTGGAAGTTGCTCCTGAAGGGGTAAAACCTATTGGGAGCAAGTGGATCTTCAAGAAAAAACTTGGTGTAGATGGGAAAGTGGAGACTTTCAAAGCTAGACTTGTTGCAAAGGGTTTTCGTCAAAGACCAGGTGTGGACTATGACGAAACCTTTTCTCCAGTGGCTATGCTTAAATCCATCCGGATTATACTTGCCATCGCTGCATATCATGACTACGAAATCTGGCAAATGGATTTTAAGACCGCCTTTCTAAACGGTGATTTAGAAGAGTGCGTGTACATGACTCAGCCAGAGGGCTTCGTAGACAGTGGGAGCAGCGGGAAGGTGTGCAAGCTGCTTAAATCCATTTATGGATTAAAGCAAGCATCGCGGAGTTGGAACATCTGCTTTGACGTCGTTATCAAAGAGTTTGATTTCGTCAAAAACGTAGATGAACCTTGTATCTACAAAAAGGTGGCAGAGAGTAAGGTTGTCTTCCTCGTATTGTACGTGGACGACATACTCTTGATAGGAAATGATATTCCTATGCTGCAATCGGTCAAGCTCTTCTTATCACAAAGATTCTCTATGAAAGATCTTGGTGATGCCTCCTGCATATTGGGAATCAGGATCTATAGAGATAGATCCAAACGGATATTGGGATTGTCCCAATCCAGGTACATTGACACCATACTAAAGAGGTTTAGTATGGAAGAATCCAAGCGTGGGAACTTGCCCACGATCTCTGGAGTCACTCTCTCCAAAGAGATGTCTTCCAAGACTGATTTAGAGAGAGCTCGCATGCAAGGGATACCCTATGCTTCGGCTGTAGGCTCTATCATGTACGTGATGCTATGTACCAGACCCGATGAAGCATACTCACTAAGTGTAGTGAGTAGGTATCAAGCTGATACTGGAGAGAGTCACTGGACAGCTGTGAAGAGCATTCTCAAGTACTTGCGAAGGACTAAAGAGATGCTCTTGGTGTATGGTAACGGAGAACTCCAAGTAGAGTCCTTTACCGATTCGAGCTTCCAGAGTGATAAGGACGACTCTAAGTCGCAGTCGGGATTTGTCTTTACCCTTTACGGAGGGGCGGTTAGCTGGAAGAGTTCCAAGCAGGAAACCGCGGTAGACTTGACGATGGAGGCTGAATACATCGCTGCCAACGATGCTACTAAAGAGGCTGTCTGGATCAAGAAGTTCATTACTGAACTTGGAGTGGTTCCATCCATTGAGCATCCAATACCTTTGTATTGCGATAACAATGGAGCGGTGGCTTTGGCCAAGGAACCCAGGTCCCATCAGCGATCCAGGCATATTCTGAGGCGGTATCACCTGATCCGGGAGATAGTTGATCGCCGGGAGATCGAGGTCAGGAGGGTTGACACGAAGAACAACACGGCGGATCCACTCACGAAGGCCATTCCCCAGATACAGTTTGAGAGACTCTTCGGGATGCTCGGTATGCGATACTACAGCAGCTGGCCCTAGTGCAAGTGGGAGATTGTTAGTTGTATGTATGCCCTAGAGGCCAGTATTGTACAGATGATGTATATTATATTGGATGCTTGGACATATATAGAGATGACTTTCTTGCTCGATATGATAGTATGCTATCTGGTTGCTCTTTATCTTAACATGTATACTAGTCTCTTTAAACTGTCCTATAGTTACATGTTGGTAAAGCCCTTAGGATGTGTACTTGACTAACTGGACTATGATGCAGATCATACTAGTGGGGACATGGTAGTCCATAAGTACATCCTTCAAGGTCCCTAGTCGTAGGTGTATCGAGACGGGGCATCGATATACCAGTGTAGACTAGCGTATACGCTTCTCGACCTATGAGATGGGCGATGGATGATCCCATATCCATTGGTGTTTGACATCAGAGATGGTATACGGGTCCTCAGTGGAGACTGGGTGCACTGGACGGACTCGCCGAGAACTCCCAGATGGTATTATACCTCATGTCAGATGGCAGTTCTCTGGTGACACTTGTGTAGGTTAGTCTGTAGACCTGAGATCGTCATAGAGTCTCGTGTGATTCCCACTGTGCTTTGATCTCTACCTTACCACGTCCATGAGGGCGTGCAAAACGGTGGTTTTTGGGTACAGTCCCGAGTCACATGGAGGCAATGAGCGATAGGAGGGGTTTCGTCTCTCCCGGTATTGGGGGTTGATGTTGCACTGTGCTCGATTGGCCGTAACAGGGAAGTCCTTGGCCAGGGCTGATTCAGAGATTTGCTGGTAAGTGTTACCAGTAGTTTCTCGACCCGTTATGAGCCTCACATCGGCACGACTTATCGGTTATTGGGGTCTGACGTTTACCACCCCTAGACTTGATATGCGACATATCAGACGAGGAGACCGGACTGCACGGTAGTGTCGCCGATTGGCTCGACGGGAGTTGTAGCAGGTTCGCTTGTTCTCTTCTGATCGCTCAATATCCGGGTGGCCGTTACGTTTAGCTGACCGATTGCGGCTTGAGGGTGCTTGATATGATCATCACCCACTGCCGGAGTATTGACGAGTCTCAGAGTCCCATAATGGAGTTTCCTAGTCCAGGCGAAACGTTGTGGTGCGCGTATGCGATATGCGCATGGACCCGATTAAAATGCGTGTATAGGATACCGTATATTGATCGGGCGGCTTGCTTTTGGTAGGGGTCGTATGTGATATGGCCGGATTGATAAATCAAGTGTTGATTTATCATTTAACCATTATATTCTCACTAGAAATCCTTTCTTGTTTCTATGGATGTATGGATGCATGTATGCATTCCTTTTTGATTCATGCACATATGAATGCACATATACACATACATACATACATACATACATCATGGTTGCTTATACATTGAGAATGGTGGCAATATAAGAATCACACCATGGTTATTATATGGATTTTTATTGCTTTTGAATTAAAACAAAAAGGAAAAGAAAAAGGGTTAAATGATAGAAAGTTTCTACACTCTTCTTTACCTTACTATGCTCACCTACCTTTTAACCCTTGGTTTATTTTCCTTTTGTGCTTTTAACTCCATTACAATAATATCTATATAATTAACCATGGTTTGAAATGAGAGATGGAAAATATATATACTTATATTTTTCATTTTTCTTGAGAGAGTTTTTTCTTCTCTTCTTCTAAAAAGCCACCATCTTCATCAAACTTGATCATTTGCTCTCTAGATTTTTGTAGTGAGCAATATACTCATCAAGTTAGGATTTTGAAGTGAGAAAGAGAACCACAACACCATTCTACACAAGTCTAGCCCACTTGTTTGGAGTGTTAGCTTCTTTTCGTTCTCTTGATCGGGTAAAGTTGCAAGCTTGGACAAAGCGGACTCCGGGTGGATCAACGGTGACCTCGAGGAGTTCAAGCGGAGTTTTTTCAAACCCCAAGTAGCCGAGGAGTCTAGCGTATGGAGCTACAAAGGTTGTACTCTCTAAACCCCATCTATTCTTTCATATGTTGATGTGAAAATTTTAGAAACCCTAATTTTCTAGGCACGATCCGATGTTTATTAACTTAGCACCCTAAAGACTCTACCTTTGGTACATGTGATGCTTCCAAACCATTCATGAGGTGCTAGGCTAACCCAACAACCGTTACCATATACCAAAAATATCCTCTTATGTTCATAACTGCTTCCTAATATTTCTCCAGGATTGGATTAATATATGCTTATTGCAGCCAGTTTAAAAGCAATATCTAGTGTGGTACTTGACATTTCATAATTGACTCAATTGCCTAAGCAAGTGATGTGTCAATCATACAAATCTCTCTTCTCATCAGTATAGAAGACATATTTTTAGAGAGAGTGACTCCATCTCCTACGGGTACACCACCACGCTAGGAGCCATCCATTCTAAAACACTTTAGAATAGTGTCAAAGTACCCGAATTAGGACAATTTCCAAATCTTGATCTAAAACCATAGATCTAGTCACCAGAATCCCTGATATTTTATCCAGATCCTATATGGAGAAACACCTTGTGACAACCATAGTATAACTGATTGTAGTATAGGAACGTCACTTCCTATCAGAAGTATGCCATCCAAATACCACGACATCACTCCCTACTACCTTCTTATCAGGTCCATCTGTTGTTCTGATGAGATCAAACTCTATGATATTTACATCAAACTAGATGACCAATTCCGTTCTTCTTGTTTTAGTCTATAAATAGACATAAGCAACTTGCCCACCATACTTCTGCTGCTCCCACTGACTACAACAACCCTCTAGCAGAGTCATATATACGTGCACTTCTAAATTCAATTTACAATGACGTTATAGTCATTCACCTGCAAGATCTCATAGTCAAGGACAGCAGTAGTGACAAGCTTGGGTTATTAAAACCTTCTTGTCACCATCTTTAAGGAAACCGAAGTACCTCTCGAGTGGTTGAGATTACCCACTAAAACTGCGGAGTGGCTAATGGATTGTCGAATCCAATTGAATCCTTAGGTTCCACTAAATTTTCAGTAACCATTTATGGTTCTGGAATCACTTACAGTTCTACCATACTCCCACTTGTTTCATTTGAAAAAGATTCCATTATAAAAAGGTGGCGAGTCAAGAACAAAACAACTTTTGATCTTAAAATGGTAGAAGTTAAACCCTTGCTGAAAGCCTAGAATAACCCACAAATTGCCGTTACAGAACCGCGCATTGAGTTTTTCCGGATTTAGCTTTTAAACAGAAACCGGATAACTCCATATCTTAACATCCTCAAGATATGCAACCATTCTATGTACACATAGAAACAAAGGCACTAATTTAGATGGAACCACATTCAATTGTTATGCGACTGTCTCCAGTGCATATCTCATATAGAAAAAGGCCATGCAGCATTACCCATCAAGGAGCGCAGCCACGAATGAGTAACCTATAAGAGAAGCAAGTTCTCAAATATTACTATGATGGAATATCTAGCATAAGTATCTACATCTTCGATCACTTCGAAGAATCCTGATACTTCCAACGCATAGTTCTCTACTTTATTCTTATACCTATATTTTTCAAAATTTGGACCTTGTGTTTCAACGAAATACGTGTCTAAAACCAGAGAAGTCATAAGTAAACGGAATATAGTATGAGTAACAACCCTTTGACCTAATGGATATCAGACAACATACATTACCATGTATAAGTCTCTAGAGTATACTAACTCAAATTCTGTGTGTTGTAAGTTAAAAATTGTATTTTGGTTAAGAATGTCTATACCTTTATTCAATGCACCTTATCTTATCCTCAACTGATATAGGTAAATGTTTATAACACAATTTTCAAAATTTATATCTCACTTTATAAAATAAAGATACAAATATTCAATTTTAAAAATTGGTGCATAATAACGGCTATTC
Organism: Agapanthus africanus; assembly: GCA_030015575.1. Taxonomy (NCBI): domain Eukaryota; kingdom Viridiplantae; phylum Streptophyta; class Magnoliopsida; order Asparagales; family Amaryllidaceae; genus Agapanthus; species Agapanthus africanus. The sequence continues at coordinate 621,629,265 of CM057342.1, forward strand.
AAAACCAAATATTTGCCATAAGGAAAATCCCATGCGATTTCGTCAAATATCACCAATTATGAAGAATTTCGATAATGAGGATCTAATCACCCAATTCCCAATATTCTACTCCCATTCAGCATTTGTAACTCTATACATATATGAGAATCAAGTCTGGTATATACATACCCTAGAGTCTGAATCTAATTGGGAAATTAGTTTTCAATTAACACCGCATAGGAAAACTGAAACATGAAAATGTTTCAAGGGGATGGCCGGGTATTCCTAGTAATGGCTCTTCCACTATCCAGATTCATGACAGTAGTCGCAAATTCCATTGCCCTCACTGTAATCCTTTTATATACCTTTACTTCTTACCTTCTGTACACCACACTTAGGCTAATTGGTTTTCTTCTTTCCCTACCATTTGGCACCAGCCTAAGGTTTGGAAGAAGACTATCGAACAACCGTAATAGGTGTACTCTCTTAATACTAGGAACCCTCACAACCTGAGAGAAGGTAATGATAAAAGACAACCGAAAAATCATATTCAATTTCTCCAGAACCCGTGGCCATTCTCGAACTGAAACAAATTTCTTTGAGTTTGTATGTAACTATACGAGATGGCCTTTCCAAACAATATAGTTCTTCGTTGTGATATGGAGTGTTCCGGAGAAACGCAATGGGAAAGTAGCAGCGGCAAGGATGTATGCAACTTTATCGTGAATCATGATAATCAAAAACCAAAGTATATAAGAAGGTTCGGTCAACTTGGTTAACGAGTTTTAGTTTAAGGTAGGTCATGGTCCCAAACTAGAGAGAGAAAAGAAACACTTAGCGTGGACTCCAACCTAAATTAGATTGGTTAATCACTTATCTAATCAGGATGGCTCCCACCGTTTCTTTGAATTCTCCTTTAAACCCTAAAAGGAAAATTAGTCGGGATAACCCGAGGAGTAATACCTACTCATCAGTGGGAATCGGGACCCATCTATCATTATGCGTTAATCTTGATAGAATCTGACCAAAATTACCATACTCCAGAAGGTCTGCGCATACTTGGCAAGTTTCCCTTATATTTGAAACTTCCGATATAGATTTTTACCCCTAGGACCCAAGGACCTTGACAGGGGTCAACAAGTCAAGGGTCCTAGTCAAGTCAACTCGTCATTATCTTGATTGCATTAAACCCACCAGCACAAGCCCTTGACAGAGGTCAAAAAGGCCGCACGACTGTCCTAACCAATTGCATCTAATGCACAGAAAACCAACAGCCAGCTACCGCACACTACATCTTGACAGAGGTCAACAAACGTAGCACAAATACCGACTACTACTAATCTGAAATGATGGAGGGCCACGGCTGGTTTTTGGCGAAAAACCAATAACGTAATGAACTTGATATCATTGAAAGTACTCGAGTGGCTTTAAAATAGAGTGGTTCAGGCTCTGCTTTTAAAACTAGTAACATAAAATTTTGCTTAAGAGCGAACTCTCCTTGAAGGGATCAAGGCTCTTTTCTCATAGAATGAGGTGTAGGATAATCCTAACCGAATACTTCTATGCAAAGCAAAAGAATATGACTATGGTTTTGGAGAAAACCGAGTAGTTTTAAAATTGGTTCCGACAATATCATTTAGGTCTGTTTTCCTTGCATTAATCAGAATTAATGCAGTCCCATAAATTAATCATATCATGCAGAAAGGAAACAAAAATAGGCACGCACATATATGCCATCCGCATTCGTCACAGGATTCCGGGTCTTCACCGTAAGGTTACTTAACTTACGGTAAGGCAGAGACATTACTAGCGCGGATGCAAAACACACACACACACACACACACATATATGAAATTAGTTTCACGCATGATATCAAGTAACACCACAGAAGCATCACAGCAGAACCAAACACGGTATGGAAATGCGGATAATTTAGGAAAAGTACATTTCTATAAAGGCAAATATGAAATGCAATTTTCCCGGTCGTGTGGATAGCCCGTAATATCGGATCCTAGACCCCTATGAGTGCGACAAGCTACCTGCCAATCCCAGAAGTGAGACAACCCTAATCAACGAAGTGAGTAGGCTACCCAGCAGTTCTGAAATCCGATGACTTGGGCACCCCTCCGTGGGTCAATCCTATACCCCCTACGAGTGCGGCGAATAGCCCGCCAATTCTAGAGTAAGGCATCCCGGTTTCAACGTCATGAGATGGTGGCATGTTGCCCTCTAGAACCCGGCCACTCGAGCACTTCTCCGTGGGGTAATCCTAGTGCATGTAATGAAAAGCTGAATATACAACGGTGACTACATCCGCAATCAGGACGTGACCTAAAGAATAATATACAAGCCGCAGTGACGGCAATCCACATGTCGGACGCTCATCATGCAATATGAATATACATTACATCACAGAGAATTACATATAATACTACATACACTAGGCTATCCACCGCGACAAATCCAACACAACCATAACATCTAAGCAATATCCATCACAGAACATGCAAACTTGCGAGTATCAATTTTGTAACCCCGTCTAAATGATACATATAACAATTAGAAGACATTTTACCAAACGTTATGATACATATAACCAACATAAATCCTACGGCAATCGAATGCCGCACACTTATACCCAACACTTCAATTTTCCAAAACACCGAAAATCAAGTGTGCTAAAAACCGACAAAATTTCCATGCTAAAACCCACTCCGGGAGTCCGAAATGAGCTCGGATTGATCCGAAACTTCATGGATGCATAAAATTAGAGTCGACCCAAAGGGCACCTAGGGGGGTACCCACACCCTAGGCACCCTAAGGTGGCCATAGGGGAAGGCAGACCCGAGCCTGCCCATTTTGGCAGGGCTCAGGTCCCCACCCTCCTAAGGCCACCTTTGGGTGGTCTTGGGGGTGTGGGCCCTCCTTAGTTCCCCTCGAGACATCCCGGGGTCCTCGCGCACCACCCCGTGGATTCTCAATCCAAACCGAGAACCAACAGGGAGTCAAAACAATAATTTAGCATGAATTTATTCACTGGTTTTGCGACAGTTTTTGCAGGGCAAAAACCGGCTGGATTTGGGAGTCGTATCTATCTAGTTTATGGTTTTTGGGTAGATGTAACACCATTAAGAATTCCTAGTGCCCTCGCCGCTAACCCGCAGCCAATGCGGAATTCAAAAACTAAAAATTTTGTGGCACTAGAAACTAATACCCTAGAATCTAAACCAAACACCTAAACTAGTAAACACAAAATGATAGAAATCACAACCTTTGTAGTGTCTTCATTTGCTCCAATTGGGTTAGATTCTAGTATGCTCTCAAGAGCCCCAGATCACGCTTTCAAACCAGTCTTCCTTCGCCGAAGATGATCCATCCGAGAGAACTAAGTTTAAGCTTCAACTTCGTCAATGAAGTAACTAAAGATCCTAGGTTGCTAATATAGAATTTTTAATGATGTGTATGAGTGTTCTAGCATTTTTCTTTCTCTTTATCTTCATGATTCTCAACTCATAAGAGTGTTGAAGATGATGGAGAAAAAGGAGGAGCCATGGAAGAGAGAGAAGCTAAATGGTGGAATGAATTAGTCTTCCTCACAAATTCAAGCATGCAGCATATTCTTTTGTTAAAATAATTTTATCCATTTAAAATTACAACCATGCTTGAATAGTAAATGCAAATGAATTTATAAATGAGTTGTCTTTTAAAAGAAAAATACGGCTCATATCTCTTTTCCACCTCATTTCATAATTTCTTTAAAAGAAAATCCTAAAAATGAGTTTTCCTTCTTCTAGAAGTATTCTTGTATAAATACAAGAATATGTCCCGGCAACTACATGCCCATATTCTTATCAAAATACGAATACACTTGAGAGAGAAAAATACAATGAATATAATACTAGAATATACATATCGAAATATATATGTAAATTATTAAATTAAAACTTGATTTAATAATCCGGCTTAATCCTAAGCCGGCTAGTATTATCATCCGCCCGATTGAAATCTGCGTGGCTAGCGCGCAAATCTAATCGGAGCCCTGCACGTATCAATACACGGCCACTACATCATTTTTCCTGAACCAGGAAAACGCTCTGTTTGGGACTCTAAAGACTCGTCAATACGCTGGCAGTGGGTTTAACCACAAACACGTCAGCAGCATTACCTGTACGTAACGGCTATCCAGATATTGAGTGAAATGAAGGTCGAGGAGCAAACTCATCTGTATCCCTACTGAGCCTGTCTGTGACAATCTCCGTACAGTCCGGTCTCTTCGTCTGAGAAAATCGCATACCGGGTCTAGGGGTAGATAACGTCAGACCCCTACTAACCCGATAAGTCATGCCGGTCTGAAGCTCATCACCCATTGAGAAACTACTGATCTCACATCAGTAAATTCCATCCACCTTGGCTAAGGATTTTCGGTGATGGCTGACTCAACACAGCGCGGCATCGACTCCCAATACTGGGAGAGACGAATCCCTGACGATTGTTCATTGCTTCCATGTGGCTCGGGACTGTACCCAACTAACACCTGTTCTATGACTCCTTTGATCTGTGGCAGGGTAGTAATCTAAGTACAGTGGGAACTCACAAGAGAAAAATGAAAATCTCACGTCAAAAGACTAACATGTACTCATGCCATAAGAGAACTTCCATCTGATGATAGGTATAATACCATCTAGAAGTTATCAGCGAGTATGTCCGGTGTACTCACCTCCAGTGATCACCTGTATACTGTCTCAGGTGATTCAACACTAATGGCTTGTGTAACCGGCCACCGCCCTTTGTTGGGGTCTCGAAAAATATACACTAGTTTACTCTGGAGTATCGATGCCCAGTCTCGATACTCTCTCGACTAGGGATATTTAAGGATGTGCTTATGGACCACCCAGCTCCCACCTATATGATCTCCATCATAATGCTGGTAGTCAAGCAATAATCCCACGAGCTTTATCAAAATGTATATACATAATGATAAAGACAAACGAGATAGCATACTAACATCTCGAGTAAGACTATTCTACCTGTATATGTCCCTGTTCAATTATCATAATTGCATACTTGCAATTACAATAATTTCTTTGAGGGTACTATATCCAACAGGAAAGACGTCGCGAAAGATATATAAGATGGTTCTTTAATTTAAGGATTCATTAAAGCGGGTATTGATCCGACTTATCCCATGGGGCAAGAAATTTTAAAAGAAGCAATGGAAGATGCGAGGAGACTAAAGAAGCCAAGTTCTTTCTTGCTCTCGCCGTACACAAATCCAGACAAGAAGAAAAAGAAAGAAAGAAGTCCGTACAAGGAATTAAATATCACATCTCGGACTCGAAAAAAAGTACATGCGGACGAAACTATGGATCAAACACTTTGACGAGAGTCGAAAAATAAGGTTTGTCTACTTCTAATGAATTAATTACAAATTCATAATTAAAAGTTAAATACTAAATATTCATGTTTTGATAATATCCAAAGAAGTTGAATTCCTTCATATAGGAGAAGGGGCAGTTGTATATTTTTTCGACTTTCTCTCGCTGCGAATTGGAGAGCACGTTATAAGAGAAATGATATCGGCTTAAATCGATTTGTTACGCAGATGCGAATCTTCCGCCAATAGCTTATTCTTTTATCCTCTATTTTGTGTAAATCATTGTTATTCAATACGTTTTGTACATCAACTAAATAATATTCTATATTGTGTTCATTCTACTTTTTATTTTCTAGATGATACTCCGTGATTGTTATCACGAATACAAAGCGGTTGGGCAAAGAGCAAACACAAGTGCAGATCTAACTTACTGGAATGGGTCAAATGGAAAAAATACTTTCCAGAAGTCTGTACCAGAGTGTGACACGGTAAGTCCGTACTTTATTTTTCACATTTTTGTTTTATATGCAACAAATATGATTTATAAAGATGAATTAAAATTTTAGTCCCAGATTTATATTCCCATGCATCATGAAGATCATTAGATTTTGTGTGTCTGGTACATTACAAAGGGAATTTTTGTGTTATATGATCCAATGTTCAAAGATTTCATGAAACTATATAAGCTTGAATGTGAAGCACTGACTAGTCTAATTTTAAAACGATTACTATTTTTATTTACTTATAAGTTGTAATAATTTGTTTAACCCAATAATTTTTTTGCAACAAAATCATCATGTTAGGAATATGATGAATGATGTACCCAATCCCAAGAAAATTGGTTTAACAAAGGCTTGGAAATTTGGTGAGAATGAGGGCCATCCGAGACAAGACACTGGATCACTCGATTGGGTGTATTTGTAATGAAATATATGGATTGCTTGTCGCGAGGATTTCCTATGAACTCAGAAAAATGGGACACAAATATAATAGAAAATTTTAGATATAGGATGTTTTATGAGATAGCTAATCAGAAACTACCCAAATGATGTAATAAATATGTTATTCTTTTATTCTCTAACTATATGTGATATGTGTTGATGTTTGTATATATGATGTGTGTTGATATTTGTATCTAAAATCTGATATTTGTTTGTAAATGATGTACATTTGTGTGTAAATGATCTACATTTCTGTATAGTTTGAACTCACTGACTACTTAACCACTACTTAAGATAGCGGTTATATTTTGAGCTACTATTTAACTGCTGATTTAAATAGCAGTTAAATTTTGAGCTCACTGTCTATTTAACCGCTACTTAAACTAGCAGTTATATTTTTAGCTCACTCAAGGAACATAGAGTACACTATTTAACCGCTGCTTTAAGAAGCGGTTGAATTTTGAGCTAGTAATATTTTGAGCTCTCTGGCTACTTAACCGCTACTTGAAGCAGCGGTTAAATTTTTAGCTAGTTATATTTTGAGTTCACCGTCTATTTAACCGCTAGTTAAATTAGCGGTTATATTGTGAGCTCACTCAAGGAACAAAGAGCACACTATTTAACCCATGCTTTAAGTAGCAGTTAAATTTTGAGCTGGTATTATTTTGAGCTCTCTGGCTATTTAACCAATATTTAAAATAGCGGTTATATTTTGAGCTCACTCCAGGAACAGAGAGAACACCATTTAACCTAGTTATATTTTGAGCTCACTGACTATTTAACCTCTACTTAAAGTGGCGGTTCCCATTTAATAAAAAGAGCCACCGCCCGAATAGCTTCAGCACAGTTTCAACGGTTTAAGGGTTAGGGATCGGAATTGGGCAATTTTTGCTGTGATTTGAACTGCGACTCTTGCTGAAATTCTCTTGATTCGTGTATTGATCTCATAAGGTAAATTAGTTATTTTAATCAGTATATGATTTGTTATTTTTGGGGGGATTTTTGTTAGGGTTTTCAGATGTAAATTGGGGTTTTTTTTCCAGTGATTTGAATTGTGATTGTTGATGGGTATTCTCATCTTTCTTGGATCGATTTTATAACATAAATCAATGAATTTATTAGATTAGGATTTGGTCTTATTTATGTAGGATTTTTTCTTAATATATTTATGATTTGTTATAATTATTATGTAGTTATAATGGTCGATAAAAGCAAATATACACCCAAAAGAGTTACACCGAAGAGGGCTACACAAAAAAAGGCTAAACCGACTCCACCTCCTCCTCCACTGCCAAAAACTATTCGTAAAGAAGAACTCCAAGAATGTAGCAAATCATATTTCCGAAGCTATTTGGAATGATAAAGATAGGGGATATGCTGAAGAGTGCTAATTCTGACTTCCTAATGTTTAGAGTCCGGGTATAGCTTTTCTTAAGGTCTGAAGTATGTCTCTTGCAGCTAATTTCTTAGCAGTCTTTTTGTCGGTTCCTGTAGAAGTTGCCATATAAACCATGTCATACGCTTCAACTTCAGCTATAAATGAAGCGACGCCATCTTTGTATGTCTTTGATAAATTCTTCTCGTATGCCTTTTAGAGCAAAGCTTGTTCAATTATTTTACTGAATTCATTTCCATTTTTTTGGTGTCACCATAGGATCCAAGAGCCACCTTATACTTTCCCAAACAATTTCTTTATTGAAATTCGAATTGATCAGTCGAAAATATTGTATATTTTAGCCGGCAATTTCCCTCACATTTGCATACATTTAGAAGTGTTCGGCATTCATATTCTACATATTAGCAAATCTGTCACAAAATATGAGATTGCATGTATTAGACTTTTAAACCGACACTTTAAAGGAAATTAACCGCATTTCATGGCATCGCATCATTTCTGTATTTGCGCAACACTTGTCTTGAGTCTGTGCAGGAAATACGGAAGAAAAGCAAAAGAGCTGATCAAAAATACGCCAACTAAATCACTTCAGATCTGGTAGCAATTCAGATGGAGAAATATAAATCAATACATCAGAAGAAGGCCCATACAACAGTAAAAGACCATACCAGAGAATACAAGGCCCAAGCCCATCAAGGAGCCGCGGATCCGCGGCCATAGCCTTCTTGTGCCGCGGAAGCGCGGCTCATTGGTGACGTCATCAAGTAAAATTTGCACCACAATGCTTCTGTCAGGGCCCACATTCCATAAATGCACTCCAAATTCCAGATCTCTCTCGAAGCTACTGCCAGATCAGCAAAGTAGATTAAGCAAGGCTAATCCTAATTAAGCTCCTAATTAATCCTCTTCTAGAAACTCCCTCCTAACTAATCACATCTAGAAGCTTCTCCACTAACTAACTTTTGGAGGGAAATTTGAATTTCCTCAACAAACTTTAGGAGGGAAACTTAGAATTTGAAATCCTAGATCTAGGGTTAGTTATCTATTAATAGGAACCTAGACCTAGGGTTAAAGGCTAATCAATTTTTAGGTAATCAATTTGAGTTAATCTCTCATTCCCTCTTTCATCATCTTCTTCCACAAGTCTAGTGACAAGGCTTGTGCGAAACCCTAACCCTAATTCCACTCCAAATCCAAGATCTTGAGTACCAAATCAAGCGAGAAGCCTTCAACCTTTTAGGAGCCGAGCCGATCTTCAATCGGGCAAGTGATCCAAGCCGATCCGCGATCCACGGAGACGAGCGAAGCCAAATCGACGATCAAGTTCTTCCTCTTGTAGTTCTTGAGCGAATGTAACTAAATTGTTGATATAAATAAAAGGTGAAATTCTTTAATCTTGCTTTCTTTTAATTCTTGCATCATGATTAGATCTCAATTTGTAATTGTTGTTCCTGTTGTGATGTTTGAGTAAAACTCCGCTCGTAAAGGAGTTGAGACGATTGTAGAATGATGATGTAACAAATCTTAATACGATTTTTAAGTCCTACGAGTTTTGTAAACCCTAGCAAGTTCAAGAATCGATGACCTAGTTTCGTAGCGATACTTTCTTGATTGTGATCGCTCGAAATTAGGGATTTACGATCGTTTCTTGAATTTACTAGAGGCTAGAATACGAATGATATCAATGAAAGAACAAGAGATAAGATGAAACCCTAGTTTCACAAGAAGTCTCTAATTCTCATCGATCATCATCGATCTAGTATCAATTCATCGAAGGATAAGAATACGTAATTGTAAGATTACATCACATCTATAGATCCGATCGATTCCTACGAGCCTCATTTCGATTCTTGAGATTTGGTGTGGAAAAATCAACAAACGATCAATTCTTGATTCTATCTTTTAATGCTTTCTTAGATCTAGTATTTTCTAATTCTTGAACTTCAATTACAAATCATGAATTGTTTTGTTTTCTTTTCATTAAAGTTTCGACTCATCTAATTTGAAAGACGAACGATTACACTTTCCTTGTGGACGATCCGCACTCACATACAAACTATATCCGACACCGTAGTTGATTGCGGTCAAATAATTTTTGGTTGTGATTTCTTTACAAATTTTCTCAAATATACACAACGAGAATTCATTTCAATCAAATGGCGCCGTTGCCGGGGATTATTTGAATTGATACTTTTACATCCAATCAAGAAAATATTACAATCAAATGGCGCCGTTGCCGGGGATCATTTGAATTGATACTTTTACATCCAATCAAGAAAATATTACAATCAAATGGCGCCGTTGCCGGGGATAGTGCGCTAATTGTTCGTATTTTTAAATTTGAGTTGAAAATTTTATTCCATCTAAATTTTGTGATCAAAATTCGTGCAAACACTAATACGTGTGTTATGATTTGATTGCGAGGAAATCTGGAATCATTGGAGCTGTGGAAAATTTTTTCTGAAACATCCAGAGAGCTGTGCAGGTGACCAGAAGCGTGTGCACAAATTTCTGTGCACTGATCCCAACATACCACCGCCCTTCCGCGGCATTAGGGGCACATCCGCGGCGGATCCGCCGCAGTTCTAACTCCTCTCTGCATCAAGTTTGCTCTGTGAGTCCCTAACTTTCTTATCTCTCCCCTCATCTGCTCCAATTAACACTTTGCTGCAGGTTTCTTTGCAAATAAATCGCAGCGTGCAAAAGCAAAATAAAATTTGTGCGTGTTTTGATTCTTTTGGTTGTTTGCATATTAATACGGAAATTAAGGGGCACGACCAAATTCAAATTAGGTGGGGAGTTCATTACCCTTCCTAGGCCCCGAAAAATCGCAAAACTTGCATCCGCATTTACCCTCATTAATTGAAAGAAATCTAGAGATGACTCTAAGGACTGTCGCGCTCAATTAGGACAAGAGAAGGCCGTGGGTAATTCATTGCTTATCCGCGTTTTCTTGTGGTGCCTAAGGCGAGTGTGTCTAAGGCTAGTGGTTTTTAATTAGGCCCACTACTTACGTAGTGGAGTACCTTCCCACTTACCTGGCACTTATCCGACCACAGGGGGACAAAGAGGCAGTGGAGGATTGATCCTGCGACTTGTCTTTTGGCAGTTAGGAGCGGTCTAGAGCCGGACCTAGGTGACCCCTAGATTTTAGGGTTTTGTGTGTTGCATTTGTTGTGTTGCATCATATTTTCAAAAATCCGTATCCTTTTCAAAACAAACACCGCATACATCATTTCCCCTAATTATAAATTCACGCTGCCACTTGTACTAACCCTTTTTAGTGCAAGATAGGCTGGACAACGGGTTTCTAGTGCCTGTTTAGTCCGCGTCCTCCGATCGACCTTAAAGTCGGTATTTCTACATTTACCTTTTCTTTACCCACCACCACACCCACATCGATGGATCCACCTCCATCGAACTTCTTTTCCACTACCCTGCCGCCGTCCGTTGGTGCGCAGAATCCACCTCGCATCTCTCTCCAAGAGAGGTGCTATCCTACACGAGGCCCACTTTCCACCTGTCTTTCCATACCACCAGCCAATGGGAAAATTTTTCAAATAAAACCCCAATACATCAACCTTCTACCAAAATTTCACGGTCTCGAGTCTGAAGACGCATACGTGTTTATCACGAAATTTGAAAATGTATGCGCAATGATAGGTACTTCACAGCTTTCTGTGGATGCTTTACGTCTTCGTCTTCTCCCATTCACCTTGTGCGATTTAGCCGAGAAGTGGCTATATAACACTACCGCACATTCTATTTCAAATTGGGATGAATTCGTCAAAGCATTCCTTAAGAAATTCTACCCACATCACAAAACAGCTCGAGTCCGTAGCGAAATCTATCAATTCACCCAGCTTCCAAATGAAACATTTTCAAAATGTCTTGACCGTTTCAAGGATTTGTTAATCCAATGTCCACATCACGGCATCCCGAGATGGGAACTGTGCCGAATCATTTATGAGGGCATTACTCCTTACACAAGACAGACCCTTGAATCCATGTGTCAAGGCAACTTCATGACTAAAGATGATGGGGAAGCCTGGAATTTTCTAGAAGATTTCGCTGAAAAATCTTTACAGTGGGAGGGTGTGAGTCAATCATCTAGGGATGGCAATGATATTTCCATAGAAGTTAAAGCTGACATTTCAGCTATCAATAAGAAACTCGAGAATATGGAAAACAAATTTTTAGCCGCCCTAAGTCAAATATCACTCTCCAAAAATGTATGTGGCTGCTGTTCTGATCCGTCTCACTTGACGGAAGAATGCCCGTTTCAAGGTCATGAGCATACCAATGCCGCATTTCAAAGACCTAGAAACAATCCATCTTCCTCCACATATGATCAGGGTTGGAGGAATGACCCTAACTTTGCTTGGAACCAATTCCAATTTCAAAACACGGTTCCAACCCAACACAATTTCCAAGGGGCCCCTCCACCACAACAGCACCCACAACTTCAATTGAGTCAGCACCCCTTTCAAGCACAAAATTTCTAAAATCCGGCCAACACTTTTGCACCACATGAAAACTTTTTGCAATTGACCGGTACAGATAATACCTCTGCACTAGCACAAACCTTGGATACTTTCATGAAACAATCCATCCAAGGGACGGCAAGTTTGCAATCTTCCGTCGAGAATGTAATGAAGATCATTATCTCTCAAAATGAGAACATCAAATCGATGGAAGAACAAATTGCACAACTAAAAGCCGAAATGAGTGCACGAGAGAAAGGGAAACTTCCAGCTCAACCTTTACCTAATCCTGACTATTCACATCATGTGGATGAGATCACGTTGAGATCCGGAAGAGTGTTTGACCATCACCTTGGGGAAGAGTTTGATGATACTAATAAATCAATCAATAACACCCCGGCTGAGACCTTTCCTCACACTTCTGACCCCAGTTCTTCTACCCCACCATCTTCTTCCGAGCCTATTCTCCATTTCCCAAAAGGCTCGCCACTACAGCCCACCTCTTTTACTCCTCCACGGACGATCCCCACTTCTATTTTGGGATCGGTTCCACACCCACTTCCTTCTCCTATGATGGACCCAGCGCTTATTGCTAAAGCACCTTATCCTAATCGGTTAAGGGCTAACACACCGAGTCCACATATGGAGAAGATCATGAACATTTTTAAGCAAGTAAACACCAACATCCCTCTCCTAGATGCCATCCAACAAGTTCCGTCCTATGCGAAAACTCTTAAGAACTTGTGCACTAGGAAGAGGAAGAATTCAGTGCCCAAGAAGGTTTTTATGGAAAAAACAATAGACACGGCTTTCCCCCAACAATTACCGAGGAAACGTAAGGATCCAGGATATCCTACTATTTCCGTTTCTATTGGGGAAAAACACATCAACCGTGCTCTACTAGACCTTAGCGCTAGTGTTAACTTGCTTCCATACTCAGTTTGTGAGCAATTAGGAATCGGAGAGTTGAAGCCAACCAATTGCACTCTCCAGATGGCTGACCGATCAATCACCAAACCTAGGGGTGAACTGGAGGATGTGTTAATAAAAATCGGAGAATTTATATTCCCGGTAGATTTTATTGTAATTGATACACAGCCTGTAGCGAACCCACGGAATCAAATTCCGGTGATTTTAGGTCGTCCCTTTTTGGCCACTTCCAACGCAATAATCAACTGTCGTAATGGTTCTATGACCCTATCTTTCGGGAATAGGTCAATAGAGCTGAACATTTACAAGTTGGGAAGTGTACCCTCCGAACCTATTGCTCAGGTATGTTCTGTCGACTTAATGGATGTCGACAGCAGCGAATTTGATGATCCTCTTTATATCGATCTTGACTCTTTTCATACGTTATTGTTTGACCCAACTATGTATCATACACATACGGACTCTTCCACCGAGATGTCCGGGTCAACAATTAACACTGATTATGAATTGTTCTTAGAGTCTGTAGATCACCCCGTACTTTGTGATGACATTATTCATCGGGGTATAGATGGAACTTTTGAGGAAATCTTCGCTGATGAACTCGCATTTTTGAATGACACGGGTGTTGAGATGAATCATCTCCCAATCAATGAAATTGAATCTCCACCCCTTCTTTTGAACTATAAAAAGAATGCGAGTAATCCATCACATACACTGCATCGTCTCTCCAATATGAGACGCACACACATTCTCTTCCACCACTTAACCTTTCCCCACTTCTTCTTCTTCCACCAACCAGAGCACTGCATTGATAAAATTTTTGAATGGTTGGTGTTAACATTCGGTCTTTGCAAAGCTTGGCATCGACCAATGAGTTTTGACCCCCTCATATGATTTTCAAAGATTAACATTGCATAACTCAAATTTGGGGGGGTATGTTTTTCTGGCTCCTAAAAATAATTTTTACAAAATTTTGAGCCAAGAATAAGTTTGGGGGAGGTTCTTCACTTAAATATTTTGCCCCCACTAATAAATTCCTCCCAAGCTTACAGGTTTTTTCGAGATTTAGCGGATGGCAACAGTGAGGACACTGTTGAAAACAAGTTTGGGGGAGGTTTGTGCTTATTTTTGCATCATTTGCATATCATTTGCATAAGCACAAAACATTTTTTTGAAAAACTATAAAAATTTAAAAAATTTCAAAATTATAAAAATATTTTTTGTACATAAATAAGGTAATAAAAGTTTAGATAGTGAAAAATTACATCCATGAGATTGGAAAAATTTAAGAAAACTAAGAAAATTAGAAGTTTTCTTATACGAACTAGTAATAAGTAGTTACGAGCCGTTGTCCCAAGGTAGTAAGATGAAAGACGTCACTAATCTGAGGATAAAAATAAGTCTGAAAAATAGTTTCTATTCTGGAAGCCAAACATTTTGAACGTTGATACCCTGCTATTCGCACTTACACACGTCTTGAAGCCTGGGATAGTAGAGGATACCTTGAAATGCTCTTGTCTTAAAGCCGATGTATGAAGGAAATAGAAGGAAAAAAAAAAGTGGTGAGAAAAATGGACACTGGTTTTGTTATCACCGAGGGCAATAAAAAATGTATAGCGAGGGTGTTTCTTCACCTAGTGCCCTAAGGCCAACTGGTCTGGGAGTCACTGCTATGCCTGAGGTGGTGCAAGACGAGGAAAATACACCAAATAAGCAAGCACATGAGTAATCGGTCGGTTAGTACCTCAAGAAGTATTAACGGTCGCATGAAAGTGTGTAAGCAATTTCGTCTAAATATTCATTAATTAAAAAGTACTGAGGCTGATGGGTAAGAGTATGATAGCTTGAATTGAATTCTCCGGGTGTAGGGATGTCTTTACACACACGCAGGGTGATATGATCGATGTTTGGAAGAAAGAAAGGAATGAAGAATAAGACGATGTTTTATTGAGGGAGGACGTGATTTCTAACATCTTTTCATGACCATTAAGATAGGGCTCATGACAACCGAAAAGCTAGCTTAGTTGGAAACCCTAATTTTCAAGGCTTTTCTTTTACAATTCTTTTCTTTAAATGTAATATTCATGATCTTTCTTTTATTATTGGATTTTGTGGGTGCAATCCGCTGAAAACCCTCAGGAGACAACACTCCTCCTACTAGGGACACCTAGAGGTTTAAAGGCTTGTTGCACGTGCTCAGTGCAACCGTGTTGCCTATGAAAGTGTGCTAGTTAGTTTTTCTCTTTCTTTATTTTCTCCTTCTCTTTTTAATAAAACATTCGCTCGAGACGATCGAAATTAAGTTTGGGGGTATTTGATCAGTCGAAAATATTGTATATTTTAGCCGGCAATTTCCCTAACATTTGCATACATTTAGAAGTGTTCGGCATTCATATTCTACATATTAGCAAATCTGTCACAAAATATGAGATTGCATGTATTAGACTTTTAAACCGACACTTTAAAGGAAATTAACCGCATTTCATGGCATCGCATCATTTCTGTATTTGCGCAACACTTGTCTTGAGTCTGTGCAGGAAATACGGAAGAAAAGCAAAAGAGCTGATCAAAAATACGCCAACTAAATCACTTCAGATCTGGTAGCAATTCAGATGGAGAAATATAAATCAATACATCAGAAGAAGGCCCATACAACAGTAAAAGACCATACCAGAGAATACAAGGCCCAAGCCCATCAAGGAGCCGCGGATCCGCGGCCATAGCCTTCTTGTGCCGCGGAAGCGCGGCTCATTGGTGACGTCATCAAGTAAAATTTGCACCACAATGCTTCTGTCAGGGCCCACATTCCATAAATGCACTCCAAATTCCAGATCTCTCTCGAAGCTACTGCCAGATCAGCAAAGTAGATTAAGCAAGGCTAATCCTAATTAAGCTCCTAATTAATCCTCTTCTAGAAACTCCCTCCTAACTAATCACATCTAGAAGCTTCTCCCCTAACTAACTTTTGGAGTGAAATTTGAATTTCCTCAACAAACTTTAGGAGGGAAACTTAGAATTTGAAATCCTAGATCTAGGGTTAGTTATCTATAAATAGGAACCTAGACCTAGGGTTAAAGGCTAATCAATTTTTAGGTAATCAATTTGAGTTAATATCTCATTCCCTCTTTCATCATCTTCTTCCACAAGTCTAGTGACAAGGCTTATGCGAAACCCTAACCCTAATTCCACTCCAAATCCAAGATCTTGAGTACCAAATCAAGCGAGAAGCCTTCAACCTTTTAGGAGCCGAGCCGATCTTCAATCGGGCAAGTGATCCAAGCCGATCCGCGATCCACGGAGACGAGCGAAGCCAAATCGACGATCAAGTTCTTCCTCTTGTAGTTCTTGAGCGAATGTAACTAAATTGTTGATATAAATAAAAGGTGAAATTCTTTAATCTTGCTTTCTTTTAATTCTTGCATCATGATTAGATCTCAATTTGTAATTGTTGTTCTTGTTGTGATGTTTGAGTAAAACTCCGCTCGTAAAGGAGTCGAGACGATTGTAGAATGATGATGTAACAAATCTTAATACGATTTTTAAGTCCTACGAGTTTTGTAAACCCTAGCAAGTTCAAGAATCGATGACCTAGTTTCGTAGCGATACTTTCTTGATTGTGATCGCTCGAAATTAGGGATTTACGATCGTTTCTTGAATTTACTAGAGGCTAGAATACGAATGATATCAATGAAAGAACAAGAGATAAGATGAAACCCTAGTTTCACAAGAAGTCTCTAATTCTCATCGATCATCATCGATCTAGTATCAATTCATCGAAGGATAAGAATACGTAATTGTAAGATTACATCACATCTATAGATCCGATCGATTCCTACGAGCCTCATTTCGATTCTTGAGATTTGGTGTGGAAAAATCAACAAACGATCAATTCTTGATTCTATCTTTTAATGCTTTCTTAGATCTAGTATTTTCTAATTCTTGAACTTCAATTACAAATCATGAATTGTTTTGTTTTCTTTTCATTAAAGTTTCGACTCATCTAATTTGAAAGACGAACGATTACACTTTCCCTGTGGACGATCCGCACTCACATACAAACTACATCCGACACCGTAGTTGATTGCGGTCAAATAATTTTTGGTTGTGATTTCTTTACAAATTTTCTCAAATATACACAACGAGAATTCATTTCAATCAAATGGCGCCGTTGCCGGGGATCATTTGAATTGATACTTTTACATCCAATCAAGAAAATATTACAATCAAATGGCGCCGTTGCCGGGGATCATTTGAATTGATACTTTTACATCCAATCAAGAAAATATTACAATCACAAATCGATATAATTGCCCTGGAGATTGATTCGATGACATTTGCAATTTATATCGATTCGAATTTCAATAATGAAAATTTTTGGCAAAGTATAAGGAGGCTCTCGGAGACTATGGTGACACCAGAAACAATGGAAATAAATGTAATAAGAGAATTGAACGAGTTTTGCTCTAAAAAGGCATACGAGAAGAATTTATCTAAGACATACAAAGATGGTGTCGCTTTATTTATAGCTGAAGTTGAAGCAAATGGCATGCTTTATACAACGAATTCTACAAGAACCGACAAAAAGACTTCTAAGAAACTAGCTGCAAGAGACGTCTTTCAGAACTTAAAGAAAGCTATATCTGGACACTAATTTATTTAACTTAATAATTTTTGATATAGGATGTGTTATGAGGTAGCTAATACTTTAAAGAATGCTATAGCTAGATTTCTTGTCGCGAGGACTTTCTCTGAACTTACAAAAATTGAACACAAGTACTATTGGAAATTTTAGATATCGATGTGTTATGAGGTAGCTAATCAGAAACTACCCAAATGATATAATAAATTTTAGATTTTTCATGTGTATATTATGTGTGGTTGTGTGTTGAAAAATGAATTTTTAGATTTCACAAGTATATATAATATGTGTTGATGTTTGTATCTAAACTATGATATTTGATTTCTGTAAATGACGTACATTTATGAGAAAACGATGTACATTTGTGTGTAAATGATCTACATTTCTATATATTTTGAGTTCACCGACTATTTAACCGCTACTTAAAATAGCGGTTATATTTTGAGCTCACTCAAGGAACAGAGAGCATACTATTTAACCGTTGCTTTAAGTAGCGGTTATATTTTGAGCTCACTCAAGGAACAGAGAGCACACTATTTAACTACTTCTTTTGTTGGTTATAGTGCCCTCAAGACAATTATTGTAATTGTAGGTAGGCGATCTGTACAGGTAGAACAGTCTTGCTCGAGATGATAGTATGCTATCTGGTTTTGCTTTATCATTATGTGTATACGTTTTACTTGTTATTATGTATCGTTAATACATAATGATAATACCCGTAGGATTATTGCTTGACTAAAATATTATGGTGGCGATCATATACGTGGGAGCTGGGTAGTCCATAAGCACATCCTTAAATGTCCCTAGTCGAGAGAGTATCGAAACTGGGTATCGATATTCTGGAGTAGACTAGTGTATACATTTCTGGACCCTGACGAGGGGTGGCCCCCGGTCTCACAAGCCATTGGTGTTTTGGTACCTAAGATAGTATACATGTGCTCACTGGAGGTGAGTACACCGGACGAACTCGCCGAGAAGTTGTAGATGGTATTATACCTATCGTCAGATAGCAGTTCTCTAGTGACATGAGTACAGGTTAGTTTTTTGACCTGAGATCCTCATTTTTCTCGTGTGAGTTCCCACTGTACTTTGATTACTACCCTACCACGGCTTAAAGTAGTTGCGCAAACAGGTTTTAGTTGGGTACAGCCCCGAGCCACATAGAGGCAGTGAGCGATTGTTAGGGATTCGTCTTTCCTTATATTAGGAGTCGATGTTGCGCTGTGTTCGGTTGGCCATCACCATAAATCCCTAGCCAGATTGGATGATATTTACTAATAGGAGTTCGGTAGTTTCTCGGTAGGTGATGAGCTTGACTCCGACCCGACTTACTGAGTTATTATGGGTTTAACGTTATCCACCCTATAAACCCGGTATGCGATACTCTTAGACCAAGAGACCAGACTATTCGGAGATTGTCACATTCAGGCTCAGTAGGGTACGGACGGACTTGATTGTCGACCTCCCTTTCGGCATATACCTGGGTAGCCGTTACGTACAGTTAGTGCCGCCGACGTGTTTGCGGTTATGGATTTATTCAGTAACTCACCACCGGCGTATTGTCAAGTTTTTAGAGTCCCACACAGAGGGTTTTCCCAGTTCAGACGATATGATTTAGAGGTCGTACGTTGGTACGTGCAAGGGTCCGATTAAATACGTGTACTAGTTATACGGACTTTAATTGGACGGTTGATAATACTAGTTGGCTTAGAATTAAACCGGATTATTAAATCAAGTTTTGATTTAATAATTTACATATATATATTTTTAATATATATTCTAATATTATGTTTACTATTCATTTTCTCTCTTGGCTATCCGTAATTTTATACGGATACGCATGTTTATATTTCGATACATATACCGGGATCGTATTCCGTATTTATACGGAATACTTCTAGAAGGAAGTATTCATCATTATTGATTTTCATTTATGAAAATCATAGGAGATGAGGTGGCATGTGAGGTGGAAAGTAGAAGCATGTTGAGAGGGATGAGCAAATTTGTTTAATACAAAATTATTATGATATTTTTCTTTTGTTGTTGAAAATTAGAAGGGTGCTCTCTCTCATTCATGCTAGTCTCTTAGCTCATTTGTGATATGGCTAACACTTTCACCTCTCCTCATCTTCCTTCTCCTTCTTCATAGATTGCTCTCATGAGCTATGAGATATGAGAGAAATTCTTAGTGGAAAATTCCTACATTCCCCACACTCCATTTCTATCAAGCTTGGAGCGTCGGTTGCTTCCTTGAAGCTCGCTTTGGAGCGAAGGTGGAGGTTGGATCGGTTTCTCTTGGGTGGATCATCTTCAGCAAAGGTGGCCTCCTCTCAAGCTTGTTCCCGACGGCCTACGAGAAGTTTGGAGTGGTCTTCCATGATTTGGTGGACACGCATCAAAGTTTGTAATTCCTAAATCTTATATGTAAAGTTTCTAGTTTAGTGCTTGGAATGATTGCTAGGAATTGGTTGCTAGTGCTCACCATAAAATTTTTGTTTTTCGATTCCACATTGGTCGCGGTTGTAGCGGCATGAGCACTAGGAAACCTTCATGGTATTAGAGCCAAACCAAACACTATAACTAAATTAGATGATGTTTTAGTTTTGAGACCAAAAATTTACCCGTATTTAGTTTCGAATTCCTAGTTTCTGTCCATTTCAAAACGGCACCCAGAAATATTTTGTATATGCCAGTAGACTAAATTTTAAGAAAGAAAACTTGGTACAAAATTCGGGGACAAACAGACAAATTTTTGCCGGGATTTGGCCAAGATTCTCTGTATATCCCCAAATTTTGTCAGTTGCTTGGAATTGTAGAAACTAGATTTTTGGTATATCTCTTTTTGTCCCAGATTTTGTTTTGTACTATTTGTGCATATGGGCAATATGGGACTGTTTTCGGTCTAAATTTTAGTATCGTTTATGATCCATAGTTTGTTGATGTGTTGTTAAACATCGTCTAATTGCTATATATTCAATTAGACAGGGTTGCACATATGTTGTTGTTACTTGTTGGTGAGATATATATACCTTGTAATGGTTTAGCCGGATTGTTTTGTTGAATAACCCCTTGTGTGATGTGTTTGTACACTTTTGATTTATATTGTTGTATATTCTTTTGTTCGGGACGAATGGTCGACTTTTGGACTTCTTTTCCGCTTGATGTATAATCTTTTATTAGGACACGACCAGGATGCGGTCTATGTTACCATTGTATATATTTCATTACATGTACTAGGATGAACCCAGGAGAAGTGCTCGAGTAGCCGGGTTCTAAAGTGTGGTAGGTGGCCCTCTCATAGAGTTGAGATCGGGCTACCTCGCTCTAGAATTGGTGGGTTGCTCGTCGCACTTGTAGGGGTTCTAGGATAGATCCGCGGAGGGGTTCTTAAGTTACCGGATTTTAAAAAGTACCGAGTGTCCCACTCATGAAATTGAGGCTGGGTTACCCTTTTTCTAGGATTGACGGGTAGCTTGTCGTGCTTGTAGGGGTCTTGGTTCGATATTGTACGGACTATCCACACGACCGGAGAACGTCGCGTTTTATTTGCGGCTCAAATGAAATGCGGAGCTCCTAGTTTATCCGCCATTCTATATTTTTTGCTACATGCCTGTGATGTTTTTACATGCCTGTGTTAATGATATATATATTATATATTATATGTTTCTATATGTTTTGCATCCGCACTAGCCCTGCCGCCGCCCTACCGTAAGTTAAGTAACCTTACGGTGAAGACCCGAGGCCGTGTGGCGAATGCGGATGGAATATAAAAGCATGCTATTTTGGTTGTTTCTGTTGTGTCTAGAAACTTGAAATAATGGGACAGAATTATATGTTTAATGTAAGGAAAATAAACCTAAAATGATGTTGTTGAAACCCAAATTTAAAACTATAGCCTTATTCTTTTACTTTGCATAGTGGTATTTGGTTAAGAATATCCTACATCTCATTCGATGAAGAAAGTGCCTCGATCCCTTCACGGGGAGTTCATTCTTAAGCAAAAGATTATGTCACTATAAACACTCGGTTTTCTTTATAACCACTTGTTTTAAAAGCGAAGCCTAAACTGCTCCTTTCCAAAACCACTCGAGTTCTTTCAACGATATCAAGTTCATTACGTTAAAGGTTTTTCGCTAAAAACTAGCTGTATCTCTCCATCATTTCAGATAGGTAGCACTTAGTATTCGTGATGTGTTTGTTGGCATGCGTCAAGGCATAGTGTGCTGTGGCTGAGTGATACTTATCTGTTGCATAGTGATGTGATTGATCGGGACCGTCATATAGCTCTGTTGGTATGCCCCAAGGGCTTGTGACGATGGGTTCGAGTTAATCAAGATAATGATGGGTAGAACTTGACTATCAACATATGATTTGTTGGCATGTGTCAAATTCATAGGTCGTTAAGGGAAAAAACCATATCGGGAGTTTCAAACATAAAGGAAACTTATCAAGTATGTGCATAGCTTCTGGAGTGTGGTAATTTTGGCCGGCTTCCATCAAGGTTATCACACGATGATAGTTGGGTCCCGATTCCTACTGATGAGTAGGTATTACTCCTCGAGAGATTTTCACTTCACAATTAGCTAAGCTATTAGGTGTTTAGAAAGTGTTAACGATGTTACGCCTTTGCAGAAATAAGGTTATTAAATTTGGTCTGTGCGAAAGCACATGGGACCTCCCTCGGAGTACCAATAATGACCTGGCTGAACGGTTGGCGAACTTATAAGGTGTATATGATCCCGACTAGTTTTCCTTTTAGGGTTTGAAGGAGATTTCGAGGAAACAGTGGGATCCATCTTTACTAGATAAATTAATAAATCAATCTAATCTTGATAGAGTGCACACTGAGTGTTTCTTTTCTCTCTCTGGTTTGCGACTATGACTGACCTTAAACTAAAACTCATAAACCCAGTTGACCGAACCTTTTTACCATCTGGGTTTGGAATATCATGATTCACGACAAAGTTGCATATGTCCCTACTGCTCCTAGTTCGCTTTTTCCTTCTCCAGAAGACTTCGTATCACTACAAAGATCCATATTGTTTGGAAAGACCATCTCGTATAGTTACATAAGAAATCGAAGAAATTTATTTCATTCCAAGGATGGTCACAGGTTATGGAGAATTTGGAATGTATAATTCTGTTGTCTCTCCTACTTCACCTTCTCTCAAATTGAGAGCTCATTGTATTAGGATTGTACACCAGTTACACTTGTTTGATAGTCTTCTTCCAAATCTTAGACTGGTGCTGAAAGGTAGGGAAGGAATAAAACCAACCAGCCTAAGTATGGTGTACACAAGGTAAGATGTAGAGACATATAAAGAGGTTGAAGTGAGGGCAAAGAAAATTGCAACTAGTGTCATGAATATGGGCAGTGGAAAAGGTATTACTAGGAATACCTGGCTAACCCCTTGAAACATTTTTAATGTTTTAGTTTTTCTGTGTTATTGCAATTGAAAACTGTTTTCCAATTAATTCTGACTCTAGGGTTTGTATTTACTGAATTAGTATCTCATATCTGTCGGGCGTTACAAATGCTGACAGGGAGTAGATTTTTAGGAAATGGGTGATTTGATTTTCAATATCGGAATTCGTAAAAATTGGTAATATTGGATTAAATCGCCTGGTTTTACCTAACGGCAAATATTTGGTTTTGAATAACCGCTGTTAGACAATAATTTTTAAAATGATATATCTGTATCTTCATTTTATAAAGTGAGATATAAATTTTGAAAATTGTGTTCTAAACATTTACCTTTTTCAGTTGAGGATAAGGTAAGGTGCATTGAATAACGGTATAGACGTTCTTAACCAAAATATAGTTTTTTCAATTCATGGCTCACGGAGTTTGAGTTAGTATACTTCTGAGACTTATACATGGTAATGTATTTTGTCCGGTGTCCTTTGGGACAAGTGGTTGATACTCTTACTTCATTCAGTTTACTTATGAGTTCTCTGGTTTTAGACATGCATTTGTTGAAATGTAAGGTCCAAAGATTTTGAGAATTTCATAGGGTATAAAAATAAAATAGAGAACCATATATTAGAAGTATCTGAAATGATCGAAGATGTACATATTTATGCTAGGTATTCTATCGTAGTAATTTTAAGAACTTGATTCTCTCACAGGTTACTCATCTGTGGGTGCACTCCTTGGTGAGTAATGTTGTATGGCCTTTTTCCATTTAGGCGATATCCATTGAAAACAGCTGCATAACATTTGAATCTGGTTCCATCTAAATTAATGGATTTGATTCTATATCGACATATAATAGTAGTTGTTTACCGCCAAAGACTGGACCGAGATGTTGGAGGACGTCTAGCCTGAATTTGTGGGCAGATACTGTATGGATCATATCCTTCCACCTATCCGAAGATGCCAAGTTGATTTATGGCATCGTATATTAGAGGTTTCTTCAAATATGACCGATGTAGCAGACTTATCAGATTCTCCCTCATTTGTGAGGGGTTTTTGATTTGAGGGATGCTCTTCCCTGCAGGCGCAAGCCCCTACAGTTAATTACGTTATTGCGTTGCTATAACAACTTTCACTTGCTCCAGACAGATAAATTTGTGTCATATTATGTTTGTTTATATGGGGTGTTCACCACCGAAAGACGGACTGAGACGTTGGGACGTCTGGCTTGAATTCTGGGGGCGGATGATATTTGGATTTATCCGTCCACCTCTCCGAAAATACCAAGTTGATTTATGACACCATATATCGGAGATTTGGACGGATGCGGCCATTGTAGCGTGACTTTATCAGATCCCCCCTCATTTTATGAGTGGTTTTTTAATTGTGGGGACGCTCTTCCCTGCAGGTGCAAGCCCTACAGTTAATTACGTTACCGCATCGCGATAACCACTTTCTCCTACTCCGAAAGTTCACTTCGTGTTATGTGTGTTTTGTTTTAGTTTGGTTGTCCGTGGATTGTATACGGAGACTAATTTATGCCGTTTCCCGTAGGGCGTGGATTAGTCCAAATCCGTATATTTTAGATTTGGGTTTGGGTTGATTTAAGGATCGTTAATCTGATTTGAGATTAAGATAGAATCAAAACGTATGAGTGTTCGGGCTCAATTATTTTAGTTTATGGACACCGCGGTCCATTATCGCCATGTTTGAGGCAAGGTGTTAGTTTAAGGACGTTTCGGTCCTTTATCGCTGTATTTGGGGGCAAATATTAGTTTAAGGACATTTCGTTCCCTTATCGCCTTATTTGGAGGCGAATATTAGTTTAAGAACATTTCGGTCCATTATTCATCTTGCGCGCACGTGTATTTGTTACGTGATGAAGTGAACAATGGAGATATGGAATGCACCCAATTTGGGGCGCGATCCGATTTGAGGCATGCACGTCAATTTCGAAGTGCATCAGCGAAAGAAGTTGTTGGTCATTGGGACCCGCCTCCTTTCTGAAGACGTTGAGGAATTACAACGACATATATCAGAGATGTGGAGAGATGTACCCTTTTGAACTAAATCCCGTATTTGAGGAAAAAATGGTTGTTGTGGACCTATGAATCATTAGTCGTATTTGAGACTAAGATTACTTTAGGAGATATAGAATGAATATCTTTTTGGATATCATCAATGGGAGACTACTAGTCATTTTTGAGACTAAGATCAGTTTGGGAAACTATGAGCAATATGAGCTCGGTTGATTTAAAATCAAAGAGGTTTAACTTCAGGAAACTTAGCCGATTTGGGTGAGATATAATTACTCCACAGTACTAAGCACGTGCGTTTCACGTAGGCACTGGATTAGTGCTAATCACTAGAGTTCTATGGCGCTCACGTGTGAAATACGTGAGGCCCCCAAATATGGGGCGCTGCACCTTCTTTACAGAAGTGCTAAGCACTAGATTAGATCTCTCGTGCAAAACACGTGGCTGCCTTCTTTTGGAATGACTGCCTAATTGACAAAGAAATTTTCTTTGCTTTTTAGGCGCTCACATGAGAATCACGTGAGTCAGCTTTGGTTTTCTTTTGCTTGTTTCCTTTTTTTAAGCACTCACATGGGGAAACACGTGAGACAGTTTTGGTTGTTCTTTTTGTTCATTTGAAGCAATCACGTGGGAAACACGTGAGACTTCATAATAGTGCTAAGCACTAACGAGCCACCAAGCTATTCTTGTGTTTGCTTAGAGATATTGATCTCCTGTTAATGACATTTTTAGATATTGATGATCATCAAGATTTCGGTTTTGAGGATCTTGGATCATCATCTTTTTTTGAAGAACTAAATTCTTTATATAGGGTTAAACCCTAATTTTTGGAGGAATTAAATTTCCATATGCTCCTGTTATTTCTTTTTCTTTTATGACCTAGTTCTTTTCCCCTAAGTTTTGAATCTGCAGAATAAAATCTCCCCGATGAGAATTAAATTCTCAACTTGTGGGGGGATTTGCTTCTGCAAATCTCAACTAGAGGAAGAACCAAGTTCTTATATGAATGGTTAAACTCTTAGATAGGCAAAGAAGAGACATTATGATCTCTGTGTGATATTTTTACCTAGGGTTTCAATGAGGCAAGTCTTCTTCTTCTTTTGAGAATTAAATTCTCTTTCTTTTTCAAGAGCTTACTGTATATTTTTTTTTGCAGAAGCTTGTGGGGAGTTCTGTCTATCTTTAGATTTAATCTCCTTGTTCCTATTTATAGGAGAAGGGAAAAAATTACGATGTTAAGAAAATCTCTTATTGAGAGATTATGAAGATTAATTGGTGAATTTTATTCACCGTTGGATTTTCAATCCAAATGCTCTCTGTTTAACAGAGAAGATTTCTTATTTGTTTAATAAGATTAAGAAATATTTTCCCATGAATATCTTGTTAATTTAGCAAAATTAGGAAAATATTTTCCTAAGATAGATTTTTATTCTACCAGATGATTGGAGGGTGATTTTATAATCACCGTTGGATCTTTGATCCAAGGGTTCTCTATTTAACAGAGAAGATCTTCCTAGTTTGAGAAATATCAAGGAAATATTTCCCATATAGAATTTAATTCTATCAGGTGGTTTGATTGGTGATAATTTATCACAATTGGATTTTAAATCCAAAATTCTCTGTTAGAGAAGAATCTTTCCATATCAGAAAGATCAGGGAAAATATTTCCCAAATAGAATTTAATTCTATTACATAGAATTTAATTATATCTTGCCAAAGAGTACAGCAGGAGAACTCACGTGTTTAACACGTGACCCCTAACATGGGTTTTAGCATGCTTTATTTTCAGCGCTCATATGCATATAAACTCTCACATGTTTAACACGTGAGGCCTGTTTGGCTTACTAATTATTTGATTGCAGCGCCTATATGATTTGCATATAGACACTCACGTGTTTAACACGTGTGGCTCTTTTAGCCCATTTGTTTTTAACTGCAGTGCCTATATGCTTTTGCATATAGGTGCTCACATGTTTAACACGTGAGACTTGAATAGTGGGGAATTTTCCCCCTTTCCTTTTTTTATGAGGGAACAAATGCCCCCAGCGTTGGTCTCACGTGGCTTGCACGTGAGTGCAATGCTGTCCATCCTTACAACCGTTGGATTGCTTAGGGGAACGGGGAGATGAACCGCTCCCCATCACGTCTTATAAATAGGTGTTTATCTCTTTAGATAATCACTGCTTCTTCATCTTCTTCCTTAACCTTTTCTTGAGAATTTAATTCTCCTCTCAGAGCTTAGCTCTCTGTCCATAGATTTTTCAGAGTTAAACTCTGAAAAAACTCTCTTTTTGGGTAAGGATCTTGAACGACATTTACCCCTTAGGGAAAACCCCCTTTTTTCTTTGGATTTCAAATCCATTAACAGAGTTTTGCTCTTGCCTTGAACTGATCTCTTAGAGATCTAAACATACCTGATTGATCGTTTTTCCCGTTGTGTAGTATATAGAGAAATTTGTAAAGAACTTCACAACCAAAAACTATTTTGACCGCAATCAAACTACGGTGTCGGATGTAGTTAATGAATGAGTGCGGATCGTCCACAGGGATTGCACAATTCAATTGTATTTTGATACGTTTGAAATGAAATGTTAAGCAACAATAAAAGAAAACATGATTCAAGAATGATTTGTATTCGAGTGTCACTATTCTTTATGCAAGAATCAAGAAACTATAAACAATCAAGAATCGGTTGTTTTGATAATATTTCCAATCAACAATCAAGAATCTAAATGAGGCTCGTAGGAATCGATCGGGTCTATAGACGTGATGTAATCTAAAGATATCGTGTTCTTGTCCTTCGAAGGATTGATACTAGATCGATGATCATCGACAAGAGTTAGGGTTTTCTCGTGAAACTAGGGTTTCATCTTATCCCTTGTTCTATTGTCGATATCATTCACATTCTAGCCTCTAGCAATTTCAAGAAACGATCCTAACTCACCCATTTTGAACGATGTCAATCAAGAAAGCATCGAAACAAAATGGGTTGTCGGTTCTTGAACTTGCTAGGGTTTACAAACCATCGTAGGAATCAAGAATCGATTAAAGCTTTGTTACATCATCATTCTACAACCGTCTCGACTCCTTTACGAGCGGAGTTTTATTCACACATCACCACAAAGATAATATTCAAGAATTGTAAAGATAACATGATGCGGAATTTAAAGAAAACAAGATAAAAGAATATCACCTTTTATTTAATCAACAATTTCAATACATTCTTTCAAGAATCTACAAGAAGAAGAAATCGATCGTTGACTCGGCTTCGCTCGTCTCCGTGGATCGTGGATCTACTTTGATCTCTTGCCCGATTGAAGATCGGCTCGGCTCATAAAAGGGTTGAAGGCATCTTGCTTGGCTTGCACTCAAGATCTTGAATTGTGGTTGGATTTAGGGTTAGGGTTTCCTACAAGCCCTGTCACTAGACTTGAGGAAGAGGGGATGAAGAAAGAGATTGATTTTTCTAAACTTTCCCAAGGTTGAATCCTTTCTCACAATGAGCCTAGGGTCTTATTTATAGAACTCCCAAACCCTAGGTTTAGGTTTGAATTAGAACTTTCCCTCCCAAAGTTTGTTGAAGAGTTTCTAGAAGGAGTTTGTTAGGAGTTAGCTTAGGGTTTAAGCTAGGGTTTAGGGAAAGTTCTAGAAGTATTAGGCTAGTTTAGGTGTTTGCTGATCTGGTGGAAGTATCTGGAATATTCTGGAAACTGGGATGTCTTTCTGAGCAGTGGGCCCTGGCAGAAGCATACTGGGATAAAAATTAGCTGATGACGTCACCTCTTAGCCGCTGATCAGCCGCAATTACCATGTAAATGCCGCGCTTCCGCGGCTTGTTAGTGGGCTTGGGCCTTGGGCTTTCTGCTGAAGGTTTTCACTGGAGTTTGGGTCTTTCTCTGATGTTTTGATTTGTATAGTCCCTTCTGTGTTGATACCAGATTTGAGTTAAGTGAGTTTACGAGCAATTGTAATGGTCGAGCAATGTAATGATCGAGCAAGCTTCTCTTTTCCTGCACAGACTTCGAAACACGGGTTGCAAGATATAGAAAATATGCCATGTGATGAAATGCAGTCAATTTCCCTAGAAATGCCGGTTTTAAGGTCGAATACATGTAATCTGATATTTTGCGACCGATTTGCTAATATGTGAATTATGAATACCGTACACTTCTATATGGATGAAAATGATGAGGAAATTGCCGACTAAAATATGCAATATTTTCGACTGATCAAATACCCCCAAACTTAATTTCGATCGTCTCGAGCGAATGTTTTATTAAAAAGAGAAGGAGAAAATAAAGAAAGAGAAAAACTAACTAGCACACTTTCGTAGGCAACACGATTGCACTGAGCACGTGCAACAAGCCTTTAAACCTCTAGGTGTCCCTAGTAGGAGGAGTGTTGTCTCCTGAGGGTTTTCAGCGGATTGCACCCACAAAATCCAATAATAAAAGCAAGATCATGAATATTACATTTAAAGAAAAGAATTGTAAAAGTAAGACTTTGAAAATTAGGGTTTTCAACTAAGCTAGCTTTTCGGTTGTCATGAGCCCTATCTTAATGGTCATGAAAAAATGTCAGAAATCACGTCCTCCCTCAATAAAACATCGTCTTATTCTTCATTCCTATCTTTCTTCCAAACATCGATCATATAACCCTGCGTGTGTGTAAAGACATCCCTACACCCGGAGAATTCAATTCAAGCTATCATACTCTTGCCCATCAGCCTCAGTATATATATATTTTTTCGATGAGCTTACACACTTTCATGCGACCGTTAATACTTCTTGAGGTACTAACCGACCGATTACTCCTGTGCTTGCTTATTTGGTGTATTTTCCTAATCTTGCACCACCTTAGGTATAGCAGTGACTCCCAGACCAGTTGGCCTTAGGGCACTAGATGAAGAAGCACCCTCGCTATATATTTTTTTATTTCCCTCGGTGATAACAAAACCAGTGTCCATTTTTCTCACCATATATATATATATATATTTTTTTTTATACTTTTGGCTTTAAGACAAGAGCATTTCAAGGTATCCTCTACTATCCCAGGCTTCACGACGTGTGTAAGTGCGAATAGCAGGGTAGCAACGTTCAAAATGTTTGGCTTCCAGAATAGAAACTATTTTTCAGACTTATTTTTATCCTCAGATTAGTGACGTCCTTCATCTTACTAACCCTTGGGACAACGGCTCATAACTACTTATTACTAGTTCGTATAAGAAAACTTCTAATTTTCTTAGTTTTCTAGAATTTTTCTAATCTCATGGATGTAACTTTTCACTTTCTAAACTTTCATTATCTTATTTATATACAAAAAAGTGTAAATATTAAAATTATTTTTATATTTGAAATTTTTTAAATTTTTATGGGTTTTTGAAAATTTTTAATTTTTATAGATTTTTTTAAAAAAAATGTTTTGTGCTTATGCAGATGATATGCAAATGATGCGAAAATAAGCACAAACCTCCCCCAAACTTGTTTTCAACAGTGTCCTCACTGTTGCCGACAGCTATATCTACAAAAACCTGTAAATCTGGGAGGAATTATTAGTGGGGGCAAAATATTTAAGTGAAGAACCTCCCCCAAACTTATTTTTGGCTCAAAATTTTGTAAAAATTTTCTTTTCAGGAGCCCGAAAAAATTATACCCCCCCCCCCCAAACTTGAATTATGCAATGTTAAACTTTGAAAATCACAAGTGGGGGTCAAAAATCATTGGTCGATGCCAAGCTTTGCAAAGACCGAAGGTTAACACCAACCATTCAAAAATTTTATCAATGCAGTGCTCGGGTTGGTGGAAGAAAAAGTGGGGAAAAGGTAAGTGGTGGAATAGAATGTGTGTGCGTCTCATTTTGGAGAGACGATGCAGTGTATGTGATGGATTACTCGCATTCTTCTTACATTTCAGAAGAAGGGGTGGAGGTTCAATTTCAGTGAGTAGAACCTGATTCATCTCAACACCCGTGTTATTTAGAAATGTGAGTTCATCAGCGAAGATCTCCTCAAAAGTTTCATCTATACCCCGAAGAATAATGTCATCACAAGGTGCGGGGTGATCTTCAGACTCTAAGAACAGTTCATAATCAGTGTTAATTGCAGACCCGGACATCTCGGTGGAAGAGTCCGTATGTGTATGATACATAGTTGGGTCAAACAATAACGTATGAAAAGAGTCTAGATCGGTATCAGGAGGATTATCTAATTCGCTGCTGTCGATATCCATTAAGTCGACAGAACAGACCTGAACAGTAGGTTCGGAGGGTACACTTCCTAACTTGTAAATGTTCATCTCAATTGTCCTGTTTCCAAAGGATAGGGTCATGGAACCGTTACGACAATTGATGATAGCATTGGAAGTGGCCAAAAAGGGGCGACCTAAAATCACCGGAGATTGATTCCGTGAGTTCGCTACAGGTTGTGTATCAATTACAATAAAATCTACAGGGAAGATAAATTCCCCGATTTTTATTAACACATCCTCTAGTTCACCCCTAGGTCTGGTGATTGATCGGTCAGCCATCTGGAGAGTGCATGGAGATGGTTTCAACTCTCCGATTCCTAACTGCTCATAAACTGAGAAAGGAAGCAGGTTAACACTTGCCCCAAGATCTAGTAGAGCACGGTTAATGTGTTTCTCCCCAATAGAGATGGAAATCGTAGGATAGCCAGGATCCTTACGTTTCCTCGGTAATTGCTGGGGGAAAGCTGTGTCTACTGTCTTAGCCATGAATATCTTCTTGGGCATTTGTTTCTTCCTCTTTCTAGTGAAAAAATCTTTAAGAACTTTAGCCTATGCAGGGACTTGTTGAATTGCATCTAGAAGAGGGATATTGATGTTAACCTGTTTAAACATCTCAGTGATCTTCTCCATCTGTGGACTTGGTGTGTTAGCCCTTAACCGATTAGGATAAGGTGCTTTAGCAATAAGCGCTGGGTCCATCATAGGAGAAGAAAGTGTGTGTGGAACCGATCCCAGTATAGAAGTGGGGATCGTCCGTGGAGGGGTAAAAGAGGTGGGCTGTGGTGGCGAGCCTTTTGGGAAATGGAGAATAGGCTCGGAAGAGGGTGGTGGAGTAGAAGAAGTAGGGTCAGAAGTGTGTGTGTGTGGAAAGGTCTCAGCCGGGGTGTTGATATGATTTTCAGTATCATCAACTTCTTCCCCAACATGATTGTCAAGCACTCTTCCAGATCTCAACGTGGTGATTGCATTCACATGATGTGAATAACCAGGATTGGGTAAGGGTTGAGCTGGAAGTTTCCCTTTCTCTCTTGCACTTAGTTCGGCTTTTAATTGTGCAATTTCTTCTTCCATCGATTTAATACTCTCGTTTTGGGACGCAGAGTTTTTCTTCATGTCATCGACGGAAGATTTCATTTCAGCCGAAACTTGCATGATATTTGTCAAGATCAAATTCATGTATTGCACAAAAGAAGAGGATTCATCAGTCCCGGTCAACTGTAAAGGACTAGACAGTGCAGGTGTGTTGACCGTATTTTGAAAATTATGTGCTTGAAAGGGGTGCTGACTTAATTGAAGTTGTGGCTGCTGTTGTGGTGGAGGGACCCTTTGGAAATTGTTTTGGTTTGGAACCGTGTTTTGTGATTGTGATTGGTTCCAAGAAAAATTAGGGTGATTCTTCCAACCCTGATTATATGTGGAAGAAAAAGGATCGTTTCTAGGTCGTTGAAATGCGGCATTGGTATGCTCACGACCTTGAAACGGACATTCTTCCGTCAAGTGAGACGGATCAGAACAACAGCTACATACAGTTTTGGAAAGTGACATTTGGTTAAGGGAGGCAGCTAAAAATTTGTTTTCCATAGTCTCGAGTTTCTTTTGTATAGCTGAAATGTCAGCTCTAACTCCTATGGAAACATCCGATTGGTTATTGCCACTCCTAAATGATGGACTTTCCCACTGTAAAGACTTTTCAGCGAACTCTTCTAAGTATCGCCAAGCTTCCCCATCATCCTTAGACATGAAGGTACCTTGACACATGTTTTCAAGGCTCTGTTTAGTGTTAGGGTTACTGCCCTCATATATGATTCGGCAAAGCTCCCATCTCGGGATGCCGTGATGAGGACATTGAACCAATAGATCCTTGAAACGTTCAAAGCATTTAGAAAATGGTTCAGCGGGGAGCTGGGCAAATTGATTCAGTTCGCTACGGATTCGAGCTGTCTTTTGGATTGGGTAAAATTTCTTAAGGAATGCCGCGACGAATTCTCCCCAATTCGTAATAGAATGTGCGGTAGTGTTGTATAGCCACTTCTCGGCTATATCGCACAAGGTAAATGGGAGAAGTCGTAGACGCATAGCATCCACTGAAAGTTGTGACGTACCCATCATTGCGCATACGTTTTCAAATTTGGTAATGAAAACGTAAGCGTCCTCAGTCTCGAGTCCGTGGTATTTGGGTAAAAGATTGATATACTGGGGCTTAATCTCAAAGTTATCCCCATTGGCTGGTGGTGTGGATAAGCAGGTCGAAAGAGGACCTCTAAGTGGATAGCATCTTTCCTGGAGAGAAATGTGGGGTGGATTCTGCGCACCAACGGACGGCGGCAGATTAGGGTTAAAGAAGTTCGATTGATTCAGATCCATCGGAGTGGGTGTGGTAGTGGGTAAAGAAAAGGTAAATGGAGAAATATCGACTTCGGAGTCGATAAAGGGTACGCGGACTAAACGGGCACTAGAATCCCGTGTCCAGCCTATCTTGCACTAAAAAGGGTTAGTACAAGTGGCAGCGTTGACTTATAATTAGGGGTAATGAATGAATGCGGTGCTTGCTTTGAAAAAGGGACGGATTTTGAAAAAATGATGCGACAAAACAAATGCAGCACACAACCCTAGAATCTAATGGTCACCTAGGTCCGGCTCTAGACCGCTCCTAACTGCCAAAAGACAAGCCGCAGGATAGAATCCTCTACTGCCTCTTTGTCCCCTTGTGGCCGGATAAGTGCCAGGTAAGTGGGAAGGAACCACCACTACAGTGGACCTAATTAATAACCACTAGCCTTAGACACACTCGCCTTAGGCACCACAAGAAAACGCGGATAAGCAATGAATTACCCACGGCCTTCTCTTGTCCTATTGAGCGCGACAGTCCTTAGAGTCATCTCTAGATTTCTTTTAATTAATGAGGGTAAATGCGGATGCAAGTTTTGCGATTTTCGGGGCCTAGGAAGGGTAATGAAATCCCCACCTAATTTGGATTTGGTCGTGCCCCTTAAATTTCCGTATTAATATGCAACAACCACAAGAATCAAAAACACGCACAAATTTATTTTGCTTTTGCGGCGCTGCGATTTATTTGCAAAGAAACCTGCAGCAAAGGGTTAATTGGAGCTAAAAGAGGAGAGGGGAGAGAGACAGAAATCACCTGCACTGAAAATTATGCAGTGAACCCCCAATGAGGCCGCGGATCAGCCGCATATACTGGGTTAAGGCCGCGGAAAAGCGCTTCAACTGTGGGAACACTGTACCAAACTTCTTCAGGGAGTCTCTGTTGGCTCCCTAAGCTCTGAGGTATATTCCAAAAATTTTTATCACAGCCCAGAATGCTCCAGATCTCCTTGCAATCAATTCACAACACATGTATAAGAGTTTGTACGAATTTTGATTTCAAGAAGTAAAATGTAATAATTCTTTCACTTCAAACTAAAAATGTAAATGAATTAGCGCGATCCCCGGCAACGGCGCCATTTTGATTGATCGTTTTTCCCGTTGTGTAGTATATAGAGAAATTTGTAAAGAACTTCACAACCAAAAACTATTTTGACCGCAATCAAACTACGGTGTCGGATGTAGTTAATGAATGAGTGCGGATCGTCTACAGGGATTGCACAATTCAATTGTATTTTGATACGTTTGAAATGAAATATTAAGCAACAATAAAAGAAAACATGATTCAAGAATGATTTGTATTCGAGTGTCACTATTCTTTATGCAAGAATCAAGAAACTATAAACAATCAAGAATCGGTTGTTTTGATAATATTTCCAATCAACAATCAAGAATCTAAATGAGGCTCGTAGGAATCGATCGGGTCTATAGACGTGATGTAATCTAAAGATATCGTGTTCTTGTCCTTCGAAGGATTGATACTAGATCGATGATCATCGACAAGAGTTAGGGTTTTCTCGTGAAACTAGGGTTTCATCTTATCCCTTGTTCTATTGTCGATATCATTCACATTCTAGCCTCTAGCAATTTCAAGAAACGATCCTAACTCACCCATTTTGAATGATGTCAATCAAGAAAGCATCGAAACAAAATGGGTTGTCGGTTCTTGAACTTGCTAGGGTTTACAAACCATCGTAGGAATCAAGAATCGATTAAAGCTTTGTTACATCATCATTCTACAACCGTCTCGACTCCTTTACGAGCGGAGTTTTATTCACACATCACCACAAAGATAATATTCAAGAATTGTAAAGATAACATGATGCGGAATTTAAAGAAAACAAGATAAAAGAATATCACCTTTTATTTAATCAACAATTTCAATACATTCTTTCAAGAATCTACAAGAAGAAGAAATCGATCGTTGACTCGGCTTCGCTCGTCTCCGTGGATCGTGGATCTACTTTGATCTCTTGCCCGATTGAAGATCGGCTCGGCTCATAAAAGGGTTGAAGGCATCTTGCTTGGCTTGCACTCAAGATCTTGAATTGTGGTTGGATTTAGGGTTAGGGTTTCCTACAAGCCCTGTCACTAGACTTGAGGAAGAGGGGATGAAGAAAGAGATTGATTTTTCTAAACTTTCCCAAGGTTGAATCCTTTCTCACAATGAGCCTAGGGTCTTATTTATAGAACTCCCAAACCCTAGGTTTATGTTTGAATTAGAACTTTCCCTCCCAAAGTTTGTTGAAGAGTTTCTAGAAGGAGTTTGTTAGGAGTTAGCTTAGGGTTTAAGCTAGGGTTTAGGGAAAGTTCTAGAAGTATTAGGCTAGTTTAGGTGTTTGCTGATCTGGTGGAAGTATCTGGAATATTCTGGAAACTGGGATGTCTTTCTGAGCAGTGGGCCCTGGCAGAAGCATACTGGGCTAAAAATTAGCT
Source organism: Agapanthus africanus (assembly GCA_030015575.1). Taxonomy (NCBI): domain Eukaryota; kingdom Viridiplantae; phylum Streptophyta; class Magnoliopsida; order Asparagales; family Amaryllidaceae; genus Agapanthus; species Agapanthus africanus. The sequence continues at coordinate 621,665,526 of CM057342.1, forward strand.
GATGACGTCACCTCTTAGCCGCTGATCAGCCGCAATTACCATGTAAATGCCGCGCTTCCGCGGCTTGTTAGTGGGCTTGGGCCTTGGGCTTTCTGCTGAAGCTTTTCACTGGAGTTTGGGTCTTTCTCTGATGTTTTGATTTGTATAATCCCTTCTGTGTTGATACCAGATTTGAGTTAAGTGAGTTTACGAGCAATTGTAATGGTCGAGCAATGTAATGATCGAGCAAGCTTCTCTTTTCCTGCACAGACTTCGAAACACGGGTTGCAAGATATAGAAAATATGCCATGTGATGAAATGCAGTCAATTTCCCTAGAAATGCCGGTTTTAAGGTCGAATACATGTAATCTGATATTTTGCGACCGATTTGCTAATATGTGAATTATGAATACCGTACACTTCTATATGGATGCAAATGATGAGGAAATTGCCGACTAAAATATGCAATATTTTCGACTGATCAATACCCTTTTTTAAAGAAGACTCTGGGGTCTTGAGAATTGTTAGTTCTCCTCTCAAGGTTTACCCTATCACTGATCTTTGAGGATCCTTATAATTCAATTCCATTTTCTTCGTTTCCTCACCATGGGGGTTTCTGGGATTTAATCCCCTTAATAAAGGAATTTAATTCCATATTACAGAGCTTAGCTCTGAAAGACTCGGAGACTTTTGGGAATTTTATTCTCTGGAGTTCTTGAGCATTTTTCCTTTTTAGGGATTTAATACCCTTGACACAGATTTGAATCTGTTGTACATTTTAACAGAACTCATTTTTCGAAGATGTTAAGAGTTGTTTAAACTCCACTGTTTATTTAATAAGATTCCTTTTGGATTCTCACAATGATTATCTTGCCTCATCATTGGTGAGCCGCCATTTGGATTTCGTGGGGCCTACTGGCTTTGTAGTCAGTGGTCTCATGAAACAAACTCTCTCTCACACACACACACACACATATATATATTATTAATGGGTCCCCCTTTCTTTTTTTAGGTATGATGGCATCCCTTCCCTACTCCCCTTACATACGCTAGGAGGACGCTTTCCCACAATCACCGTCAGACGAGGAAGTTTCGGCGATGATTAGGACACATGATAAGGATACTAAGAGCCTTCTCTTATGGGGAGTTTGGTACAGCCACATTATCAGGGGTCGACGTAGTTTCACATGCGAAGTACAGACATAACCCATCCATTCAATGTCATTCATGGAGCGTCCGCGTACTGCTTATGCGGTGGAGGCGGCTAATTGGACCCCTACGGGCCGACTTGAGCCATCAACAACAGGGATCCTCAATCAACCCATGCTGGCTATTGATATCTTAGGACGCCGAATATGTCAGGGTGAAGCTCGACCTTGGGGGAAGATCTATAAAGTAGGTGTTACCCCACATCATCTAGTGGGCCATCTGTAGGGTTCCTATGAACGACAGCAAGGTTTTGGGAGGCATCGTCCATGCCATTTTCAAAATTTTTCCGTTTTAAAGAACCCTAAACTAGAATCGATAACTAGAGAATCATACGAAACAACATCTAAACTACTTTACATCTAAGTGATAACGGAATACAACCTTTGTAGACAGATCCTTCACTTCAATTGCTCCTTGTAGTCGTCCCTTCACTGCGATCATGGAACTCCCAAACTCTTGCATGGCTTCTCAAGGCGAAAGAAACGATCTTGCTTGAAGTCTTCGAGGCCGAAGATGATCTACGTTGAGGAGACACTAACTCAAGCTACTACTACATTAATGAGAGATTAGTGAAGCTAATACCCTATACTAAAGTGCTAATCTAGTAGAGGATGATGATATAGGAAGTGGGCTCACTTTAGTTTTATTTTTCTCACAATATTTTCTTTCTTTTCCAAAAGCTAGCAAGCTTTTCTCTCAAGGATGAAGAAGATGATCAAGAGATGAGAATGAACTAATGGAGGTGAGAGAATCAACCATGGGTGAGTTTGAATCATATAGCTAACTCATGTAGAGACATAACCATGGCTAAATTATAATGGTTAGGTTAATAAATATCTTTAGTAAAACAAAATTAGTAGACCAAGTCAATGCATCTCAAAGCTTCTACAAGTTTCATGCATTTGACCATTTATCCACTAATTTAGATTTACTTTAAATATTTAAACTCTAAATTATAATTAGTTTGCTGTAAGTCTCATACACCCATGTAGTGTGTGTCATCAACCATAACACAAAAAGAATGCAATTAATATATATCACATATATAATAAGCGTGCACATGTGAGAATAAATAAATGCTTAAGGAGCTAATATTAGTTAATGTAAACTAGTATATCAAATATACAATAATACACTAAATTATCAAATCAACACTTGATTTAATAATCCAGCTATATCACATATAACCGACTAATATTATATGGACCAACTTATCAAATCAACAATTGATTCGATAACCCGGCTATATCACATATAACCGACCGATACAAATAATCGCAAGAATAAAATACAGTATCATATACTCGTATTAATCTCGGTCCCGCACATATCACATATGTGCTCCTACTTTATTTTGCCTGAGCCAGTAAAACCTCTATGTAGGACTCTAAAGACTCGTCAATACACCGGCAGTAGGTGATGATCACATCAAGAACCACAAGACATCAGCGGTACTAGCTGGACGTAACGGCTACCTGGGTATTGAGGGATCAGAAGATCAACAAGCAAGCCCGCTCTAGCTCCTGTAAAAGCTTGTCAGTAATACTACCGTACAGTCCGGTCTCCTCATCTAATATGTCGCATATATAGTCTAGGGGTGGTAAACGTCAGACCCCAATAATCGATAAGTCATGCCGATATGAGGCTCATAATGGATCGAGAAACTACTGATAACACATACCAGTAAATCTCTAAATCAGCCCTGGCCAGGGACTTCCCTGTTATGGCCAATTGAGCACAGCACAACATCAACCCCAATACCGGGAGAGACGAAATCCCTCCTATCGCTCATTGCCTCCATGTGACCCGGGTCTGTACCAAAAAAACAACCGTTTTGCACGTCCTCTTGAACGTGGTAAGGTGGAAATCAAAGCACAGTGGGAATCACAAAAGACTCTATGACGATCTCGGGTCTACAGACTAATCTGTACCAGTGTCACCAGAGAACTGCTATCTGACATCAGGTATAATACCATCTAGGAGTTCTCTGCGAGTCCGTTCAGTGTACCTAGTCTCTACTGAGCACCCGTATACCATCTCTGATGTCAAACACCAATGGATATGGGATCATCCATCGCCCATCACATGGGTCGAGAAGCGTATACGCTAGTCTACTCTGGTATATCGATGCCCCGTCTTGATACACCCATGACTAGAAACATTAAAGGATGAACTTATGGACTACCATGGCCCTACTAGTATGATCTGCATCATAATCCTGGCAGTCAAGTACACATCCTAAGGGCTTTACCAACATGTAACCATAAGACAGTAAGAGACAAGTATACATGTTAAGATAAAGAGCAACCAGATAGCATACTATCATGTCAAGCAAGAAAGTCCTCTCTATATATGTCCAAACATCCACTATAATATACATCATATGTACAATAATGGCCTCTAGGGCATACATACAACTAACAATCTCCCAATTGCACTAGGGCCAGCTGTTGTAGTATCGCATACCCAGCATCCCGAACAGTATCTGGGGAATGGCCTTCGTGAGTTGATCCGCAGTGTTGTTCTTCCTGTCAACTCTCCTCACCTCGATCTCCCGGCGATCAACTATCTCCCGGATCAGGTGATACTGCCTCAGAATATACCTGGATTGCTGACGGGACCTGGGTTCTTTTGCCAAAGCCACCGCTCCATTGTTATCACAATATAAAGGTATTGGATACTCAATGGATGGAACCACTCTAAGTTCAGTTATGAACTTCTTCATCCAGACAGCCTCTTTGGCAGCATCGTTGGGAGCGATGTATTCAGCCTCCATCATCGAGTTTGCCACGGTTTCCTGCTTGGAACTCTTCCAGCATACCGCCCCTCCATTGAGGGTAAAGACAAATCCCGAGTGCAAATTTGAGTCGTCCTTATCACTCTGGAAGCTCGAATCGGTAAAGAACTCCACTTGGAGTTCTCCATTACCATGCACCAAGAGCATCTCTTTAGTCCTTCTCAAGTACTTGAGAATGCTCTTCACAGCTGTCCAGTGACTCTCTCCAGGATCTGCTTGATAGCTACTCACTACACTTAGTAAGTGTGCTACATCAGGTCTAGTACATAGCATCGCGTACATGATAGAGCCTATTGCCGAAGCATAGGGTATCCCTTGCATGCGAGCTCTCTCCAAATCAGTCTTGGGAGACATCTCTTTCGAGAGAGTGAGTCCTGAGATCGTGTGTAAAAACCCACGCTTGGATTCTTCCATATTAAACCTCTTTAGTATGGTGTCAATGTACCTGGATTAGGACAATCCCAGTATCCGTTTAGATCTATCTCTATAGATCTTAATCCCCAAGATGTAGGAGGCATCCCCTAGATCATTCATTGAGAATCTTTGTGATAAGAAGAGCTTGACCGATTATAGCATAGGAATGTCATTTCCTATCAAGAGTATGTCATCCACGTACAATACGAGGAAGACCACCTTACTCTCTGCCAACTCCGCGATACTTGCTTTAACCCGTAGATGGATTTAAGCAGCTTGCATACCTTTCCGCTGCTCCTACTGTCTACGAAGCCCTCTGGCTGAGTCATCTACACGCACTCTTCCAAATTACCATTCAGAAAGGCGGTCTTAATATCTATTTGCCATATTTCGTAGTCATGGTATGCAGCAATGGCAAGTAGGATCCGGATGGACATAAGCATAGCCACTGGAGAAAAGGTTTCATCATAATCCACACCTGGTCTTTGACGAAAACTCTTTGTAACAAGTCTAGCTTTGAAAGTCTCAACTTTTCTATCTACACCAAGTTTCTTCTTAAAGATCCATTTGCTCCCAATGGGTTTTATCCCTTCAGGAGCAACTTCCAAAGTCCATACTTTGTTGGTGTACATGGATTCCATCTCAGATCGCATTGCATCCAGCCACTTCACAGAGTCCCTACTCGTAATGGCCTGCTCAAAGCTAGTTGGGTCATCATCCTCCATGATGCAATCCTCGCTTCCACCATCAATGAGAAAACCGTAGTATCTCTCAGGTGGATGAGGAACCCTACTAGATCGGCGGAAAGGCTGAGGTTCGTTGGGAACTACTGAATCCTCTGGTTCCATCAAATCTTCAGTTGCAGTTTGTGCTGCTGGAGCTTCTTCCAGCTCTACTTCTTTGCCACTAATTTCTTTTACAAGAAATTCCTTTTCCAAAAAGGTGGCGTATTGAGAAAAAAACACTTTTTGTTCCTCAGCATGGTAGAAAATATATCCTTGTGAATTCTTTGGATATCGCACAAACTTGCAGAGAACTGATCATGCCTCGAGTTTGTCCGGATTTTGCCTCTTGACATAGGCTGGACAACCCCATATCTTAACTCGTTTAAAATATGGTCTCTTCCCACTCTATATCTCATATGGTGTGGTAGGTAAAGATTTAGATGGAACTTGATTCAATAGGTATGCTGCTGTCTCAAGCGCATAACCCCAAAAGGAAATAGGCAACTCAGCAGTGCTCTTCATAGAGCGCACCATATCTAATAGGGTGCAATTCCTCCGTTCCGATACACCGTTGTGCTATGGTGTATACGGAGGAGTAAGCTGAGAGAGAATCCCATTCTCTTTTAGATAGTCCAGGAACTCCGTGCTCAAGTATTCACCTCCTTAATCAGATCGTAGGATTTTAATACTTTTACCCGTTTGGTTCTCGACTTCGGATTTATATTCCTTGAATTTCTCAAAAGCTTCAGACTTGTGTTTCATCAGGAACACATGTCCGAATCTTGAGAGATCATCAGTGAATGTAATGAAGTACGAGGAACCATTCCTGGCATGTGTAGATATAGGACCACATACATCACTATGTATCAGTCCCAAGAGCTCACTAGCTCTTTCTCCGTGTCTTGTAAACGGAATTTTTGTCATCTTGCCTTTGAGACATGACTGGCAAGTGTCATAAGATGAAAATTCAAACGGATTCAAATATCCATCCTTATGCAACTTAGCTAGTCGTGTCGCATTGATATGACCTAGTCTACAATGCCACAAGAAGGATTCGTTCATTTCTGAACTCTTCCTTTTGTGTGTATTTTGTATATTAAGAACTGGTTTGATCTAGAACGTATATGCCATTATTTAACGAGCCTGATCCAATCAACTTTTGATTCAGGAAGATGTTCATAACATTATCCTGTACTACAAAATTATATCCTTCTTTACTTAGTAAAGAAACCGATATAAGATTGCATATCAGGGTCGGAATGTAATAGCATTCGTTCAGAATCAATGTATTACCATTTGGTAATACAAGGTGATATTCGCCAACTGCTTTGGCTGTAACATTTGCCCCATTCCCGACTCTCACGGAATGATCACCCATTCCCAGTTCTCTACCTTTCTTAAGCCCATGTAACATAATACATATGTGGAATCCTGATCCGGTATTTAATACCCAGGACATAGAGTGAACTGAGAAACAGTTCTCAATAACTAACACACCCGAAGAAAACGCATCAGCATGCTTATTCTTCGTTTGGGCGGCATGGGAATCTGGATATGTCCCTATTCCCTGTTCAGTCTTATAACAATTATAAGAAAAAACGGAACCAATGTTCCTCAGCACAGTATAACATGCGGGTTCGGTCAATACATCCATATTATTATCTTGATTAAGACGTGACATGGTCGCTACCTAGAGAGAGAGAGAAGAAAACACTTTAGCGTATGCTCTTGTAAGATCAGATTGGTTATTATTTTATCTAATCAGGATGGCTCCCGCTATTTTTATCAAATCTTCCTTCAAACCCTAAAAAGAAAGACTAGCCGGGATTAATTACACCCTACAATTTCGCCAATTTTTCAGCCAAGCCAGTGTTGATACTTTGAGGGAAGTTCCTCGTGCTTTCGTACGGACCTAATTAAAATTAAACCTCATTTTCACAGGAGCATAACCCTGTAAACAGCTTTCTAGACACCTACTTGATCGGCTAATTGTAAAGTGCAAGACTCTCCCAGGAGTAACACTTACTCGCAGTGGGTATCGGGATCCAACTATCTCATAGAAGGTACGCAATCTCATTGCATATTTCAACACTTGAAATTCCCGATAATATTTTGCCCCTAGCAACTTATGACCTTAATATAGTCAACAAATCATAAGCGCTAGCCAAGTTCAACCCGTCATTTCCTGATTGAGTTAAACCCACCCGCATGATCCTTAACATAGTCAACAAAGTCCTACGACTACCCTAATCCGATCACATCTCATGCTTAAGTAGATAAGCAGTAATTAGCTACCGCACAATACGCCTTAACATAGTCAACAAACGTAACACGAATACTAAGTAGTATTTATCTGAAATGACGGAGGGCTACGACAGGTTTTTATGAAAACCTTTTGCGTAATGCACTTGATATCGTTCTAGAATCGTGTGATTTTTGAAAAGGAGTGTTTTTGAGGTTTTTACTAGTTTCGCTAAAGAGGTCACTCCCGGTGAAGGGATCTCGGATCTTTTCTTATCGAATAAGGTCCAGGATATTTCACAAATACCACTATGCAAAGCAAAGACTATAAAAGCAATCAAAAACAAAACCGAGTGTTTGTAGCATCTGCTAGTTTCGCTAAAGAGGTCACTCCCGGTGAATAGATCTCGGCTCTTTCTTTATCGAATAAGGTGTTGGATATTCTACAAGGAATACCACTATACAAAGTAAAAACTAGAGCTACCCTTTTTGAAAATTTGATTCTACAACATCTTTTAGTTTTCTTTTCTTTCATTAATCTCAATAATGAAGTCCCATCATTTATGCTTTCTAAGCATCATAGAAGAAACGAAAATACAACGTACGCTTATGCCATCCGCATTCGCCACAGTGTCCCGTTATGCACCGTTAGGTTACTTAACTAACGGCATACCGGGACGGGACTAGCGCGGGTGCAAAACATAAGCAACGTCTACTATATATCTTGATTGACATGAAAAAGTGTGTTTGTAGTTAACCGCAATCAATAACGGTGTCGCGCGTAGTTAGACCGAGATGAGTACGGGTCGTCCTCTGGGAAACGTGGAATCTTTTACTTTTACTTTAGATGTGTTGAGAAAGAGAGGAGCGATACAGAATTTTTATAGAATGGTTTCTAGATCTACGTTAAACAAGAATGTAAAATATAGATCTAGATTATTTTAGAGATGTAGATAATATAATAAGAGATCTTGTAGGGTTCGTTGGGATTTAGTAGTTATGGATGATTAATTAAAAGTTACCCTTTTTATCCATTAATAGATTTAGAACTAGAATGATGGTGATGCGTGTAGATTAGGGTTTCTGGAGGGAAAAGGAATCCCACTCTTAACCCTTATCTCGACACGGAACTCCGTTCAAATCTAGCCTTTACCAAAACAATCATTAATCTAATCTCTAATCGCGGTCGGATCTAGCAAAGAATTTCTAGCGCGCCCGATTAGGAAGTTAATGATTCTTTTGATAAAGTTCATAAACTTTATAGGACTTAAAAAGGGTTTAGGGATTTTTATCGTCCATTAGCCTACCCTAATCCTACGAACCCTAACAAGCGGAGAATTACTCGCGCATGTTGGGAGAAGAAGATGAAAAGACAGAGAGGGGAAACATAATGTAAAATACAAAAACAATTAAATAAAATAACTACCTTTATTAATCGAATTGAACAAACTACACTTTAATCCGTAGAAAATGATTACAAACTAGTTGCTTCTCGATCTTTCCTAAGGAGGTAGTCGAACAGTCGATGATCAGCCTGGATGCGTGAGCCGTCTTGGACTTCGTGATCTCTTCGGCTTGATAACTTTTCCAAGAGGCTCTCGGTGCCTTTTTATAGTGCAAAGCCAGAATCTTCTTGTTGAAAATTTGGTAAAATTCATCATAGATTTATGCCCCAAAATTTTAGCCAACGATCTCTCTATATTGCCGCGGATCCGCGGCCAACAGGGGGGTTTGGCCGCGGTTCCACGGCCAATGGTGGGGATCTCTTGATCATTTTTCTTGGGCTTTGTGATTTTGACATGTGGCAATCCTAGGCACCTTCAGAATTCAGAAATCTTCTCTCGGTTGCTCCCAGACTTGGTCTCTAAGTTTTGCTTCTTAATTTGGCAAGTTTTCTTCAACAACTTGATTTGTTTGATAAATTCTGCATAACAACTTGGAAAATTCTGCACAATAATCTCAATTAATATTTAGTAGACTTAGTTCTACTAGGATTTGGTCAATAGATTTATTTGCATACATTTTTCTACCAAATACTAATTAAAATATATTAACACATGGAAAATAATGTTTTTACACATAAACCCTCATATGTATAATATATCATAATAAAGTCCTTTTTTAATATGAAAATGGTAGGAAAAATGTAATACAAATGTGCAGTTTTATCAACTGAACAAATACCCCCAAACTTATCTTTGATCGTCCCGAGCAAACTAGTTTATTTAAGAGGAGAAAAAGAAAGGAGAAAACTAAGCACACTTTCGTAGGCAAACACGATTGCACTGAGCATGTGCAACAAGCCGTTAAACCTCTAGGTGTCCCTAGTAGGAGGAGTGTTGTCTCCTGAGGGTTTTCAGCGGATTACACCCACAAAATCCTATAATAAAAGAGAGATGGTGAAATTTACATATAAAGATAAGAACCATAAAAGAAAGACTTTGAAAATAAGAGTTTCCAACTATACTAGCTTTTCAGTTGTCATGAGCCCTATCTTAATAGTCATGAAAAAATGTTAGAAATCACATCATCCCTCAATAAAACATCGTATTTATTCTTCATTCCTATCTTTCATCCAAACATTGATCATATAACCCCACGTGTGTGTAAAAAACATCCCTACACTCGGAGAATTCAATTCAAGCTATCATATTCTTGTCCATCTACCTTAGTACTTTTTAATTTGATGAATATTAAGATTTGCTCACACATTTTCATGCGACCGTTAATACTTCTTGAGGTACTAACAGACCGATTACTTATGTGCTTGCTGATTCGGTGATAATATTTCCTCGTCTTGCACCACCTAAGGCTTAGCAGTGACCCCCAGACCCGTTGGCCTTAGGGCACTAGGTGAAGAGACACCCTCGCCATATTTTTTTTATTGCTGCCTTGGCGATAACAAAACCAGTGTTCATTTTTTTTTCTTTTCACCATTTTTATATTTTCTTCATTTTTTTTTCATTTCCTTCATACTTTGGCTTTTAGACAAGAGCATTTCAAGGTATCCTCTACTATCCCGAGTTTCAAGACGTGTGTAAGTGCATATAGTAGGGTATCAACATTCAAATGTTTGGCTTTCAGAATAGAAATTATTTTTCAGACTTATTTTTATCCTCAGATTAGTGACTTCCTTCATCTTACTAACCCTTGGGACAACAGCTCATAACTACTTATTACCAGTTCGTTTAAGAAAACTTCTAATTTTCTTGGTTTTCTTAAACTATTCCTATCTTTTGGATGTAATTTTTCACTTTCTACTCTTTTGTTATAAAAGAAAATTATTGAATTTTTTTTTGAAAATATTGTGCTTATGCAAAATATGATGCAAATTGATGTGTAAATAAGCACAAACCTCCCCCAAACCTGTTTACAACAGTGTCCTCACTGATGTCATCCGTTAAGCTCAAAAACCTGTAGACTTGGGAGGAAATTATTGATGGGGGCAAGAATATATGAAAGTGAAAATCCTCCCCCAAACTTATTTTAGGCTCACAATTTTGTAAAAAGCATTTTCTTTCAAGAGCCAAAATATACCACCCCCCCAAACTTGAGTTAAACAATTTTAATCTTAAAAAATCACACGAGGGGGTCAAGGTTATTGGTCAATGCGAAGCTTTGCAAAGACCGAAGGTCAACACCGACCATTCAAAAATTTTATCGATGATGCACCAATGTTGGTGGAAGAACATGTCACCTTTCGACGTGAAGAAGTGGGGAGGTGACAAGAGGTGTAATGGAAAAGGATTGCGTCTCAATTTGGAGAGACGACACAGTGATAGTAATGATGGATTTCTCGCATTATCATTATTGTCCAAAAGAAGGGGCGGAGGTCCAATTTCTTCATCTAGGAGTTGATTCATCTCAACACCCGTGTCTTGTAAAAATGCGAGTTCATCAGCGAAAATTTCCTCAAAGCTCTCATCGATACCCCGAAAAATAATGTCATCAGAAAAAATGGGGTGATCGTCAGACTCTATAAAAAGTTCCTCATCAGTTTTAGATGTTGACCCGGACAACTCGGTGGAAGAGTCCGTATCAAGCAACAACATATGAATAGAGTCAGAATTATGAGGTTGATCAAATTCGCTGCTGTCGACATTCATTAATTCGACAGAACACATATGAGCATAGGGTTCGGAGGGTTCACTTCCCAACTTGTAAATGTTAAGCTCAATTGACTTCTTTCCAAAGGATAGGGTCATAGAGCCGTTTCTACAATTGATTACTGCGTTGGAAGTGGCCAAAAAGGGTCGACCGAGTATCACCGGGATTTGATTGCGTGGGTTTGCCACGGGTTGTGTATCTAAAACAATAAAGTCCACAGGGAATATGAATTCCCCGACTTTGATTAACACATCCTCTAGGTTACCCCTAGGTTAGGTGATAGATCGATCGGCCATATGAAGAGTGCAATGCGCAGGTTTTAACTCTCCGATCCCTAATTGCTCATAAACAGAATACGGAAGCAAGTTAACACTAGCACCTAAATCGAGTAGAACACGATTGATATTTTTACCCCCAATAGAAATTGAAATTGTAGGACTTCCGGGGTCCTTTCGTTTCTTGGGTAGTTGTTGTGTAAAAGCTGTGCTCACATTACTCGCAAGGAAAACTTTTTTAGGTACTTGAACTTTTCTCTTCCTAGTGCATAAGTCCTTTAGGATTTTCGCATATGACGGAACTTGTTGAATAGCATCTAAGAGAGGAATGTTTATGTTAACTTGCTTAAAAATTTCCACAATCTTCTCCATTTGTGGACTTGGTCTGTTGCCCCTTAACCTGTTTGGATAAGGTGCTTTATCAATAAGGGTTTGGTCCAACATTGGAGAGAATTATGGGGACGGATTCGATCCCAAAACTGGAGTGGGAATCGACTTAGATAGATTTGGCGAAATGGGCGAAGGGTTCGAGCCTTGGGGAAAACGGAGAATAGGCTCGGGTGAAGGTGGGAGACTAGACGAATTAGGGGAAGAAGAAGAAGAAGCTGGGGTATCAAATGTTTCACTAACATCAATTTGCTCACCCTCTCGGTTATTCAGTACTTTCCCGATCTCAACGTGGTTACAACACTCACATCATAACTTTGTGAGTGACCAGGATTAGGTATGGGTTGAGATGGGAGTTTCCCTTTCTCTCTCGCACTCATTGCGGCGTTTAACTGTGCGATTTGGTTTTCTAATGATTTAATACTCTCACCATGGGAGGCGGAGTTTTTCGTTATGGTATCAATAGAAGACCTCATCTCAGCCGAAATTTGCATGGATTGTTTCATGAACATATCCAAAGTTTGTGCAAGTGAGTTGTCAGTACCGGCCACTTGTGGTGTAGAAATGTTGGTCGGATTTTGGAAATCTGTGGCTGAAAGGGGGGCTGATTCTGTGGTTGTGGTTGCTGTGGAGGAGGTCTTTGATAATTGCTTTGTTGGTTTTGATTCCAAGCAAAGTTAGGATGATTCTTCCATCCTTAATTGTACGTGGAAGAATAAGGGTCGTTTCTAGGTCGCTGCTGAAAAGCAGCATTAGCTTGAAACGAAGCATTCATAGAACATTCTTCCGTTAAGTGTGAAGGATCCGAACAGCAACCACAGACGATATTAGGAAGCGTGACCTGATTTAGGGAGAATGATAAGAACTTGTTTTCAATAGCGTCGAGTTTCTTCTGTATCGCTGCCATTTCGGCTTTTACTGCGATAGAAACATCGAGCTGGTGAATACCTCCCTTAGTTGAAGGTGGTCTTACGCTTTCCCACTGCAAAGTGCTTTCTGCGAGATCTTCCAGATATTTCCATGCTTCACCGTCATCTTTAGACATGAAATTGCATTGACACATTGTTTCAAGCATCTGCTTTGTCGCTGGATTAATGCCCTCATATATAATTCGACATAAATCCCATCTTTGTATTCCGTGATGGGGGCATTGGACAAGCAGATCCTTGAAACGTTCAAAGCACTTCCAAAATGGTTCATTGGGAAGCTGGGTGAACTGGTTGATCTCGCTCCTAATGTGGGCAGTCTTATGGTTTGGGTAAAACTTCTTAAGAAATGCTATGACGAATTCGTCCCAATTAGTGATAGAGTGTGCGGCAGTATTGTAAAGCCATTTTTCTGCCAAGTCGCACAGTATGAATGGGAGAAGACGTAAGCGCATAGCATCTAAAGTCAATTGTGAAGTACCCATCATTAAGCATACGTTTTCGAATTTGGTGATGAAAACGTACGCGTCTTCTGACTCAAGCCCGTGAAATTTGGGTAGCAAATTGATGTAGTGGGGTTTAATTTCGAAATTATCCCCGTTAGCTGGTGGAAGAGATAGACAAGTGGGAAGGGGACCACGAATAGGATAGCATCTCTCTTGGAGAGAGATGCGCGGTGGATTCTGCTCACCTACGGGCGGTGGCAGCGTGGTGTTATAATTAGATGGAGTGCCATCCATCATGGTTGATGTGGTGTGTGGTGGGGGAAAAGAAGATGAAGAAGTACCGACTTCGGCGTCGATAGCAGGAACGCGGACAAGACAGGCACTAGGATCCCGTGTCCAGCCGAGCATGCACTAAGCGGATTTAGTGCAAGTAGCAGCGTGTGTGTGATTTAAAATTGGCTTGTTTTGAAAAAGTGGGACTCAAGACAAATCACCCTAATATGCACAAGCAACCCTAGAACTAAGGTCACCTAGGTCCAATCTCTAGACCGCTCCTAGACTTCCAAAGGACAAGCCGCAGGATCAATCCTCTACCGCCTCCGTACTACCCTTGTAGCCAGGTAAGTGCCAGGTAAGTGGAAAGGAACCACGTCGTGGGCCTAATTAAAAACCACTAGCCTTCGTCACACTTGCCTAGGCACTACAAAAGTAATGCGGATAAACGATAGATTACCCACGACCTTCCTCTGTCCTTATTGAGCGCGACAGTCCTTAGAGTCTGGTCTAGATATTTTTTAAATTAATGAAGGGTTGATCTATATGCTCAGTTTGTGAATTGTGAGGCTTAGGAAGGGTGATAAAATCCCCACCTAATCTTGATTTGGTCTTTGCCTCTTAAAGTCCGTATTAAATATGCAAAACAAAACCAATCACAAAACTTTTGCAAAAAGATTTTTGAGCGGCGCGATTTTGCAAAGAATCCTGCAGAAGATAGATTTTATTGGATTTGAGAGGAGAGAGAAGGAGTTAAGAAAGATACCAGAGAAGTGTGAAACCCTCGATCTCCTGTTTCCTCAAGTCCGTGACTCCAGATTCCCTCGCAAAATTCACACACAAATCGTTAAATATGCAATTTGCAGTTTTGTTTTAATAATGATATGAATCGTCTAAGAATTCAACACAAATAGTAAGAATAAAAACTTACGCACGTATCCCCGGCAACGGCGCCATTTGATTGACATGAAAAAGTGTGTTTGTAGTTAACCGCAATCAATAACGGTATCGCGCGTAGCTAGACCGAGATGAGTACGGGTCGTCCTCTGGGAAACGTGGAACCTTTTACTTTTACTTTAGATGTGTTGAGAAAGAGAGGAGGGATAAAGAATTTTCATAGAATGGTTTCTAGATCTACGTTAAACAAGAATGTAAAATATAGATCTAGATTATTTTAGAGATGTAGATAATATAATAAGAGGGCTTGTAGGGTTCGTTAGGATTTAGTAGCTATGGACGATTAATTAAAAGTTACCCTTTTTATCCATTAATAGATTTAGAACTAGAACGACGGTGATGCGTGTAGATTAGGGTTTCTGGAGGGAAAAGGAATCCCACTCTTAACCCTTATCTCGACACGGAACTCCGTTCAAATCTAGCCTTTACCAAAACAGTCATTAATCTAATCTCTAATCGCGGTCGGATCTAGCAAAGAATTGCTAGCGCGCCCGATTAGGAAGTTAGTGATTCTTTTGATAAAGTTCATAAACTTTATAGGACTTAAAAAGGGTTTAGGGATTTTTATCGTCCATTAGCCTACCCTAATCCTACGAACCCTAACAAGCGGAGAATTACTCGCGCATGTTAGGAGAAGAAGATGAAAAGACAGAGAGGGGAAACATAATGTAAAATGCAAAAACAATTAAATAAAATAACTACCTTTATTAATCGACTTGAACAAAGTACACTTTAATCCGTAGAAAATGATTACAAACTAGTTGCTTCTCGATCTTTCCTAAGGAGGTAGTCGAACAGTCGATGATCATCCTGGATGCGTGAGCCGTCTTGGACTTCGTGATCTCTTCGGCTTGATAACTTTTCCAAGAGGCTCTCGGTGCCTTTTTATAGTGCAAAGCCAGAATCTTCTTGTTGAAAACTTGGTAAAATTCATCATAGATTTATGCCCCAAAATTTTAGCCAACGATCTCTCTATATTGCGGCGTATCCGCGGTCAACAGGGGGGTTTGGCCGCGGTTCCGCGGCCAATGGTGGGGATCTCTTGATCATTTTTCTTGGGCTTTGTGATTTTGACATGTGGCAATCCTAGGCACCTTCAGAATTCAGAAATCTTCTCTCGGTTGCTCCCAGACTTGGTCTCCAAGTTTTGCTTCTTAATTTGGCAAGTTTTCTTCAACAACTTGATTTTTTTGATAAATTCTGCATAACAACTTGGAAAATTCTGCACAATAATCTCAATTAATATTTAGTAGACTTAGTTCTACTAGGATTTGGTCAATAGATTTATTTGCATACATTTTTCTACCAAATACTAATTAAAATATATTAACACATGGAAAATAATGTTTTTACACATAAACCCTCATATGTATAATATATCATAATAAAGTCCTTTTTTAATATGAAAATGGTAGGAAAAATGTAATACAAATGTGCAGTTTTATCAACTGAACATATCTCATATATAATGTATATCCATTCGTCTCAGAATCCATAGTGATCACATCACAGAGCAGCAGAAGAAACATATGAAATATTGGATATATTAGGAGGGTCGTGTTTTATTTTGAGCCTGTATAAAACACGGATTCCATGGTCGCGATGAATAGCCAAACCCACATCCCTAGACCCCTGCGAGAGCGGCAAACAACCCTACCAATTCTAGAGTTAGGAGACCCGGACTCGACTCCTCGAGATGGTCTCCCACTGGACTCTAGTACCCGGTTATTTGTGCCCCCTCCTTGGGTCTATCCTAATGCGGAAAAGTAAATAATATACAACAATGGTGATATCATCCTCAACCCGGAAGTGCCCCAATAAAAGAATATTACATACAAAGAATATTACATGAATGAAAATAAAAACTTTCATCTCACATAAAACCCCCGGCTATTCAAAACGCGACGATCCAATATAACATATCACAGCAACACATAACATCACATGTCATCAACGTTAGTAAATATGCGTATCCCAATTATCGTTGACATATAGCAACGAAACCGGCGATACACCACATATTACACTTACGGTCGCAGAAAAAGCTAGACGATTTTAAACATTCCGATCGAATCAACAAACACCCAAAATTACCTAAAAAGCTCAACACTTGAGCGTAGTTCAAAAAGTCCTAGAACATGCCACAACTCCTATGAACCAGCCGTAGAAGGGTCAACCAATGCCTCACATGTTGCACCGCTGATAACCACAAACCCTAAAATTTAGTGGCGGTTCTGACGGTCAAATAATCGAGTTAAGGTTTCCTTATTCTGGAGGGTCCACAGTGTCGCTTGCATAATTTTATGAAAGTTTTAGACTAAGGAAAAATCCAACACTTGGAAAATTTTCCGGCAAGGGTTAAAGCGGGTATTTGATATCCGATCGAACTTTTTAACACCGTCTAAAATAACCCGAAAACAGTTATAATTACGACTACGAAACACTCCGAGTTTCCTTTATAGTAAATTAACATCACATGAAAATTTAGCAAAAATAAACAACACTTGAAACACCAAAACCCAGTCACTGGAATATTGAAAAAATTTGAGGGGGGTGCTCGGATTTGGGCCGAGATGGAGGGGTGATGGCCAGCCAAAAATTCTCAGAATTGCCTCAAATTTCTCCAGTGTTCATGTTATATCATATACAACATTCTGCAGTTGTTTAAAAAATTTTTAGAGCTCATATAAAAATCGACAAAAACATGGTTTTGATGCGTCAAGTTTCGGAGTTGTTTCGGTTTCGTAATCCTACACAATCCGTCTAATTCTCTAACTAGGCTCTGATACCACCGTAGGGTTCCTATGAACGACTGCAAGGTTTCGGGAGGTATCGTCCATGCCATTTTCAAAATTTTTCCATTTTAAAGAACCCTAAACTAGAATCGATAACTAGAGAATCATACGAAACAACATGTAAACTACTTTACATCTAAGTGATAACGGAATACAACCTTTTTAGACCGATCATTCACTTTAATTGCTCCTTGTAGTCGTCCCTTCGCTGCGATCATGGAACTCCCGGACTCTTGCATGGCTTCTCAAGACGAAAGGAACGATCTTGCTTGAAGTCTTCGAGGCCGAAGATGATCTACGTCGAGGAGACACTAACTCAAGCTACTACTACACTAATGAGAGATTAGTGAAGCTAACACCCTATACTAAACTGCTAATCTAGTATAGGATGATGAAGTAGAAAGTGGGCTCACTTTAGTTTTATTTTTCTCACAATATTACGTCGAGGAGACACTAACTCAAGCTACTACTACACTAATGAGAGATTAGTGAAGTTAACACCCTATACTAAAGTGCTAATCTAGTAGAGGATGATGACGTAGGAAGTAGGCTCACTTTAGTTTTATTTTTCTCACAATATTTTCTCTCTTTTCCAAAAGCTAGCAACCTTTTCTCTCAAGGATGAAGAAGATGATCAAGAGATGAGAATGAACTAATTGAGGTGAGAGAATCAACCGTGGGTGAGTTTGTATCATATAGCTAACTCATGTAGAGACATAACCATGGCTAAATTATAATGGTTAGGTTAATAAATATCTTTAGTAAAACAAAATTAATAGACCAAGTCAATGCATCTCAAAGCTTCTACAAGCTTCATGCATTTGACCATTATCCACTAATTTGGATTTACTTTAAATATTTAAACCCTAAATTATAATTAGTATGGTGTAAATCTCATACACCCATGTAGTGTGTGTCATCAAGCATGACACAAAAAGAACACAATTAATATATATCACATATATAATAAGTGTGCACATGTGAGAATAAATAAATACTTAAGTGAGCTAATATTATTTAATGTAAACTAGTATATCAAATATACAATAATACACTAAATTATCAAATCAACACTTGATTTAATAATCCGACTATATCACATATAACCGACTAATATTATATGTACCAACTTATCGAATCAACACTTGATTCGATAACCCGGCTATATCATATATAACCGACCGATACAAATAATCGCGAGAATAAAATACGGTATCATATACTCGTATTAATCTCAGTCCCGCACATATCATATATGTGCTCCAACTTCATTTTGCCTGAGCCAGTAAAACCTCTATGTAGGACTATAAAGACTCGTCAATACGCCGACAGTAGGTGATGATCACATCAAGCACCTACAAGCCGTCAGCGGTACTAGATGGACGTAATGGCTACCCAGGTATTGAGTGATCAGAAGATCAACAAGCAAGTCCGCTCTAGCTCCTGTAAAAACCTGTCAGTAATACTACCGTACAGTCCGGTCTTCTCATCTGATATGTCGCATATCTAGTCTAGGGGTGGTAAACGTCAGACCGCAATAACCGATAAGTCATGCCGATATGAGGATCATAACAGGTCGAGAAACTACTGATAACACTTACCAGTAAATCTCTAAATCAGCCCTGGCCAGGGACTTCCCTGATATGGCCAATCGAGCACAGCGCAACATCAACCCCAATATCGGGAGAGATGAAACCCCTCCTATCGCTCATTACCTCCATGTGACTCGGGACTGTACCCAAAAACCACCGTTTTGCACGTCCTCTTGAACATGGTAATGTGGAAATCAAAGCACAGTGGGAATCATACAAGACTCTATGACGATCTCGGGTCTACAGACTAACCTGTACCAGTGTCACCAGAGAACTGCTATCTGACGACAGGTATAATACCATCTAGGAGTTCTCTGCGAGTCCGTTCCGTGTACCCAGTCTCTACCGAGCATTCGTATACCATCTCTGATGTCAAACACCAATGGATATGGGATCATCCATCGCCTATCACATGGGTCGAGAAGCGTATACGCTAGTCTACTTTGGTATATCGATGCCCCGTCTCGATACACCCACGACTAGGAACATTAAAAGATGAACTTATGGACTACCATGGCCCCACTAGTATAATCTGCATCATAATCCTGGCAGTCAAGTACACATCCTAAGGGCTTTACCAACATGTAACCATAAGACAGTAAGAGACAAATATACATGTTAAGATAAAGAGCAACCAGATAGCATACCTCCATGTCGAGCAAGGAAGTCCTCTCTATATATGTCCAAGCATCCACTATAATATACATCATATGTACAATAATGGCCTTTAGGGCATACATACAACTAACACTATCTTCCCCGGGCCTGGTACATTCTTTCATCCCAACGCTCACGGCTGCAGAAAGTTGTGTTGTACCAAGCGGTGTATGCATCACTGTTCTATTATCATGCCCTCCACGTCTGGTGGGTCAAGGCCTTTTTGAATCAATGGAATCCTCCAACGCACACGCTCCTACTGGGAGATCGTGAAGTTTCCATTTCTCTAGAGGAATTCCGGGAAATTTCGGGATTGCCGATCAGGGGAGAATACTATGAAGAATTATTACCCCTCGACGAGTATATATTTGCTACGGTACCAACGGTACATAAAGGCTTGACGACCGAGAATGCTGTTCGGCATAAGCACCCGAATCTGATCAAAGCCTTGGGTAAATTTGAGAAACTATTCGTGGCATCGGAAGGGCAAGGTGTCACTTTTGACGTTTTCATTGCTTGATTTCTCCGTGAAGATGTCTTATCCAAGAAAGCTCCAAAATTCGCAAAGGTCGAGGATCCCTTCGGATTCGGCTTGAAGAAATTGCCGACCAAAGAAGAAGACCTACCACAGTTTTACATTCCGAACTCATCGGCCGTGACCTTTGATGCGATCGCTTCCCCTGGAATAGACGAAGAAACTTTCTTCATCGGCTTCATCAATCTCTGGCTTAGCCGGTTCGCCATGCCGATGCGTCGCCGTTTTATGAGAGCCTCCATCTTCTATCCTTCCCATCGCATAGCCGAAGGAGCGCGATTGGCTGTTGGCGTTGCAGGACTATCACACTTATATCACGGTTTAAGTACCGCCGCCAACACTTCAAACCCGGGTGCGGACACCGTGAATTTCTCCCTCCACTACTTCACGTCATGGATTAGGATGCATGTGTCAGGCTCATTTACTGCATGCCGGCGTCATACTTTCTATGAAGCATATACCTTTCCACGGGTCATGAGGCTGGTCGATACTTCTGCTCCTGATTCGACTCAGTTAGGGGTTCTACGGGTATTTCTTAATCCATATTTGAATGAAAGCAGGATGGTTTTCAATGATCGAGCCCTTTCTTCTCCAGCGGGGCCCGTTCAACAGTTGTTCGATTTGTCAAAGAGTGGAGCTTCGTCTTTAAAGCCCAAAGAGATCATGCATTTATATTCAATCAGGCTGGGGTACTTAGTGTTCTGCCTAAATAATACCGCTCTCTTCATACGGTACAATCCGCATTGCTTCACCCAGCAGTTGAGTTACAACCATGGCGTCCCCCTTGAAGCCTTTTTAGTTGAGCCCACTCTCTCACTGGAGGTCGCTCGCGACGTTATCCACCACTTCATGAGGTTAGGTACTGGTTCATTCTTCATGATTCCCGAGCTTGACTATCTTCCAAGGCCCGTAGAACTCTTCAAGGGCTGGTATCGCCACCGGGTTGGTCCCATCATTGCAGAGGAGAGAAGGGTGCTCTTTGAATGTAAAGCTCCTTCTTCCGCTCAAGCCGTCAGTGCCCCGTTGCGGCCATGGTTGGTTATTTTCCCTCCTCTGAAGGATAGCGACTCAGTGCTTATTCCTAAGGCTGCTCGGGCGGAATCAGTCACCCGCACTGCTGGTATGCCGATTTGCACTAGGGCTGGGATAGAGATTCCTGATATAGTGCCCGCCGTGGCGTCACCAAAGGCGGTTACCGAAAGCGAGATTAGGCAGCGTCACGCAAAAGCGCCGAAGGGGAGGAAGCGCCCCTCCACTAGTGTTAGCTCAGGCACTAAAAGAAGAAAGAAATCGCTCGCCGGTCTACTCGATGCTTTGCTTGTGTCCGAGCCTCTTATTCAGGATGAACATATGCCTCTTATTCAGGAGGAGCCAATATCTGCGCATGAACCGGACAACGATCTTCTCTTTCATGGTTCATCTGCCGAGGAAGTCGCTCAGTTGGCCGAAGCCTTGAAGCGATCACATGATGAAATTGAAAATGTGCGCCCTAGGAATGGAGGCCTTCCCGCTGTTGAATTCCGTGACGTTGATCCATTATTACCTAGGTTACTAATGGGTCTTATGACGATGGAAGAAGAATGGGCTCTCGAACAGCCCATCTCGTCCGTTTCTGAAGACGAGGCTGCTCTGAGGGCGGGCAGGGATTTACTTTCGATCAAAGCCCACCGAGCACAATTAAACAGAAAAGAGCAGCAGCTCGAAAAGGCCATACTTCAGGCTCCCTGGCATATTGGCATACACATTTTTTTACGTCTCTTTTGGTAAATAATTTGTATTACCTTCACATCATATTATCTTTACAAAAATTTTTTAGGGCTTTCTGCAGTGGGCGTAATGTTGAGCCCATATCGCGACATGGAGCCTCCAATGACGGCTTCTATTCCCCCGGCGAAGATTGCTAAACCAGTCGTAGATTTTATGAATATCTTCAGTGACGCACCGGGGGACTTCACATCCGAGGATTGGACAACAAAGACTGGTAGATAAGATTACCGAAACTGCCATCCCCGCCTTGGAGTCTCCGGTAACGGCTTCTATTCTTCCAGCGGAGACTGCTATACCGGCCACGGCTTCTGTGAATATTTCCAATGACATACCGGAAGGTGTAGAGAAGATTACTGAAGCTGCCATCCCTCTGGTTCTAAGTGGACGAAGTATTGAAGGTAATTTTATTAACATCTACATTTTTGTTTAACGACCCTTCCATATATCTGAACTTTTCTTTCTTTCAGAATTATGGGAGTTGGCGTCTTCCAATGTAGATCTTTCT
This sequence comes from Agapanthus africanus, assembly GCA_030015575.1. NCBI lineage: Eukaryota > Viridiplantae > Streptophyta > Magnoliopsida > Asparagales > Amaryllidaceae > Agapanthus > Agapanthus africanus. Next base: position 621,688,113 of record CM057342.1, read on the forward strand.
CCGGAGAAAACCTTCCAGCGTTTACTTGATATGGCGGCGCCGTAAGCGATACCTCCACAGAGCATAGTCCTTTCCTCTGGCCAAGGCTGGTAATTCTTTGCCTTTCCGTTTTATATCTTCATAATGATGCTGATGTGCCCCCTTTATTTTAAACCACAGTCTTAGAGGCTAACGACGAAGTTGAAGTTCTTGATGGGCCTGGGGATCTCTCAAATCTGCCTACTATGGCCGTGGGTAAGTGACGCTTTAGCATTGGCATTCTTTTACTTATTCTACGTTTGGAAAGGCGACTAACCACACATATATTTTCACAGTTTTGCCCACCTTGACTCTATTAGAGTCCTGGATTTCCATGCCGTCAGGCCCTTACGCCCGACGCGTGTTTGAGAGGATGGCAAAACAGAGCATTCATTCCCTGGCGACTCTTATAGAAGATCTTCCTGCTGGCACTTCCATCACGGCCGAAGAGTTTGCTGTTGAAGCAACGCTTCTTTGTTTGATCTTACCACCTACCATCATGAGGCGCTGGTGCGTACTTCGGTTGAGTATTGACGTCAAGTGGAGGTCTCTCTACATGTAGTTGAATGCATATGCTTTCCCTCTGATATCCTATCCGTAAATGCCAACTTGCATGGATGGATCGATCGGTGTGCGGTCAATCTCCAGTCATGTAAGAAAAGGCTCAACCGAAATTTTTCGGCAAGGGAATTGGTTTCTAAGTCTTTAAGGGAATTTCAAGCCTAGCTTACCACCAAGACTACTCGAGCCTATGAAATTTGGAGGGTTCTTCAGGAGGCCATTATGGAGGTGGTGGCTCTCGATAAAACCGTCATTTTCACACGTGAGATGGTTGAGGCCCACAAGACTGCTGAGAAAGAGCTTGAGAGTCAATTTTCTTTATACCAAATTCAACAGGCACATGCAGGGACTCAGCTAGCGGTGTTGATAGAGCTTGAAGCGGAGGTCCGACTGAAAAATGACGATCTTGGTGGTTTATTGAACCGCCCGCCATCTTAAAAATTTTGTCGTTGTATATTTTCTCCTTTTTTTGTCTTCTTGTATCTTGTATTCATTTTGATTTATGAATAAAACACATATTTTATTTCATGTTTGCGCTTTCCTGTCCTGTGACGTCTTGACTTGGCGTAAAGTAGTTTATGTACTCATTTCGGAGTCGATAGTTTATTCACTCGTTTCGGAGTTTCTAGTTTATGTACTCATTTCCGAGTTTGTAGTTTATTCACTCATCTCGGAGTTTCTAGTTTATGTACTCATTTCGGAGTTTGTAGTTTATTCACTCATCTTGGAGTCTCCAGTTTATGTACTCATTTCGGAGTTTGTAGTTTATTCACTCATCTGGGAGTTTCTAGTTTATGTACTCATTTAGGAGTTTATTTAGTTTACCTCCCTTAGGTTTACAGGAAAAATTGTCCTAATGTTATATATGGATAACTTCCATTCTTTACGACAGAGATCCGTTAGGTTTTGTGCTACTAGGGTTTTGGTCCGTGGTACCCTCGCGTTGGCTGATTTATTTCTCGATATGCGGTCTTTAAGCCGTTGTTCGAGTAGCCCCACGATTGCCGTGTCACTGATCCCTTCGGGGGCTGTACAAGGCGTCTTCAAGTAATCTCCTTAGGCTATATTACCGTCGGAAAAGCAAACATTAGGAATTTTCCATGACGCACTTTACTTGAGGTTAGGCTCAATTTGGAGCCCTGATGAGTCATAACCACTCCGCGCTGGAGTGGAATGATCTCCGATAGTCTTTTAGGTTTTTTATGAGTTGCCATCGAGACCTGAAACTGGGAATATGCCTTTGCTTAATTTTTTTGTTTTGACGATGTCGCACTGATTCTTTGGTAAAGTAGGGTAGACATCTGTATGAATTCTATGCTGTATGTATTGCAGTTGAAGTCCGGAGCTAGGAATATGCCATCGCCCCAATTTCGTTTGGTAGTTACGTCCGCATCCTGCTGAAATGAGGGGGAACGTCAAGATAGTTTCTAGGTTGTATATGAACCGTCGAGACTTGGAGCTAGGATTTTGCCGCGACTCCACTTTTGCTTTGACCCTTCGGTCTTTTTTGACATAATGTCCGCATCCTGTCGGAATGAGAAAGAACGTCGGGGTAGTCTTTAGGTTGTGTATGGACCATCAAGACTTAGTGCTTGGAGCTAGGGTTTTGCCGTGACTCCACTTTTGATTTGAACCTTGGGTCTTTGTTGACGTCGTGTCTGCATCCTGTCGGAATGAGAAGGTACGTCAGCGTAGTCTTTAGGTTGTGTATGGACCGTTTTGAGTTGGAGCTAGGGTTTTGCCGTGACTCCACTTTTGATTTGACGCTTGGGTCTTTGTTAACGTCGTGTCTGCATCCTGTCGGAATGAGAAGGTACGTCGGGGTTATCTCTAGGCTGTAAATCTTGCCGTCGAGGTCTGGCTCTCCCTTTGACGAAGCCTGGTGGGAAAATATGGTTCCCTTTTTTATTTGTGCCCATGGATTGTATATAGGGGTCAGTATAGACTCACCTGCAGGGCAGAGAAAACTTTATTTTATTTTATTTTGTATTGCCACGATGTTCTATCTTTTCAGCTTTCCATATCGCGAAAGTCGCGATTGCCTAATCATTTCGGCTTTTTATCCGCGGTCCTTAATCATTTCAGCTATTTTTTAAATATTTTTACTCGCTGTTTTTTTTGCGAGTTGCCCAAGCATTTCGGCTGTTTTTATATCCATATTTTTTGCTCGCTGATTTTTATTGCGAGTTGCCCCATCATTTCGGCTATTTCATATACATTTTTTTTCCTACTCGCTGCTGTTTTTATTGCATGTTTGGAATCTGATACCAACCTTAGCATCAGCATCGCTATGACTGGAATATTGCCAGGAGCGAATCATCATTTTCCGTGAAAGGACTTGGAGTTTGACACCTGTTTAGACATCAGCATCGCTGCAACTGGGATATTGCCAGGAGCGAATCATCATTTGCCTTGAGAGGACTTGAAGTTTGACACCTTTTTAGGCATCAGCATTGCTAAATCTGGGATGTTGCCAGGAGCGAATCATCATTTGCCTTTGTCAATTTGAACAAAGACAGCTAAGCAAACATGGTTAGGATCCTGTCGATTAAGGCTTTTGACTTTATGAGCCATAAAGGTCTCATAAAGGTTTTTCTCCCTACGAGTCGAGAGGATCTCGTAGGTGTAGGTTCTCCTTAGAATTCATGAAGACTCCTAAGTGGTATTTTCTCTTGCAAGTCATAAGGATCTGTACAAGAGTGTTTTCTCCTTATAAGTCGAGATGACTTACAAGTGTTGTTCACCATATGTGATATTTCTCGCCATTAGCGGAACTTGGCGGGGAATTGTTTATTTATGCCCATGGATTGTATACAAGGGTCAATATTAGACCACTTGTAGGGCAATTTGAAGGATACGATGGCTTAAGAACAGGTTTAGATCCTTGTAATTTAAGGCTTTTGAATCCTACGAGTCATGAGGGTCTCATAGGGGGATTCTCCTTACGAGTCGTGAGGATCTCGCAAGTGTAATTTCTCCATAAGAATCGTAGAGATTCCTAAGTGTGTTGCTCCTTTGTGAGTCATAAGGATCTCACGCAGGTATTTTCTCCTCACAAGGTCGAGAGGACCTTGTAAGTGCACATGAATTTTTTTATTTTACGAGTTCGCACCCTTTCAGGTTTTCACAAACTCGCCGACAGTCCTGCTGTTTTTACTCACGGCGTCCTTTTGGGTTTTCTTCCATGCCCATTTTTCTTGTGGACACAAAGTTTTTTAAAAAAAACTCTTGAAAGTAGCTTCGTCGTAAGTGACCCATCTGTTTGCCGGTGGGATTTGGGGGTGGCTTCCTCGCCGGAGTAGCTGTGTAGCCGGTAGGACTTGAGTTGCAACCCTCACCGTTGAGACTTCGATTGCAATATAGATCTTAAGGAAACATATCACCGTTTTGGAGGCGAAGTATTAGTTTAGGGACATCTCGGTCCGTTATCACCATGTTTGAGGCGAATTTTTAGTTTAAGGACATCTCGGTCCGCTGCCGCCATGTTTGAGGAGAATGATTTGTTAGTGTATATGCCCTAGAGGCCATTACTGTATCATACTAGCTTGTATATTACTTAATGGAAGCTTGGGATATTCACAGTTGTATAGACAATCTTGCTCAAAATGGTAGTATGCTACTTGGTTTGTTTCTACTTCAATATGTACATATGTTTCTTCTAGCATGTAGCTTATACATATTAGTGGAGCCCTTAGGATCTTTGCTTGATTACCAACGTTGTGATGGCAGTCACACTTGTGGGGGCTGGGTAATCTACAAGCACATCCTTATATAGGTCCCTAGACGTAGGATTATCGAGACGGGGCATCGATACTCCGGAGTAGACTAGCGTATGCGCTTCTCATCCCAGCAGGGGAGATGGTCTGTCCCACAGCCATCAGTACGTCGTACTGGAGATAGTATGCGGGTGCTCGTTAGGTTATGAGTACACTGGACAGGACTCGTCGGGAACTGTTGGTTGGTACTACACCTATCGTCAGATAACAGTTCCCAGGTGACAGGAGTACAGCTTAATCTGTCGACTTGACACTGCTATTTCGCCTCGAGTGTGTTCCCACTGTACTTTGATTACTACCCTACCACGGCTCAAATGAGTCGTGCAAACAGGTAGTAGTTGGGTGCAGTCCCGAAGCACTTGGAGGCAGTGACGGTTAGACAGGATTCGTCTCTCCCGGTATTGGGGGTTGATATCGCGCTGTGTCTAGGAGAGCCATTACACAAAGTCCCTGGCCAGGGCAAGCGAGATATATTGGTAGCGTTTCCAGTGGTATCTCAAGGTGTTCTGAGCTACACTCCGACACAACTTGTACCGCTATTAGGGGACTGACGTTTACCGCCCCCTAGGCCCGCCATGCGATACTCTCAGACGAACAGACCGGACTGTACGGAGATTGTCACATTCAGGCTCAGTAGGAGTTCGGATGGGTTCACCTCATCAGTCTTCTTATCGGCATCTACCTGGGGACCGTTACATACAGCTAGTACCGCTTGCGGCCTGTGGTTAAACCCACTGCCAGCGTAGTGTCGAGTCTTTAGAGTTCCACACAGAGGGCTGTTCTCCTTTGGGCAAAACAGAGTAGAGGTCGCATGGTTTTGCGACGGGGTTCGTTCACATCCGCGCACTTGTGCACGTTTGGTGTCCGGGTAGTTATTACTAGCGGGCTTTGGTGTAAACCAGATCCTAGTATTTGTTTTGGGATTGGTTTTGTCTCTTTGTATTCGTGTTTCTCGGAACACGGATGCGGGTGTGTATGCACAGTTGATAGAGGCAGAGGAATCTCATTAGGGTTATTGACCGTTGACTTTTTCTTAACCCTAATGAGAATGAGAAATATGATTAATGATATTAATTAAGGATAATTGTGCCATGGTTAGGTTGACCGGTTGACTTTTGTTGACCGGTTGACTTTTGTTGACCTTTTGACCATCATCATTTCATTTGCAAGATGCTTCTTGTTTCTTGCAAAATGCATTTAATGTTGAAATGATAATGGTCATTCAAAACTAACCATCAAATTTTCCTTAGTTATTATTATTATTATTATTATTATTCTCATTTGAGAGCATGGTTGTAGTTTTTTCTAGTTCATTCTCACTTGCTCTTTCACTTTCAGGCAAAGCTCTCCCTCTTTCTCTCTCAAAGCTCTCATCTTTCATGTGTTGAAAACCATGAGCTTTGTGAGATAAAACCATCAAGACATCACTCTACTCATTCTAGGGTTCTTAGTTTAGCAAGCCAAGCACTCTAATTACCTCTTGGTTGAGGTAGGAGCTCAAGGTAGAGACCTTCGGGTGGATCTATCTTCGGCAAAGAGAAGACGACGAGGAGGAGCCGTCTACGCCACTCCAAGGAGCAAGGAAGAAGGAGGACCACAACAAGAAGAAAAGGAGTTCAAGATCTAGGTATAACCATCTAACTTTGTAGCTAAAAGTTTTAGCTTGTTTGTTAGTTTTTGTTTAGCAAAGATCCTCCATTTTTAGTCCATGTTACCTTGTGTTAAAAATCCATTTTTTACCTATTCCGCCTCCCCGTAAGCACCGGGGTGGGTAACGTAGACTTACATGATTAGTTTAAGGACTTCTCGGTCCGTTGCCGCTTTGTTTGAGGCGAACAATTAGTTTAAGGACTTCTCGGTTCGTTATCGCCGTTTTTTAGACGAAGTTTTAGTTTATGGACATCTCGGTCCGTTATCGCCATGTTTGGGGCTACGGAGTTTCATTGCATACTATTCTCAGAGTTTTTGACTCAGGAAGATAGCGAGCGGACACAAGCATCGTCATCTATCATTGACCTAGGTCATGACTCTTTAGGCGTCGTATTTTTTGACAAATCGGCCGTTTATTGGCCGAAAGGGTCTTTCTCCATGCATATCCATGAGAAGGCAGGCTCCATCTTGGTAGATTTTGTCTATGATGTACGGGCCTTCATAGTTCGGCTTAAATTTCCTCTATTTAGCACGATTGTGAATCATTGGTCTTTTGACGATCAGCACGAGTTCGCCTTGGCGGAATGTTCTCGGCCTGGTCAGTTTTTCGTATGACCGTGTCATCCTTGCCTTATAAGTCTCTAAATTTTGCTGTGCTTTAAGGCGAGTTTCGTCGAGGGTATCGAGCTCCTCAAGATGAAGAAGAACATTTTCTTCATCTGTCAGCTGGCATCGAACCGCTACCCATAGAGAAGGGAGTTCTATTTCTAGGGGAAGCACTGCTTCTGTGCCGAATACCATTGCATATGGTGTTGTATTCGTCGCTGTTTTGAACATTGTTCGGTACGTCCAAAGAGCTTCATGCAACCTTTCGTGCCAGTCTCTTTTTTTTCTGGACACCGTTTTCTTTACAATCTTCATCAAGGTCTTGTTGAAAGCTTCAGCTAGACCGTTGGCCCGAAGATTATAGACTGAAGAGTATCTCCAATCTATCTTATACTGTTGTGCGAAACGGCTGATTTTATGGCTTCTATAAGATGGACCATTATCCGATATAATTCGTCGCGGAGTGCCAAATCGATAAATGACATATGTCTTGAAGAAATGGAGGACATTCTCCGTCTTTACCTCCCTTAGTGGTACTACTTCTGCCCACTTAGAAAAGTAATCGGTCATTGCCAGTATGAACCGATGTCCTTTGGATGATGCTGGTTTAATGGGGCCGATTATATCGGTTCCCCACATTTTGAACGGCCAGCTAGCTACCGTTGGGTGTAGTGGATTTGGATGCTGGTGGATAAAGTCTCCGTGAATTTGGCACGAGTGACACTGCTTCGCATATTCGAGGCAGTCCTGAATCATTGTGGGCCAATAATAACCCATTCTTTTGATCTTCAGTTTCATCTTTGGCCCAGTTTGGTGAGAACCGCAGAGTCTATCATGAGTTTCTTGGACGACTCTCTTCGCTTTTTCTGGCCCTAGGCATCTTAGGCACAGACAATTGAACGATCTCTTAGAGTATCATTGACGAAGGCGAAGGACATAGCTCGTTTCATGAGCTGATGTCGAGACGACGCATTTTTGGGCATTCGTTGAGATTTGAAGTAGTCTATGAAGACTTCTCTCCAGTCGATGACCTTTTCTTCATCCCCTACTTGAAGGGCTACTTGTTCGGTCATTTCTTTTCCTTCGGATAGTTCTGTTAAGTCTTCTGAGGATATATTTGTTGGCGCGAGGATCCTGCGGCTTTAAACGATGATCTTTACGTCATCGAGGTCTTCGTTGGCTAATTCCTTAGCCAATTTGGCTAACGCATCTGCCTTACTGTTTTCTGCACGCGGTATACTCTCCAGGATGTAGGAGGGGATTTGTGTCAACAGTTTTTGCACACTTTCGCCATACTTTATCAGCTCCGTCTTGCATGTCTGATAGTCACCATTTACCTGGTGATTGTTCTGCTGAAGAGTGTTCTCGTAAATAAAGTAACCGCAATCAGGACAGTGTCGCTAGTAGCTAGCCCCGATGAGTACGGGTCGTCTGTAAGGAAACGTGAACCTTTTATCTTGCTTTAGACGAGTTGATTAAAGAAGGAAGATTGGTTGTAGTTATGGATACACTACAGATGTTAAATTTATAAGTCTACAGTAGCGCCCCGGCCGTCTGTCCGAGGCCAAAATGCGGAAACAAAAACTTTTCTTTAACTAGAAACCGGCAGTACCGTGGACTATAAACCCGGATCGGACCATTAACCTACTACTAGCTAACTAGAGAAAGGGTAGAGAGCTATACCGAGCGATCCATGTCCTTCGGTCTTCGGCCACCATCCCGATCTCTTCGCGGCATCTCCGGTGTCGATCTCCTCATCGGAAAGGGCACCACATCACCGAGTCTTTTTACGGGCTCCCACCTCTAAACCGAGGCAACTCAGACACGAAGTTGGCAAGCCGACATGTCCAAGATTGATGTAGACTGAGTGTAGAACGCTATATCTCGAGGGGTTGTTTGAAGTTGCTATTTGGATGTGAAGGTGGAGGAATGAACTTTGAAATGGAGCTATATCATTTTTGTGCAAGCCAAATGAGATAAAAAACCCACACTAAAAATTTGGACAGCCCCCTTCTTGAAGTGGCCGGCCCTTTGAGGGAAAAAAATGAAGAGGAGAGAGAGATAGCATAATCAAATGTGTGATGGTAATGATTAAGATATGTCACACCAAAGACCAACTCAATCCTCTCACAATCTTATCAAATAAAGCAAGTAATGATGAACCAAAAGAAGTCAAAGGATGCAAGAACCATCATGAACCCTCCACCACAAAAACACCCTCCATTTTGCTAATTTGCACATTTGCAAATAAGCCCCTCCATGGAAAATTCAGCCAAAGAAAGATAGAAAGGAAAATGGCCGAAACGGAATGCAAACTGGCAACTTCAAAAAGGGATCCAGTAACAAATTACTGGATAACCCCACGACTGTATATACATACCCGCATTTGTATTCCGACCGAAAAAAAATGCAATGAGACAAAATCTACATTGTACAATACTAGGATCCGGCTTAAACCAAAGCCCGCTAGTATTATCCGTCCAATCATGATTCGTGCAATACCGCACATATATGATCGAGCCCTGCCATATATCCATACGGCCGCTACAGCGTTTCACCCGAAACTTGAGAAACTGTCTGTGGAGGACTCTAAAGACTCGTCAATACTTTGGCTGTGGATTTAACCACTAGCACATCAGAGGCATTAGCCGTACGTAACGGGCTACGAGGTGTTGACCAAAAGGGACGTCGATGAGCGAACTCATCCTGACACCTTACTGAGCCTGTCAGTGATAATATCCGTACAGTCCGGTCCGTTCGTCTATGAGCATCGCATGGCGGGCCTAGGGGGTTGGTGAAAGTCAGACCCCCAAAAGCGGTACAAGTCGTGTCGGAGTGTAGCCCAGAACACCCTGAGATACTACTGGAATACCTACCAGTAAATCTCCTGCCTTGGCCAAGGACTTCGTGTAATGGCTCTCCTAGACACAGCGTGACCTCACCCCCAATACCGGGAGAGACGAACCCCTGCAGATCCGCTCACTGCCTCCATGTGGCTCGGGACTGTACCCAACTAAAACCTATTTGCACGACTCCTTTGAGCTGTGGTAGGGTAGTAATCAAAGTACAGTGGGAACTCACACGAGACAAATGACGATCTCAGGTCGATGAACTAACCCGTACACATGTCACCAGGGAACTGCTATCTGACGTCGGGTATAAAACCAACTAGCATGTTCCCGGTGAGTCCTGTCCGGTGTACTCATAACCCAATGAGCACCTATATACATCTTAGGTGAACCAACTGACACCAGTGGCTTGTGAGACCGGCCACCGCCCCTCGTCGGGGTCTTGATTGTATACACTAGTCTACTCTGGAGTATCGATACCCTGTTTCGAAAACTCCCACGACTAGGGACCTTTTAAGGATGTGCTTATAGACCCCAGTTCCCACGTATATGATCGCCATCATACTGCTGGTTGTCAAGCATGAATCCTAAGGGCTCTATCAACGTGCAATAGTGATCTGTACCATCACCTAAAGCGGTACACGATGATAAAGATAAACCAGATAGCATACTATCATCTTGAGTAAGACTGTTCTACCGGCATAGGTCCTCCCTCAATCATTGCAATCATGTGCCTGTGATCCAATAATTGACTCTGAGGGCACTATATCCAACAAAATTTATAAAGAAGAGGTTTGTAGGGTTCATATGACTTAGTAGTAATGGATGACTAATTAAAAATGACTCCTTTTATCTTTTAATAGTTTAAAACTAGATCGATAGTGATGAATGTAGATTAGGGTTCTCTTTTGGAAGAAGCTAGGGTTTCCCTACTCTTAATTCTTTTCCTTGCATTGATCTCTATTCATGTCTAACCCCTAACAAAACAAGTGTTAATCTAATTTCAAATCATGGTCGAGACTATCAATAAATTGGTAACGTGCCCGATAAGGATGTTAACATTTATTTTGCTAAAGTTTCTAGAATTTAAAATGTATAAAAGAAGTTAAAATATTTTATCATCCATTGATCTACTCTAGCCTACAAACCCTAGCAAGCTAGAAATTACTCACGCATGGTTGGAGAAGAATGGATGAAGAATGAGATCATAATATAAGATGCAGAAATGAAGTGCAGAAAGTAAGTGCAGAAAAGTAAATGCGAAAAGACTAATAAAAACCCTACCTTTATTAATCAACTATATCATGTACAAATCCTTTTAAAGTAAAGTACAAGAACCCTAGTTTTTGCTCTCGATCTCTATCTTGTTGGAAGTAGATGAAAAGCTGATGATCAACTCGGATGCATGGATCGTTTTGGACCTCTTGATCTCTTCGATTGATGATTTTTGATGTGAAGCTCTCGGTCTTATATATAGTCCCAAAACCAGAAACACTAGATGCCCTGAGTGAATATTGTTGGATATATGTATGCCCTAGAGGCCATTATATGATAGTGGATGTCTCGGTATGTGTATATATATATTCAGAGGACATTCTTGCTCGACATGATAGTATGCTATCTGGTTGTACTTTATCTTGACATGTTCACTTGATCATGCATATTACTCTTTTGGTACATGTTGATAAAGCCCTTAGGATATATGCTTGACTACTGGGGCTATGATGTAGATCATACTAGTGGGACATGTGTAGTTTATAAGTATATCCTTGAAATGTTCCTAGTCGTAGGTGTATCGAGACAGGGCATCGATATTCCAGAGTAGACTAGCGTATACCGTTCTTGTCCCATATGATGGGCGATAGATGATCCCATATCCATTGGTATGGTGACACCAAAGATTGTATACGGGTGCTCAGTGGAGACTGGGTACACTGTATGGACTCACCGAGAAATCCTATGTGGTATTATATCTATTGTCAGATAGCAGTTCTCATGTGACATTGGTACAGGTTAGTCTGTAGACCCGAGATCGTCATAGAGTCTTGTGTGTCCTCCTACTGTACTTTGATCTCCACCCTACCATGGCTCTACTGAGTCGTGCAAACAGGTGGATTTTGGGTACAGTCCCGAGGTACTTGGAGGCAATGAGCGATAGGAAGGGTTTCGTCTCTCCCGGTATTGGGGGTTAATGTTGCTCTATGCTCGATTGGCTATAACAGGAAGTCCCTGGCCATGGCTGATGAGATTTACTGATAAGTGTTATCAGTAGTTTCTCGATCTGTTATGAGCCATATACCGGCATGACTTATTGAGTTATTGGGGTCGACGATACCATCCCTAGACTCGATATGCAACATATCTGACGAAGAGACCGGACTGTACGGTAAGTGTTGCCAGTTGGCTCGACGGGAGTTTTGATAGGCTCGCTTGTTTTTCTTCTGATCGCTCAATACCTGGGAGCCGTTATGTACAGCTAGTGCCGCTCACGGTTTGTGGGTATGTGATTTGATCACTGCCTACTGCTAGCGTATTGATGAGTTTTAGATTCCCACAGAGGGGTTTCCTAGCACAGGCAAAATGATGTGGGATGCATATGAGATATGCGCGGGAGCTCAATTAAATGCGTGTACATGATACCGTATTTTAATCGGGCGTTTATTATTGGTCGGGTCTTATATGATATGAACTATTTATTAAATCAAGTGTTGATTTAATATTGACTTTTAGCTCATTTATGTAAACCTTTTCTATTTGGATGTGTGCATGAATGTATGTATGTATATTTACATGTTGATATGAATGCACACATACATGCATACATGTGTCATGGTTGTTGATACATTGGAGATGACAATGCAAGACTCACATGGTGTATATATATATATATTTGTTATTGAGAAAAAGAAAAAGGATTAAATCACGGTTGAAAGTTTCTACACTCTTCTTTGCTTAAGCTTGTTTGCAACCATGGTTTAATTTCATTTGTTCTTTAACTCACTAACTAAAATATCTAGATATTTATTGACCATGATTATATGTGAGTGTGTCTCTCATATAAGTATTTTCTTTTCTCATTTCTAATTGAGAATTATCACAAACAAAAGACTCAAGTCTAGCCATCGCATTCTTCTTCCTCCCTCATGCTCTCTACCCTTTTCAAGTGAGTGAAGGAAACAAAAAGGAAAGGTTTTTAAGTGAGATCCAAACCCACATCACCAATCTATATTAGTCTAGCCCACTTGTGTAGATTGTTTGCTCCATTTCTTCAAAGATCAAGTGAAGCTAGGAGCTTGAGCAAAGGATCTCCGCGGTGGATCGTCGTGGACAAGGAAGGACTCAAGTGAACCGGTTCAAACCCTAGTTGACCCAAGGAGTCAAGGAGGGAGGTCTAAAAAGGTTGTATTACTCACCTCTTAGTGTTAGAATACTTGTAGTATGTGATACTAGTTGCTTGGTGCCCTAATTTTCTAGTTCGATTCATGGTTGGTATTGTTTGGCACCCCCTAAATTTTTTTTTATAGCATGTGTGATGCAACCCAAACCCTAGGCATGGTGCTAAAGAATCCCTACATTGGTATCAAAGCCAAGCAAGAAACTTAGATGATGTTATAAATATTACGAAACCGAAACAACTCCGAAAATATGATATTCTGAAACCCTAGGATGTGCTCTCTGTCGATTTTTAAATGGTCTCCTAAAATTATTTTAGCAACTGTAGAAGCTTGCATGTGATGTACTGAGAACACTGGAGAAAAACGAGGCCCATCCACCG